>OY728158.1:1482164428-1483598163 GCA_963277665.1 Viscum album | reverse complement strand
AGTTTTCAAAAATATAAGTTTTATTCTTTTTATTTTTTCAAATGATCAAATTTTGATTCGGTTATAGAGGATATAACATATAGAGTGTAGATTCGTCTTTCCATATTTCTCCCATTGTATTTTTAAACCTATATAGTCTTATGTCTCTTATCTTGGGTAAATTAATATATTACAAAATATAGTAATGAATTTGATGTTTAATACTAGAGTGCTTTGACATGAGGATGAGACATTGTATATAGATATATGGGTAAGGTAAACTCGATGTGAATGGAGATCACAGTTATAATGTGGATAAAAATGTATAAGGATACATGTTGATTAATGTCATAGTTCTCAGACCAATGTTGATAATTTTTAATGACATATATCTCTATCCAAATTATGAGATGGTATATATAGTAAGGGAATGGAATAATTGAAGTGAATTGACAGATTCATTATAATATTGATAGTCTTATGGATGGTTGCACAATGTTTAAGATCATAGTACGTAGAAAAAAAGATATAAACATTGCGGTTGTGTGTTTGACATAGAGGAATAATTGAAAAGACATGAATGTGAAAGTACAATAATCAGTATATACATCCAAAAAAAGTAGACATTGATAATGATCATAGTTATTATGTAATATAGGGATGATTATATTTGTAATAAAAAATTGGGGATTAAGATAAAGGATGGTTATAACATCTTTGAATAAGGGATGAAAACGATGTAAATTATATCTTATGTTATTCAAGTTAGGAGGTGATAAAATGGAACAAGAATACTGATGATGGGGCCTAACATAATTTGAGTGTAGGGATCCACTGCAACACTTTTACGGTAACATGTTGTTATAAGACCCTATACCCAAAAAAACACTTATGGTTTGTAGTGTAGATATATTGTCATATATACCATTATCATTTATAAGTTTCCTTCTTTATTTTAATGATTATGTTTACAATATTCATGAATGGTTAATTGTGATTCAAACACTCAAGGTATTAATTGTGTTCTATAGGAAGAGATGTAAGAAAAAATTGGTAATATTATATTTAATGTTACATGGTTGGATATTGATAGTTAATAGAGGTGGGTGATGGTCTATAGTTTAATTTGATATATATGGATCCAACATCACTACATATCATTTTATAACAAAAATAAATCCACACATAGCTCTTATTAAATAAATGTTATCCTAGAAAAGTTTATACTATAGAAATATCCATCATGAATGATAGGTACATACATTAGTATAGGGATTTAAAATATGTGTAAATTTTGGGATAGCCTCATGATAAGTGATCCAAACATCACTAGATACCCTGTAATAATAGGAATCAAGCCACATGTTTTTCCCATATGTGTTATTTTCCTATTCCGATATATGATCAAGATAGTTAGAATCTATATTCCTATATATAGGATAATAGACCAGAGTCTTTTCACATAGATCTATAATATATAGTCAGGGTAGGAATTGTAATATAACAATATGAATCCCAAACACAATGATTCAATCCTTATGAATAGTGAAATTTTAACATAGTCTTGGATTATATATAGATAAAATATGTTGATTACCCGTACATAAAAATATCTCTCATGTGAGTAAAATATTTTTATATAACATACACTACTCCAAGTAAATTATTTTCATGTAGGGAAGAGCATATTTCATGTACTTTAACATCATGCAATAATGAATCAAATTTCATGCAGTTTTTGGTTGTATGGTGAGTACCTATATTTAATGGTATTTGTATATATATATAATGTAAAAGCTAAAATATGTCAGTCTTACTCCTATGTAAGGAGATAAAAACTTATATGAATGGATGGATTCTCAAATACAATATAAAGTAAGAGATTGATAGGGATAAAACATGCAGTTGAGCTTAAAATATGTTATTGGAAAGTAGTTATGTATAATGGGACAATGATAATAAAGCCAAAATTATTTCTATAATGGATTTACATATATCTAAATAAAGATTTTTAAGCCTTTACACCATTAATAGTTTCATTCCATTATTGAAAAATTATGGGTGTTCAAAAAAGTGACATTTTCTTCACTTATAAAAGGGGATCAATTCCACCATTTAAATGCTCGAATTTCCCTTCATAATATCCTTGAATTCATACCTAATTTTCCTCTAATACAAGTATATTTCATGTCCTAAATCCCCTATTCACTTCAATATATCCTGATTCCTTCAATTATAAGGAGTTCATAAATAGGACGTTCAATTTCTCAACAAAATTATTACTTAAAACTTAATAATTTTTTTATTACAGGACACAAAAACCTTACCTAACCATAGTAATATAGGGACCTCAGTATCCCTAGTATAATAAAATTTTATCATATTATTGTAATAATACATATTTATTCCTTCCCATCCACCTAGAAATAATTGAAATTCCATTGATAATGCATTGTATATACTACCACCACCACAAAGCGATATATTCGGTTTTTTAACATTGTCTCTCTTTATTGGTTATTATTGTTCTTATCTCTCTCTCTCTCATGTGTTTTCATGTTAAAAAATCTATTATGTGCGTCTAATAAATTTATTTGAGTAGATGATATTTACTTTATTGGATATCATACTGATGTGTTGATGATCCAAGTAATGAAATTTATTGCATTAATTAGAGATATTTTGATGTTTTGATGGTAGTGTTGATATCTTTAAAGGAAGCCATTGAATTAATGTAAGGAATTTTAAAATAATCTTAATGGGTCAAATCATATTTCCAAAACTATATGAAGCACTATCTAGATAGTTTAGGGTGTCAGACAACTGGGGAGAAGAGGATAGAACCTCATAAGTAGTAGGAGTCCACTAGCTACATGATGGAGGAGCATCGACCAGTTAGTGGATTCATACGAAACCAATTACCCTACAAGAGGTCTCCAAGCCAACTAATAGAAAACAATGGCTTCCCAATGGATAATTTTATGAAATTTCCCGATCCTAGGTGTTCTGCTAGATACCATGTATAGGCTACCAACTACCTAGTGGCATCGAGACAGGAATTCTGAGTGTTTATTTATTATGGTAAAAATTCCATTAACTGGTCTTATTTTACATCAATGACCCTAGAATAATTTTGGAATTATAATTGATGACTTTGAGGCTATTAATAGGACTCCATAGTGGCTTGGAAGATAAATAAGCCTTACAATTCTGAAAATTCTATCAATGATCAAATCCAATGGCATACAAAAAACAAATTATATTCATATCAATGAAGCCTTTAGAGGGGCAATTTAAAAATTGATCCTCTTAGGATATAATTTACCATTACCTATATATCTATCCTATAAATTTTCAATTTTCTAATTGAGATTTAATTCACTAAATTTGTAACGGATTATTGGTTAACAAATATCTCTCTTCTCACCACCACTTCAATAAAGGGTGCTCACCACCACAAAGTGTGGTATTTGTGCTCAAACATTAAAATCGAAGGGCCTTGGTTTCATTCTAGTTCAACAAAACACCAATAGATATTAATTTATTTATGTCCATCAAAATAAATGGGGTTTTAGTAACACAAACCTCTCAACCTAAGGGGGTGAGACTTAGGGGTCTCGCACTAATCTACTATCGAAATCCTTTATCAACTCTCTCTCTCCATTTACCTTCTGCATTTCATTATATTTTATAACTAAATAATATTGATATTCCTAACTATACCACTCTAACTCACTTAATTAAGTTGTAAATGATTCTTTTTATTTAATATCAACATTATCATGATCCCATATCATTCATAAGCACATTAACTGAGTGTTCATTCTTATCATATCTCAAATTAATTACTAACTGAATTCATTAATTAAACACCATAATTTAATTATCATTATTTAAATTTATATTTCTTCTTCACCTATACACTATTTTTTATTGCTTAATTTTGTGATTTTCAATGTATTTTTTTTATATTTAAAAGGGTAAATCACCCCCACCACTTCTTATCATCTTTATCTAGGCCTATAGTTATAAGGATTTAATTATATATAAAATGTGATATATATATATAATAATTTTATGAATATGAAGAGTAAAATTACAATCCAACATCATTTCTTCTCATTATTTAGGAAATTAAAATGTTAATTCTGTGTTGTAAAGACTACCACATCCATGAAGTAACATTTTTCATTTTTCATATTGATTTTAAATATTTATCCAAACTATATAATATATGATTCAAAAACATTTAAACATGTAAATAATATCATTATTCTTCTATTATAATGATATAATTTCAAAATAATCAATATTTTAACCATACCCACCCACTGAATTTGGTACATTATTTGTTGGGTCGGTCTAGCTACATACATGAACTATGATATAAAGATATATCATGGATGACTATGGGAACATAAATAATTATATAATTATAATTTAATAATCAACCCTATATGATTTAATGGTTCTATAAGGGTTATATTTAGTATTTAACTACCATTTTTATCACTAAAATTAGTGAAATAAGCTGATGCACATTCGATTTTCATGAAAACATAAGAAAAAACTATATAATAAATTAATAACATATAATAATAAATGTTTTATAATAAAATAAATATGCATTTATATGTTTACTAATAAATTATCTAATAAAATTAATTTAGTTATTCATGAATTTAGTCATGTATGTATAATAAATCAAGAACAAGGTACCCATTTTTTGTCTCAATTGTTACACCTTGAGGCATATTTCGTATTATACACCTTGTTATCTTCATAATGATGTATCTAATTTCCTTTAATATTTTTTTATCATTAATTCTATTATTATTTTTGGGATTTAATTTTTCAATTTAAATAACATCTTTCATGTGGTTTTGATTTAACTTTTTCTAATATTGTAAGGGTTTTTGCTAACCCAATTTTCCTATGTTAAGTTAAAAACATTATAATAGAACTTTGTTGATCTAAGTTTTATTTATTCTTAAAAATGAAAATTTTGGCAGTTAATTTCTCTTAATTTTATTTAAATCTACAATTCTTCTTTATAACACCATTATTAAATAATTCTTACCTGGTAAATTATTTTACATGAAAGGGGTTTCCTGTCTCAATTTTCATCCTCTTAGACTTATTTATAACTATACACCATAAATTTTAATGTATAGTGTATTTAATACACAATTAATATTTTTCAACATGATACTCACATTATTCATGGTATTTAATGTTTCATTTAAAATTATATCTTTCAAAGGGTTTTGATATGATGGTTTCTGTTGTTTTAATTGTTATTTATCTATATTTTATGTAACACCCGAAGATTCCACGGTACGCTTCTCTTTGAATAATAGAGTAGCGTGTATTGTACGCAACTTCGAGATTCTAACACGTCGTGACCAATCAAAGTAGCCGTTATGAATAGTAATACCCACTGTTTGAAATTTTATACATTTTATCTTTCAAAATGGACATCATTTTTGGATTAGTAATATCGAAATTATCCTAGGATGAAATTTTTGTACTTTTTGGATATCTTTTATACTTTGATGAATAGTGAAAATTACTAATTTTTTATTAAAAACAACTTTTTTAATAGAAATAATTAATAGTGATAAATTATGAATTTGAGTGGTTTTAAAGTATATTTAGAATATATTTTTACCATTTAATACAAGTTTTGTCATTGGACATAATTTCACATTTAAACCGGACAAAAACAAGTGTCAATATTTTGACAGTTATTATCTCTTAAAAACACGCTTTTTGTTTTGAGAGAGGGAATTAATTTTAAATTAATTTCTGCCCCTTCTGTGTTTTGAATTTGAAACAATAGACTCCATATTTGGAATCAAGATTTCCAAATTGTGTAAATAGGTAACTTTTATTTTTAGACATTTTGAATAATTACTTTTTTAAATATTTTATTTACCATGGATAAAGGGTAAATCCAGTAAATAAGGGTAAAAAAATAATATTATTATAATAATAAATTACCCTAAAACGTGTCTTAACACTATTCATTGATACATGTCTGACCATGGGCATCTTTGGGTCTATTTTGGGACCCCATGGATCCACTTGTAAGTGATAATGACACTTTATATTAATTAAGTTAAAGTAAATACAAAAATGACATAATCCTATATCTTTTAGTAAAACAATTTTTACATATGGTTATAAATGATATATTTTCGACTATAAATTTTTATTAAAAAGATAAAAAGATTTCCTACATAATGGTATTTTATTTATAATTTTCAGACTTTAAATAATGTAATTTATTTATGAAACAATGATGATGCAGTAATTACCTTATTAGTGAAATATTAAAATAATTGATATTATAAATACCCAAATAAATATAATTTGAGACTTTTAATAAATCACAAAAATTTTATAGGTTAATATGACATTTAGAATTTATTTAATTAACTTTTTTCGAAGTAATCACGACGTTATGATTTTCGCAAAAATCAAATACCAAATAGTGTCAAAATTGACATAAAAGAGTTTTTAAAACATATATTATATTATTAATTGATATAAATTCCTAAAAATCTATGTTTTGGCCAAAAGACTTGTATCATGATATTTGTATCATTAATGTACCACTTTTGGGTCACTTGGATGTATATATTATGTTTATTAACAATATAATATAAAAATACAAAGTGACATGGTAAATGTCAAACTAATTAACCAAGAGTTAAAACTAAATGATAAGGTTAATATAATGACCCAAACCTATATAAAATCAATTGGTTGAAAGGATTTAGATCAATCCCCACCTTATTCTTTTAATAATCCACTTTGTAGCCATTAGAAAACGAATATTAATTTATTATAAAATAATACATTATGTTCTTCCTAAAGAGCCCCTCCTCCCCCTTATAAAAGGACACCACTTCTAACCAATTCCTCAAAAATCTCAAGACTTTTGGCTCATCCAACCTCTTCACAATTAATATCCCTACATACCTCTCCTCCTCTTAGAATTATTACCTTAATCATAAGGCACTTCAAGAGTCCTTCTTGGTTAAAACCAAAGGGAGTTACCCAAATTAAAGGTAACAATTTCTCTTAGCTTCTTTTCTTTTATTTTACTTCTCCAACCCCTAAACACATCTTATTATTTTCTTTTGTAACAGAAAAAGTATCCAAAATATACTAGGATATTGTTATTAGAATTATTCAAACTACACTTACACACACTTCCATCAAATGGGGGATGAACATAATGTTTCTGTGGATGGCAACCAAACACATCACGAAGCGATGATTGTTCAATTATCTCCTATCACCTCTCATGGTGGACCTTATGATGGAAATATAATTAAATATGATATTTATGATATTTATATTATATATAAGATTATGTAATTCCATTTTATATCATAGAATTATTTTTTTCATGTTGTATATATATACGATAATTTCATTTGAGGAAATGCAGACTACTACCCCCTCAAAGTGATATGACTCGTTCATACCATACATGGAACGTATAAAGGATGGTGTTAATGAAAATAAGTAACACATATAAGATATTATATTATACTGGATTAATAATATACCTATGTATCATTTGTTTTTGATTCCTTTTAAAATGAAAAATGAAATGGAAGTAGCGTTCGGGCGTACATACGGATTACCTTCTCCACGAACGCGATGAGATTCATTTCCCCATCATATCCATTAAAGAGTAATTATCTTTAGATGAATAAAAGTAATTTTTAAGGACTTTATATCATTCTAGATATGAATAAGATACAATTTATCCATGCCAAACATATCTTACGTAACGAAGCATATAAAGGAAAATGAATCAGTTAACATCCTAAACGCCGATAATACTAAAATATTATAAACAAAGCAATATTAAAAGATCATATATGATATTATATTTATTAATATGACTCTTGTATAATTTAATAAAAATTATTTAACTATTATACAAGAGGTTAAAATACACACTATCAAGGAAAAGTACAAGGTAAGGGGCTTTCATCTCACTCCTTATTCCCGTGAGATTCATGCCATATTGCCACAATTACCATTTGTGTGGTGTATGTACTGCCTATAATTGTATTATTTGTGTAATACACATTAATTTATGTATATTTACAAATTCATTGTTTTATTCCTATTTCATGGGGTGTATGTTTCATAAGTTACCAAATTGGTAAGGGGTTTTCATCTCACTCCTTATTCCCTTGAGATTCATGCCATATTGCAACTATTACCTTTAGTGGGGTGAATGCACTGCACATAATTGTATTATTTATGTAATAAAATTTAATTTATGTGTATTTACATATTCATTGTATGATACCTCTTTCATGGGTTGTATGTTTCGTAAGTTACCAAATTGGTAAGGGTTATTTCAAAATCTCTTCATTATCTGAGGTTGTTTATATAGAATTCTCTATTGGGACCTCTTTATCATCCACATCTATGTTTCATAAAAATTTATTTCAAACCATTCATTATATTTTACAAAATATGGGTTAAATTAATTTATACACTTGTTTAAATTTTTATAAGAGGTTTATAAAGGAATCTTTCTGTTGTTTTCCAAACAAGGTCCTTTTTAACCTTTTCGACAGAATTATGGTATGAATGTATTTTTTTTAACTTATACAGTGGGTGAGGCTATTTCCACCATTATAAAATCTTATAATCTTCCCTTATAAGAATATAAGGATATTTTCAATGTAAATGTCTTATTTTATAATTATGTGACTTTTAAATGATTTCAAAAAAATAGATATTTCTCCCAAATAGTTTTGATTTCATCTATGTCTACATCCTTTGATGGATTTTAAGCTTATTTGAAGTTGATTTATTATGATACCAAACATCCATATTATATTGAAGGTTTTTTGATATGTTTGACTGTGGATGTGTTATTTTTATACCATTCATGGTTTATGGTGAAAGTATTGACATTTCGTATGCTAGTTTTAATATGAATGTTTATGTTATGTTGAAACCTGTTCTTATAAAGAATGCATTGGACTTAATAAGTGACAGGTGGATCCCACTATAGCTCCTCGATGCATCGGTAGGTCTCATGAGACAAACTAGTGTCATGGAATGACGCCTCGACAAAATCTTATTTTTAGTCTTGGCACGAGGCCTTGGCTACGTGGTTATGATAGTCTGGCATTATGCATTTCATCATTATGAAAGTGGTTATTGATATTGAATGTGATTATTCGACTTGTAGAATATCCATGTGAATACGTAAATTGAATTATTTCATTTTATCTTTGCCATATTATGTAGAAGTTCTTTTTTAAAAGGCTTTTGTTTTATCTATACATTCCCATAAATGTTTATGCTTATTTATGAATTTTTCTGCTATATTGTTATCCTTACTGACCATCTGAGCTTACCCCTTCAATGTTTTATTTTTCCTAGGATTCCACAAAGTGTATTGTGATTGATATGTAGGGTTAATATAAGGGAATAATGGCGTTCATAAAGGATTATTTATGTTTTTCTGTTATAAAGTGTAATGTAACAGTGCTGTATGTAATCTATTTTCCAACACTGCTAAATTGATCGGTCCTTCGGGACATGATTACTTCTAATCATGCCAATGTTATGTAATAATGCATCGACTCTGGGAAATTGGGGTCAGGGTGTTACAGTTGGTATCAGAGGAAGTTTAGAAATAACCTTGGAAGCTAGATTTAGATAAACTCTGATTAGAGAACATAGCCCAAAGATAGACTTTGAGGATTTGTAGAGAAGAACTTCCTAGAATTTTGATATTATAGAGATTCTGTGAGTTTTCCGAGAAATACATCCCTTCCTGGATACGAGCAGAGAGAGGCGGCTCTGGCACAAATGTACCTAGGGGTAAAACCCGAAAACACCGCTTTGAGCTACACTCGAATGGGAACTAGTGCACGACAATGGGCTTTGCTGCACTCTTGGTTATGACACTCCTGAGGGATATGCTTAGGATAATTCTCATTTTCTTTACAAACCATTATCAATGGTTTATGAGTATATACATCCTCAAAGAAGACATTTTTTTATTATGGATTATATCCATAAACTATTTAATTTATGTTAACTGTTTTACAAGTTTGGGATTAGGTATTGATATCTGTAAACTAATCTATTGTATGCCATTGTATAGAAATGACATCCAGTAGAAGGAATGAGAACTCCAACAATACGTATGATCCAAAGAGTAAGAAAGATCATATATTTCATGGTTTGAGGCCCGAATTTAGAAGGGAAATAGTCTCCCACGTATTATCATCATATGAAGAAATAGTATCATGTGTTGATAAGATAAGTAAAGAATTCTCGGAGTCCTATGGCTTTGAAGGGATGCCAAAGAAGGAAAGGATGGTAGAGAGAAGGAAAGATAAAGGGAATAAGGTAAAGAAGGATTTTCCCATATGTGATAACTGTGGAAATAATCACCTTCGAAAATTCATGAAGGGAATGGGAGTATGTTATTTGTGTGGAGAAAAAGGACACCAAATACGTGACTACAGGGGTAATAATATGGTTTCAAATGTACAATTCTTCATCTGCAAAGAGTTTGGACACTATGCGAACCAATGTCCTAGTTATAAGAATATGCTGCAAATGATGCTATTGGATAATAGTCAAGTTATGATACTACCACAGATGAAGAGAAATGACTAGTTTTCTTATGTTGTTATTTTGGAATTATTTCATTGAATGTTGTATCAATGATGTACTGGAAATAAATAAGGATTGTACTGCTATACTATTTCATTGAGGATTTATGATTTTATGGTACTAAGAAAAGTTACTCTACAACGAGTTAAACTTTTTGGAAATTACAGGGTTTAAGGAAAGATAAACCTTAATATAGTCATAATATTGAGGTACTGATTTTGGAATAAGATATAGTTGATTTGGGTAAATTATATTGGATATTCTTGACTTCCTTGAAACTGATAAAATATTTGTATATTCCATAATTATTGGAGTTTACAAAATTTTCGATGGATGAAGTATATCCAGTATTCTATAAAGAATAAGGGAGCATGAATTTAATCAATAAGGTTTTATGGTAATTCAGGAAGTTTTAGTGTTTTAAAAGAATACATGACGAAGGTATTCACATGCTATTACGGGGTAAAAAGGATCTAAATTATGTTTACCTTTTATATAAATTTTAGACTGAGAGTTTATAGAATTATTTTAGATAAGTATAAATGTTGTAAGGGATTAATTTTGAAAGGTTTTTTTGGATTTTTATAAAAGTACAACACGCAGACCATGTGACGACCCGTCGTGTCGGACAAAGCTGCGGGAATTGAAACCACAACTTTAGTGAAATTGTGATTTATCACCTAACACTATACTATGTGAAGTTCCGTGTGGTGTAATGTAGTTTCTGCTCATAAAGGTTCTGATATGTGACTTATAAATTCATTATATTTGGAACCCTATATGATTAGGATAAATAGAGTATTTTTGAGTTGTACTATGTTTTGGGGTGAAAGATGAGTTTGTGGTAAAATTTTATTAATGGATAAAAATCTAATTATAAAGTAATTATATATCCTTATTATCTTATCCAATCTCATAAATAAATTCCTCAACATTAAGAAAATTAACTTAGAACAAAAATGTTGTCCCAGATGGTACCTTAGATCATCACAAATTTATGGCTTTGGGATTGTTGGCCTTTTCATAGCCCTGTTCTCTACCACTCTCTATCAGATATTGATAGTTATATTTCTCTTAAATATCTATATTTTCCTACATGGAACCCTAGTATGTGTTGTTTTCAGTAACCTTCATACTTACCACTCTTTATTTTAAATAGAAGCCTCATTAATCCATTTTTCTATGTGGGATTTAAACTATGATATTTTGAAATGTCACCCCCAAGTTTCCAATACCAAGAATAAATTGCAAGGATGCAATTTATTGAAGTAGGGTAGAATGTAACACCCCAAGCTTCCATGGTACGCTTCTATTTGAATAATAGAGTAGCGTGTATTGTATGCAACTTCGAGATTCTAACACGACGTGACCAATCAAAGTAGCCATTATGAATACTAATACCCACTATTTAAAATTTTATACATTTTATCTTTCAAAATGGAATTCATTTTTGGATTCGTAATATTGAAATTATCCTAGGATGAAATTTTGGTACTTTTCGGATAACTTTTATATTTTGATGAATAGTGAAAATTACTAAATTTTTATTAAAAACAACTTTGTTAATAGAAATAAATAATAGTGATAAATTATGAATTTGAGTGGTTTTACAGTATATTTAGAATATAATTTTACCATTTAATACAATTTTGGTCATTGGACATAATTTCACAATTAAACCAGACAAACACAAGTGTCAATCTTTTGATAGTTATTATCTCTTAAAAACACGCTTTTTGTTTTGAAAGCGGGAATTAATTTTAAATTAATTTCTGCCACTTATCTATTTTGAATTTGAAAAAATGGACTCCATATTTTGAATAAAAATTTCCAAATTGGGTAAATAGGTAACCTTTATTTTTAGACATTTTGAATAATTATTTCGGTAAATATTTTATTTACCATGGTTAAAGGATAAATCCGGTAGATAAGGGTAAGAAAATAATATTATAATAATAATAAATTACCCTAAAATGTGTCTTAACCCAATTGGATGATACATATCCAACCTTGGTCATATTTGGGTCGATTTTGGGACCCCATGGATCCACTTGTAAGTTATAATGACACATTATATTAATTAAGTTAAAGTGAATACAAAAATGACATAAGACTATATCTTTTAGAAAAACAATTTTTACATAGGGTTATATATGTTATATATTCGACTATAAATATTAATTAGAAAGATAAAAATATTTCCTACATAATTATATTTTATTTATAATTTTTAAACTTTATATAATTTAATTTATTTATGACACAATGATGATGTAGTAATAACTATATAAGTGAGATATTAAAATAATTAATATTATAAACACCCTAATAAATATAATTAGAGACTTTTAATAAATTACAAGAATTTTAAAGGTTAATATGACATGTTATAATTGATTTAATTAACTTTTTTCGAAGTAATAATGCTGTTATGATTTTCAAAAAAAAATAAAAAACAAAATGGTGTCAAAATTTACAAAAAAAGGGTTTTTAAAACATATATTATATTATTAATTGATATTAAATTACTAAAAATCTAATGCTTGGCCAAAAGGATTGTATCATGATAGGTGTGTCATTAATGGAACACTTGGGGTCGCATGGAGGTTTATAGTAAGTTTATTAACTATATAATATAAAAATACAAAGTGACAAGGTAAGTGTCAAACTAATTAACAAAGAGTTAAAACTAAAGGATAAGGTTAATATAATGACCCAAACCTATCTAAAATATATTGATTGAAGGGAATTCGACCCATCCCCACCTTAGGCCTTTAATAATCCAATTTGGAGCCATTATAAACTGAATATGAATTTATTATAAAACAATACTTTATGTTTTTCCTAAAGACCCCTCCGCCCCCTTATAAAAGGACACCACTTATAACCAATTCCTCAAAACTCTCAAGCCTTTTGGCTTGAAAAACCTATGAAAACCTGATCTCCCCACTTCCCTCTACTCCCCTTAGAAGTATATCCTTAGTCAGAAGTAACTTCAAGAGTCCTTTTTGGTTCAATCCAAAGGGAGTTACCCAAATTAAAGGTAATGATTTCTCTTAGCTTCTTTTCTTTTATTTTACTTCTCCAACCCCTAAAATCTTCTTATTATTTTATTTTGTAAGAAACCCAGTATCCTAAATATACTAGGATATTGTTATTACAGTTATTATAACTACCCTTACACACACCTCCATCTAATGGGTGAAGAACATAATGTTTCTGTGGATGGCAACCGAACGCCTCACGAAGCGATGATTGTTCAATTATCTCTTATAACCTATCATGGTGGCCATTATGATGGAACTATAATTAAATATGATATTTATGATATTTATTTTATATATAATCTTCTAAAATTCCATTTTATATCATACCATTATTCGTTTCATGTTGTATATACATACGATAATTTCATTTGAGGAAGTGCAGACTACCGCCCCCTCAAAGTGATATGACTCGTTCATACCATACATGGAACGTATACAATATGGTGTTAATGAACATAAGAAACAAATATAAGATATTATATTATACTGGAATAATAATATACCTATGTATAATTTGGTTTTGATTCCTTTTAATATGAAAAATGAAATGGAAGTAGTGTTCATGCATATGTATGGATTACCGTCTCCACGAACGCGATGAGATTCATTTCCCCATCATATCCATTAAAGACTAATTATATTTTTATGACTAAAAGTTATTTTGAAGGATTTTATATCATTCTGGATATGAATAAGATACAACCTATCCATAAAAAATACCGCTTATGTAACGAATCATATAAAAGAAAACAAATCAGTTAACACCCTAAACGACGATAATACTAAAATATTATTAACAAACCAATATTAAAAGATCATATATGATATTATATTTATGAATATGATTCTTTTATAATTTAATAAGAATGATTTAACTATTATTCAATATGTTAACATACACACTATCAAGGAAAAGTCGAAGGTAAGGGGTTTTCATCTCACTCCTTATTCCCGTGAGATTCATGCCATATTGCCACTATTACATTTTGTGTGGTGTACGTACTGCCTATAATAGTATTATTTGGGTAATACACTTTAATTTATGTGTATTTAAATATTATTTGTATGATACATCTTTAATGGGGTTTATGTTTTATAAGTTACCAAATTGGTAATGGGTTTTCATCTCACTCCTTATTCCCGTGAGATTCATGTCATATTGCCACTATTACCTTTTGTGTGGTGTATGTACTGCCCATAATTGTATTCATTATCTAATAAACTTTAATTTATGTGTATTTACATATTCATTGTATGATACCTCTTTCATGGGTTATATGTTTGATAAGTTACCATATTGGTTAGTGTTATTTCACAATCTCTTCATTATCTGAGGTTGTTTATACCTAATTATCTACTAGGACCTCTTTATCTTCCACATCCATGTTTCTCATAAATGTATTTCAAATAATTATTTATATTTTACAAAATATGGGTTAATTTCATTTACACCCTTGTTTGACTTTTTATTAGTGGTTTATAAAGGAATATTTCCGTAGTTTTCTAAACAAGGTCCTTTTTAACCTTTTCGGCAGAATTAAGGTAAGAATGTCTTTTTTTTTAACTTATATGGTGGGTGCGGCTATTTTACGCCATTATAAAATTTTATAAGATTCCCTTAAAATCATATAAGGATATTTTCAAAGTAAATGTCTTATTTTATAATTATGTTACTTTTAAATGATTTCAAAAAAATAGATATTTCTATCAAATAGTTTTGATTTCATCTATGTCAACATCCTTTGATGGATTTTAAGCTTATTTGAAGTTGATTTGTTATGATACAAAACATCCATATCGTATTGAAGGTTTTGTGATATGTTTGACTGTCGATGTGTTATTTTTATACCATTCATGGTTTATGGTGAAAGTATTGACATTTCTTATGCTAGTTTTAATACGAAAGTTTATGTTATGTTGAAACCTGTTCATATGAGGAATACATTGGACATAATATGTAATGAGTGGGGCCCGCTATAGCTCCTCGACGCATCAGTATGTCTCATGAGACAAACTATTGTCTTGGCACGAGGCCTTGAAAAAATCTTATTTGTTGTCTTAGCACGAGGCCTTGGCTATGTGGTTATGATAGTCTAGCATTATGCATTCCATCATTATGAAAGTGGTTATTGATATTTCATGTGATTATTCAATGAGTAGAATATCCCTGTGAATAAGTAAATGACATTATTTCATTTTATCTTTTCCATATTATGCTGATGTTCAAGTTTAAAAGTCTTTTATTTTAGCTATACATTGCCATAATTGTTTATTCTTATTTATGAATGTTTCCTCTATATTGTTATCCTTACTGAGCATATGAGCTCACCACTTTCAATGTTTTATTTTTCCCAGGATTCCAAGAAGTGTTTTTTGATTGATATGCGGGGTTAATCCAAGGGAATAATGGCATTCATAAAGGATTATTTATGTTTTTTTTTATAAAGTGTAACGTAACATTAATGTATGTAATCTATTTTCTAAGACTGCTAAACTGATCGGTCTTTCGGGACTTCATTCCTTGTAATCATGACAATGTTATGTAATAATGCACCGAATCTGGGCAACTAGGGTCGGGGAATTACATTTTCAATTCCATGAGATAAGTTTGATATTATGCACCAAATTTTCTATTATATGGTATATTCACTACCCATATCCATAAATTATAGTCAATATCATTAATTATATTTTAATATCATGGAATCTCTCTTTTTTATATTCTTTGGATACCACTACCATAAGGGTGTTTGCATCTAAATTTTGTTTTACTGAGATATGATTCATATTTAACAACTTGTTTCCTTTTTGTGGTGTTTATATTTTATTTGGATTAGTTTCTAAATCATATCATACTACTTTACATTGGGATATTAAACTTGTGTAAATCCATCACAACCATTTTCTTAAAAATATTCCTCTATTTTTGGAATGATTTTTCATCCAATGACTTTCATTTGTGAATACTCTATTTTTGATTAATTATTTTGAAGAAAATTTACCTAGATTTCATTTCTAAAATCATTAGGTTCATTAAAAAAATTATTAAATTAATCATATACCCCATTCTCTATACGGGGTTAGTTTGAGGGATACTTACATAGAAACATATTCCAATTAGTTATTGGGGAAATATTGAAAACTTTTATACATATTATTAAAATGTGGTTTTTTATTGATTATTAAGGAATTTTGGTTGTTAAGTGTATAAGTTATTTATTACTCTATATGAAGAATTGATTGGATATAATTCATGATGGAGGTGACCTCAATATCCCTCCAATCCATTAACTATCCTTATTATTATAGTGTATTCTTATCATGAAGAAAATATTTCCTAGATAAAGGTCCGCAATAATTAGATAATGATGTTTAATATCAGGATGTCTTGGATTAGGGAATATAATTAACTATCAATAATTTTCAATTCCATCACTAAGATACTAGTTATTCTTATTCAAGTGTTATTTTCATTTCCATTGTTACCTATGGATATATTATGCATATTGTTTCATTATATTATGAAATTATTTTTGGTTTTCTATTTATGTTATATTGTTTATTCTAATGTTTTGAATAGTTATTATATTTTATTTCTATTGAACATATTCACTCTTACTAAGTATTCAAGTTCAACCATCTTATGTTTACATTCACCCAAGCTTATAATGTAATGTATTACACCTGATATTTATAATATAATAGATTGTGTGGATAATTTCTAGGATATTTTAAAGACTTTTTATAGATTAACTAGTTTCATATAGTGGAAAATTACTCCAATTGATGATGAATATATGGGAGTTTTGAGATAAATTATTTTCATAACTCTATAAAACTCTAAACCTAAATAGTCATTCAAATGTATGGTAGTCAATATTTTTTGTGATATTGTATCTATTGATGGTTGAAATTGATTTTCATAGATTCATTTCAAATATGGTATTTAAAAAAGATGTTTATAAGCATAGAATCTTGGTGATTGTATCCAAGGTGGTACACTACCTGGGGGTCGTACCTGAAATTTATTGTATAATTACATGGAAATAAATTTTCTTGTTTGTTCAAAAAAGAGATTTTTTTCTTATTTCTTAAGGTTAGTTGTGATAGTGATCAGTATAGGGTGTAGATCATCCCTTGAACCCAAATTTTCTTTTCAAGGTCCATCAAGGATAGTTAATACGCCTTCCTTGATTTTTGGAGAGGCATCTCATTCATAATTTGCTTTCACATCGTCATTATTAAGAGTGAATGATAGAATGGATTCTTAAGATCATGAAGATACTATAAGTTCATTGTTACTCCATTATAATGACATATTTATTCCAAATGTTTAGTTTTATCTGATGCAATTTACATATTGTGAACTTTCAAAAACATCCATAAAAATTATGATCTTCTTCTTATAGGATTTATATCCAATTAATCAATGTTCTTGGACTATATCATTTGAATATCTATCAAACCTTCATGATGATAGAGACACTCTAGGGATAAACTGAGACACATAGATTGTGAAGTGGTATCATTATTTATCGATGGAATCTTTTAAATTGAAACATCAACCTAACCATACTATAATAGTGTATATATTTGATATTGTAATTAATTGTCAAATGTAACCTATGTGACTCAAATAATTCCTAGATTCAGATTTATCATTTTAATTTGGTTGATGGAAGACCGAGTCTTTACTGAGTTTTGATCCATGGATTAGTGAGAGAGACTTATTGGCCGTTAATAGTTAGGATTTGTTTGAAATTATCTACCATTGGCTTGTTATACTTCATTTTTTAGTATCACGCATATAGTTATTGTGATTCATATGAATAAAAAGTGGAATTATCACTATATAATACACCAATTTTCTAATTAATATGATCTTTAAAGAAATGATGATATAATGAGTGAACTACGTCATATATATAAGGATAGGGACTCCCCATCATGGCATTGAATGTTGTATCTTAGAGAAAAAATAATATCATAGTAAAAAATAAGGACTCTAATCTAATATCTGAACATAATCAGTCCAAGAGATTTCTTCTATCCCTAATCGTACCCAAAAATCCTTAGGAAGGAATGGTTCTAGATAGATTCACTATAACTAATGATTCATAGGGTCTAGATCTAGATGATATTGATCCAATAATCATTATCCATTTGGTTCTGATGGATATTAGTATCAATGAAATTTTTATATACGTACAAGGATCTGGTGTGTTCCTATATGTCTCTCTATTCATATTATTCAATGAAGAAAATAATCATATGACTTTCAATAGATCTATTCTCTTCTTGATATGTCTCAATTGCATGAACTTTTTTCTCAAACTCTCAAAGTCTTAAAAGAGGCTCAACAATAGATTATATGAAATATATAGAGAGGTAATAAGAATTTAGGATAAAAATATTTTCAATAATGATGACATGTTTCTTTAAGATAACATACTTCTAGAATAGGGGATTATACTTCCGTCAATGATATTTCTATCTAGATTGAGGCTTTATGGTCATGTTAAACTATAATATAAACTCATTAACTTTACTAGAACAATGGTAATTCCTTATAGTCTCTAGACTTGTATGATTAAAACATCCCATGTATTGATATCCCTGGGATAATATTCTACGTTACGGAAGTTACTCAAACATTATTAGACAAAAGGGAGCCCTAGAATATCCAAGATCATATTAATTCTTATGATTAACTCATTGGATTGAATGTATTTTTTTTGGAATATATGGCTTCAAGATAAAGGCTTTCAGGTTATCGGGTTCCACAATAACTTCATTTTACTTGAAATCTTTGACCTTTGTGACCACATCCCTAATTATTAGTGGGGAGATCAGGTTCATAATAGTCTTATTAGATGGATAAATGGTCTATTAAGTGGATAAAATTTATATATACCTATTTCAACTATTAATATTCCAAAAATATCATTTGGTTAGATAGTTCCCATTCTCCCAGTGATGGAGGTAATAAATCATACAGAATTTGGACCTTCTAGTGTACCATAATGTTGTATCATTATTGATTCATGTTTCTATGTGATGGTTTTACCAAATAATATATGTTTTTAATGATGAAGATGAATCCTTTAGTGTATTAGATGGAACAAGTGTCAAAACTAGCTTGTTCAGTTGAGATTTGAGTATTTCATATGTAGAGTGGACTGATTTCCTAATCATCCAATTACTATATTTTAGATCCCTATTGGTTGGGACTTCATCCCACTCTCTTTCCCATCTATGTGAGTTAGTGGGGATTTTAGTCAGCTATGTGGATGGTTTTATTAACATAACCTATCCATATTCAGCTATCTTTTGGATTATTTAATTGGTGTTGAAGTATTATTGAATATTATACTGTAACATTTTATAAAACAATAAATAATCTAGGTGAATATTTATCCTGACTTCATTGTTTTTTTTGTATCTTGTTAATTAACTAGAATCTTCCCCAATGTAGTGATGAAGAATCATGAGACCAAACATTTGTTTTTTTGTGCTACTCTAGAGTTACTATCATATGGCTACATAGAGAAGTGAGGTGCATGAGATATTGTACCAGTTCTCCCATAACATTGAATATATTGAAACGTGTGTTAAAAAATTAGGTGTGTGATGATTTCTTTCCACCCACCAAGAATAAGGTTTTATCACTCAATACATGGGTGTGTGTTTACCCTCCTTTTGTTCCATTCATTTAAAAAGAAACTTAATGGAGTCAAGGGGGTTAGGAAAAATGAAAGCAGTGATGGAATCGATAGCTTTGCGATTCGAGTGGATCAGGGCGACGATTGTTGTAGACCTAGTCCCTCCCCCACCGGAGGGGGAGGGACCCCTCGGAGTCCATCCCTCCTTCTCTCCATTCACTAATCCGAACTTCCTCTTGTCATTCCCTGAAATTGAGATGTGCCCTAAAGTCCTCGACCTTCACATAGGATGCCCTAATCATTTTCTTTCACTCTTGGATTTTGTGGAATCTTCAACGCTCCCCCACAAGACTTTGGTGGCCCGTTTTATGAACAACTACCCATTGGTCGATTCTTTCGATAGGTTCGTGTTTGGTGCTTGGGGCTTGCAGGATCGCGCTATCGTCGGGCTTCTCGATAACTTCAATTTTGTGGTTTGATTCTCATCGGAGGAGGACCTGGTTTATGTTTGGGCCAGAGCTCCTCACACCTGTAATGGCTCTCAGTTCTACCTATTCTGATGGTATAGTGACTTCCATAAGAAACGGGATACTCCAACAACGATAATTTGGTTATGTTTTCCTGGTCTTCCCCTTCCTTTTCAAAACCCATCCATCATTCGAATGCTAGGATATTTTGTCGGGTGTTTCTTGTGCTCGGATAGCCATACCAACTCAGTGTGTCACCCTATATCCCCACATATATGTGTGGAAGTGGATGTTTTTAAGCCTCTCGTATATTGGATATGGATCACATTGGGGGAGGAGTTTTGGTGTAGACAACAAGTGATTTCCAAATCATGGTTAGACTATTGTTCTTCATGTCAACACATGGGGAATTCACAATTTGTATGGCACCGTAGCCATTGTCATCATGGGGGGTCGTTCCTGCTACTCAAAGTGAGTCTGGATTTCCTACAAGGCCCAAGGGTGTTACCTTTAATGTGGAATAATTATCTAATCACCCGCCCCAGAGAGAGAATTCACCTGTGAGTTTTGATCCAAGGGTTACGGATATGGAGGTTACCTAGAAGGTTTCAAAGGATTATCAACTAAACCCAATAGTTTCTAATATTTTCAACCACATGAAAAAGGACATGGATTATCCCTGTTCTTTTGGAGAGCTTCCTGATAGAAGGGATGGGGTCAGAGAGAATGAAGGTTTGGTTCAGGAATTGGATGTGCATAAGGAGAGGGAGGTGCACTTGGATGTTGGTATGGGTATGCAGCTGCTTCCTCTCAAGGAAGCTTCCATGAATGAGGCAGTTGATGCGGAAACATCCATGGGTGAGGATTCCCAAAACATAGTATGGGATGAAACTCCGATTCATTTTCAATACATGGGACGTGGATTTGTACAGCCAAGCGGTCCAGCCATATCTGTGCATTCCATGAAGGAAAAACCTTTCTATACTAAGAAGGGAAAATATGGAGGGAGTTTCAAGAATTCTCAAAACTAGTTTTCTATATTGGGAGAAAGTGGGTATCATGCTCTTGGTGATGCTATTATGATGGAAGACAGTCCTGGTGAGGATTCTTCTAAGGGAGGGGAGTTATTCCAAGTTGAGGATTCAGCTTCGAACTCCCCTAGTGAGCCCAAAGAAGTGGGGATTGCATAGGATTATTTTAGATCCTCATCAATGAAGGGAAAGAACACCATTATAGATCCAAAAGGATTTATCAAGCATGCTCGAAGGATGCGCCTAAGGAAATACTATTCCAACTTGCCTAGTCCTCCAGTAACTAGGTCCACAATCAAACGTAAACCTCCTTCGAAAACATATAAAGGTGCTGGCATGCTTGTGAGGGCTTCTGTATCTCAAGGTGTGGTCGGTCAGGTGCACCTTGTGGCAGAACCTACCCCGGTGGAGGTTGCACACCCTCCTGGGCTGTAGAGTGAGGATGTACGACCTGCTCAGCCTCCTGGGCATCTGCGTGAGGTAGATACTATTTTTGACACTCAGAAACAGATTGCTTCGGTGATGAATCCCATGGATCCTCTTATTCACTAAGATGAAGAAATGATGGATCCAGTCTTAGATATTAAGTCTCTGTAGGAAGTCATCAACCAAATTTTGGGGAAAATTCTTAGAGTAAAAATTAAAAAAGGGAAAGGCAAATGGATTGATAGGTAGAACCGTATATTGATTAAAGGCATCAACATGGGGAAGATTAACTTGGAAGAATATTTGTAGTTTTGGGACATCTTGGTAGAACGTTATGAAGATATCTTGAGGGTAAATCCTGGAACTCAGGTATGCTCTACTCCCTGGATATTGTTTATGGGGTTTGATTCTAATTTTCTCAATTTGTTCTTCAACAAAAATGTCATATCTTTTGGGGCTTAATATATACTGCTTTAAAGGTTCTCACATCCCACTAAAAGTGTTTCGAAATAATAAATGATATTAGAGGAGGAGTCTAGGGGTTCTAGTGGAACTACCACCTTGCATTAAATGTTAGTGTAGGCAGTTGGTGGAACTAGATATGGTCAGCTTGACTATGCATATTGTTCATATCCAACTTGATTCAACCAAGAGTGTTTTTCATGAAATAGTTGTGGTTGATACCCTGATGAAGGTAATTATTTTTAATTATTTCCTATTTTTGTTAGATAAGATAAATTTGTACTCCTAGAGTTATTTATATTATTATAATAAACTCTTATTGGTCTAGTGGTTCCTTATTATTAAGTGGGATTCCCTAGAGGGGTTATATTGGCCTCGTATTGGGAGTTTTACTAAATTGTGATATTACCTCTGATAAATTCTATATTGAATGACAGTTCATTATCTAACTCGATTTTATACTATGAAATCCTCTACTAAATGAATTTAGGCTCTATTTCTTTCAGTGGTAGGTGTAATATTTCCACACTATTCCCTTGATATTTAACCAAACCTCCTTGATTAGGTTGTTGCATAATCTATAATAGATATCTAATGTCATGATTCTGCATATGATTCTAGGTATGTTCTCCTTCTTCATGGACTTTGGGGTAAACCACATTTAAAATGTATGCATTATTTTCAAATTATTACACACTAGTTTCAGGATTCATATTAATCGTGGGGCTGACATAAATAACATTTACTACCACAATTATTGTAGTTAGAATACAATTTTCATAATAGTTTTAGCCGAATCTATCATCCATTTATATTTATCAAGGGAAAATCATAATCAATGTTGATATTTTTCTACTAAGTGGACTATTTTGGATTATAGCCCCTAAAATGTTTCACATTTACTCATTGATGTTCCCCAGGATGTTATTTATAGAATTTAATCCTATGTGAGGCCCTAAAATCGTTTTAAAAGTCTGATTAAAATAAAGAAAATGTATCAAAGATCATGTGAAACTAAAAGATAAATTCCAATGAATTTTCTATAAATTTATAAAACACCAACTTTATTGAAGGAAGAGGAGGAGGATAAAATAATTATCCCAACCCTATATAAGCATAATTATTATACTTCACTACCATCATTTCCTAGATCCATTTTGGATTTGATGATCCTAGGGGTGGTAATTGTGGTAAAAATATACCCATCCTTATGAGGTGGAGTTTATCTTCTATTGTAGTTTTGGCAGCTGCTATCATGACCTTTTTGTCTTATGGGCCTCTATTTAATCATGATATAGGTGAAATTCCTTTTCAAGGTGAGAGGTACTCTCCTATAAGGGCTTCACTATAATAGTTTTCTTTTCATTCCTCATATGAGAGGATTCCTTCACTTTCTTAGCATCTTGATATAAGAGCCTATTAATGGGTCCCTAACACCGAGTAAACCACTTATGTGATTAATAAATAATGATAATTCATTTTATGGACCAGCTAAAATATACATATACTGTAACACCCTGATATTTTGTGAAATATTTTAGTTTCAAATGAATTTAATCTTTTAGATATTTTATGTTTCATGAAACACTATGTTTAGATTTTATTTCCTGAAACACTGAATTTATCTTATGTTACACGCAACACTAAGCTTTTCATTAGTTATACAAAACAATATGTTTGGATTTTTTTACACACAATTCTTATTTTATCTTGTGTTACATGAAAAATTGAGTTTAAAAGAAACATTAAATACAATTAACATATTATTATTTAAAATAATATTTGTCACCAAGCTATTGTAATGGAAAGTATGAATAGTATTAATTAAATTATGAAAATATATGGTTTAAAAATTTATATATATATATACATACATATATATATATATATATATCAGGGATAGTTCACTAGAAATGAAAATAAAATCCTTTTCAAAATAATGTAAATCATTTTCTAAAAAAACATTTATGCACATAAATGTTTTTTCCTCTATATATTCTATGAATAACTTCTTGTAAATGATTTTAATTAAATTTACATATTATATATTCAACAGAAAAATTACAATTCATCTTATATTTTTTCTAGACAATAGATATTAATAAATCAATTTTATGCATAAAATTGCATTTTCTAGAAAGAATTGCTATCACAATTGGCTCACATATTTTAAAATATTTTTTACCAATTCATAAGAAGTTTATGAAAAAAATATACTTCATTTATAAAATCATAAAATCAAAATTATATTAGGGTAAATGTTTATTTTTTTTCTGAAAACATTAATTTTTGATGAATAATGCAAAATGCTTCATTTTAAATGAAAACTATCTTTTCATTTAAATTATTTATTAAGATAAATTTTATATTAAATTGGTTATAAATTAATATTTGATACTATTTATATATTAATTTAATTTAGTTCATCAGAATCATTTTCATATTGAATTTCTATATAAAAACATTTTAATCTTTTGAACAATTTCTCTTTGAGAACCCGCTTTCTCATCGCATATATGAGATTAATTTTAAATTAAGATTTTTAACATCTGTAACTGTAATATAGATAAATGGATTAAATATTTTAAATTTTAATAATTTATATTATCTATTAAGTTCAGTTTAATTTTTACCATAATTATTACTAAAAACTATTAAAAATTAATTATCGTGATTAAGGTTGAAACGAGGTATTGCACATTACATGCTCATGTGTTAAAATTAATTTTACGCACACATAGGGTTTATATTTAATAAATTTTATTTGATATTTTTAATTATTATATATAATTTATCTAATAGTTATATTTTTATTTTAATCTTTAATGATAAATTTCCTAGGATAAAAATACTAGTAACCCAGGTGAAAGTTAGAATTGTAAAAGTGAGTAAAACTTAAAGGATAAGAAATGGATTTTTTTTTTAAAAATTATATTGGTGGTTTTTTGACCATATCATACCTCAAAGAAATTATTTATCAATTTTAGAGCCACATTATGTGATATTGACCTCCAATTATTGAATATTTTTTTTGGGTATTTTAAGAAATGCCAATTCTTTAATGTTATAAAAGGTCATCCCCTCTCCTCTCTTATTCACACATTCAAAACCTTTTGGATCATCCAATACCTACCCAAATAACTACCAAAATTTCATATAATCATTCTAAAATACATATTTTGGATATTAATCCATCTTAGGAATGCTTTTGGTTCAAAGCTATGTAGGATACAAGAAGAAGAGGTAACATTCATCAACAAACATGTTGTATTATTTCTTCCTCCATCTACATAAATTATTATTATAACATGATGATATAATAAAATCATTATATTAAATATAATTATATGTTTTTATGTTAAGTTAATGACCTAAAATAATCTACAATTCCATTAAATGGGTTATGAAATCAGATTTGTGTGTATGGATGACTACTGCCTCGTGAACCGATGTCATTCATTTTTTCATTAACACCCATCATGGTTGGAAATAAGGACGGATTTATTTTTTATATATTATATTTACGATATTATTATAATTTTGGAATTATTATATCACACATACGTTCATATTTTCTATTTTTTGGGAATACGATAACATCATTTCTGTATACGGTGGATTACCACCTCGCAAAGTAATGTGATTCATTCATGCCTTACATGGATTGTAATAAGGATGGGTTTAATGAAAATATGTGATATACATGAAAATAAAATGATTATATAATAATAATATATCATTTATCTTTATTTATTTTAATATGAAAAGAAAATGGAAACATTTTTCATGCATATGTACAACCTATCATCACCATGAACAGTGTATTTCATTTTCTATCTCCAAATTTTATGGATTAATCTAAATAAAAATATAGTTAATATAAATTATATTTATATAATGTCTAAAATTATTTATAGAATGAAATAATTTTCAATGTTATATGAAAAAAATAAAAAATCAATATATATATGAAAAACAAACTGACTATTACCAAAAACGCAACTTTAACATGGAATTATTCATAAACAAAGAATAATGGTTCTAAATAAAATAATATATGGTATGGTATATTTATAAATAATGTTCTATAATATATTTATATTAATATTATATATATTATGTAGGATTCTTGAACATTTATAATGAAATTTAGTACTTAAGGTAAGGGAATGTTTTCTCAATTTTCATTATTTGAGACATGTGTTAATTTATGCACCTATATTCTATAGTGAGGTGTTTATACATAGAATTTGACATGAAATATTATGAATTTATTTTCTTTAATGATATTTTAATTTCCATTTTCTTTTTTTCCATCATGGTTCTTATGATTCTATGTTACCAAAGTTATAATGATTTTATGTGACAATCTCACCATTTATCAAGAATGCTTATGATTATGTTTCCTATGGTAAATATTATGATATAACTTACATGAATCCCATGAATTATATTATACTCCATATATTAAAGATAATTTCATTTAATAGTTCCATTTTTATAATCTTTGGTTTATAAAATAATTTATAAATTGGTTTTAAGAAAATACATCGTTATTTCTTTATGTAGTCAGAAATCTGTTTTCTTCAAAAAAAATGTTTTCTAAAAATGTTTTATAAAATATTTTAAACATTTTTAAAATGGTTCATTAAACAAAATTTTACCGATTTTTTAATTTTTTTTAATTTTTTTAATGGTATCTGCATGTTGTTTTACAAATAATACTCTTTTTTATTTTATAGAAAATGTAAAAAGAATAATTATTTTTATCATGCATGAAAATAAAAGTATTTCTCAATGTCATGACAACTCAAATATTTAAATATTACATTAAAATGTTCCAAATTTATATAACAATACAATGTTTTTCTAATATTAATTAAATTTTCATATTTTAAACAAATGATTTCAAAATAAAAAAAGGATTTTGAAACTGTTATATAAAGTGTTTTCTAAAGTGAAAATGATATTTTAATTAATAATTTATTAAATGATATTTAAATATCCCTTTACTTGTTTCAAATATTATTTTCAATGAAATTTGTTTTCAAAATGTTTTATGTACTTTTATTGTAAAACACTATTTCAAAAAAACATTATCTTCCCCAATAAATGTTCTAAGTGATTTATCATTCCAAATAATTCTCTATATGTGATGAAATTGTTTAATTTAACAGCGTATTTTATGTGAATATGAAACAATTATACCTTTATTATTCATTAATTAAATTTTTTATCTTCATTATGACATGATGTTTATGATACACATTTCTTTTCTATGGGATATACCATGATAAAATGTTTTTAAAACAATATATTTTCTTATGTTATGATATGATTAAATATTATAATAATTAAGAAACTAGTTTGTTTTACATTATTTATGATAGATGAAATTTATATGAAACTCATTGTATTTCATCAGTTACAATATAGTGAATATTTTATGATCTTGTGGCACATGTATGTGTTATTTTCATTATGTGATAGTTGTTATGTTATAACCCAGGATGGTGGTTATATTATAACCAATTATGTTGTTTATGTTATACGAAATGATAGATTGTACCTATATCTTTCTCAAATTAATTGGTTAATGGTTTTTATCTCATGAGATAGATAGGATTGGAATGGGGAGTGAACCCATATTAGTTATGGGATTTTTCTGCTATGATGGTCTTGGTAGTGAACCTTGAATACTATGATGTTTTGGGGAGTAAACCCATTACACTATAAGAAAAGGTTTTCCACTGGGAAAGGTGGTGTGTATCACCTAGAAGGATTGGAAACCCATGGAGTACCCTAAAATGTCTTGGTAATAATCCTTGACTACTAACGAAAGGATTTTCTATACTTCTCTCTATTCTAAAATTCTATGTCTTATTCCAATGTTATTCACTAATGACTCAAGTCCTTTGATTTAATTATGATTCATGTCATATGAAATTAAAATATTTAATTAATGACTTTATATTTTTATATTTTATATGTAGGTTATAATTTTATTATTTTATTCTCACCATTTCAAAAACTTATGCTCTAGTTGTGTTTATGTATTTCCCATGTTTACAATTAATGAGAGATCGAGCTAACCCTCTTATGTTTAATTTCACCAAGTTATAATAATGGTTTTATGTAGGTTATTTATTTTAAGTGTACTAAATGGGATGATATTTGTGGGATACATTGAATATCATTCACCATATTATAAAATTGTGTTCGATGTATCCAAATTCCTTAAGCATCCATAGTCCTTAAATTTATGTTTGTTCCATGTAATTATTATTCATATAAAAATATATAATATCCATTTATTAGAAGCAGGAGTGGCTATAAATCCTAGACCAAATATTTAACATCTACTGATGAAATTGTAGGTATCCTTCCATAACAAACCCTTTTATCTATTGGGTGGGGTAAATGTTTGTGAAATGTATTCACCCCATCCTCTGATATGAACATCCGGTGAAGTATCAATGATTGTATGGAAATAAAACTTCATATTTTTCAGAAATAAAAATTGAATTAACTCATGTTTAATCATAAAAACATGTTTTTTTGGAAATTGAAAATGTGGATGTGTCAACTTGGAGGCAAATCTCATTTATCTTCAAGACATGGTTAGCATACTCCCCATATGACAGGTGTCTCACATTGAGTTGATGAGGGTCTCTCACAAGTTGTGATGAGAGTAGGTTATGAACTCCCCATTAAACACATATAAAATAACTTAATGGGTAGTAGGAATGGGCTAGAAAATTATCAATTTTCTATCCTTGGTAAACTCTTTCGAAAAAACCATAGTGTTCTTCTAATCATTAAAATGGAATTCTTTTATCTTATCTGACCACAAATATCACTTTATAACTAATTTTTTAGAGTATTAATATTTATAAAAACCTCATAAATTGAATTAAAATAGTATAAGAGTCAAATTTGATGACCATTTCCTCTTTCTATCTTTCACCTAAGATGTAACATTGTCTTTTAGTTGTGAGGATCTTAGTTTAGTTTGCCTCAATTTAATTAGTGCCTCTTTGGATGAGTTGTAACTCAAATAGATTCAACATGGGGAGGAGATTCATTTCGAGAATATGAATCATTAATAATATTTTATTGGAACTCCATGAGTTTTTATATATTTATTTTTTTCGAATAAATTAAATTACTTTGATAGCTTGTGTTACAACCAACAATGAGTTTTAAATAACAATGAAAAACTATTAATGTTTTTTATTTAAGAATGAACATCATTATGTGGTATTTAAACACGTTGGAATGAATATGCTTAAATAAATTTTAAATATTATTTATAATGGTTTTATATAAATAAAACATATTTAAAAAATGTACTTAATTTTCAGTGAAGTCGTTATATGTTTCTAAAATACAATTTTCCCAAAAACAAATGTTTTTATATTTCTGTGAAGAGTAATAAAATAATTTTTTTAATCTTATAGAAGATTTATTTTAAAATATAAACTACATTTGATAAATTAATTATATCAATATAATCCTAGGGTAATTTTTTTTATTTTTCTAAAATTATTATTTTTTTGATGAATAGTGAAAATACTAGTTTTTATTGAAAGTGTTCTTTTGTTTAAAGAATATATAAGGTAATTTTTTATTTAGAATTTTTCTAAAACTATAATTATTTCAATTATATATATGTATATATATTATTCCATGATATTTAATTTTAATCTTATTAATATTTAAATTTGATATTAACAATGTTTTAAACTTTTGAACATTTTCTTTTTGGAAAACTATTTTCTCATCATGAATACAAGTTTAATCTTAAATTAGATTTTCCACTTCTGGGAATTTAATTTAAAAAAATGGATTCTATATTTGGAATAATAATAATTTATATTCTCTAATAATTTAAAATTTATTTTAAACTATAATCAATGATAAAAATAGTAAATATTATTTTCCATTGTTAATGTAAAAATGGGTTTACCGTCGGTTAGACTAAAAATAAATGGGATAAAAATGACTCAAAACTATTCCAAAACCCATTTAGGGATATATTTAAACCTCATATATTATAATATCTTTTATATTCCATTCTTTATCCATTTATTATGAGAAAAACATGGTTAATACTTTTTTTCCAAAAATTACATTTGTGCCACTCACACATCTTATAAAAAACCACCCCCTCTCTTATATTATTCACACATCCCAAACCATTTGTTTCAACAAATACCTACCTAAATTCTATGCATGAAGCTATAATACTATCCTATTATCCTCCATTTTATAATTAATCCTTACATTGAATGTTTTTGGTTCAAAGCCATGGAGGTTACCCAAAGAAGAGGTAACATTCTTCAACATGCATTTTTATTTTATTTATTCTTCTAACTCCTTAATTATTTATTTAAATAGTATGATTTAATAATTTCACTATATATAATATAGTATTATTTTTCTATTTTATGTTAATGACCTAAATCCATCTCTTCTTCCCAAAAATGGGAAAGGTTAAAATCTCGTGTGTGTACGGCGGAATACTGCCTTGTGAACCGATGTGTCATGTTTTCAATCAACACCTCTCATGTTTGGGTATTATGATGTATATTCTTTATATATATATATGATATTTTTAACATATCTAAAAATATATAAATATGTTATCATATATAAAATTTTACTTTAGATTCCAACGAGAATACGATAATGTCATTCATGTGTATGGAAGACTATCGCCTCATGTATCGATGTGATCTATTTTTCACTTATGTTTTACATGGAAGGTTATCAGGTATAAATTTAATTAAAATATGATATTATATATATATATTATTTAATGGGTAATAAGTTATTTACATTTATTTTTCTTCATCCATTGAAGAAATGGAAATAGCGTTCATGTGTATGTAAGACCTATCATCTCAATTAACAATGTATTTCATTTTCTATCTATAATGTTTATAAATTGCACTAAATACATATTAAATGAATATATATTACATTTATATCATATTTTAAATTCTTAATATGATAAAATCATGATAAAATTAAGGGGAACAAGAATAAAAAATAAAAAACATACATGAAAAACATAGAAATTATTACTCAGAGCATGACTTTAATGAGGAATGTTAATAAATGGGTACCAAAAAGTCATAAGTAAATAATATATTGTATCATATATATAACTATGGTTATTTAAAATATTTATAATAAACTTATAATTATTATACATGAGGTTTTAATGTGTATTAATTAATTCTATACTTAAGGTATATGATTTTCGTCTTAATTGTTCTTCTGTGTGACATATGTTATTTTGTACACATATCTTCTTTTATTTGGTGTAAGTACAAATATTTTACATGTTATATCATGAATATAATTATTTTCATGGTATTTAATGTTCTATTATATGTTAATATTTAATGGTACTTACGAATCAAAAGATACGAAAGTAGTAAATATTTTACATCACAATCTCATTGATATTTAGGATTAGTTATGATTATGATTCTATAGATGAAATCCTTTGATAAATTTGACAATAAAATCACAATGTTTCTTGTCAAATGTTTATGTGATGAAAATAAATATTTTCTATTCATTTTTCTCTGATTATTTACTTACGATACAAATATAATGTTTTCATGAGAAAACATCTTTATTTCCCTCTTCAATCGAAAAACTTTTTTCTTCCAAACCCATGTTTAAAAAAAATTAAAATGTTTCAAAATTAAAAAAAATACCTATTAAATACAAGTTTACCAATGTTTAATTTTTAATATATATCTTTAATATAATCTTCATTTCATTTTCTAAAGCAATTCCTATTTGTATTTTATCAAAAATGTGAAAGGAATTTTTGTTTTAACGTTACGACATGAACAATATTTACCGATGTCATGACCATTATTTTATTTGAAGCATCCCTCATATGTCTTCAAGTTAATTTTAAAATAAAATTATTTCCACAATATTTTATGAATTTTTTAATTCTCATAAAAGTTGACTTTAAAATAAAAAATACATCATTCAAGAAACATTCCAAGTGATTTTTCATTCAAAATATTTTTCTATCTATGATGACATCCTTTGATGTTACATAATAATTACTTGGGATATAATCCAGTGATATTATCATTATTATTTCTATATGTGGATTATGTTTATAAAGAAAATATTTTTATGAAAACTGTTCCTCTTCCACAATATAAACCATGATAAAATTATTATGAAACCTACTTCTTTTTTCCATGGGGTATTATTTGATGAAATAATGAAATGACTATGATATATATTTATTTTTCATAGTTTATGTTATGATAAATGTTTATGAAACCCATTTCTCTTCATGGTTCTGATATAATGTTTTATGGTTTGTGTCATGCTTAAGTATCATTCTCATTATGATATGGGTGAGACCTATATATCCATCCAATGCATTGGGTAAAGACTCATATCTTATGATATAAACAAGGATATAATAGAGAGTGAACCTAGTTATGTAAGGGAATAATTCAAATATGAAATTCTTGGGAGTTATGCTTAACTACCATGATGGTTTGGGGAGTGAACCCATTCTACTATGGTAATATCATTAATAAGGATTAAACATATTAGGAAATTATTTTATATGATTATGTGTGTACCACAATTCCATGCCTTATTCTATTATTTTTCTCTCATGGATATTGTTATTTGATTCCCTTATGAATTATGTGTTATGAACTAAAACACTTTATTCCAGGGCCTAAGGTCGTGATGTTTTATATAAAGGGTATGGTTTTAAAAATTTATGCTTATGTTCCCATACCCTTCTACTCATTTCTTGTTTATTGATATACCTTGTTTACCCTTACGGAGCATTTCATATCACCTCTTATTATGAATCGTTCCACTAGGTTATGATAAATATTTTATAAATGATTTTCATATGAAGGTTTTATGTTATAAAGAACTTAGTGGGAGATGATGTAGTTTACCTATTAACTATTTGTTTAATTTTCCATGTTTCTAAAGGAACTATTACTTTATGATATTTAGGCATTTGTTTATGTAATGTAATTAATTTTCCTAGAAAAAAATGTAATATCTATATATAATAATATTGAATTTTTATAGTTGTTATCTGAGTATAGGTTTAGTTAACCTTTGGAAACTACGAAGATAAAAATGTTTTGAGATCCCTTAAGATAAGACAATGTACAGGTTAACATCATAAATTTTTGGAAAGGATTAGTTTATGTTTTTTCTCTAAGAAATATATTTATATCTTGATACTAGAATTGGGTGTTGTTTACTGGAATATATTTATCTAGCATAATAACACCAAATAAGGTGTGTTAGGTTTAACTCGAGCATTATTGGGTAAACAACAATGAGTCTTACTAAACAGCAAGTTTGAAACTCCAGAGGAATATTCTTTGGTAAAATAACATTTTTTTATAAGACATCATGAATTATTTCAACACATAATGATCATTTATGAACTAGGTTAAACCTATGGTTTTGAATATTTAAAATTAATTTTCCTGATTTAGAAATCATAAATTATTTATCTTGACTATATGATTTTCCACTATGATTATTTTTTATCACACTATAATTTTTTGTTTTATCCAATGGGTAGAACCCAAAGAAATCGTGTTAACGCTGAATATGATGGACAACGCAATGAATTTAATCCTAAAAACAAAACATTTTGGGATATGGAAGGAGATATCTAATTGATATACTCATAGAACATTTTCAAGAAATGAATAATTCTATATTTCCCAAATAGAAAAGGATGAAACAAGTTCTGGTAAGTACTTTAGGAATAAATTTACACAATCATTTAGTGGGTATACATGTCAAATAGTTTTTGAGAAATGTATCAGTACCACTATAAATATATTTTCCATCCTCCAATATTCGGATCATGATAAATTCAATTTGGTTGTCCAAATTTTGGAAGGTAAAGAGGATCAATGGTGGAATCTTATCAATAATATGAGGAAACATGATGAAATTGACTCCATAGATTGGTATGAGTTCATGAAATTATTTTTCAAAAATTAATTTACATTTATTCATCCTTTTAGGATGAATAAGGAGATCATTGAGATAAATAAATGGGTTTATAAATGCATTGGTACCTATGTGGAACGTTTTACTGGACATGTGAGGTACGCTTCTTGAATTATCTTCTAAAAAAAGTAAAGTTGATTTATTATTTAGTGGCTTAAAACCATGCCTATTATAAGACTTAACCATAATATATTTAAGTAGATATGAATATTTTTTTGGTGTTATATCAATGTGTAAATGAAGGTTAGAGTTATATTTTAATTTCATGGTTTTGATAATAAGAGAAATATGGAATTCAAAGAGAAATATAAAAACCATGGAGGGAAAAAGATGAGATTTCCATTACTCTCAAAGTGTTGGGAGAAACAATGGGGAAAATTTTTTTAGGGGACTAGTAAATGAGGTAAGTCTGAGGAGGAAGTTAATTTGGTAATAAAATATTGAATTAATGGGGAAAATTTAGATAATTATAAAAATATAGTTAAATCATTAAAGAATGTTCCACCAACACTCGATTTTTTCAAAGGTAGAGAGTATGGGAACAATTCTTACCAGTTCCCAAATATAATGGTTAAGGTTGATGATCGATATCAGTAAACACCTAAGACAAGGTATATGGTAAATATCATGTGATCACTATTTATGACATTGTATATGATGACAATGTTGTGAAAGGTACACATAAAATCCAGTTGAAAACTTTTCATGTCATATTTGACCCTAGATCTACCATTCTTTCATATATGAAGAGTTTTATCAGGGTATTAACATTCCAACCATATAATTACTTCTCTCATTATAATTTAAAATCTTTATTAGTATGATGACAACATCTCAATTATATTAATCCTCTTTGGATTACATTTATGGGAATGTGAATCCTATAAATACAGTCATTCTTTCCCTAGTTGAATTTGATATTATATTAAACATTGATTAGATTTTACTGTATAAATCCCAAATTAATATATGTGGAAGGTATGTAATCTTTGATGTTATAAAATAAAATATTATAATTTATCAGTGAAATGATAAAAATGAACTTTTTATGAAAATCACATCCATCGTATGGGTTTTGATTCATACTCAAGGAGGGTGTTTATCTCAGATGGTTGGGGGTAAACTCCCAATTGATGATATTCCTATTCTGAAGGATTTTTGGATTTATTTCTAGAATATTTTCCTAGCCTTCCACCAAAACATTATGTTGAGTTATCAATAGAACTTATACTTTGCATCATGCCTATATCAAAGACTGTTTACAGAATGGACCTAATTGAGTTATAAGAATTGAAGAAGAAATTCCAGTATAATGTTCACAAGGGATTCATTCAGCCAATGTGTCACCTTTTGGAGAACCAATTCTCTTTATGAAAAACAAATATCAATCAATGTGACTTTTCATTGATTATAGGGAGGTGAACAGGACAGCAATCAAGAACAGGTTACATTTATCCTATATTGATAACATCATTGATCAACCGTATGGAGCTCAATACATTTTTAATATTGACCTTCATTATGGATATCATCAATTGAGGTTCAATATAGAAGATATACCCAAGTCCAGAATCCATAGTAGTCATGGGATCTATGAATAAATATTGATTTCATTAAATCTTACCAACTCCCCCACTATATTCTAGGATTTATTGAATATAGTCTTTATATATTACTTTGATTAGTTTTTGGTAGTCTTTATTGATAATATTCATATATATTTTTATAGAAAGTAAGATAATTAAAATCACATGAGGGTTATTTTTAAGTCCCAAAATAATTTATGTTGTTTGAAAATTTTATGAAGTGTTAATTTTGGTTTGAAAAAGATTCATTCTTAGGACATATAATATCACAAAAGGGTATATTTATAGATCCATTAAAGAATAAGGCTTTTGAATATTGGACTATAACAAATTTAGTGACAATGATCCAAAGTTTTCTTGTATTGTATGGATATTATCAATGGTTTCTAGAACATCTATCATGAATATCTAATATATTCCCCAAGTAAACTTATAAGGGATCCATGTTCCTATGGAAAGATGGTTGTGGGAAAAAGTTCATGTAATTGAAGAGAATATTAGTCAAGATAATTATTATTACATTACGATATAGAACATAAGGGTACATAATATATAATTATCCATCCAAATAGGGATGGGGTTGTTTTATAATGTAAAATGACATGGTTATTATCATGACCCCCTCCCACCAAAGATTCCCCTCCTGAGCTGGAAATAGTGAAATAGAGATAATGACCCCCGAGTCCCTCCTCCAGTAGGCCCCGAAGTGGTGACTATCACCAAGGGTATGAGTTTTCACAAATATGGGAGGCATTGCCCTTTTTATTATTTAAGATCGGTAAATAGGATGAGTCAAACACCAAAAGAAAAAGGAACAATTAAATGAAAATAAACCCCAAACCAAACCCATATGAATGCTTTATACAATACTGAAACAAAAGTACAAGTACAAGAAAATCTCTAGAGTACGATACCAAAAAAAGAAAGCACAAACTGCAACCAGAAAAACTCCAACACCCAACTTTAAAGGTCTCTCATAGTCACTGATGTCCTCCTAAAAACCTGAATATAAACATAGGGTAAGCATACAATTATACTCAGTAAGAAAACCTAAAGCACTCATGCACAGGTGGGGAGACATCCTAATGCCCCATGAGAAAACAGAAGGAACCAAAGCCTAGTAAGGAATCTATCCACCCAACCTTACAAGCCACACTCACCAAATATCGCAAGTCAATAGAGTAGTATAGTAATATTATCAATGTATGGGTACCCCACACCACATTCCCTCTGAATACTGCTCAATCCCTCACACCCAATGCTCTGATGCTTCCCTCTCTTCCTGAGCTAGTGCCACAACCTGGTCATACGAAGCTCGAGCTAGTGCCAGAACCTGGCCATATGAAGCTTATAGTATCTCACCGGCACTATATCCTTGGACATAACCACATATCATCCCGAAGACACCTAGGAACCACATCACATCCCATCCTAAAGACACCTAGTAACATATCACATCCTCATCCCAAAGATTGTTGGGAAACATCTGTCATAACCTATCCGAAAGATCTTGGGCTACAGAACCTAGAAGAGGGAGCACAAGGAAAAATAGTAACTATCCATCCTTTAGATGTTTGAGAATCTCACCCTCATCCCATGGTTGTTCAGCACGTAGTGCTCAACATGGGTGGTGTGCGTAAAGAAACATAAAATGTAATGATTTATATAATTATATCAACCCCTTACCCATCCTAAGGCTTCTACACAAAAGATCTGAGCACATGTCTCGGCACTGCTACCTCGAAAGTATGCACACAATAAACCACCACAAACCCCATTAAGCTTTTCGTGTTTCAATAGTTTTAGTTTATCAGTTACTTAACTACCAAGAAACTAACAACAACCAAACCAGATCAATCACTCATAAAACCTATCCCTCCCAACCACAAATAATGTTTAGGAAAACACAAGCAACACAATACCATTTTCTTTTCTCAGCCAATCAATTCCATTGATTTTACATATTTATTCAACTACCATGCACCACAATTCATTAGTTAACTCTTCCACTTTTATTCCTATGTACGAACCATCCCTACAGCCCTACTTCCAACCACCATAACCACAAACACCTTGGAAAAAATACTCGTACCACATCATCATCTCTTTGATACCATTTACCGCAGCTCCACTACCCATCACAACCATATCATACATGCCAACCCACAACCAAGCCAACTGTAGCCCCACTTCTCACCCAATCCATAACAACCCACGAAACACCCCTTCACATAATTAAACTCCAACCAGCACCCAAAAATTTTATTCTTTCATTCAGTTTAACTAGGGTGATCATACAAGGGTTTCAGGTATTCATTTAATCAGCCTACATTACATGATTAACCAATTTCAACATTTTATGAAATTTTATCCACAAAACAATCCAGAAAAAAGGGCAACATTTAATTGCGCGAGCAAAGGCCCCCAACGATCATGATTTTCAGTAGGCATAAGCCTATTCAATTCACAACATAATCAAAGGATAATAATTGATGGAAATAAAAAAACAATATCAACAAAATTTCCCAAAACTCGTTCTTTAACCAGTTATTTTCTTTATTTAGTTGTTCAACAGTATCTCACGAAAACAAGAGGATACCCACTCTGCATGATGCACAAAAGAGAGAGAGACAAAGGTAAGATCCCTACCTGAATAGGTTTTGATATCCTTCTACGAGAACAACCTCCATGAGGATTTCTATCACTCGTTCCGACGACTATGTCCTCTCATGGACGTTGTGGCACAACCTGACTAACAACTAAGAGAGACTCCATTAATGTTTAAGGTGTCACTTGTCATAGCATGGAAAGGAGGAACAGAAAGAGGAGATCGAGGAAGGAATAAGAATGTGGTAGAACGTACCATTAAGATGACATTAGTCGAAGAGCGTTGTTCCCGTCAAATATCAGCAATCGTCTGAGTAGGAAACTGGGAAGAGGAAATCAATGAATAGGGAAAGGAATGTGGTTCACAATGTTCACCTCGTCAACACCATCCCACATCCACCGACAGATCGATGATCAGAGTCCGGATGAAGAAAATTGGAGGAAGGATTATGGGTCATCCGGGAGTGTCATTGTATGGAGAATAAGAGGGGTCTGTAAATAACACGTGACCCTCTCTTATATAGGCAACGAAAAGCTAAAATGGTATGCAACGTGTATTAATGAATACATGACATGACCATACAACTATTAAGCTGTTTGACTGGTCAACAGACAACACGTAATGCATTTTTCATGCGTTTAAAGATAAAAAACATCAATTAATAATTGGTGTTTTATTAACCTGATAAATGAGACATAAAAAGGTATCCATCATTGGGCTTAAATTTACTGTCATAATTTCAGGGTTACGTTGTCATTGACAGTTCGTAAAACCAAGGTCGCACGAAGAAGTTAGAGTGAAAATAGTGTTTTATCATCAGAATTAATATTAACAATATCTCATTATTATTATTATTAAATTATTCATTTATTTTTCATACATCCAAAAATCAATCACGATTTGGAGACTTCTTGCGCACTGGAATCAAACACCAATTCCATCCTTTTTCATTTATTTCCCTTTTTATTTTATTTCTCTTATTCCCCTTTATTTCTCTCTCCAGTCTCCATTCTTCTCCAAATTTCACGCTCCAACCAAAATGAAAGTTGCCTCCTTTTCTTTGACTCCACACCTACCCGCCCCACTCCTTGATTACCCCTTTTTTTAATTTTTTTTATTATTTATCAACTTTTGATATCTCATTCTCTCTCCAATCTAATTTATTCTCTTCCAAAATTCCCCCACTCCACCAAAAGTGGTGCCTCCCCTTATATGCCCATTACACACATAATTTATTATTTATTGAAATTTAAATAAATCAAAATGAAACCATGCACCTCCCCTCATTAAATTAAATACATTCAATTTTATTTCTTTTATTTCACAATGATTAAATTAAATCCATTTAATCTAATCAACACAAAATATTTTCATGCCGCCATTATCAATTATTATTATAAAAAATTATTATTATAGCAGGCGTCGTGTTTGACCACATCAAATTTTTACAAATTAATGAACCGAAGAGGTCTGGGCCATTACATCAGATACCTCTCAAAACATTCTCATCCTCGAGAAATAAAAAACACAACCCATTAAAAGGGGAAAGGTCCGACCAACCCCCACACAAGATACCTTTCAGGGCTCTCATCATAACTGGAATCCAACCACTATCCTAATTATATGAGTCAGGGAATTCCTTCGCCCATGTCGAGATATTATCCGCTTTAGGAAGCACTGAGTCACCAGCACGAGTTTAATCGCATCCACATTAATGCGTCTTGATTAGGGTTTAGGTCCTCCCACCCCTATAATTTAGTATTTCTCATAAACACACTACCCTCAACACCGCAAAAAACAAACAACACGCTTCCCCAACACGTGGATTGCGGAATTCCTTATCCCATGTCATGATACTATCCACTTTGGGTGAAACTGACTCACCTGGATGGGTTTGATTGCATCCATATTAATTTGTCTTGATTTGGGATCAGATCCTCGTCTCCCGACATGTTAGGACTCTTCACACACATTTTAAGGAAAGAGGGAAACAACTTAACATTATATAATCATGAAAAACAAGGTCCAGGACCAACACATGGGTGAGAATGAGTTTCAACAAAGGAGTGTGACGCTCCTGACTTTAAAAAAAACATAAACGAGAGCAATTAAGTAAAACTAAAAACATCTCTCCCGATCTCTGGCCTTGCTAGTGTTCCTGCTTCTATTGTGTGAAACTGCCTGCATCCCACTCTGCCTCACTATTGACATCCACCTCCTCGACCCTGTCCTGGTTGGGGTCCTTGAGGAACTCCCTGTGGTTAGCCACCACCTACTCCATCCCCCCCCCTGGAGGGACTGGAGCCTGTTACTGTTGGAAGGGTCAGGCTAAGAACTGCTACTTGGGCAAGGGCTAAACCTAGCCAGTCCCTCCACACTGAGTTTGAAAAGGGAAATATCTTCCAATATTCCCACGATTCACACATGAAAAGAACCTCGGTCCCTAACCCATAGAATATGGGCGGAAATCGTGGGATTGGTATTGGACCTACTGAAGTCTGCTCTTTGCTTGTCGAAACATGGAAGGTTCTGTTGTTGGGGATCTACGGCTAACCATCTCCTTCTTGGACGAACTTGGGTGACTCCTCTCTCGTGGTGGAACTACTTGCGAGTGCATCCTCTAGATTATCTGCGCCTTCTTCGGTACTTCCAGGTACGTTGGTAAGGTGAAAGGGGTCACCGTGCACCAAATAGAGGGGTGAAGTGCCTCCTCTAAATGTCTATCATGGGAGTCCTCATCGGGAAAGTGATTCGGGGAAAAATAGAGGAGATACTTGAACTTGACCCATAGTTCCCACACTTACATTCTTCCTTGTTGGAGAGACAACAACTCCTACATCTTCTTGGACTTCCTCATTGAGGAAAGAAATTCCTCATAGAACGCCTTCTAAAAGATGGAAAATTGAACTTTTGTCTCCTTCCACTCCCCAAGGTAAAGAATCCACCACTGACACGCCACTCCTCGTAGCTGGCTTACTAATAGAGGAACCCAATACACTGATGGAGCCCCAATTATCCCAAAAGTGATCTCGATTTCCTCCACCCAAATCAATGATTCTGTTTCCAAAGTGTTGCCTTCATACTTCTTCAGCTCTGTCACTGGAAAGCACGAAACGTGCACTGCCACAAGTCACCTTCCTCCTCTCAGTCAATCCTCAGCTGATCTAACGTCTTAATCTGTTGGGCCTCGACTGCCCGAGTCACCCGGGAATAACGTCCAGGTGATATAGCTATATACTAAACAAAGAAAACATAAGCCGAAGTAGTAAGAAAATTTCATGATGATTTCATTTTATCATTTTATTTCAATTTTTTTCCCAGAATACCCAAATCAAGTAAAACACAAATCATGATGATGCGTGTGCCTTTCCTAGGGTCTCTACCCTGGAATCAATGTAGTCTTACTTGGTTATTCGGTAAGCTCAAAGTCCTTGCATCATATCATAGGGGGCCCTAAAATATCGTGTCCTAGTTAGTCTTCCCTGTCCTATGTCATGCACCAAGATCAACTAACTCTATTTCCAAACCAACCCATTCAATCCTCATTGTTCCAAACACCAGACTCCATCCTATCTCTCAACAAACCTCCCTCTAATACCATTCTTTCATGACCCCCTCCCACCAAAGATGCCTCTCCAGAGCTGGAAATGGTGAAAGGGAGATAATGACCCACGAGTCCCACCTCTAGTAGGCCCCGGAGTGGCGACTAGCACCAAGGGTATGAGTCTTCACAAATATGGGAGGCATTAACCTTTTTATTATTTAAGATTGGGAAATAGGATGATTAAAACACCAAAATAAAAAGGGTAAATGAGAATAAATCCAAAACCAAACCCATATGCATGTTTTATACAATACTGAAACAAAAGTACAAGTACAAGAAAAGATCCAAAGTATGCTACCAAAAAAAGAAAGCAAAAACTGCCACCTCCAAAACTCCAACGCCCAACTAGCAAGGTCCCTCACGGTCCCTGATGTCCTCTTGAAAACCTGGAAGTAAATGTAGGGTTATCAAAGAATTATAATCAGAAGGAAAACCTAAACCTCTCTTGCAAAGGTGGGGAGACATCCTAATGTCATGTGAGAAAACATAAGGAACCAATGCCTAGAAATGAATCCATCCACCCAAACTTACAAGCCACACAGACCAAATATCGCAAGCCAATAGAGTAGTATAGTAATATTATCAAAGTATGGGTACCCCGCACCACCTTCCCTCTAAATACTGCTCAAGCCCTCATGCCTAACGCTCTGATGCTTCCCCCTCTTCCTGATCTAGTACCACAACCTGGCCATATGAAGCTCAAGCTAGTTCCGCAACCTGGCCATACGAAGTTCATAGTATCCCACCGACACTCAATCCTTGGACATAACCACATCTCATCCCGAAGATACCTAGGAACCACATCACATCTCATCCCAAAGACACCTGGGAAAATATTACATCCTCATCCCGAAGACTCTTGAGAAACATTAGTCGTAACCTTCCTGAAGGATCTTGGGCTATAGGACCTGGAAGAGGGAGCACAGGGAAGAACAGTAAACAACCATCCTTTAGATATTTGAGAATCTCACCCCCCGTCCCACAGGTGTTCGGCACGTAGTCACTACTGGAAACATGATCTTTCCCAACACTTCTATACCAACGGTTTGTAAAAACCGTTGGTATAGCTAACCTTTCCCAACGGTTCATCAAAATCGTTGGGAAAGGGCCTAAAAACACACCCTTTCCCAACGGTTTTGGTGAACCGTTGGGAAAGAGTGACCTTTCCCAACGGTTCACCAAAACCGTTGGGAAAGGGGTGGATTTTTTCCCACTTTTTCCCAACGGTTCATCAAAACCGTTGGGAAAGAGTACCCTTTCCCAACGGTTCACCAAAACCGTTGGGAAAGGGTGTGTTTTTAGGCCCTTTCCCAACGGTTTTGATGAACCGTTGGGAAAGGTTACTCTTTCCCAACGGTTCTCAAGAACCGTTGGGAAAAAGTGGCAAAAAATCCAGCATACAACTTAATAAAAATACACCCACCCAGAACCTATCCCAACGGTTGTCAAAACCGTTGGGATAGACCTATCCCAACGGTTTTGACAACCGTTGGGATAGGTTCATTGATGTTTTTCCAGATCTACTAACGGAGAACATTATATAAATCAAAAATTTATATAATTATGATAATACATATATATATTTATGAAATTATGTTTACAAAGTGATGTTAGCCTAGTGGTTAAGTCGTTCGATTATAAACGAGGGGGTCCTGGGATCAAATCCCAGCGGTGATTTTATTTTTGGAATTTATATACCAACGGTTCCATTACCGTTGGTATAGATTTCATATTACCTATACCAACGGTTTCCAAAACCGTTGGTATAGGTCTATACCAACGGTTTTCGGAGAACCGTTGGTATAGACCTATCCCAACGGCTTACTTGGCTACGGTTCTCCAAACCGTTGGTATAGGCTATACCAACGGTTTGGAGGCCTATACCAACGGTTCCAAACCGTTGGTAAAGGTTGGTTTTCCAGTAGTGAGTGCTCAACATGGGTGGGTGCGTATAGAAACATAAAACATACATATTTATATAATTATATCAACCACTTATCCCATCCTAATGCTTCTACAAAAAATATCTGAGCACATGCCTCGGCACTGCTACCTCAAATGTATGCAGACAATAAACAGCCCCAAACCCCATTAATCTTTTCATTTTTCAACAGTTTTAGTTTATCAGTTATTTAACTACCGAGCAACTAACAATAACTAAACCAGATCAATCATTAGTAAAACATATCCCTACCAACCACAAATAAAGTTATTTAACACAAGAAACACAATACCATTTTCTTTCATCAGCCAATCAATTCCATTGATTTTCCGTATTTAATCAACTACCATGCCCCATAATTCATTAGTTAACTCTTCCACTTTTATTCATATCCACAACCCATCCCTGCAGCCCAGCTTCCAACCACCATAACCACAAACACATCGGACGCAATACCCATACCACATCATCATCCTTTTGATACCATTTACCGCAGCTCCACTTCCCATCACAACCATGTCATACATGCCAACCCACAACCAATCCAACCACAGCCCCACTGCTCACCCATTCCACAACAACCCACAAAACACCCCTTCAAATAATTAAACCCCAAACAACACCAACAAAATTATTTCCTTCATTTAGTTTAACCGGGGAGATCCTATAAGGGTTCCATGTATTCATTTAATTATCCGACTTTACATGATTAACTAATTACCACATTCTATGAAATTCCATCCAGAAAACAATCCAGAAAACCGAGAATCATTTAATTACGCTAGAAAAGGCCCCCAACGACTGTGATTTTCAGTAGGAATTAGCCTATTCAATTCACAACATAATCAAAGGATAAGTATTGATGGAAATAAAACCACAATATCAACAAAATTTCCCCAAACCCGTTATTTAACCCGTTATTATCTTTATTTACTGGTTCAACCGTATCTCATAAAAACAAGTGGATACCCACCCCACATGATGCACAAAAGAGGGAGAGACAAAGGTAAGATCCATACCTGAATAGGTTTTGATATCCGTCTACGAGAACAACCACCATGAGGATTTTGATCAATCCTCCCGATGACTACGTCCTCTCGTGGACATTGCGGCACAACCGCACTAACAACCATGAGATAGTTCATTAAGGTTTAAGGTGTCACTTGTCATAGCATTGCAAGAAGGAACATAAATAGGAGATCGAGGAAGGAATAGGAATGGGGTAGAATGTATCATTAAGATGCCATTCATCAAAGAGCATCATTCCCATCAAATATCTGTCATATCCTCAGTAGGAAACTGTGAAGAGGATGTCAAAAAAGAGGGAAAGGAATGAGGTGCATGATGTTCACCTCATCGACATGATCCCATAGCCACCAAAAGATCGACGATTGGGGTATAGATGAAGAAGATAAGAGGAAGGATTCTGGGTCATCCAGGAGCGTCGCTGTATAGAGACTAAGAGGGTTCTGTAAATAACACATGACCCACTCTTATATAAGAAAAAAATGAAAAATGGTATGCAGTGTGTATTAATGAATACACGACGTGACTGTACAACTGTTACGCTGTTTGACTTGTCAATACACAACACGTCACGTGGTTTCCATGTGTTTAATGATAATAATAACTTCAATTAATAATAGGTGTTTTATTGACCCGATACATGAGTCATAAAAAGGTATTCACAATTGTTCTTAAAATGACCGTCATAATTTCAGGGTTACGCTGTCGCTAACGGTTCGTAAAACCGAGGTTGCGCGAAGAAGTTATATTGAAAACAGTGTTTTGTCATAAAAATTAATATTAACAATATCTTATTATTATTAATCAATATTTTTTTATTTTTCATAACTCCAAAAATCAATCAGGATTTGGAGTCTTCTTGCACGCTGGAATCAAACACCAATTCCCTCCTTTTTCATTTATTTCCCTTTTTATTTTATTTCTCTTATTCCCCTTTTTCTCTCTCTCCAATCTCCTTTCTTCTCCAAATTTCATGATCCAACCAAAATGAAAGCCACCACCTTTTCTTGGACTCCATGCCAATCGCGCCCCACTCCTTGATTACCCCTTTTATTAATTTCTTTTATTAATTCTCAACTTTTGATATCTCATTTTCTCTCCAATCTAATTTATTCTCTTCCACAATTCCCTCACTCCACCAAAAGTGGCGCCTCCTCTTATATGCCCATTAAACACATAATTTATTACTTATCAAAATTTAAATAAATAAAAATTAAACAATGAACCTCTCATAAATTAATTAAATACATTAAATTTTATTTATTTTATTTCACAATGATTAAATTAAAACCATTTAATTTAATTAACCCCAAATATTTTGACACCACCATTATCAATAATTATTATCAAAAATTATTATTATAACCGATGTCATGTTTGACCACATCAAATTTTTACAATGTAATGGACTGGAGAGGTCCGGGCCATTACAATTATAGCTTATTCCACACAAAAACTAATGTTTCATCAGAAAAATTATCCAACTCATGATTCGGAGTTAGTTGTTCTAATTTTCATATTAATGATATGGAAGCATTACATTTATTGAGGAAAGTGTGATGTATATTCTAAAATAAATATATTAAAGTATACATTCACATAGAAATAGTTTAATATGTTCCAGAGGAGATGGATAAATCTGATTAAAGATTATGAGTACTCAATACATTATCACCATAGGAAAGTGAACAAGGCAGATGATGCTTTGAGTTGAAAGGATCATGCCATCTTATCCATGTTGAGGATCATAGAAAATATAATATTTATGGATTTGGGAAGGATGAATCTATAAATCTAGAAGTAATGGGATAAATCTTATCTTTCCCATTTTAATTTTCAACCATCAATCCAAGTGATGATTAAAGTGGCATAGTATTATGATGTAGGGATAAAAAAAATAGATAGAAATTTTCCATATTTTTTCCTTGATCATGATGGAATAATAAGGTTCAGTAATGGGGTTTGTTTCTTATTCTTACTAGATTTGATGAAGGATATGTTATTGGAAGATCATAGTTCTTAATTCTCCATTCATCCTAGATACATAATGTTGTATTGATATTTTAAAGAGTTTTTTTTGGGATGGGATGAAGAGATATATCACCTAGTTATTTTCTTGGTTAATTTAATGACAACAAGTTATGGTTGATTGAAAAAGGTATAAGGGGATGTTACATCCATCAACCACACCCGAATGGAAATTGGAAAACATCGCTATGGATTTTTTATTCAAACTCCTAAAATGTATAAAGGGAATATTGCTATATGAATTGTAGACGATTGACATAAAATTTCATCACAATTCATCACAATAAAAAATACTTATCTCTAGATCATCTTTCTACTATTTACATTAAGTAAGTTTTAAGGTTTCATGGAGCTCAAAATTCAATTTTTTCTGATTGGTATCATAGGTGTACCCCAATGTTCAGGAAAGTTCATGAGCAAGCTCTACATACAATGTTGAGTTTCATCACTATGTATCATCCTTAGATAGATGGACAGTCATAGAGAATAATTCAATCCCTAATTGGTTTTATTAAATCCTGTTTTTTAGATTTCAATGTTTTTTGTGATCAAAAACTTCATGTAGTTTTGTTTTCAAACAACAATATCTTTCAAATGACTATTTATATTGATCCTTATAAATCCCACTATTTAATTAATTATAATGACGCAACCATATTAAATTTCATAATCTTAAATTTTATTCAAGGAATAATTTCCTTTTAAATTGAGGATCTTTTCTAGTTTATATTTTTAGGTAATTGAGATATAATAAATACATAACATTCCAAATTCATATGGAAAAGATACCACAAAAGCAGTACCCATATCTTCTAAAATATAAAACATTTTATGTAAAACATGTTTTCTTTAAGAAATCATCATAAAAATTCATTGGATGGATATATAAGTCCCACAATTAATCATAATAAATTCACAATAACAATAACAAAATTATTCAATATGAATAATTTCATAAAACCATTTCTTTTTAATTTGGTGAAACAGAATTTTAAAAGAGGGTTTTAATAAAAAAATCCCCTTACAAATATCATATAATTTATGTGAGACTTAAGAGAGTGGATAAAATATGTATATTCACTATAAATAAACATAATTCAACATAATATAATCAAAAGTAATCCCATAAAAAATTTAATACCACATAAATAATGAAGTATAAGGTTAACCCAAAATTGGAAATCAGGTTAAGAATTCCCTTACCTCGGGTTTGTCTTAATTAAAACTCATTTAAACCCCCTGTATAATGGTTAAAAGTATTTTATTAATATATTATAGAAATATATTCATGTTTGTAATACCTTATATGATCCTTTAATTACATAAATTCTACCATTAATTGTTATTATTTTGTTCCTTCCATTGTATTAGGTGTGTTCTTTACATGATTTCCATAGTCAGTTCTTGATGGGTATTCTCGTTGATTTGAAGTGGAACTATAAAATTTGAATGGGATGGTATTTAAATATTTCTAGAACCATAAATAATAAAATTTATCATTTTTAATTCTATCATGAGGATGATTCATAAATTAAAACATTATTGATATTTGTTTAGGTCATTTTGGCGATTCTTCGATCATAATGAACTCATTTTATTTTAAAAATTAATACCATGCATAAAAATGATTCTAGAACCTTATATAAAATATAATACATAAATGTTAATGTATATCAACCATAAAATTTGTTTCATTATCAGAATTGAAGATGATAATAGGAATTTAGAACACATCATCCTCTAAAGTGGTAAATTAGAACACCACGAATAGTGTTTTTATTTTTAGTATAATAGAATAGGAAAGTAGAGATGATGAATAATTATTCCATTATAAAAACAAAATTACAATAAATTTTGGGTACTGGAGTTATTATTACATTTTGATGAAAGCAGGTGATGAATGAAAAAAAGAAAGGAATCTCGAAATAAAACAAAAGTTGAGTAATCCCTTACGAAAATTCAGCAACCTAACGATGTCAATTAAAATTTCATAAAATATTTTGATGAGAGAAAAGGTTTATCCATGAATTATTAAATATTATGGAAATTAAGGGGTATATGGAATGACATATCTCAACATAAGACAATTTATATTAAAAATAATAACATAAAATGAAATCTTGAAAAAGAGAATGGTGGTGGATTTTTTACCTTGTAGAGTAACTCCTAAAACATGAAAGTTGGGACCTTGAGGGATTGAGGAAACCTTGGGAGGACTACAAGGGAGGTAAAACTACCAGATATTTGATTATGATCAGTTTGGAATGAAATAAATTGATGTAATGAGTGGGTATTTATAGTAAATGAGATGTAGTTTTCTATTAATTCCAAAGGACACCTCATTAGTGGTTTTTTCAAAACTATGGGATTTACCTTGGTATTTATGCATATTATTACCAAATTGGGACACCTCATGTCATATTTTATTATACACAAGTCAAAAAGAATTTTATAATAATTATTATATCATTATGATTCCATTAAACTTACCAAAAGCTCAGCATTGTATTTTTACTATTCAAGACAAATTCAAGAATTTCAGAAAAATACCAAAAAATCGCCCTATCCATTTTTGAATGTGTAGAATTAAAAATTTAACTCCATTTTTTGAAAATAATATTCTATATATTTTTAATTTTATTTTTAAATAAAATCATACTTTATTAAAAATCAACACTATTAAAACTATAACTCATTTAATATCACCTTGAAAATTTAATCAAGATTTCATTATCTTAAATCCATAAGATAATAAAATAATAATACATTTTATGTTTAATGATGGTTATATTAATATTCATATTACAATTCATAAGAGTGTGTTACTATTCACCAAAAATGAATTTGGTTCCATCAAACATCAAATAATATACTAATCATAATTTTAGATTACCGTTTTTTGAAATTCAAAACACAGAAGCGAAAAAATTATGTTTCAAGGATAGTTATAAATATATAAATAAAACAATGTTTCATATATTTCCATTTTTATTTTTTATAAACATGGGGTGTTACATTATCCCCACTTTCATGAAAGTTTGTCCTCATAATTTTATTTACTTATTAGATAAGTAAGGGTACCTTTCCCGCATAGAATTTTTAAACTCCCATGTTTCTTATTCAACCTTGTGGTTTCTCCAAAAAAACATTTACATGGTGGATTAACTTATTATGAAATACCTATTACCTTTTATCAATAATCTAAAATGGTTTCTCTTTATAAAAATGGTTCTATTCTAGATGAAATGCTTCTAGGATCAAGACATGAGATGAATCTGGCACATACTTTCTCAACTTCAAAACATGAATATCATAGTGTACCTAAGATAAACTCAGAGGTAAATCTACTCAGCAGGGGATTGGTCCAACTTTCTTTATAATATCATATGGTCTAATAAACCATGGACTTATCTTTCCTTTCGTACCAAAACAGTTAACACTTTTCCATGGATAGATTCTATAAAAAACATGATCACCTACCTCAAAATAAAATTCTTTCCTCATGTTGTTTTCATAACTTCTCTACCTGCTCTAAGTTTTCCTCATGAGTTGCTGGTTCATCTTCACTTTCTTAGCCACTTACGCTAATAATTCTGTTCCCATAAACATCATTTCCCTAACATCATCCCAAAATTTTGTAGTTCTACACAGCTTCCCATACAGTGCCTCCAAATGTTCCATCTGTATACTGGAATGAAAAATATTTTTATATGAAAACTCAACTAAAGAAAAATGGTGATCCCACATTTCCTTGTATTCCACCGAACAATCTTGAAGAATTCCCTACAAATTCTGAATCATTCATTCTAACTACCCATCTGATTGAGGATGAAAAATTTTATTGAAATTTAATTCTATTCTCAATGGATTATGAAGGCCCTTACAAAAGTTAGAAGTGAACCTGGGATCCTTGTCAGATACAATGGAAAGAGGAACTCTATGTAACCTGACAATATCATTGAGGTACAGTCGAGAAAGATGATCCAAAGACAGTGTATCTCGAATAGAAATAAAATTTCTAGATTTAGTCAGTTGATCAACAATAACCAAAATCACATTGTTACCTGGAGAAGTCTTTTGTAGTCCCACCACAATGTCCATGGATACATTCTCCCATTTACACTCTGGCATTGTAAAAGGCATAAGCATTCCCTTAGGTAACTACTGCTCTGCTTTCATATGTTGACATGTCAAACATTTCATGATAAAATCAGAAATATCCCTTTACATTCCATACCACCAGTAATACTACCAAAGGTCTTTGTACATCTATTTAAATTCTTGATGAAATGAAAATAGAGAACTATGAGCTTCAGAAAACAATTATTTCTTCAAATGGGAATCACAAGGCACACACAACCATTCACCAAATGTTAAAAATCAATATTTATCATGTTTAAATTCTGGAGACATACCCATTTAAACTAATTCCATAATTTTATATAGCACACTGTCTTCCTTATGTGCTTTTATAATTCTGTCTGATAATGATGACTGCACTAAAACATGAAACACAATAGATGTATTTTCTGCACCAATAAATTCTAAGCCAAAATTCATCAAATCATTAATCAAGGAATCATGTTCCAAACATAACAAGGTTAATGATGGACGATTTTTTAGACTCAAGGAATCCTTCACATTTTTTTCTTTTCGTGGATCGTAATTGATCATGAAATCATAATCCTTTATCAGTTCAATCCATCTTCTATGCCTCGTGTTTAATTCTTCTGGAGTGAAATGAAAGATAAAATCAATATTGAGTGAATTAAAATGTATCAAATCTATAAATTCTATTTAGAATATAAAATATTCTATATATTCTCAGGATATTAAATTTCCTTACACACTAGTTTTTTCATGTTATACATTCTATCAAATACAATATCCTTATTTTAAAATATTAGAGTGTTATATTCTCCCCACCTTAAATAAATTGCATCCTCACAATTTAAACATTATCTCAGTAATTGAGGGTTTGATATTTAAAAACACTATTCTTGAAAAACCCAAATCATGAATAGGGATAACAAAACATATTTAAAATAACAGGGAAAAGTAAATGAAAAGGTCACCAAAAAACTATGCTTTCAAATAGGAGAGTATTAGAGAAAACATGGACATGGAATAAAAAAAAGAATACTATCATGTACTAATAGAGAGTGATAGAAAAAATTTATTGCTGAATTTTGATGACCACAACTCCTTAAACATGTGGTAGGAAAATTTATTTGATATCATAAAAAATGATGATAATAGGAAAAAAAATTTGTTTCAAAACCCTTCTCTTATATTTAAGGAATTATTTTATTATCTAATAATATAAGTATATAAATGTTTCCTTAAGTAAAATATTATCCTATGGTTCTTCCATGAACAATTTATAGTTTATTTCTTAGCACAGGTTATATCATAAGGTTATGTAATATAATAATCTCTAAAAACGCATCCAAATATCAACTTAAACCATTTCATGAATGGCTAACTCATCCAAAAATATTAAAAACCATTATTTTTGAAGGAAGGTGACAGAATTTCAAAAACCAACTCATCATGTTCCTTCAATCAGCCTGATGTAGCTCTTTAATAATCACAAACTGAGCATTTTAACACCTTAATCATGTATTATCTTGAAATATAGTAATAAATTGAATTACCATAAAAAACAATATTGGAAACATTCATATATCCTTATCCCTTAAGTCCAACATAATTTATTTGAAGTACTCCATATATCCAGAAGTGTTGTAAACTCCATAAATGATAGCATAAACCAATTTTTCAACAAATCATTAATCAGTTCCAATGTAGTCATCACATATCCAAATTAATCATTTGTTTATCCAAAAAAATTGTCTCATCATTATGATCATATTATGGCTTATCTTTATCTTAACCATGTATTTAAAAAAACATTAACTTGCTATTAAATCACATTTCTTGGTACCATTCAACACATGATCTCAAATTTTAATGAAAAATCACTATAGTACAATCCTAATATATTTCAAAAATACTATGATGATAAAATAAAAAAAATACTTATACATCATATTTCATAGAAATATATATATAAGTACATTAATCATTCTTCTTTGGTTGTGGAAATAACATATGCTTGGCCTTGATCCATTATCATCATTATAGGTATATTCCTTGGATTCTTGGGGAATTCATTTTAATATTTCCCAATCACTCTATAATTATAACACTGAATAGAAGAATTTTCTATCTTCCCTTTTAATTCTCTTCCCTAGTGACACTTTTATACACAATTATAAAAAACTCTCAACCCTCTCGAGCATTTACCGGGGTTATTCATTCAACATGTATTGCATGTCATAATATCCTACATTCCCATCTTCCCTTTATCTGTTATTTTAACTTCTTTTCTCTTCTTATCTTGCTTACCATTGAATCCATAAGATTAAGATAATTATTTTTCAATCATTATTGAAAATAAAACTATTACATCATCTGAAGAAAAAAATTTGATACAATAGTTCCCTTCAAATACTTGGCTTAAGAATGTTAAAGGAATGGCCAATCTCAATTTCCATGTTGCGTATGAAATATGTAGAATACTTTTATGACCATTTAAATGTATCGTCACACACCACAACACTCCTTTCCTCTATTTTCATTAAACTATGGAAATTTCACTTCGTCTCAATTTGTTTCTCATAAGGCATGTATTTATCGAACAATTTATTTGTAAAAGTTCTTCTTCCCATGAGTTCAATTTTCTATTCCCCCATAGTTTTTTGGAATAATGACCACCATATGTCCACATATCCATTGATATAATACATTATTAGTGAAAAATTTTCCTTTACACCAAACCCCAATTCCAAAAATATTTTCTCCGAAGACATAATCCATTTCTAATCCTTCATTGAGTCGGTAGTAAAACTAAATGATGGGGGCCATTGTCCCATAAATTGATCCATTGTCGGGTAATCTCATTGTGAAATAGGTTTATCTATCCGGGAAAGGTTATATATCATAACATTATTAATCTTCCCTAATATATCCACTACATGCTCAGTTCCAATACCAACTATACTGGATCTCTTATTTTGGAAACCTCTATATTGTCAATGAGTATTGATACCATTATTCTTTCTATATGACATTTCTAAACAATAGAACATACTAGATTAATTCATAAAATTATGATATTTGTATAATTATAAATATGGTTCAACACATAACATAAATTGAAAATTTTGTTCATAGCTAATGTCATTATGATAAACATTTTTTCTGTTGGTATATTTAATTTCAAATCCTTTATAATGATTTTGAAATAATACATGATTTATCCTATGTTTATCCCATGGGAGGGTCAATACAGGTTTGTAGTAAGGCCCTTTGTCATGTACCAGGTTACCCTTAGGTTAGGAATGATGCACCTTTTTAGAGTTTTTACCCCTAGTTATATCTTTTATACAACAACATACACTTTCCGGATCTGGACATGGATGTATTTCTAGTAAGACCATATAATCTCTTACCATTCAAAAATTTTAGGATATTCTACTATAATTATACAGAAATATATATGAGGGTTATGTTTCCTAATCTATGATTTCTAAATATAGTTCAAAAGGTTATTTATAAACATCTATTGATACCAAATATAATGCACTAACCACATATCCCATAGTTGGGGCATTATTTCATTGAACGGGTAGAATTAAAAGGTATAAAATCATAAAGGACTAACCAATTTTTTATATTTTGAAAACCATATTACATAAATAATACCCATATTACATTGGTAAATAAAAATTAAAACATGATAGAAAATAAAATTAAATGAACTACATCCTTTAATCCTAATTCAAGTATTTCATCTTCATAACCTGGGGAATGGAGAAAAATAAGGATGAGATAAAATGATCAGTAAAGTTGTTTACAAAAGAATCAATCTTGAATCCATAATAATAATAAAATATGGAAACGTAAATAAATAAATTTGATTTCCATTTAATCAAATTGGATAAGCATGAATAAATATATCAAGGTAAATAACTGAATACATGTTCCATTTAATCAGATATATGAGAATGAAATTTATAATACAAGAGAAACTCTGTTTACCGGCGGTTTTCAAAAACCGCTGCCTAATAGGGTGTCGCCAATCTATTAGTGGCGGTTATTTCTATTTCACAGCAGTTTAACTAAATAATCATAGCTTCCTCATTTTGCGGTGGTTTTACTAAGTTTAGAGGCGGTTTTTTACGATCCCTTGATATTAATTTATTCACGGTGGTTATAACCACCGCGAATAAAATCTAATCCAACGACCGTAAAACTACCGCTGAAGTCACGATAACCGCTGTGAAATGAGGGAGATATGATGCAACTATGTAGTGGTTGTTAAAACCACTATGAAATGTAATTTTCTATATGTTTTGTTGTAGTTTTTACCGTTTTGCATTAGTTTAAACTTCCACCAATGTACATTTCACGGCGGTTAAAACTGCCGCTAAAAGCTGACCAGAAAAAACATTAATTTTTTTCCTTCCGCTGCACCACTACCCTGAAAGAGAAATCAAACTACAAATACCATATTGTACATACCAACAGACAACAAGAAACATCCACATAGGAAATTGGTATAGAATAAATTGAAAAAAATAAGTAAACATTGACATGCTATATAAGAATGAACCATATTGTGCATACCAACATACAACAAGAAACATCAACCTAGGAAATCAATATAGAATAAATTGAAATAAACATATGATAGAATCAACTATAAAACATAGGTCCATTAATGAATACTCTCCAAACATACATCTATCTTATCCTTCTTGATCCCTTGTAATATATATCACTTGAAAATGAAAGATTATATCTAAATGTGTGTTTGTGTTCCCATACAAGGATTGAGTGTAAAACATAGTTTGATTTACCATGTTTGGGCCTCCTACATGGTTTAATACCAAAAATATACCATCACCACACACATCTACTATACCAGGCGTCTTAGAGAAGCTCGTGTGTTAGCCTAAATCAATACCTTATTGTGCACTTTTTTGTAACACAACTAATGTTATATAACTTATTTCTTAAAAAAATCATGATACACAAAAACATTATGTTCTAATTGATCATAATTTAAAATAATTATTGAGATACATTATAGTAATCACCTTATAAACCTGGTAGGATGACTCTAAAATTCATTACATGTGTCCTTTCAACACAATTTTAATCTACGATGAATCATGTCACAATACCTTAAAATTCATGCCTTCAATTATATTGTATTTTATTCCTCTTAACTAGTATAGAATATATTCCACTCTGAGGTTCAATCCCAGCATCAAGAAACATGTTATTATTCTAATGTGATTAGAATAATATGAATCACTTTTACAAAATACCATATTTAAAGACTCTAGTATTAAATTCTTTATATAGTCCTTAATTTTAGATACCCCTCCTAGTGTCACAATATCATATCCAACTTCAAGTTGTATGCCCCAGCCTCTTAAGCATTCATCCATTATCATCATACCAATAAATATGATATTGAAAAAAAATATGGGCCCTCTAATAGGTGTAATCCACAACCATACCTTCACAAAATTAGTCATTGAAGACTAAGATTAAACGGAAATGGAAACTCATGATAAACTCAAACACTATCTATTTCTAGGTACCTTTCACAAACTGTTCCCCTTCACAAAAAGTTAATATTCATAAAATATTTCTATTTAAATTGAACCTAAATGGTAAGATGTATCACACTAATCATTAATAAACTATTTGTGTTATGATTCTATTTATAGAGATTCATATGATCCTCATCGCATGGGCCTGATCCCAACAATGTAAACCACTATAACCTCTATGTATGGCGAAAAATGAATAATTTCCTAACAATGTGTCCTTAAAAAAATGAATCATAAACATGTATTATATCTATGATTAACCTAAAAATAATATATTTTCACATCTACATAGATTCAGAGAGATCATAGGAATAGGGGTAACTCGTTAAACACTAGTATTTTGATATTATTCAATAAAAAATCATAAATCTATAAGGGAATCCAATAATTCAAATGATTCCACCAAAAGGATATTTGAGGATCCCAAAATCTCACACCTTTTACCAATACCTATTTTGAAGAATCTATAGTATGAATCACTAGTGAACACCTTTCATTGCAATTTAGTTCTGAAAGGACATCCATACCAAATATTCATATACATGGAATCCCAATGGAGGTTCTCATCAAAAAATAGATAACATAATGTGAATCCCATAACATGGAATTGGATTGATAAACTATGAACTCTTACATTTGATGATGTATTGATGGGTTTCTTCATTGTGTTTCCTTTTTAATACCTTCATCACATCCTTCAATTAAAATTGAATCACCAAATGCACCAATTATGTTCAAGACCAAAAACAAGCTGATAGTACCCATAAGGAACACAATGGTGAGGCATGAAAACAATTTTTATGTCATAAATAGGACTCAATTTCTATGAATATATGTTCCCCATACCTTGACATACATTTTCTCCTACCCTTGTAAAATGAGTGCATGATGGTTCACACCTTATTTCTAGAATACCATCTAAATGGATCTATCCTAACATTATACGACGCTCAGGGTAATCTATAGAGAATAATTTCCCACCGGTTGTCCAACTATAAATATTCTATTGCAAACCCATTGATCCATAATTTCACATCCAACCTTTTTTTATCCTTTAAATAGATCATGAGAACATGTTCTTCTCCTATCATATTGATTTGGATAAATATGTCCACCATAAATTATAAATCACCTTAGAACTTAATTATGAGTATCATGTTCACTATTGTCATTTTTATTAACATGTGACCTTGAGTACTCAAGAAGATATATAGGGTGTTTTTTCCTATTTCTTATACTCAAGCATTTAAAAGTTTATCTCACTCGGGATATCCAACCACTGACACTCAAGAGTATATTTATACCCATACTAGTTTAAATACCCTTGAGGCCCATTAGAATATCTAGATAATATACTAGGGATGGTTACAATGTTCTGATATCTAAAAGCATCAGAATCTATCCTGAGTGGCCTTTGTGACAATAAACTTTCAATGGATAACATAACCCACATGGGTGGGGGAATTTTTTATCATTATTTCCTCATGGTCATCTCCAGTATCATTCATCCTATGGGATCACACCCAAATTAATTATATCCCTCTTACAATGTAAATATGTGTTTCCTATTGGTGGTAACACATTAGTATATTTCTTCAATGTTAACCCAATTGTTGTTGGGAAACATGATTCTATTGAGCATGAAACAGGTGTGGATGAATCCACTACCCCCTCACCACTAAAAAATAGTAAAACCATCTCAACATAAGAGAATATTACTTAGTTTAAATTAAAAATAGTATAACATGTGAAAATCAATATTAAATTTCTATTGGGAAGAAACCCATTATGTATGGTGATTTGGTTGATGTTATCATACTTCATTTATCTAATATTATATAATAATAGTAGATTTATCAATCAATAAAGGTTGATCTGAGATGTCCAACTTGATTAGGATCAAATAAATTGATACAAATTACCACAACATTAATGTTTTATCTATAATTACCTTCATGGGGTATATATCTCAATGAATATAAGGAAATTATCCAAATGGTATTTTAGGATGTAGTATCTTAGGAGTCAGTGGATTCCTTCACTTCTCATATGAATTCCATTGAGTTTTTATGTGAATGAGTACAACCTTATTAAAATTCATATCTTGAGTGTGTGGATTCAAATCATATACCAACCATATTTGGAACCTCCATCTTATTGATATTTAATATAATGGCGGATCTATATAAGTATATTAGGTGTTTTTAATCCCAATGTGTCACAATGTTTGGTTCCCTAGAACAAATACATGATTCACTATAAGAGAAACACCATTTAGTGGCGGTCAATTACCGCTCACAAGGTACTCCCAGTAAGACAAATTACAAGGGCCTCACCAAAGTGTCCACAACACTATCCCCTTGATCACTATGAAATGACCCAATTTGTTCAACACATCAAAAATGGTTTTAACTACTAGTCATATAAAATCTCGACTACTAATTCAAACACAAGACTAAATGGAATGATGTATACCACAATCGAAAAATTAAGACATAAAAAGAAACATCAGAAATCAATAAAACGCATAAAAGGAAACATGATAAATCAAGGAAATTTTAGGACATGAAAATGTTTGGGGGAAACTATGTGCCACAAATTTTACATATACATACCAAATGTTCCCATATTTGTTAAACACATCAACAATACAACTACTCATGGTTAGATGACGCATCGTCACCCTCACCACCTTCATCTCCACTTTTTGATGTCACCAGTAATAACATTATACTGAAAATTAAATACGGTTGCATATTTATATGAAAAATTAAAACCAATGAAAGTTTGAAAACTAAATGATTTTGATATTTCTGATTTACCAGCAAACCACCAGTTGGTGCACTACCCCCGGGGGCATATCTGCTCATATGTTGACGTATTTCAGTCAACTCTTTAGGCAAAGTAGATATCTGATCCCCCTACTGGTGAACTATGTTTCGTATAGAAACAATCTCTTTCTGAGCATCTCGAGGTATGGGCTGACTAAAGCCAGGAGTAGATGCAGCTGCCATCTCGGGTGGCCTGTGAAAAACCTCAGATGGTACGGGTCCCAAACCCATCCCACACACTCTACTAGGATGCTCCATCCCAAGGACTATAGCAACCGGGTCATCCTGGGAGACTGAGTAGGACTGCGCAAGATTGGAATCCCATAGTTCTTTAATTTTTACCTATAAATAAAATATAAATATATATTAACACAGTAAAAACTGATAATAATTTATTATAATAAAAAATTGACTTCATACCCCAACTTCTTTAGCAGGCTCATTATCAAAACTTCCATCTGATTTCTTGTGAACATCCAACCACAGTTCAGTTCGGGATTCTTCGCGTCCTAAACTCTGTGACTACATTAAGAAAATAAAAATCAACAATTCAATATATTGAACAGATAATACTGTCTTATAAATATTAAAACTAATTAAAAGATTACTGATTTCATTCGGCTTCTAGAAAATCTTTTTGAGCCCGCAGTGTGAGGGATGACTTGCTTAGCCCGATTTTATGCATTCTGTCTTGAGAGATCCTGAAATAAATAAAATGAAATTTAATAGTAATGTATTCAATGTCATTTCCTCTTCATATACATGTATAAATGTAAAATGAGGATAATATAATAATATATATTTCAATACCATCCGCTTCTCATCATGATGTCTGTTTACAAAAACATTCCACTGTTCTTTCGGTACCCCACTGGGTAGATTCTGATACATTTTTTGAACATTCAACGAAGTATCATTGAACTCACACCCAAATCTCCATTTTAAATCTTTCCATTTCTTACCTAGATTTTTCAACGACCACTTTCATGCTATCACATCAGAAACTGTAAAGTGGAAGAACATCTATATACCGAAATTCATTTTCAACATATTAGTAACATAACATTCAATTAAACCATAATGTTATAAATTTAACATTATTTGAGAATAAAAAACATTATTTATTTTGATTGGAGGCATATGTCTCCAATCATCATATTAAATAGCAAGGGAAATGGGCTTCGCTGCCAGCTGTCCTAGAATCTCGCCATGTAACCCCGTGATGTCATCTGTAGGGACCACATAAGAATCAAATGGCATGACTATATTTTCGCCAGTCATATTCGAAACATCTAATATTTTTATATTTTTCTCCATGGTTTCATTTTTTGAATCATCAATGAGAAAACAATTAGTATAAACAAAATGCAGTAAATTTATTTAATTAAAATTTGTACTTTTGACAGTGACACTCTAGTATGCCCGTGATGAACTGGAAGGGGCGTGTCACTGCCCCACTACTGAGGCTCCTGAAGGGGGATTTGAAGACTCAGCCTCTAATGGGACATCCAAAGATGTTGTGAGAGATGGTGCATGGGGAGATGGTGTAGGGGTGTAGGCAGCTGGTGCCCCAGATGTCATGGGGAGGGAGCCAGATAGATCTTCATCTGTCGCAGATGTAGATGAAATAGTGTACTGCTTCCTCCTTGGCCTTTCTATCATTTAATAAAAAAAGGAAGGTTCAGAATACATATTTCAAAAAAATTATGCAAAAAAATTAAAAGTGATAATAGATGCCCAGTACTAACAGACAAAATATATATAACAATGATAATGAATGGTTGCAGAAATGACACAAGTGGTTGCTGAATAAATAAATAATTGTACATACAATAATTTTCCCCCTAAATCATGCCAGTTTCCTGCTCCATTACTTCATCCACTTCATTCATCCTTGCTAGACTAATATTTTCAATATCATGATGGACAAATAATTCTGCTTCCTGTTGTTGATTAAATACAAATTCAGAGGTCAAATTTTCCTCTTCATCACCCATATCATACAAATATCTTTGTATTACGTGAGTAACTACAATTCACCCTTCATCAACAACATCATTCATATAATATACCATTTTTTCTTTCGATTCTAAGATATATGGATCATTAAGTTCATGATCACCAACATCCATAAAGCGAGAGAAGTTCACATAAGTAAATTGCAAGGAATCTATTTTAACACCTCTGATAATATCGACCCATTTTCATTTGACTAAAACAACATAGAAATTTATGTGTTAGTTTAATTCAATAATATCAAGCAGATTTACATAGTATTCCACTTCAGCAAATGTAAATATACCACTATTATGTTTTTTCAAACCCACTTCTCGATTGACTGTACGAAATCTATAGCCATTCACATTATAAGCGTCGAACTTTCTAACTGGTTTTAGAGGACCTCTAGCAAGAAACTTAAAATATTTTGACACCACTACTCGAGTAATAGTATTCAGGATCTGAAAAAAGAAATATACTTTATTAGATTTACAAAATGTATGTGTCAAACTAATATTCATATTTTTGTAATATTTATGAACTTACATGTCATGCAAACCATTCTACAAGATCTTTATTAACAGCTTTTGTTATATCTTTCTCATTTCATGTTAGGTCTCTCATTAATCTCTTTGTTTATATCCTCAACTCTTCATTAAATGGATCTGCAATTTTACTATTAAGCATCACATATCTATGTGCCTGTAATAATTTCAATTCATTCAGTGTCACATTTGAGGTCCTCCCAACTCATTGGCCAATAGCAGGAAATATTTTGGATTTATGATGTATTTGAGATTGATTTGATGTGTCGTCAATGCATCCAACTTGATTAAATATTGTCTCAATATAATCTAAGTATCGAGAACAAAAGGTAAGACAATCCTCAACCAAATAGCCTTCAGCAATAGAGCCTTCTGGTTGAGCTTTATTTCCCACGTATGATTTCAAATGCCCAAGATATTTGTGAAATAAAATAAACATATTTATGCTTTTAATTAAGTACCAAAAATTGTTTACTTAACTGAAAAACATATAATTAAAGTACCTCTCAATTGGATACATCCATCGATAATGAATGGGGCCACCTAATTTAGCTTCCTCAACCAAATTCATAGTTAAATGCATCATTATAGAAAAAATGACGGAGGAAAGATCATCTCTATTGCACAAAGGGTCAATAAAAACTTCTACTGGAGGTTGTCAAGCTGAAATGGTTGTAGAGATTTCTCACATAGTTGTTTGAAAAATGTGAAGAATTAGAGTACAAGAGCAGTAATGTTTTAAGGTGATAATGTATGAAATTCCAATATTAGTAACTGTTGTAACAAAATATGCGAATCATGACTTTTCAATCCATGTAACTTATGATTCTTCAAGTCAACAAACCTCGATATGTTACTTGAATAACCATCAGATACCTTAAAATTCTTTAAAATATGAAGGAATGTATTTTTATCCATATTTTTTATTTCAAAAATTGACGGAGGATACTTTTCATTCTCATCTGTCCAGAGATCGTGTTTTATGTTCATTACTTGTAAGTCTTTATGAGAATTGATATGATCCTTTAACATTCCATGCTTAGTAAGAAAAGTGAAAATCAAATTTTCTCAGACATTCTTCTCAATATGCATCACATCAAGTTTATGCCCCAACAAATTAAATTAACAATACAGATGTTTGAATAATATTCTTTTTTTCTTCCATTGTTGCATTCTGATTTCTCTTGACGATGCGCATTAGACCCGTTTTCCACTATCATTCAAATTTTGAACCTTCCCAAATTCTGTTTCAACATTTTCAGGCTATGTCAATATTTCAGAACCAATTAACAACTTTGGAGGTGGTCTACGATCAAAGGAACCCATAAATTTTGATCTGTTCAGCCGAAATATATGAGATGCATCAAGAAATCTTCGATGAAAGAAGAAGAAAGATTTTCTTCTGTGAGGTTGCCGTTTGGGCTCAAAATCAAAGTTACAAATGGGACTTGCCAAACCCATGTATGTTTTAAAACCAGATAAATTCCCAAGCCCAGGGAAGTGAATAATGGTCCACATTAAAGCAGCATGCATTTTGAACATTTTTTTAGAAGACGCATCAAATGTCTCAACACTGTTACTCCATAACTCCTGCAATTCGCTTATCAATGGATGAAAGTATACATCAATATCATTTTGAGGAATTTATTTTCCACGAATAATCATTGAAAGGATAAAATATGTTTGTTGCATACACATCCATGGAGGTAGATTATAAGGGATCAAAACAACTGGCCAGATGCTATAACTAGTACTCAAAGTCCCAAATGGGTTGAATCCATCGATTTCCAATCCTAATAGAACATTCCTAGGATCAGTTTAGAAATCTAGATGTAATGAATCAAATTTCTTCAATGATTGGGAATCTTGTGGATGTCTCATTAACCCATCATTGTTATTAACTACAGAATGTCCCTTCATGTATTAAGCGGTTTTCGATGAACTGAATAATTACTGCAATCGAGGCTTCAAAGGAAAGTAATGCAAAACCTTTGCAGGTGTGTTCCTTTTCTTTTATCCATGAAATTATGTTCATTCACACTTCCAACATCACCCTTTCCTTGTCATATAGAAGAAAAACATTTCTTGAAATTTCGTCTACTTGAATCCTCTCCCCAATAAAGCATACAATCATTGGGACAGACTTGTATTTTTGTATAATTCAGACCATGCTTGTTAACAGTTTTTTTCATATCATAAAATGTTTCTTGGATTTTTAATTCAGTAAGTTCATCAAAAATAAATTCCAATATCATGGACATTTCCTTATTTGTAATTCCACATAGACATTTGATATGGTACAACTTCAGCAGAAATGAAAGCTTTGAATATTTTAAACACCCACTATACAACTTTTGATTTCCATCGTCAACTAAATCATGAAACCCATTTTCCTTAGTGAAGTTCTCTCATACATTTGGCCTCACCGAATAAAGATGAGGATCCAATGATATATTGTCGTCTTGATCTGCCTATGTTAGAGTCTCAAAAGCGTCACTTGTTACATTGTACTCTTTATCACCCTCTTCTGGTTGTTCTGATCTGTTTTGATACTGATAGTTGTGTCTTGCAGTGCCAGATGTATCATTTATGAGGTTTTGCATTTCATTTTCAATTTTTGATGAATTTGGAACCTCATTCTGTGTATTAACATCAGTGCTCAATCTTTCTGTAATGTTCGATTCTCCAAGCCAAATACAACACAAATATTGAACAGGAAATTTCTTCCGTATTAAATGTTCATAAACATCATATCTCTTCACCTATGTTATAAATATACATTTAGGACATGGAAATTTTATTCTCCCTTCAACAGATCGATTAAAAATTGCAAAATTTAAAAACTCATTCAATCCCTTAACATACTGAGGTGTGTTCTTCAGTAATTTGATCCAGTTTTTATCCATGTATATCACAATGTTCCTACACAAAAATAATAAAATTAAAACACGTAGTTACTACTAAATATAGAAAAAGATTCATATATACGATAGTATAAGATTACAGAAACATAATATAATAATGATGAGCCCCTGAGTTAGATATGAACACTCTAGTGTTTGGGATAGGGAATGTTTCTTTGGTAAATAGAAACAGTGTGCTAACAACGTGGTAGCTACTTTACCATAAAAACCAAAGAACATTGTTAATTTGGAATAACCCAAACCTAAGTTCTCTATAGAGTCTTCATATAAATCTATAATATCAAATAAATATATTATAAATAATTTTTATGGAAAACCTTATGATGCTTACAAAACTCAACACATTGTTAGTTTTGAGTGACAAGAACCACGTGAGGGATGGTAGTCTTGAGGCATGATAAGTGGTGGTGTTCATGGAAATACATTATAAAATAACTTGGGAGATTAGTTTTTGAGGTTCTACAAACCTTTTATGGATTGAATTCATAGACCACTCTTTGGTGTATTCACATAGAAAAGAGTGGTGGTGTGACTTGAGGGTGATTTGGATCATATTTTTGTTAGTGCTCATGAGTGTAGAATTATGGTTAAATGGGATGATCGAGGATCTGACCATGGAGTTGAACTAAGAGTCAGATTCAGACATTGGTGTGGGCATTGATCATTTTTGTTATTCCTTGAGTTTTAAGGTATTGTGGTCAGGATATGATAGCTCATTGGTGGATGGGATTGAGTGCCTTTGGTATAATTAATCTAGAGAAGAACTTACTAGTGTTATTGTATAAAAATTGATGTGGTATGGTGGATACCACATCAGAAAAAGAATTCAAGATGTGGCTGATGTGGTTTGTGGATCAAACTAGGGTATTTGAAGAATAGTTAATGTGTTTGGGCTTGGTGTTTGGATTTTCATAGTAGAATCATGTTGGGAATTTTGAGATTAAATGTGGGGTGTTGGTACTATCATCAAAGACAACATAATAAGATAATCAGACTCACATAGGTGGAAATATATCCCAGAAGGAATTCTCTATAAACATTATATTTGGGAACTTGGAAGAATTATATTCATCCAAACCAATACAATAAGTTAGAATGAAAGTGATTACTTTCATCCAAGACTATACTTATTAATGAAAAATCATCTTGTTTTGATAACCTATAGAGAATGAAAATACAGATAAAATTTAAATACAAAATAAACATATTTGAACTATCTCACAATAAAATTTCCCAAAAAAAGTCACAACCATATTCACAACTCAAAACATCACCATATGATCCCCAAAAAGCCACAACATTCCAATATAATAGATAAACACCTTTTCAATATCACATTTATTTATCATTAAGATATCTCTTAAAATCTTTATCCTATAATGAGTAAGAAAATAAATATCCTTCTAGTAAAATTGATGAATATAGATCGATAGGAAAGTAGGTAGTGTGATTTAACAAACCTAAACTTATATAAGGAAATGTTTTAGAATACATGAATTTATTATGATGATGTGTAAAAAAATAATCTTAAATTATCATCTATGTCTTGGAAAATGAATCTACATAGAGATAAATTCCTAACATTGAAATAAGTAGAGGCCTCTCATACTCATTTACCTAGAAATATTTCTCATCATCTTCATGATGAATCTAGAGTGGCACTTATATAGGTGTAATCCTAGTTGTGTTCAGGTCATAAATTCACATAGAAGTTTTCTAGAAGATAAAATATCAAATATAAAAGAAGAAAAAAATATCAATAGGTTCAAAATAGAATAATGAAAATCATTTAGAATATATCATTTTAATTCCAAGACTATCCATCACGTGGTAGTTCATTTATCACATGAAAGCTAGCATATAAATCAAATGTGGATCACTATATAATGATTTCACAAATCCAATAAGTATTATATAATTAATGATATAAGTACTAATGTTAGACAATATATAATTATTTTCCTTACGTAAGAATGAATCAACTATCATAACATATACTGGATTATCTATCCTACCAGGATAAACTCTAATACCTCTAACACCACTACCATAGTTTTAGTAAAACAACCTAAATATCATTAGTAATTAACTCTAATACCTCTATCATGACTCGATTCTTCAAGAACCCAACCTGCGTTGGAAAAGAAATTGATTTTAAAAAAGATTCAAAAAAACTTATTTCAAACCTTGGTGTTCATATAGGTCGTCGGGGTCACGGGGGGCTGGGGGAAGTGGGGTCGTCGGGGTCGCCATTGGAAGTAGTATTGTGCAATTTGATTAATGTGGATGATAAAGACACCGCTTACAGTTCTATTCCCTAGGTATCTCACCCCTACCTAAGGGATAAATGTCTGTCAAGGGCCAAATTCCCAACTCATAAGGTTTTGAGAACCTATCATTATCCATATAGTCCATATTGATTGCTCATCGAGCAAAGGAACCTAACTTGGTTCCATACTGGGTCATTCATATGTTCTCATAGATTATCATACAATAGACAACCATTACCACACCATCCCATGGCCTCTCCCCTAGAAATTTCATTAAGATAGAATCAATTACCTAAAACAAGACCTTTATAGATAACATGACCCATAAATACATGATGGACACCCTATTGGGGTTTTAATTTCCCAATAGTTAAGACTCTCACGTATATAACATAGCAATCAATGGTTGTATAATAAATGCATCATACTAATGGGAATACTATGAACCCAACATGAATCTCTATACTCATGTATCATAAGGTAAATAACTCATGGATCCCATTCATGTCACATACCCACCTACATGAAATTTAAATCCACACAATAAATGCATAACCATATCCTATGGTAATATTAGTCATAAACTACCTTGACCATAGAGTTATCCCCTTAATAAATCTCATTCCGTCTTCATCAATGTCATATCTAGGAACCAACACCATCTCAATCCCCTAACTCATAAAATTACAACATATATTATAAAGCAATAATAATTAATTACGAGAATTAATCCATATTAATCCAATTAGTCATGTTTTAGAGACATCTCATCAATTATGTATCCTCACTGTAACTTCAACCAATAGGGTATGGATCACTCTTGGAACACCTCTGAGCTCATTTATAAACAAAACCCAAATATATGAAGTCAATCCATTAAATGAATTCATCCAAATTTGATGATAAACAAAAATAAATTACGACAATGACTCAACAATAATGAAACTACATAAAACCTAACACATTTTTCCTCCACAATATTCCTCTAACCATTACGCATAAAAAAATCCACCGTAATAGGATGATCCCACCGACGGTAGGGGAGGGGAGCATACCTAGGGTATGAACTCGACGGGGTCAGGGGAGAAGCTGGTGTCATGGGTGTCGGGGGGAGAAGTGGGGTCAGCAGTGACCGGTGGCGAGGTCACCGGCAGCATGGGAGGGCATTGGAGGGTACCGAATCTAGGGTTCGTGATCATCGGGGTGGGAAGCCTCGCATGGTCGGGGGGAGAGAACGTGGGCTCGAGTGGGGGGGGGGGGGGTAAGTGTCGTCAATGTAAAAACCTAAATGGGTTTTGCGGTCGTTTTTAATAAAGTTCCACTAAATCTTTTTAACGAAATGTTTAGCGGTGGTTTTGTAAACCTCCGCTACAAAACTGCCACTAACGGCGTTTTATGTTGTAGTGGCATCAATAGATAGTGTCAAATAAAAAATATCATGGATAAATAATAATTGGTTTTGAATGAGGGAAATTCTTAATTATTGGATTCTATATTTCCTAGTAATATGGTACCTTTACTGTGAAGACATATCAAAAGACATTTTAGCATATATGGTAGAATCCCATCTAATTTTTCCAACTTATTCATCTAATAAGACTATTGATGTGTCGAGGGTATTACATTAACCGGAACCGACCAATATAATATAAATCTATTCTTCTTGGAATCCAAAAATAATTCACCAACTATATTCATCCCATGATACTACCGATGCATCAAGGGGGTGTCTATAACTTGGTACCACCATTGTCTTACCTATCCAAATCATTCCTTATATATCAAATAATAGATTTAATTAATAAAGAATGTGTATTTTTATAAAATAAATGTATTTGTTAATATTAAGGATTTATCAATACCTCTATATTTAAGGATAAGTAAAAAATGGTTATTGGTGATGATGAATGGAAATACCATTGAAATATCATTAATAACATTCTTGAGTAAAATAATCTTTAAACATTCCTAAGTGTCTCATACCAATTTGAAATCATTGAATAATAATCCCCATAAAGGAATATAATTAAATTAAACTTATAATATCATGATAAAAAAGAGATTCATGATAAAACATTTCAAATGGTATTTTATGCACCATATAAAAAATAATTGGTGGATAACAATATATAAGTCTCAACGGAATGTAAATTGACACAAAATACCTAACCTCATCCTTCCATTTTATTGTGTGTTATTTAAACTCATTTATAGTTATTTAAAATATTTAATTAACTTATAATATAACCATAATCGTATTTTTAAATTATCATATGATATTATTATGATATATTATTACTTTTTCGATCGTAATCTTTAATTATTTTCACTATTTCGTGCATTATATCCCTAGTTTATCTGGTTTTTTTACTTGTTATTTATTGTTTCTATTAATAAGATAAATATTTAACAATCACCATAATTTAAAAAATTATTTAAATATCATATATATTTGGTATATATTTATTTATAACAATCCATAAAACCTGTAGATAGGAAATGAAATGCGTCATTCATGGAGATGGTAGGCCATATGTACGCATGAACACTACTACCATTTCCATTTCATATTAAAAAGAATAAAAATTAAATGATATATTTTAATATGTATTTTATAATTAAATTTTGATAATTTCATCACATATATCATATGTTTCAATTAAGATCATCCTTTATACATTACATTTATAGCGTGAAAAAATCACATCACTTTAAAGAGGTCGTAGTCCACACTTCCACAAATGATATTATCGTATTCCCATAAAATGGAACTCATGTAGGTATATTTTAGAAAATAATTCCATAAGTATATATATAGTTTAAATATCATATATAACGTATTTAAAATATAAATCCATCACCATTTTCAACCTTGATGGTGTTAAATAGAAGAACAAACAACATTGATATGCAAGTTGATAGTCAGTCGTACACACGAACGATGATTTCGTATCCAATTTGATGGATGTGGGTAAATTTATAGGAATAAATATTTTCATAAATAAATATCAGTATATTTAAGATAATTCTTTTATTATATAATTTTGATATAAAAATAATTTAATGGGTGGCGAATTATATGAAGTAAAGTGGTCCTTGGAGAATGTTACCACTTTTCAGGTAACAACTTTTGGATTACACAAAAACACATCCATGGTTAGATTTAGGATCAAGTATAGGATTCTAGGTTTATTGTATTGAATTTGGGAGATTATTTTATCATATTTGGGATGATAAAAAGGTCTTTATATGCATTAATAAGTGGGAGGGTTCAGTGCCTTTTATATGGGAGGAAGAGTGGCATTCTTGTAAATATAAAATGGTAAACACTATTGAGGGGTATCCCATACATCATGTTCTTCCATTAATAATAAAAATTACATATCATGGATTATATAGTCAATATATGGACATATAATGGCTTTTGAACAAGTTTCTAGTTAATTTTGGGCCTTAGGTTTAAGGTTCAGTACATTGTTAAGCTAATTTTTCTCGTAATCATTGAAATTAATTTTAATCAGTTTCACTAATATTTTTTTTAAAAAAATAATTTTATCTTATTATAAATTATAAATAAATCTGATTAAAACTTTTCAATCCATTTTTTCATTTCTAATCACATAATTGGTAGAAATTATTTTAAAATTAATCTCATATATGAGATTACAATTCAGATTTTTAAAGTAATAACATTCAAGACTTTGCTAAGTTATTGTATCTAATTTCAAAGGGAGATTGATTCCAATGAATTAAATTTTAAACATATATGTAAAAATTATCTAATTAATATTTAATACCAACCAAAAATTTAATTTAACATTATAAATATATTAGATCAAAAAATAGTTTGGAATTGAAATTAAATATTATTCAATATTCATCAAACAATGAAACATTATAAAAAAATAATAAAAATTAACCATAACCTAATTTTGAAATTTAAATTTTAAAATTGTTGTTTATTTTGACATTTAAAATTTATAAATGTATGAAAATTAATTTTTAAAATAGTTTCTCCATTAGATGGCATCAAAATTGCCTCTTTAGAAAAATACAATTTTTAAGCATAGAACTGGATTAATTGTTATGTTATTCAAATAAAATATATTGGATGAAAATTAAAAAAAAATATTATTGAATATATAACATAAATAGTTCATTAATTACATAAAATAATAGTAATTAATTTAATTTATTATGATAAAATGCCTTTGTTTCATAAAAATGTTTTCTATAAAATCATTCCCTTCATATTCATTTGGTTTCTATATTAATTTCAAATTAATTAGTAACCAATGAATTAAAGTGTATATTTTAATAATTTTGTTAATATTATTCATAAAATTAATTTAATTACTATGAGATAATTGTCAATTTAAATAATAATATTAATTGTATTTAGTAATATTTGATTTTGTGTGTAACACAAGCCATCGAAGAAACTCATTACATGCAATGCAAGATAAAATAAATGTTTTGTTCATTAAAATATATATAATATATTGAATGCATTTAAAATATAAAATATAATTTAATGTCTCCAGAGGTTATTTTTCCTTATTATCTTGGAGTTGCGTGTTATACATGCTCTCAAAGACAATGTGCTTATTTTAGAATTTCACGGTGTTACAAAGACGATTTTGGGATTCAGGAAGAAATGGAAACTAAGCCTTATGTATATCTTCTCAATTTAAATTATTGATCATTTCAGGATGGTATCATAGCATTTGGCACTACCACCAAACATTTCTCAAGTCCACAATTTGTTCCATGTATCTCTCCTAAAGAAGTACATATCTAACCACTCACATATACTGATCTAAGAGATAGTACTACTGGATAATGATGTTTCTTATGAGGAATAAATGGAGGATATTATTTATCATATAGATAATTCTGTACTATAAAATTCCACTCACATGTTCAATGTTTTTTGGAGAAACCACTAGTTTATGGAAGCTACGTGGAGACCTGATGATATAATGACGTAGAAGTATCCTCAGTTTTTTGAATAAAAGTGATGTAATTTTGAGGGATAAATTCATTTAAAGGTGGTTATAATGTAATACCATTAGTTTTTATGACTTATTTTATTTTTTTTATTTAATTACTTTTTTCAATATGTTGTATTACATGGAACACTGAGTTTTAATTAATTGCGACAAACTATTAATATTATTGTTTAAATATGATTATTATTAACTATCCTTTAAAAATTAAGGTATGAAAAGGAATAACCACATTTTCAATATTATTATTAATTTTTTATATAAATCACATCCATTAAAAAAAGTACTTAATTCTTGGTAGTCTTTATATGTTTCGAATATAATATTTTCTAAAAACAAATGTTTTCTTTTAATTTTTGTGAAAAATAATAAATTAATTTATGACACTTTTATAAAATTAATTTGATAAAATAAACTTATTTTTTAATTATTCCTATAAAATTATCAAATGGGGAATTTTTTTATTCTTCATAAAATATTAATATTTCAATGAATAATGGGAAATACTATTTTTTATTGAAAACTAAATTTTATTTAAAGAATTTAGATGGTTTCATTTTAGTTTATTAATTGGTTTAGAAGTAAAATTAGTTCAATTATATATATATATATATTAACTAAATTTATGGCATTGGAATCATTATCATATTGATAATTTGTATGAAAACGTTTTAAGCATTTCATCATTTTCTCTTTAGAAAATCATTTTCTCATCATGACTATGGGTTTAATTGTAAATTAGTATCTTTCCATTACGTAAATGTATTTTAGAAAAATAGATTCCATATTTTTATTCATAATAATTTATATTACCTAATAAGGTCAACATGATTATTGACTATAATTAATTGTAAAAACATTTCATTGTGATTAAGGTGAAAATGGGTTTTTTCAGGTGTTAACCTAAAAAGATAAGTGTTTATAATGACCCAAAACGTGTCCAAAACCCATTTTATGAGCATGTTCAACCTTATAACATTAATTATTAAGTATTATCCATTTTGGATACTTTTTCCATTAGAAAAACATGGGTCGACATTTTTATTTCCAAAAAATACAAGTGTGCCACTCACCTCACTTATAAAAGGTCAACCACTCTCCACTCCTCTTTACACTTTCAAAATAATTTTGTTTGAAAAAAAAACTAAAAAATACCTTATATAATTATCTTTAATAATCCTATAATCCTCATTTTTATCATAAATCTATCCTATTTATTTTTTTGGTGAAAATCCAAGGAGGGTACCTGAAGAATCGGTAACGTTCTTCAACAAGCATTTTTATTTTATTGCTCCTTTAAATCATTAAATTATTATCAAAATATTATGATATAATATACTGAGTATTTTTTATATATTAATATTGTTTCATTTTATTTTCATATCCTACATAAATCCCCACTTCACTCAAATGAGAAACGATAATGTCGCTCGTATGTACGGAGGACTACAGCCTTGTGAACCAATGTCACATGTTTTCCATCAATACCTCTTAAGGATGGGAATTGTGATGGATATAAAATATATATGTATATATATATTATATTTAACATAAATATAATTATGTAAATATATTATTATATATAAAATTTTTACATTACATTCTATAGAAAATATGATAATGTCATTCATGTGCACGACATACTACTGCATCACGAAGCAATATTATCTGTTTTTCGGTTTCATTTAACATAGAATAAAATAAATATATATTTAATGAAAATATTTGATATATATTACATATCTATGATAATATAATGTTAATATATTATTTAACTTTATTTTTTTCATCCATCATGAAAATGGAAATAGATTTCATGTGAACATACAGTCTACTATTTATATAAATGATCTATTTCATTTTCTATCTATTAAATTTATAAATTACTATAAATACATATATAATGAATATATATTATATTTATAGAATTTTTAAAATTATATATATGTAATGACCATGTTGAAAGTAACAGGGCCAAAAATCAAAAAAAAAGTATACACAAAAAAACAAAGCAATTATTACTTGAAACGTGACTTTAACATATAATTGTTAATAAATAGGTAATAAATGGAATTAATTCAATAATATATTTTAATATATATATATATATGGTTATAAAATTTATTTATATTAAAATTATATTTATTATACTAAGGTTTGAACATGTTTGAAGTAATTCAAGACACAATATAGGTGATTCTTGTCTCAATTTTCCATCATTAAGACATATGTTATGTTGTAAACCTATATTAATTTATGTGGTATATATACTTAAAATTTTACATGTTATATCATTAATATCCTTATTTTAATTATATTTAATATTTGAAATGATATTAATATTTAATGGAACTTATGATTAAAAAGATACTAATGTGGAAAAAATTATGTTGCAATCTCATCGATTATCATGATTGTTTGTGATTTCATTCTGATAATGAAATATTATAATCAATTTCTAATAAATATCATGAATTTTATTCTCCCTAGTTTATTTCGTTAGTATACATGTTTTTCATTCATTTTACTCTATTTATTTTCTCAATAGATTTTTTTTTGAGAAATTGTTTTTTCTATATTCGGTGGAAAACATTTTTTCTTCCAAAATAATTTTTTTGAAAGATGTTATCAAAAAACAATTTTGACATTATAAAAAAAATTAAATATATTTTTATAAATGTTTTACTTTTTACAAAATATTGTTAAGGGAAACTCTATGTTGTATTCTAAAACAAGGCTCATTTGGATTTTAATGAAAACGTGTAAGGGGTATTTGTTTTAAAATGTACGGCATAAAAAGAATTTACCAACATCATAATCCTTATTTTAATTAAATATTAATTTATAATTATTCATTTTTATTTTCAATGATGTGGTCTTCCAAAATATTTAATGAATTTTTAATTTTTAAAAAGGTGATTTTCGAAGAAATTATTTTTTCCTCAAGAAATATTCCATGTGATTTATCTTTTAAAATAATTTTCCATTTGAGATGGAATCATTTGATGTTAATTAATATTTAATGGGTATATAATCAAATCATAACATTTTATTCTTTCCCTATATGGATTATGTTTTTTATGAAAAAATGTTTATAAAACACTTTAAATTTCAATGGGTTATACCATTATAAAAGTGTTGTGAATCTCGTTTATATTTCAACCGGTTATGATTTGAGGAAATGATAAAATGATAATGAAACCAATTTCTTTTCCATAGTTTATGTAATGGTGAATTCTTATGAAACCCATTTATTTTCGTGGGTTCTAATATAATGTCTTTTTTATAATCTTTTATCACACATATATATTATTTTAATAATGTGACTAGTGAGTCCAATATCTCCCCCCAATGTGTTGGGTAAAGATTTATATCTCAAGAGAAAAATAGAATTAGAATTTGGAGTGAAACCAATTTACTAACAGTCTCTATACACTATGATAGTATTTGGAGTAAACCCTGAATACTTTGAATTGTTTGGGGAGCAAACCGATTTTACTATGACAGTATCAAGAATGAGCCTCAAACCAATAAGGAAATGTTTTTACATCATTGTGGGAATGATTTATCAGTAATCACTATGGAAAACAAATAGACAGTGTAAGAAGGACTTAATCAAGTCTCTGGCTCATGATTTGTAAACATTTAACTATGTCTGCATGAATTCCAAGTGGTTTTTGGGTGGTGGGTAAATTAATTTCTAAAAGGAGAACTGTGTTGGCTCACCACTGGGGTTCCTAAGATCTCTAGTCCCGATGATCTACTTTTCTCAGACCAGTAGATTCAGACCATTTCTTTAGACCATTATCACACATGACCAACGGAAGGTGTTTGATGGAATCACCCTGAATAAGGAACCAAAAAATCACATCTTTATGGTGTCAACTTTGGGTACCTTCTTTGCTAAGGGGTACTACTCAGGGACTTTAGCCCATTGTATTCCAAATAGATGGAGTGAAACAGTTTGGTGCAGTGACCTTCTTGTGTAATACAATTTTCTTATTTCACATATTCATAACAAATATATTCTAATAGATGACCTGGTGAGGAACAAATGGATCTCTTTGGCATATATATTCATTTTTTGTATTAATTTGAAGAAGGAATCAGTCGATCATATGTTCTTTTCCACTGATTGGGTCGCTACAGTCTGGTGTTCCCTATGTGAGGCTTTCGGGCAGGGACGTTGGGTATCCACACATTTCACGTTTTTTCATCTTTGGTTCTCAGGATCTGAAAATAATGCTTCTAAGATGAAATAGAGGGTGGTGTTGCTTGTTGCGGGTGGTTGGAGCATCTGGAATACTCGAAACCGAAGTGGTCACGGGGAACATCCCACTCGTACCTGACCATGATGGTTAGAACCAGGTTCATGGTGGTTTAGTTGGTTTCTCTAATAAAAGGATGGGAGGTTATTCCTATACTCAGTGTTTTCATAGAAGGTAATTCTAATTCTCGCACCTTATAGGCTATTAATAGGAAAGGCAGATGGGTGAAGTGGAATCCTCCGAGCAGTGGGTTGAAACTCAACGTGGACGGGTCATATCTATCTAGATTTATGAGTGGTGGGGAAGTGGTTCATGATCCCCAAGGACCCGTGATCTTGGCCATCATTTATGTATTTGGAGTGGGATATTGCCTCATGGAAGAAGCCACCATGATTTAGAAAGGTATTGATCTTTGTCATTCCCACAACATTATGTTAGAGTCGGACTAGGCCAACTCGACTAATCTCCATGGTTTGTTATAGGGGAATCTCCAAATCCCTTGGACCATTGCCTATATCATTCATAATTTAATATATCTTCTGGACCCAGAGACGATTCTTAGTCACAATTGGGGTGAGGGGAACATGGTGTATGACTTCCTGACTACGGGAATTACAAATGGAGATCATAAGTTTTTATTTTCCAGGCTGAGGTCTCTTCCACAGTAATGTGGTAACTTTGTTAGGGCAGATTCATTGGGTCTACAATACTATATACCTCCTTAGGTTTGTTCTGTGTAGGGAATTTCCCATCATGAAATAATAATAAAAAGTTAATTTTGGATGGATGGATATGAAGGAAATGGTTTCCAAATGTTATACTTATGTTTTCATACCCATATTCTCATGTTATGTTTACGTATCTCAATTTTTTACCCTTATTGTGTATTTGTGATCATCATTTCTTATGTTTTTCCCAGGTTATGAATAACTGTATTATGTATTATTTTTATAATGTGGTTATAGTTATGTAGAATATATTATAAGATGATGTAATTAACCAATGAACGGGTTGTTTATGTTTACAAGTTTCAAAAGTAATTATACCTTTATGATCTTGAGGTGTTTTTTGTGTAATGTAAAAAATTTCATCAAAAAATGATGTAATATATATGTATAAAAATAATAGGTCATTATAGTTATTTATAATGATCACCATGGGAGAACATCAAGGGCTAATGATTTCAGATTATTCATCATGAGGAGGACCTCCACTTCAAATATATTCATTATCACATTGAGAAATTATGGAGTGTATATCATGGAGACGACCGCTAAAGTTATCTTCTTGGTTGTCATGGGGAGGGACTCTGATGTTATTGGTTTTTGGTGAGTTGACAAAGTGAAGACCTCCTTATTGGGTAACCTTCATGATATTGGTAATACCCTCACAACCTGAAACATGGGGAGGAATTTTATAAGAAATATTAATATTATCTTAGTGAATACCTTTATAGTGGGTACTCTTCAGAGAACCATCAAATTTGTGTTTTATCATACCATAGGGAGTAACTCCATGGATATAGTCTCTGAATTTTATTGAAAAATAGATGGTATATCCATAGAAAACTATCTAAATATTCTACTAAGCCTCTGTGATTTCTGAAGTGATAAGGTTAAGGATACAAGCCTGCACTGGGAATATAGTTTCAGATGGTAAATATCCCCTCTATATTTTATCCTCCACGTTACCAAGTCTAGAACCTTGATCATAATTATATTCTTTTAATGTGGGAAATAGTCATCATAAATGGGAGGCCTCCTAGGGAGCCCCCTAGTTACCATCAAAATATTATAGTAAAATCATTTATGAAAGGCATTAATATGTGTCTCCTCCTTGGTTTCCACTAGGATATGACAATGGGATTCTTCTAAATGATTTCCACCAAGATATTTCAAAAATATTTATAGATAGGAGAATGGATATAGTCCCACTCCATGGTTTATGTTCAGATATGCCAAAATTATTTTTGATTCTCAATGGGTACATGGAGATGTGTCTATTCCTAATATTCAGTGATTATTCCCCCCAAAAGTGACCTCATCCCATGTGATGTAGTTTGTAAAAGTGGGGTTTATGCCTCATAAGTGGCCTTCTCATTATATATGTGAGATGTTAGGGTTGTGCAGTGTTATAGGCAACAATCCCTAATATGAATTCTCTTGGGTAACTACTAAGTATTTATATGGATGTAGTTGTGATCATTTTGGATATCTATATGATAATGGAAGTATGTTTTTTCACATTGGGGATAGATTTCAAAAATAGAAGGACGAGGAAAAAGGTTCTATATGTGTTTATATAGTATACCACTTGTAAGGTAGTTGATGGGGATTCATCTTCAATAGGATTCCAAATTCCACCTATAATGTTTGTATGAAGCTAATAATTTACTAAACTCAAATTAGATCACTCAAAATATGGGTTAAGAGGTGATAAATTGGTATCAACATACACCAGGGATCTATTCTCAGGACCTTCATATAGGTCAATCCATTTGTGTAGTTTTTCTCTTGGGTATGCATAGTGACATGAGAAGTCCTATAGTTACTATGATCATTTAAAATTATTTTATAATTCAAAATGTCAAATAGTGATTTAATTTATGTTGAAGTGATTCTTTAATAGGACCTAAATAAATCAATAACCATTAATAAGAAACACATTAATGTAGCAGCACCAGTGTGAGTGCATGGGAAATTACACATTTTCACAAGTAAAGGACTCTTGTCTAGTTCACTATTCTGTTTTTTATGTTCCCCCACACCCAATGTTTTTTGGGCAATGTAGACCTTTATTCAAAATGAATTTTGTTTCTTGTGCATACCAAAAACACTTTGGGTTGAAAAATTTCAAGAGGATGGGAGGTTGGATCATCTCTTAAGGGTTTTGATTCCTAGACTATGACTCTCCTAAAAATTTAAGGAATATTTTTTAATCCAATATAGTTATAATATTAATACTAGTTACCTATAGTAAAATGATCGGTCAAAACCATGAATTTATGTGAACATCCATTAACATTATATATAAGGATCCATCCATAAATAGTACATAATCATTAATTTTAACATAGGAATTTATTTTATTACATCTCAATGGTCCTTTAGGTTGAGAGTTTTAGCTAATTGGTTCATCTCCCCTCATTAATAAATATTACATCAAAAAGAGAACACTTTTACACAGTATCCACTCATCCCAAAAAAAATAATACTTTTCTGATATAACAAGTTTTATTTTCTTGAGATATATTCAAATATTTAATCTTAACCTCATCTTTAAACCTAATCATCCTTAAAACCCATTTAAAACTTTTTTAAAATTTGGTATGTTCACAAAAGATAATTATAAAACATATAAAAATAAATAACGCAAACTATTAGTTCATAAATAAATACAAATGATTTACCTTTTTTAAAATTAAAATTTGGCCACCAAATAAAACATCTAGTACCCAAGAAATCAAATTATTTCATAACTATTTTTATAAAATAAATTATAATAAATACTAAGGGAAAATATAAAACTAATAAATTTTCATTTATAATCATGAGACACTTATAAAAACTTTTTCAGAAAGTGTTATACATTTCACCCTTATAAAGTAGCACATACATTCCTTTAAAAATAATATCATGAGTAATCACATGAGATAATAGTATAAAGAACATGGTAAAATAGAAACATTTTAACATGGAATATAGTGATTATCATAAAAGATAAGTATCATGTATAACCACTTGGTATCATACTATAAATATCATGGTATCATAAGATCATGATAACAAGGCATAAAATGATATCATAGAATATATGGATAATGAATAATCACAAAAGAGAATCACATAAAGAATATGATATCATAAGTGTGACATCATAGATAACACATAAACCCTTATTTTAAAGAGTGTTTTTCTCATCTTCAGAGGGCATCAGGAATTTTTTTGCAGTATTTCAATAAATCCTAGACTGGGTGCTTCCATCATGGAATTTTTACATTATAGTCATGTATCTTATAACATAAATAATTCATGGTGAATAATCCATGAAAAAAGGTTGTGGAGTAAATCCATTTACACCATAAATAAATTTTTTACATCATAAATATGTCAATTGAGATAATTTAACATGAGGCGATGTATTCTTTAGTGTACATTAATTATATGGAGGTTACACCATAAATACATAATTTATTATGTAAACCCCTCATTCCGGGTGTTTTTATGTTATTTTAGCATGAAACCTCATTAATTTTATAATTTTCATCCATGCCTAGAACCATTGGCCTTTCTAGATGATTTTGGGTGTCTCAGCCTCTTCTAGATCTTCTTTCATCACTCAATCTCCATGTGGTTTTCATTGCTTCTCACTGTGTAAATGGTCTTTTTGTTTGTTCATTACTCTATTTATGATAATGATGTTGTTCTATGTTAATAGATCTTTTGTTACATGGTGATTTTTATCCTTATTTAATTCTAAATATGTGTTGAAATATTATTCTGGAGGACATCACTTTTATTGGTTATTGTCTGGAATGTGAATTCCTCAAGTTATTATGGAATATTTCCTATTAAAAGATAATTTTGTTTATGAAATCTATTATATGTTATGGGGATCATTGTTAAAGCCTCATATGATGTCTCTACATTCAACCTGTTGTGTGTAGATCCTATTGTAGATAGTTTTCAACCTGATTTTGAGGTAGGTGGTTATGTCTCTAACCCATGTTGGATTAACCTTGAATGATTTTCTTTTATACATTTTTTATAAACTAAATTTCATGATTTATTGATGTGCATTGGCAAATTAGTTTTTTAGAAAAGTTTGTTTTCCCTTTTTTGGTAATAGATAAAGGAATTTTCAATACATCATGAAATTGATTTATAAAATGGTTATAAAATAATGGTTTTGATGAAATGATTTGGTAAATTTATCCAATGAGAAGCCTAAGGTACTTAGGTGTATGGTGCACCAATAGGACTCATATGATGAATCTATCAGGGGATTCACTCATGGGGTGTTCTTATACTCCCTAGAATACATTTCCTAGATACTTGTTAGACATTTTTGTTGGGTTCAATTTCTATTTTGTTCTTATACTCCCTATATTTGATTCATATATCTTGGGACGTGATGAATGCATTATTCTTTGGTGTGGTACTGCTGATCTAGATAGCCTGACATATAGTGAATCCTTGGTGTGACATGCTTATGAATTGGTTTGTAATTTTCTAGATTTTATTACCTTATTTGACACATGTTATGTGGTTTCAAACATTATTGAATATTTGGTTTCAGAAATATGTAAAAATAGGGATTTATTTACCATGATTTGGATATAAAGACTATATATATTCTTATCATGCCAAGTTTTCATGTAAATTGAGCATGTTGGGATTATTTTATAGAGACATGGTATGGAAAAATATATGTAATCCTAAAAATCGTGCTTATATCACCCCCTCCATACCCCTTTAGTGGTGTGTATACCTTTGTTTTTTTTTTATACAAGAATGGGAAAGGCTCTGCAATGATTCATAGATGTTCATGTCAGCTAGTTATGGATTTATGGTGGTAGGATGGTGTGAAACATACCACATATCACATAGAGTAGTGGATTCTTGTTTTCATTGTCCCTTTTTTGTACTTTTACCATCAGGTTTTATCTTCCTTTCGAATTTTTTCACTACTACTATTTGTCTTTGGTTGTGGATTATATATTTTTTGTTTTATTCCACTATTTCTTTTAGATTTTTATATATACTATGTATCTTGTTTTAGGTTGGAAAAAATAATTTCATTTGGTGTGTGTTTGATTCCCATGTGCTAGTCACTAGCCTGTGGGGTATCGGGAACACAATTCAAGAATGTGTTGGATTGGATCTATCACCTATACTAGAGGGTTAACCAGGTCGGTTCATCACAAATAAGTATCATATAATAGTTATTCTTAGTCTTGGGAAGTGATTAGACATGGTATAGGGTTGTAATAACGTGATAGGTAGGTTGGGGTGAGTGTATGGCCGACTCTTTTCATGATGTGACTCATGTTACCATGGGATATTGGGGTGTGTACATCTCCTATTATTATTTTTGACGTTAACCAAAGTTTTTTATTATGGTTTTCAAGTTTGAAGTAATATTGTCCAATTTTCTGATCATTTACTTGTTTTTATAGTGCTCAACAATATGCCTCTGATACATCTTCCATGGGTTCCACAGGAGGGTATAGTCGATTCTCCTTAATGGAATCATCCTATGGATTAGAATACTATTGAGACTATCATGAGATCAATTTATGTTCTGGATCATAATATACAATGAGTTTGGAAACTATATGTAGAGGCACATCCATGAGTTAGAGGGTATAAAGATCAATCATGAGATTTATAATGCAATAATACCCTATATTTCAAGGGAACGAATGAACTCTGATAGGTGGAAGACTATTGGGGAAATATGGATCAGATATTTAACTTTTCGGTACACCTATGGTAATCAAGTTAAAGAGTGTGACATTCTAATTCATGGGACTGAGCAATTGATGGAAGGATTCCATGGTATAAGTATATTAGTACGAATTATTGGTTGGAAATGGAATCAAGACACTCTAACCTTATATGTTATTCCTAGGTTATCTAATGATCAAAAAATCTCTAGAGTACCACTCATTATTATAAGAAGAGATCTCAATTTCAGAGCACACTAATTGGTTTCTGATGATGGATAATTTTTCTCTAGATATAGTGAGGAATTATTATTCCAAAGCATAAAAGTTCATATAGGGTTAGTGACTGAATATATGACCACTAGTTCATTTTTTTAATCCTTATACCTATTCTAACACGATGGACATGACTTGATGTAAGGGGTGGATATGATGGGAATGGTTTTTTACATAACCCCTTCTCTTCTACCTAGTGGCAGTATCAGTGGTGTGTAGGGGAAGAATAAGAAGTGGCCTGATAATCATAGGAGTGAGGGAGATATTTCTTAGTATTTGGACCACTCTACACCATTGGTTATGACCAATAGTATTCCCCTGACCAACTATCAGTGTCGAAATGTATGGTACACCAAGTGTACTTCTCAGTAACCCCTGGATTTATGAAATTTTTATCGATGAAAAAACTATCTACAGAAGTTTTGATAGGATATCTCTACACCTCATAATGGTCAGAGATATTCAAGTCCAATGGCCACTGTAGTGCTATCAGATGGTTTAATGTCTATAAGGATCTAGACATAGGAATCAAGAGTGAACTACCTTCACGAATTGGATGAGTTATTGGTCAAGATTTTTGCAGGCCAAACTATAGTGAGTGGTACTATTTTTCATATTATATAGAAACTTATCTATTAGATAATGGTTCCTCAAACTCATTTATATCTTCCCATTTTAATGATGTGTTATAACTGTCAATGTAGGTCCTTCTGTTTTTTATAGAGTTATCAATACCTCCTGTAAAGAGAAAATAATAAGGGGTTGGATATTTTTCTTCATCACTATTGAGAGATTATGTGGATTTTGTTTTCTATTCTTGGTTTCCTGATCTGTATTAGTTTTACATTGTTATAATAATCGATGGGCTAGTTTCTCACCATGCTAAGATTAATTATTATCATTGGTGGGTTTCAATCCTTACTACTGATCAGAGCTCTATGCTAATTTTGGGAGAGTTGGATTTGACATCTAGTCATATTGGACCTTCCCAGCACAATATTAGGAGTCTATTGTCTATTATTTTAGTCAGACATGATGATTTTTCCTCTTTTGTAGATCATCCCATGGTCTTTTAGGACTTTCTATATTCTATCCTCGATGAATTCCCTTTTCTTCAACCAAAGAGGTAGGTGGACTTTATGATTGACTTTGTATTTATTATATAGAAAATATTGATAACTACTAATCATATGGAACTAGCTAAAATTTGAATATCTCAATATACAATTAAATGTTATGATTGGGAATGTTTTGTTTACCATAGAGTTTCACTATTGGTTTTCCTCATGCTCTTTTCTAAGAAGGTTGATGGTTCACCTCAATTTTGTTTGGACTATCATAAGTTAAACTAATTGAATGTTCACAATAAGTACTATTTTCCTCATGTGGAAGACTTATAAGATTATTTAAAGTGGGGAAGTAGTTTTCCACGATTTATCTTCAGTCAGGTTGTCATCAACTCAATGTTCGGGAGTCTAATATCATGAAAACTGCTTTCAGGACCATGTATAGCCATTATTAATATCTTATACTTCCTTTTGGATAGACTAGGTCTCCTAAAATATTTATGGCTTTGATTAAATGAATATTTCATTAGCATATCAACACCTTGTTTATAGTATTCATGGATGACATCCTGGTTTATTAGAAATCCATGTGTATAAATGAGCACCATTTTAGTCTATTTTTGGAAATCTTGAGGAATCACCATATTTATTGAAATATTTTAAAATGAATTTTTTGGACTCAAGAAGTGATGTTATTGGGGAAAAATATTTCTAAATGTGGAATATCATTCAATCCTAAGAAGATAAATTATATCATTCCATGGAAGGAATAATGGAATGTCTTTGAGATTCATGGGTTCTAAGGTATTTCTATATATTATTAATGTTTCCTTAGATATTTCTCAAAGATAGCATCACCTTTGTCTTCTATTACCATTTTAGGGGTAAAATTAACATTTTATTCTAAAATCTATGATTCTTTCAATGAGTTGAAATGACTTCTGACATTGGAACCTGTTTTGTTCATACCCGATCCTGATAAGGGGTATGTGGTATATTTTGATACTTTCGGTGATGGTTTGGGTTGTGTTCTTATATAGGTTAATCACATTTTGGCCTATATTTCTCATCATATTTGACCACATGAGAACAATTTCCACACTCAATATTTAGATATTATAATTGTTATGTGTGAACTTATGTGTTGGAAACACTATTTTTTGGGGAGAGGTTCACAATATTTTCTGATCATAACAATATGAGATATATATTTTCATAGAAATAATTGAATCTCATAGAGATACATTGTGTGGAATACCTCTATAAATTTGACTTCAACATCATATACACCCTAGGGAAGGGAAATTTAATCATAGATTCTCTCAACAGGAAAACTGCATCACATGCTATCTTAAAATTATATGAATAGTGGAATCTTATTGTGAAATTTTCACAGTAACATTTGGATGATCAAGGGTATGATTTAGATCAAGTTTTGACCATTTTTTATCTATAAAAATCACTCCTCGAGTCTATTCTGTACACATAGAACTAGAATTAATAGTTCATAGGTATCATAAAAACCTTTTACGGTGGTGCCCATTCCTGGTTGGTCTCTCTCTTTTAATGAAACTCTCTACTTCTGGAATTGATTATTATTATAGAATCAATGAGGATTTCATTATTTCAAGAATATAATACTTATTTCTAGAGTTTTTATTTAGGAAATATAAAGATGAATTATAAAATGATTCGGAGTTCCTGGTGGCTGATTATGAATCATAACATGACTATTTTTGTCCCGATTTCCACCAACTAATAGATAAAGGCAGAGTACCTAAATCCATTTGGTCTAGTTTAGCCTCATACAGTGTAATTTTGTTAAAGGGATAAGATTTCTATGAATGTTTTTTTGGGTTTCCATGGACTCCCCAATGGAATAATATTATTTGTATGGTCATTGATTGGGTGAGGAATTCGTATCATTTAATTCTAATCAAGTACATCACTAAAATTGAATATTAATGTAACATATATATAAAATGGATCACCTACTTACATGAGGTTTCATATTACATTATCTTAGATAGGGATAGTTGGATATCCTACAGATTCTGGAAGAGTCTATAGAAGACGATGTGGACTCAATTTTGATTGAGTATGGATTTTCATCCATAGATAGATGTTCAAACAGAGTGTGATATTCTGATCATGGATTATATTATCTATACCAATGCCTTGACTTTTATTGGATCATGGGATATCCATCTATGGATGGTTGAGTTTTATTATTTTTATAGTTATAATTCTTCAATAGAAATGGTTCCATTCAAAGAATTGTAATGTATCCCATATAGGTCGCCTATTTGTTGGGAAGATATGTATGAGGACTCTATCCGGGGAACAAACCTCTTTCGAGATATTTTGATAATGATCTAAGATCTACTTTAGTGCTTGGTTATTGTTTATATTCGAAATAAACCATATGGGGATCATAAATTCCATCTATTAGAGTTTTCTGTTGGTGAATATTTTTTCTTGAATATTCCTCCTTGGTTTTGTCATAATCATCTTAGGAAATAAGAAAAGATGGCTTTGAGATATATTGGACCATTTAAAGAAACTAATAATCTTGGTAAAATTTCTTAATAGTTTCCATTTCTAAATAATTTGATATGTATTAATGATGTTTTCCATATATCTCATCTTCGGAAGTACAATCCCTATAAGTCCCATGTTATGAGTTTGGAAGAGATTCAGTTGGATCCAAATGTTTATATTATAGAGAACCCAATGAATATCATTGATACCTTGGAGAAATGTTTGTGTGGATATTTAATATCATTTTTCGTTGTTTTATGGAGAGAAGAATCATATTCTCGTGAGACTTGGCCGAATGATTCATTAGTGAGGGAGTAGTGGCCTCACTACATTCTGAAGCACCCTTATTATTTATAACTTATCAAGGATGCACATTCCAATGGTGGGGATATTATAACATCTTGGATAAAATCTAATCCCTATTTTATGTTTAGGAGTGTATTTCTCGATTTTAGAGGGCATGAGGAATGTTTTGGGAGTTTTTTCACAGATCATGGGCGGGGTTCTACCTATAATATACTCTTACATTGTAAGAATGTATCTTATTTGGTAAATATGTTACAGTGAAAAATCCATGAAAATGGATTATGGAGTTAATAAATTTAAACTATAAATCCCTATTTTACCTTGTAAATATGTCACTTTGAATAATTTAACAAGGGTAAGTTTGTTTTTTATGTACAATAATTATGGTGAGTTTACACCATAAATCTGTGATTTATGACAAAAAACCCTCATGCCGAGTGTGTTTTTTTACTATAACCATGAAAAATAATTCATTAATTTTTTTCTTTCCTACCATGAACTATAGTCTCTTATAGGTGATTTTAGGTGTCTCATCTTTTGGATCACTTCGTTCTATGATGGAACTCCATCTGGGTTTTGTTGCTTCTCTTCGGGAAAGAGGTATTTAGGCTTATTCATTTCTCTTATTTTGATAGATATGTTGGGTTGAGTTTATGGATCTATGATCATATAGTGATGTTTCTCCTTCTTTACTTCTACATACATTATTTTATCTTCTTCTGGGGGAAAATCCTTATGTTGTTTTTGGTGTGTCATGAAAATTACTTAAGGTATGTTGTAATCTAACTTCTTCTCTAATCATTTAATTTATAGAATTGATTTTAAATTGTGTGAATCATTTTTAGGGCCTCATATTCTTTCATTTAATTCCTCCTAGTGTGTTTGGATATTATTGAGGGTATTTTTCAACCCATGTTTCAGGTAGTTGGATCTGTCTATGGCCCATATTGAATGAAACTTGAATGCTTTGGATTTATATATTTTTCTACAATGGAATTAAGAAGATTTATTTATTTGTTTCTATATTAATATTTTTTTGAAAACAAATTATTTTCCCCTTTTTGTTTAAGGAAAATTAATTTTCAATGAATCATGAAATGGATTTATGAAATGGTTTTCAATGCATGGTTTTGATGAAATTATTTGGGAGATGTAGAAAGAGGAGTCCTTCGGTACTTGGGTGGATGGTGTTATAATAATCCTCTACTATAAATAAAATTGGGGGATTCAGCCATAGGGTGTTCATGTAAACCCTAGTCCAAGTGTCCAAGGGACATATTTGACACTTTTTGGGGTTTAATTTTTGGGGTGTTCCTCTTCTCCATAGATTTGATTCATATATTTAGGGGCTTGGTCTGTGTATTTTCCTATGTTGTGGTGACAATAATCTCGCTGACCTGACATGTGTTGAATCCTTGGAATGACATGCCTATCGATTTTCTTATTATTCTGTCATTGATTATGTTTATTGATAAATGTAATTTTATTTGAGAAAAATTCATGAGCCTAGTTTTAGAAAATTGAAAATATAAGGATTTATTTACCCTGATTTTGATATAAAACTAATTTATTTCTTATCATTCCATTTTTTTCTAAAAATTGATCATGTCATAATTATTGTATAGAGACTATATATGTTACATCTAGTTGGGATCCTACTAATCCTATTTACCTCAAACCTTTCACACCCCTTTGGTATTGTGTAGTCTTCTCTTTTTTATTTGATGCAAGAAAGGACATTCAATGTAGTGAGGTTATGAGGTTCATATCATATGATTTTGGGAAGCTAATGATGGGATTGTGGTAGATTTCTTACATTTCACATATATTGGTGGTTTATTTTTTTTGTTATCTCATTTGTTATTGGGATTTCACCTTTGGGTTTTATATAGATTTCAAGTTGTATTACAACTATTGGTTCTACTTGGTTCTGGAATATTATTCTTAAATTTTACTTCATGTTTTTTATTTTTTTATGAATATATTCAACATATATTATTTCATGTTGGGAGAATTAATTCCCTTTTTTATTTGTATGACCTGGTTCTAGTCTCCAACCTATGGTGGTCAGGAATACCCATCGAGTAGACAGAGACCCATTGAGGTTTGTGTTTACACCCTAATCCCATACATAACGTCTCCTAAGACAAAACATAATTCATTGGAGTGATATATAAGTGCACCATCATAAAATGTTCATGATAATGAGTTCCTTAAAAATCAAAAGGAAAAAAATGAATAATTAACCATAAAATGAAAATGGGTTTCATAATCTTTCCTCACATCAAAATAAATAGATATTTCATTAAGGAGACTTTTTAGAAATGATCATAGTGAATGAATTTCCCCATGAAAGGGAAGGGATAATAAGATAGGTATATATGTTAAAGACATACATATATAATGTAGAATCATTTTATAATATTAAAGAGATATAAAAGGTGAGTTAGCGAGATAATTGTCATAATCTAGAGAAAAGGGTGGTTTAGGGAGATCCCTTGCACCAAAAGCCAAAAAAATTCAAGATATCAAAATATTTGTTCCATTTAAAACCCTTTTTGAAAATACTTAGAACAAATGGAAACATGGTTTTTATTTGAAGAATAAAAGGAATATTATAATGAAATATAGATATTAAATAATGGTTTTTGTGGAGGGAAAATACATTGACACTATATACGTTAAAACAAAACACAATGTTTGTCTTTTTTAAATAAATTCAAAATGTTCCATATAAAATATATAAAAAACATTTTTCAAACCATTAAAATAAATAAAAAGATAAAAAAAATTAATTGATAATTTATTTATTTCCTTAAAATTTTAATTAATAAATTAACATTATGAATATGGTAATGGATGATAAATATTTAGAAAATAAATCTTTAAAACAATTAAAATGATGTTTTTAAAGTAAAGTGACCCTTATGTAAAACATTAAAAATATTACTTAAAAAACATTTTAAATAATGTAAAATATGGTAAAAATGAATTTTACCATCCATTAAATCATAAATAATAAACTTCTTCAAAATAGTAGATGTGTATGGGCCTAGAAGAAAACTATTTGGAGGGGAAACTTTAAAAAGATGTTTTTTAAAGAAAGTATCTTACCTCAAGTCTAAATCACCACATAAATTATTTATCATCCTGAATAATAAAATAAAATTAATTATTTTCATTCTTAATAAACTTTTTCAATTTTATTATATGTCTTGTTTTCATTATTATCATGTTATATTTAATTATTTAATCATTTAAGTTTACATTGCATGTTTTGATGATATTCGTCTCATAAGTCCAAAATGGCCTTGGCAGGTTGACTATTGTCAATGATGTCATTATTTCATCATATATAGAATAATAATAATGACATAGTTATCATTCTTATAAGTCAATTTTAATTTTAAAACCAACCTTGAAATATGGATTTTAAAAATGAACTATGTTACAATCATGGAGATAGAAGGTCATGCATACGCTTGAGTAACATTATCATTTTTTCAAGATTATTATACATGGAAGGTATGTGTTATTTTATCTTCATATAATTATCATTATATAATAAATATCATATTTTTTTTAAATTACAGTTATATGTACCATCTAGGTGATGCGTTAATGAAAAACAAATTGCATTTCTTAATGGAGGTTGTAATCCACACATACGATTGAATGACATTATCATCATTAAATGAATGGAAAGGTAAGAAAATATTTGATTTATTACTTTTAAATAATGATAAATTTGTCATGAATATCATATATATACAATAATTCTATCATCATACACTTTATTGGGATTCTATGATGGAAAAAGAATTGCATCGGTTCATGAGGCGATAGTTCGTCCTACAGATGAACGATGGTTTCCTTTTCCATTTTATGGAAGAGGAATGTGATATATTGATGTAATTATATCAAAAAGGTTTAATAATATATATGGGTTGAATAAGAAATAAAATTAAAATCCTCAGTAAATAGTGATACATCTTCTTCGAACAACCACTTCAGGTTTACCACAAAAGCCTTCCTATGATCATTTTATAATAGTAAAAAATTCCTCTACAATGTGTTATAAGAATTAAAAAAAGGATTTGGGTAGGTATTATTTAAACATAAAGGTTAATTATGTATGAAAAAATTATTATAGGATGTTACCTTTTATATGTGTGGGAGGGGAACGTTTTGGAATTTGATTAAACATTAAGTTAATATAAATTAATTTTGAGGTAAAAAGCTACAAAATGATATAATTAGAATATATGGGGATGTTGAATCTAAATGATACTATTAAATAAGATTTGGATAAAATTATGTGATGTATTTCCCTTTATCTTTTGGTTTTAACCCATGTTAACCCTTTTCGACAATTATAGTGATAATTAAATATTTTACTATTTAGGGGTTAATATAGTTACAATAAAATGAATATTGGTAAATGAACGGACCATAGTTTATATTTACAAACATATACGAGAAAATTAATTAAATATATGTTTTTTAGTAATTTAAATCATATAATAAAACATTATTTATTTTAAAATAAAGTTAAAGTCAATTTTGAAACTATTTATGTAATTTGACTTTCAAAATAGCATAAAAGTGAGGAAATTTGAATATATTCCATAGATAACTATGTAAGAAATTATGTTTATCTAAAAATTCATGAAATACAATAATTATATCATATTTTATTACTTTTGATATATTAAAAACATTTTATATATTTATATTAATTGAATAAATATTTTGTCAGCGTTACGTAAGCATTTTTGGTAATTATTTCATTACTAAAATGTAAAAATGAATTATCATAATAAAAAATAGTTTATATTTTAAATTAATATTTAAAACTGAACATAAGTTTTTTTATCCCTATCATTAAATATTATAGTTTTTAAAAGCAATAAAGTTACATTTTTATCTTCATCTTTTACTTAAATATTATAATGTTCAAAATCAAAGAAATATGGAACCTAAGGGCCATATTTTCGAGATTGGATGACCATGAACTAGATAAACTCATAAAATAAAATAAATTCAAGTTTTAAGGTCAATTTTTTCAACCTTATCATATTACTTTTAACCATAACATTTAGATTTACACTTACCGTGGAGATAATTTTTTACTATGGTTACTATTCATAATGATTAAAAATAAAAGTATTCTATTTTAAAAATTTCTTCTTCCTAATTTATAATATGTAATTAATTATTAAATATTGAATTCATATAATTGTTTGGATTTAATTTAAAATGAAACTAGAAAAACATGATGAAAATCAATTTTTCAAAAAAATACCTCTTAAGTATGAAATTGATTTTATACAAAATTTAGGTTTGAAATTCATTACATTTACTATTATTGGATTGCATTTAATCAAAATTAAATAATTAAATTTTATAAATAATCATTTTTTTTAATTTTTAAACACTTTAAAAGAATGTACAATTGTTAATAAAAATGGTATTTTTTTACAGTTCATTAAAAAATCATGCTTTATTGAAAAATATAAAATTTCACCATAATATAATTTTGATATAATAATTTAAAATATGATATCATTTGTATCAAATAATATATATTAATTATTGAGAAATTAATTATCAAATTTTTCTTCATGAAAAGAAATAAAATCCATTTTAAAATATATATATATATATATATATTTGAAGAATAGAATTACTTTAAAACAAATTGAATGATTAATTACTATGCATTTATATACATTTATATTGAGCAGGAAAATTATATATAATTAATAAATCAATTAATATTATTCATTCCCATCAATTTAATAACTATGATATAACATTCATATTTAATTAATAAAATTTCATGGTTTATTTAGGCTCAGTGATTCATGTCATATATGATATTTAACATAGTTTTCTATAAAAACAATATCAAGGTGTTACATTCTTCCCCAATTTAAAAATTTTTGTTCTTATAATTTCAACCTGAGTTTGGTAAACAATGGTTTAAAAACTAAAAATACTTTTTTTTAAATCACATATTCTAAAGGGATTAATAAAATTTCCTCTTGGAAGAGGGAAAATGAAATACAAAGCTCATTACATAACTATGTTTCCAAATATGTGAACATTAGTTAGAAGTGAAAATGTGGTCATAGAGAAACAAATGTAATGGCTAAATAATTATAGACAATAATAGGGTTCATTGATCACAATAAATTGAATGGTCAAGAGAAATTCAACGACCACATAACCAAAAAACATTGAGGTGTTAAAAGAACCTATAATTCATAAATAATAAAGTTAATTGGATAATTTTTTTTCAAGATCCATTTCCTATATTTAAGTTATTAATTTATCAAATAGACTTAGAATATAAAAAAATATACTTACATTAAAATTAAAATTCCATATTTTAATCAATTCCAAAAAAATCTTATCTTTTTCTCTAAATAATGAGAATTATAGATAATATTTTCATTCCTAAAGCACTAATAAACTTCTAATGGATCCCATAATATTAAAATATGATAATAATTTATTCCTCTTATCATTAGACACTAATAAAAACCATAATGGTTTATATAATGTTAGATAAATCCCAAAATGATTAGAATTGTATAAAAAATCAAAACATTAATCTCAAAAGCCTTAAAAATAACACCCAATGTTCAACATAGATCATTTGATAAATAACTAACCATAAAAATATTAAAAATATTACTAAGTAAGGTCGAAACCCAATAATTTAAATTATTTGATCATATATTTATCCAAGATAAATTTATCATTTATCTTCAACAAAAATCAATCACTCTTAAAGTAAACCACCAAAAATGTATATGATTTAATAATATATGATGATAATTTCTATAAATAACCTAAATTACCATAAAATATAGTAAAATCATATATTCTTCTAAAAGATAATTTAAAATTTATTAATAAAATAAAATCCTATAATATTCTATTTAACTTAATCTTATAATTTTTCCAAAATCTTAGACTCCTTCTGAAATATCATTAATTATATAATCACCAAATTGATTTTCAATCTCATTGTTATCTCTAATATAAAAAATATATTCCAAAAATCAAATTAATCATTATTTTTCACATAATTTAACAATAATATCATACAAAAAATACATCATATAGTCCATTGGTAGGCATTTCAACCTTATTTCCCTTTTTTGTGGGTTCATGTCCCGTGATAAGATGAAATCATATATAATTTCTTTGTCATTTAGTTAAGTATTTTCATTGATTTATTCAATAATTCACTTAGTATATGCCTATTTTTTAGAAAATAGGATTCTAATATTTCAAAGAATAATGTACAAAAATGGAACACATTTTATTATTACACATTTTTTAACCTCATTACAAGATGTGTAGTATAAATTCACAGTATGCTGCAAGTTGTGAAGTAAGTCATTATAAAAGTTGTGAAAACAAAAAGGGGAGAAGTCATTACACATCTTGAGTCGACCATACATTTCATGAAATATTTTAACATAATTCTCACACAAATGATAAATATAGAAGGATGGTACATGTTTTGAGCCTCATATACATGATGTGATATGAGTCAGATATCTAAATATCAAGTGAGATATGCACGAGATAAGCAGATATTCAAAATTTGTGGAGTAAAGTATATATATTCATTACACAACATGAATCCCCATTACACATCGTATAATATTTTTACTATGTATATAGTAGAAGGGTAGTGGATTTAGAGTGTTCATAAAAAAAATACTAGTGTCTCTTCATTCCTATATCATTTCCTACTATTTCCCTGACCCTAAATATGAAATTTATTAGTCACATTTTTTATTTTGACTTAATACAAGCATCTTGAGTTGTTTTTTATGTCGTCATCGCTCCTTCTTTCATCATCCTCTTCGTTCAACATTGTTCTAAACATCGATCACTGATAAACTTGTGTTGTATTCATTTCCATTCTTATTTCAAGTAAGTGGTTAACTGAATTCTGTGATTTATGATCTATATTACTTGTGATGGGTTTCATGTTCATAAAATTTGGTTAATCTGAATCATTTCATGTTGATCAATCATTTAATCTCACCTTCTCCTGGCATATAAAGTATGATTTTAATTCCTCATTTAAATCCATTCAATCCTATAATGAGTGTTTGAACCACCTAGGATACGGATCGAGAGTTGGGGAATCTGAATGTAATAAATCTTTAATTCTTAACTTGGTAACCTTAAGGGTTATTAATCAGGATAAATAATATATGTAAAACCAATTCATTCAAACATACCTAACCACATGACATTTTAATGAAGGACTCTATATTATTTGAAGTAGAATACACTATGACCAATATCCTTGAAACTTTCTACCTATAATCTAATCTTAATGTATCTAGGATTTCACTATCTCCAGACCAAGGAATATTTGCCTCTTTGATAGAACTAGTTGATTTGATCATAGTTAACTAGAGAACACTTATTGCATCACAACCTAATCCTTAGAATCCTACCATGTTATAATTAAGATATTATTTTCTGTAGATCCCCAAAATTGGTCTCGATCCCTTACTTATTCCTGAACTCATCCCTAATACTCCATAGAAGTAATTTTCTCAAACTGAATCTACTCATGAAGACTCCTATTCCAAAGGGTTCTAAGCCATAAGTTTCCATTTCCATCCTGAATCATCATGGGATAGACCCTAGATGATCACTATACTATATCTCAATAGTAAGTAATGTTTAGGAAACCGACTTTTCTAAATTGTCTATAGTCCGTGTGAACAAAATTGTGCATGCAGGCACAATAAATTTGGGTGTCATTGTTGGGTAATATAATATTGTTCTTTTCACATAAAACATTTTTGGAAAGTCCATGGGATTATCTCTCCCTTTCCCTCTTTCTATTTTATTTTATTTCATGTCACTACTGCATCCTAGATCTTATGGCATAGTGCATGCATCAAGGCCCCTCGACTCGCTCAAGGAGCCTTGAAGTGCAAGAACCTCATAAGCACATCTCCGACTTCCTAGAAGAATGTGATGCCTTTCACAACCAGGGAGTGTCATCAGATGCTATTATAATTCATTTATTTCCCATCTCCTAGTAATATATATCCATGGATTGGATCAAGAGTTAATCTCCCTTGTAAATCACAACATGGGATGATCTGGGAAAATGATTTCTAGACAAATACTTCCAACTAATCTGAAAATGGAAACTTCATAATGACATTCAAAACATTTCTCAAATTGATGGAGAATACTTTTGTGAATATTTGTACAGATTCAAGTACCTGATGAGGATGATCCCACACCATGGACTTCAAATGTGGATCTAGCTCCACACATTTTACCATGGTCTCCAACCAGCCACAAACATATTTGTCGATTATTCAGTTGCTGGTAGATTAATGTTCAAAACACCTAAAGCCAGAAGATCCATATTATATGATGTCCAAAAAACTTCCAGCCTATGTAAGTGTAATCATAGATGAACTCAACTTTATATCCACCAAGTGGATGAGAACACTAGACAAACAATATAAGATGAAGTACTCACAGAAAATATGGAATCTTTTTAGCTACCCACTCCTGATCCTATAATGGAGATAAAATAATGTGAAATGTGTGGTGGAATGAACTTTTACCAAGACTTCAAGGAATGAGTGTAATAATAACCTCAAGATTTTAATTACATCAATTACAATTAACAGAATCCACCATTCTAATAGTAGCACCAATATTATCCGTAGAGGTCAGCTCAGCAGCCACCTCAAAATAACTGGGGATATTATCAACTAAGAAGTGTTTAATAACCCTTTCTTGAAAATGTACCACCAGGGTATCCACCAATGAACCTTATTCCAAGAACTTAGCAATAAGAACAACAACAACCATTCCCTCAGAGAGCACAATAGTAGTTTCAATCTACTCAATCAAGACCTCAGTAGAAAATAACTCCTCTCCAAAATAACTTCAAGAAAATCATGGCTACGTTTGATCAAAAACCAGACCAAAGAATGGATTCTCAAGATACATATAAGAAAAATCAATGAGTTACTTTGTGAAATCTCGAGATTTATATGGGTCAGATCTCAAAGGCTCCATCAGATAGATTACCGGGTACTCTTCCTGGTAACATAAAGACATACTCAGGGGAAGAATCTAAGGATGTAGTTTTAATAAGTGGAAATTTTATGTATTTTTAACAACCCTGTGGAAGGGAATAAAGAAAAACTAAGTAACCTAAGATGTATTAACTTGTAGTAGAAGAAGAAATTGATAGGACCACTGACCTAATACCCCAATATGCATCACTAGCCACTAACACCAAAATACCTGAACAACCAAAAGAGATGGTTCATGTTTCCAAAAAACTGTACAATACACCTATTCCTTATACAGAAATAGAAATTCAAGGAAGATAGGATTCATAGTACAAAACGTTTTTGGAAATTTTCATGAAATTTCAAATCAACATGACCTTTGTAGAGGCTTTTCTTCATATGAAAGTTTAGGAAAAATTCCTTAAAGATCTACTTTCAAGTAAAAGAAAAATCGAAGATATTTGTGTCACCTCATTGAGTTAATAATTTTCTAAAATTTTACACTGGAAAATTAAAAAATATGAGAGACCCAGGAATATTTTCAATACCATGTGCTATTGTATAATGTAAATTTGAAAGATATTTATGTGATCTCATAGTAACCATCAATCTAATTCTAATGAGTGTATTTTGCAAGTTGGGACATCAAGAGATAAAAAAACATGAGTATCACTAAAACAGGTATTCCATTCATTTAGTTATCCTAGTAGAATCCTTGAGTATTGTATAGTCAATGTTGGAAACATCCTCTTTCCTACATAATTCTTGGTTTTGGACATGAAAGAGGAAAGTGGTGTTCCCATTATTCATAGGATACCATTCTAGGCCACAGTAAACACTCTGATAGACATGAATCAGGGGAATATAATCATTCAAGTTAGATAAGAAAAGGTATTTTTCAACCTTATCAAGGATTCTAAAAAATTAGGTGATTCCATTTATTGCAATTTTATCACTCATACCTAATAAGGAAATGAATACATGGCCATATAATAGGATAGTGAATAATTACTCCCTGATGTAGAAGAAGAATATGATTTGGAGGAAGTTTGTTTTAATGAACCTCTCGCAAGGGATACATTCCCACCTTTCACTCCCTCAATTATCTATCCACTGACACTGGTGTTGAATATTCTACACAGTACTCTTAAGTATTCAAACTTATGGGTTTCCACCTCTCTGCCAGTAATCATCAACTCTAAACTATCTCAGTCATAAGAAGAAAAATTGGTTGAAGTCTTAAAAAGGCACTTGTAGTAAATTTCCTAGGGAGTAGCTACCATTATTAGAATTATTCTAACTATGTACACCCAAAAAAGTGTTCTTTAGGAAGTTTAAAACCCCAAATGCTAACCTCAAAAGTAGATCACACCACAAATGAAGGATGTTGTCAAAAATAATGTATTGAAAATTATAGATGTTGGAATAATCCTTTAAATCTCTAATAGTGGGTGGGTGATCCTTCTACAAGTAATTCCATAGAAAGGTGGACTTAGAGAAGAAAAAACTAAAAAAAATGAATTAATCTCAACATGCACTATCACTGGTTGGAGATTTTTCAGGGATTACCAAATATTAAACGTGGAAACATAGAAAGATTACTTTTCTTTTCCCATTATGGATCAAATATTGAAAAGTTTTAAAGGAAATAAATTCTATTATTTCCTAAATGGATATTTAGGAAACAATCATATTGTAATCGGCCCAGGTGATTACTCCAAAATCACATTCACATGTCCATTTGGAAAGATTTTCTACAGGAGAATGTCATTCAATATGTTTAATTCTAAACAAATATTTCAAATATTAATGGTGTTTATTTTCCATGATATCATGGAGGAATTCTTAGAAATATCCATGATAGATTTCTTAGTTTATTTAAGAGATTTCTAAAATCTTCTTAAGCAATCTAGATTAAGTCTTATGACGTTGTTAGAGAAATTACTAGTTTTGAATTGGGAAAATTTCTATTTTATGTCTCAAGTTGGAATTGTCCTTGGAAATAAAATTTACAAAGAGGGCATGGAAGCTGATCCAGCTAAGATAAAGGTCACCAAATATTTTCCTAAACCTTCAATAGTTAAGGGTAAAGGGAGCTATATGGGCCATGTTGGATTCTATAGGGGATTTTCGAAATACTTTTCAAAATTTTCTCCCTCCATGAAAAAACATTTTCAATGTAAGTTCCATTTTAATTCACTGATTAATTTGAAAAGGCATTCAATACTTTGAAGAAATGCTTGATAGCATCCCCATAATCATTTCACCAGATTGGGACATGGAATATGAATTAATGTTTGATGCCAACAATTTTACTGTTGGAACTATTTTAGGAAAAAAAGTTGTTCACATATCATTTCTTATCTTCTATTCCAGTCACACACTGAATGATGATCATTTCCACTACACAACTACAGAGAATAAAATTTTAGTTGTTTTACATTACATTGAAAATTCCACTCCTATTTGGTCTTGTCTAAGGTAATTGTATACACCGATCATGATACCCTAAGGTATTTAATGAACAAAAAGGATGCTAATACAAGTCTAATAAGGTGTTATCTCCTACTCTTAGAATTTGATATTTTCATCAAAGATAATAAAGGCATTGAAAAATTTATCCCTACTCATCTATACCAACTTCTTATGACACTCACCAAGGACTACAATGATACTGACATCAAAGTCTATTTTCCGGATGAAAATATTTTCAATATTAAGGTAAAACCTTGTTTTTAAGATATTACAAATTATCTTTCCTTGATATTTCTACACCAAGACCTATCCTATCAAAAAAGAAGAATATTTTTAGCTGAAATATAACATTAATACTAAGATGAACCACTTATGTTCAAGAATCAGGTTGATTGATTCTTGTGACATCGAATTATTGAAAATAAAATCCCGAATTTGATAGAAATGTTTTGTACATCAAAAAAAGAGGACATCCTAGAACCAAGTATAGTAAAAACTCTACAATGTGGACTTTTCTTGCCCATGTTACACCACAATACCATAGAATTCTATCGGAGCTATGATAGGTTCCAGCTAACTAGGACAACTGGGAAAAGAAATGAAATTTCTCAACACCCAAACATGGAAGTCAAGATCTTTGATGTATGGGGAAAAGACTTCATGGTACCATTTCCCAATTCTTGTGGCTAGTATTACATTATTTTTGGTGTTGACTACATCTCAAAATGGGTAGAAACTAAATCCACATCACATGAAATAGAAAAGGTGGTCTTGAATTTCTTAAAAATGAACGTGTTCTCAATATTTGGATTTCTTAGATTACACATTATTGATCGAGAACACATTTTACCAACTAGTATGTTAAAGTATTACTGGACAAATATAGAATCTTCTATAACCTTAAAACTCCCTACAATCCACAAACAAGTGGGAAAGTTGAATTGTTAAATAGGGATATCAATCAAATCAAAGAGAAGACAGTGGACACTAGTCGAAGTGACTAGAGTTTGAAACTAGATGATGCACTATGGGCATACCGCACAGTGTACAAAACACCCATTTGTAAAACACCATTCAAATTGGTTTATGGAAAGTTAGGTCATCTTATAGTTGAACAAGATCTTCACTTGTATTGGTAAATTAAGAAGCTAAATATGGACATTCAAAAATATATAAAAGATTTAATGCTGCAATTGGTTGAATTATAGGAAATACAAAAATAGGCTTATGATAGTGCCAAGATCTAAAAAGTGAGGACAAAGAAATGGCGCGATCAATGAATTGAAATATGAATCTATGTTCTAGGGAACAATAACCTATTATTCAATTATATATTGAAATTATTCCCTAGGAAGCTAAAATATAGATGCATGTCCCTTTCAAATTTATTCAATTTTTTCCTTATGGGACCATTTAATTTAAGAGGTAGGGCGGACCACTTTTAAATGTTATTGGTTAAAGGATGAAAATATTTCAAGAACCATTATGTGAATGTCGTATAATCATTCTTAAGTTCATATGAATCTTAATAGAGTCAATCTATCAGCATTAAAGGAATATCTAACAAGGAAGCAACCCAGGGTAGGTTATCTTAGAATAGATTAAATTAGAATAGCCTTAATAAATCATAGGATAGGTTAGTATCTGAAGGCTTAGTTTTGAACAAAAATTGAGATAAAAAATTCAATTACCTGTCATGTAACCCTATTACATGGTGTGTACCTTATCTACCAAAAAATTCAACAAACCCATTAGTAAATGTTGTGAAACATATTTACACATCATTTAAATCCTTATGGTAGTTTTTTTAAAAGCCGATGAACATAGGGTTCACAACCCAAAACCTCACCCCTCGATTAGCCCTCCACATTCCTCTCACCCATCCACCCCTTACCTTCCTTCCTCCCTACCGGTTTTGTGCCACCTCCACCTAAAATTTATCATCTCTCGTCAACACAACCCCAACCCAACGCCCCTACTTCTCAACTAAAATCATGAACGTCTATTTTTTTCCACCTTGTTCAACCTAAATCGAACCGCTCCCATTATCAAGCCATTCACATCCCTCCACCCATTATGGAGAGAACCAAAACATTGTTCCCTACACCTTTAGAGTAATTTCCATGCCATGACATGTAGCCACTGGCCAAATGACCATGCAACACCACACCTCTCGCACCTTCAACACCTTTCACAGTAGTCCGTGTCTCACCCACTGATCAGGCCAAATTCCAGTATGGGTCTAAAGACTCATCCATGAATGAAAACCTCCATTATCATCAATTTCTATAATTATCCAACCCAAAAAATTATTTCAACATCAATCGGTTGTAGTAAAATCCCATAAATACAGACAAGACCTTAGACATGGTCATTCTCACTGACCTGAACATCATCAAGGAAATCCAAGAACTCCTCAATAGACTCCATTTATCCTGAATTATTGAGGTATGAGAGGAAAATTACAGAGTGATGGTCTTGTAGTTCCTATATACATTCAAGGTAGAAGTGGATAGCCAATATTTTTATATGGGTGGCCAACCACATGAGCATTCATTTTCTGAATTCAGCATCAATCTGGGAATTTACACAGAGGAGTTCGTGATGTCTGAGATATTACTCACACTACATCTTGATCCTCTCTGGTCTAATTCGAGGAAGCTATGGATAATTATTTCATGAGATGCTCAGAAAATACACGACCCCAGATCACCATGTCCACATAGTTACCCATCCCAACACTACAAATACTACATAAATCCATGACCCACACGTGCTTTTTTTAAGCAAAGTATAATGGGATTTTCATCCCTATAGATATAATCATTTTGGCAGCAACCATGGGTGGCCCAACTATTAACATGGATGCCTAGTTTTCCTAATATTATCATGCCCATGCACTATGGACCAGAAGTACATTGATGGTCGGATCCTTCACTATCAACCTATCCATAAATCTTGATGTTTTTGATGCTTCACATCCCCTCGCATCCCTTGGAATTATATAAGCCATGGATTTCTTGATGCTGCACAAGATGCAGATCTTGGTTAGGGAAGATGATACTTACCACTTGGAAAGAGGCATACACGAGGCATCACAAGTAGTAGACCCACCATGAGCAGTGGATCCACCACATGATCCACCAACCACTTCACCTATGGAAGCTCCCCCCAATATCCTTGTCTCTACCACTACCATATCTACTATTTCCCTACCCACACATCCCACCCCACCAGATCTCTAGGCCATGAAACTATCTATATTAGAGAACCTGTGATGGTTCCCTACCTATATGCACGTCCCCTTCGCTATGATTTCTGATTTCACCACCCTTACACCATCCTTTTATTCCATTGACTCCACGCAATGACCAGCACCTATTGGAACATACTCTTATACCACTCCTACCCCTCCAATAGCCTATACCAACCTGATCTCAGGGATCTATAACATTAATTCTGAGAAGGAGTACCTCACTAAGCAGGCAGGATGGGGAAATGGATCAACCACTCTAACATCTACAAAGGTTCCACCTATCGATCCATCTTCTAGACTCATACCCCCATATAGGATTGGCACATCTCCACCACCAAAACCATCTCACATGTCTATATCCATGACACCACCCTCTGTAATTGATATACTAGCACATGTTTCCTCCACTTCCACTAATCCAGTCGGACAACTATCACCACCACCCAATTAAGAGAGGACATTGGAAGAGCTTTAATATTATACTGTCTTATCTTAGTCTGTCACTTTTCTAAATTTTTTTAGACATTTTTGTCAGGGATGTCTATTCATTCATTATAGTACATGTTTTACCACATTTTTTAATGTTACACTCATTAACATATATGGGAACAAATTATGGGTCACTTCTACTTGACTTAATTTTCATATCTTTAAAATTTTTAATAGACATTTCTATCTCCTTTGTTTCATCTATGGTTTTCGATAAACCTATACCATCATCTATTCGGGTTCTAATAGTGACTCATTGTGTGACCAAAACAGAACATCAACTTTAGGAATTATCACTAGATATTTAATCACATTTACAATTATCACGATCATAGACACCCTTCCTTCCACATCTAATCCATGATCCCAATTCGCCTAAATTAGTCGATACAATCAAGTGACCCTATAAGCTAGAGGATACAGAAAAAAGTAGTTGTAGTTTCCAGAGTATACACTTATACAATGGACCACACTACCTTATACTTTGATCCATTTTAATGTTTGATGAGGTTTCTGTTAGCACTTTATAAGAGGAATCCCATATTTATTCATTTTTCACCTATGAGTCCTTATGGTGATTTTATTTCTTGATTATTATTTTTTTCATGCGTTCCTTTCAATATATTTTATAACCCTACTTGAAATTAATTAAAATTGGTTTCCATTTCACATCATATTTTTCACCTACCTATATTTCTTCTATTGAATGTTTGAAAACTATGGAATATTGTTTTATCTACTACATGATTTGTATCTCTAAACCATTTTTTAGGTCACCCCTATTCCAACTAAAGATAGCCATGTCCCCTCATAGCATACTGCTTCTTATTGAGAGCTATTGATTCCATCTATGTTTATGTTCTCAAATTTCCATTTCATTTATCTGAGATTTCTTTTTTCATAACACTCACATAGTACTTCCATTGACAATGGAAATAAATTCTCCTTCTAAGTGTGTGGGATTATTCATGAATTTCACTTTCAATAAACTTGTGTTTTTTCTTATTCTCATCTTTCTATGAGACATATTTCAAACTAAAAGAATTATTTAAATCTAAAAATCATTTTATACATTTTAAATAAAACAAAATGCTTATGTTAGCAATTGTTAGAAAATAATGATTTATCTCTTTTTATATTTTCGAATGATTTCAAATCTTATTAATTCAATTCAAATTATATATTTTTGAAATTATATTTATTTAGCTTTTTACTTGGTTTTAAACCCTTGTTGATTTCTAGTTTCTATATTTATAATCATTCCCAAGAGTATTTTGAGACTATAATTGTAGATTCTTTCTATGAGTTTTTTTTTGAGTGATACGTTGGACATGTAAACCTATCAGAACTCGCATTGAGATCTTATTGAGGCTATGACTGAAAGAATAAAATTTTAAAATGATTAAGGTAATATTTATGAGATAATTTTTCCTGATACCAACCTTGTATATTTTCCTCATTAATCCCATAGTTTACATGAATGAACTTATAGGGTGTGGATATTCTAAGATGATTATCACTTCCTACCTTGTTCTTTGTATAAGGCATGAATTTAATTTGAACAAGTGGGGGGGGGGATTTTAGAAAGCATAGTTTAATCCTACTATATATATGTATTTCATTTCTCATAAGACAATTTGGTTGTGATCCATTTATAATTTTTAGCATTTAACATGTATCATATTCCTTGGAAAAATATTAATGAAAAAGAAAAATTCATTTGGGTTTTGTGTTAGGAAGGTTAAAACGTCCCATTTACAGATGGATGGATCTCCGAAAGGATTATATGTGTTTGGGGGATGTATATGAGATCTATCCTAGACATGAATTTCAAAAAATAAAGATAAAATATAAAAAATGAATGAATATTATACCCTTCTTAAACATACATGAAATATATATGGATCCAACTAGAGTTGTTGGGAGCATGGATTTTAATAATTTATGGAGGGGGAATTTTATTACACATGTTAAAAGATTCATTCATTATAATTTAGAGCCTACCCTCCATTTTATCCAGGTTTTAATATTTACTTACGTACCCATAGTCTCAGAAACATTAGAACCTAATTTTTGAATCTATCTTGATTGATTTTTTATTTTTCATTACAAAGTAGAGATGATTGAACCAATTCATTCCTATGTTTTGGAACATGTACTTAGGGTATAATCATAACTCTAATTCCATTTCACCATGAGTGATGAGAGAAAATTCATTGTGTGTTAAATAATAAATGGGTATATAGTTCATGTAATAGTTAAGAAATTGTGACTAATATATTAAGAATTTGTTCAAAGAACAGAGCTATGAGGCATGAATGATTTTTATTAAGGTATAATTATGGAAACATACCTTTTCTACTTAAAGGTAGTTTTATTTTCCGATATATACTGAATTTTTTCTATTTTAAAAATCTCGTACTTTTTATAAATCCATGTTGAGGCCATTTTTATTGAGGAAAAAAATTGTTCAATTATGGGAGAATTTGATAATATGAAATCATCTATTATTTTCTTTTCATTTAGTTAATTATTTTTAATGATTTATTCGATAGTTGACATGATATATAGTGATTTTGTTTAGAAGATAGGCTTCCAATGTTTCAAAGAATAAAATAAAGAAAAGGATAAAATATTTCTATTATATATCGTGAAACCTCATTTCATGATGAGTAGTAGAAATTCACAGCATGTTGCAAGTCAAGAATAAAATCATGAAAGAATTAGTGAAAACTATAGGGAAATAATCCATTACACTTAATGACATGATGATAAAACTTGTGAAAGAGTTGAACAAAATTCTCACTCCAAAGATAAAACTTGAAGGAAGGTACACGTCATGAATCTCATATACACAACTTGAATGGAATAAAATATCCAAATCTCAAGAATGATAGACACGATATATGTTAAGATTCAAAATCTAAGGAGGAAATCATAGATCGATATTAAATGACATGAATCTCAATTATATGTCACGTACTATTCTGCCTATATATAGAGTACAAGATAAGGGGATTTAGAGAGTTCCCAGAGTAGAAGACATTCTTTCCTTTATTCCTCTCTAATTATCTACTACTTACTTAACCCAAGACTCAAAATTTGTTAGTCCCTTTTTATTATTTGAATTTAATACACACATCATGAGGTGTACTCGACATCATATTTTCTCCTTTTTGCATCATCACCTTAGTTAATCATTATTCATACCACTGATCACTGATGAACTTTTGTTTCATTCATTTCCATTCTTATTTCCTGTAACTAGATAATTGAATTGTTTGATTTGAGATCTATATTGCTTGTGTTAGATTTCGCATTCATCAGATTTGGTTAATCTAAATCATTTCATGTACATCAATCTTTTAATCTCAACATTTTTCAGCATGTTAAGTATGATTTCAATTCCTCATTTTTCTTCATTCAATCATACTAGGAGTAGCTAAACCACCTAGGGTATGGATCGAGAGTAGGGGTTTCTAAACATAATAAATCGTTAATTCATAACATGGTAACCTTAAGGGTTAGTAATAAAATCTTTCAAACCAATTCATTCAAATATCCCTGATGACATGTCATTAGAATGAAAGACCATATCATTGTTGAATTAGATTAGGACATGACCAATAGCCTAAGACACTTACTACCTAGAACAAAAGCTTAATAAATCTAGGTTTTCAATATCTCCATATCAAGGGATAGTTACCTCTTAAATAGGATTATTTTATTTTATCATAGTCAACTAGAAACATCTACTTTCCTTACACCCTAAACCTCAGGATCCTAGCAAGTTAGAATTAATATCATATTTTCTATATATCCTAGAATCTAATCCAAATCATTTACTTATTCCAGAACTCTACCCTCAAACTCCATTGTAATAATTTTTCCAAACTAAATCTAATAGTGAGTACTCTTACTATAAAGGGTTCCAAGCCATGGGTTTCTATTGCAAGCATGATTCCTGTAGGTCGACCCCAGACTATCTCTATAAAAAATCTCAGTAGAAAGTGAATTTTTTGAAACAAACAATTTTAATATGATTATAGATCATGTGAACAAAACGATATGGATGAGCACGTAACCCCGCAACCTTTATGAATGTGATAGGTTATCATTTTTACTAAAACTACATTAATATTATTCTTATAATGTCCACTAAAATATGATGAATTACCTTAAAAAACATTAATCATCTAATATCACATAAAACCTAATGTTTATAAATACCTTTAAACTTTTGAAAATATAATTCATACTCAAATAATACTTCAAGTTTAGCCAAAGGGTTACATGTACCTCCACCTTGTAAACCAACTCCTGAAATATCATTAGTTAACTTAAAATCACATCATTTAAAACCTCAAAATTGTTTTCTAATAATTTGAACTTATGATATACCATAAATTCATAAACCAATGATGGTATCCATAACACTTAAGTAAACCTCACCAGAAAACATCCAAATCTACAAATTAATCTAAAACTTTGTTTTGATAGAAAATATAAGAACCCAACTATAAACACTACATATTCATGAGTTTCAAGCCATTAATTAATTTTAGTACATCCTAAATATCTTTTAGGTTTAGTGTTTTAGAGGATTATTCCACCCCCCCTAGATAAAAAAAACATTACATCCCAAAATGGACACTTTCACATTGTATCTATTTTCCCCAAAAAATAAAACATTTATGATATATAAAGTTTTACTTTCAGGAAATATGTTCACAATTTTCACTTTGAAATCATCCTTATCCCTAATCATCATTAAAACCCAGGGAAAAGTATTTTAGAATGTTGTATTTGCACAAAATCTCAGTAAGGATCATATAAAAATAAACAAAAAACATGTTAGTTCATGAATATGTTTACACGATTGTTCTTCTTCAAAATTAAACTTTGGCTCAAAATAAATATTTTCTTATCCATGAAACAAACTTTTCCTCCGAAAGAATTTTATAAAACATTTCCTAATAAATATAAAATGATAAAAACACATAAAGGTTACTTTGAAATCATGAGAAACTGATGAAATATTTTTAAAAACAAATATGCATTTCACCCTTACTAAGTAGAATATACTCTCCTTTTATATAATCTCATGAATAATCACATGGGAGCATTAAATAATGAAAATGGTATTATAATATCCTGATAATAAGTCATAACATGATTTCATAAAATATAAATATCACGAATAATCAAATAGGATCATAACATAAAAAACATGATATTATAAGATCATGGTAATGAGGGAAAACATGATATAAAAAAATATAAGGTTCAAGAATGAACCCATAGGATCATGAAATAAAGAAAATTGTGTCATAAGAACATAGAAAAATAGGAAATTTTGAAAAAATACAAAACATGAAATAATAATGAGTCAAGTATAACTGCCAAGAAAATATCACATAGTAGACAGAGTCCCATAGTGTATAAGGATTACACCCTAATCCCGTAAATAAAGCATCATGCTACAAAAGCTTTACCCAATGAATTTGAGCACTATTTGGGTGCACCCCTTATAATATTTTTTTGATTATATGTTCCATAAAAATGAAATCAATCATATATAATAAACATAATAATTTCAAATGTAAATAAAATGTGGCTCGTAATATTGCCTCATATCATAATAAAAACATATGTATTAAGAAAAGAATTTCATAAATAATCATAATGAGTGATTTACCTAAAAAAGGAATGGAGAATAAGCTAGGTATATAGTTGAGAGATATATATACATATGTTGAAAGCATCCTATAAAATTAAAGATAGATAAAAAGTGAGTTAGAGAGAGAATATACATAAGATGAAAAAAAGAGTGGTTTAGATAGATCCCTTACACCAAAAACAAAAACATTTCTAGATATCAAAATATTCATTCCATTTAAACTAATTTCTAAAAAGTCATAGATAAAATGGAAATATGGTTTTTATTTAAAGAAAACAAGGATGATTATACAAAAATCTAAATATCAATTTTTTTGTGGTGGCAAAAATCCATTGATGCCACATTTGTTAAAATAATTCACTCTTTTTGTTTTTTTCAAATAAAGTCAAAACATTCCATATAAAATACATAAAAACATTACTTTTTAAAAATATTGAAACAAATTAAAAATAGATATAAAATTTCCTTTATAAATCATTTATTTCAATGTAAATGAAATAATAAAATATTTTTAATAATACTTACATGGAAGAGAAAGATTATGAAAAAATATTTAAACCTATTAAAATAATGTTTTTAATGTAAATTTACCCTTACGTAAAACTGAAAAAAATATTATTTTTTAAAAAATTATTGTAAATACTGTAAAATATAGTCAAAATTAAATTTATCTTCAATTTAATCGTAAATGAAAAAACTATTCCAAAAAATTATATGAACATGTACATTGAAAAAAAAGTTGGAGGGGAAACATTAAAAAGGGATCTCTAAAAAGAAAGTCTCATATCTCGAGTCAGACTCATCATGTGAATTTTTTACTTCTTAAATAATAAACTAGAATTAATTATTTAATATATTATTATCTATTTTTCATTTTATTAAATCTTTTATTTTATTTATTTTCATTTTATATTCAATACATAATAATTTATCTTCATGCCAGATGTTTTGATGATATTCGGATCATAAGTACAAAATAACTTCAGCAAGTTAACTATGGTCAATGATGTCATTATTTCATCATCTCCAAAATCATAAAAAACAATTAATTAAAAATTTTAAACATAAATTATATATTTAAAACCAACCTAGTGAAATATTTATTAAAAATAAAATATGTTAAAATCATGGAAAATGTAGGTCGTACATACCCATGAGTAACGTTTCTATTCTTCAACGATTTTGATGAAAAAAGTTATGTGTTATTTTGCCTATATATAAATATAATTATATCATAAATATAATATTATTTTTTTAATAACACATATATATATACCATTCATTTTATGTGGTAATAAAAACTAATCACATCTCTTTTTGGAGGTTTTCATCCACACGTATGAACAAAAAAATTATCATATTTTAATGAATTGAATGGTGGGAAAATATATAATATATTAATTTTAAATAATTATAAATATTTCATAAATATCATATAAATTTCTCAAATCCATCATTACAAACATCTACAAGAGGCGATGATGGAAAATGAATCACATCAGTTCGTAACCTCGTTGTCTTCCATAGACAATAACAATGGTTTTGTTTCCTGGTTGATTGAAGAGGATATAGATGTGTTTATGAAATTAATATAATAAAATATAATTATATGTTATATATTTATATTACTATATCATCATTGTTGAATAATAATTTGAGGAGGTGGAATAAAAAAACAAAAATGCTCGGTTAATAATGATACCTCTTCTACAAACTACCTCAATAGTTTTATACCAAAATCCTACTTATGAGGTTTTATATTAAAACTAAGACCTATTGGAAATGGGTATTTAAGTAAGGAATCAATTAGGTTAGTTATTGGATGAACTAAAATTATTTTTATGCTTGAAGAAAATAGGATAAGAGGTTTCCCTTTATAAGATAGGGGAGCGGAACTTTTTCAATTTCTTAAAATATTAAATTAATATAAATTAATTATCTTGGAAAAAATGCTCCCAAGTGATATAACTATAATATTAGGTTATTAAGGGTCTAAATCCTCTCATAAGTTTTTTATAACAATTTAGGTGATGTATTCAGCCTTTTCATTTTTTAACTCATGTTTACCCTTTTTGACAATAACAGTGATAATAAAGTTGTTTACTCTTTAAGGGTAAATATATTTATTATAAAATGATATTTATTATATTTATGGACCATATGTGATATTTTTAAACATATAAAAATTATTGTTACAATAAAAATTAATTAAAAATCATTTAATAAAATATTATTTTTTATAAAATTTCATTAATGCCATTTTATAACTATTCATTTAATATGAATTTGAAAATAACATTACAGGAAAATAATTCAAATAAATTATAATAAAAATCTTATTACATGTTTTATTTATCTAAAAAATTCAGGGAAAATAATAGTTCTTTGAAATTATATTACTTTTAATATTTTTATAATCATTTATTTTATTTTTCTAATAATTAAATAAATATTATGTGAAATTTCATAAGAATAATAGGTAATTATTTTATTATTAAAAATTATAAATAAATTAGAATGATAAAAGAATAATATATGTTTCAAATTAATATTTATAACTGAAAATCTTTTGTTTTTATCACTATCAACAAATATTATCCGTTTTAAAAGCAAGGAAGTAACATTTTTTCATTATCTATTACTTAAATATTACAATGGTAAATATAAAATATAAATGTAAAAAATGGACATATATTCTAGAATTTTCTAAATATATCCAAATTCCCCTCATAAAATTGGACAAAGGTTAGTTTTAGGGTCAATTATTAGTCCTTATCATTTTATTTTTAACCTTAATTACATAATTTAACCTCATCGAGGTGATAATTTTTTATTATAGTTACAATTAATAATGATTAAAAACAAATAGGGACTATTTCCAAAAAATTTTCCACCTAATTTAAAATATTTAATTATTTTTTTCAATATTCAATTCATAAAATTGCCATGATTTAATTTAAAAATAAACCCTCAAAACATGATGAAAATTGTCTTTTAATGCCTTTTTAAGTACCAAAATGTTTTTATACCAATTCAAGTATAACATTAATTAAAAGAAATATAATTTCAAAATATTTAATAAAAAATACATTTTAAAATTTTAAAATTAATAGAAATTATAATATTACTTTTTTAATACTTTAAAATGATATATTATTTCCAATAAAAATTATAATTTTACTATTCATTGAGAGATAAAACATTTCCAAAAAATCTAAAAAATTTCACCATTGGATAATTTTGATGAGATGATTTATAAAATTATATCCTATTGTTAAATAAAATTTATAAATATTCTAAAAATTAATTACATTATTTTCTTGTGAAAATAAAATACATTTTTGAAAAAACCTATTTATTAATAATAAAATGACATTATTAAAAATTGAGTGATTATTTACTAATAGTTTATTAGTCCATTTGTATTTATTAGGAATTTTTTATATATTTTATAAATTTTTTAATCTTATTCACACTTTCCAATTTATTGGCTAGGTTATAATTGTCCAATTTCAATAATAATAGTTTGTGGTTCATTTTGTCTTAGTGTTACATGTCATATACACTATCAAACATAGTTTTATTTTCTAAAAAATTCATCGTGATAAATTATTAGTTAGTTATATTTATTTTTATATTTATTATACAATAGTTCAAATCCATAGGGATAAATGTTTTTGAATTTATTTTCCATCTAGGGAGGTGGTAGGTTTTGGGTGTTGGGATTAGGCCCATGAAAGGGGATACCTAAATATAAAATTGAATTGAATCAGAACCAACATAGTTTGGATCCACTAAATGGTTCATATCATACCATTTATGGTTATGTTAAAATTAATAATGTTATGTTTTTTAACATCATGAAACTACAACCAAGTAAAGTGGATTTTAAGTTTATATATATATGACTAACTCTGAGTAGTTTAACATCATGATGAATAGACTATAATGTATTATGTTTGAAGATATAATAGTTGGAATACTGGATAATAGGTTCCTATAAATGGTTGCTCTAGTGCATACTCATGGGTTATAATAACCATGCTCTTTATTTCACACTTAAAAATGATTTATTACATAAACCTTCACTTATGACAACTCAAGGGATCAAGAGGTCTAGTGTCTTGGGAAATTAAAAACATCAAATAACAACTTAAAACTTAAAATACAACATCTTTATTGAAAACATCTTTTATATGACCCCAACATTCCTTCGTACTTATCATTTCATGGGATATCATGAGGACATACTTAAGAAAAGGGTGAGCTATATAGCCCAGTAAGGGAGTAAATTAGGCATAACATGAAGAATACAATATATGTTAGTCAGTAGGAATATCGATGGAGAATAAGAGAAACATGAACATAAGAAAATGATATATCATGAATATCCTAACATGGAAATTTGGAAACAACCTAAAACATGATATTAGTAGGAGACAAGGCCCATTGCACATGGATTAGTGTGAGTAAACCCTCATTGCAAATGAATTTGCATGAGTAAACCCCCATTGCAAATGAATTAGCATCATTAAACCCTCAATGCACATGATTTAATTTTTAAACTCTCATTTCACATGTATTAGCATGATTAATCCCTCATTTCAATGACATGTCATGATACTAAACATTACCCAATGCATTGGAGCGCTATTATGGTGCACCCTTCATTAACATTTCATTTTATGTATAAGTGTGCCACATGGATCACATAAAATGGAATAATTCAAAATCTAAAGTTATCACATGATTAAGGAATGAGGAATACATAAATTTAAGTACCATTAAATATGTATATGCGTATAAATGTGAATACCCTTCATTGATAAATTGTATGGTATTCACTACATGATGATTTTGGCTTGGACAATCGAGGTGTAATCTCGGCAGCATAACGTCATCCTATAGAAATTCATAAGTCTGATTGATGAGAGATAAATGGGTCTTTACTAATTTAACAATTAAATATGAACTAATGGTATCATGGAACATAATATTCCAATACATGAAATGGAATTTAGATTCATAAAATGGGAGAAATACTTGAATGGAAATAAGAAGAGAGAAATCACTTACAGAATTTCAAAATGGTAACAAGTGTACATAGAAGGCATTAATGAGAGATAAAGTGGTATATCATCATTCAATAATATGGATGGAAGTATGGGGGAGGTGAGAAATCATACCCCAACATTTTTAATTGAAAAAGAAAGGGTAAAACAACATGAATAATCTTGGATAAAAATTTAAAAGAAATGAATCCCTTAGGAAAATTCGGCATGGTAACAGGTGTACATAAGGATTCATAAGAGGGATAAATGAGAGTGAAAAGGGAACTCATCATTTATACATAAAATGGGAAGTAAGGAGGATATTTAGTAATGTATCCAAATAATGGAATAAAATAAATTATAAGACATAATATGAAAAGAGTGCATTATAAAAGAGGAGGGTGGAAGATCCCTGTTCAAATTTTGGCATTGTAACGGCTTAGGTAAGGGTAAAAATAAGGGAGGATAAATAATGCCTCATAAAAATAACATAAAATGGACATTCATAAAATTATTATAAAATAATGACATTATAACAATTAAAAATTACAAGAACTACTTTGAACTAAGATGGTAGAATTTTAAAGGAGGAGAGGAAATTGAGGATCCCTTACATGGAAGTGTGATTCCAATGGCTTAGGAGAGGCTTTATAGAGGCTTCCTAGGAGCATAGGGAACCTCGGGGGGGGGGGGGGGGAATCTAGAGAGTATGTGTTAGAGTTTTTTAATTCTTCAAATGTTTTTAGTGAATAGGAATGGGAGATTTGGTGGGTTTATATAGGAAATGAGAGGGAATTCTTTATTATTTATGGTTTGGACACTGCACATTAAACTAATCAAAACCACAAACCATACCATGGTTTTTTCCAATTTTCTCACCCACAAAGGGTGGTGGTATAGAATATTTTATATTTACAAGGAAATAAAATATTAAAATATTATGAATTCCTAAGTGGGGGTGAGTCACACTCTCACGGATATCATTCTAAAATGTTAAAATATTTTCTAAGTCTTAGAGGGCCCACTAAAGAATTATAAAATTAATAAAAGAAATCTAAAATAAAAATATTTTAAATTTAAAACTTATATTGGCCGAATATATCTTTTATATTATTTTATTACATTATTTTTCATTCATTATGATGTCATAAAACTCATTATATATTTATTCATTATTTAATTTTTACCCAAATATTCAACTGTCTCAAAAAATTATGGAAAATTAATCGTTGGATAATTTCGATGACATGATTCCAAAAATAATGTTTATTTTATCTAAATAAGTCTCAAAATATTTAAATTTTTTACTTGTAAAATAAAAACAGACATTTACTGAAAATTGATGTGTTTTAAAAAAAATAATTTTCAACCTTAATAAAAATTACATTTGACTTCATAAATATTTTATACTCATTTTTTATTCACCAAAGTAATTTCTATAATAAAATGTTATTAAAATATTAATTATTTCAAAAATTCATTAATTCATCAAAATAAATTCTTTATTTTAAAATATAATTTCTATTTTATCATATAAAAAAATAAATCTTATCAATCTGAAAACTTAATTTTTTATAGAGTAAAAACAATAAATATAATCATCATTTATAATTAAAATTGTTGATCTTATAACACTATTAAATTAATGTTATTAATAAAAACTTTGTATAATATAATAATTTATATATTTCTGAAAAGTACCATTTTACCTGAAAATTCAATTTATCCAATTCATTATATTTTTAAGAAAACCTATTCTCATAAAGGAATTTATGGAATAATAATTTTAATTATAAAAAGGATTATAAAAAATGTAACTAATACCTTATTACATAACCCCTTATAAAACCAGTATAAGACCTAAGGGTAAGGTGTGCAATTTTGAAAGACTTTTGGGGTGGCTCAGATAACATCACTCGGGTGGTAATATATATTAATTTCCACTTATCCTGTAGGATATTCTTTTAATGATTATAGTGTTTAAGGTCATCTTGGGCTTGGTCACGAGAAAATCCATGTAATGCTACCTCCTTCCTGAGCTCTGACAAATGAGCTTCGTATGGCCCGAGTCTACTAGATGAGGCCATCACATCCATTTTCTTTGTCAAAAGCATTTTTTTAAAACCTTATATTTGTACTAGTCATGTGATCAATGTTCAATGGATATATTATCAACAATAATGATACTTAACTGTCATTTAAATCCAATAAAGAAGTTCATGTGTTTTTTATATCCATAAGACATTAAAAGAAAAGGAATTGTATTCATGAATGTTAGGGTCATTACAACCTCCCCCCCCCCCATTATGAATTTTAACCATCAAATGTTTCTTTTCCCAATGTAAAATAGATGAGGGTAAATTTGACTCATCACTTCCTCTGGTTTTGATGTTGCTTCTTAAAACTTTTGGTTTCTCCCCAACACTTTGACTAGGGGAATTGTTTTATTTCATAAAACTTTTTCCCTACGATCTAATATCATCGCCAGATTTTCCTCATAGGATAGGTCATTACCTAATGATATGACCTTAGGATTTTGTTCATGCGATGGGTTAGTTATATACTTACTCAAGAGTGATACATGGAACACATCATGTAATTGAGATTAGTTTTTTGGGAATTATAGTCGATAGGCCACTACTCCAATGCGATCAAGGATCTAAAAAGGGATAATGTACCTTTGAATAAGCATTCCCTTCTTCACAAATCTTATAACTCTCTTTGATGGAGATATGTGGAGGAATACTATGTCTCCAACATCAAACTCTAGGTCACGTCGACGATTGTCAGCATAGCTCTTTTGTCGACTCTAAGCATCTTTGATGTGTTTCTGAATGGTCTTAACATTATCCAAAAAATCATCGATCATTTCTAGACCTAGATGTTTTCACTCCCCAACTATATCCCAACATGTCGGTGTTCTGCAACTCTTCCCATAAAGTCATTTATAAGGATCCATTTGGATGATTGAGTGGAAACTGGTATTGTAAGAGAACTCCACCAGAGGAAGATGATGATCTCATACTCTTTTGAAGTCCATTGATCATGCTCTCAACTTGTCCTCAAGTGTTTGGATAATCTACTCATATTGGCCATCAGTTTTGGCATGATATATGGTACTGAAGTTCAACTCAGTATTCAGAGCATATCAGAGACCCTTCTAGAACATGGAGGTGAATCTTGGATCTTGATCAGATACAATTGATATTGGTACACCATGTAGCCTTACCACTTCTCTAATGTTTATCCATTCTTGTTGATCCAATGAGAAATCCTCTCAAATTTCATTGAATTGTGCAGTATTTTTAAGAAGATCCACATAAACCTATATAAAATTTTTTCCTTTGAATGTCTTCAGAAGTCCGGTGAAAAAGTATATGGTGATGTTCTCCCATTTCAATGTTGGTAAGGGTAATGGTTGCATCATCTCCTTAGACTTATTCCTCCCAAAATTCACTTGCTGACACACCAAGCAATTCGATGTATACTGTAGACCCTGGAAAACGAGTCCCCAAAATTTTCCAAATGCTTCCATACACGATCTAAGATCGTATACCTTCTCACAAGCTTTGATTTGGAACAGGGCCCAAACGGAGTTACAGATTAGGAGTTATGGATAGTTGAAGTTGGGATGGAAAACTGGTTCGCAAAGCCCATTCGGGAATCCCCCTCCTCGATCGTGGAGCGCCACCGTGAAGCAATAAGGCGAGAAGCTCTGCAAACCTATTTAACACTCGCGACACACTATGAAGACCCGTTGTGAAGCATAGGAGGAGGGAAGCTCCTCGAACGAATTTGACATTCGCAAACCCGCCGCGAAGCGAAGGAGGCGGGATTCTCCATGACTGACTTTGACGTTCCTGATCCTCCGCGGAGCAACCTCTGTCTTCGTGTTGAGCGGGCTTTGCTCCGTGGCACCTCTTTCCTATAAATACCCAGCTCACCCCCCTTCTCCAGATGGCCACGACCACTTCGCCCCCCTGGGCAGTCGATCTCCCAGTTCTCGGAGCTCCGCTTTGCAGCTCTGCGAGGCCATGCTCCGCGAGCAGCTTCCTACGAATTGCTGTTATGCGAGCCAATGCTTCGAGAGTCCATGCTCCATGAGCAGATTCCTTCGCGTTTGTGCTCCACAAGCCAATGCTCCGGGAGTGCATGCTCTGCGAGCCTATGCTCTGCGATGCTGCTCTGCAAGTCGATGCTCCGCGAGTCCATGCTCTGAGAGCCAATGCTCTGTGATGCTGCTATGTGAGACCATGCTTTGTGAGACCCCTTTTCTCCACAAGACCCCTTTGCTCCATCAGAGACCTTTTCTTCGTGAGTCCATGCTCCGCGAAGCTACTTCACGAAGACCTATTCTTTGCGAAGAGTCTACCTTCCTGCCCACCGGTCCATACTGCGGTGACAGTGCCCCCGCACCGCCACTCAGGGACACTGTCGGGCTACAGTCCCGGCCCTCCGGGCCTGTCCCTTCGCTACTATCAAAGACCCCCATTAAAAATGGAGACTCACACCGCAAACTTTTCGTGTCGGGACATCGGGATTTTCCCTTGTGCCCTTATGCGCACCCACCTTCCACCTATGGAATACCATGATTTGAGATACTCCTCCACACACCATGAAATAGTTTGAGTCGACATATTCCTCTTGGTCCCTTTCACATGTCGTGAGTTGATATTCTCATCATCAATTCCCTGAGTACCTTCAGTCGAACCATTCCTCAAGTAACTCATCCAAACCCCATCACATGGCTCCTACGCCAGGATGAACCAGAAAGGGCCACCCCTACATAAGTCCCAACACTGACCATTGTTAGGCGCCTTATGCCAATAGTCCAATCTAAATGACTCTAAATTGTAGTAATCCCTATCTAACAAATGATAGGATGCCTCTTGTCCTATATGAGAGATGCATTATGCTCGAAGAATGAGATGATAATAGTCCTATCAACATGACTATAAAATGTAGTACACCCTATGTTCCAAGCATTAGATGCCTCTTACTCAATATGAGAGATAAATTATGATCCAAGCATAAGATGCCAACAGTCCTCTCTACATGAATATATACTATAGTACACCCTATGTTCCAAATATTGGATGCCTCTTTCCATAAACAAGAGATGCATTATGCTCCAAGCATAATATTCTTAACAGTTGTATCTACATGACTATAAATTGTAGTACTCCCTATCTAACAAATGATAGGATGCCTCTTTACCTATATGAGAGATGCCTTTTGATCCAAGAATAAGATTCCTAACAGTCCAATATACATGACTACAAACTATAGTACTCCATATCTAACAAATGACAGGATGCCTCTTGCCCTAAACAATAGATACCTTATGCTCCAAGCATAAGATGCCTAACAGTCCTATCTACCTGACTACAAACTGTAGTACTCCCTATCTAACAAATGATAGGATGCCTCTTGCCCTATACGACAGATGCCTTATGCTCTAAGCATGAGATGCCAAAAGTTCTATCTACATGACTATAAATTTTAGTACTCCCTATCTAAAAAATGATAGGATACCTCTTGCCCTATACGAGATATTCCTTATGCTCCATGCATGAGATTCCAATAGTCCTATCTATATGACTATAAACTGTAGTACTCCCTATCTTAAAAATGATAGGATGCCTCTTTCCCTATACAAGAGATGCCTTATTCTCTAAAAATGAGATGCCAATAGTCTTATCTACAAGTCTTTAAAATGTACTAATCCCTATATGATCAATATACGATGCCCCATACTCTAAATGAGAGATGCCTTATGCTCCAAGCATGAGATGCCTAACAATCCTCTCTACATGACTCTAAACTGTAGTGTACCAAATCTTCCAATCATAGGATTCCTCTTTCTACAAACAAGATATTCCTTGTACACCCAGCATAAGATGACTAATTCCATGATTACTGTGGTGTAATTTCAAGAGCGTTTGAATCTATTCAAACATTCCATCACTCCACCTCATGCTTTGCGTGTCTTTCATTCAGAAACTCATCCACTTCCATGTTTGGAGGGACCCCCTAATGGCCTGGTCCCATGCCACATTGGCTCACCTACCGTCCTGGGCCAATGCCCTAGATGACTTAGGACAACACTTTGAGTCAGGCACTATGTTTCGAACACAGTCAGCAGTCAACCCTCATTTGTTTGTCCCCATTTCAGGCTAACGTGACAAGGATGTTGTGTTTCGAACATGGTCAAAAGTTATCCTCCATCACCACGCCACCCACATTGCGTTTCAAATGTCAGGAATGTAATTCACAGATTTCATCTCCCTTTGATCGGGCGGATTCCAACGCCCTTGGATTTATCCTTCCTGTGCACTAGCTCATAGGTAAAGGCCTCAATATACCAGTGGGTTGGGATTCCCTCATGGCCAGACATGAAGAAGACATTATGGGAAACAACCTAGCATAAGCACCATTCACCATTTCCGCTCCATAGCGGCACCCGGGAAGCTCCCTAGCGTAAGCCCCATTCACGATTGCCGCTCCATAGTGGCACCCGGGCAGCTTCCTTGCGTAAGCCCCGTTCACCATTGTCATTCCATAGCGGCACCCGAGCAGCTTCCTTGCGTAAGCCCCATTCACCACTGTCGTTCCATTGCAGCACCAGGGTATCTTCCTTTCATAAGCCCCATTCACCATTGCAATTCCACAGTGGCACCCTGGCAGCTTCCTTGCGTAAGGCCAATTCACCATTTTCGTTCCATAGCGGCACTCCGGCAGCTTCCCTACGTAAGCCCCGTTCACCATTATCGTTCCATAGAAACACCTGGATAGCTTCATTGTGTAAACCCCGTTCACCATTATCGTTCCATAGCGGCACCAAGGTAGCTTCCTTGCATAAGCCCACATTCACCATTGCCACTCTATTGCAGCACCTGGTCAGATTCCTTGCGTAGGCCCCGTTCACCTTTGTCGGTCCATAGAGGCACCCGGGCAGCTTCCTAGCGTAAGCCCCATTCACCATTTCCGCTCCATAGTGGCACCCGGGAAGCTTCCATGCGTAATCCCCATCCACTGTTGTCACTCCATTCAGCTGTAAGCCCTCGTCACCTCTTTCAGCAGTAATCCGTTGACATCTTTATCCAGCGGTAAGCCATTGTGATACTATCCAGTGGTAAGCTGTTGTGACCCAATCTAGTGGTAAGCCGTTGTGACCCAATCCAGTGGTAAGCCAATGAAACCCCCAATTAGTGGTAAGACATCATCATGAGAATTACATGAACTTTGATTCCCTGACATGGGGATATGTAGGAAGCCTCTTCAAGGCTCAAGCCCAATACCATCATCATCCTTATGATGGTTTCATCCCATTCATCACCCTTCATGGACGCACCCTTACACCATGATCATCAGGTCCTCACTGCCTCTTGTTTATCACACCGAGCATGACTCACGTTGGCTTAGAGAAAGAACCAACCATGACAAGAACACCTTGGGCAACCTAGAGTGTATGCCTCACACCTTTTCGAACTATAGGGTCTTTGATCCATGCTAAGGCATGGTACGTAGGAAGCCTCCCGGAGGTTCAAGACCACCGTCCCCTTGGACCATGGTCCTTATTCACATCAGTTCTCCAACACACCCTGTCCTGCATGATGCTAAACTGTACACCTGAACTATGTGGTCTTCGATCCATTTCAAGGCATGGTACGTAGGAAGCATCTGCAAGGTTCAATCCCACCACTCGGTCGTTCTAACCTCCTTCACATCGGTTCACCCCCATCCTGCATGACGCTAAACTGTACAACTGAATTATGTGGTCTTTGATCAATGACAAGACATGGTACGTAAGATGCCTCTGCGAGGTTCAATCCCACCACTCGGTCGTTCCGACCTCCTTCACGTCAGTTCACTCTCGTCCCACATGACGCTAAAATGTACTCTTGAACTACAGGGTCTTTGATCTATGTCAAGGCAAGGTACATATGAATCCTACACAAGGTTCAAGACCACTACTCGGTCGTTCCTACTTCCTTCACGTCGGTTCACCAACACCCGGGCCGCTCCATGCGTAATCCCCACTTCGCATCCCATGTACGCACCTTTCACGACGTCATCATCAGGCCCTTGCTGCCTCTTGTTTCTCACACCGAGCATGACTCACATGGGCTTAGATTAAGCATTGACCCTGACAACACCCCTGTCCTGCATGATGTTAAACTGTACACCTGAACTATGTGGACTTTGATCCATGTCATGACATGGTACGTAGGAAGCCTCCACGAGGTTCAATCCAATCACTCAGTTGTTCCGACCCCCTTCACATAGGTTCACCCCCATCCCGCACGACGTTAAACTGCATTCCAATCCAGCGGTAAGCCGTTGTGACTATCCCTGAACTATGTGGTCTTTGATGCATGTCAAGGCATGGTACGTAAGAACCCTCACGAGGTTAAAGCCCACCACCCAGTCAGTCTGACCATATCGGTTCACCAAACACTTTGGGCAGCCTAGAGTGTAAGCCCCACACCGACCCGAACTACGGGTACTTTGATCCTTGTTAAGGCAAGGTATGTAGGAAGTTTCCCTGAGGTTCAATCCCATCTTCCTCCTGGACCATGGTCCACCTTCTCATCGGTTCGCTGATGACACTCATCGGACCCCCGGTCCATCTTCATGTCGGTTCGCTGACACAACCCATCCCGAACTACGGGGACTTTGATCCATGTCAAGGCATGGTACGTAGGAAGCCTCCTTGAGGTTCAAGCCCACCACCTGGTCATCCTGACTATATTCACGTCGGTTCACCCCCATCCTTCATGACGTTAAAATGTATACCCAGAATATGGGGACTTTGATCCATGTCAAGGCATGGTATGTAGAAAACCTCACGAGGTTCAAGCCCAACACCCATCGGACCAAGGTCCACCTTCACGTCGGTCCTCCGGTGCACCATCCTGAACTACGAGGACTTTGATCCATGTCAAGGCATGGTACGTTGGAAAACTCACGAGGTTCAAGCCCAACACCCATCAGACCAAGGACCACCATCACGTCGGTCCTCCAACGCAGCATCATGAACTACATGGACTTTGATCCTTGTCAAGGCATGGTACATAGGAAGCCTCCCTGAGGTTCAATCCCACCACCCGTTGGTCTTTCCAACCCCGCTTCATGTTGGGTCTCACAAAATGAACTATGCGGACTTTGATTCCCTGCCATGGGGATATATAGGAGGTCTCTTTGAGGCTCAAGCCCAACTTCATCATTTCCCTTGCGATGGTCCCATTTCATTCCCCCTACAATTCATTAATCCATCCATCATCCAACCTAATTCTTACTCGGGCTTCCACATCCTAGTGGGATCATTTCTTCCACCCCCTCGCTGCTCCTAGCAGTACTTGGGCCTCTATCCACATGTAAGCCCCAGAAAGTCTCCGGGTCGTTGTCCTCTGCGTACACCCCGATTCATCACCCCTTTAAAATAGTGGGTTTTGATCCCTGTTCTCTACAGAGGGTACGTAGGAAACCTCCATGAGGTTCAATCCCAGCTAGTGGTAAACCATGGTGTCCCCCACTCTGGGGTGCACTCTCCCTGATCCGCTCTCAGTGGGGTTCAGATAAAATATTATTGTGTGACATCTCCCCTCCATGGGGCACACCACCTCGGATCCATCCTCATTGGGCATTCTGATCCATCCATCATCCAATTGTTCCCTCCTTAGGATGTTCTGATCACCCTAATTCCGTCTCTGCATGATGTTAAACCCATGGCCTACCTCATGATAATCATGAGATGACTGAGGAAAACCTCAAAATATACACCTATGGCATAACTGTCTCCACAAGACGTTAAAATCACAGCCTACATTGTGTTAAACACGAGATTCCTAAGGAATACCTCAGAAGACATGCCTTTGGAATAACCGTCTTCACAAGCTGTTAAACTCGTAGCCTACCTCATGTTAATCACGAGATGCCTGAGTAAAACCTCAGAAGACACGCCTATGGCATAACCGTCTCCAAAAGATGTTAAACTCGCGGCGTACCCTGTGTTAAATATGGGAAGCTGAGGAAAACCTTAGATACATGCATATGGAATATGATTCCATGAATTCGACATGGGATGCCTCGGTTTATGCACCCTTGAGATGCCCTATTATGAGGAAAGATGTAGGTTCCCCAATGTCCACGCACCCAGAGATGCCCCGACATGCCTGATGTTGTCATCTACTCCGACCGAAGGTTTCTACCATGTCAAGACCCCATGGAATGTCTTGACGGATGTAATGTAATTAACCAGTGTCCATGAAGATATGGCAGCATGAACGAGATTCACGAACAATGTATTAAATCTATAAGGGAGACCCAGACTAGGTGACGAGTTCCGGGGAGGAATCCACAGAAGGAAGAAACAACATCCCATCATCTTGTTTTGATTAACGAGCAAACGTACCTGAATAAGGAACAGATACCACCTGCCTTTGCAAAGAGGGAATGTGGGGAAACAGCTGCACGTCCTCACAGATGGATACGTGCGCCCATTTGAAAGCGTCGGAAACATATACTTAGTGATCTGCTTCTTCATGTTATCCCACCAATAATGCTCTCATAGATCTCGATACATCTTTGTGTTTGTTGGGTGAATGGACAAATTGGAACTATTTGAATCATCAAAAAGTTTTTTCTATTTAAATTAGGATTTTATGGAACACATAGTCTTGACCCAAATATCACAATTCCTTCTTCATTGACATTAAACACTGAGGATTTCCCTTTTCAAATAGTTTCTCATTTCTTTTTCATTCCCACATCATCATTTTGAGAATCATTGAACCTTTCCAAATAATATTTTGATAAATGATTTGTGTAATAATTGATGATGTTCCCTTTTTATGATTCCCATGTCCATCTTCATAAAACCTAAGAATATTGGATACTTTTCAATTCTCATCATTGATCGAATCATTTGGTCCCTTCTACTTAGAGCATTTTTCACCTTGTTCCCTTTCTCAGTGTGTTAATGGATTGAGTGGTAATAGTATTTGATTAGATCTAAAAATATTCTTTGTAACATGTTAATGTATTACTATGTGGATATATTTTTGAGACTTTTTTGATCTGTATATATTTCACACTTCTCCCCAAAGAGATAATGCTGCTAGATTTTAAAGGCAAAGATCACAGCTGCTAACTATAGATCTTTCGTAGGATAGTTTTGCATATGAATATTCAATTTCCTTGAATCATGGGAAATGAAATTGTTTTTTTCCTCAAATTCCATCAAAGGTAGGCTTATAAAATTTTCAAGAATAAGTTTCCCACAAACTTCAACATGTGATACTACACTTATAGAATTGTTTCCATAATTATTTAATATCATTTCTACTAGGGACTCAATGTTCTTAGAAAACATTAATGTTATGATAATAGGACATGAATTTAAATACATTATGACATACACTAATTTTAATTAGTTGTTACATGTAATTAATTCATCATTATCCATCTTAGAATATGATTTTAGTTCTCCCATGATGATGGAGATTGTTGATGCTCATCATGCTTCTCAGCCCTTGAAATTGAGCATTGTCAGAGGTAATACCCAAATTCTCCACATTAATATCATATAACATTGTAATATTCCTTATATGGATTTCATCCATCACACTATCCATTATTTCATGGCAATTAGATAATTTGTTCTCATCTTTTCCACACTTAAAACTTCTCCATGTCTATTTGTGACATTTCCTTTGGTGCCTCTTTCCACACTTGATTCATGAAATAAATTACGTCTTATTCCCCTTATCAACTTTAGGAGATGGACTTTCATGAGATTACATCTTCTTATTCCATTATTTACATGGGAATTCAACAATGTACAAATTTTTAATCTTGATTATTGATTGATAGTTTTGTATAATCGTGATATGTCCTACTTGAGCTCTCATTTGATTGGGAATCTCACTAGGACATTCATCATGTTTCCCTTTTCATAAGTTTTTAGCCATATTCTTCATATTACCAGCCATTGGAAAGAATAAAAGTAAAATTGGGGATGATTGTCATAAACATTTTAACACATAAAGGGGAATCCAATGACATTAAAGGGCTAACTTATAAATTACATTTATCTCCTTAACATATAATTTTTTAGGCTTTAATATATGTTATACATGATCTATCTCCAAATTTATATTCTTATGGGATTTTCCCCCTTAATAATAGTTTGTACTAAGCTTTTTAATTTATCGAAGTAGATCCATCGGGTGTATCAAACCAAGAGTTCAGCAAGGCCCATTTTTGTGCAGTAGTTCCCATTTGAGATTAGATCAAAGTAGTGTTTTCGGTTTTACCTCTAGATATATCTATTCCAGAGCCACCAATACTTGTTCGTATCAATACATATTTTTATTTTCTTTATAAACCACTTATTTTATGCCCACAAAAAAATTAGGGATGTTATTCTTTCTACATTGTTTTATCCACAAGGCTTTTATTAGGGTTTTCAAATCCTAATCCAAAAATATCTAATAATATCCTTTGATACCAAATATAACAAACATAAAATATATTGCACACTTAAACATTATTTATTACATAAACTTTCACTTAAGACAACTTTGTGGATAAAGAGTTCTAGTGACTTGGTAAATTAGAAACATTACATAACAACTTAAAACATAAAATACAACATCGTTATTGAAAACATTTTTTACATGACTATAACATTCTATCATACTTATCATTTCATGGGACATCCTAAAGACATAATTAAGAAAAGATTTTTCTATAAATCCTTGTAAGGGAGTAAACAAGTCATAACATGAAGAAAAGTTTACATGTTAGGGAATAGGCATATCGATGGAGCATAAGAGAAATATGAACATAAGGGAATGATATTGCTTGATTATCATAACATGGAAGTTTTGAAACAAGATACAAGATGATTTTATCATGATACAAGGCTCATTTCAAATGGATTAGCATAAGTAAACCCTCATTGCACATGAATTAGCATGAGTAAACCCTCATTGCACATGAATTAGCATGATTAAACCCTCATTTCACATGAATTAGCATGGGTAAACCCTTATTTAACATGTATTATCATGAGTAAACCCTCATTACACATGGCGTATCATGATACTAAATGTTTCCCAATTCATTAGAGTGCTATCATAGTGCACCCTTCATGTACATTTCATTTCATGCATAACTGTGCCATAAGGATCATATAACATGGAATCATTCATCATTATAAGTTATTCAACAACTAAAAAATGTAGAATAAATAAATGTAAGTACAATTCAATAAGTATATTTTCGTATATTTTAATACACTTAAAAAGATAATTTGGTATGGTACTCACCACATGAAGATTTTTTCTTAGACAATCGAGGTGAAATTTTGACAGTATAATGTCGTCCTATGGAAATTCATAAGTTGGGTTGATGAGAGAGAAAGGGGTATATAATTATTTACAAATGAAATAGATAGTAACAGGATCATGGGAACTTATATACCAATATATAAAATGAAATTTATATTCATAATATGGGAGAATTACTTTAATGTAAATAAGAAGAGTGAAATCCCTTATTGAATTCTGGAATGGTAATGAGTGTACATGGAAGGCATTAATGAGAGAGAAAGTTGTATATAATCATTCAATCATAAGGTGGGTTGTATGTGGGATGTAATAAATCATACCTCGGCATTTTTAATTGATAATAAAATGGTATAAAACCATGAATAATTTTGGATAAAAATGAAAAAAGAAGAAATCCCTTACGACAATTAGGCATGGTAATGGGTGAACATAAAGGCTAATAAGAGGGATAAATTAGAGGGAAAGGGGATATAATTATATATAAATAAAACTGTATTTAATGAGGATATTTATTAATGTATTCCAACATAAGAATAAAATAAATTAAAATACATAACATGAAAATAAGTCTTGATAAAATAGGAGGGTGGAAGATCCCTTATGAAATTTTGGCATAGTAATGGCTTAGGTAAGTGTAAAAATGAGAGAGGGTAAATAATACCTCCATAAAATAACATAAAATAGACATTATAATAATTATTATAAAATAATGACAATATAACCCTTCAAAATTATAGGAACATTTTTTGAAAAAGATGTTTGAATTTGAAAGGAGGAGAGGAAAGTGAGGATCCCTTACTTGGAAGTGTGATCCAAAAGGCTTGGGAGAGGCTTTAGAGAGTCTTCTAGGGCGATTAGGGCACATTGGGGTACTCTATATAGTATTTTTTGGAGTTTTATCGAGCTCTAAATGGTTTTAGTGAATAAGAATGGGAGATTGGGTGGGTTTATATAAGAAAGAAAATGGAATTCTTTATTATTTAGGTTTTGGACACTACACATTAAACTGGTCAAACCCACAAACCATACCATTGTTTTTTCCCATGGTTTCTTCCAAAGGAAAGTGGAATAAAATATTTTATAAATCCAAGGGATGAACATAATAAAATATTAGTCTTTATTATGTGGAGGTGAGTCACACTCTCACGGAAATCATTTTTAAATGTTCAAATAATTTATAAGTCTTGGAGGGTCCACTAAGGAATTATAAAGTTAATAAAACAAATATAAAATCACCAGATTTTAAATTTAAAAAATATATTGGCCAAATATCCCTTTTAAATTATTTTTTAGATCTCTATTGGGTCAATATAATGTCATAAAACAAATTATATATTTATTCGATATTTAATTTTTAACCAAAAAATCGATTGTCTCATAAAACTATAAAAATTCATTGTTGGATAATTTTTTATGTCCTTATTCACAAAAAATATTTATTTTATCTAAATAATTTTATAAATATGTGAATTGTCCCTTTTGAAGTAAATATTGACATTTACTAAAAATTGACGGGTTTTGAAAAAAAATAGTTTTTAATCATAATAAAATTTACATTTGACTACTTAAAAATTATATACTAAATTATTATTCATAAAACTAATTTTATAATAATATTTTATTAAAAAATTAATTATTTAAAAATTTCATCAATTCATCAAAATAAATTCTTTAGTTAAAAATACAATTTTTGTTTTATCGTAGAAAAATATAGTTCTTATCAAACTGAATATTTAATATTTTATAGAGTTAAAAAATAAATATAATCATAATTTATAATTAAAATGAGTGTTCTTATAACACTATTATAACATTATTAATAAAACATTGTTTAATATAACAATTTATTTATTTATGAAAAGTATAATTTAACCTGAATAGTCAATTTATCTAATTTATTATATATTTAGGAAAATATATTCTCCTAAAAGAATTGATGGAATGGGAATTTTAATTATAAAATGGATTACACAAAAAGTAACTAATACCTTGTTACATAACCATTTATAACAACTGTATAAGACTTAATGGTAGGTGTGCGATTTGTGACAGACTCTTAGGGTGGCCCGGATAACATCGCTCGAGTGGTAATCTCTATTAACTTCCACTTCTCCCATAGGATATTCCTTTCAAGATCAACGTGTTAAATATCGTAATGAGCTTGGTCAATAGAAAAGCCCGTTGATGCAACCTTCTTGAGAAGCTCTGAAAAAGGAGCTTCGTACGGCCTGAGTCTACTGGATGAGGCCATCACCTCCTTTTTTTGTGTTGAAAGGATTTTTTTTAAACCCTTATATTTGTACTAGTCATGTGATCACTATTCAATATTTATATTATCAATGGAAATGATACTTAACGATCATTTAAATCCAATAAAAAAAGTTCATGCGTTTTCTATATCCATATGACATTAAAAAATGGAATTTTATTCATGAATGTTTGGGTCATTACATGGGTGGCCCTTTTTATTTTATCCTATATATTGGTATCTATATTAGAGAGGGTATGGATGGGGCTTACACCTTGTATGAGGCCTATAATATGTATATCAAGTTATGGGGTATAAATATGAGATCATTAGTGATGATACTGCAAGGGATTAACCCTATTAGGATGCATATATATGGATGTCTGCCCCATTTTCTTTTAATAACATGAAAATGAAGGATGAATGGACTCCTAAGAGTATATTCCCATGAGTAAAATGTTAGGGAACTTACCGAATTTGTGTCCTATATGGATCAACCTAGATGATGAATTAAGTGAAGGATGGTTTTTGGGTTTACATTGGATGAGAGTCCCATATTTGTATAGATAATTGAGTGCACATGGGATGAGTTAAATGATGATGTTATAGGGGTTCAAACCTAGTTAGAGGTCCATTTAGAAGTGTATGGATCTTTAAGTGGGCTAAGGAGTCCAACTAGATTCTTGGGTAGCTAGGTTGAGCATTATAATCTTGGGGAGTCTCCACTAGTATCCAAATGATATGGACCCTTAGTATTAGTGGAATGTATGATTTTAAACCCCATGTGGTTATTTTAATTTTAGGAGGATTTTCTAAGTAAATGTTATTATCAATGGAATGAATAAATAGGGGTTATCTACTAAGCGTAGCCTAGTCATATATTTGAGGAGGACATGGAGGAGGCCTTGATGGAATAATAATTTGGGATATTTTACCTTGGGGAAAGGAAGACTGTAAGGTCAATTAAATCAATTCAAATAAATTAGATAACCTAGATGGGTAGAGGGATATAAATTATTATTTATTACCCATAATAGTGTTTCTTTTTTCAGTGACCCAACATAGTTCACACCTCCAGATGTTTAGGACCAGGGGGAAGAAGTCGGTATATACATTAAGAAACCAATTTTTTTAAAAAATTGGTATCTTATGTGAATATTTACGGTTCACTAAATTCAGTGTTTATATGTTTCTATTTTTTAAGTACTACACATAAGAAACCCTATGTGAATTAATTTCTTGGGATCCATTCATGAATGATTTTAAGAGACTGGTCCTCTATGAATTTTTTATATGATAGGAGTATAATGGTAAAATTATTGAGTGATTCTCATTCCCATTATATCTAGATTAAACAAAGTAGATACCTCAGATGAATTTCTTCAAAACCTCATGGAAATTAATATATCCACAAATGAAGCAATTATTATGTTTAATAATTAATTATAGAAGAAAAAATATCCTTGGGTTCTATTTTATGTTTTTTAATTTCTCATTGTGTTTGAATTGTATATATAGGTAACACTTCATAAGATCCTTCTAGGAATATATAGGGGAGATGATTTCCATGGTCACTAAGAGGTATGTGATGGTGAAGTATCACTTCCTTACCTCTATTATTAAATACCCATCCATTAATATGTTTGGCATTCATGAAAGATCATCTTCATAACAGAAAAGAGACACACCTGAAAATATTTCTATAATTTAATCACTCGCCCATCCATAAAGTGATTCATTACTATGTAGATATTTTACAACCACACTAGATTCCCCTGACCCTGTCATAAAATTATGGTCATTTTGTAAAGAGTTTATTTTCTTTTTGAATGGTTAGGTTTCATCATGAAAAAATACATTTTCAATTTTTTATTCCTATCATATTCAACATATTCATAAATTCCTCTTATGGGTGTCAACAATATTAGACATTTAGATCCATGTTATTGTTTTATATTGTATATGAATGTATTTCTTGTAACAACCCAAACTCATTGAATGATGATTGTTTCTTGAAAATTCCTATTATATTTTTTTAGACTCAAAACCCCATATCTATTTAATAATGATGTGAATAGAAAGGAAATTTTGACCATCTATATTTGATCATTATATTATTGTTGTTAAATTATGACCATTGGTCAATTAGGACCACTGATCAATATGACCATTATGAAATATACTCTTGATAATAATTGATGTGGCCTTAAAAACACATGTTTTGCCACATATTTTTAATTAATTTTTATCAATTTAATTACTTATTTTAATACTTTTTAATAAATAATGACTCTTTTGTATTTTTGTCATTAATTTTGATAATCAATCAATGTTTATAATTAATTGTGTATTTTAAGGCTTAAAATAATTGATTTATTTCTTACTTTAATTTTATAGACTAATAACTATGTGTTAAGATTGTTGTTTTTGTCTGCATAGTTAATAATTTAACATTAAATAATTTATTAGTTTGATTTTTTCACATTAAATATATAGTCTTAATCTGACATTACATGTACATAGAATTAATTTAATTTGACCTAATTAGTTGATGTATTTCAATAATTCATTAATTAAAATAAATTATTATTGACCTACTTCAATCATTAAGTCTCTTTAAATTTTATTACATTAATTAACATTTTAAAATAAAATTATTATCTTTCTACCTTAATTTAATTTAATTTGATATCGTAACTATTTAACTTTGTCTTATAAATGTTTAAATTTTATGTTAACTTTTAATAAGTCGGGTTCTTTTTAATATAGTAATAATTTATGTTATGCGAATTAAAGTTATTAATAATTTAATTTAAGTTTAATTGTTTAAATAAATTTACTAAAGTTTATTTTTCAAATTAAGTTTGTGTTTGTTTTCATTCAGTTTTAGTTTTTATTAATTACTTTGTTCATATTAACTTTAAGTTTTTAATTTAATTTATTTACTCTGCTTATTTTGTAGGTTCACGATTTTACCACCGTCACTGTGTCTCCTGCTTCTGGTTCCTCTCCTCATGGTCTCACTGTGATATCCAGTTCACAGACGCACCGTAACCCCATTCATGTGGCACCATAACCCTTGCAAACTGGTGCCACCAAGACCTCTTGGCACCGTGACTCTTCTATCACTGTCTCACCGTGATTCTATTTCACAGACGCACAGTTTCATCCTCCCACCGTAACCCAGCTCATGGTCTCTTTCTCACGGACTTTTAGCCACCGTATCCTACCACTGTTTTCCCCTATTACACGCATCATCTCCTTGTGCCGCCGTTTCAACCCATCTTCTATCCACAGCTACATGGAAAAGCTAAAATATCACTTACAATGTGTTCTGGTGTGGAGCCACCTCAGGCCGCTGAAGTCCTCAATGAGCCGCCATTGTAACTGGATCAAGAGGACCCACACCATGTCGGAACCCAAACCACTGTGTCACCAGGAAGAATCCCTTTGTCGAGGTTGAGTCGAGGAAGTGGCCTAATAGTTTTCCACTGTTGTTGAAGACCTGCTACCAGATTTTGATAAGGGTGTCACCATGAGAGTAATTTTACCTGTTTTAACTGGATGAGGAGAAGAAAACGCCGCTGAGGAGAAATTTTCCGCCATCCGAGACTTGATCGCCACTGGAGCTAGGCGGAGGAGGAGTAACCCACTGCCGCACCAAGAGGAGTTCGAGTCTACTGGCGCCCGCTGTCGCCTTGGCTACTAACAGAAGGTGACCTTGCTGCGTCGTTGTGGAAGGAAGTCGAGGTTGTGATTTTTTTCATGATCCGCACCACACCAGCCGCTGGATCCGAGGCCGATGCTGATGGAAGTTGAGTGCCGCACCAGCTACACAAAGAACACTCTGTCAATGTGAACCAAGATCCGAGAATTGAGGAGGAGGGTAATCCAAGCGCTTCTACGAGAGGATGAAACCACCTACTTTCGCCACATGGAGAGGAGGCTGAAGCAAGGCTGATTCTGAGCCGCTGAAGTGTTCGTTGTTGGTGTTGCAGGAGAATCCATGTGACTATTGAAGCTTTCAACTAAAGATGTCACACCACATGTAGAAATCAGAGTTGCTGGATTTGGAGGGTTCGAAACATCGGTTGAGGGAGTTAGGAGGAGGTGTTCAGACCGCCGTACTGAAAGTGATTTCCGCTAGAGCAGTGTCGCCGAGCCACAGACCTGGAGAAGGAGCCGATGAAGAAGAAGACCCCCCTACCCAGTAGCGCCGAAATTGGGGGTTGATTAACCTAAAAATATAAAAATAATAATAACAGTAATATAACAAGAAAAAGATAAAGATAAACAAAAATATAATAATAATAATAGTTAATAAAGTAGTCAAACTAATATACTGTAATATATAATAACTTTTATAATAATAAGTAGCTAAATTTTAAAATAAAATATGATTCAACTAATAAGTATTTAAATAATTAAAATTTAATCAATAATAATTCATATATTAAGTCAATTAGTAATTAATATAAATATTCTAACTCTTTAATTTTAATTCTAACAGAATAATTATTTTAATAAGGTAATTAATATTAATTTACGTAACTTAATTATGTTTTACTTTCTAGATAACATATTATTAATAATAACTTAATAACTTTATTAAATCTATTATAATAAATTAATAATCATAATATTTAAAAATAAAAATCTTATAATATATTTATTAACTTTAATTACTATAATAATAAACTAAATAAATAACTATAAAATTTTAATTAACTTTCATTGTGTTTTAATTGTTTTATTTTTATGAACTTGTTTCGTAGGTTCATTCAAGAGATAGGTTTACATCCATATTCATCTAACTAACTCACCGGTAGTTAGTTACGAGGGGATTTCTAGCACAATGTGCCTGTCACTAAAAGAATGCCCGTGTGCGGTGCACGACTGAGGGACTTTTAAAGTCGGTTGAATTGGTCTGTGACAAGCAGAAGATAATGGAGGACATAAAAGTAGAGTAGAAGTAGATTATTAGGGGGGATTCATTTGAAAAATACCCTAGAAATGGGAGCAGAGTGGAGAACCTGAAGTGACTCTCGGAGAACCATTCCTTGGATACCCAAGGGCCTGGACCAGGAGGAATTCGCATGAGCCGAGGGAGTTTTTCTTCCTCTGTTCTTCTATAATTCTCTTCCTCTATAATTCAATGTTTTTAGAACTTGTAAAGAAATAAATTTTAGGCTAAATACTTACAGTTCGGGGGGGGGGGAAATTGAGTCTACTGTTAATCATTCTTTTCTTTTCTCACTATCCTTTTAATGAGATCAGAATTGATCGGCGTGGTCGGTTTTGATTACATTCCATTACAACGAACCACTTGTGATGAATTTAAGGTTTCCACATTAATACAGAGATTTTAAATGTGGATTGATTTTCTGGAACAATTAAATGGAAATAAATAGGCTACAGGACATACGACGAGTTAGTTCTGTGTTCTTTTCCAAACTTGAATTCTTTTAAGTTGGTTAATCTAAGGGTGGTGAACTCTGAAATTGGCCGGCTTGAGTTATTATCTCCTGGAAAGGGAAATAAATCACTCCATTTTAGTGGTATTAGTTGTAAACAATGTCGTAAGAAAGTATACCTTCAAAACCAGTAGATTTGATATACTCCCCGGACATTTTTTTTTTCTCCAGATTTTTTACTTTCCAGTGCACTGTTTCTCTGTTTCTTGCTGTTTTGAGTTTTTTTCTTGATTTGATATAGTTTAGAACAAAAACTAAAAAAAATTTGTGGTTTCACATTACAGTACATAAAAACATAAAAACAATTAAATGAAAAAGATATAAAAAGTAAAAATTAGAAAAACCACTCCGCTACTGACAATAGTGGAGTTTTCCAAAAAAAATTAGTTTAGTAGTGGCCAATTTAGTCTTCCCTGTGGGTTCGACCCTGCTTGCCTCATATGTTGTAGTTAGTAAGAAAATAAATATTAACCTTTGACCAGCTTCAACGACAGTTTAGGTCATGTTTTTGGCACTGATGTCGGGGAAGGCACGCATTGAGAGCCTACGGTTTAAAAAAACAATAAAAAAACATAAAAATCATTTAAAAAACTGTTTAAAAAAATGTGAACTAGAACCTACTTCTTTTGTTGAACATTAAAAATCTACATCAATTGTGAAGCTTTGTGTGTTTAAACTCGCCTATTTTTAGTTTAAAAAAATGGACAATTATGAGGACTGGAATAACCAACTTGAGCCATTTTGTGTATGTTTTGGCTGTTATGGGCACACTTCCTGGCAGTGTGTTTATAACCCACCACAACAGATTAATTACATTGAAGAAAATGAAAACATTGAATCTAGTCCTAACACCCTAGCTAAAATTGAACTAATTGATTCTAAATTGGATTCTAGGGTTGAACTAATTAACTATTGGTTAACTCAAAGCCATGAAATTCAACTTAGAGATTCACAAGAGCGGGATAAAAGAATGAAAATATTGGAAACATGCTCTTGGAATTAAAAAAAGGGTTAAAGAACAAGAAGAATTTAAAGAAAATTAAAATGTTTATAAAAGATTTGAAGATCATGTGGAAGAAGAGAGAGATTGTGAAACTGGGAATCAAAACATTCACTTTGAATATTCTGAAACTGTTGAACCAAATTTAGAAATAACCAACTCACTTAATGAAGAACACATAATTGAAAATCCAATAAGGAGTTTTACAGGAGTTGAGTTGGTCAATTTTGAAACTGAATTGAAACAGATTGAAAATGAAAGTATAGTTCTCTTTATAATTCCTACACTGGAGAAAAATCTTTGTTTTAGGAGTTTTGAAAAAGAAGTCCCTCGGGTAGAAGAGAAAATTGTAACTGAAAACCTGAATGTTAAAAACTCTTCACCCAACAATTCTGAACTTGTGAACAATGAGCCTGAACTTGATATTGGGTACACTATGGAAGAGAACATTATGTTAGATATCACAGAGTCTCAAATCTTTGAACCTAAACTGAAAACTTCTCTTTCATATTTTTAACCTGTAAACCCAATAATCTCTGAAATATTGTTGGATAATGAAGCCAAGGGAATTATTTTTGAAGAAAAACTAACTGATTAGTTTCCTTTTCCCTATTGATATAGTGATCACTTATCTGAAACATTGTGCAATGAATTTGAAAACATTGTTTTCAATTCTGGGGAAAATTGTTTGAATTTGATCAACCTTGAACATTACTTCATTGAAGCTGAATTGAATATTTCTTCTCTTGAACTGAACTTTTTGGAAAACACTATGGAAATTATTTTGGAAAGTGAGCCTTTTGAACTTGAACATAAATTTGAGCATGAACACACATTAGATGATGGTTTTAGAATTGATTTGTTTTGAAGGATTAGATATTTAGTGTTCATTCACAGATGAGGATCTTTTGGAAGAGATTTATAACATTGTTAGAGCTGAACCTGTTAGTGAAAAAATAAATTCTCTTCCTTGTCAGTCACTTACATACTCATATGTGAAGGGTGGAAAAGATCATCATGATACTGATAGTAGTCTAGAGGGAGAATTAGAATTGAGTTCCATCGTACATGATTTAGTTTAGCACTTAATTGAATCTCCTCTTGAACCTACTATTCAGTATTCACCCACAATCACCCTTGAATTTTCATCAGTTAATGTTGAATTTGAGAGAGAAATCCATGAAAATAAAGCTAAACCCTTTGAATCACCTTGTACTATGTTGTCCCTTCATGTGAACTCAACTCTTGATAACTCTGAAATTATTCTGGAAGTGGACAACACTATACCCATTACTATTAAAGGGTGTTTCTTGGGGATTTTTACAGCTAATGATAAATTGGTTTTAGTCTATTTATGTTTTGTTGCCCACATCTTTTTAATTAATTTTTATCAATTTAATTTTTTATTTTAATTCTTTTTAATAAATAATGACTCTTTTGTATTTTTGTCATTAATTTTGATAATCAATTAATTTTTATAATCAATTGTGTATTTTAAGCCTTAAAATAATTGATTTATTTCTTACTTTAATTTTATAGACTAATAACTATTTGTTAAGATTGTTGTTTTTGTCTGCATAGTTAATAATTAAACATTAAATAATTTATTAGTTTGATTTTTGCACTTTAATTATATAGTCTTAATCTGACATTGAATGTACTTAGAATTAATTTAATTCAACCTAATTAGTAGATGTATTTAAATAAATCATTAATTAAATTAAATGATTATAGACCTACTTCAATCATTAAGTCTCTTTAAATTTTATTACATTAATTAACATTTTAATATAAAATGATTATCTTTCTACCTTAAATTAATTTAATTTTATATCGTAACTATTTAACTTTGTCTTATAAATGATTAAATTTTATGTCAACTTTTAATAAGTGAGTTGATTTTTAATATAGTAATAATTTAAGTTATTCGAATTAAAGTTATTAATAATTTAATTTAAGTTTTATTGTTTAAATAAATTTATTAAAGTTTATTTTTCAAATTAAGTTTGTGTTTGTTTTGATTCAGTTTTAGTTTTTATTAATATGCTTTGCTCATATTCTATTTATGTCTTTAATTTAATTTATTTACTCTGTTTATTTTACAGGTTCACGATTCTAACACCGTCACGGTGTCTCCTACTTCTGGTTCCTCTCCTCACGGTCTCACCGTGGTATCCAGTTCACAGACGCACTGTAACCCCATTCATGTGGCACCGTAACCCTTGCAAACCGGTGCCACCGTGACCTCTTGGCACTGTGACTCTTCTGTCACTGTCTCTCCATGATTCTATTTTACAGACGCACAGTTTCATCCTCTCACCATAACCCAGCTCATGGTCTCTTTCACATGGACTTTTAGCCATCGTATCCTGCCACCGTTTCGCCCTGTTACATGCATCATCTCCTTGCGCCACCATTTCAACCAATCTTCCATCCACAGCTACATGGAAAAGCTAAAATATCACCGCCAATGTGTTCTGGTGTGGAGCCACCTCAGGCCGCTGAAGTCCTCAATAAGCCGCCATTGCAACTGGATCAAGAGGACCCACACCATGTCGGAACCCGAACCACTGTGTCACCAGGAAGAATCCCTTTTCCAAGGCTGAGTCGAGGAAGTGGCCTAATAGTTTTCCGCTGTTGTTGAATACCTGCAACCAGATTTTGAAAAGGGTTTCACCATGAGGGTAATTTTACCTGTTTGAACTGGACGAGGAGAAGAAGACGCTGCTGAGGAGAATTTCTCCACCATCTGAGACTTGATCGCCACTGGAGCTAGGCGGAGGAAGAGTAACCCACTGTCGCACCAAGAGGAGGCTGAGTCCGCTGGTGCCCGCTGTCGCAGCGGCTTCTAACAGAAGGTTCCCTTGTTGCGTCACTGTGGAAGGAATTTGAGGTCGTGAGTTTTTCATGAGCCGCACCACACTAACCGTTGTATCTGAGGCTGATGCCGATGGAAGTTGTGTGCCGCACCAGCTACCCAATGATCTCTCTGTCACTGTGAACCAAGATCGGAGAAGTGAGGAGGAGGGTAATCTGAGTGCTGCTACGAGAGGAGTGAAACCACCTACTTTTGCCGCATGGAGAGGAGGCTAAAGCGAGGCCGATTCTAAGCCGCTAAAGGGTCCGCCATTGGTGTTGCAGGAGAAACCATGTGGCTATTGAATCATTCAACTAAAGATGCATCACCACAAGTAGAAATCGGAGCTGCTGGATTTGGAGGGTTCGAAACTTCGATTGAGGGAGTTGGGAGGAGGTTCTTAGACCGATGTGCTGAAAGGGATTTCCGCTAGAGCAGATTCGCCGAGCCGCGGACCTGAAGAAGGATCCGATGAAGAAGAAGACCCCCTACCCAGTAGCACCGAAATTGGGGGTTGATTAACCTAAAAATATAAAAAAAATAACAATAATATAAAAAGATAAAGAAAAAGAAAAAGAAAAATATAATAATAATAGTTAATAAATTAGTCAAACTAATATAGTGTAATATATAACAACTTTTATAATAATAAGTAGATAAATTATAAAATAAAATATGAGTCAACTAATAAGGATTTAAAGAATTAAAATTTAAACAATAATAATTTATAGATTAAGTCAATTAGTAATTAATATAAATATTCTAAATCTTTAATTTTAATTCTAACAGAATAATTATTTTAGTAAGGTAATTAATATTAATTTAAGTAATTTAATTAAGTTTTACTTTCTAGTTACAAAATTATTAATAATAACTTAATAACTTTATTAAAGATTTTATAATAAATTAATAATCATAGTATTTAAAAATAACCATCTTCTAAGATATTTATTAACATTAATTACTATAATAATAAACTAAAAAAATAACTATAAAATTTTAATTAACTTTATTTGTGTTTTAATTGTTTTATTTTTATGAACTTGTTTTGAAGGTTCATTCAAGAGACAGGTTTACATCCATATTCATCTAACTAACTCACCGGTAGTTAGTTATGAGGGGATTTCGAGCGCGATGTGTCTGTCGCTAAAAGATTGCACGTGTGCGATGCACAACTGACGGACTTTTAAAGTCGGTTGAATTGGTCGGTGACAAGCAGCAGATGACGGAGGACATAAAAGCAGAGTAGTAGAAGATTATTAGGGGGGATTCATTCGAAAAATACACTAGACACGGGAGCAGAGTGGAGAACCTGAAGCGACTCTCGGAGAACTATTCCTTGGAGACCCGAGGGCCTGGAGAAGGAAGAATTCATAGGAGCAAAGGGTGTTTTTCTTCCTCTGTTCTTCTATAATTCTCTTCCTCTGTTATTCAATGTTTTTAGAACATGTAAAGAAAGAAGTGTTAGGATAAATACTTACAGTTCGGGGGGGGAATTGAGTCTACTGGTTGTCATTCTTTTCTTTTCTCATTATCCTGTTAATGAGATCGGAATTGATTAGCAAGGTCAGTTCTGATTACATTCCATTACAACGTACCACTTGTGCTTAATCTAAGGTTTCCACATTAATATGGCGAGCTTAAATGTGTATTGATTTTCTTGAACATTTAAATGGAAATAAAAAGGCTACAAGACATACGGTGAGTTAGTTCTGTGTTCTTTTCCAAACTTGAATTCTTTTAAGTTGGTTAATCTAATGGTGGCGAACTCTGAAATTGGCCGGCTTGAGTGATTATCTCTTGGAGAGGGAAATAAATCACTCTATTTTAGTGTTATTAGTTGTAAACAATGTCGTGAGAAAGTATACCTTCAAAACCAGTAGATTTGATATACTCCCCGGACGTTTTTTTTTCTCCAGATTGTTTACTTTCCAGTGCACTGTTTCTCTGTTTCTTGCTGTTTTGAGTTTTTTTCTTGATTTGATACAGTTTAGAAAAAAACTAAAAAATGTGTGGTTTCACTTTACAGTACATAAAAACAAAAAATAATTAAAATAAAAAATAATATAAAAAGTAAAAATTAGAAAAACCACTCCGCTGCTGACAACAGTGGAGTTTTCCAAGTTTTTTTAGTTTAGTAGTGGCCAATTTAGTCTTCCCTGTGGGTTCGACCTTGCTTGCCACATATACTGTAGTTAGTAGGAAAATAAATATTAAACATTGACCGACATCAGCGATAGTTTAGGTCAAGTTTTTTGCGCCGTTGCTGGGGAAGGCACGCATTGAGAGTCTAGGGATTAAAAAACAATAAAAAATAATAAAAAATCATTTAAAAAAACTGTTTAAAAAATACTGTGAACTGGAACCTACTGCTTTTGTTGAAAATTAAAAATCTACATCAATTATGAAGCTTTGTGTGTTTAAACTCATCTGTTTATAGTTTAAAAAATGGATAATTATGAGGACTATAATAACCAACTTGATCCATTTTGTGTTTGTTGTGGCTGTTATGGGCACACTTCCTGGCAGTGTGTTTATAACCAACCACAACAAATTGATTACATTGAATAAAATGAAAACATTGAATCTAGTCCTGACACCCTAGCTAAAATTGAACTAATTGATTCTAAATTGGATTCTAGGGTTGAACTAATTGACAATTGGTTAACTCAAACCCATGAAATTAAACTTAGAGATTCACAAGAGCGGGATAAAAGAATGAAAAGATTGGAAAACATGCTCTTGGAATTAAAACAAAGGGTTAAAGAACAAGAATAATTTAAAGAAAATGAAAATGTTTATAAAAGATTTGAAGATCAAGTGGATGAAGAGAGTGATTTTGAAACTGGGCAAAAAAACATTCACTTTGAAGATTCTGAAACTGTTGAACCAAATTTAGAAATAACCAACTCACATAATCAAGAACACATAATTGAAAATACAATAAAGAGTTTTAGTGGAGTTGAGTTGCTCAATTTCGAAACTGAATTGAAACAGATTGAAAATGAAAGTCCAGTTCTCTTCATAATTCCTACACTGGAGAAAAATCATTGTTTTAGGAGTTTTGAAAAAGAAGTCACTCGGGTAGAAGAGAAAATTGAAACTAAAAACTTGAATGTTAAAAACTCTTCACCCAACATTTTTGAACTTGTGAACAATGAGCCTGAACTTGATATTGGGTACACTTTGGAAGAGAACATTAAGTTAAAAATCACAGAGTCTCAAATCTTTGAACCTAAACTCAACACTTCTCTATCATATTTTGAACCTGTAAACCCAATAATCTCTGAACTATTGTTGGATAATGAAGCTGAGGGAATGATTTTTGAAGAAAAACTAACTGATGAGTTTAATTTTCCCTATTCTTATAGTGATCACTTATCTGAAACACTGTGCAATGAAATTGAAAACAGTGTTGTAATTTATGGGGAAAATTGTTTGAATTTGATCAATCATGAACATGACTTCATTGAAGCTGAATTAAATATTTCTTCTCCTGAACTGAACTTTTTGGAAAACACTATGGACTTTGTTTTGGAAAGTGAGCCTTTTGAACCTGAACATAATGTAGAGCTTGAACACACATTAGACGATGGTTGTAGAATTGATTTTTTTGAAGCAGTACATATTGAGTGTTCATTCACAGATGAGGATCTTTTGGAAGAGATTTATAACATTGTTAGAGTTGAACCTGTTAGTGAAAAAATAAATTCTCTTCCTTGTCAGTAACTTACATACTCATATGTGAAGGGTGCAAAAGATCATCATGATACTGATAGTAGTCTAGAGGGAGAATTAGAATTGAGTTCCATTGTACATGATTCAGTTCAGCACTTAATTGAATCTCCTCTTGGACCTACTATTTAGTATTCACCCACAAGCACCCTTGAATTTGAACCAGTTAATGTTGAAGTTGAGAGAGAAATCCATGAAAATAATTCTAAAACCTTTGAATCACCTTGTACTATAATGTCCCTTTATGTGAACTCAACTCTTGATAACTCTGAACTTATTCTGGAAGTGGACAGCACTATTCCAATTACTGTTAAACGGTGTTTCTTGGGGATTTTTGCAGCTAATGATAAATTGGTTTTAGTCTATTTCTGTTTTGTTGCCCACATAATTCAACTTTCTATGAAAAGAAGATGGACCAAACAAATGTGGTGGTTTCTATTAAAGAAACCACATCCACTTAGTGACTACGGTTAGTTTCTAGGTGAGTCCGGCTGAGGACTTTAAACCTAGCGCTTCATGGGAGGCAACCCATGTTTTTTGTTTTGTTAATAAATAAAAAATTGTAATTAGATAAATTATAACTGAAGACTCTAAATTCAGTGCTTCTTGGGAGTCAACCCATGTTCTTTTATTTGGGTTTACTTTTCTTCTGTTTGTATTTTACATTGAATAAAGTCATGTTGTGTTGCCTCCTGTATGCACTATATCTGTTGGATTTTTGTTCCTGGTTTATATGTTCTTTCTCAGGTTGTTGCTTCTTGTGTCAAAAAATGGAGTGGAATTACCATGATGAAGGATTGATAAAAAAAATAATTCAGGGAAGTACTTTACTATTGAATTCTGTTTCATCATTCTGCTCTTTAATTCTTCATAAAAAAATTCTGCTCACTAAAAAAAATTCTGTTTGTATTGTAAAAATTCTGCTACATGTGTACTGAAAATTCTGCTACATTATAACTGTATAAAATTATGTTGCATGTATTGCTACTTAATTTCTTAAAATTTTACACATGATTAAAATCTTGCATGTATTAGAATGTATTTTTTTTATGTCACTGCTCAGATTAAAAATTTTGTATGTGCCTCTTGCTGAAAAGAACTGAATTGCATTGTTATTAAAACCATTTCACTGCATGAATTAAGTGTGTGGGGGGGGGGGTTCAATGCTGGTGGTCTTTTGAATCTTATTATTCTTTAGGGTGTTTAACTTGTATTTTCTTACTACTTAATTGAACATCTATTTTAATCATACCTTGCTAAACTTTCTTACACCCTATGAATTGTGATTTCACACTTCATATGCATTGTTGAACTTTAATTGAAAAATTTACACTGGACTTGAATTTTAATGCATGTACATGCTAATTAACCTGCTGATTGTTTATTCATTGTGGAAAACTAAATTTTTGAACTTCATTGAGACCCTTTATATATTTCATATATCTACTTAATTGAAAATCTATTTTGAACTTTAATTGACTAATTGTTTTTCTCCATATTTAGAAGTCAAATTTGGGGACAAAGTTGGGTTTTATGTGTGGGGGAGGGGGTCAATTCTTGACTATGCTAATCTGTTCTTTATTTAAAGCCCATCAATTCCCACTGTAATTTCAAACTCTTTGTAAAAAATGGTTAATTTTTTTTCAAAATTCTTGCATAATTTTAGGCTTTACAATTTTTCTCAATTGGGTCTTGCCTTAGGAAAAGTATCTTGATGGAAGATATGATTTGCATTGCGTCTGAAATTAATGATTTTGGATGATTGCTAAGTGATATTACTTAGTGATTTGATGGAAACTCGATTTGGGAACTACCTCTGGTAGTGATATGGGTTACATTTTTTATGGAGTTATGATCATAACTCTTGGAACTGGAAGTTTGATTCTGATTCTAGTGGCCTCTTTCATTTTCTTTTAAATTATTAAAATTAGTTTCTTTAATGAGCCAATGTAAATGAATTTTATATAAATCTTCTAAAACTGGAGTAATTTGGGCATCTAGGGTTTCACGGTGAGTCTCTGAGACCCTAGGTGCTGGGTGAGTTTCTGTTAACTAAAAGCCCTCTGTACACTCTGAATAAGTGCATTTCCCAGTTCTTAGCAAAATGATACATGGCTTGGGAAAAATAAATAAAGTGTCTAGGGTCAAAAATGACCTCATTAAGGTGAGGGGAATGATTAACGCTAGATGAATAAGGGGTCAATTGATTTATATGGAAATCATTTAGTTTGTATCAATAAGGTGATTCACTAATAAATTATTTATTCTTTGAAACCTAGTAGATGAGTCAAAGTACAAGGTTCCTCTAGTTATGTTCTTAATTCCACATAAATTTTACCACTTATCACTCTTGGATATTGTAATTAAGTCTGGATTGAATTTAGTCACTAAGTAGTACCACATATGAGGCATGACATCTTCATTACTTGATGATTCATAGTTTTCAAGAATACTAGTGAGTATTTTCTTAAGGAAGGGTTCATATGAGAAACTTAGTTTATAAAAGCCTACTGACATGTCATTGTCCTTTGTTTCAAATTGCTGGTCATGTTACATTTTGAGCAGTATCATGAAAATCATACTTTTTTTTTCAAAGAGAATAAATCATGGGATTGTTTGAGGACAAACAATGTTTAAGTGTGGGGGAATTTGATGTGGCCTTAAAAACACATGTTTTGCCACATATTTTTATTTAATTTTTATCAATTTAATTATTTATTTTAATACTTTTTAGTAAATAATGACTCTTTTGTATTATTGTCATTAATTTTGATAATCAATCAATTTTTATAATTATTTGTGTATTTTAAGCCTTAAAATAATTGATTTATTTCTTACTTTAATTTTATAGACTAATAACTATTTTTTAAGATTGTTGTTTTTGTCTGCATAGTTAATAATTTAACATTAAATAATTTGTCAGTTTGATTTTTTCACTTTAAATATATAGTCTTAATCTGACATTGCATGTACTTAGAATAAATTTAATTTGACCTAATTAGTAGATGTATTTCAATAATTCATTAGTTAAAATAAATGATTATAGACCTAATTCAATCATTAAGTCTCTTTAAATTTTATTAAATTAATTAGAATTTTAATATAAAATGATTATCTTTCTACATTAAATTAATTTAATTTGATATCGTAACTATTTAACTTTGTCTTATAAATGTTTAAATTTTATGTTAACTTTTAATAAGTCAATTTCTTTTTAATATAGTAATAATTTAAGTTATGAGAATTAATGTTATTAATAATTTCATTTAAGTTTAATTGTTTAAATAAATTTATTAATGTTTATTTTTCAAATTAATTTTGTGTTTGTTTTAATTTAGTTTTAGTTTTTATTAATTACATTGTTCATATTCTCTTTAAGTTTTTAATTTAATTTATTTACTCTACTTATTTTGCAGGTTCACAATTTTAACACTGTCACGGTGTCTCCTGCTTCTGGTTCCTCTCCTCATGGTCTCACCGTGATATCCAGTTCACAGACACACTGTAACCCTATTCATGTGGCACCGTAACCCTTGCAAACCAGTGCCACCATGACATCTTGGCTTCGTGACTCTTCTGTCACTGTCTCACTGTGATTCTATTTCCCAGATGCACAGTTTCATCCTCCCACCGTAACCCAGCTCACGGTCTCTTCCTCATGGACTTTTAGCCACCGTATCATGCCACTGTTTTTCCCTGTTACATGCATCATCTCCTTGTGACACTGTTTCAACCTATCTTCCATACACAGCTGCATGGAAAAGCTAAAATATCATCGCCAATGTGTTCTGGTGTGGAGCCTCCTCAGCCCGCTGAAGTCCTCAATGAGCCGCCATTGCAACTGGATTAAGAGGACCCACACCATGTCGGAACCTGAACCACTATGTCACCAGGAAGAACCCCTTTGACGAGGCTGAGTTGAGGAAGTGGCCTAATATTTTTCCACTGTTGTTGAAGATCTGCTACCAGATTTTGATAAGGGTTTCAACATGAGGGTAATTTTACCTGTTTGAACTAGACGAGGAGAAGAAGACGCCGCTGAGGAGAATTTCGCCGCCATCCAAGACTTGATCGCCACTAGAGCTAGGCGGAGGAGGAGTAACCCACTGCCGCAACAAGAGGAGGCCGAGTCCGTTGGTGCCCGCTGTCGCCGCGGCTTCTAGTAGAAGGTTCCCTTGTTGCGTCGTTGTGGAAGGAAGTCGAGGTCGTCAGTTTTTCATGAGCTGCACCACACCAACCGCTGGATCTGAGGCCGATGCCAATGGATGTTGAGTGTTGCACCAGCTACCCAAAGAACTCTCTGTCACTATGAACCAAGATAGGAGAAGTGAGGAGGAGGGTAATCTGAGCGCTACTACGAGAAGAGTGAAACCACCTACTTTCGCCGCATGGAGAGGAGGCTGAAGCGAGGCCGATTCTAAGCTGCTGAAGGGTCCGCCGTTGGTGTTGTAGGAGAAGCCATGTGGCTATTGAAGCTTTCAACTAAATATGCCACACCACATGTAGAAATTTGAGCTGCTGGATTTAGAGGGTTCGAAACTTCGATTAAGGGAGTTGGGAGGAGGTGCTCAGACCGCCGTGCTGAAAGGGATTTCCGCTAGAGCAGAGTCGCCGAGCCACGGGCCTGGAGAAGGAGCCGATGAAGAAGAAGACCCCACCTACTCAGTACCACCGAAATTGGGGGTTGATTAACCTAAAAATATAAAATAATAATAACAACAATATAAAAAGATAAAGATAAAGATAAAGAAAAATATAATAATAATAGTTAATAAATTAGTCAAAATAATATAGTGTAATATATAATAACTTTTATAATAATAAGTAGATAAATTATAAAATAAAATATGAGTAAACTAATAAGGATTTAATGAATTAAAATTTAAACAATAATATTTCATAGATTATGTCAATTATTAATTAATATAAATATTATAACTCTTTAATTTTAATTCTAACAGAATAATTATTTTAATAAGGTAATTAATATTAATTTAAGTAATTTAATTAAGTTTTACTTTTTAGTTACCAAATTATTAATAATAACTTAATAACTTCATTAAATATTTTATAATAAATCAATAATCATAATATTTAAAAATAACCATCTTCTAAGATATTTATTAACTTTAATTAATATAATAATAAACTAAAAAAATAACTATAAAATTTTAATTAACTTTCTTTGTGTTTTAATTGTTTTATTTTTATGAACTTGTTTCGTAGGTTCATTCAAGAGACAGTTTTACATCTATATTCATCTAACTAACTCACCAGTAGTTAGTTAAGAGGGGATTTCTAGCGCGACGTGCCTGTCTCTAAAAGAACGCACGTGTGCGGTGCACAGCTGAGGGACTTTTAAAGGCGGTTGAATTGGTCGGTGACAAGAAGCAGATGACGGAGGACATAAAAGCATAGTAGCAGAAGATTATTAGGGGGGAATTCATTAAAAAAACACTAGACACGGGAGGAGAGACGAGAACCTGAAGCGACTCTCAGGGAACCATTCCTTGGAGACCTGAGGGCTTGGAGCAGGAGGAATTCACATGAGCAGAGGGAGTTTTTCTTCCCCTGTTCTTCTATAATTTTCTTTATCTTTAATTCAATGTTTTTAGAACATGTAAAGAAAGAAATGTTAGGATAAATACTTACAGTTCGGGGGGGATTGAGTCTACTAGTTATCATTCTTTTCATTTCTCTCTATCCTGTTAATGAGATCAGAATTGATCGGCGAAGTCGGTTCTGATTACATTCCATTACAACATACCACTTCTGCCTAATCTAACGTTTCCACATTAATACAGTGAGTTTAAATGTGGATTTATTTTCGTGAACAATTAAATGGAAATAAAAAGGCTACAGGACATAAGGCGAGTTAGTTCTGTGTTCTTTTCCAAACTTGAATTCTTTTTAGTTGGTTAATCTAAGGGTGGCGAACTCTGAAATTGGTCGGCTTGAGTGATTATCTCCTGGAGAGGAAAATAAATCACTCTATTTGAGTGGTATTAGTTTTAAACAATGTCGTGATAATGTATACCTTCAAAACCAGTAGATTTGATATACTCCCCGGATGTTTTTTTATCCAGATTATTTACTTTCCAGGGCACTGTTTCTCTGTTTCTTGTTGTTTTGAGTTTTTTTCCAGATTTGATATAGTTTAGAACTAAAACTAAAAAAAATGTGTGGTTTCACTTTATAGTACTTAAAAACATAAAAAAAATTAAATGAAAAAAATTTAAAAATAAAAAATTAGAAAAACAACTCCACTGCTGACAACAGTGGAGTTTTCCATGTTTTTTTAGTTTAGTAGTGTCCAATTTAGTCTTTCCTGTGGGTTTGACCCTACTTGCCACATATACTGTAGATAGTAGGAAAATAAATATTAAACTTTGACCAGCTTCAATGACAGTTTAGGTCAATAATTTTAACATTATGATTAGTGTTTATAAGTACAATTGGATAAAGGAAATTTTATATTGAAAGAAGAGTTAATGGCCTAAAACAATAGAGTCATGATGTCTAAATCTCATTTGTCAGAGCTTGGGAGGGAGGTTTCATCATTGGGGATTTCCCTTGACCAATCCTAATATGAGATTTGAAAATTGAATCTTGATTGAAATTGGTTATGATAGAAGTTCAAGTTAGTGGAGATTACTACTTGGTCAATGTTAGCTGAGGCACCAAAAAAAACTAACATCATAGAGAACCTTACTCTTATAGAGTACACTGGTGTAATAAGGGGCTATGTGTCATGGCCTTACAGTGTAATTACATTGTTTAAATAATGTTTTTATTCCATCATTTTTGTTTTAAGAATAGTTTTACTTAATAAAATTTAGATGGAATTTGATAAATTGATTTTTTTTCGAGATATTGTAATTTCATAAAAAAATAATTATTATAATAAACTAAGGTATTTTGAATAATGTTTATTTTAATGAAATATTTTGATTAAAACACTATTATTTAAAAATAAATGATAAAATATGTGTTCCCAAGTTTCATAAATATTGTTATGCATATTCACTCCAATATTATTTTTATAAATACATTATTTTTATATTTAAAAGTTAAAATTATATTATTAAGAAAATTATTATTATAAAATAAATTTTAATTTTGATATCAACACATCAAAATTTGATTAGATTGAATTTATGAGAATTTTCAAAAATACTTTATATTTTTTGAATAGTAAAAATATAGTTTGAGTTATTTGGTATGTTAATGACATCATAATTATATCATAATGATGTAATAAATAATTAACCAAAAACAATGACATAAAATATGTTATTATATTAATATTTTTTATTTTAATATATTTTAATCAATTTATGAATATATACTTTAATTTATATATTCTAAAATGAAAACTTTACATTTAAAAATGTTATTTTGTGAAAACATTAATTCTACTTTCCAAAATAAGTAATTTAAAATTATGTTCGACTCTTTTTGATTAAAATAACATAAAAATTTTCACAAGTATCCAATACCATGGGAAAATACCATGTGAAATCCTATGGGTTTTCATTTACCACTACTTAGGTTTCTAAAGCCTAAATTTAGAAATTAATAAACAAATCCCCCATATTTGCTATAAATACCCAACCATTTTCCATTTTCATTCACTAACAAAACATCCCCCATTACTATATGATAGTTTTACCTCCCAATGAGTCCTCACAAGTTGTTTTCAATCCACTAAGGTATCGATCCTCGATTTTTAGTAACTACTCTTCAAGCTAAGGTTAATCTCCACTTCTCTTTTCCTTTCGAGTTTTCTCTTTGAGCGGTATATCTTTAAAATATATACGTTATGTTATTATGTAAAACATATTTTATAACATTACTATATTAAGATTATTTTTGACTGGGAGACCCATGAACCCTCTCTTTTTACCCTTTTTGAATACTATGTTTTATACCCGTTACGTTTCCAGTTTTACTTCCCAAATTTTCTCTCTTCTCCTAAACAAATTTCCTTTTATTTTATTTTTTGAATACCAAAACCTATTTATTTTCCATGTTTATTCAACAATAAGTAAAAATTATTTATTTTATTCTAGAATTTGAATACGCAAAACTCTCATTCCCATTTTATGGGTTATAAATGAAAAAAAGAACGTGTTTTTAAGCACTTTTTTGAAACACTGTGATTTTTATATGAAACTAATTTCTTCTATTCTACAAGGATTATTTATATATTATTTTATTGATATCTATTTAGATCATATTAATTAATACATATGAATGGTGCACCCTGATAGCGCTCCAATTTGTTTTGTAAATAAATTTATCTCTACAGATGAAATATTATACAATATCACGGTAAATAACCTTGTTATTTTTACGACACCTCAGTGATTAACCTTGGTTATATTATTATTAATGTCTAAATTAAATTTTTTAGCCACATTTTCACGTTATGATTCATTTTATTTTTAATATATTAAAACTCATGTTCTCTTGATCATTCCATAATGATATTCCTCATGTTATTATTTTTAATCCTCAAGATCACATGTATATTGTTCCCCTTATATTCCCTTAATCGACCTTATTTTCACCCTTTCCATTCATTTATGTCCCCAGATTATGATATTCAGTAAATTTAATTAGTATTAACCTTTCAATATTTGTTTCTAGATGATTAGAATAATTTTTTAGGTTTTCATGTATTATGTACCTTTTTTCCATGAAAGTCAACTTTAAAAGATCCTCTATTTTGTATCACATAATTAAAATATTATTTAATAAAAAGGTTTGATTCCATATTTGGTATAAAAGTATGGTTTAGTTATTTATGGAAATGGGAATTTTAAAACATTAAGAATAACCTTAGAGACAAGTTAAAATATAGGAAAACATCCCGGTACTTTGGTTAAGTATTAACTATGTGGTTTATAAGGAATGAAATCCCTATCTAGATATGAACAAGTGGATGTGTCTCTAGAATAGATGTATCAACAGTTAAAACCCAAAAACACTACTTTAATCTATACTCAAATGGGAAGATGTGCATAAAAATGTTCCTTGCTTCACTCATGGTTTGACACTCTAGGTATGACACTCCCTGGGGATATGTTTGGTTAATCACAATCTTTTCTTGAACCATTATGAAGGATTTATATAAAAGATAATTTTTTAAAGAATAAAATATTTAATAATGATTTTTTAAGACATAAAATTTCATTATAATTATAATATTCTTAAAAGAAATAAATTTCACACTATATTTTATTCTTTTAGAAAATAGACCGAAATAAGAGGAAAAATGTAAATGGTGTGCGAAATAGACAATATGCTGATGGCCCTCTCATGGAAGATGGAATGAAAAACATCATAATAATTATTAATAATATAAATTTTGTTATGATAAATATCTTTAATAAATTACAAAGAATAGATTAACCTCAAAGGTAAAAACTTTACATTAAGTCCTTTATGCATCAACGACAACCTTCTTTTACTGTATCTACCGACCCATTTATTAATAAACAATAGATAATCTCTATAGAAATGATCTTTTTTGTAGTTGTTTTTCAGAGTCGTATAAATTCATACTAGTTATATAGCACTTTTATGGATAATCTGATTAGTGCTGGATACTGGTTAAAAACATGAAGCAAAGAATGTAGATGGATGTTATGGAGTGGGAAGAGATTAGGGAAACCTCTTTCAGAAAATATTCCCCTATTAAATGATAAATAATGTAGAGAAGGAGTTACAAGAGTTGGATCAAAAGTAAAATACATATATGGGAGGCTATGTGATGAAATTTACAATTATTTCTCATTAAAACTATATCTTTGTCATGAAACCTAATGGAAAGGATGGTAGATTCTTTGGTGTACTAAGACACCATATATAAAAGAATCTATCCAATGAAGTCTATGAAAGAGATTAGGAGATAGTGAGAAGAGATATTAATGTTTAACTAGAGTTATAAGAGATGTAATCGTCCCATTGATCGAAAAAAATGAAGAGATCAATGGATCCGATCATAGAGAGGAATTTTAATCATGGAAGAGGAGGAAAGAAAGTGAAACTTCCCACTTGAAAAAAAATGTGGGAATAAGATTTTGGGGCACTAATTTCTCAAGAGAGGGAAATGTTACATGTGTGTAATAGATATCCATATTTCTCAAAACATTCATAGCTAGGTGAAGCCTCATCTTTTCAACACTCAACAAAGGGAAGATGATGCAAGTCGAGCCTGTAGTCCAATTATTCATGTGTGGAAAGATTGGTAACTTTTCCAATTAGTTTATAAATAAAAAATATTTTAGGGTAATCACCATCAACCCCAACATAGGCTAAGGGATAATGGATATGGATTTTCTATCACAATGGATTAATTTTAATCTCTAATTGATGCAGTAGAAGTTACTCTCATTGTTCTATCAAATCTATAAAGTTATTTTTTTATTCTGGTTATATGCATTCCATTATTTTATATATGTATGAAAATAATATAGAATCAATCCATAAATGTGTAAAGGTATAGTTATCATTAAAGACTTCTGGAGGGATTATCCAATCATCAAAAGTGTATAGAAACATAGTATTCACTTTGGAGAGAATAATATCATCGAAAATCTAGTATTCATTCCCATACTAGAATTTGACAGAATACTAGGGATGGACTAGCTCTCAAATTATAATTCTAATATCAACTATATAATCAAGTAAATATCAGTATTATTGAATGAAAAACCTATAGTTGTTTTCAATGAATATATATCTCGATTAAAGCTTTTTCTATAAGCCCTTACCACAGACTTCATTATTAAGATTATTGGTGAAGATGTTGAAACAAATGAAAGTATGAAAATAGAAAACATACCCATAATTTAGGGATACATTGATTTATTTCTTATGGATTTACATAGACCTCTCCTAGAAATAGAGGTAGAGTTCTACATATAACTCATGCCTAGATCCAAGCCGATATCATAGTGCCTATATAGAATGTAATATTTGGAGATGGAGGAATTAAAGAAACGAATAAAGGGTTTTTGGAGAAGCGGTTTACCCATCCAAGTTTGACTCCTTGGGGAGAAACAGTTCTCTTTGTGAAGAACAAGTATGGATCAATGTGCCTATACAGTGATTATAGAGAACTTATCGGGATCACAGTGAAGAATAAGAACCCTCTTCCAAGGATTTATGATCAATTTACCTAGCATCATGGGGATCAATTCATCTCCAAGATTTATCTTTGATCAAATAATCATCAATTCAGGGTGAAGAAAGAAGATATTCGAAAACTACCTTCTCATCAAGAAATGGCCATTATGATTTTGTTGTTATTTTCTTCCTCCTGACCAATGCTCCTACAATATTAATGGATTTGATTAATAGAGTCTTTAATGACTAAATTGATAACATTGTGGTAGATTTTGTTTATTATATTCTGATATATTCTAAAAGTCACTTGGAGAATGAGAATCATATAAGTGTTATATTGAAAAACTGAGGATGGAGAGTCTATTTGGACTGTTTATAAAATGTGGTTTTTTGTTAAAAGAAGTTGCTTTCTTGGGGAAAAATCTAACCAATGAAAGAATCTCAGTTAACCCTACCAAGAAAAAGTTTATAGAGGTGTGGCCTCATCCTATAAAAATAATTGAGATTCATAGTTTTTGTAGTTTATCAAGATATTATAGGATATTTTTTAAAATACATTCATGAATTTCTAATCCACTAATGAAGTTAGCACAAAAAGGGTCCATGTTCAACTGGAATAAGGAATGTGAATTATATTTACGTGAGCCAAATAATAGATTGGTAAATTCACCTTTGTTTACTCTACCCTCTATTAGATAAGGATTCATTATTTTTAGTGATGCATATCTGAAAGGTATTTAAAGATTCCTTATGTAAAATGACAAGTTAATTGCTTATGTATCTTCATAGTTGAAGCCCCGTGGAAAACATTATTCAATGCATGACCTGGAATTGGATATGCTTTTTTTACGTTGAATATATTTACTTACTATCTTTATGGGGATGAATGTGATATATATATAGACCACCAAAGTATCAATTATATTTTCATGCAAAAGGAATTGAACCTGAGACAAAGGAGATAGTTGGAATTGAAAATCACTAAACAATGTTTTCGATGCATTAAGTAGGAAAGTCTATGTTGTTCTATAAATGATTAGGATTAAAAAATATCCATTGATCAAAGACCTTGTAAAATAAGAAAAGGGAATCATAAAGGAAGGTATATTATAAACATAATACTAAATTATTTCTCAACCATCATTACTAGAGAATATCAAGAAATATCAAAGAGAATATCATTTTTTACAGAAGGGGATAGAATCTATGAAGAATGGGATGTTTCTAAGTTCAATATTGATCAAGAAGGTGTACTGAAAATTCATATAAGGATATGTGTTATATCTATTCTATAAATGATAATGAGTTCATCGATGAAGCTCAAAGCTCTACTATCTCTATAAGTCCGGTAAGCACTAAAATTTATAGGCACCTTTGTGATCATTATTGGTGGGATAACATGAAAAAGAAAGATTGTTGACTACACAACAAGGTTCCATGTGTGTCAATAAGGGAAGGTAGAGCAACAAATTCCTAAAGGGTTATTACAAACACTACCCATACCAACATGGAATTTGGATAATATCATGATGACATTTTTCATTTATATCCCTAAAACATCCAAAGGAATAAATGTGATTTCGGTTATAGTGGATCAACTCACTAAGACAACCCATTTTATATCTATACATTAAGAATTTTCTCCTGATCAACGTTCCAATATTTATGTAAATAATGTTGTGAGGTTTTATGGATTACCACTCTCAATCGCATTGGATCGTGATCCTAGGTTTACTTCAAAATTATGGAGATGTCTTCAACATGATCTGACTATCAAATTGGATTTCAGTACGGCCTATCACTGCCAAACTAATGAAAAATATGAATGGACTATTCAATCACTTGAGAAAATTATGATAACATGATCAATGTAATTTAAAGTTGGGTGAGATCAACATCACCCATTACATGAGTTCTAATAAAATAATAGCTTCCATTCGAGTATTTAAATGGCATTGTGCGAAGCTCTATATGGGAAGATATGTAGAACTCCTACTTATAGGGATGATGTTAGTGATAGAATGTTTATTTGGATTAATCTTGTTCAAGAGGTAATAAAAAAGATTAATTACATCCAAAAACTAATTAAGGCTTCTTAGAGTCAATATAAGAGCTATGCTGACAGTTGTCAAAGGGGCTTGGTGTTTGGTGTTAGAGATAAACTATTCTTTAGAATATCACCATAGAATAGAGTCAAGCAGTTTGGGAAGATGGGGAATTTTAGTCCAAGGTACATTGAACCCTATGAAATACTTGATCATATAGGAGTAGTGGAATATCAACTTTCACTTACAACAAATATATATCAACTTCATGATGTATTCTATGTATCTCTCTTGAAAATGTACATACCTGACCCTTCACATGTACTGAATCTAGAAGTGATGCAACTAGAACATGACCTCTCTTATGAGGATTAGTGGTTGGAGATATTGGACAATAGAGACAATGTTCTACACAATAAGACTACCCACCTCATCATAATTTTTAGAGGAACAATATATATGAGTAACTGATGTGGGAACTAGAGGATAACATATTGCAAAATTACCCAAACCTTTTCTCAGCTGAGGGAACAATTTTAAATTTTGGGGATGAAATTTCTTAAGGGTGGAATAATGTAACGACTTGAAATTTTTGAATGATAATTGTTCCATGAAAATGTGTCTTATATTATTTTATACATAATAGAACCATATATTTTTAATAATGAAGTGAATATAAAGAGAAATTTTATCATATATATTTGACCATTATATGACCATTGGGAATTATACTCTTGATAATAATTATAACATTATAATTAGTATTTCTAATTAATATTTAACAAAGGATAATTGATATATAAATAGGTTTAAATGACCTCAACTTATAGATTCTTGTTTTTAAAAACCCATTTTTCAGATCTTGGGAGGGTGGTTTCATCACTGGGGTTCACCCTTGACCAAGCTCAAGCTGAGGTTCCACAAGTTAAGCTTGAATGAAATCACATATGGGAGAATTTCAAGGTAGTGGAGATTCCCACTCTGACAATGTTGGATAAGGCATCCCACACAACTACCACCATCGCATACCTTACTCATAAAGTGTAAATGGTTTTAATAATGGGTTACATGTCTTGAACATAGTGTTTAATTCCCTTCTTTAAATAAAATTATTATTCCATAATTTAAATTTCATGAATTTTTTTTCTCTATAAAATTGAGATATATTTTCATAAATTGATTTTTCAAATAAATATTACACTTTAAAAAATAATTATTATTAAAATAAACTAACGTATTATGATTAATGTTTATTTTAGTTATATATTATGATTAAAATACTCTTATTAAAAAATAAAGGATAAAATAATTTATTTTCAATGTGTCATAAATTTTACTATGCATTTTCAATTCACTTTTATTATTAATAAATTAGAATTTTTTTATTTAAAAGTTAAAATCCTAATATTTATAGAATTATTATGATAAAATAAATATTATTTCTGAAAACAACATGTTGAAATTAGGTTAGGTTGAATTTATGATAATTTTCTAAAATGCATTGTTTTTTGGTGAATAATAAAAATACAGTTTGAGTTTTTCTATATATTAGTGACATCATTATTTTATCATAATTATTTTACCCTTTTCTAAAACCATCTTTTATACCTGTCAGACTATCGATTTTACTTCTCAAAATTTCTATTTTCTCCTCAAACAATTCCCTTTAATTTTATTAATTTGAATATCCAAACCTATTTCTTTTACATGGGTATTCAAAAATATGTAAAATTCTTTATTTAATTATATAATTGATATAAGTAAAACCATCATTCCATTTTTGTGGGTTATAAAGGATATAGAGATCTGGTCATTAAGAACTTTTTTAGAACACCATGAATTTTATATGAAACTTGTTTATTTTATTCTCCATGAGTAATTTATTAAATGATTTATTATGATATATTTCAGTCACAGTAATTATGAAATATTAATTTTGTTCTCAGATATCTTTCCAATTCATTGAGTAAATAATTTAATCTCTATATATGACATTGTATACGATACCTTAGTGAATAAACTTAATAAATTTTTTTAAAACACAATGATTTACCTCAGTGATTTGCTTATGAATGTTTAAATTAAATATTGTAGCCACATTTCCATGTTTTTAGACATGTTATTTTTATTAGGTTAATCCCCCTATTCTCTTAATCATTGCATAAATATATTCTTCATGTTTTTATTTTTAATCCTCAATATCACATGTAAACGGTTACCCCTGTTTTCTTTTATGGGGCCTTTTTTTCACACATTCATTTGATGCATGTCCCTTGGTTACGAAATCTAGTAAATGTACTTAGGATGAACCTTTGAGTAAACCTATCATGTGGATTATAAATTAATTAATTTATCATGTATTATGTACATTTTCCAATAAACTAACCATTAAAAGATCCCCAATTTTGTACCTTTTAATGAAAAGTTTATGTAATAAAAAGGTGGGATGCCATATTGCATGCATTAATAATAGAGGTTTTTTATTTATCATATACTCCAACAAAACATAGGCATATATGGTTATATTTCACCATTTGAGGAGATCTTCCTTATATGATCAATGTGTATATGTATATGGAAAGATATATATATTTATGCATTCCATACTATGAGAAGATAATCATTTGATGTGTGGGTGGATATGTGTGTAGATATAGCTATGGATATGGATACACACCATGATATATATACATAAACATCTCTACATATGATAAGAGAGTCCATATAAGTTAAGATATATGTGGATGTGTGTGTGTGTGTGTGGCCTATTATGGAATATATAAGTTCTTTATTATTCTTATCAGCATACCTAGTGAAGTTTAGGCTATTATTCTTAATAATTGAGTGTATTTCAAACCATACTTAGTAACAATTATTTTGAAATTATGTTCACATCACTAGAGTATGATTAGTTACTTTATTTGGTATTTATTTTATTTATTATTCAATGCAACATCATGACTCTTTCATGCTTTATATTTTTATTTAACATACTCTATCATATAAAAAATAGTCAGGTGATGACCTCCTACTCAATATGATGTTCTCACACGCTATACTTTTTCCTTTTTAACATGTATAAACCCATTAATATGGGGTCCAAGAAAAGGGAAAGAACCAATGTATGAGATATTAGGGATAAATATCTCAAATACATGTAATTTTAGAATATATGTTTTTTTCTTATACATATATGATCTAAAATACTTTTTTACACCTTTTGATATTTTTTAAAGGGATTAATTTCATCTATGTCTAGTATTATTCCCCTTTCCCATTTTAGATTCAGTATATATTATGTATTATCTTTTTTCTGGGTTTGACAGATAGTCTTATTTGTTTTTTGTTTTTTTCTTTCTATAAATTTCATGTATGTGTAAAATATTTTCATTATTGTAAAGATTGAATATGTATCCTCTGATGTATATGTTCTATTCCACAAAAGTATAGATATTATCTCCATTTTTTATGTCCAACATGTGAATATTTCTGGATAGGTTTTTTAGAAGAACAACATATTTTTTATTTATTAACCAAATAGGTACACATCACTTCCCAATATTCACTAATTATCCTTCAATATTTATATTATACTTTAGAGATCGGGAAGTTCTTGTGAGGCCTTATAACAGTCTTAGTTGGTCCAATGAGTAATTTTGGGATGCGTCCTTACAAAATAGTATAGAATCATTGTATATGGTACTACAATTTATAATATCCAATAGATATGACCATTAGGTTTCTGAAATTAACCCATAAATATGCATATTTGGTATAATTATGGTGTAATGTTGTGTTACTAGGGGTAGTTTAGATAGTCATGGTATCTTTTAAATTTTAAAAAAATCCTTTTAGATATCATGCATCATGAGTGAATGATTCTATATAGGAAGATGTACAATGACATGACATATCATATGAATATATATGTTTTCCTAGTATATTAATAGAACCGAATGAAGGATTATATTAATTTTAATTCAATAATAAATTAAATAATTTATCCCTATTTATTTATTTGTGATGACTATATTAATATAAAACATAAATTATTCAATTTTACTATTCTTGTTAAGTGGGTTTTTATGCTTAAACTATGAAATAATTTAAAAAATGGTTTTTATAATAGTTTTATGAAAAATTAATAAATCCAATAAATTAGAGAGATGGGATGGGTTCTTAAATTAACCATTTTTAGATATTTATAATTTTATAAAGCTTCCTATTTTTAGAATGGGATGGGATGTTATTCCTTATTTTATATGTAAAATATGCAACCTTTATCTACACCTATATCTATAAAGGAAGGGTTGATAAGAATACTCCTATTTCTAGGCCAAGAGATGATTAGTAGGTCCTAAAGGGGCTACTCGGTTACTTCAAACTATGGCATAGGGGGAACCTAAAAAGTAACATACAACTAGTGAATTAATGATGGATTTTAAGTTTCATCATCATATAACTTTTTAGGGTGATATCTATTCACAGTATGTAGATGAATCGATTAAATTAATTTATTTAATATTTTAGAGCATCGATATCATTGAGTAGAATAAGGTGGTGTTACTAACCAATATATTCATTCATGTCACTCATTGATGACTAGATGTGGACATCAATGTAAAAATGTATCAAATTATTTCTTATAATGATTTTTAAGAGTTATTTCTTGAGTAATTCTATCCTCACACACTTCACCTGGTCAAATATTGATAATGTATGGAACTCAATTAGGGGATAATGATTGTGATATATTATGATTCCAAGTCAACTTATTTATTCTATTTCACATCCTCATTGAGTGTGGATAAGGAATTGAACGCCAAACACTTCAATATGATGATAAAAGAGCTGATTCAAATTTAAGTGACGACATTTAATTTTACTACATACTTAGATTTGGTGATGAAAATGATATTGGTTGATACAATTTCTAATGGAAGTTAGATAACTAGTGGATTAACTTCTAGAAAAAACATGATTAGAGGATCATCTAGTGGGAAAAGTTGTCTAATTAATAGTTTATACAATTTGTATTTTGTATGGTATTTGAGATGGAATTTATACCATTTATTTTAGCACTAGGAGATCCTAGAATATATGCTTCCATTGGGATGATTTAATACACCAGACCATATTTATCTTCTGTGTCAAATTTTTTCCACTTATGTGGATAGTATGGTCAAATTAAAAGATCATAGAGGGATACTTATATGATTTTAGGCCAATGGAACCATCATACATAGACCTATTTTGTTTAGCTCGTTGGGTTGGAGACTGAGGGAAATTAACCACCTTATGGTAGAGTTAGTTAGGGAAACTGGTATAGTTTTCAGAGTTAACAACCAATGGATGATCCTTTTAGAAAATTATTTCTTATATGGTATTTTCATGATGATATTGGTAGGGTATTTATGGATTATATTTCTATGAAAAAGTTATTTATATTCATTCTTTAGTTATACGTACTATATTAATTCATTTTATGACTACTATTTCTTTTTTGAAATGATACCTTCTAATTATTTTATCTTTGCATACCTTTTATATTGTATGGGATTGGTGGTAGATTTATCACATAATATTATGAAAATTAAAAATATATTGACAAATAAGATATAATTGTTAATATATAATCTTCTTGTCCCATTGTAGTAAATGAAATCATTCATCTTAAGGAATTTTCCACCCTCAACATGAATATCTTGGATATTTTCTTAAACATAAACTAATAGTACCAATTAAATGCTCATATGAAATATAATATAAGATGTGTTTTCTATTACTCTATATAATAATATTATTAAAATTTATTTATAGAAAGAAATATATAAAAATTCATACAGATTAGATCTGGGGAAGATTAGAATGGTCACCTCTTAGATGTAGAGTTGGATGCTCAGGGTAGTAGAAGATAATAAAATGAATGAATTAACAATTATAGAAGGATTAATTATTGAAGTATTTATTAAATATTTTTTAGGATTTCATTCTAAATAATAAGTGGGGTTATTTATCATGTTGGATCCAAGAATAAATTTTATTTAACTTCCACCATATTGTATTCCTCTAACAGATATGATGGATTTGAAGATATTGATGAAGGATCTTGAGTCTAAATATTTTATTAGACCTAGATCATATCCTTGGGGTGATATTATTCATTTAATTAATAAAGTATATGGAAATATATATTTATATTTGTATAATCAAATTTTAAACAAAGTTACTATTAATACTCTTTATCGATTTCCATGGATTTATGACTTATTTGATCAACTTAATGTGGTTAAACAATTTTCAAAGATTGAGTCGAGATCAGGTCTGTATCAACTCTAGTAGAGTCATGACGATATACCAATTATTACCTATTAGATTCATTATAGTCAAATCAAGTATCTATTCATTCCATTTGGACTAAAAAATAAATTTTTTCATCATAGATTTTATGAATAGTATTTTTCATACACTCTTAGACACTTTTTTATAGTCTTTATGGACAATATCATTATATAGGTCTTGGAAGATCATGGATGATATAACTAGGTTCTCTTGGTAATATTTGATGATCATTTTCATTTTTTGAACCTTTTAAAAGAATCATTATATATTTAGAATGTTAAATTCCCTTGGAATGTTATATATAAATATGAATTTTTGTGGATCATAAAAAATTACAAGAAGTAATTTCATGGGAAGTTTTGAATAACATCATCCAAATTAATATTGTATTTGGCATTTATATGTTTTAACATAAATTTATTTAGTAATTTTTTCGGAAATATAATCTTATGATCGCATTAATGAATAAAGAGGAATAATTCATTTGGTCAGATAAATGAGAGTTTATTTTTCATGAATTAAAAAATAAACTTACTATGGATCCTATATTGATTTTTAGAAAATCATGAAAGGGTATTGGAGATTATTTTTATTCACCTTCAGTGGGTGTTTTTTGTGCTTGGATGTAGATGAATCATGTGGTAGCCTATAGTTCTAAAAAACAAAGACCACACAAAAGGAATTTTCCAACATATAGCCTAATGTTTTCCAAAGAAGTACATGATTTAATGTGTTATGGTGGTATATTTTTGGTATACAATTTTTGGTACACACCATCCATAAAATCATTAAGTATGTATTTTTTCCAATAGATGTTTGAGGAGGTGTTACTGACATGTATGCCTGTACTTTTTTTCCCTTCATGCACCTGGTATTAAAAACATGGTAGTTTATTCCCTTAGTAGAAAGGTTTAACATTAGATAATGCATAGAAGAAATATAAATAAGAGTTTTATTTTTATTCAAGTTTAGATTCTATTAGATATATTCAAGGATTAAAAAGAGATAATTTTATATCATATAAGTCTAATAACATCAATTATAGATTAGGTAAAGGATTTTGAAATCTCTAATCATGAAATTATAATTATTTAAATAAGGATTTATGGTGGACAGATACTCATGAAATTTAAATATTTTTATTTTTTACTTTATATCCAAGAAAGATTTACAGTTCCAACTGGCATGAGAAGATAGTTGATAAGGTAATTTAATTCTTTTTGATAGGTTATTCACCCTATAATCTTCAAAAATTATTATAAACATCCTTACTAGTTTGTGTTTTAGTGTATAAAATAATATATGGTTGGTTATATTTGTTATTATCTCACATGTTAAAAAGTTATATTAGAACACCCGTGACTATATGTGAATTGATACTACTTAGTATTCTAGTATACAAATAGGACTTCATCATGATGGGCTTCATGACGAGCATACCTCGATCTCAAAGATGTGGGGATACAATTTTGGTGATCATTGATCACATTAACAAGTCTAATTATCTTATGTATATTAAAAAATCATCTTCTATAATTGAGTTGGGAGAATTAAATACCTGGGGGATTGAAAAGCCTTCTGAAGTGTTGTTGAATATTTTTTTTAATTGATACCCAAGGTATGCCTGTCAGTTTTATTAAGGGTTGCAACACATTCTTCGTAATGTATTGAAACATAATATATCCTTTCACACTGAAGTAGATTGATAATAAAAGGATATTATTCACATACTAGAGTATAAACATCAAGAAACTATCCTTAATTTATGTTTCTAAAGGGGAGAAAAGTATTCATGTGTAGAGTTGAACTATAATTAATGATATCAGTCATCCATTTTGATGTCTTCATTTAAGGATTATTATAGAAATTTTAATTCTCTAATTTTATATATAGTTATTTGTTATTCATATTTTATTGAAACTATAATAGTTTAATAGATGAATGAGTATTTAAAGTATATTATAATGTGATTCACAACAATGAAGAGTCTTCATAAGTCGTATGTTGATACTAGGTGAGAACCATTGGAATTCAAGGTCATTGATCAGGTATTTTATTGATTTTCTACATTATTGGGTTATTTATAAATTATAAATCAAGGTAAACTAAATCCTAGGTTTTTAGACCATTGGAGTTCTTTTATTGTAATAGAGAAATGGTTTATGATTGGAATTTCCTCTTTTATTTTTGTTATAAATAATTTATTCCTTGTTTTACAAACAAGGATAAACATGAATGACGTTACTCATGTTATCCAATTTTTTATATAAAATTATAGGTCAATGGTTCCATTATAATAAAAACTATTTATATCATCAGTTATATAGTTAGAATGTTTATTGGGGAAATAATTATCATTATTTCACGTATGGTGGTAACTTGGATAACTTTGGGATGAAACTTAGGTATGTTAAGGTGTGTATTAATATCAATGTCCATGGTTTTCCCTCTATGAAAATCATTTAATATTATAGAATATTATAAGTTAGATTATGTGGATATTTTAATGAATATTTTAATTTTTATTTAGTTATTTATAAAATTTATGGTATCTTATCTGTTAAACTATACATTATTACTGTTTAAGAGGGGCTAGATAAGTATACAAAAATACTGGAGGAGATGTAAGGGTGTATTATAGTAATAACACCACTAATCCATTGGTATATTTTCGTGTCAGGTCATAGAATATTGAAAAGTAAAATCCCTATGTTTTTCTCTAACAATCCAGATGGTGGTGACCATATTTGAGGTATCCATGAAAAATAATGTAATGAATTACATATATTTATAACTTATCACCTTCTATCATGTAATATCCTCAACCATTGTTAAAATATAATATCATTCATGATATATAAAGATTCAAAAAATAAAAAATATCTTCTTAAAATGATAAAGTTAAGAAAATGAACAATATATAAAAGTAACACATCCTTAAATAATGTGAGTCTAGGTATAGAAAATTTGGTGTTAGTCATGATAATAAAAATGAAATTCTATAATCTATCTCATTAAAATTCCAAATTCATCCTCCATGTTCATCTATTATCATCATATACTGATTGACATCAACATAATAGTAAAAAATGAATGATTTCATATATAGGGGTTAGTAATAATACTCAGTTTAATTATCCCGTGTAGTGATCTCACAAAATAATTGACTAGTTTCAATGTTAATCTTAAATAAACAAATTGAATTTTTTAACAAGCAATGAGAATGAATCATAAAAAGTAATTAAATTAAAAAAAATTAACTATTAGATCAATTATGGAACACTTTCTTCAGTGAGTGGAACAAAATAACAATAAGGATCTCATTTTAATTAAATTATATAAGAAAAAACAAAATTAAAATCATACCTCATTTAATTTTTTTTCACATGTGAATGCTCACTACTAGTGATCATCAATCAAAGTAACTAAAGCCGGAACCCTCTAGATCATCCACATATGCTCCAAAATCATTCTTGATCATCAGTATTCATACGATAGGTGATAACATAGAGAAAAAAAGTGTTTTTCAATGACTTCATGATCTTGTGAACATCACTACTATAATATGGGAATTCATTTATGGATAAATGTTCCTGAAATAACACTTTATTTCTCAATAAAATGTAGAGATAGGAGATAGAATCTTTCAAAACCATGGGATAAATAGTTCATTGAATAGTGAGATTCTTTTAACTTATATAGGCAAGTTAAAGCCTTAATAATCTCTCTTTAGAACCTGGAAATAAATAATATTCTAAAATAATCCTGAAAACATCACCAATTAAACTTAATACTTTTTGTAAATGTGGAAATTATTATATAACTCACTTGCAATATTTAAATTTCTGTTACGTGTTATAATCTATTCCATTAACTCAAAACACCTCCCTTAGAAAATGTTAAATAAACCATTAATAATAATACACATTAGTAAAATAATTTTCTCATAATCACTCAATTTCATTCGAATACTGTGAGTAAAAAAATAATATCCTCATTATTTTGAACATGATTAATAATGAATTTGTTAAATTTCTACCATAGATTGAAATCGGTCATATCATGGCCCACACCTTGAGACCCACCATGTCCAAAACACTAATTTTTTATAATTGTCTACGATTATGATTACGATTTGGGTGTGACCCTCTAAGAACTTATATTTATAGAATTGAGTCATACACATAAACCATGATTGGTATCTAGCACCACATTATATCCCTTAATGACATGATGTTTATTAATAGTAATTTAACCTTCCTACAATCATGCACTATGTAATGTAATATATTTATGACATGATTTCATATAATTAAATGTACACACATTATATATTCTTACTTTTGTTTTCATTTATTTCATGAACATACTTGAAAAACATACTTACTTCTACCATGGACATGTGTTAAATAAAGGTATTAGTATATTTGTTTACTGGGATAGAGTAATTTTCACCTTTTAGAATAAATAAATATTCTCTTGAACATTAAATCAATTTATTACCACCAATGACACACCCAATGCAAGCTACCTCACCTTGATATAATTGTTTACCCACATTTTATTTTATTTTTATTTTTTGTCAATAAATTGGTCAACTTGAATTTTCTCAATATGATATGAAGTTAGAAAACTTGGATGGAAGTTCAAAGGTCCCAAGAATATTAAAGAGTGGGTTTCCCAAGAAAGAAAATATGATTTGTGATATTCTTAAATATTAAATCGTTATTAAAAGAAAACCCTGAATCTTGGGAGTTGGTTTTTTTCATTGTACACATTGTAAAATAATAATATTTCCATCCATTAAACAATACACTTTGTTAAAGTTAAAAGAATATTAGAAAATTGGATAATTCACTATTTTTGTCTCATTTTGTATAAATATATTTTGATGTATACCTAACCATATGACAAGAAGATTTATTAAAGAGTTTGTAAATGATATCGATTCAGTTTGTTCATATAGTTGATTTTATAGTTTTTTACTTAGTCTATCTGAATTTGTTTATATGGTTGATCTAATTGGAATGATCAATTGTTCATATAGTCACTTACCCACCTCACAGTCAATACGTATGGTCAGTATTTATACATGTGTTTAATCATTAATTTCATCATACAATGGCTTCAAGTCTATATAGTAACTCATGTAATTCATGGTTAGTTGGTTGTTCATGTCTTCAATTAAACGTCTTTATGTGGATGAAAGGAACAGTTGATCTAAAGTCTAGTTTATCTTTAAAGGAATGAATAATCTAGTACTTAGAGAAATATTTGAATGAAAATATGAGTTTTCAAAATTATTATATTCTGAATAATGTGACAACATAAAAATATGAATGTTTTATGTTCTTCATGGACAATGAATCATGATTATACATTGATCATTACCCAAGCTGAGATTAAGTGTGAACCAACCAAAGAAGGATGTTGTGTGGTTATATTTTATTATATGCTATAAAATAAGGCTCCAAATTGAAAGATATAGTGAAGAATAAGATTAAAAGTAAGAATAAAGAGTTCATGTAATGATCATAATTCTCAAAGTGATTTTATATATTTTTATTGCATTGTATGTCTTTGGAGTTCTCATCATAAGACTTTTAAATGATCATGTGACTATAAACTGAATTAATAAAAATAGAGATATGATAAATTTTTAAATTTGGGGTAGAACATAAGTCTTTATTGTAAGACTTCATGGATTATATGGGTGCAAAATAATTTTTTGATCCAACTATATGACTTTAAATTCATATGATGAGGAGTCACTTATAGGATAAACTTAAGACTTCAATAATTTAATATTTTTTGAGGTTTTGGAGGGATGAAAAGTGTAAATTCCAAAATACAAATTATGAGAGAATAAAAAATAGAAAAACCATGTTCATTCTTTTCATTGCATTCAAAATTTTAATTTCATGAAGCCATGATAATTTTCAAATTTCAAGCTAATGAAAGTGAAAGAATATCCACATAAAATTTGTGTAATGTAAAGAAAGTAGTATCCAAATATTTTGAGTGCTTACATGATGCATGTTCATGATTAAGAAGATAATCCCATTAACATGTGGAATCATAATAAGTTGAAATTTTATAATAAAAAGAATGAAATATTCTAAGTATACCACTGATTTAAAATAATAGATTCTTGAATTGAACACTAATATTTGATAGAGTTTTGATATGGGAAAAACTTGATGTTTTTTCAACTATTATATTGATATATATATATAAGTATATATAATATTTTAAAATAAAATTTTGAGATTCCAAACTGAGTGAGAATAAAATATATTTTTCATGTTCAAAGAATAATGATATAGAGGAAGAGAGGAACTGAAACAATAACATGTGGGAAATATTTTCATATCATATACAAGAAGAATCTTCCCCATTATTATCTTTAAAAAAATAAAATTAATAAAATAATAGATAATCTAGTTGAACGCATTGTTAATTGCATCCAGGCTGAATTGATTGAGAATGGTATACTATATCCCTCTTTTGTAGAAGTATGAGACGGAGTGAGATCATTTCTGGTTCCAATGACCATACACCATGCTAAGAAGGTAATACATCCATCCTACAATATCCATATTTCATAGAATCATAAAGAATATTATGGAAGACCTTCTCATTTTTCGGAGTGAGGTAAGAAGATAATCCTTATAGTGCATGAAGGACATGATCCAACATTTGTGATATTTCTTCAAATAAGTACATTTCTATTATCTTTTATAAAGGGATACCAATCCATTACATTATACCTAGTTGGTTCCAAGATAACAGGTTCAAGGTTATACCCATTCTTGATCTTTCTTTAATAAAAAGAAGAAATTTATACATATGGGATAAAAATAATAATATATCAGGGATGTGGTCATCCCTAGAGAGTTAAACCTCGTTAACAAACCCTGATGTTCTCTTATATTTTGTAACATTTATATATTTATATACCATCCAAAAGAGTCAAAGATAATTAGATATCCAATTACATAATAACTGAATAATAGTTTAAGGGATAGAAGTAAAATTGGATAAAATTATACCAACTCTAAATTACCCCCACCCCTAGTGTTGGAGATATCTATATATTGTACTAATACATAAATATCATGATTTTCATCTTTCATCAAATTACATAATCAAATGATACACAATGATAATGATCTCAAGTCAAGAGAACAATACACATTCTCACCGATATCAACAAAAAATGACACCCAAATCATGTGGAAATCTTATGGGTGGGTTAATACTCATGATCTCCTCTACATAAGATCACTAAGTGAGAAATTTATGAGGAATTTCAATTATTCATAGTTGATAACACTTGGTAGTCATACATCATCTATGTTCCATAATTATGATCTATCTAGATTTTAGGACATATGTTTAAGATTACTATCATAATTTCTCATGGATCTCATTATAGTTGTGAATTACTTTAACATGTTGATATGAAAAATAATATAAAGACATTACAATGTAAATATTGCATTCATAAGTATCAATGCTATTGTGGTTAGAATACATCATACATGACTAGTTTTACACATGATATGGTAATTGAAAAGAACTATTCAAGATGGATTTAGGGAACAGAATTTCAAAAAAATGTATAAAAAGTTTACTCATCAACATATCAATATCAATAATAATAAAAATTTATCACCAATTCATATCAAATTACCAGTTCCCCAATTTCAATACACTCACCATATAAAAATATTTACATATGTGCCTATATATATACCTAGTTTTTCAATATAAGAATAAGGAGGGTGTAATATACTAAGATTCCAATAAATAAACTTTCCTTTAAACAATTATATGTGTGATATTTTTCTTTACACACACTAAAACCAATGTGATGATACATAAGTAAATTAAATTAATCACATTTAAAATATCATTATGATAACAAATAACATATCTATATATGATATAATATATTAAAATTCATTAAACATAAAAATCGGTATTATAAAACTTATTGTTTAAGAATGTCATTATTGATAAAATTAATTTATATTTATATTTTGAATTTTTTATTAAAATTTAAATATATCATTTTTATAAATATAGTTAGACAAAATTAATTTTGTTTAATTATAAAAAAAAATTTCATAGTATGAATTTTTTATCCTTTTTTGAAAATATTGTTTTTTAATAAAAAAATATTAGTTTCATGAAAATTATAATTTTCATGTTTTGATAAATATATAATAATGAACTGGATGGTCAAAAACCCATTTAAATGATTAAATATTGAATTAAGAAATAAAATAATTCACTTTAGAAAAATTATTTTATCTTATAAAACACATGACTAACATTTTTAAAACTAAAGTAAAAGGTTACATTAATAAACAAATTTTTTTTTGTCATTTATATCAAATGATTTATATTTTGGTAAAATTTTGTTATGGGATGATTTTAATGCCACATAAAATTCATTTTATTTATAATAAATAAATTTAAATAATAAATATGTTATACCTTATTTATTTCAACTCATAATAAATTGTATGATTCAATGAAATTTTCTTAAAAAATTGTTTTTAAGCATTTATCATGTCCATTCAAAAATAAACTTTTCTATGGCAAAGTTACTTAGGTAATAGTAAAATTGGGTAAAGTAATAAAGGTAAAATGAAATGAAGCTAAATCAATATTGGTTAGCTCTAAAATGTGCATATGGGATGATTTTTAACCTTTCCATGTCCCTAATTATATATATTATAAATATAGATATCATTAAAATTAAATAGTGTAATTAAATAATTAATTAAGTTAATGTAATTCTAAATCTACCCTTCCATTCACTTATAAAATGACACAATTAAAAACCTTATTTACACAAAAAAGCTTCCAAATATCTTCATGAAACTCTTACCATTTTTATACTAGTACCCAATCCCATAAAAAATATCCTTTTCCACCATTAATTATCCTAAACCTTTCATTTTCAAGGATATTTCCAAGGATAATTCCAGGGAAAATATATGTCCCCTACATGGGTGTTCTGTCACTTTAGTCTTTTTTTTTAATTTTTTTCTTATCCTTATCTTACCTAACCCCATTAATATAATTTATCTATTATTTTTATATAATTAATTTTCAGTAAATTTATTCAACAATAATTATCAATTCCTACACATCCACTAAGAAAAAAATAATCATCGATCATGTGTTTGAGTGAAATATTGTGTGACTTATTGAACTTCTTTAGGATTTGATAATTACAATGATTAATTTTTTTATTTACTTTAAATTTAATAATAATTTTAATTTTATACTGATTAATATATTTTTTACTTGGTGTATATCATAATATTTCATTGTATAATATATCTTTAGATTTCATACTTTTAAATTTTCATAACAAGTTCTATAAGTTTTATTTCGAGTTACGAGGATAAATAAGTCATTTTAGACCTTAAAATATCATCTAGAAATGTTTTTTACAATTAATAGTTAGAAAAAATTGTATAAAACACATAGAAAAATCATAATCCATGTAGCCAATTTTAGATTCATGTAGTTGACTAGTGATCTACATACCTAATTTTCTAGAATTGGTTACCCTATGTATTTCAAACATGTAATAATCTAATGAACTCACAAATTGATTTATTATTTTTGTGAAAGATAATAATATTTTATACATTTAATTAAAATACATAATATTTTGATTTGATATCTATCATGTCTGAATAAAAGTTCGAAGTTTCAGACTAATTTTACTCTGTTAGCTGTAGTTTTTCAGAATTGTTTTGCAACTATTATTCAATCAGAAATTGAGTTTTATAAATCCGATTAAATTGATTCATAAATATTTATATATATAATGAAATTATACTAATATAATTAAGAAGTACCCAAATATTATTCTTCTGTTTAGAGGCTCTATTTTATGTCTGAAATTTGAAATTTCAATTTATTTATAGTTTTTAGGAATTCAGATACATGAATCACTTACATGAAGAATTAACTTATGTAAATCCTTATTTGAATCGACTACATGAATAATTATCTTATGATAATATCTTATATTAATATCCTATATGAATAATTTACTTACATGAATACCATAGGTGAATCAGCTATATCGATTCACCTATGTGATCAATTAGCTTATCTAGAGAAAAACACTTCTGTGAAAATCCCCTATGTGAATTTGGCTATGTTGTATAATGAATTTATACATGTTTTTCTAAAATCTAGAAAAATTATTTGTTTTACATATTGTTTCATATATCTATTTGATTCATGTTTATTTCATATATTTAAATTTTCATAATGACATTATAAATTCATATTAATTAAGTATACCACATGAAATCTCATTTTCATTGTTTAAACTATCTTATATGATGATCAAAGGTTATTTTATTTTCATGCATGAAACTTATATTTCAAAGTCAAAAATAGATATTATTTAGTTTGTGATATTTTATTCTATTTTATTGTTTCTAAATTTATATTTTTTATTATTAAACTCATACAAAACTATTTTAATATCGTTAATACAATATTATTAGTTTTAGATATTCTTTTTATATTTACTGCTTGTTTCAAACATAATGTTTTGGAATTTCATATTTCAAATTCAAGCATTATATTTTTCATAGGATCTTTCATTGACGTATTATTTTGGAGACTATTTAAATTATTTAATAGGTATTTCAAATTGATTTGAATTATTATTTATTATTATTAATACAATATGTGAATTAAGAAATATTTGTCAGACGATAATATCTCTTCTCTCTCTATAATAATACGGTATTATTATTTTTGAATTCTAAAATTTTCTAACTATTTACCTAAGACGTATTTAGTTTTTGTTTCTTTTTATAATATATATGTGGATCTAAACATACTCTCCAGAGGAATGACATATAAGTATGACATGTCAAGTTCATATGGATTAAAGTGATGGAAAGCTTCCATACTCTAAAAATCATTAAAGTGATATTGTATACTATTTATTCTAATGTTGGATGATCTCTCAAAGGTAGGAAAAAATATTCTTTGAATTATAATACATTTATGAGGTGAGATAATCCAATAATCATGAACCAATACCTTTTCTTCTCTTGTTTATGTGTCTTCTTCATCCCAGTTTCTTATATCTGTACCACTTATTCTGATCTCTCATGTTCTTTCACTTTCTCTTTATGATTTTTCATAAAAATTATTTTTTTTGTTGTGACTCCATGATTATTAATTTAATACCATTAGGTTTGTGACCCCTACTATCTAAATCCATAGCATTAATTGGTTTCTGACTCCCCAAGAAAAGTTTAGGTGACATTTTTTTATAATTCCATGAAAAAAATTAGGTTATAATTGTGTTTTAGTTCCCCTTCAAAAATTAGTAGAGTAAAAATCTATCTCTCACTGAGTAAAAAGTTATAAGAGTATACTAGGTCCGCATTAGACTTAGCTACTTAAAAAATAATTTTTAGTTATTTATTTTATTCCGCTTCTAATTAACACTATTAATTAACTTTTATAATTAAATTAAATCATTGATCAATACTTTGTAAGAAATTTTTAAATTGGTCTATCCCCATCCCCCCCCCTGCACTCTAGAAAATTTTTCATTTTCATCTCTAGTCTAACAATTGGTATCTAGGGTTTTTCTTTTAGAATTTTTCTAATTCTTCTATAGAGTCCTTTTTTTATATTTTATTTTGATAGCATTTTCCTAGACCTCAATATATAAGGAAAATATCTACAAGATGGTAGGAATGAATACAAATTATGAATGGGTTCTTTAAAAGACACCTAACTATAAGAGAAATGATTATAGATACTAGAGATCAAGAAGGGAGGAATACCTCAAAAATCTAATCATAGAACACTAGTTGATCCTGGAAAACGCATACACACTCCCAGAATATGACTCAAATACTCATACTAGAAATAATGTTTCTAAATAAGTGTTGAATTAAAATGTTTCCAATATTTTGTATTATGATATTAAATTATGTGTTTTATTCATGTGTCCTCATTTAATACATCTCATGAGATTTGTAATTTTCAACAAGTTACAGACCTAGGCTCAAAAAATTGATTCAAAATATGATTATAATACTTTGATCTCATTCTCAGGATATTATGATAGTTTAAGATGAAATTGTAAATAAAATTTTCTATCAATTAAAAAAATTTATATATGGTATGAATTCTGTTAGAGAATATTTGTAAAACCCATTACTTTTTGAAATATACTTAATATATCATTCCAAAAAATTTCATGCAAATAAGGTAGCGAATGATAAAAGTTTGATCTTCAAAGAGTTCAAAATGGATGAAATCATCATATCATTTCTTAAATAAGATCATGTGTTGAAAAAAAATCATGGAAGGATAGTATACAAATAATAATGTTAATAATTTTAAATCACATGTAAATGTTACTTTTAACTCTTCTGAATCAGAGTCATAAGACAGTGGAAAAAGGGAGCTTTTTTATATAAGAAAAATTATTCATCATTTGATGAAGATAAAAAATATTTTAGAAAAGACCAATTGAAGATCAAAATAATGATAAAAAAGTTACTATATATGGTCAATGTGTTCCCTTTTATGAATTGATAAATAAGGGATACATCACATGGAATTATCCTAAGATGAAGAAAAAGGTATAGATAAGAAATATAAAAAGGAATTGAAATGTTTTTATCATTAGGGATTGAATTTCACTGAAGTATCTGACTGATGTGACGAATCATAGAGTGAAAAAATAGATATCTAACCTCTACTTGATGGAATTAAATAAAAATGTGGTATGTGATTATTCTATTTCAATTATTTATTTTGATAGTGATGGTTACAACATTACTGAGTTATATGATGAAGATAAAAAAACATTAAAATCATGTTTTAATAGTTATTGAGTTTTGTAAATAATTAAAAGAATAAAATTAGAGGCTTACCTAGGATAGAAATAAAGTTAATAAGTATAATTATTATCTTAAAGAATAAATAAGAAATTTTTCTTCATGTTTTAAATATAATATCTATGAATATTTTGAGATTGTTTAAATGGAAAATGATAATATTAGAAGGGATGTTTTAATATTAAAAAAAAATATATTCTCTACTTTAGTTCAAGGATAGTAGATAATGTGATAAAATGGTATCTATGATGAAACCATGTAAAGATAAAATTGGTTTTTGGTTATAATATTCTTATTAAAAAATTATATTACTAGCCCAATTGGACCAAAAATAGTAGGGGTACTAAAAATAACAAGTAATTTATTATTTAGGAAAATTTTCTACGATATCTTAAGAAAAAAACATGGTACATAGACAATATATATTCTCTGAACATGACCTGTGACCATTAAAATTTTCTCTCTTACACCAAATGTGATGGAGGCTATATCACATTTGGAGATAACTCTAAATTCATGATTAAAGGATTTGGTGAACTATGAATTTATAATGTTGTTTTAATTTCTTAATATTTATACATTTATGGTTTTAAACATAACATAATTTATATTTTCCAATTATGTGATGATGGTTTGTATGTTAAATCTGAAGATAATAAATGTTTTATTTTATACAAATATATTATATTATATTTATTCGATTGGTTTATATGATCTATATAATAAAAATTTGATGTGTCTTAGTGATATAGAAATAGATGATGTTATTTGGAATACAAGAGATTGTCATAATCATTTAGGAATGATACACATTTTATACATTCATGGACATGTTCTATATTTACCCAAGATAAAGGTAAAAAAATATTTTTTTTTTTATCTTTGATTAAATTATAATTGGCATAAAGAATATTTCAAATATATTAATCATATTTATACTTCTATAACTCTTGGATTATTACATATTGATTTATTTCATCTAGTGAAAACTTCTATTTTAGCTAGTAATAAATATATTTTTCATTGAATAAGACTTAAGTTAATTTACATGGGTTTATTTACATATCATGAGCATTAAACCTTTGCTCTATTTATTTATTTTTGTAAGCTAGTTCAAAATAGGAATGTTTGATTCATTGTTTCTATTAAAATTCTTAATGGTGGTGAATTTTTTAATTTTATTTTTTGAATAAATGTGTGATGAAAATATACATGCTCTTAATTTTTATAATCCTAAAACACCATGATAAAATTGTTTTTTATAATAGGGAATAAAATTATTCAAGAAATGGATCTAACCTTGCATAAAAAATATAGTTTTCCAAAATATTTGTTTCTGAATTTTTTTATAATGCATTCTATTTTTTGAGTAGAGTTCATATTATATCTTTATTAAAGAAAACACCTTATGGATTATTTAATTGTACAAAAGTAAAGGTTTGTAATTTTTAATTTATTGGTTTTAAATTTTTTACCATGAATACGTTAGATAATTTATAAAAGATTGATGATAAAATTTTTGAAGGTATATTAATTAGTAAATATTAAAATAATAAATAATATATAGTTTATAATAATCATACCATGACTATTGAATAATATTTATATATAAATATTATTGAATCTTGTGATTCTAAGAATTTTTTTTGGAAAATATTGAAGATGATTTCAGGGATTTTAATTTTGGTGAAGAAAAACCTTTATACTATATATTTGTTGAGGGGGGTCAAAATAATTCTCAATATGATTAAATATCAGTGAAAATTCATAAAACCCCATTGAAAATGTGATGGGAAATGTTGGTTCTTATAAAAAAACCAAAATCTCAGCTTTAAACTTCTTTTACAACTTGAATTGTTTCATAATAATATTCCTACTAATTTTTATGAATCTTAAAATGATTAAAATTGGATTATTGTTTTGAAATATGGGATTAATAAAAATTTAATAAATAATGCCCTGGTATTTTTTTTAATTTCATAAGGATTTCTAGGTAATTGGTACTAAATTTATCTTTAGCAACAAGCTAGATGAATCTGGATGTATTATCAACAATAAAGATAGAGATGTTTCCCAATTATACTCTCAATAAATAGGTATAAAGACTCATTTTTTTTGTTTATATGTCGCATAATATTAGAATATTTTGAGATTTTTCTTATTTTCAAGAATTTAAATTATATCAAATGTATATAAAACATTATTTATTAAATGGATTTATAACTAAATAATTTTATGTTTTAAAACCTCCTTTTATAAAAGTAAAAAATTCACTAATCATGTTTTTAAATTATCTAAGGCATTATATGGTCTCAAATAATCACCTCAAACTTTGTATGAGAGAATTTATTTGTTTCTATTTAATGATGGTTCCAAGAAACATAATTATAATACTACACTTTTTATTAAAAGAATTTTTAATGATATTTAAATCTTGAAAATTCAATTTGTTTATAATGTTTTTGGTTCCTCTAGTGAATTTATTTATAATTATTTTTCTACTTTCATGTCATCTATGTTTAACATGACTTAATGGTAGAATTATCATTTTTTCTTGAATATTAAATTTTTAAAATAAAAGTTAGATCCTTTATAATAAATCAAATTATTTAAAAGAGTTCTTTAAAAGGTTTGTCCATGATTCTTGTAATTATATGAAAACTCATATGATTACTAGTTTAAAATTATATGTTTATGCATTAGGATAATATTTTGATATTAATGTCTATAGAGGTATGATATGTAGCCCGATTCACTTACACACATCTAGACCTGAAATCATGTTTAGTTTTTGTTTATTCTAATGATTTAAAGCTTAACCTAAATATATTCATATTAAATCTATGAGAATAATAATTTGATATGTTAATGGAGCCATTAACTATGGTTTGTTTTATTCCAAATATATCAATTTTTATTAAATATAATATTCTAAATCTAATTTTGGATGTTTTAGAATTGATAGAAAAATAAGATCATCGGAGTTTCATTTCATGATTTATTTTTAATTTATTGGTCTTCTAAGAATTAATTATCTGTTTCACTATCTATTAGAGGAACTGGGTATATTTGTGTTTGTAGTTATCGTGTTCAAATTTTATGGATTAATAAAACATTATGTGATTTTGAAATTTATCTTGATAAATTTCAAACTTATTGTGATAATATATTAGTAATTTATATTTCATTGAATCATTTACAACATTATTCTAAAATTAATATAAATTTTATAATTCATTTAATAAATCATTTTATCGGAGATCATGCAAATAGGGATATATTGTTTTAGATTTTGTCTCTACTAAAAATCAACATGCAGATATATTTACTAATCCTTGGAATTTACCTAGTTTGAAAATATTAATTTTACCTTTTAATATTTTAATATTAATTTATTTATGTTTTCATATGTCTTGGGGGAGTTTGGATGTATTTATATGCTGAAATTTTTATATTTATAGGAAATTTGTAAAATTTGGAATCTTATTTTAGATTAATTTTGTTTAATTTCACTACATATTTGTTTATTATATAATTATTTTAAAATTTTAAATACATCATATATGATGCTAAATTACTATTTAAACATTCATTTTTTAGAAAATGTTATTTTGTAAAATATTTCTCCTTATATTTCTCAAATAAATATTAAAAATTCTGGTCCCTCCATTTAATTCTACGTTTTACTGGTGGATAAATTCATCATGGAACCTTATTACATGTTTTAAAAAAATATTTATAGTGACTCCTTGAAATATTTTTTTAAATATTAATATTTAAGAAGAATCAATATACTATTTTCATTCATTTTAAGGAAATGGTTTTTCTATTAAACACTTTAATTTTTGACAATTTAATAAAGAATGATATGTTTTAAAAATTATAATTTAGTTTTTTAATCATGAAAAATGGGTATAATTATGAGTAGCTCATTAAATAGATTTATGTGTTGATATGTATGAATATTTATTATTTTTATTTCCTTTAAATGTAATAATATTATGAATTATATATTGATTAATGTCTTTTGATCATTGAGTATAAAATAATATTTATTTTCCAAAAATATGATTAGATTTATTGTTTGATTTTTTGAGACTTGTTATATAAATTTTATTATGAGTTACTGGAATAAATAATTCATTTTAGACCTTAAAATATTGTTTAGACATGTTTTTTACTATTATTTCACAACAAAAGTTCTATACACCAAGTAGCTAAATAATAATCCATTTATCCAATTTCAAATTAACATAGATGATTTTTAAACCATGTATCCAATTTTCTTGAATCAGTTACCCACCCTACATCAAACATATATTAAGCTAAATAACACTAAATTGAGTAATTCTTATTTTCCTAAATTTAATAATATTTTTTACATTTCATTACAGTACATAAACTTCTTACTCAATTTCTATCATGCTTGAAATTAGGATAAAATTTACTTAATGTTTTCCGTCAGTTTTCTTTAGTTTTACAAAAATATTTTTCTACTAGTTTAATCATAAATTGAGTTACATAAATATGATTAATGTGATTACTGATTATTTAAAAATCTAATAATATTTTATAAATATAATTCCAAATGACCCAAAGCTAATTAATTCTTTTAGATTTCCTATTTTGTGTTTTTATATTTGAATGTTGATTTGTTTATAGTTTTCTAGAATTTGGGTACATGAATTTCCAACATGAAGAATTATCTTATGTAAATCCCTTATATGAGTCACATATGTCAATAATATTCTTACATGAATTACTAACGTGAATCACCTATATGAATACTTCCCTTACGTGATTCCAATATATTAATGGATTAGGTCACTTTTCTTATGTTGATTCACCTATGTGATCAATTTTATTATTTAAAGGAAAAATGGTGAAATTAAAACCGCCTACATGAATTTGCATACATATTTTAGTAAATTTATATAGGATTCTATAAAATCTAGAAAAATTCTATGTTTTACATTTTATTTTATATATCTATTTGATCTATGTTTATTTCATATTTTTAAATTGTTCTATTGACTTAATAAATTCATATTAATTATGTTGAACATATGAAAACTAGTCATCATTTTTTAAATCATGTTATTAGAAATATAAGAGGTTTCATTATTTTATTCATGAAACATATAACATCAAACTCTTAAATAATCTTTTTTATTTTATTATCAGTTCTTTGATTTTATAGCTTATAAATTAATATTTTTTGTTATAAAACTAATTAAAACCTATTTTAAAATCATTAGTGTAGTATTATTAGTTTTTTATATTCTCCACATATTTACTGAGTATTTTTAATGGAATATTTTTTAATTCCATATTTTAAATCTAGACATTCTATTTTAACAGGATCTTGAATTGGCTTATTATTATGTATATTATTTAAATTATTTAATGAGTATTTATAATTGTTTTGAAATATAATTTTTTTTGAATACTGGAAGTGAGTTTAGAAATATATGTGGAATGGTAATATTTATTCCCTCTTTCTGATAATCCAATATTATTAATTTTCATTTTTAAATTTTTAAAACTATTTACATGAGATCTATTTAGTTGTGTTTACATTGATGAATATATATATGGGACTCAAATAAATCTTGATATGGTAGATATAAAATTATGAAACATAAATTAAATAAAAAATAAATTGATAAATATTTCTCATACTCTACAAACATTCAAGTGATCATTTATACTTTTTTACCACTACTGGACGGTCTCTCATGGTATGAACAAAAACATCTTCAACTTCTACTTCCTTGAAAAGATTAGCTAGTCTCACTACTGGAAATTAGATCTTTCCCAACGCTTTTATACCAACGGTTTGCAAAAACCGTTGGTATAGGTCCCCTTTCCCAACGGTTTGGCCAAACCGTTGGGAAAGGCCCCCAAATTGGCCACTTTTCCCAACGGTTTGGCCAAACCGTTGGGAAAGGTCCCCAAATTGGCCACTTTTCCCAACGGTTTGGCCAAACCGTTGGGATAGGTCTACCTTTCCCAACGGTTTGGCCAAACCGTTGGGAAGACCTATACCAACGGTTGTTAAAACTGTTGGTATAGGTCTATACCAACGGTTTTAACAACCATTTGTATAGGTACATTCATTTTTTATCGGACCTTCGTACCAAGAACATTATATAAATCAAAATTTAAAATATTTATGAGAATAAATATATATATATTTATGTAATTATGATCACAAAATTCATGTTAGGTTAGTGGTTGAGTCGTTCAATGATAAACGAGGGGTCCTGGGATCAAATCCCAGCGGATGTTTTATTTTTGGAATTTATATACCAACGGTTCCATTACCATTGGTATAGATTTCATATTACTTATACCAACGGTTTCCAAAACCGTTGGCATAGGTCTATACCAATGGTTTTTGGAAAACCGTTGGTATAGACCTATCCCAACAACTTACTTGGCTATGGTTCTCCAAAATGTTGGTATAGGCTATACCAACGGTTTGGAGGCCTATACCAACGGTTCCAAACCGTTGGTAAAGGTTAGTTTTCTAGTAGTGTCTTGCATTAATAACTAGTACCTTTATTCTTATTCTTTATCTATCTTATTTATCATATTATTTTTTTTCTCTACTTCTTCCAATATCTATCATCCTTTCACTTACCCATTATGGTTTTACATAAATAATATCTTCCGGTTGTTAATCTCATATTCTAAATCCAAGACTATTTGGGTTTTGAATATCGATAACTAAACGTAGGATTGTAATTTGGTTTTTCAATCCTATCAAAACATTCAGGTGTGTTTTTTGTTATACATATACTAGAAAATGTTTGTTTCAATTTGGTTATGATTCACCTTATAAAATCAGTTTAGTGCATTATGTATCTATCCCTGAGTAGAGAGGTATAAGAGTTTTTTATTCCCACTTTGGACCAAACTACTATAAAAACATCCTTGTTTTATTTCCTTTATTCCTATACTATTTAAATATATTAATTAAATTTTATAATTAAATTAAATGATTAATAAATTCATTTTTGAACATTTTAATTAGGTATATTCACCCCAACTCTAGACCATATTTTATCTTTTTATTCGACCTAACATAGACTACTACCTCCACAAAGCAATTAGGCATGTTTTTCTCATCAATATCTTTCATGGATGGTACCAAGGATTAACATGATGAATATATTTTTTTTATATCCCAATTATAACTCTTAAATGACTAATATTTTTTATAACTTCATTTGATTTTATAGAAAGGGTATGTGTTATCTATGTATATATGCGAAATGCCACATCTGCATCAATAAAACATTTAGTTTTCCATTATTATCTTACATGGATTCCTTTAAAAATGTTTTTGAGGTATAAAATTTATACTTATAACTCTATTTTTATTATTTATATTTAAATTTTTTTGAACAAAATCATAACCATGTTTTATATGTCATGTGAATCGCATAAAAATCAACCAAACCGCCTTAGGTGACTGATAAGAGGAGAAAAGATTATAAAAATGAAAAAATTATGAAAATAAATAAAACCTATGAAACTAATTATATATGAATAAAGTTATCATTTAGGTTTTTAATGAACTTGATCTAATTATACAAGATGTCAAGTAAAAGATTAGGAAATTTTCAAACATAAAGGTAAGGGATTTTTGTCTCAAAATCACTTCATTGAGATAAATTTTACTTTATGCATCAATTTAATTTAATATTCTATATATTCTAATCAATTGGTATGTTATCATGAAATATATTTTTTTTCATTTCATTTTTAATCTCTTTCATCTTCAAGGGTTTTCATTAAAAATTTAATCAATTCTAACTCATGTTTTTTTCCTTGAGTCACAAATGTACTTCTTAATAGTGATCTTATAATTATAATTTTTCCAAAAATTTCCTTTTTAATAAGTTTGATTACATTTCTCATTGACAAAATTTATCCCTTTCATTAAAATGTTTCCCTTATGAGGCCACTTTCTCTTTAAAATGCATCATTGAATAGAATAATCCCCAAACTAATAAAACATCTCTTTTTCTTTCATATCCATGTTTTGACTAAAATATTATTTTCTATAATAGTGTAAGTGGGATTCACACTTCTCTCCAACTATTAACAATGAAAAAAAATTCCATCCTTCTTCAGATGAGGGTTTCACTAAAAAAATTAATGTACTTTAAAATTTTTCAATGTGATTAGCTTTAAAAAATGTTTACTTTTAATATAATTTTTAATAATGTTCCAAAATACATTCTTTCAAAAAAATAAAAAACAGGAATTTTTACCTACATTTTTTTATTAATAAATATGTTTAAAATGAAATCATTTAAATGTTTCCATATGAATAATTTTAAACCAAAAATATATATTTTACACATGAACGTGTCTTATCTACACATTTTTTGTTTTTTAATATACTCCCTCTCTATAATTTCACGTTTTCAAAAAATATAATAAGTTAATATTCTTATATATTAATAAAATATTATTTTTAACAATTTTCAAATGATAAGTTAAATTATTATTTTCAATGATATTTTCCTATGTTTTATAAGATTATTATTCATTTATTTTGTGTTCTTAATCAAGGGTATTCTCTAAATGATATCATCCACCTTCTTTATCTAGATGTTTTATAAAATTCTATTTTCACATCTATGGTATGATCTATCACAACTTTTTTCTTTCCTAATCATCCACTTGTATATTCATGATTTAATTCAAATTCTATTCCTCTTTGAATAACCTATGTTCCCCTACATGATTGAAGTGTGTTCACTAAGATGGCTAATACATCTATTTATTGGTGATTTTTTCTCTAAACCATATGTAAAATTTCTATATGATGTAAATACCATAGGTGTAATTATATTTGTTTAGTGGTATTTACCTACAATGATACATAAAGTCATGGGATAACCATTTATTTTTCATGGGTTTATCATTTAATATTTATTCATGAGATATTGAATGCTTCTTTAGGTAACCACATGAAAATAATATAAAAACCATTTTATTTCCTTGGGTTTTAATAATATATTGATTGAAATCATGTGGTTCAAATATGTGTGATTTTCATTATTTTATGAGTGGATCAAAATTGTATGTCTCTTTAATGCATTTGATAATGTTTCTATCTCATGGGATATCATGGTGTGTGGGTAATTATCCCAACCCACAAAATTTCATGGGAAGTTAGCCTATTGAACTATGTTATGTAAATGATGTAGTGAGATTTGACTTATTCTTATAATGTCATATTTTAGTTTCCACATTCTCTATGATTCCATGCACTTTTAATATGATCATCCATAATTCATGCTCAAATGTTTTCATTTTATTATTCTTAGATTACATGTTTATGATTATACTCTTATTGATATCTTATTATACCTCTCATTATATTTCCCCCCATCATCTTTATTCTCTTATTTTACTTTCTATTTCACCCTTTTCTTATTTATTTTCCCAAGATATCTTGTATAGTATTAAGTACCAAGGGGGAGTTAATATCAGTCTAAAGATATTAAATAAAAATAATGATGTTATGTTTTAAGATATTTTATTTATGTGTATAATCATCCAAAGACACTAACCATATATCCCTCGATTGTATTTATTTTAATCTATGTTAAAATTTATGAAATAATATGTGTTTAAGGATTGAATCAGTATAGTTCATACCATAGTAAGATCTAATTATTTTTAGAGATTATGATGACAGAAAATTATTAAAATCATAAAGAATAAGACAAAGAATATAATAAGATCCTAAAGTATTTTTAAGGTATACTTATGTGGTTTTTCTATAAATATATCCCTTTCTATATACTACAAGTGTACATGGTTTCAACACAAATGAATCTAGTGGTAATAACTTGGAAAAGTTTCAATCATGTATATCTCTTTCTTCATTCTGGTGCATGGTGAGTGGACCCTTACCACACACCTGGTTTGACAATCCTGTAGGAAATTATATGGTTAATTCACATTCTCTTTACAAACATTTATGAATTATTTAAGGATATTTCATAGAATTTAATAAATATTTGGGGTTATGGGATATAATTAAAATATAGTTATGGATAACCTAAACTGAAACTTATAGATTCATAAGTTAGGAATTTCCCATCATTTATGACTTACTCTTTTTAAGTTTATGGTTTACCTGGTAAAAATTTATTAATATAAGTATTCTCATCATTAAATTTCCTTCATATTAAATTTTTTTAGATATATGAAAAATCATGTTAATTATATACCCAATCTTAAATGTGATTAATACCCTAATAAAATGAAAATCATGATATGAGTGGAAGATAATAATATCATGCCTGTACTGGCATAACAGACTCATGATATTCAAAATAAAATGATTTACATGGAACATCCACTGAGAGATAAATATATAGGTGATTCCTTTATGTGATAGAGGCATCCAATGTTTAGTGGATTAGTGGATCCTATAATCATTGAACATTGGATTAACTCATTCAAAAAGACAATCTTTGTCCTTTAATGCTCTAAACAATAGAATGTTAAAATGTTTTTATCACTTTGGGGGAGAATCTGATTTGTGTTGTCCATTGTTCAATAATATGAAGATTATGTATGATATAGAATCCAAGCAGTGGGATGAATTCAATATTATTTTTATCAATAATTATTTCCCACACACTATTCATATTTAAATATAGAGGGAGTTTGTTATACTCAATAAATCAGAAGATGAATAAGGTAAGTATTATGAGAAAAACTTCATGATATATTCATGGTATGTTTCCACCCATGCCATGATACCTAAAAGAAATAAATACCATTTTAATAGTGGGTTTATTCTTAGACATAGATAAGAATTGTAAATCTATGACATTGACAATTATGAATAAATTTTCTATTGTTTTCTCGAAGTGGAGATTGAAATGGGTGATTATCAGGGGTACTGAAGATAAGAAAATGATGATGGATATTAACTATAGGGAATAACTAGATAAAACCTATGATATTAAGAAGGTCTAATATCCTACTTCTTGATTGTGGGGGAAGAAACATACTAGACCTATCTCAAGGTGACCAATAAGTGCTTCAAGTTTGGGAAGAAGGGGCATGTATTTAATAGATGTAAAAATGAGAGGAAAAAACCCACAAATTTGATTGAATACAAAAATGGATAGATTAATCCTCAACCAATTTTCCAATACTAAAAATACAAAGAAAACAAAAAATGTTCAATTTAATGTACTATATTAAGGTTTTTTATGCTAATAAATGATAACAACCTCTAAGTACAAGAGATAAATTATGGTCTTCTACTATCCCTGTTAAGGAGGTTGAGAAAGATGAAAATGTGGTGACAAGTCCATTATTTATTCATTCAATAATAGTGACCACACTCTTTGATTCTAGTTTTATTCATTTTTTCATATCATGAAAGATCAAAATAACTATTTAAATATCACTTCAAAATATATAGGACAAATTATACTTGATAACTACTACAGGATAGATTATTACATCTCAATCACATAACTCTTTCGTAATAGTTATCTACAGTACTAATATATTAAGGGACCTTGTCATGATTCCTGCAGTAGAATTTGATTTTATACTAGGAATGGACTAGTTGTCATTGTATAGAGATCACATCAACTTCCAAGAAAAGGAAATCACATTGCATATCACAAATTATACAATGATTCTATAAATCTGTAATGATGAGGATGAATCATCTTCAAAATATTCTCCAAAGGCATGGATAGTTTCCACTTATTAGAATTATTATCTATAAAAATGATGTTATAAAAGTATATGGGTTTTCTTGAAGATATAACCATTGTAAGGGAGTATTTTTATGTACTTCATAAAGAGTTAACTGGTATTATTTTTTATCTAGGGGTTAATTTCTCGAATGAACTTAAACATAGGGATTTATCGATATCCTAGACATAACATAGAATAAAAACCATTGTATTAGAATAATTGAAGAATAATTTACAAGAACATCTTGACAAGAATTTTATATTCCCAAGTGCATAATCATGGGGTCCACTGATTCTATTTATCAAGAAGAAGGACGATTTGATGCCTTTCTATACTGATTAACATGAACTCAAAAAGATCAAGATAATGAAATAGTATTTTTTTCATGAATTACTATCTTAATTGATCATTTACATGGATATAAATACGTCTACAAAGTACATATTAAATAAAGATATTATCAGTTAAAGGTGAAGAAATAGGATATTATTAATACCTCATTTTATACATGGTATATCCCATATGAGTTCATATTCATGTCGTTTAGACTCACAAATGATCTAGAAATGTTCATGGACTTCAGGAATATAGTATATATAGATTTTCATGGAATATTTGTGGCATTATTTGATAATTACATTCTTATATACTCCAAATATAAATAGGAACACAAGAAAAATTTTATTATTATGCCTAAAACATTGTGGAATAATAATTTATATGTAAATTATAGTAAAAGTGAGTTTTTGATGGAGAAATTGGCATACTTGGGTAATTTTATCACTATAAGGGGGATGTTTTGGGACCCATATAATATAATGATAATCAAAGATTATCCCAAACCGACATCTCTAATGGAGATCCCTGATTTCCTTAGACTAGGTAGGTATTACAAATTATGTGTGAGAAACATTTCAGGATTTCCGAACCTGCTAACCAAGAGGGTTAAAGTTCTCCCTATTGATGTAAAACTCAGCCTGATCCTTAGGACCATATACTTTGTCACCTCAGTGCTAGACTTGAAAGGATCCCATTGTAGTAACCAAGTTTGTCTGTAATATTATTCTAAATATATGGAGAATCATATAATTAATTCAATTTATTTAATTTTAAGAAATATAGGTGAACCCCCAGTGTCAGGTTGAGGCATTCACAATCTCAGAAAAAGACCAAATATAAATATGTTCATTCAATTGGAGGATGAATTAATGAATTGGTGGTGTCCCAAAACTCCATCCAAGGGAACCCATGATAATATTCCAAGTGTATCTCAAGGAATACATCACCTTTAGCATAATTCATGGTTCATGACCATAATCAAACAAGATATAAATAATTAATCAAGTTCCACATGATGATAGTAATATCAATTATCATGATTTATAATTACTCAAGGGATATATAAAATTGTTTTACCATTATATATCTATTAAAAACATCATCCAATTCATTTATATATATTCAAGGGAAATTTAACACACCTTATAGGGTGGTGAAAACCCATAGTCCATGATTAGAGGGGATTGAAAATTTTAACTCCATTATTTTAATTCAATTAAAACATTTCCTTTGAAACATACAACTTAATTCACTACAAAATCTGGTTTAACTTCCTTATAATGCATTATATTTATGTGAATTTAAAGTGACATGACCTAAGGGGTGGTTCATGTCTAGGTGGATAACATCCAACGATGAAAATATGATTCAAGGGCCAACCTTAACAAAGTGCTAATGATTTAAAATTTTAATTTGACATTTAAAAGGAAATATCATGAAATGAACAACATGTGGAATTATAGAACATAATATAAAAATCTTTAGTTTTAGGGAAAGAGGTATAGACCACCTACCATATATATATAGTAGACTCAGATTAATTTTTTCACTTTAACATGGGATAAAGAGGGAGAAATTAGATAGATAGTAAATAATATAAAAATACATCATGTTATCATAGACATATTTATCCTTAAACATAGAGATATAAACTAAGGAAAGAAGGAAGAGTAATGGAAGACTTACTGATAGTGATCCAGCATGACAAAAAAACATGAATCAGAGTCCGATTGAGGGAGGACGTTTAAATCCTAGGTGGAGGAGAGACGATATTGAATGGAGGGAGGATGATGTTGTAAAAATGGGTGATGAAAATAGGAGAATATGGGTTAAAAGAATATTGGTAATTAACATAATTAACATCTTTTTAAAGGGGTGCATGGTTTGGAAGCACGGTTGGCCCAACTGTGTACCACAGTTATCTAAGTATCACACCACCTCGCAAGGTTTGGTTCACCATTTGAATAACAATGAATAAATCATGTGTTATCACTTTCCAACACCTCCATACCCTTTTGCAATTAGGTTCAAATTTTTCCAAACCATGCATAGCCCATGCGAACCACCTGTAAAATATGTTTTAACAATTCCATGTTGTTTTGTGTTCTTCCTCACATGGTTTTTCAAACCATTCCCCCCCCCCCCCTTCTTGGGTCTTGATGGTCGATCCATATAGTTATCACTAATTGTGCACCAACCATGTGCCTCATCCTATTTCTATAAAAACAAGATCTTCAGGCTCCGCAAAATCCTTATATTCTCTTGAAACCTTCCATAAACTCTTAATAACATTCATTTGAACAAAGATTATGGTTCAAACTGAAATTTAAAAGAGTCATTCCTCAAGTAAAAAAAAGGATATTACAACATCTCATCCATAAAATAATGCATCCTTGATTTTTCATTCAAATGGTAATAAATTATCATCTGAAAATAACTCCAAACACTGAGCATGTACACCAGCCTCTCTTTCATAAGTCTCATCATATACAAAGTCATTTTGTTATAGCTCCCCATCTAGAGGAACTGAATTTATTTGCATCGCCTTCTTGCTCCGATCAATGATACATATAGGATACTCCTTGGAAGAATAATCAAAATATGATACAATCTAATCCAGATGAAAGGCATGAGATGGGTTATAATGGTAACAATGTAATTAAGAAATATGGAATATGTTTTTCATTCCACTATATCTATGGGGGTTGTTACCCAATAATCCACTAATTAGTCCCTCTCCAAAAACATTTATGCTATGAAGAATCTTTGTTATAGCTTACCATATATCTTGATTCATTGATGTCCTAGTCTATGAAAAACATTTAATAAGACTCAATCCCTAACCTCAAACTCTAGAGGACATCAGCAGCAATCAGCATAAAACTTATACATAGATTGAGATGTATCTATATGCTTCCATATAAGTTGTAACTTCATTGAGGTGTCATAAACAATACATGGTCCCTAAATAATTTCCTCTCATACCTTAAACAAAAATAATGGTGATTAGCTTGGCCTATTGTATAGGGACTCATAAAGAGTCATCTGTATAGTCTTATAGAATCTGTTATTATAGGAAAATTTAAAAAGAGGTAAAATTGTATCATAAGAACCTAAAAATAAAGGAAAATTCTCAAATCATATCCTCTAACACATTTTTTATTCACTCAGAATACCCTTCGGTATTAGGGTGATAGGTTTTACTCATAAGTACTTGTAAACAAAGAGCCTTGTCTAACCCCTTCTAGAACTATGATGTGAATGGATCATCCCTATCTTATAGGTTGGTATGTGTAACTCCATTAAGTCATATTATCTCTCTATAATATAGCCTTCCTAGATAATCCCTTTATAAAGTACTCTTGATATATATGAAGTGGGTCACCATCATCAGTCAGTCAATGATAAACTATATGACATCATTCCCTTACAGAGATTTCATAAAAACTATCATGAAATCCATAGAAACACCATCCCATTTCCACTCTAAAATGGGAAATGGATACAAAATCTCCACTAGTCATTTTCATTCCACCTTCACCTACTGACAGGGGGAGAAAAGTTGCATGAACCTGGATCTTTTTTTCAAGTATGTTTTTCTCGTTTCTGGTGTTTTTGAGAAAAATATGAGTTTCTAGAAATTTTTGAAGTACACACCGTGTACTTATTTTTACACAACGTCTATACTTTTTCCATACGTAGTCGTGTGCTATACATGTAACGGCCAAGCACACAGACATTTGTGGTGACTTGGAGACAACCTAATGCGGGGCCGGTAAGGGAAAGTACACATTGGGTACTTATAAAGTACATGTCATGTACTTTCTTTTTTCATTAAATGGACCGAGGTCACATTTAATTAGCAGAAGAATCTTTTTATTCACATTCTTTGACCGAGAGCATATGTACATCGCCGATCTTTCCCCAATCCCCTAATCGAGAATCCATTCCATGATTCGACCACCGTCGATTGCAATGGGATCTCCACGGTACGCTCTTTCTTCTTCTAGAGATTTATCTCTTGGTTCCTCTTCTTTCAAGAGTTATCCCTAGTTGAGCATTTTTTTAATTTTTTTAGATCAATGGTGTTCTTGGGTGATTCAAGGCTTAAGGTTCATGTATATTGATCCTTCAACACCGAGGTAGGAGGTTTGTGCCTTTCTGTAGATAGTCATTGACTTATATGTGCAAAAGTTTTCAATACCCTTGATATTGGTATTACAGTTTTACGGTTTTAACACCGTTTTTGCATGATATGATTTTTATGCTTGAGTAGAGGTCAATTGAATGTGAATAGGGTTAATTTATATTCTATATATGTCTTTACCATGATTTTATATTTTATGACCGTTTGGTCTTTCTTAGCCTAGTAGGCTTATTGATTTCCATTCATAGTGCTAATAGGAGAGAGTGATATTAGGTATCTGACATGCTGTTAGGTTGTAGATTGTTCAGACAAGTATTTCATGAGGTTTACCTTGGCCTCTAAGCATTATTGTGTTCATTTTACTTACACAGGGCCATGAGAACCTGGTGTAGTAGACCATAGGGAGAATGGGTGTTGAGGGATCTTCCAGAGTGTCTATTTACTATTACGATGAGATACCATAGAAGGGAATTGAGATAAGTTCTTCCTCAGAGTGTCTTTTGTTCCTCGACGTGGGGTACAGCAGGAATGGGATGTTGAGTGCTTCCCCAGAGTGACTTTTATTTAACGATACGATACTAGAGGGGGAATTGACTGTGAGTGCTTCATCAGAGAGTCTATGCTTAAGTTGAACCAGAGGGGTTAGACTGTGTGTAATTCCTAGAGGGTTTCTTGTTCTTGATTGGTTGAACCATAGTGAATAGGCTGTGAGTACTCCTAGATTTTTACCTTCTTTGTTTAGCTTCTTATTTTGACAAATGAACTTGAATGCATTTGAATTGTAGGATTGTTTACTCATGAGTACTTCATTGTTTATTGTTCCATCTTGATTATTGCTTACCATATATATTCACTGACTATTAGGCACAGATATTTGGTTGTTTTCTTAATGGGATTTATTCTTACACCCTATTTGGGCCATTATTTTGTTCCCAAACAAATTATATTATTGTAGAAATAGATAAGGGAAAGCGCCCTTCAACATCAGGTACTTGATTGCTGAGGAGCTGGATAGAATGGGACCAAGCTGAGGCGTGTGATTTTGTTGGAGTTTATCTGTTTCTTTTGTACTTTTTTTGTTTCTGTATTCCATCATTGTGACTTGTTTGGATGCTTTCCTAGACATATGTATCACGCATCATCATTATATATATGTGCCCCATTTTATTCTTTCATTCTTTCGCAGTTTACTGATGTATGGTATTATTACTACTTTTTTTATTGTATATCCAGTTAATTCCATTGTGTTACTCTTATAATGAGGGCATAGTTTATCCATTATCACACCCAAGACCCTCAATACTAGTCGGTAGCCTCTGGCGTTCGGGGGAAAGTGCTTGAGGCCATGTGACAAACTGGGTATGTGGTTCCTCTAGGAGGCTTTTGAAACCGAGACGTTACAAAGTGGAAAAAGATGATTCTTTTCTTCGTGAAATACTTTTTGGAGCCTATATCTAGGGATAGGAAGGAATCAGTACTTGGTAATGAGTTATGCTAGGGAGTATCTAACTCATGTATAGGGAAAAGCCAATCCACCTCGTTATTGAAATTTTTCTGGTTTTCCAATTTTACCATTGATTTGATTTCACCATAGGGTGATTCACATGTATTGAGTTGTTATTGTTGATGTTGTTGAGGTTCTATTTATATTGCAACCCGATGAGATGAGGTTATGACATCTCATACGTCATATAGGAACTTTCTAGAAATCACATTTCATGCATTCTTTCCATACCATTTGAGGTGCATTAGTGATTTCATGTTGTTGTGATAGATGTTGTGTTAGATATGAATGCTGTTGTGATAGAAAACTTGATAGAATAACTATTGTTTGTTAGGGTATTGATTTGTGTAATTTTTCGTTTGAATGAATGCCAAACTACGATTCTTGATGTGTTATGGGCCCTCATGGATCAGAATTTGGTGGATAATTGCCTTGTTTTCTTGTATATGACATGTATAGGATTCCAAGCTTTGATTTTTAGGGATTATAGGCACCCACAGATCGGAATTTGGCACATTAATGTTCGTTTCAGTGTTTTCTGGGATTTCAGAGTAGTTTTTGGGGCATAATATCCATAAAAACCCAGAATACATGGAATGTATTGATGAATACATGCCATGTGTTCTTATATTCAGGAAAAAACAATTTTTCAAAAGTACACGCCATGTACTGTATCTACACGCCATATAGTCTCTAACAGTGTTACTCAATGTGTGGGAAAAAACACGGGGTTGGGAAATATTTTTTGAACACATTGTGCTCTAGATGTGCATACCATGTGGTGTATACCATGTGTTCATCGTGTGACTAACAACACAGATGGAAGAAAGATTTAGTTATACACATCGTGTCATGTTTTAACACACCATGTAGTGTAAACCATGTATCCATCCGTGTAGAGAACAACACGGGTCGGAGAAACCATTCTATACACGTCGTGTCTGGAACAAATACGCCGTGTAGAGTCAGTTGTGTCACTAGTCATGTCCTTAACAATATGGGTCGGTGAAGCTCGTATAGTACCCCGTGTCTGGAAAGAACAAGTCGTGTAGTCTTGTTTTAGGAAAACTATATGGGTTAGTCATGTAGAAGAACTTGGGAAGGGGAATATGATTCATGTACACGTCATGTGTTAGGACAACACGTCATGTGTATGGGGTGTTACATGACCTGGGTTGGCAGAAGTACATGCCCAGGTGAATGCTTAAGGGAGCATGTCGTGTAGGCATTATACACGTCGTCTATCCATGTTTTGAAAAACTCGAATGCTTTCTTTCTCCTATTCCCTTCTTACACTTTTAGTTTTCAATCTTTGATAATCATAATCTAAGGTGTGCGCTTGACCTTGCAGAGTCATGCCACTGAGATGTCCTCTGGTTGTCCTCTATTTATAGGGTAGTGATCAGATGTTGAACATGGCTGATCAGGGACTACTAGAAGATCCTCTAGTTGTGCCAGTCTTGGAACCAGCTGTCATTCCAGAAATAGGTGCTAATGCATAGTTACAACAGGGATTTATAAGGTTCATGTAGAGCTTCATAGGATTACCACATCCTTCCCCTTCTATGGTGGATTTGACGCAGGTTTTCTAGCAGTAGAATCCTCCCACATTCATAGGGGAAGGAGGACCTCAGGATACATAATCATGGTTAGAATCAATGCTTTATATCTTCGAGAATCTGGAGATGCCTCCATAGATGAGGGTGAATCTCTCTATGTACATGCTTCGAGATTCCTCCAAGATATGGTGGGATATGATATCATAGGCGGGATGCCAGCAAGTTATGGCATGGGATGAGTTCTAGCAGGCCTTTTATGACTACTTCCACATGGAAACATTGAGGGACGAGTGTGCCAGAGATTTCATGAGTATGGAGCATGGTACTATTTCTGTTATGGAGTATTCTTCTCGCTTCACATAGTTGTAGTGCTACATGCCCATCCCAGAAAGTGATGATTTATTTCTAGCAAGGATGTTTGTGGATGGTCTCAGGAACAACATCTGATCATAGGTGAACATCTTCAAGTTGACTTCCATCACTTCTATAGTAAACCATGAGCTAATCACAGAGTGCAATTTGAGGGATTCTGAAGATGTGATTTAGGGCGGCTCGACATCTGGAGGTTGTATCCCTCCTACTGATAGCAGGAAGCACTATAGGGAGTCTACGCGTGGAGATCTGAGGAGGATGTACATTTCGTCTAGTATCTAGGTGGTGTGCTACCAGTGTGGGAAGAGTGGGCATACGAGTCCACATTGACCGAGGGATCCAGTGGAGTGCAGATCATGTGGCAAGATGGGCCATCTTCAGCGTTTCTGTCAGTTTTTCTCACAAGCAGCTAGCAATAGTGGTTCTTCTATGACTCATCATTTAGGAGCAGCCCCACCAGTTTCTCACCAGTCTGGGAACTAGAGTTCTTCTGATTGTTCAGGCCGAGGTGGAAGTCGCGGTCGTGGTAGTCAGTCACCAGGCATTTACTGATAGTAGGGTGGATCAACTCAGAGTGGTCAACCAGGGTCACAGTGCCTCGGTACAAGCCAGACTTTTGTAGTGGAGCAGACGCAGTAAGAGCAGGATCTCAGACCCTCTAATTTTTGAGGTACAATTCTAGTTGCCTTAGTTTTAGCTTCTTCTCTTTTCTATACAAGGGCTTCCCATAGATTAATAACTGTTTCTATTGTTGAGAGCCTTGGGCTGTGTATAATTTCTTCTTCCGATATATTGATATTAGACACTAGGTTGGGGACTAGAATGACTAGTGTACGTTAGTGCAAGGAGTGCCCTCTTGAGGTTGGTGGGTGTCACTTCTTGTGGGACCTTTATGTCTTAGAGATGATGGGATATGATATCATTCTCAGAATTTACTAGTTAGTTCCCTTCCAGTCTTTTGTCGATTGTTATCGTCGTAGGGTGAGTTTCACATCACCAGAGGGTGGATCGTTTCATCATAAGGGAGAATGGGAAGTCCAGGCTAGTAGAGTGAGACCCGAGCATCGTGGGTTGGGAGGAATTATATCCAAAATTTCTAGTCTATATCTGGATGACCAGGGGACTTCCCAGATGGACTTTCCTCTAGCAGTGGATCATTTCAGGGATGTCTTTTTAGAGGACTTTTTATGTTTGCCTTCAGAATAAGAGGTGGAATTTTCTATCGATCTTATGCCAAGAGTGGAACTAGTGTCCATTCCTCTTTATATGATGGCTACACCAGAGTTATAGGAGATCAAGAAGTATTTGAAGGAGCTATAGACAAAGGGTTTTATCCGACCTAGTAATTCTCCATGGGGTTTTCTTGTCCGGTTTGGGTAGAAGGCAGACAGCACCCTCTGACTTTTTTTGGATTATCAGAAGTTGAACCAACTGACGGTCAAGAAATCATATCCCTTACCAAGGTTTAAAGATCTCTATGATCAACTTAGAGGATCCCTTGTGTTCTTGATGATTGATTTGAGATCCGGTTATCATCAGTTGTGCGTTAGACCATCTGATGTACCTCTTACAGCCTTTTGGAGTAGGTATGGTCTATTGAAGTATGTGGTTATGCCGTTTGGTCTCATGAACGTACCTAAAGTTTTCATGGCACTAATGAACCATGTGTTTCATCCATATTTGGATTCTTTCATAGTAGTCTTTGTGGACGATATCATGGTGTAATCTCACACTCGACACAATCATGCCACCCATCTTGAGATCATTTTGAGTAAACTGATAGAGCATAAGTTATATGCTAAGCTCTCAAAATGCCACTTTTGGATGGACTAGATTCACTTATTGGGTCATGTTATCTCAGAGTAAGGGGTATCAGTAGACCCAAAGAAAGTGAGTGCAATAGTTTCCAGGGAGCAACCAAAGATTTTCTTTGAGGTACGGAGTTTCCTATGGCTGGCTGGTTACTACAGATGTTTTAAACATGACTTTTCATGCTTAGCAGTGCCACTGAAGGGCCTGACAAAGAATGCTGTGAAGTACTTGTGGTCAGACTCTTGTGAGTCAGCCTTTGAGGAGCTGAAAGGGAGGCTGACTACAGCACCGATACTAGTTTTTCTAGATCTAGGAAAGAGCTATACTGTGTACTATGATGCATTAGGTATAGGGCTGGGAGAATTTCTTTTTTCAGAGACAAGGGGTTGTTACGTACGGGTCTCAGCAGTTTAGGCAACATGAGAGGAGCTACCCAATGCTTGATCTTGAGTTGGCTACAGTTGTTCATGCCTTACGCTTTTGGAGAAATTATCTTTTCAGAGAGAATTTTTTGGTTTTCACTGACCACAAAAGTGTCAAGTATATCTTCACTCAGGATGACCTAAATTTGAGAAAGCAAAGGTGGGTTGACTACCTTCAGTCTTTTTTCATTGAGCTTGCCTACACTCCTGGGAAGGGAAACATTGTGGTAGAAGCGTTGAGCAGGAGGACTCGGATACAAGCAGAAAAGGAGGCTAGTAGTGAGTGGTAGCGTATGGCTCTGTTCTCTGAGATGTATTTGGAGGTGCGCGAAATACAAGGGAAGACATTTCTATCTTATGTATTTGTTACCTATACTCTTCTTGATCGAGTGAGAATGAGGTATCTATAAGATTCTAAAGGCGTAGTCTTATGGGAAATCATGTTATGAGAGGACCCTATTCCTAGATGGATAGTATGCGAGGATGATATCTTTCATTTTCATGGGAGTGTATGGGTGTCAGCAGACATACGTGAGGAGATGATGCAAGACTTTCATTCATTAGTTTGGGCAGTTCATCCTGGTGTTACCAAGATGTATCGTGATCTACACCGTCAGTATTGGTGACCACGTATAAAGAGAGATGTTGCTGGTTTCTTCATGAGGTGTTCCACCTATCAGCAAGTGAAGGTAGAGGATCTGCAACCAGTATGGATTTTGCAGCAGTTTCCCATTCCTGAGTGGAAGTGGAATGATGTCGTGATGGATTTTATGATAGGTTTACTGACATCTCCATGAGGGAGTGATGTAGTTTGGGTTGTCATTAACAGACTCACGAAGGTTACTCACTTCTTTCCGATCAAAGAAACCTTCAATGTTGATGAGCATGGAAGATTATACATCTGAGAGATTGTACCACTACATGGGGATTCACACTCCATTGTTTCAGACATGGATTCATGTTTTACTTCTCGGGTCTAGCAGGGGATACAGAAGCTTTGGGTATATAGGTACTTTTGTGTATAGCTTACCACCTCCAGATAGATGGCATGTTTGAGCATACGATTCAGGTGCTTGAGGACAAGCTTTGAGCATGCATATTGGATTTTGGAAGTCCTTTGGAGAATAACATACCTCTTCTGATGTTTTCATACAACAATAGTTTTCAAGAAACTATTCACATGGGACCTTCTGAGGCTTTGTACGATCAGTCATGCCGATCACCCTTATGCTGGCTAGAGGCGAGAGAGGCATCTTTGTTGGGACCTAGACTAGTTTAGGATACCATAGAGTAGATAGAGTTGATTCAATAGAAGATGGCTACTTCACAGTCACAACAAAAGTCTTTGGCTTATTGACGGAGTCGACCTCTATATTTTGAGGTCACAGATATGGTTTTCTTGCGTGTCACGCCGAGGTTGGGACACAGGAGGATTATGAGGAATCACTACTACAAATATGCCTTTTATCAGTGCTAAAATTGTCCTTTAACAGTACTAGAAAACCACTGTTAAAGTCGGTGAAGATAAAGGGGGGTCCCCTTTATCAGCGCTCCAAAAAGAACTGATAAACACCCCTTTTCTCAGCACTAAAAAAGCGCTGATAAAAGGGGTCTTTTATTAGCGCTAAAACAAAGCGCTGATAAAAGGGTCCTTTATCAGCGCTTTGTTTTGGCACTGATAAAAGACCCCTTTATGAGTGCTTCCTTAATCAGCGCTTTCGTTTTAGCACTGATAAAGGACCACCTTTATCAGTTATTTTAAAAAAGTACTCATAAAAGGTAAAAAATATAAAAAAATAAATTAATAATAAAAAATTAAAAAAATACTGCCAATTGGGGGGGATTTTTATAGCGCTTGAGCCCCCCTTTTTACAGTGCTTTTCCACCACCCTACAGTGCCCCACGCACCCCCTCCGCCCTTTATCAATTCTTTCTCCCATATTCCCCCATGCACGCGTGCCCCTGCCTCCACCGGGATTTGAACTCGAGACCTCCCCCTTGCGCGCCTAAGCCCTTACCACTCCTCTATTTTGATTTGTTTTCCATTTCATGATATATATATATATATATACTTATATTTATTCATATGGTAATACATATTTATATTAGTATATATATATATATAGTTATATTAATATATATCTCTGCTTATATATATATATATATATAGTTATATTTATTCGTATAGTAATATATATTTATATTAATATATATAGTTATATAGTTATATTAATATATATAGTTATATTAATATATATATAGTTATATTAATATATATATATAGTTATATTAATATATATATATATTTATATATATATATATATATTTAGTTATATTTATTCGCATAGTAATATATTTATATATAATGATATTAATATATATATATATAGTTATATATATAGTTATATTAATATATATATATTTATAGTGATATTAATATTTATATTTATAGTGATATTAATATATATATTTATAGTAATATTAATATATATATGTAGTTATATTAATATATATATATATATAGTTAGATTAATATATATATATAGTTAGATTAATATATAGGTATATAAATATTAATATATTTTTATTTTAAATAAAATTGATATTAGTTATTATTTAGATAAAGCTAATATATTTTATATGTAAATATATTTTATTATTTATATTTATAATTAAATTTTTAGATGTGAATATATAAAAACTATGTATATATTGTTATATATTTGATTATAAATAGCAGTGCATTATAAAAAATGATGAAATTTCAAAGACATAATATCATTATGAATGTAATACCTTGAAATAAATTCAGTCCCCGCCAAAAAAATCCAATAATACCCCCTTATACAAGGCTGAAAATCCACAAAATGTTAAAAAAAAGGGGTACCCCGACTAAAAACTCAGTTATGGATGCCTTCTGGGCCTATTTTTACGACAAAAAAACCTTGACAGGGGTCCTACATGGTCACAACGACGTAGAGATCATCACAGGCTTCGATTTGATATGTGGTAGTGTAACGCCCCGACCCCAGTTACCCAGAGTTGGTGCATTATTACATAACATTGGCATGATCACAAGAAAGATCAAATCTCGAAAGACCGATTGGTTTAGTAGCCTTGGAAATACTAGATACATTCAAAAAGTTTTACATTACATCAAAAAACATCTTGTCTTCATATCCCATCATACTATCCCTGCAGGTCATTCATAAATTACTTCTTCATAATCCTGGGAAAAATAAAACAATGAAAGGGGTGAGCTCAGATGCTCAGTAAGGATAACATTATAGCAGAAGCTTTCATAGATAAGCATAAACACTTAAGGCAGTTTATAACTAAAACAAAAGCCTTTTAAAATTGAAATTCAGAATAAAATGGCAAAGATAAAATAAAATAATGCCATTTACTTACTCACATGGATATTCTACTAGTCGAATGATCACATGCAATATCAATAACCACTTTCATAATTATGGAATGCATAATGCCAGACTATCATAACCACATAGCCAAGGCCTCGTGCCAAGACTACAAATAAGATTTTGTGAAGGCCTTGTGCCAAGACACAAGTTTGTCTCATGAGACCTATCGATGCATCGAGGAGCTATAGCGGGCTCCACCCATCACTTATTAAGTCCAATTAATTCCTCATATGAACAGGTTTAAACATAACATAAACATTCATATTAAAACTAGCATACGAAATGTCAATACGTTAACCACAAACCATGAATGGTATAGAAAAATAGCACATCCACAGTTAAACATAACTCATTCGATACAATATGTAAGATTGTTTGTACCTCAATCAATAATAATGAATGATATAGACATAGATGAAAAATAACCATCAAAACTATTTGAGATAAATATCCCCCTTTCTTGAAAACATTTAAAAGTCACACTATTTGTCAAGAAGCCGTTTAAAAATAGATTTTTGAATCAAAGTGTCCCATACCACTTTGAAACATTTAAAAGGAGTTTTAATTTTAAAACTTTAATGTCCATATAAACAAATCCTTAAAACCATTTTTAAAACATGGACATTAATGAGCAAGATTTAGAAGAATAAGTCTTTAAAACATTTAAAAAATGGTATTTTAGTTAGAGTTTCTAACCAAAAGAGAGACACTTGAATACAAATAATTGAGGTAATAAAAACATTGTAATATCATGAGAATAAAGGAATTCATGATATACTATGTCAAAGTACATTATATACACCACATAAAAGTGATTTGGTGTATAACAACAAAGAATTCTCAATTGAATGTAAATTGAGATGAAATCTCTCATAAAGGTCGTATCCTTAGGTTAAGGATAAATAAATGACATAATTATGTGTGAAAAATATAAATACAATAAATTTGATTGGATATTCAGTGTAAAACAATCAAAGGACATTCACACATATTCTTGTAAAAACAACACCAATGAATTGGATGTTTAACTCAACAAATGGAGAATGAGTTAAAATTACTCTTATCAAATTCATATCAACAACTTGAGAAATTATAAAAGGAGTGATTATGTGTATCAAAAGTATATCCACAGGAAAGGGAGTGGAAATTATGACATAATCAAATGAATAGTGATTCCACACATAATCTTGGAGTAATATAATCAATGAAATATGCGTAAAGCCAAATGAGTGGAAATTGAAATTTCAAATTCCCTTATCGATTAGGTAACATACGAAACATACACCCATGAAAGAAGGATCATACGATTATGATGTATATACCCATGAATTAAAGTATAATACACAATGAATACAATTACAGGTAGTACACATACACCACATGTAATAAATAAGTGGTGAACAATGGAATTCTCAGGAAATTAAGAGTGGGATAATAAAATCCCTTACTTTGTACTTTTTCCTTGGTCGACGGTAGGTTAAACTCCTGTATAATTGTGAAATAATTGTTATTTAATTATACAAAATCATTTACATTAATATGATATCATATATTATCTTTTAACATTGATTTGTTAATAATATCTTAGAATTATCGTCATTTCGGGTGTTAACAGGATCATTTTACTTTATATTCTTTGTTATGTGAGCCATATTAGTTATTAATGGGATGTATATTATTCATATACAGAATGATATCAAGTCCTTAAATACTATTTTTAAATCATCAAATGATAATTATACTTGAATAGATATGATGGAGAATGAATCTCATCGCGTTCGTGGAGATGGTAGTCCGTACGTACACATGAGCGACAATATTATTATTTTGATATTAAAATAATATATAATTGGATGGTATATCATATGTACAGAATCATTATCATGTTATATTTATTATTTACATGAGTTACACATCATTATTATACCCATCCAAATAATAATATATTGAATAACAATTACGCCACGACGTGGAGATGGTAAGCCATACATACACACGTATGGTGACATGTTATTCAAAGGGTGGATAGAATACTGAATATGGTTGTACCATATTTATAATAACATCAATGTATATATATGATACTGGAGTTATTATTTTATAATGGTAATAACAAAGAAATAAGAAGTGGAAGAAGAAAGGAACATGAAAAGCGGTGGTGAAAACATTACCTCTTCTTTGGGTTCTTCCTTTTGATTTGATCAAAAGGGCTCCTTAGGATGGCTTTATGATAAAACTAAGGCCTATAGGTTGTATTGAGGGAAGTTGAGAGAGTATTTGGGAAGGGTTTGGCCGAACCAAAAGGCTTTGAAGGTGTGATGAAATGAGAAGGATGAGTGCCCTTTTATAAGAGGGGTGAGAGGCACCTTTGGAAAAGCTAGAAATAATAATTTATAATAAATTCTTATTCGGTTTCTAATAGCTAAAAAGTTGATTATTTAAAGGTTAAGTTGGGGATGGGTCTAACACCACTCAACCAATATAATTTAGACAGGTTTTGTTCATTATATTAACCTTATCTTTATGTATTAACTCTTAGTTAATTAGTTTCACTTTTACAATGTCTCTTTGTATTTCTATATTATATGGTTAATAAACATACCATATACATCCAAGCGACCCCCAAGTGGTCCATTAATAATACACCTATCATGATTTAAGTCCCTCATCCGAACCTTATATTTTTAGGAATTTAATATCAATTAATAATATAATATTTGTTTTAAAAACTCTTTTATGTCAATTTTGACACTATTCAATAGTTGATTTTTTTGAAACTCATAACAGAATGATTACTTCGAAAAAAATTAATTAACTCAATCCTAATATGTAATATTAACCCATAAAATTAGTTTAATTCAATAAAAGTCTCAAATTATATTTATTTGGGTATTTATAATATCAATTATTCTAATTTTTCACTATTATGGTAATTACTGCATCACCATTGTGTCATAAATAAATTAAATTATTTAATGTCTAAAAATTATAAATAAAATATAATTATGAATTAAATCGTTTTATATTTCTAATTAATATTTATAGTCTAAAATCCAACATATATAACCCTATGTAACAATTATTTTTCTAAAAGATATATGCTTGTGTCATTTTTGTATTCATTTTAATTTAATTAAAATAAAGTGTCCCTATCACTTACAAGTGGATCCATGGGGTCTGCAAATCGACCCAAATATTCTCATGGTCGACCATGTATCAACCAATAGGGTTAAGACACGTTTTCGGGTAATTTAATATTATTATAATATTATTTTTTGAACCCTTGTTTATCGGATTTACCCTTTAACCATGGTAAATTAAATATTTACCGAAGTAATTATCCAAAATGTCTAAAAATAAAAGTTACCTATTTATACAATTTGAAAATCCTGATTCCAAATATGGAATCCATTATTCCAAATTCAAAACCCAGAAGTGGCAGATATAAATTTAAAATTATTTCCCGTTGTTAAAACAAAAAGCGTGTTTTTAAGAGATAATAACTATCAAAATATTGGCACTTGTTTATGTCTGGTTTAAATGTGAAATTATGTTCAATGACCCACATTATATTACATGGTAAAAATATATTTTAAATATAATTGAAAACCACCCAAATTCATAAGTTATCTCAATAAATTATTTCGATTAAAAAAGTTTTTTTTAATTAAAATTTAGTAATTTTTTACTATTCATCAAAATATAAAAGTTATCCGAAAAGTACCAAAATTTCACCCTAGGATAATTTCATTATTCTGAATCCAAAAATGATGTCTATTTTTTCAAATTCAAAACATAAAAGTTTTATTTATTAATTTAAAATTGATTCCTGCTTTCGAACCCAAATGTCGTATTTTTAAGAAATTATAACTATCAAAAGTTTGACACTTGTTTATGTCCAATTTCAAGGTAAAATTACTTAAAATGACAATCATTGGATTAAATAGTAAAAATATAATCTATTTATACTTCCAAACCACCAAAATTCATAATTTAACAATATAAATTATTTCGATTAAAAAAGTTGTTTTCAGTTAAAATTTAGTAATTTTTCACTATTCACCCAAATATGAAAGTTACCAGAAAGACAACAAAACATTATTGATACTAAATTCTTATGTCTCTATTCTAAAGAATAATTTCATTTTGTCAAATTGAATATATAAAAGTTTCAAATATTGGTTTTAAAACGGCTTCGCCATTAAAAGGTGATAAAATTTCATTTTTTGAAAAATACTTCTTTTATCTGAAAAAATGAATTTGTTCATAAATCATGTCGTAGAAACTCATAATATGGATTAAAATTATAAAGATAAGATAATATTTAAAATTTATTTTATACTATTCATAACCTCTTTTGAACGGCTAGTTTGGTAAGTCATTGTGTACTTGAACTCAGTGTTGCGTACAACACACGCTATTGTATTATTCAAAGAGAAGTGTACCGTGGAAGATTGGGGCGTTACATTCACCCCTCCTTCAATAAATTGCGTCCTCGAAATTTTAAAAAATAGGCATGGGAATATAATGGAAAGTCCTACATCAGAAAAAGAGTCAATAAAACTATTACTTTAAAAGAAAGAAAGAGAGGTATAAAGGTCACCCAAGATAACCCATACTAGGATTCCAGGTAGGAAAACATTGATATGGATGATAATCTAAGTTTCAAGTTATGAAGGAGAGGAATAGAAATCATGATCAGGAGAAAGTTAACAATAAGAAAACCACAAACTTGTGTTGGGACAAACGATCATTAATCTCCTAGTAGGAAAAGTAAACGGACAACATTTTTTGTTTTAAGTTACATTACATAAGGATGAGGAATTCATTTATGATATTGACTAAGAATATAAAGATATATACATACTTTTTATGTAGAGTTTTATTCTTTAATAAATTTCCACCACTAACTCAATTTGTTTTAAACGATGAGTATTCAAGAAGACTGGGTCACACTGGAAGAGCTAGAATAAACTTCTATAGAATCACATGATCCATGCAGGATAAACTGTATATTTACATTGTCTTTGGAGATTAATCGAAACCAAAATGGTTAGTGCAAGATCTAATGATCCCCCAAAAGGATATTCCTTGAGATAAATAAACACTAATCTTAATTTCTAAAATTAAACCAAAAATACCCCAAAGTTAAATAAATACCATTCAATAATAAATTGTCCTTAAAATACTTCAATATAATCCAAACTAATATTGAAACCCAAAACATATAAGAATGTAGTATTCCACATTAAATGGTATCTCCAAATGACATCATCTACTCTTAAAGTCACATACTTAACCTAATCACATATTCTTTATTATAGGTTAATCATTTCCATAAATAACCCAAATCACTATAAATCCATAATAAAAACATAGATAAAAATCCACCATTACTCCTCTAATTAAATCCCATAGTATTCTATTTTCCTTGGACATATAGTGTTCCCAACAAAGTGAACATCTTCCAAAATAACATTTATCACTTAATCACCAAATCATTTTCCTATACCAAGGGTATTCATTTGATAAGACATAAGAACCCAAATCAACTTATTATTGATCAATAAAATCATTTAACTAAATATAATTAGTCACACTATCCAGGGACTTCACGTAGTCCAGTGGTAGGTGATAAATCCCAATCGCACTTTGGTTGTGGGTTCGATTCCCACAGCTTTGTCTGACACGACGGGTTGTCACACGGTCTACGTGTTTTCCATTTTCAAAAACAATATTTTATAATATTACCAAAATGAGATAAATTCCTCAAAATACCATAACATAATTTAACCACAAATGTTATATCATACCGTGCATTTTCATCCCAAATTATAATAACTTATAATTCTCTCAAACCCTAATGATCATATAAAACCAAATGGCTATTTATACCTATATCCACAAGAGAAGAGATAATTCTTCCTCAAATATCATTCTCACATGGAAAACTACGGGGTTACAAATACAAGAGAAAATTATTCCAAAGTAAACCCATCAATAAGGAGCACTAATACTTTTTAAAAATTTCTCCAACCATTTATTTCCACATGACTTATTCTTTGACCAAGAAAATATCCTGTTGAATAGGGCATTCACTCGGGTAATGGCCAGGTCCCCTACATTTACGGCAAATGATTGTAAATGGACTCTTGGGACCATTTTTATCTTCTTCCATAGTACTCTTCGTTTTTCTTCAGCAATTCTTCACTTTATGTCCTTCCTTCCCACACGTAAAGCATTTCTTGGTCTCATTGAGACACTTTACCGGGTGTCTCCTACCACATTTCTTGCATGATATAAATTGAGGGTTCTTTTCTCCATGTTCTCCATTACTGGAGCTCTTATCATTCATCACCTTTCTCTTCCTTGTTGAGTCCGGGAGTTGTTTAATATATATGTTGTTGATCATATTTTTTGGAAAACTGATTTGGCATAAAGACGATATCTTTTACGCCTATCAACATTCCATTTTGTTGCTCATTTCCACCACCATTCCCACCTTGTACATCATTCTCAAAGTCACTATGACTTTCTTGGAATCTAGCCATTGACTAAAACCAGAAAGCATTGTGTGAGTAACAGTAGTCATAAAATCATTTAGAGATTAACATGTCACCATATTCTCAATTTGAAACACATTATGATTAACCAAGTTCATTTACTCTCATCTTATATATATATTAATTTAAATCAGTTTGTCAAGAAATTGTAAATTATCCTAATCATATCTCCCATGAGTGTCGTAACCAAGAGTGCAGCAAGACCCGTTGTCGTACACCAGTTCCCGTTCGAGTCTAGCTCAAAGCGGTGTTTTCGGGTTTTACCCCTAGGTATATCTGTTCCAAAGACGCCTCTACCTACTCGTATCCAGACAAGCATGTATTGCTCGGAAAACTCACAAAATCTCTACAATACCAAAATTATAGGAAGTTATTCTATACTAATCCTCAAAGTTCATCTTAGGTCTACGTTCTCTAATTAGAGTTCATCTAAATCTAGCTTCCAATGTTTGTACAAAACTTCCTCTGATACCAACTGTAATGCCCCAATCCCAGTTACCCAGAATCGGTGCATTATTACATAACATTGGCATGATCATAAGAACGATCAAATCTCGAAATACCGATTGGTTTAGTAGCCTTGTAAATACTAGATACATTCAAAAAGTTTTACATTACATCAAATAAAACATCTTGTCTTCATATCCCCTCATACTATCCCTGTAGGTCATTCATAAATTACTTCTTCATAATCCTGGGAAAAATAAAACATTGAAAGGTGTGAGCTCAGATGCTCAGTAAGGATAACATTATAGCATAAGCTTTCATGGATAAGCATAAACACTTAAGGTAGTTTATAACTAAAACCAAAGCCTTTTAAACTTGAAATTCAGCATAAAATGGAAAAGATAAAATAAAATAATTCCATTTACTTACTCACATGGATATTCTACTAGTCGAATGATCACATGCAATATCAATAAACACTTTCTTAATGATGGAATGCATAATGCCAGACTATCATAACCACATAGCCAAGGCCTCGTTCCAAGACTACAAATAAGATTTTTCCAAGGCCTTGTGCCAAGACACTAGTTTGTCTCATGAGACCTACCGATGCATCAAGGATCTATAGTGGGCTCCACCCTTCACTTATTAATTCCAATTCATTCTTCATATGAACAGTTTTAAACATAACATAAACATTCGTATTAAAACTAGCATACGATATGTCAATAATTTAACCACAAACCATGAATAGTATAAAACAATAGCACATCCACAGTCAAACATAACTCATTCGATACAATATAGAAGATTGTATTGTACCTCAATCGATAATAATGAATGATATTGACATAGATGAAAATAACCATCAAAACTATTTGAAATAAATATCCCCCTTTTCTTGAAAACATTTAAAAGTCACATTATTTGTCAAGAAGCCGTTTAAAAATAGATTTTTGAATCAAAGTGTCCCATACCACTTTGAAACATTTAAAAGGAGTTTTAATTTTAAATCTTTAATGTCTATATAAGCAAATCCTTAAAACCATTTTTAAAACATGGACATTAATGAGCAAGATTTAGAAGAATAAGTCTTTAAAACATTTAAAAAATTGGTATTTTAGTTAGAGTTTCTAACCAAAAGAGAGACACTTGAATACAAATAATTGAGGTAATCAAAACATTGTAATATCATGAGAATAAAGGAATTCATGATATACTATGTCAAAGTACATTATATACACCACATAAAAGTGATTTGGTGTATAACAACAAAGAAGTCTCAATGGAATGTAAATTGAGATGAAATCTCTCATAAAGGTCGTATCCTTAGGTTAAGGATAAATCAACGACATAATTATGTGTGAAAAATATAAATACACTAAATATGATTGTATATTCAGTGTAAAACAATCAAAGGACATTCACACATATTCTTGTAAAAACAACACCAACGAATTGGATGTTTAACTCAACAAATGGAGAATGAGTTAAAATTACTCTTATCAAATTCATATCAATGACTTGAGAAATTGTCAATGGAGTGATTATGTGTATAAAAAGTATATCCATAGGAAAGGGAGTGGAAATTATGTCATAATCAAATGAATAGTGATTCCACACATAATCTTGGAGTAATATAATCAATGAAATATGCGTAAAGCCAAATGAGTGGAAATTGAAATTTCGAATTCCCTTATCGATTAGGTAACATACGAAACATAAACACATGAAAGAAGGATCATACAATTATGATGTATATAAACATGAATTAAATTATAATACACAATGAATACAATTACGGGTAGTACACATACACCACATGTAATAAATAAGTGGTGAACAATGGAATTCTCACGAAATTAAGAGTGAGATAAGAAAATCCCTTACTTTGTACTTTTTCCTTGGTCGATGGTAGGTTAACCTCCTTTATAATAGTGAAATATTTGTTATTGAATTATACAAGAATCATTTACATTAATATGATATCATAAATGATCTTTTAAAATTTATTTGTTAATAATATCATAGAATTATCGTCATTTCGGGTGTTAACGGGTTCATTTTACTTTATATTATTTGTTATGTGTGCCATATTCGTTATTAATGGGATTTATATTATTAATATACAGAATGATATCAATTCCTTACATACTATTTTTAAATCATCAAATGATAATTATACTTGAATGGATATGATGGAGAATGAATCTCATCGCGTTCGTGGAGACGGTAGTCCGTACGTACGCACGAGCGACAATATCATTCTTTTGATATTAAAATAATATATAATTTGATGGTATATCATATATAAAGAATAATTATCATGTTATATTTATTATTTACATGAGTTACACATCATTATTATACCCATCAAAATAATAATATATTGAATAACAATTACACCATGACGTGGAGACGGTAAGCCGTACGTACGCACGTATTGTGACATGCTATTCAAAGGGTGGATAGAATACTGAATATGGTTGTACCATATTTATAATAACATCAAAGTATATATATGATACTGGAGATTTTATTTTATAATGGTAATAAAAAAGAAAGAATAAGTGGAAGAAGAAAGGAACTTGAAAAGGGGTGGTGAAAACATTACCTCTTCTTCGGGTTCTTCCTTTTGATTTGATCAAAAGGGCTCTTTAGGATGGCTTTCTGATCAAAATAATGACTATAGGTTGTAGTGAAGGAAGTTTATAGTGTATTTGGGCAGGGTTTGGCCCAACCAAAAGGCTTTGAAGGTGTGATTAAATGAGAAGGAGGAGTTCCCTTTTATAAGAGGGGTGAGGGGCGCCTTTAGAAAAGCTAGAAGTAATAATTTATAATAAATTCATATTCGGTTTCTAATAGCTAAAAAGTTTATTATTTAAATTTTAAGGTGGGGCTGGGTCGAAAACCACTCAAGAAATAGAATTTAGACAGGTTTGGGTCATTATATTAACCTTATCTTTAATTATTAACTCTTAGTTAATTAGTTTCACTTTTACAATGTCTCTTTGTATTTTTATATTATATTGTTAATACACCTACCATATACATCCAAGAGACCCCCAAGTGGACCATTAATGATACAACTATCATGATATAAGTCCCTTGGATTAACCATATATTTTTAAGAATTTAATATCAATTAATAATATAATATTTGTTTTAAAAACTCTTTTATGTCAATTTTGACACTATTCAATAGTTGATTTTTGTGAAACTCATAACAGAATGATTACTTCGAAAAAAGTTAATTAAATAAATCCTAATATTTCATATTAACCTAGAAAATTAGTTTAATTCAATAAAAGTCTCAAATTATATTTATTTGGGTATTTATAATATCAATTATTCTGATTTTTCACTATTATGGTAATTACTGCATCACCATTGTGTCATAAATAAATTAAATTATTTAAGGTCTAAAAATTTTAAATAAACTATAATTATGTATTAAATCTTTTTATCTTTCTAATGAATAATTATAGTCTAAAATCCGACATATATAACCCTATGTAACAATTGTTTTTCTAAAAGATATATGCTTGTGTCATTTTTGTATTCATTTTAACATAATTAAAATAAAGTATCCCTATCACTTACAAGTTGATCCATGGGGTCCCAAAATCGACCCAAAGATTCCCATGGTCGACCATGTATCAACCAATAGGGTTAAGATACGTTTTAGGATAATTTAGTATTATTATAATATTATTTTTTTAACCCTTGTTTACCGGATTTACCCTTTAACCATGGTAAATAAAATATTTACCGAAGTAATTATCCAAAATGTCTAAAACCAAAATTTACCTATTTATACAATTTTAACATCCTAATTCAAAATATGGAATACATTTTTCCAAATTCAAAACCCAGAAGTTTCAGAAATTAATTTAAAATTAATTCCCGTTGTTAAAACAAAAAATGTGTTTTTAAGAGATAATAACTATCAAAAAGATTGGCACTTATTTATGTCTGGTTTAAATGTGAAATTATGTTCAATGACCCAAAATGTATTACATGGTATAAATATAATTTAAATATAATTTAAAACAACCAAAATTCATAATTTATAACTATTAATTATTTCGATTAAAAAAGTTTTTTTAATTAAAATTTAGTAATTTTTTACTATTCATCAAAATATAAAAGTTATCCGAAAAGTACCAAAATTTCACCCTAGGATAATTTAGTTATTTCAAATCCAAAAATGAAGTCTATTTTAGCAAATTCAAAACATAAAAGTTTCATTTATTAATTTAAAATTGATTCCTGCTTTTGAAACCAAAAGGCGTATTTTTAAGAAATAATAACTATCAAAAGATTGACACTTGTTTATGTCCAATTTCAAGGTGAAATTACTTAAAATGGCCATCATTGGATTAAATAGTAAAAATATAATCTATTTATACTTCCAAACCACCCAAATTAATAATTTAACAATATAAATTATTTCGATTAAAAAGGTTGTTTTCAGTTAAAATTTAGTAATTTTTCACTATTCACCCAAATATGAAAGTTATCCGAAAGACACCAAAACATTATTGATACTAAATTCATATGTCCCAATTCTAAAGAATAATTTCATTTTGTCAAATGGAATATATAAAAGTTTCAAATATTGGTTTTAAAAAGGCTCCGCCATTAAAAGGCGGTAAAATTTCATTTTTTGAAAAATACTTCTTTTATCTGAAAAAATGAATTTGTTCATAAATAATTTCTTAGAAACTCATAATGTGGATTAAAATTATAAGGATAATATAATATTTAAAATTTAGTTAATACTATTCATAACCTCTTTTGAACGGCTAGTTTGGTAAGTCGTGGTGTACCTGAACTCAGTGTTGCGTACAACACACACTATTGTATTATTCAAAGAGAAGTGTACCGTGGAAGATTGGGGCATTACAGGTAGAGCTCAAACGGACACCCAGATCAAAAGTTATGGCCGTTTGAAGTTTGAGTTGCGTTTTCAACATATTTTGGATCGATTTTTAATTTTTTTTACTTTTTTTAGTCTCAAAATTGTTATTAAATGACTATTACTCCATAATAATTAGAAAATTATTAATTAAAAATATTTTTTACATTTTTTTATAAGACATTTTCACTAAATATCTTATATATTAAGTATATTAAGTGTAAATTTATATTTATACTTATTTAAAATATATTTTAAAATTATATATTATATTTATACCAATAAAAATTTATTTATATAATTATATATTAATATATTATTTTTAATTAATTTTTTTTGAAGTCGACCCTTTATCAGCACTAAAAAAAGTGCTGATAAAGGGGTACTTTTATCAGCGCTTTTTTAGCGCTGATAAAGGAACCCATTATGAGTGATTTTTTAGCACTGATAAAGGCACACCCCTTTATCAACGCTTTTTCATTAGCACGGATAAAGGTTAGCGCTGGGAAAACTGTTTTTGTGGTAGTGCATGGTAAGCTTTCACTGAGGTATGTCGGTCCGTTTGAGGTGTTGGAGAGAGTCAGGTCGATTTCCTATCAGTTGCAGTTACCTCAGAGGTGTCGGGCTATGCACGTCGTCTTCTATGATTCTCAGCTTCGGTGATACTTCTCAGACCTATCTCATGTTTTTCAACCTGAGCAGGTTGAGTTAGAGGTGGATGCCTTATTAGAGGAGCATCCTATATGGATTTTTGATTGAAGTACGAAGGTTCTCTGTGGTCAGTATGTTCCTCTGGTATGAGTGCTATGCAAGCATGGGCGAGTACAGGATGAGACTTGGGAGAGGGAGGCCGATGTACGATCGCAGTGGCCAAAGCTTTTCATGGATTCTTTTTCTACATTACAATGCTAGGGAAATTTAGGGATGAATTTAATTAATGGGGGAAGTTTGTAATAACCCTGATCTTATTTTCAAGTATTTTTTTCCCTTTTCTTGTGTTTTTTCGAAAAAGCAGAGTTTCTATAAATTTTTGATGTAAACGTCGTGTACTTATATATACATGTTGTGTACTCTTTTTCCACACGTAGACATGTGTGGAACCTGTAATAGCCAAGCACACAGCCATGTGTGGTGACCTGGAGACCGCCTAATGTAGGGGGCAGTAATGGAAAGTAAATTCATGTACTTATAAATTACAAGTCGTGTACCTTCCTTTTTTTATTAAATGGGATGGGGTAACATCTAATTGGCAGAAGCGTCTTCTTCTTTGCCTTCTTCAACCGAGATCATCCTTACGTCACCAATCTTTCTCTAAGCCCCCAATTGAGCATCCATTTTCTGATTCGACTGCCATCAATTGCATTGGGATCTCCACGGTAATATGTTCCTTCTTCTAGAGCTTCATTTCCTCATTCTTCTTCTTTCAAGAGTTATCCTTAGTTCAACATTTTTAATTTATTTTTAGATCTACGGTGTTCTTGGGCAATTCAAGGCTTGAGGTTCATGTATATCGATCATACAACACCGAGGTAGGTGGTTTGTGCCTTTCTGTAGATATTCTTTCAGTTATATGTGCAAAAGTTTCCAATACCCTTGATTGGGGTATTGCGTGTTCAAAGTTTTAACCCTGTTATTTCCTGCTATGATTTTTATGCTTGAGTAGAGGTCAATTGAATGTGAATAGGGTTAATTTATATGGTATGGATGTCTTTCCCAGGATTATATTGTTTATGTCCATTTGGTTTTTCTTAGCCAGGTAGGCTGCTTTCATTCCACTCCTAGTGCTAATAGGCAGGAGTGATATTATTTATCTGACATGCAGTTATGCTGTAGACTATTTAGCCAAGTAGTTCTTGAGGTTTACCTTGGATGCTATTCATTGTTATGATCTTTTGACTTACATAGGGCCGTGAGAACCTGGTGTAGTAGAACATAGGGATAATGGACAGTGAGGGCTTATCTAGAGTGTCTTTTTACTGTTACGATGCAAGACCATAGCGGTAATTGACGTGAGTGCTTCCTCAGAGTGTCTGTTGTTCCTCGACATGGGCCACAAGGGGAATGGGACTTTGAGTGCTTCCCTGGAGCACCTTTTAGTTACTGATATGAGACTAGAGTGGGAATTTATGGTAAGTTCATGCTCAGAGTGTCTATGATTAAGCTAAACCAGATGGGTTAGACTGTGTGTACTTCCCAGAGGGTTGCTTGTTCTTGTTTGGTTGAACCAAAGGGTTTAGGCTTTGAGTAATCCCAGAGGGCTATCTACTTTGTTTAGCTGCTTATTTTGACATATGAACTTGAATTAATTTGAATTTTAGGATTTTTTTCTTTTGAGTACTTCCTTGTTTACTAATCTATCTTGATTATTGCCTACCATATATATTCACTGACTGTTAGGCACAGATATTTGGGTGGTTGCCTATTGGGATTTATTCTCACACCCCATTTGGCACATGCTTTTGGGCCCAAACATATTATATTTTTGTAGTTATAGATAAGGTAAAGTTCCCTTCTACATCAGGTACTTGATTGATGACAAGCTGGAGACCATGGGGCCAAGCTGAGGCTCGCGATGCTGTTGAAGTTTATCTATTTCTTTGGTACTTTGGTTATTTCTATATTCCAGCATTGTGACTTGTTTGGAAACATTCCTATAAATATGTATCATGCATCATCATTATATATATGTTCTCCATTTTATTGTTTCAGTCTACTATTTTTTACTAATGTATGGTATTATTACCGCCTCCACTATTGTATATCTCTTTACTTACAATGTGTTACTCTGCCAATGAGGGCATAGTTTCCTCATTATCACACCCAAGACCCTCACTGCTAGTTAGAAGCCATTGGAATTCAGGTAAATTCACTTGAGTCCATGTGACCAACCGGGTACGGGGCACCTCTGGGAAGCTTCCGGAATTGAGAGGTTACAAAAGTAACAAATCCACCTATCTCTCCTTTCATACCAAGATACTAATAATGGATGCATAATTCAAAATACATATTTGTATCACTGTAATTTACTAGCCAAAAAGAGGCATGAGACACTTATATCAACTCCTCTAGTATATCTGCAATTACCCAAACATGTCCATGAATGTACAAGATCTCAACACCTTATATTATCCAACCAGTCGGGTGGGTACGTATAAGAAATGCTCCCCCTTATGACTAAGCCATTGGGATTTTAATTTTTCCAAATTTTACTTGATATAGAAGTGAAATTTTCACCATTAAATCCATAATAACATGCTGCTCATGACTCTCATTAATCTTAATATGAATCATATATAAGAGATCCATAAACTGTTACTCATCACAAGACTCTTGAGCTATGTGTTTCTGAATCTTCTAGCTTAAATCATCATCAACTGCATTTACCTTTGATATTGTATACACAACATCAATGTTGAAATACTATAGGTATTCAAACATTATTTTATATTAGATATTAATTCCATTCTGAGTGAATATGTATTTGAGATTTTTGTGATCCTTGTTTACAATAAATCATTCTCCAATCATGTAGTTCCTACAAATATGCAAGGCATTGACAACAGATGCAAACTTTGGATCTTGTGTCGAGTAATTATGTTTGAGAGGTATCAACTAGTGAGACTTGTAAGTCATAACCGGGTCTCCCTACATCATAATAGCTCCCATCCCATTGCCTGATGCATCACAATAAACCATAAATCCTCTACTGGGATCAGTTAAAACTAGGATTAGTGTTAAATTCAAACTTCCTTTCAAATTTTGAAAAGCTTCATCATAAGATTTAGACCACATAAACTTCACAACCTTCTTTATCAATCCCATAATAGGTGATACAAGGTGTGATAAATCCTAAATAAAATTTTTATAATACCCATCATGTACTAAGAAACTCTAAATATCAAATACATTCATGGGATTCTCCTAAGAACCCATGAATTTCACATTATATAGTTTCATATATACATCATATTATGATATAATGTGTCCCAGGAAGTTAACTTTATTGATCCAAAGTGGAATTTTTTGATTCTAGAATACATATAGTGCTCTCTTAGTGTAATAAGTACACTCCCAAGCTATTTGGAATGATCATATTAATTCCGTGAGTACACCAATATATCATCTATGAAGACTACCACAAATTAATCCAAATATGGCTGGAAAAACCAATTCATCATATCCATAAAATAGATGCCATGTTTGTGAGATCAAATATAATTTTCATGTAATCATAAAATACATATCTACTATGGAATGTTGTACATAGTATATCTGATGGCCTAACACATTCCTAATGATATCCTAACCTCAAATCGGTTTTCCCAAAAACTCTCTCTCTTTAGATATGGTTGAGGAGTTCATCTATACATGGAAGTATATACTAGTTCAAACCTATAAGCTAATTCAATTGGTGTTTATCAATATATATCCAAACATCCACATCAACCTTTTCGATAATAAACATGGTTGAACCCCATGGTTTCATAATGGGTCATATAAACCCTTGATTTTCAAAACCTCCAACTATCTCTTCAGCTCTTATAGCTTAGTAGTATCCATCCTATGAGAAATAATAGATACTTGTGATTCACCTAGAAATAGCTCAATGGTAAAATCTACATCTCTCAAAAGAGGTATAGAAAAAATTAATCATGGAAGACATACCTAAAACAACCCACCCCCTAAGGGATATCTATATGTTTCATTCCCTAGTCATTCGATAGAGACTAGAATTCTAGGATATCACTCCACCAAACTCATGATGCTTAGGTCCAATTTGAATCTTCAAGACATCCCATTGTCCTCTGTGAATGTAGACACCACCCTCAAGTAATTTGAAGGACACCCTACAGTGATAGAAATTATCATGATTAGGGTAAGGAACCAACCAGTCCATCCTAAGAATGATGTTAAAATTTTCCATCTTGAGGACTATGAGGTTTCATAAAAATCAATAGATATCTATCTCAAGGGTAACTCCCTACATTAGCATACAAATTCTAATCAAATCCTAAGAGGAGTTCCATGTTTCATCAATCCACAAAAATATTGAATTACATGCCCAGGGCTGTCCAAAATTGACAAATATATAATGGAGTAGGAATCACCTATGTCAAATAAAATAGACACTTAAGTAGTGGATCCTAAAATTGTACCTCTAATCAAATATAGATCAACACTTTACGTCTCGGGTGCCATCTGTACTTCATATATTTCCCGATACGTAGCTATGAGATACAACCAGACTACCCTGGGAATGTATATTATGTTGGAGCTATAAAAGTGGTGGCTGGCTCCCTCATCCGTGACTTCCACATCATCCTGATTAGCCAATAGCACTCCAGGTCCCTATTTGATGAGGATATATTGATCGTTCTCTATGATCTGGATTCAGTGTAGATCCTCTCTAACTGAACAATGGAGGAAATATTCTAAAAAACACTGAATATGACCCATATTTTCAAAATCATGGAACTCAACTAGGTCTTTTCCATAGTGAGGCTTCATGTGTCTTGGACTACTACATTGGTGAAAAATCATTTTTCTATCATGATGCACACTATGACTACTTATACCTCAATGAAAAGGCTCAAAACATTACCTCATTCTGTTAGATGAACTACATCCATACTTAGGTATTGAACCACCATGCCCCACACCTTTATCATCTATTTTTTTGCACTCAATTAAGAGGTTCAAGTTTACTATCTTAATGAAGGTCATCAAACAAAATATTTTCAACTATGATCAAATAGAATGCATAATCCCTTCCTCAAATCTCCTCACTTGAGAAAAGTTGTCACCAAGGATAGTAAAAAAGAAATTTTGAAGTTCCTTAAAATGAGTAGAGTAATACATAAATAATAAGGTTCCCTTATCAATGTATATAAACACATTGTTTTGTTCTTCTCTTTGAGTCTCAAGAAATAAATAGTCATTGAATATTTTATATAAATCCCTCTATACCATAACCTAATGTTGTCCAGTCTAGGTAAAAATGACACACCATCTCTTGAATGATCCTTTAATCATATACACTTAATGTTTGACCATCCTATCGGGAGGTGTATCTAGGTTGTATAAGATGAATAAAATGGCCTCTATCCATGACTCAGTAGCCCAGAGACCTCCTTCCCCTAAAAATCTAGGAGTGTGTTGCTATGGGAACTCCCTCATCAACTCTATCGTATAAGAGGTGGGTCATGGAGATCTATGTATATACATTAATAATTACAAGAAAACCTCCCAAAAATGAGAATCATCATCCAGATCAAGAATAGTAGGAGGTTCCAAAAATTTTACTACGAGAGGAAATAATGGTGTCTTAGAGACCACCACATTCAGAGTACGGTTGTCTCCACCCTCCTGGAACATGATACAAGGCCTCCAAAGAGGAATTTTTCTACAAATTACTAGAAAAAACATTAAAAAAATTATAATGTGAAAGGTCATCAATATAATATTATTAAAGGTACAAATCCCTACAGAATAACAGTCAACACCCATTTTTTTACTCATAAATCTAGGTCCATTTGATATATAATATTATATAGGAACATGAGGAACAATCCCAACACCCACTAATGAGTTCAGGATTAGTCTAAGGCCTCATATCTAATAGTATAAGTCCCAATATATGGAGTTTCAATTTAAATTTATACAGGAAAAAACTCTTTATGTTACTATTATAATACTCATTTAATATAAACAATTTATTTTAACCCTTAAGGATCAATACATTCACAAATACATATATACAAATCATGTCCCAATTAGATGAGTTACCATTCTAAAGTTATAAATTAAAAAAATTATATGTTATAATTGGCACATTATGTAACTACAACCCCAACCTTACATCAGGTATCACGATGTCACAAGTTGTATATGATAATTCTATTAGATGAATTTTCATTACTAAATTATATAAGTACAATATTTATAAATTATAATTGTAATTTATGTAATATATATCAACTAATGTTTTAGCTCATGTATCCAAGTTTATAAATCTAAAACCTATGATAATTTTTTAACTATGGTTCCACCATCAATCTATGTGAGATAATACATTTTTTGTTGAGAAATATACTTTAATAACCAATTATTTATCCTTCTTATCCTAGAAAAATTTTCTAATTACAATATATCATTAAAGTCACTACAATATGTTGCAGGAAATCCACACACTAAAATAAACATTGCATGGAATATAAATAATTAGCTACCTATATTGATGCATGAGACAATGATTTCATGTCATACCTGGCCAAGGGTAAAATTGAATACACAATTAAAATAATAATAATAATAATAATAATAATAATAATAATATGGATTAACATTTACCCTTCATCGGGTATAGAAAGAAAGTATTATATCATTATTATTAAAGAAACCAAATCACATTCGTCACCCATTTTTGAAATAAAGACCATTTTAATATGAAAAATCAAAAACAACATGTCCCATACCATACAATTTGGTTTTTGTCTATACATGGGTTAGCTACTCCCAAGAATAGGATCATTTCCAAATTCCAACACATTGCATGTCTCATGTCTATAACCTAAAATAGTAATATAAAAGGGATAAAGGAACCTTTAATATCACTTTATGACATCCTATACCTAGTTTACACTTAAGTAAACAAAATCGGTTGGCCTTGTGTCCTCATGAATGCCTCTCCATATGCCAAAAGAAACCAACTAGTAGTGAGGGTCTGTGATGGTATGTTGTGGAGACTATACCCTCATGATTATATTGTATAACAATGGTATAATAAATGGTAAATAGATCAAATAAAATAACAATAATCTAAATTTAAATCATCTAAATTTTATAACAAGAAACCAGAAAATATCATCTACAATACAGTGATTTCATGATGCTAAAACAATGGGGGTTAAAATGGGGAATAAGGTATCATGCAGACACAATACTTTCTATACAAAATAAACAAAAATTTAAAAAACTATATCCAATATAATTACAAGAGAAACCTCTATCATATGCACCCATACTCCAACCTATCATAGAAAATCAATCATCTATATCTAGGAGCTTCCCATCGTCTCTACCTACATTAATAAATCTTGATTGGATACCAGTCGATTGCCTAAAGAGGGTGTTAGTAAAAAATCAATATCCCACCAAAAAATGGTGTCTAGGACTATCTAGAATATGACTATAAAATGATCTATATGAATGTAATGACAAATATAAATCTATAAATAAATAAACCATATTGATCTATGTCCCTCATAAGACACCAATTTTATACTACCGGATTCAACCTATGTCATAATGTCTCTGAGCATTTAAAATTTTAGGTGTATGATTTAACATTGAGACCCGAGGTATAAAACCAATTCATTCATGTGTAGTGATAGTCATAAAAGTTTCTTAATTTCAATGGTATTTATGTTTTATGAGTAGGGTGATGTCTTTAAGGATATACCCTTGGTAGTTCACTCTAAGGAGAGAATATGATACTTGATCCATAGGAGAATGTCCTAGGTAGCCTCAGTGATTCACTTGAAAGGATCCAATGGTAGTAATCACTATGGTTCATAATATCAATAAAATCCAAGGATAACCATCCATGTAAATAAATTTATTAAATTTCTAGAAATATAGATGAACCCCTGATACTAAGATGATGCATTCAAAATCTAATACAAAGAATTATTCAATGTTTTTTCATTCACTTGGAAGATTAATTAATGAATTTGGGGAATCCCATGAGTTCATCGAAGTAAAACCATGATAGAATTCCAAGTTTCTATCAAGTAATTCCTCACATTTAAAATAATTTATGGATCATGACTATATCAAATCATCATTATTTAATTAATCAAGTGCCGCATAATGATAATAATTGTTGTTATCATGATTCATAATTACACAAGGTCTGGGTGGAATGGTTTTACCATTTACCTTCCTTTCTATAACCAGCCACTTCTTTTATATATATGCAAGGGAAATTTTACCCACCGTATAGGGAGGTTCAATTTCATAATCATTTCTTATAGGACTTAGCAAAGAATCACTCAATTCATGTAAATAAATTAAAGCATTTCCTATACAATATCTAATTTAAAACATATAAAAAGGTGGTATGTATTTATTACAAGTCATACGATTCATGTGGATTTAAAGTGACACATCCTAAGGTGTGCATCTCGTCACAGTGGAAAACCTCAAATGGTGAAAAGAGATTGCATGGTAAAACCTAAAAATGATTCTAATGATTTAATAATTTAATATAAAATTTAAAATTTTATCACATGGGAAGTATGGTTTATGGAACAATGGTGCATAATATAAACATAAATACTTTATGGAGAAAAATTATAGAACATCTACCTTAGATGGGTAGTAGACTGCTCATCTTTTATTAGTATTTAACTCATGCTAGAATGGGAGAAAATGGAGAAATAGAAAAATATCCTAGAAATATGAAATATTAGCTTACATTGTTTTATAATTAAATACATGGATTTATACTATCTGAATAATGAGTAGGAATGAATGGCTTATAGAATTCAATCCAACATAATATATGACACTTGAATCAGAGTTTGATTGAGGTAGGAGGCTCAAAGACAAGGTAGAGATGATAAGAAATCAAACAGAGGAAGGATGTTGTTGTGTTAGTGAGGAAAGAAAATAGGAGAATAATGGTTAATGTAATGGAGGTTAGAAACATAATTTATATCCTTTTTAAAGGGATCTTGGTTTGTCTGAATAGTTTGGTCAGATGTTTAGTCAAATTGTGCATCAACTGTGCACCACCACTATCTAAGTGGCACACCCCCTAGCATGGATAGGGGTACGGATTTATAAAATGTGTGTAGCCCATGCACACTAACTATCAAACACTTCCATCCACAAGCACTGTTAGGTGAACATTTCTCCAAACCTTGTGCATCCCATGTGGATCACATGTACAATATGTCTTCACTATTTTTCATGGCTATACGATATCCCTCGCATGTTTTTTCAAACATTTATCCTACTTTCCATTCCCTTGTTATTGGGTTGTGTGTTTGTCACTAATAGTGCACTAACCCTACATCTCATCCTATTCATATAAAAACTATAGCTCTGGGATTTGAACAAGCCTTAGACACTCCTCAATCCTTCCTTAAAATCTTAAGAACTTTCATTTAAATGAAAAAATGATGTTCAATATAAAATTTAAAAGATTCATACATCATTTGAAAAACTATGATATTAAACCTATATAAAGGCATTTGTGAACTATTTTATACTAGATACCACTATAAAAACAAGCTCCCAGACCCACTATGATACTATTGGGACCTTGGTCTTTCATAGAGGAGAAATAATACCTTATATCAAAGCACAACTATACAAAAATCTCTCCATTTGTTTATATAGATAGTAGTAATGGTATTAATACTCTATCCACCCGAAAATATCAAAATTATTCCACCCCATATTCAGATAATAGTAACCTAATATATATAATATCTCTAAGATGATCATATCTCTTCGCATCCTTTCATAAGATTACCCACCAATTAATTATCCCAAGTTAAACAATACTTTGATACAAGAGGAACACCTCTATCCCTGTATCATATTATACATATGGATGAATATCCATTCTTCCTAATATCTAATATTTTCAATGAGACCATAGCTAAATATCTAATTTTATTCAAACCCGATGTTACAGGTGAGAAACCATTGTAAAATTTTCCATTATCATCCGCCTTGATCTTATAGTTATGGGAAGGAAAATTAGAACACTCAAATTAAACATATTTACTCTCAACCCACATAAATGGATGAAATTGTGATTAGTATAAAGTTATACCACCTGTAATATCTAACATAAGTCAGAAGGTAAATAGGACTACAAGATCAATTTTCATCATCCTAATTTGACCCAATATTTTGGGGAAATATCCAGTGTAGTCACAAATGTATCATCATCATCCATATCCACCATTAAAAATACTACATAGAACAATAAGTGGGGAAATACACATAAATAATATCATGATTTATGATTACATTTTCTAGATCATAACTACATTTGTTACATTTTTATTATCATCACAGTCTTCATTTCTCTATTTAAAACTTACTCTATATATCTTGTTAAATTATACATGAACCAGAAGAAATTCATTTTCTTCATAGAGATAACTCATCAACTAATAGATTATTCATTATATTCATGAAATTTTCATTCCATTAACATAAAATTATTCATAAAATATATGTCAACAATTTGAATTAAAATAATTCTTTTATAATGATTTTATTAAAAAATAAATAATCTAAGTCCATTATGTCATTATTAAATTCTACTAAGGAAAATTATTGAATGCATAATGTCATAAAATAATTATACCAATGAAATATGGATTTAAGAAACATGTACCTCATGCTTATAAAAATTATTTAAATAATATTTAGTCTAATAGTGATTCTAAAATTTAATAAAAATGAATAACATATATAAAAATGGTTCTGGGGTATATATAAGATTCTAAATGAATTTTTAGAGTTAAAAATTCCTCCATCCATGCACACTAATGTTCTCCAAAAGGATTTTATACAAAATTGGTACTTCATGGAATGCCCGATAGACCAACCATTGATTTTTGTTTCTTTTCACCAGGCTCCACTACATCATTGAACTACATGACCAATGATCTCTTTAGCCTAACTCCAACCAATATATCACCCACATTGAGATATTATTGCATGGGATTATGATGTTGTATGAACAAATAGATTAGATAGACTTGATCAAGGGGGACTACATAAATTAATGGATAAGATATACACATGATATAACATTTAAGATATTTGATTATATAGTCTCCCCTGTTTCATGCCACTTATCATATTACACTGAATGGAGATAACATGGTATGTTTTTTGTTGTTCAATTATTTGGTTATATAGTTAAGAAAACACCAAAGAATTTCATTTTAAGTCATGAACTAATCCATCAGTTGAGGCTATATGGAAGTGTTATGAGAGTTTGATGGATGATTGGAAGGTTTAGACTTCATCACTGCACATTGTAATGTACCTCGTCACCTTTGGTATCTATGGTAGTTTCTAATGATATAAAGTTATCCAAATTCTTCTAAATTTTCATGTCCATATTCATCTCAACATTAGGATCCAAAAAATGGTTCCATTGAGTTATCAATCAAACATTAAGCTAAATAAAAGTAAAATAGAATAAAAATTTGATAAAGAAATATATATTTAATAATATTTGGTCAAAAAGTCAGTTAATCTCATTCTTAATCTCATTAGATTCATTTATATATAAGCATTACAATGATATATCATCTGAAAAAATATTCTTTTAATCTTAAAAGTTTCATGAAAATATTTAAATATTTTCTCTAAAATATCCTTAAAATTAAAAATAATTTTTTATGAAATTTATTCAATTGGAACCATATATAATAAAATACTAATTTATATAAACAACACTTCATTAATTTGAGTTATGTCCCTTCAAATTATGGAGAGTATTTAGGATGTATAAAACTTGTCTCTATGTTTCATAAAAAATCATTTTTATTATTTGAATTTATACAATTTCATTATCATTATTTTGGTTTATAGAAAAATATATTTTTTTCTATGAATAAAGTATTAAAAGATAAAATTATAAGAGATATTTAAAGGAAAACAATTAATATTAGGGAAACATAAAAAATTAAAGTACTATTTATTTTCAATATTTAATCATTGATTTTCATAACATTTTTTTTCTCTAATGATGACCTTTATGACAAGAGAATACTATAACCACAGACTCCCTCTCAGTTTATCTATGGGATGATTATATATTTGTGTCTTACATAAAATAAAATAATATTAATTTAAAAAATCTCACTACAAATATGAATAATTTAAATATAAAAACAAAATCACTAAAATACCATCATAAAGGAAAAACCCTAATCAATAATCAATAAATAATGTTTTCGTAAATTAGGTACTATATTAATAAGGAAATTGTTCATTTTTCATTCTAATAAAAATTAATATTTCCCATCAAACCTTTTATGAAATTCCTCAAAACCACTAAAAACCTCATTTAATTAAAATGAGTAATGAAAAATAAAATGAAACTAAAAAATATATTTCTATTTAAGAATAAAAAAATTCATTATCCAAAAAATACATGTACTATTACTCATTAGATACCCACTAAACTTTGATTTGTGTGAAATAAAACAGGACATGAATGAGATAAATTGTGACTTTAATGAGATAGATTCTACGAATAGACAAGTTAGTGTAAGATAGGTACAATTGTAGCATCCTTCTCTCAGTTAACCTCCAGCATAACCAAACCATATCATTACATACCTCTATCACACATTACCATATTAGAGAGGCTTACAACTAGTAACGAGGGGAAATGTATATAATACAGAGACTATACCCTATCTAGTATAGATAACATTAAATCATAGCAGAAATAAAATAATTACACCCATAAGAATTATAAATCAGTCTATGGAAATTACATCTAAGATCCAACCATGATTTGAATAACATATCACATTCTATATCAAAAAGTGTAAGACTTGAGATTCAACTATAATAAATAAATAATTCATCACAAAAACTATTTTAAAATGCACATTCAATTATTGGATTATAATCATACAACCCATAATACATCAAAAAATAGAAACTTTCATTCATAATAATTGTTATAACTAGTTTGTTTGAACATATATCAATACAAGGCATCACTATAACCTTGAACCCTTGAGGATCATACTCTAAAATGATAGAAAAATATATAAGATGCAATGATATTATGAAGAAAACAAAAAGAAATTGAATAGATATTATTTAATAATGAAGAGAAGGATATGAATGATATTGGTATGTCATAATGATGTTCATATATATGGGGTAATGTGACAGTTAGAAACTAACCACTAAAATATTACCATTGGAATCTGACCAGCAGACTCTAAAAATTGGGAATATGAGCATTGTAATTGTAATGGAATAATTTTTTATGAAATTATCTAATAAAATGAAAAAAAATTCTAATAATAAAATTAATTGTTATAAAAATTCATATTAATCAATTTATAGTAATATAATTACACAAATATGACTTAGGAAAAATAATATTTACTAGAATAAAGAGTTTTTAAGTTTTTGGCATGAAGCACATGATTTTAAACTATAATAGTAGATTTATTTAAAAATTAAAATTCTTAATGGAAGGAAAACAGTTTCGTTAAAGTGAATTTAAATTTGAATCATACCCATTAAAATTATCTAATAATTAATTTTTTAGACTTTTTTTAGAGTTAAATTTTCCATAAATAATAAAATATGGTAAGAATATATGTAAATTATTATGAAATGCTTTTGATTTAAAATGATGAAATAATTAATAAAAGTTAATAAATGACCATAAATAATTTATTTTATTAAGTTATTTTTTTTAATTACGTAAAAATTTTGTTATAAAACTATAAATGACTTTCCAAAGTTTAAAGTATAAATTAATTAAAAAACAATATTTTGTAGAAAAATGATCATTATAGGGAAAATGCAATATATAATAATGTATTTAGGTTCTAAAATATTAAAATATCAAAAAACAGGTCTTAAATTTCTTACACTATGAACTAAAACCATGGGAAACCTAATAGTATTCCATTTTCCTTAACCAATATTGTCATGTCCTAGGTCAATAAATTTATAAAAAATCCTTGCTCATTTCCTATAAATTCCCATCACTTGTCTCTTTCCCCTACACTCTAAATCCTTTGATTCAGAAGTTATTCTCATTCTTTCTCTCTTTAAAAAGTATTTACAAAGAGGTTCTAAGGTTCTAAGGTTATAAGGTGCGTGTATCATGCTTTTAGAAGTTATCCTTAATGGAAAGGGTTCTTAAACTCTTCCCTTTCATTAATTGTGTTATTATTTCAAATTAATTTACATTTCAACATAAAATGTTATTTGTCCTCATTTATATAAATTATTTATTATATTATTAATGATAGATAATTATTACCTCTCATTTTACCACCTTGATGAGCCACTATAATGCTAAAAATCTCTCATAGCCGTAAAACAACCTATCATTTTTGTAAAGTAAAAACATTATGTCATTACCTAGAAATAAAATCCTTATTTAGAATAAAATAAGTGGTGGAAGGATCTATGACATATTCATGTATTGTTAAACCCCCCCCCCCAAAAAATTTAGTATTAACCCAATTTTTGATCTATCTGAAAAGGGATCCCGACTTCACACATGGTTTGAAACTCTTGCAGGACATACGTTGAATGATTTATATACCCTTTAAGAACTATAATGAAGGATTATTTATTATTGATATCCCTAAACCATGATAGTTCCCCTCCATACTACCTTTTTATCATGTCTTATATAATGGTAATTTCCATTTCAGTGTGAATATTCCAATAGTGTGAGATTTTCCTGGTTGTCCACATTATTCCATTGAATGTGGGAAAGTGATAATATATATTTACTATTTATATATAGAAAATTATTACATAACCATAATTATGTATTGGTTTCCTTAAGGAAAATTAATATATTTATTGTTTAACTATTCACTTGATATGATGGATGTATTGGAATTACTATGTGATGGGTGAGGCCCAAAATTGTATATCCCCTTAATGAATCAGTATATCTCATAAGAAAATCTAGTTTTTTATTTAGTATAATCCATGCACATTATTTATTGGCACAATTCCTTTATGGTATGATCATGATGTAGAGAATAATTTATTTCATCACTATGAGATCAATTAATGTTGTCCTTATGTTTATTTATTGATATGTTTTCCATTAATATATTAAACTCATAGTGTTAGTTTTTATGACATTAATATATTCACTTACTCCTTCTATATTATTTATTTTATGCTTATGATATTATATCGTTCACTATACTCTACCCATTAATGACTTTTTAGAATCACCTCATTTATATTGTTTCCCATTTCTCTACGAAAACATGAATATTACTATGTGTTACATAAGGACTTAAAAGTAAAACAATATTTTTTCTTATAATATGATGATTTATTTGAAATTTTAAAGTAATTTAATTTCTATTTATGTATCGAGTTTCTCAAAAATAATAAATTATTTGATCTTGTTTATTTTTATCCTTGTATTTTGTACCAATGTAATAAAATGACAATAAATTACTAGGTATTATAGTTGGGATTGTTATAATTGGAATCACAGAATGTTTTGTAGAACCCTAAGGAATTAGATTTCAAAGAGAATAGTTGAACAACATAACCTTTTGAAAAAACCCATATGATATTCTAGAAACATTTCAAGATTATATGGAATTCAATAAATGAAGAGAGATTATATAATATTATTTATAATTCATAGTTTTATCCATATACTATTTAAGTATATGAAATTATTTACAAATGATTTTGAATGGATAAAATATAAATGTTTTCAACACTCTTAATGAATGTTGGAATTTCCCTACAAATAAAATCATTGAGGCTAGTATTGGAGTGGAGAATATTTTAACTTTATTAGAGAAGTTGACCCATGTTATTACTATTAATCATACCCATATGGAAAATTATGTTTCTAGATAAATTTCAAGATTACATTGAATGTATTAAATTAATAGAAATTACATACCATGATTTATAATTCATTGTTTTATCAATTGAAAATTTGAATTTATGCTATTATTTAGAAATCATATTGAATGGATGGAAAAAAAACTATGTTAACACTCTTAATAAATGTTTTCATTTCACTCCTATTAAAATCAATTAGGATAGTGTTGTATTGGAAGATATTATAACTCTATTAGGGCGTTTGACTCGGGTTATTACTATTAATACTACCCATGTACAACAACCTATTTCTCCAAAATGTGGTGTAGTAATTTATAATTTTTTCATGTGGAAACAACCCAAATCCTTTAATTTAACCAGTAATCCATTATTAAAAGATAAATTGATCACGAGTTTAGAGAATATATTCCTTGTTTTTCGATTTATTGTAATGGAAATGGTTATAATGGTTGTACTCGTCTAAAAATAGATGATGTTTAATTGTGTTATTTGATTAAAAACACAAATAAAAGGAAGATATAGAAATAATAGAGTATAAAAATTTTAAAGAGACATTCCGGGAGAAATATTTTCCTCATGAAAAAATATATACAATAGAAATAAAATTTATATATTGAATAAAGAAGTATGAGGTAGTTATGGATTATTTCAAAGGTTAATTTACAATGCTAGTGATGTATGTTCAGATTGTGTATGCAACCCTAAAAGAATGATAAATTGATTCTTTGATAGAATGAATCTAACTCTGAGAAGGCAATTGGTCACTTAATCATTTTCAACTTTTCAATAACATATTTCAATCATGATCAAGACTGAAAAATATTCCCCTAAATAATATATTTCCAAAGTAATACAAGAGATAAATAAACACATGTGCACTATGTTGAAAAATATCTAGAAGAGGTGAAGAAAGGAAAGGTAAAATTAAAACATGTGCTAATTATTGGAAGAAAAGCTAGTAAATTAGTAATATTATTGATATATTTTTAAACTTTTATTGAAAATGTCCATAAATCTCATGAATGTAATGGAAACAAAGATTCCACCAGTATAAAATTCATTAATTATAAGGAGACAGTCCATTATTTAAAAAAATTACCCAAGAGTCAAGATAATATACCATAGAAGAGTCCAAGGATGTAATGTTGGTATTTTTAATCACCCAGAAAAATTGAAGACCCATGTGATGTCATAGAAGATACTTTGATCATAAACTAATGGCTAGATAATTTATTAATCTATTATAGATCTACACTTTCATTCATATATTTTATGTTTGTAGTAAAATTTAATCATCCCATGATGAATTGAGGAAATAATTGTCATTTAAAATTTTTTTTAGAATTCTTATAGTAATGAAATTATATTGGTCTCTCTCTATGAATATGTATAAAGGTTACTCAACTATAAACCTAGATTTAATTCCAATGTTTGAATTTTAAATAATCCTTAGGATGGATTAGATCTCAATATATAATGGAATAATTTATTTTCATGATAGTTATATTATAATATTTGAGGATAAATTAGAATCTCTTATCTTTATAGGAGAGACCTTTTTACCTTATTATTATTCAAAACCGCCTATACAGTCTCGTATTAATGATCTTATTAGAAAATATAAGTCAAAAAATGATAAGTCTGTCTTTATAATAGAGGATATATATATATATATATTATAAGTGGTTATATTGATATATTTTCAAAATAAATACATGAATTTCCACGTGATCGAGAAATTTATTTCTCTATTAGCATTATCCTTAAGAAAAACCTCATATCTAAGCCTATCTATAGAATGGATCTAGTGGAATTTTTGGAATTAAAGAGAAAACTAAAATAGTTTTGTGATAAGATATTCATACACCCTATTGTTTTACATTAGGTAGAACCTATATTATTTGTGAAAAAAGAAGGATTTTTTCTGAGGATTTGCATAAATTATAGAGAAATAAATTCTGTAATTATAAAGAAAAAGTTCTACTTACATTGAATTGAAGAGATATTTGATGAAATTTATGGAGTTCAATACTTTAAAAAGATATATCATTATTCTTTTTATATTAAATTAAAATTAAAGAAGTATGATATACCCAACACAAATTTTTATATATGTTATGCGAATTATTATTTCACAAATACTATTTTTAGGTTTACAAATCCACCCTCATTATTCATCGATCTAATGAATAGAGTATGGAAGGACTATAACAATAAAAAAATTAGTTTTTATTAATGATAAATTGATAAAATATTAGTGATATGTACCACAAGAATACCATTTTTTTAATTCTCTTCAAGAGTCTAAATAAGAAGGAGATATATGGAAAATCCAATAAGTATAATTTTTGGCTTCAAAAACTCTCTTTTTTGTCCATATTTTATCTAAAGATAGAATATTCATTGGCCCAGTAAAGACAGAGCTTGTTAAAGAATTTTCCACACCAATGAATACAACTATGATACATAGTTCCCTTATCTTATCAAGTTACTATTATAAATTTTAGGGAAAAAATTCTAGACTAGCTAATCTATTAACCATGTTAACACATAACGGGATTAAATTTTAATGGTTTAAGGAGAGTGATGAAAGATTTGTGGAAATAAAGAAAGCATTTATCAATGCACCTGTATTAAACCTACTATTAATAAAAAAATTGATATATATAGTGATCAATCAAAGAAATGACTAGTGTATTCCCATATATGTAACAAATAGTTTTTGATTATGCATCAAGGAATTTTGATTACCATGGGAAAGAATATCCTACTCATCAACTTGATTTGGAAGTTATAATCTTCTATTTAAATATATGATGACATTAACATTTTGAAGAAAGATGTCACAAATATACTGATCGCCAAAATTTTAATCATATATTCACATATAAGACCTTAATATGAGACATTTAAGATGGGTGGAACTACTCACGGACTATAAATTTTCAATACACCACCACCATGGGAAGGAAAATAAGGCGGATGATGCATCGAGTAAGAATGATTCTATGATAAGGATCGGTAAGGAATTAATATTCATTGATTTAGTAAAGTTGGATATGAAAGTTATTATGAAAGGTGAAATATCATCATATGCCAAGTAATTTCCCAACCATATATACAAGAAAATATACATATGTCTCAACTGGATGACAAGTGTTGTTGTAATTACTTGAACTTGCACTTCTATAATCTAGTGTGAATAAATACCTTCTTTATGTATTTTCTTTTAAATGAAATGAAGCACCATAGTTTTAACCAATAATAATTACAATATCACAAAAACATATTGAGACACATAAATTTGAAGAACCTTTTTGGTTTAGAGTTTTATAGATTATAAATTTAAAATAATAAAGATCGTGTATATCTCATCAAATGGATATTTTTTCACTATACAATAGACTATAAAATACATAATAAAAATTCAATTTCTCCCACAGAATTATCCACACAATATTTTTAAGAAACATCACATGTAATACATTTATTCATAACCTGGTAAAATGAAAACATAATAAGGTATGAGCATTATTTCTCAATAAGGGAAAATAAAAGAATGAACAACCAAATATCATAAGTGAGTGTTACATGAGAATAAATAATATTGAAAGAATATATGATCAAAATAATTACATTATTTAATATAAGTTTTGATCACAATATTTCCATGGTTGAAATATCAATAAATAAACTCATAGATAAAAATAACTAGTTCCTTATCGATGAAATACATACTTTCAGAAAGTTAATTCCATGCCTTAAGCCAAAAAAAAGTATGATCTTGGACATCAGGATCTTACCATCATGACCCTTTTTTTAGGAGATGTTTTTTTAGGGAAGGAATACACTAAAATACTCAAGTTTATTTGTCCTGTGAGGCCTATAGATGAAAAGAGGGGATATTATAGTCAAAAAATATCACCAATTAAGTCTAATGCATTCATCATAAGAATGTGTAAATAAGTTATGAAACATGTAAAAAATTTCTTAATAATCAATAAAAATATCTAACACCACAATAATTTTCATTCAAGTATTTTTTTACACTTATTTTCGTTTTCCTTTTTCATTGGTTGTGGTATACCAAAACGTTTATTTTTAGGATACCTGTATTTATGAAGTCGGGGATTTGTTGAAACATACTGAAAAAACATACAATTTCTACATCTTTTTAGGCACTTACATGCTACATAAAATCATTACATGAATTTTAATTGTTATTGGGAAGAAGCCCTGAACATAATACACTGTGTGAATTTCCTATATGTTGTGTATCATGTACATGTTGTTAAGGTGAAAATATAGTTTTCAATTAAAATGAGATTGGTTTTTTAGCATATATATACCCCAAGGATCACACAACATATAAATGAGTTAGACGCCATGTTAATGTAATTGTGTTCTTTCTTAGGGTTTCGTATGAGTGATATGTTTTATTTATTCTAAATATATACATATTCTCTCAACATGGAGTCCTACCTAGGAAATTTGTAGTGATTCACCTCCATATGGAACTCTTAGTTCAGTGGTTTCTCACCATTCTAGATGGATTACTTCTATTATGGTTTTTAATCCTTTATTCCCTTCATGGTTTTTAACTACAGCTATTTTTTCTATGGTTTTGAGATCAAATAGATTTTTTAATCAAACATTTTCAGTTTCTTTGTGGGCCTTATCTTGTGGCAGTTGGTCTCCTATTTTTTGGACTCCTTTCTTGAAAGAAACTAGGTTTCTACCTTTTTGAGATATGTGTTTCTATATGATGGGTTAATTTGATGAATTTCATTTTATTATTGATTATTTTCTTTAATATTTTAATTGATAGGAAGTGATAATTGGTTTTAAATGATTTTGTGGAAAAATAAATGTTTTTTAAAGGGATTTTTTCATTGAAAATGTATTGTCTTGATTTGGGAATGGGTTTTCAAACTCCATGGTGGGTTTCCTCGGATTTGAAAACATTTTATAAAAATTGTGAGCATTGTTTTAAATTAAATTGGGACTAATGAACATTGGGAACCCTAGGTGTGTCAAGATAGAGACACACATAGCCTTAGTTTGTGTCGCACCACTATGAGGTAAATTTTGTGGTATTTGCCGATAGTACTAGATATCTTTTGGATCCAACATATGTATTTTTAAGCTTATGAGTGTCTAGTATACAGTTTCCTCGAGGAATGATCCTAATACTAGGTACTTTTTTATTTTTCCATTTTTTTTCATTTATCAAATTATTTTTTTGTATCATAGATTGTTTCTCACTGGTTTTTATGTGAGTTAGTATCATATAGCATCACATGATTGGTTGTTTCATGGATTTGGGTTTACATGTATACCTCTTGATGCATGGATATGATTTCTTATTTAATAAATTCAAATTTTCATATTTCTAGTTATATAATATGAAATGATTTTATGAAGACCAATGAAAGAAAAAATGGAAAGTATTTATAAATTATTTGGTTTTACGAAAAGGATTAATAAAATTGTATTTGTTTTAATAGAAAGAATTGTTTAATTATTTATATTAAATCTTTTATATAATCTATGGTTGTATCCTACTAGTAATTACCTCACACAATTTTTATTACTTTGAGTGTTTTTATATTTTTTATTATAGGATCCAGGTAAATATATGAGAATAACATAGTATGATGGATTCTATTTTTTCTATTAATTTTAGTTCTGGTTGGTCTAGAGGTGACTCTTGATTTCTTGGGGTTATAAATTACTTTCTATTACAACCTGTTCATATTGGATTATAGGTTTTTATGGTATCTTTTATGTTTCTATTTCATACTATGGTTGTGTTTCTTATTTTCCTATACTCAATATTGGTTTTTATTATCTTATTTTATCCATATCATGTGATGGGGTGGTTAGGGTGGCTTACCTAGATGGCCTAGGTTGGTTCGTTATAACTTGGTATCAAAGGCGATGCTTAGCCAAGTGTGTTATAACTACCTGAATTTGGTTCTATGTCTTAGGTAGACTGGAGTTAGGACATTTTGAATTTTGATACTACGTGTAGGAAAGGGGCCTGGCCATCTCACTTTTCTTACTAAAACCGAGTAACCATGGGTGACCAGGGACTTTTACCAGGTTTGAGTCTTGATTTTTAAGGCCATTTTAATGAGTTATATGGTATGTTTATTTAAATGGGATCGTTCCTTATTTAGGAAGGATTTTTTGTTCAGTTTAGATTCTTTATGTTTTAAATATTTTTTATAAATACCTGAAGATGGGCCTATGATTTTTTATTTTCTCATTACTAACTTGGTTTTTTTAGACAATACCTATGAGAAGAGATCTTCCAAATATGTGAGAGGAAGTTTTGAGATAGTGTAACAACCCAACTAGGGTTTAACATGCTAGTTTGTCGAGCTAGTTAATTAAATAACCCCAATAATGCATCCCCATATTCCATAAGATGCTCACTACTATAAATGATCTAATATAAAACACAGGGAGACTATACCCTGTTTTTCAGAGTAATGAAATAGAAAAATAGAATAAAAATAACCAGAAGATAATAACCAATAACTATTATAATTCCATGATCAACACATACCAATATCAAAATGTGAACCAAAACATGGATAACTGATCATAACTAGAATGATAGTTATTTCATGTCGTATAGGTTTCATGTTTCAAATACAATTCCCATAGTTAAAGTCATTGAAGAACCGCAAAGAGGGTTCTGGATCATGTTTGGTTTCCCCATCCATACTCCACCCCAACACATACATCTGACATAGGTCTCTTTCCCTTATCATATCCTACAAACATAATGTCTATTTGAGTACTAATTAGGTAGCCTGAGTAGGGTGTGGGTACAACTCAGTAGGGAACCACCAACAGGGTCTAAAATAGTATCAATCCTATAACAGTGTATACTATTTTATAAAGAATGAAAAAAAAAATAACTAGTTTCACAATTCATTATAACATGGTCTTCCATTATCCATTTTATTTCAATTCATATCATGGATACTTGGAACCATAGTCCATTGTCAACATTTTGTCCTAGAACGCCATCTCTAGCACCCCATGGGTATTTTAATCATCATTATGTGTCCCAAAAACCATTATTATCACATATGGGATTTTGAAGCACCATTCCATGTCCGACACTTGTATATCAGTCAATCATATATGGGAATTTAAACCATCATTCCATGCCCCGCACACTTATATATGTCAATCACATATGGTATTTTGAAGCATCAGTCCATGTACCACCCACGTATATCACATATATCAAAATTTCACATATATCATAATTTCACATATATCACAATTTCACTTACATCAAGGGTAAACATCATTCACCTTCTAATAAATCCTTCTTATTAAGGTGTACCTTTTAAATTTATTAAACACCAAAGGTTAATCACTTTAATTCGAAAGGAATAACATGAATAATTTATCATTAAACCATTTATTAAAATTTAGTTATATAAATAATTAACCCCTGAAGGTAAATCCAACCATCCCTTAACATCCATTATCAATCAATTCATAAACCTGTAAATCAACTAATTTCATTGTCAATGTTCAACTAATTTCAATTTCTCCAAGATAAACCCATTTCTTTATGACATAGAAATTCAATTAAATCAACTGAATTTCAGCTAAAATTTTCATATCATTGTAATTGAAATTTCACAATTGTACACATACGATTAAGGGCCAATACCTAAGATCGAGATCAAATCTATTAAAACATAGATCTAAAACCAATTCTAACAGAGGTAAACTCATCCCTCTTATTAGGATATATGGTGTATATGGAAGCCAAATTGAAAGTCTTACTAGGGGTCAAACACCTATATATGATAATAAATGTTAAATAAATCACTCCAAACCCACTGAGAATCCCCCTAGGGTCGAGTTGAGGAAGGTTGTATAAAGAAATAAACAAAAAATTAACCACATAATAGATTTTAATTTTATTCTCAAGAAATTTCACAGTGCATAATTCCATTACACAACATGTAATTGTTTTTAATGGTTTTCACTAAAAAACCAATAATTTAAGGTGATGTTTTTCTGATTAAATATTACATTGTGTGTATTAGTATTACGTGATGTGTAAATTTTCTATAGAATGTTTTTTAGCAAAAAATTATACCTCAAATATCTCATCCACCTCTAAATCCTTCTAAACCATTTCACACCATTTTCAACACTAAAACAAAAGCAAAATGAAGGTAAATGTACCTATAAAAAGTATGGGATCTTACAATCTCCCAACCTTATAATAACTCCTCCTCGATCTGTACTCCCACGAATCTCTAAACTCTTAGGGTGAAAAGATCTGGCAACTGAGCCCACATATCTGCTTCTCTCTCCTACATTTCCTCCTAAACATGAATATGTTTCCACAATGCTTGAACTATCGACAGTGTCTTTCCCTGCAAAACATTTTCACTGTGATCCAAAAAATTTATCGGATTCTCTTCAAATGATGCATCTATCTCAAGATCAACATCATCAATATCAATCACATGATAATGGTTGAAGTGAAACTGTAGAAGTTGTGACACATAAAAAACATTGTGCATTAAATTATACTTATGTGCAAGAGCCAATCAGTATGCCACCAGACCAATTATCCCCACACCCTCAAACATTCTGAAAAACCTTGGTTCCAACTTTCCCGAACCCTATATCCTATGGTGACCCAATACAGATGAAACCTGTAGAAACACATGATCACCCACATTAATTTTAAGTGGTCATAAATGTCTATCACCATAAATCTTCTATCCACTTTGAGTTATTTCCATAGGTTTTTGAATCAATTGAACCAACTCCAACGTCTTCTGCACAAGTCTCAATCCCAAAAACTCTAACTCACCTAACTACATTCAGCATAATGTTGATCTACATATATGATAATAAAGTTACTCATATGGTTTCATTTGAATTGTTTCCTGATAAAATTTTTTATAAGAAAACTAAATGATATATAGTTTATTATCCCAAGACCCAAGAAATATGAGAATTCATGCTCTTAGAATATCACCCAAAACATGTATTGTACGTTTCGACTCCTCAACTTTATGTGGGAGGAAATCTGGACTCAGAAACACCAATATACCAAGATCCTTCTATAATCCCTTCCATAAACACAAAGTGAAATGTGATTAATGGTCTAAAACTATACCCTATAGTACCCCATGTAGATGGAATATCTCTTAAACATATAATTATCTCAACTATTCTATTGATAAAGTCTCTAAGATAGTAAATAAACACACTACTTTAATCAACTTTTCCACAATTACCCAAATAACTTCATTCTTTATAGGTATCCTCTAGAGACCCACCACAAAATCCATGGTAGCATCATCCCACATCCATTTTGGAACTAACTATGACTATAGTAAACCACCATGTAATTGATTCTCAGTCTTTACCTATTGATTGGTGTAGTATCATGTCACAAACCCCACAATATCATTTTTCATGTTCGAACAAAAATATTATCAATGTAGGTCATGGTACATTTTGGTCCAACCTAGATGCACCACCCACTTCGAGGAATGAAATTTATGAATCAGCTCCTCCCATATACACATTGGAACAAAAATACGATTTCATAAAATACATGATATCATCCTCATATATTTCCCAATCAGAAGGTGTCTCCAAACCTTTAAGGATTTCCCTCAATACCATACACTCTACATCTTCATACTTCCATACCCTGATCTGACTCAAATGTGTGGAGTCAACTAATACTTATATGAGGTGCATCTGCTCCTAGACCTCCTAAACCATAATATGAATCTCTACTAGAAAGTGCATCATCTTCCACACATAACTAGACTCAAAAACTACATGAGTTTGAGTTTTCTTGGTCAAATTACCAGCAACACTATTTCCCTTCTTGATTGTATATGCTAAGTCAAAATAAAATTAATGCATATAATCGACCCATCTATATTGTATGGAGTTAAAATCTTGTTCTGAAAAGATATACTTTAAGGTCTTGTGGTCATTATACACTGTAAATATTTTCTTAACAAATGACGCCACCAATACTTCAAATAATAATCCACCCACTACTAAATCAAGTTCATTCATAAGATATTTCCCTTCATGGGGCCTCAAATTTCAAGAACCATACTCCATAATACAATACTCATGCTTTAAAGCTTCTCCAAGACCTATCCCAAATGAATCAAAAACACTGTTTACTCCTCCCTAGCTTGGGTATGATCAAAATTGGTGCTGTTTTAAACAAGTTATTCAACTCCTATAATGTATTTTCACATGATCTAGACCATTAAAACATAACTCCCTTCTTGGTAAAGACCATAAGTTGTTATTACAATCATGAGAATTCTTAGATGAACCATTGATAATGACTCTCAAACCATATAATGTTATGGGAATCAAAAACATTCTTGGGTAGCTCCAAAGAAACAATTGCTTGCACCTTCTTTGGGCCCACCGACACTCCTTCTTATGAGATGATGTGACCCAAGAAATGTACCTGGTTAATCCAAAATAGACACTTAGATAAATTGGTGTATATCTAATTCTATCTTAACGTACTCTGGATGGTGTAATGATGTTGGGAATTATTGTCATGATTCATTGATTAAGTAAAGATATCATCCACAAAAACAACTAAAAGATAATCTAGTTATGGGTGGAAGATCTATTTCATCAAGTCCATAAACACTAATAGAGTATCCGTCAGCTATATAAAAGTCATAATGAACTCATAAATGTCATACCTACTTCTAAAAAAAGTTAGTGGAATATCATAAGGTCAATCTCTCAAATAGTGATACATCAACCTGAAGTAAATATTTGAGAACACACAAGCTCCTTTCAACTAGTTAAATAGATAATAGAAATGTTTAATTTTTTACCTATTATTTATTATCATATAATTAAACTTATCTTAATCCACACATAAGTGCAAAGTTCTATTTACATTCTTAGGAAAAAAATTTATACCCCAAAGGTGACGTACTTGGATGGATAAATATCATATAAATCAACTCTTCCAGATTATTCTTGATCTCTTTAATCACTATTGGTTACATTTTGTAATTTGGAATAAAAAGAAGCTCAAATTTAGGAATAACCTCAATTGTAAACTTCACATCCCTCTCAGGTGGAAACCCTGAGAAGCCCTCATGAAATATGTCTACGAATAAGTTCACAATGGGTGGAAATCCATCATGTTTCACACCCCCATAATCCTATAAAAGACATAAAACCTGGGTGGTGAGATCCCCTAGTTGCTGATTAATTGTCCCCCATATGGACCACCTTGATATCCCACTCTCCACGATGACCATAATTATCACCCTCTAGAGACATAACAGACATTCAATTGAGGTAAAAATCAATATGGACTTAGTACACTACCAACCAATTTATACCCAATATCAATTAAAATCCAAACTTATTAATGATATAAATTTCCCGAAGAAAATTATTCTCCCCACCCTCGAGAGAATACCCATTTCATAAACATATCTATCTCAACCATTCTCCCAAAGGTGTATCGATCATCATAAACCCACTTATAGACTCTTCTGTCAAACTCAACCTAATCACAAATTTTTTATATAATAAGGAATGAGAGGAACCAATATCAAATAGGGAACTAGAAAGAATAAAATCTAAAATAGTAGTACCTCTAACTATCGATGGTCGAGCCTCGCTATCCACAAGTGCAGGCTGGACTCCATGTTTAACGACCCAAGTTTGATGTGCATGGAAATTACATAACTTTTGCAGAAAACATAATATATTACACAAATACACACCCAAATATTGTATTAGTTTAGTATCTTCGAAAACATAGAACACATTCTTCTAACTTGGTGAACGATCTTCAATATATCCTATAAAGATATTCCTCTTTAGGTTTCCTACCTAAAACCTTTCTTTATATCTTGGGGAAAATTATATATAAAAAGTGTTATCTGAAATGCTTAGTACGGGTAAACATAAAGAACATAAAAAAACATAAACATAATAATGTAAAAACATGAACATAAATTTTGAATATCAAAATCTTAAGTCATGAAATAAATCGTGGTAGTTCATAAGGAATAAATAATAAAGGAACATGGATCATGATAAAATATAATTTTCATAATACATGGAATTGCAGAAAACACATAAGAATATAAAATAATTTTCATATTATCCAAGGCTCATTTCCAAGACCATAATAGTGGACAAATTCCCTTATTGAACAAATTTCACTCCATGTTCCAACCCTGTATTACTGAACTGGATTTAATTATTATTAAAATCCTATATTACTGAACAAAATATACATTATGTTCCTGATTCATGCTCAAATTTACCCAAGATATGAAGTAGAATGGTCCTTGTAGTTTAGCTTGGGTTATTGAATCCACTGATACCTAAGAAGATACCTAAGATACACAGCCTATGAGGTGGTTTTTTTGGCTATGAAGTGGCCAACATGGTTTTGATTTTAGATGGTTTTAAATAACATTAAGAAACCTAAGTGAATTCAATTTATTTAGAATGGTTTGATCTAAGGATTATGCTTTGGGTGAATTGAATGAATTTTACTTCTTTAAACAATTTTGGTTTTATTAATTCTTTATGAATCCATTCTTAAAAATAACACTAAATTCATAATTTTCTGGTTTTATGCTAAATAGGATCAATTAATAATCCCCTACACACTTAGAGAACCATATTCATGATCTCTCCAAGGAGTATGGTCATTTTAGTACTTGGATTTAGCTTCCTCAAACACAGTGAAGATGAAGAGTGGAAATAATTGAACAATGGAAGTCTTGAATTAATTAGCTAATTAACAACAATTCATTCATAAAATAACATTCAATCGAGCCTTTTAATCATCCTATGATCAACCCATTGAATGGTTAACCCTCCATTGATGGTATACTCTTAATGGTGGGCGGAAGATGGCTTACAATAATTGGATTGAAGAAATTAAAATCGCGAAAATAATGAGCACTCCTTCGTGTGGGTGAATGAAATTCACACCTATTTGTGAACTAATTCACCACAACACTGATATATCACTGTGATTTGTGAGTTTTAATGAGATATAATGGGAAGAATATGCGAGAAATATGTTTCTTAAGAACATTGAAATAGAAAAAAACGTACATGGAAATTGAGAACATTACAAAGGATCTTTGGAATAATAACATTACATAAAACAAGATATGTATTCCCCCTCACCACCACTACCTTAAATAGGAAATTGGTAAGCCTTAGGATGATCCTCAATCAATGTATTCTCAAATATTAAATTAATTTAGGCGTTAGGGTGGTGGAAAGTAGTGGAGAAATTGATCCCCTGGTTGACTTTTTATCCTCCTTGTATCCCCTAGAAAGATAGTCCTGTATGGGAAATCATATAGCTGAATCAGGGTGGTCCATAGAAGGGTATTTTGTGTCTACAGATGTCTTCTAGATGTCTGTAAAATTTTGGCCTATTTGGAGTTGTGGATCGGGTGTTATGACCACTTTAGTGGGATAAAATTCTGGGCCGCAGATTCTGGCCTAGATTTTTATCTTCTCTTTGGGCCGCCTTAATATCCACCATGGAAGCCAAATTAGCACTGACTTTTGAAGAATGATTTTTTCCACTACATTTCTTCTAGAATACGATGAATTTTGGGCTTTTTCAGGCCAGTATTGTAGGTCCCACATTCTCATCAGTGGGCTGGTGTCCAATCTACCTTCTCTAGAATTGTTTCCCTTCATTGCCAACTATCACCATCATCCTTTATGAATCCTCCATTGATACCTGAATGAAAAATATTAATAATAAAGTGTAGATAAATTTCCCAAAAAATAAAATTAAAATATGGATAATTTCATTCCTTAAAATCAAATGAATCATTGGTCCTAAATTGGTGTACATTAGGCACGAAGTGCACAAATGATGAGAATGGATGTTCAAAATTAAAATCCACTAACTCGGGCCCATAAGATCAAAAATGAACTTTTAATACCATTAAAATTTAATTAACATATGTGTTTTTATTGTCTAATAACACCCCCAACTTGAGATTTTCTAGTCCCGAGCAAATAATTCGAAGATTATATTTGAATTTTTTTAAACACATTATGACAAACAGTGCTCACAATATAAACTACACACAAATATATCTTTATAACCTATAAAAATAATTTAAAACATGATGAATTTAAATGAAGATCCCAATCCCAATCCCATGACTTTGATAAAATCCATCATCATACTTCATCCATCTCAATTAGGTGAAATGATGTGTTTTGAATCACAATAGATATGGGGGTTCATTTTCATTCAAGGGGGAAATCATGGGAGTGCTTGGTGGAATCACATTTAATCCTAATATGAGTATTCATCATTTATTTTTTTGACTTTTTTCTTTTTAATATTCCCATAGTAATTGAGATTGCAGGTAATAAAATTAACCCATGCAGCAAGACTCTGTCGATGACTCCCAGACTCAAAGGCCTTAGGGCATGAAATGAAGCCCACATACTCAGGCATCATCTCGAGTTAACATGATCAAAATCAAATTCATATTACCATAAATAGAGATATAGTGAAAAAATCAGTGCTAGACAACTCTAGAGTCATGATCCCCAAGTGTCGAAAGCCTCGCATTTTATCAATCCATTGCCCTATATGAAATTGTTTATTTTTATTTTTTTATTTTATTTATATTTTTTTATTCTTTTGAATAATCATATTATTCATAAAAATAAAACCAGCCTATGCTATTTATTATGGGACCCCGAGAATTCAAATTAGTACCCCAAAATCTAGAGGATGTGCATTGTGGGATTTTGATTTAATAGATGAAAATAAAAATGATGAAAATTCTCATTGGACAACCAAACTTCCAAAATCAATTCTTGTAAAATTAATCATGAATTAAATTAAGATTCAAGGAAATAAAAATTATTTTCTATGAAGTTTTAATGTGAGAAAAGATGTTATTATATGAATGAAAAAGGAATTTTACTTCTTCTTTTTATTGTTTTTTTAACAAAAATTTTGTTTCCTCACCCTCCAAATTAGAATGAAACTGTCCCTAGTTTCGTAAAAAGAAAATAGAGTAGAAAATGAGTGGGGAGAATGAGTTGGAAAGGTCTTGGAACAAGTTCAACTGGTGGATTCATAATGATGATTGTGGTGCTCTCAAATCACTCTTTGTTCTCATGGGAGATGTAAGAAACTCCTTGATTGAATATGTATCATCCAAAAATAGTCCCTGAACCATAGAAACAAGAACAAAACAGACATAAAAACAACACAACAATTTATTTAATACCAAGTCTCATCATTTTTATGTTTTTCCTTTTGTTTTTGTTTTTTTAATCAACTGATGATACATTGTCTTCTTTTTAATTTCTGGGTAAGGTAGTACTCAGGGATCACACCGCGTGACACGGATGAATACAGTGCTCCCCTTTTATAACCATCCATACTCATAAAAGAAGAACTAGTCAACATTCTGAGTAAGAATAAAGTTATATCAAGATGATACATTAATCCTATTTGAAATATAAAGTTGATTGAAACAACAAAATGATTGGAAACATGAAAACCATGGGTTTCCTCCCATGCAGCGCTTTGTTTAAAGTCATTAGCTTGTCTTGGACCCCTAATAGATTAATTATTTTCATCATCTAAGGTAGGTTTACAAAATCTTTCTTCAACATCACGTTTTTGAAATGGTTCTATGAATGGTTTGACTGTATGACCATTAAAATTAAATGTTTGACCATTTATGGGATCATGAATTTCAATAGCCCCATGGGGGTACACCTTATACACTATGTATGGACCTAACCATCAAGACCTCAATTTTCATGGGTGTAAGTGAATTTTAGAATTATACAAAAGAACAGGTTATCCTGGTTCGATGTTTTTGGTTTTAAGATTACTAGATTGGTAGGCTTGTACTTTAGGTTTATTGATCCTTGAATTTTCATTAGCATCCTTCCTAAGTTCCTCAAGTTCATTTAGATCTAATTTCTTTTTTCTTCCAGCCAATGAGAGGTCATAATTCATTTTCTTAATTTACCAAAAGGCCTTATGTTCAATCTCCACTGGAAAATGGCATGCTTTACCATAAACCAACCTATATGGGGAAATTCTTAAAATGGTTTTATATGTGGTTTGATAGGCCCAAAGAGAATATAAGAGTTTTCTCGACCATTATTTCCTTGATGGGTTAATAGTTTTCTCAGGAATCTGTTTAATTTCTCTATTGGCTAACTCAGCTTGACCATTGGTCTGTGGGTGGTAAGAAGTGGACACTTTGTGAGAAATTCCATACTTTTCCATGAGTGATGAGAATGGATGATTTCAAAAATGAGTTTCACAATCACTAATGATAGCCCTAGGAATTCCAAATCTAGAGAAGATATTTTCCAAGACAAATCTAATCCCAGTTTGATGATCATTGGATTTTTTAGAAATGGACTCAACCTATTTGGAGACATAATAAACAGATAAAAGAATTTAAAGATATCCCCTAGTGTTTGGGAAGTGACCCATGAAATCAATTCCCCAACAGTCAACGATTTCATCCCCTAATATTGGAGTGAGTGGCATTTGATTTCCTTTTGTGATGGACCCTACTTGTGGACACCTAGGACAGCTTTGAAAAAATGTGTAAGATTCCCTTGAGAGGGTGGGATAGAAGAGACCACACTGAAGAACCTTAGCAGATGTTTTCCTAGAGGAAAAGTGACCTCCACATGCCTCACTATGATAGAATTTAAGGATGGACTCTTGTTCAAATTCTGGGACACAACTCCTAATGACTTGGTTAGGGCAGAACTTATAGAGGTATAGATCATCAAACTCATAGTTCATACCATCATAAAGGAATTTCCTTCGAGCTTGAGTCCCTAAGAATTTTGGAATTACTCCGGTAACTAAGAAATTGGCTATGACAGTATACCAAGGGCATCCACTCACAGATTATAGGTGTTCATCAGGAAGTGAATTAGACATAGAAAGGTGATTTGAGTTGTCTTTTAATTCTATACTAGAGAGGTGATCAGATACAGAATTTTCAACGCCCTTTTTATCCATGATTTTGAGGTCAAATTCTTGTAAGAGAAGGACCCACCGAATCAGTCTAGCCTTAGCATCTTGTTTTGGAAGAGGTATTTTAGTGCAGAATGGTCTGTAAAAATAGTGATGGGGGATCCTAAGAGGTAGGACCTAAACCTCTCTAAGGAAAACACAATATCAAGTAACTCCTGTTCAGTAGTTTTGTAGTTGATTAGGGAATTATTTAAGGATTTTCTTGCATAAGAAATGACATAAGCAGTTTTATCACAATGTTGTCCTAACACAGCACCTATAGAAAAGTCATTGGCATCACACATAAGTTTGAAACGAAGGTTCCAATTTAGATATTTCATAATCGGAGGAGAGGTGAGAGAGGATTTGAGGGTTGAGAATGAACCCTCACAACTTTTTGTCCAAAAAAATGGAGCATCCTTTACTAGGAGAGAAAAAGGGGATGAGAGATTGAACTAAAGTCCTTGATGAATCTTCTATAGAAAACATAATGTCCTAGGAAATACCTCACTTCCTTGATAGTTTTTTGTGATGGAAGGTGACAAATGATTTCAACCTTTTCCTTATCAAATTCAATCCCCCTAGGTGAGACTAGATGGCCTAGAACTTGTCCCTCTTTAACCATGAAATGGCATTTTTCCAGTTTAGTACTAGATTCTTTTCTTCACATCTTAAAAATACTCTCTCCACATTCCTCAAATTTCCCTCAAATGAATCCCCAAAGATATAGAATTCATCCACGAAGACCTCAAGAAAATCCCCAACCATGTCTGAGAAGATTTCCATCATGCACCGCTGAAAGGTTCTAGGGGAATTGAATAACCTAAAGGGAATGCATTTAAAAAAATGGTTCCCAATAGACATGTGAATGTTGTCTTCCCTTGATCCTCTAGGGAGACCTCAATTTGATTTTACCCCGAGTACCCATCTAAGAAACAATAGAAGGCATGACCCGCAACTCTCTCAAGGACTTGGTCAATGAATCATAAGGGGAAATAGTCCTTCATGGTAAATGAATTTAGCTTCCTATAGTCGATGCAGACCCTCCATCCACTACTCACCCTTGTTGGAAGAATCTCTCCATCCTCATTGGTTATCACCATGATTCTATCCTTTTTGTAATCACTTGAATTGGGCTCACCCATTCACTCTCAGTTATGGGATATATGATACCAGATTTTAACAATTTCAGAAGTTATTTTCTTACCACCTCCATGAGATTAGGATTGAGTCGTCGTTGAGGTTGAAAACATGGATTTGAATCATATTCCAGAACAATTTTACGAGTCCTGATAAGTTGGCTAATCCTAGTAATATCAGATAGGCTCCAACCAATGGCTTTCTTATATTTCCTAAGGAAATATAGAAGCATCTTCTCATCATTGGCTTCAATAGAAGAAGAAATGAAAACATGATGTGTTTGATTTTCCCCTAGGAAGGAATAATTGAGTACAGTTGGAAGTTCCTTCAATTAAAGATCTAGTTGGTTCAGAATTTCAGAAGAATATTGGGGCATTAGATCAAGATCAATTTTGATTCCTAGATTTTTAGATAGGATTGATTCCCCACATATAGAAGTTTCAGCTATAAGATTGGTTTGATCAGATTTAGGGTAGGATGTTTGATTGGTCTCTATGAAATTGGTTACCTAAAAGGTTTCACTAATTGTTAGACCTAAGACTTCATCATAAGATCAATTTATAAATGATTCAATACAAGGAGATACTGTCACGACCCGCCCTCGGGGTCCGTGCTGTGACTACCCCAAGCCCGCCTTCCATAGGCCAGGGGCTGGCGACTAGCACCAAGGCGTAAATCCCAGTAAAAAGGGAAGGCATTGCCTTTGTAAAGTAAACAAACACCACAGAGTAAGCAAGCAGAAAGTAAAAACTAAGTAAAAACAGAGTACAACTGAAAGTGCGGAAAAGTAAATGGGCCAGTATACAAACCCAAACTGAAAGTAATGTACAACTCGAAAGGGAAAATAGCAACGGAAAAGTAAAATCCGCTACACCGAGCTGTCCACTGGAAATCCCACCAGAAGGGTGGGTACAGATAGCTCCACTGCTCCACGGGTCCCGCCGTCCTCTACGAGTACGTCCCGCCCAGTGGTCCACCTCCGGGTACCGTCCTGCTCTGCAAGCCTCAGCTAAGATCAACGATGTCCGTCGTCTGCAACCAACACAACGTAGTGCGGGCAAAGCCCTTGCAGGGGTGAGTATAAGCTACTCAGTAGGGACCCCGAGACCCCTGAAGGTCTCTCAAATCCACAAAGGATAAACCACGAAGAAAGGTACAATCACAAAGTAACAACCGACTCTGCTTAGGTATATGCCCATACATATACCTAAGTCATCAATTTCAAATACGCTCCAACCTCCGAGCCCAAGTACAACTCAGTCCACACAGGAAAGTAAACGTATTCCACACAGGAAAGAAAAACGAAATCCACACAGGATAGCACAACACAATCCACAAAGGAAAGAAACTGGATTCAGCTCACACAGGTATACTTCTCGAAAGACGATAAAGATGATCTCTGATCCATCTAAGTCGTCGGACCCACGAAGGATCGATAGGTAACTAACCCCCGCAAAAGACCCACACAGGATCGGGCCCACATAGGACCTGTAGGCGCTGGTTCACACAGGACCGCTGAGCGCAAAGACCCACACAGGATCGGACCCACACAGGATCGGGCCCACACAGGACCTGTAGCACTGATCCACGTAGGATCGCTGAGTGCTGTAGTCATCGTCGTCGAATCCACTCAGGATCTCTGTACTGTCGTCGTCGCAGTCACAGTAGCAGTAGCAGTAGCAGTAGTAGTCACAGTAACAGTCGCAGCCAGCACTAGGGTTCCCGCACACAGCAAGCTCGTTCGGAGGGTCCGCTCCACGAGCCGAGAGGCTGATACATCAACTGTCACAAAGTCTAGAGTTGATGTATCCAAAAGTTCCGTATCGTCAACAGGAACTCAACGCAACAGACGGCGCGTCAATCGGACGCCCGGTCTGAGAATTATTGGCTTTTTCGTTCCAGGGGCCCGGTTGGATTTCGGTGCGATCCAACCCGACCGCACTCCGTCGGCATCCAAACCTCGAGTGGAGTAAGCCAAAAGATCCATCTCACTTAGAGGAATTCAACGAAACAGACGGTGCGTCAATCAGACGCCTAGTCTGTTATTTATTGGCCTTTCCGTCTCACACCCACCCTGGGAAACATCCCAGGAGGTCACCCATCCTGATCACTACTCTAGGCCAAGCACGCTTAACTACGGAGTTTTAACCACGTAGGCTCCCGAAAAGGAAGGTGCACCTTGAGTATAGTATACCGAAACGACCGTCTCGATCCAAGGATCGCGTTGCCGCTGACGGCGAGTCGTTTGGAGGCCCGTAGCCCAAGATACGGGCATTTGACCAAACCGCTCGGTAATGGGGGTTTCGGGCCCGGGCCGCCCCGGCCCGAGACCCCCCGGATGGCCCGAACCGGGTTGACCCGCCCCGGACGGGGTCGACACGGCCCGGCACAGCCCGGCCCGGCCCGGCGCGGCGCGGCCCGGCCCGGCGTGGCCCGGCGCGGCGAACCGGCCAGGCGCACCGGTTCGGCGCAAGGCAGCGCGCTGGGCGCGCTGCCAGCTTGGCCGAAGGCCGAGCTTGCTGGAAACGGGGGGTCGCCTGCCCCCCCTTTGTGAAACCGGCCCCCCCTCATAATGGGGGGCCAAATAACTGTCTGGGGGAATTAAATTCCCCCGGTTTCCACCAACCCGGCCGGCCCGACCTGGCCGACCGACTTCTTGTCAACAGGACCGGCAAGGGCCGGTCCTCTCCCGTCTTCCGGCACCAGCGGCCCGGCTGGCCGCCGGTCATCACGATCCGCCGCGGCCCGGAACCGGCCGCGGCCTTCGTCATCCGGCGCGGTGCGACGGCACCGCGCCCCTCCGCCGCGGCCCCGCTCCGGCCGCGGCGTCTTCGGTTTCCTTCGACGCGGCGCGACGGCGTCGCGTTCATGATAATTCTTTCCACGGCGCGGCGCGACGGCGCCACGCAAAAATTTCCGTGTGATTCCCGCGTGGTGCGACGGCACCACGCTATCTTGTTTCATCCGCAAGAAACATTCAAGAACAAAGGAGGGGGGTACGGTCGTGTTTGTGCGGTCCGGTCCCCCTCTCGTTAGACGATAACACTTAAACGTTCATCCTCAAGTTTGTCATGCTAGAACCAAGAACGGAAAATAATTAAATAAAGCAACAACAAACCCCTACCTCGCTTTTCGTTATGTGTTGACGAAGTCGCGGAAAGGCGGCGGCGATTCGTCGACATCGGAAAAGAGAAGCCGTTGACGACGTCGGCGTTCTTCGTGAAAGGCGCTCCATTCTTTATTCCGGAAGGAGTGGGAAGGAGGCATCCAATAAGGGATCGAAGATGGAAACTTCACGTTCTTCTTTGGAAAAGGCATTCTTCGTCGAGAAGACGTTGTTCCATGTTTGGAGATGTCCTTCGTGTTCTTCGTCGAGGGTGGAATTCTCTTCAATCCTTCCATGACTCTATCACAATGATTTAGCCAACCCCAAACAATAAAACAACACACCTTATTATAGTGTTAGCTTAATGAATTCAAAATAATTCAAATTCATTAAGTTACATCCTTCATTAATGGGTGGAGAGGCTCCAAAATTAATGAAGGTGGAAGTGAAGAGTCACATTTAATTGGGGGGGTTCAAGGGAGTTAAGGAGTTTAAGGAGTTAGGAATTTGAGGGGTTTTGGCACATTAAGTGCAAGGGAGTTTAAGGGGGGTAGAAGAGAGTTAAGGGGAAGGTGAAGGGTTGGGGCTCGTGTGGGCCCCACCTCACCTTAATCCTCACTTGGTTAGTTAGGAACTTGTGATTCCACCCCAACTTCCACACTTAGGATATAACCACTTAAGAAGATAAATAAAATTTGTAACACAAATTTTATTTTTCTTTACACTTAAACCACAACCTTATTAAACAACTGCTCCCAAGCAAACGCAACTCCAGGAAAGGCATTCCTAAGCAAAAACCGGTGCTACGGTTCCATCGGTGCCCTCGGAATTTGATTCCGGGCACCGGTTCAAAAGTTAGAAATTCCCGCTCGTTCGTTCACTGAACGTACACGAGCCAAACTTCAGAAATTGATTCTGGGCACACCGGGCCTCGGAATCAGGCGCTGTCAGAAACCGCGCTCTTGTAAAATTCCAAAGAAAATTATGAAAAAATTTCCCTTGAATTTTACGGGTCTTTACATTACTCCCACCTCAGGGCTTTACGCCCCCGTAAAGATACATCAAAAACTAGGCGAAAAAATGAGTGTACTGAGCACGCATCTGAGCCTCCCGCTCCCATGTGCTCTCCTGGAGGTTCCCGTGCTGCCATCTGATGCGCATAAGAGGAATCGATCGCCCACGTAGGACCCGCTCCTGTCGATCCTCTACCTCCACCGGGACCTCCGTAAAAGTCGCCCCATCGTCAACGTCAAGCTCCCCATGGTCAATGATGTGCGTCGGGTCGTGCACGTATCTCCTCAGCTGAGACACGTGGAAGACGTCGTGCACCCGGTGCAACTGAGGTGGTAGAGCCAGGTGATAAGCCACCTCACCAATCCTGCTGAGGACCTGGAAGGGTCCGATGAAGCGCGGAGATAACTTGCCGCCTCGGCCAAATCTCCGAATACCACATCGAGGTGAGACCCGCAAGAAGACGTGGTCACCATCCTCGAACTCCAGTGGCCTCCGCCTCCTGTCAGCGTATGACTTCTTCCGGCTCTGAGCTATCCTCATCCTCTCCTGGATGACCTGGACCTTCTCTGTCGTGGCCTGGACCATCTCCGGTCCCACAAGTGCTGACTCCCCAGGGTCTGTCCAGCACAAAGGAGATCTACAAGGTCGGTCGTACAATGCCTCTTACGGTGCCATCCCGATGGTGGAGTGGTAGATGTTGTTGTACGCTAACTCCACCAAGGGTAGGTGGTCCTCCCAGCTACGACCAAAGTCGAGGACACATGCGCGGAGCATGTCCTCGAGAGTCTGAATGGTCCTCTCCGTCTGACCATCCGTCTGAGGGTGAAACGCTGTGCTCAGACGTAGCTGCGTCCCGAACGCCTCCTGTAACCCCTTCCAAAGCCGGAAAGTGAAGAGAGCATCTCGATCGGAGACAATAGATGATGGAACGCCGTGGAGCCACACAATCTCCTGAACGTAGAGACGTCCTAAGCTCTCCACTGAGCCCTGCTCTCTAATGGGTAATAACTGTGCCGACTTGGTGAGTCGGTCAACAATCACCCAGATGGAGTCGTGACCTCTGGAAGTGCGTGGAAGTCCAGTCACGAAGTCCATTGATATGTCGTACCACTTCCACTCCGGAACCTCCAAGGGTTGTACCAAGCCTGCTGGTACCTGATGCTCTGCCTTCACCTGTTGGCAGGTGAGGCATCGAGAAACGAACTCTGCTACAACCTTCTTCATGCCCGGACACCAGTGCTGTCGTCTGAGATCCTGGTACATCTTCACCACTCCATGATGTACCACCAAAGGAGAAGTGTGAAACTCTCTCAGCACCTCCTCTCGAAAAGCGACTGGTACCATGGTACGTCCTCTGAAAAGGATGTCGTGCTCTTCTCCAAGGAAGAAACCATCAGATGTCTGTCCCGAGGATATCTGTGCACGCCGTGTCTCACAGTCAGCGTCCTCACGCTGTGCCTCTCTGGCCTGCTGTAGTAGAGGAGGCGTGACTGTGAGAGACTGGAGGAAGGCTGGTCCATCTCTATCCACGAAGGATATCTGCAAAGAGACTAGCTGCAAAGATTTCTCCTTTTCCGAAAAGTGAAATCCGGTCTCATCCCCTGGATGAACCACGTTCCTTGCCTAATACAGTCAATCCCGTCATGATTAGATAATTCATGGCATGGATGACGTCGTAAGGCCTCGACGCTGCTACCAAGAGATCCAACTGTTACTCTCGCCTCCAAGGGTTGAGTCACACTGTCGGCATCAGTGTGTGGTCACTGGGTTTCCTCCAGTAAGAATCTCGCAAGTGAGGGTCAAGTCAACAGTTTTTTTTAACCGGCACCTCTTAGTAAAGACAAACAAAGACAAGAAAACAAAAGTCACCAAGGCAAGTGTCTTTTATTACTTCAACTTAAAGTACAAGGACACAAGGCAACACAAACTACGAAGCTAGAGGCATTATGGGAAAAGGCCTCTATTCCTGGAGCTATTCCCGCACTAGTCCACCCGCTTCCAGAGCTCCATGATCGTAAGCTTCAGATGCCTGAAGCTGTGCTCTCCCCTGAGGTCGGGGTGGACCTCCTGGTGGTGGTGGTGGTAGAGCCTCGAAGCGTCGCCCACCACCTGCTGCTCGGCCAGCTCCTCTGCCTCGTCCTCCTGCTCCCTGCGGACTGCCACGGTCGAACCTCTGCCTCTGCCTAGGTGGTTCCTCAACCGTCTGCTGCTCCTCTGCATGGCGGGTCGGGCAGTCACGAGCCATGTGGCCTTGCTCGCCGCATGCATAGCACTGTCTTCCACTCGAAAGACTGGCTCCGCGCTGTGTGCCCCGCACTGCTGAGCTAGTGTCCTGAGGTCGTCTGCCTGAAGGTCTGGTCTGTCTGGACCCCTGAGTCATCCGTCGACTGCCTTCTGCAGATGACTCTGCCACGTGTCGCCCTGCGGTGGGTCGCTGCGCTGGTGTAGACTCAGCAAGGAAGCTCTCGATCAGAAGGGCATGCTCCAGTACTCCTGTCCAAGTCGGTATGCTGAGGGAGATAAGTGATTCCCTGATCTCGTGTCTCAAACCCTGCTCGAAGGTCCGGGCCCGAAAGAATGGGTCCCGTACCATGTCGGTCAAGTAGCGCGAGAGATCGGTAAATCTCGTCGAGTACTGAGCGATCGTCATGCTGCCCTGCAGCAGCTGAAGAAGCTCCTGGATACGCACCGCACGAAGGGTGGCTGGGACGAACTCCGAGCGGAAGATGCTCTCAAAGTCCGTCCAAAGTAGAGATGCCACATCGTGCACCTGGAGCATCAAGATCCACCATAGTCCTGCTGCTGCGTGTAGTAGCCTCGCAGCGAGGATCACCATGAGGTCTGCTGGTGTCCTCACTAGCCTCAACACACGTACCACTGCCTCCAGCCAGTCCTCTACTGCCTCGGGATCCGTCTCCCCGCGAATCCTGGGTGGTCGCTGGTGCTGAAACTCATGCAGTGCGCTAAGGCGACGTGCATCGTCAGCGGCTGGTGCTGGAAGTATCGGTGGCTCGGCGGGTAGTGCTACCGCCGGTGCCACTGCTGTCAAAGGGCCCTGCACCGAGGCCTCGTCGCTCAGTGGGATGTCATCACACTCGACTCTCGGAACCCTAGCTGGCTGCCGTCGTGGGGCCATCCTGAATAGGAAACAGGTGCGCCACGGTCAAACAGTATACCTGGTGAGCTGATATAAGTAATCACAAAGAAAACATTGAAACACACAGGCAATCAATGTTTTCGTGCATTAAGTCGGAAATCAGAAGTCAGGGTCCTGGTGTACGGATACGTCGGCCGCCGCACCAACACTGGACTCCCTGGACTGATAACCACACTCAATACGCTAAACATTATTGCTTCACATAGAAAAGATCAGAGTTCGCGGTAGAACCGAACTGCTCTGATACCAATTTGTCACGACCCACCCTCGGGGTCCGTGCCGTGACTACCCCAAGCCCGCCTTCCATAGGCCAGGGGCTGGCGACTAGCACCAAGGCGTAAATCCCGGTACAAAGGGAAGGCATTGCCTTTGTAAAGTAAACAAACACCACAGAGTAAGCAAGCGGAAAGTAAACACTAAGTAAAAACAGAGTACAACTGAATGTGCGGAAAAGTAAATGGGCCAGTATACAAACCCAAACTGAAAGTAATGTACAACTCGAAAGGGAAAACAGCAACTGAAAAGTAAAATCCGCTACACCGAGCTGTCCACTGGAAATCCCACCAGAAGGGTGGGAATAGATAGCTCCACTGCTCCACGGGTCCCGCCGTCCTCTACGAGTACGTCCCGCCCCGTGGTCCACCTCCGGGTACCGTCCTTCTCTGCAAGCCTCAGCTAAGATCAACGCTGTCTGTCGTCTGCAACCAACACAACGTAGTGCGGGCAAAGCCCGTGCAGGGGTGAGTATAAGCTACTCAGTAGGGACCCCGAGACCCCTGAAGGTCTCTCAAATCCACAAAGGATAAACCACGAAGAAAGGTACAATCACGAAGTAACAACCGACTCTGCTTAGGTATATGCCCATACATATACCTAAGTCATCAATTTCAAATACGCTCCAACCTCCGAGCCCAAGTACAACTCAGTCCACATAGGAAAGTAAACGTATTCCACACAGGAAAGCAAAACGAAATCCACACAGGATAGCACAACACAATCCACACAGGAAAGCAACTGGATTCAGCTCACACAGGTATACTTCTCGAAAGACGATAAAGATGATCTCTGATCCATCTAAGTCATCGGACCCACGAAGGATCGATAGGTAACTAACCCCCGCAAAAGACCCACACAGGATCGGGCCCACATAGGACCTGTAGGCGCTGGTTCACACAGGACCGCTGAGCGCAAAGACCCACAAAGGATCGGACCCACACAGGATCGGGCCCACACAGGACCTGTAGCACTGATCCATGTAGGATCGCTGAGTGCTGTAGTCGTCGTCGTCGAATCCACTCAGGATCTATGTACTGTCGTCGTCGTAGTCACAGTAGCAGTAGCAGTAGCAGTAGTAGTCACAGTAACAGTCGCAACCAGCACTAGGGTTCCCGCACACAGCAAGCTCGTTCGGAGGGTCCGCTCCACGAGCCGAGAGGCTAATACATCAACTGTCACAAAGTCTAGAGTTGATGTATCCAAAAGTTCCGTATCGTCAACAGGAACTCAACGCAACAGACGGTGCGTCAATCGGACGCCCGGTCTGAGAATTATTGGCTTTTTCGTTCTAGGGGCCCGGTTGGATTTCGGTGCGATCCAACCCGACCGCACTCCGTCGGCATCCAAACCTCGAGTGGAGTAAGCCAAAAGATCCATCTCACTTAGAGGAATTCAACAAAACAGACGGTGCGTCAATCGGACGCCTGGTCTGTTATTTATTGGCCTTTCTGTCTCACACCCACCCTGGGAAACATCCCAGGAGGTCACCCATCCTGATCACTACTCTAGGCCAAGCACGCTTAACTACGGAGTTTTAACCACGTAGGCTCCCGAAAAGGAAGGTGCACCTTGAGTATAGTATACCGAAACGACTGTCTCGATCCAAGGATCGTGTTGCCGCTGACGGCGAGTCGTTTGGAGGCCCGTAGCCCAAGATACGGGCATTTGACCAAACCGCTCGGTAATGGGGGTTTCGGGCCCGGGCCGTCCCGGCCCGAGACCCCCCGGATGGCCCGAACCGGGTTGACCTGCCCCGGATGGGGTCGACACGGCCCGGCACAGCCCGGCCCGGCCCGGCGCGGCGCGGCCAGGCCCGGCGTGGCCCGGCGCGGCGAACCGGCCAGGCGCACCGGTTCGGCGCAAGGCAGCGCGCTGGGCGCGCTGCCAGCTTGGCTGAAGGCCGAGCTTGCTGGAAACGGGGGGTCGCCTGCCCCCCTTTGTGAAACCGGCCCCCCTCATAATGGGGGGCCAAATAACTGCCCGGGGGAATTAAATTCCCCCGGTTTCCACCAACCCGGCCGGCCCGACCTGGCCGACCGACTTCTTGTCAACAGGACCAGCAAGGGCCGGTCCTCTCCCGTCTTCCGGCACCAGCGGCCCGGCTGGCCGCCGGTCATCACGATCCGTCGCGGCCCGGAACCGGCCGCGGCCTTCGTCATCCAGCGCGGTGCGACGACACCGCGCCCCTCCGCCGCGGCCCCGCTCCGGCCGCGGCGTCTTCGGTTTCCTTCGACGCGGCGCGACGGCGTCGCGTTCATGATAATTCTTTCCACGGCGCGGCGCGACGGCGCCGCGCAATAATTTCCGTGTGATTCCCGCGTGGTGCGACGGCACCACGCTATCTCGTCTCATCCGCAAGAAACATTCAAGAACAAAGGAGGGGGGGTACGACCGTGTTTGTGCGGTCCAGTCCCCCTCTCGTTAGACGATAACACTTAAACGTTCATCCTCAAGTTTGTCATGCTAGAACCAAGAACGGAAAATAATTAAATAAAGCAACAACAAACCCCTACCTCGCTTTTCGTTATGTGTTGACGAAGTCGCGGAATGGCGGCGGCGATTCGTCGACATCGGAAAAGAGAAGTCGTTGACGACGTCGGCGTTCTTCGTGAAAGGCGCTCCATTCTTTATTCCGGAAGGAGTGGGAAGGAGGCATCCAAGAAGGGATCGAAGTTGGAAACTTCACGTTCTTCTTTGGAAAAGGCATTCTTCGTCGAGAAGACGTTGTTCCATGTTTGGAGATGTCCTTCGTGTTCTTCGTCGAGGGTGGAATTCTCTTCAATCCTTCCATGACTCTATCACAAAGATTTAGCCAACCCCAAACAATAAAACAACACACCTTATTATAGTGTTAGCTTAATGAATTCAAAATAATTCAAATTCATTAAGTTACATCCTTCATTAATGGGTGGAGAGGCTCCAAAATTAATGAAGGAGGAAGTGATGAGTCACATTTAATTGGGGGGGTTCAAGGGAGTTAAGGAGTTTAAGGAGTTAGGAATTTGAGGGGTTTTGGCACATTAAGCGCAAGGGAGTTTAAGGGGGGTAGAAGAGAGTTAAGGGGAAGGTGAAGGGTTGGGGCTCGTGTGGGCCCCACCTCACCTTAATCCTCACTTGGTTAGTTAGGAACTTGTGATTCCACCCCAACTTCCACACTTAGGATATAACCACTTAAAAAGATAAATAAAATTTGTAACACAAATTTTATTTTTCTTTACACTTAAACCACAACCTTATTAAACAACTGCTCCCAAGCAAACGCAACTCCAGGAAAGGCATTCCTAAGCAAAAACCGGCGCTACGGTTCCATCGGTGCCCTCGGAATTTGATTCCGGGCACCGGTTCAAAAGTTAGAAATTCCCGCTCGTTCGTTCACTGAACGTACCCGAGCCAAACTTCGGAAATTGATTCTAGGCACACAGGGCCTCGGAATCAGGCGCTGTCAGAAACCGCGCTCTTGTAAAATTCCAAAGAAAATTACGAAAAAATTTCCCTTGAATTTTACGGGTCTTTACAGATAAACTTCCTTCATATGAACAAAGGAAATCAATCTCATCCTGACTTAAACATCAATAAAATATTCCTTGATGTTCTATGGATTCATTATCAATACTTCCTATCATTTTTACTGCATGAATGTCCTCGTCATCCCCTATTTGTGAGCATTCATTATAGATGTTCAAGTCGAGACTCATATTTCAAAAGGTGATGGTCATGTTCCCATTTCGAACTTGGATAATAGAGTTGATTATTGCAAGGAAAGGACGACTAAGGATGATTGGGGTTTGTTCTTTATTTCCTAAATTTGTATTGTTGTCAAGGACAATGAAGTCAGCAGGGTATATGATGCTTTCAACCTTTACCAGAATGTTCTTTAAAATCCCCTTTGGAACCCTAATGCTAAGATCAGCAAGTTGAAGTGTGACAGATGTGGGTTAGATCTCTTCTTGGACTAACTAGTAGTACACAGCATAGGGGATGAGATTGACACTAGCACCTAGGTCACACAATTCCTTGACAACTTTGCTCTCTCCTAGTTCAACATTGATGTAAGGGCAAGCCGAGTCTTTCAAATTAGGAGGAATGGTCCCTTGAATTGTGGTACTCACATTAGCAACCAAAATGACTAGGTTTTTATGTGAAAATTTTCTTTTAAAAGTGTATAAGTCCTTATGGTACTTTGAGTAGGCAGGTATGGTTTAGATGGCATCGAGAAGGGTAATTTTCAACTTGACTTATGAGAAGATTTCCCTAAATGTTTCACTCAATTCAGGATTCATTTTCCCCCTCATGTTTTGAGGAAATGGTGTAGGTTGTGGGGATATTTGTTGAAGAGTTTTTTCTTTGACAAGGTTATCATGTTTTTTAGTTTGATCATTTGATTCATTTGAATTTTCATCCAAGTTTGAATCTTCAGGTGGGTTCTGAATTAGTTGTTCAGGTTTCTCAATTGATTTCCCACTTCTTAAAATATTCTAAGCCTTTAGTTGTTCATGAGTTGTTTGAGTACAACTTGACTCTCCCTTTGAGGTTGATGATGGTACCGCCTGAGTAGGCATGGGTACCTTTCCAGTTTTGATGGTTTAAAGTTCTTTTTTAAGGGAAGAGACTTCCGAGTTCACCCATTCCATTTTTTTGCATAGTTCTTCTAGTAGGCTTTGTGGAACATTTTGGGTTGGTGATTGAAAAGATTGGTTTATCCCAGGGGGGATATTTTGGAGGTGGGATGGTTTGTTGAAAATGGACAGGTGTCTGTTGGTATTGGATAGGTTGGGTTTGGAACTGGTTATGGGTTTGGTAGTTCTGATGGGGGTAAGGATTTTTTCCATGTGGTTGTCTATGTTGTTGGTTATCTTTCCAGCGGAATCCTGGGTAGTCATTATACCTCGGTTTGAAGTTATTTTCATATTGAGTCTTTTGAAAGTTCAAGGCATTTACTTCTGCTGGGGGTCTACCTAAAATAACATCCTTAGTGGATGGAATGGTTGGGAAGTTGTTTGTGTTATGGTCATGTTTGTCATAAATTGTGCAAACAGGGTCTATAGTTTGGATTCATGGACTTTCCTAAGGTCTATCTCTTCAACCATCCTAGATAGTGCTGCGAGTTTATCCCTAAGGATTTCCTCTTCTCTAAGTGTATGAATTCCAGTAGTTCTTTTTGGATTTTCAGAATAAGGTGAAGTTCCCCATGTTTGGTTTTGTTCATCAAGGCATTCAAGGTACTCGTAAGCATCATTTGGGTCTTTGTTTTTAAAGGTTCCATTACACATCATGTCAATGAATTGTTTGTTCCCCAGACCCAACCATTCATAGAAAATTATCACTTGTTCTGGAAAAAAAACCATGGTGTGGAACCATGTGTAGAGTGTCCATGAACCTCTCCCTTGTTTCATAGAATGACTCTCCCTCTTTTTCAAAAACGTTTTGGATGATCTTTTTAAGTGCAATTGTTTTGTGGTGGGGAAATTATTTTGTGAAGAATTATCTTTGTAATTGGTCCCAAGAGTTTATGGATGATGGTATCAAATGTTTTAGCCAATTTTTAGCTTGATCAATTAAAGAAAAAAGAAATAGCTTCATCTTAGATGATTCTAGTTGATGTGGGGGACACATGGTTTCTACAATGTCATTGAACTCCTTAACGTGAAGGTAGGGCATCTCGGACTCCATTCCATGGAATGTGGGAAGGTGGTTTAGGACATGGGGTTTAAAGATGTAGTTGGAATCTCCTAGGGAATTATGTCTAATGCATGAGAGGGTATTGGTCCAGGAAGGTGTGAGGTAGTCATTCAGGATTTGATTGACCGCATTCCCAAAGTTTGGGGCTGCCTCATTTGGATTTCCATTTTGGATTCCACCTGGGTTTATGAGTTGGTTTCTTTGAAGACCTTCCATTGAAATGGGATTAATTTAGGACTCTGGAGTATCAAGAGGATTAGGATATAATGGAAACAATTCCCTAGGTTCACTTGACTCCACTATCCTAGGACTTTCCACCCTAACTAGTTTGTTTGAATTGTCACGGGTGAAGGCATACATGTTCTAAAAGGTTAAAAAAGAGAGAAACAGACAAGAGGAGAGATCTTGGGTGGGAATAGAAGAATGAGAGTGAGGAAAGAAGTTTTTGGTCAAAGGTAATTACTTAGGTCCCCAGAAATGGCACCAAAATTTGATTCACGCTCAAATATACCCAAGAGAAGAAGGTAAAACTGTCCTTGTAGTCTATCTTGGGTTGTCGAATCCACTGAGACCTAAGAAGATACCTAAGATGCACAACCTATGAGATGGATTTTTGGCTATGAAGTGGCCAACAGGGTTTTGATTTTAGATGGTTTTAAAGAACACTAAGAAACCTAATATAATTCAATTTAATGAAAATGGGTTGATCTTAGGATTATTCTTTGGGGGAATTGAATGTATTTTACTTCCTTAAACTATTTGAGTTTTATTAATTCTTGATGAATTCATTCTTAAAAATAATACTAACTTCATAATTTTATGATTTAATGCTAACTAAACTCAATTAATAATCCCCTATACACGTAGAGAACAAAATTCATGATCTCTCTATTGTGTATGGTCATTTTAGTACTTGGATTTAGCTTCCTGAAACACAGTAAATTACATGAAAATAATGTTTTTGAATAAAAATCAATATTTTCACTATTGAAAAAAATGAAACTTATCATAAAAATACCCAAAAACAACCAAATTAATTTTTATATTTAAAATTAAAAGAAGAATATATTTCTTTAAAATTAAATATAAAAATTGTCAAACACTATATTTAAAATGTGTGCACCATCGAAATGTGGAAAACTCTATTTTTTTCAAAAAAAAATACTTCATTTATCCAAAAACATTGAATTGATTGTTATATCATGTCTATAAAAAATATAATATGAATTTTAAAAATTATATTGAATATATCACATTAATATTTCAATAATAAAATCGATCAAGAGTGATTTTATTTTTTATAGACTCTCTTATTTTTATTTAAATAGTTTTACATAATAAAGATTATATTATTCATACCTACCATAATAATTACAAGGTTATAATATTTAGTTTTCCACTCACACTCGATATTACATGAAATTAATTCTATCCCAATAAATTCAAATTTTTTGTAACACAATCCAAGAATAGTGTTGTGTATACTACAAGTTGAGACAGTGTTCCATATTACGTAAGCCTATCTTGGTGTAGCATACAACACAAGGAATCATTGAAATTAAAAACGTTATCTCATAAAAATATCAGGGTGTTACATTCAAACCCCCTTATAGTGAATTTCTCCCTTGAAATTTGTCAGGGTTATAAAAGTTTTACTACTTGAATGTTTCTTTCTTAAAAACCCACATTGTAAAAAGGAATACTAAAACTTCATTTAAAAAAACAAAGTTTGAAACATAATTCTTAACCAATGTAATTCATCCCTGGGTTTTCATATAGAAAAATATATGTGGGAAGAAAAAACATGGATACTTAAGAAAAATATATCCATCAAATACTGATGGAGAGTTATAAGGAAAAAGGTTAGAAAAAAGTTAAAAATCAAAAATCCATAAATCTATGATGATTTAAGGGGCCATTTGGTTCATCAGATAAAAATGTACCAGGATAATATTTTTTTATTTTCAAGATCCTTTCCCTAATGTTGAAGAATGTGATAAGAAATACTTTCTTTATTTCAGTACAATATCACTGTTGGTTGTGCCTTGAACAATTTCCACTTTATATCTTATTCAAAGAAATAAAGTTTATTTTTTCATTCCTAAAGTGTTAAAAGATCATGAGACCTATAAATAGAATTATAGGCCTTTCCATTTATATTTATCACAACAAATAGGTTAAAAAAAGTAATAAAATATGCATATGTACACCAACTATGAGATAAGAATTTATTATAACAAATTTTATTTTCATTATAACTTTAAATTTCCATAAATTTATAACCTTACTGTCCTTCTGAAAGATGAAAATATAAAACTTTAGAAAAAGGTGAACTAAATAGACTCAAAATCTATCCCCATATCACATAAGTTAGTTCTCGGTTGTCACATTCCAATCATGTGAATACCTTAATCATGTATTCTCTTGAAACATGGTAATAACTTGAATTACCGTAGAACCATAGTGAAAACATGAATGTTTTCAAAAATTAACTCTTATAACATACCAAAATCCCAAAAAATCTATATACTCAAACCATTATATAACTTTTTCCTTATATAAGTCTAAAGGTCATTAATATTATCAAACATCTTATTATCTCTTTATCCCATCATTATGCACATATCATGTGTTTTCAAAAACTATTTCAACCTCTTTTTATGGTTACCAATACCATATACTTATGGAAAACCATAACAGACCAATAAAACTATATTTCAGGATTCTATAATAATATAAAATATATTTGATAACATTATTATGGAATCCTATTACATAAACTCTCAATCATTCCACCACTTCATTTTCATACTCAACATCACCAATAGTGATCACATGTGATTTTCCTATGTCCTTGGCATTAATAGTTGGTTGATGTCAATCATCATTGATAACCCTTATATTAGGGAATTGGTTAGCATAATTACCCATTTCCTTTCACATGTAGAATTTATGTGTGGGTGGTTCATTATCTGTATCCTTTTCTCTATTCACATTATTAGCTACCTTCTTCTCATTAATTCAGCACTCAACTACCCGATGACCTTATTTTCCACCCTTAAAACATTTTATATTACCTTTAAGACAACATACACCATGATTATTTCCACACACTGTGTATAAGTAAACATTCATCTACATTTCACTATTGTTTTTAGATTTGCATTTGAACTCCATCTTTTGATTATTGTCAAAACCATGAGATTGATATGTAACACAAACTTCAATTTCTACCTTTATGCCAAAATTAAAAATAACTTCATATATACTAATGTATCTTATATCTAACTCCCATCAAAGACTTATTTTTAAGATAGTAAAGAACCGATCAACATTACTTTCAGGTTGGAAGAAAAATCTAAAAGCATACCTTGAATATCTTGTAAAATTTTCTTCGTATGTACCAATGGTTTCATCATCATTTTTCATAATCTCAAGGAACTCCTTTTCCATATTCATTTGAAGAATAAAAGGAAAGTACTTATGGAAAAATATGTTATTGAACTTATCTCATTCCATGTATTCAATTTCATCTTACTTCCTTGTATTATTGATTAGTGTCCACCACTTGTTTGCTTCGCCTTCTAAATGATAAACCACCAAAGTAAATTTTTCGTGTTATGAATAGAAAAAGATGGAAATATATTTTCAGCGGTACTGATCCATTGTTCAGAAAAAAGTGGATCAGAAGACCCACTAAAAGAAGGTGGATGTTGCCTCATAAAGGAATCAATAGAGTGTTGATCCCCTCTATGCTTATTTATAAGTCCAGAATGATTCATATCTTGTATAAGTATAGCGATATGTTTTTTTCATTCCAGGTCCCATAACATTTGGTTGTTCAGGAGTAAATTATTTTCATTTCCTATTGTATGGATCATTAACATAGTTCTTTTGGGTTTTATACATTTTCTAAAACCCAAAGATAATAGTGTGAGGGGCAAAAATAATACAAGGAAAACAACATAATCAAGGGGGTAATTTCAATCTCTAACATCTTTGTTTTAATCCTAGATTATTCATGATCACTACCATAATTATAGGATTGTAATATATTGTTAGACTTACCTTTATAGACCTTCCTAGACATATCCTTATAAATATCTTTAGGTATCTCACTAAAGTTTTCACATCCTAGTTTCCAAAGGTTAACTAAACCTTCGCTATCATACCAACTATAATGACCCAAGCTTGAAATACATGGATATTATATCAATTTTCAAAAAACGTAATACATTACATAAATAGACACCCATATACTCTATTACTTTAGTGTCTATGGAAACGTGGAACACATTATTCTAACATGGTGAAAGATCTTCAACATCTCCCATAAAGATCATCCGCTTTATTTTTCCTACCTAAAACCATTCTCTATATTGAAGGGAAAATAAAACATTAAAAGGGTGAGATAAAATGTGTTGTAAGAGTAAACATGGATAAAATAAAACAAAACATAAACATAGGAATGTAAAAACAGGAACGTAAATTTGGAATATCAAAATCTTGAGTCATGGAATAAATTGTGGCAGCTCGTAAGGCATAAATCATAAAGGAACACGAATCATGATAAAATAGCATTGCAATAAAACATGGAATTTAGAAAAACATATAATCATATAAAATCATTTCAATATTATCCAAGTCTCATTTCCAAGACCATCAAAGTGGATAATTTCCCTTACTAAACTGAGTTCACTCCTTGTTCCAACCCTGTATTACTGAACCGAATTTTCTTGTCGTTCCAGCCCTGTATTACTCAACCAAATTTTCTTGTTGTTCCATTCATGTCTATCTCATGAGATATAAATATTTTCCTATACATTGGAGGCAGATATATGTCCCACCCATCTCAAAATGAAATCATTCATACATGTTCTAAAAAAACATAAATCATTCATCATAGCATAACCCAAGGAATAAAATGGGTTTTTTTAAACATAATTTCGTCTTTGTCCATATAAAAAATGGATTTAATAAATATAATTACATCATAAACACATCCAAAACATATTAATAATATGGATAGAAACATAACCATATTTAAATAATGTCATTCTAGATGGAAAATAATTTTTATAATTCACATGATATTAAATCTTAAGGAAAATTTTCTTTCTTCTTCAAAAACATTTTCTTATCTAAAAATGTCATTAAATTTTAAAATAAAAGAATTTATTTGAAAATAAGCTTGAAATATTGTAGAGTATGCTTCTTGTAAATAGGGATCTATGAAGATATAAAATTCTGTTCATTCCATATAAATTAAAAAAACATTCGCCTTGTATTTTTGCCGGAAAATTCAAATAGTAACTAGTATCAAATAATGAAAAAATATTCCTTTTGTATAATTCAATAAAAATTCCCCCATGGGTAAAATTTAATTTATATAATTTTAAAATAATAATAATAATACTATATAACATGGACATGAAGGATAAATAAACCCCAGTAAATACTTATGTATAATCAATCTCAGATAATATTACGATTGCGAAATTGTCTGTTACCTTAGGTATGTTATCCATTGTATGTATCACAACCTCATGTATAATAATTTAAATAATTTTATTGACTTATTATATAATCATTATTATTTTTAAGATATCATATATTATCATATTATTATCCATTTGGTAATAATATTACATTATTACTTGTTATTCGGTAATTTACTCATTCATTTTCTCATGCATGGTTTCTTGAACAAGTTCTGGTTCTCATTATTAGGTTATAGTTTTATCATTAAAAAATGATATTAGCATACTATGAATCATATTTATTTATTCTTTAAATTTATATAATCATTATTTAATGGATATCATGTAGAATGAATCGCATTGCATCATGGAGATGGAAGGTCTTACATACACACAAGCGATGATATCATTATGTTACTTATGAAATGGTATAATATTGGATGGTATATATATTAATATAGAATAAATACCTTGTTATAATAATAATTTATAGTTATTATTTCCTTCATTATACCCATCCAAGTAAAGTGGTTGTGAAAAAATAGATTAAACAATGGTGTAGAGATGGTAATACATACATACACATGTGTGGTGATTTTATTTTTCGTAGAATGAATGGAAGGAAGAATATGGTTGTTCAAAGATCTTAATAACATCTCAATATAAATTTTATAGTATAATCATTAATTTATAATGGAAAATCATGAAAAATAAATAAAATAATAAATAATTTGAAAGAATCGGTATAGGAGATTACCTCTTCTTCGACGAGCTCCCTCCAGATCTCCTCTTAAAGGCAATAGAGTTGGTCTTTTGAGAAGACCATAACCTTTAAAATTTATTTATGGAATTTTATAAGGGAAATGGTTAGGGTATGGTCTAGATATAATGATCAAATTTAATTGAAATTTTAAGGGAGGATGTGCCCTTTTATAATTGAGTTGAGGGGTACCTTTGGAATCTCAAAAAATATAAATTTATAATTAAATCAAACCACATACAAAAACAAAAAAATTTAATTTTTTTAAATATGAAATGAGATGAGGTTGTAATATCATCACCCAATAAATTTTGGACATGTTTTTTTGTGAATCTAGACCTTATAATTTTAATTTGACACTTAGTTGTTCAATTTAATTTTATCTAGGGTAACAATTATTTCAATATTAAAATGGTAAAATATTTACTAATTTGATATATATTAAATCATAAATAAATAATTAGGATTATTTTTTACAATATAATAATTATTATATATTTTGAAAAATGTTATATTATTTTTAAATAATTTAATAAACCATTATTTTCACAAAACAAAAATAATGTCAATTTTGAGATTATTCAATTCATGGATTTTTGAAAATATCAATATATAAAGTTATCATCAAAAAAATATTTTTATATCCTTATGGGGTTTAGTTAATATATAAAATTAAATTGACATATTAATTATTTCAAAGTTCATTTATTTGAATATTTCTAATAAGATTAATTTGAAATATCCATTAATAAAATAATTATTATATCTGTATTGTGTAATTATTTAAAATACTAATTTGTTAAATAAATATTAAAAAGAAAATATTATGATGAATATACAGCTATTATGTTTCATAGGAATATATTTTTTCAAATTTATTTTCTGTAAAATCTAACATTTAAAATATTATACTTATTAAGTTATGAATGTGACAACTTTAACATCACATTAAATAGAGTAATATAAGTGCCACAATCTGTTCTATAAGGCTCTAAATGATAACTAATTAGGTCCTTGTTGTATTATAGTAAATATATACTCAAAAAATAATATTTGGGCAACTGTTTCAGTATTTTAATCTTTATTATCATTTTAATAAAATTATTTTGTTGATTTATCATCAATTAAATAATTTACACATCATCTATTTGTAATAAATTAAGTCAATTATTTATTTCCTGAAAATTAAAAATAAATTACTTTGATAAAAAAACATTTTATATTTCAAATTAGTATTTATAGTCAAAAATATCCTCTGTATAACCCAATTTTAAAAATGATATATTATTTAAAACGTCAATGTGACATCATTAAACTTTTATTAAATAAAATATAATAAATACCATAATATCTCCAAAATGGCCCAAAAAACATAGGAAATAAATTTATATTAGGGAAATATGTTTATTAATTTAAAACTTACCACATAGATTCATTGATACCACCCATTGTTTCATATGTGGATATATGATTGATATTAAAAACAAAGAAAATGAAACTTGTGTATTTCTTTGATTTAAATATAATTTAAGTCATTTTCATGGCAAACTGTCTGTTAAATGACATAAGTTTTATCCTTATGTGTTAAAGGTCGAATTAAATTCATCAAAGAAATTTTTTCCATTTTTTTGTGATTTTATATTCATTATAATAATTTTTTAACCTAAATTACTTAATTTACCCTTTACTGTGGTAACAAAATTTACCATTGTTACTATTCATATTAGTCAAAATTATAATGGACCTATACGCCAAATTTGGACCCATGAATTCAAATTTTACATCCAATATTCAAAATTCAGAACATAGATGTTTCATAATTATATTTAAAATAAAACCTGTAAATGTCATGTAAAACAGTTTCTTTGTAAAAATACCCATTTTTAAATGGAAACTGTTTTTATAATAAATTCATGTATAAAATAATTTTCAAAAACAATAATTAAATAAAAATGAAATGATTAAATTTTAAAACTAATCCAAAACATAGTTATGTAGTTCATTTTAAATAAAATAATGTTTAAATAAATATCAGTATTTTCACTATTCGTCAAAAAATTAAACATAAAACAAAGATACCAAAAAATAAACCAAAGTAATTTTTATATTGAGAATTAAAATATAAATTTAATTTTTTCAAATTAAATATAAACAAGTTTCCAACACTATATTAAAAATTGGTGCACAATCAAAAAGTGGAAAACTAATTTTTTATAAAAACAACTTTTATCCAAAAAATGGAATCGATTGCTATATCTTTTCTATAAAACATATAATATGAATTTTAATAATTATATTGAATATATTAGATATATTTTTCATTAATAAAATCCATAAAGAGTGATTATATTTTTTTATAGACTCACTAAATTTCATTTAAATAGTTTTTCAGAATAAGGTTAATACTATTCATACATGCCATTATAATGACTAGGTTATAATATTTAGTTGTTCACTTACACCTGGTCTTTCATGAAATGAATTATATCCAAATAAATTTAAATTTTGTGTAACACAATCCAAGCATTTTGTTGTGTATACCACAAGATAAGACGGGGTTGCGTATTGCGCAGGCCTATCTTGGTGTAGCGTACAACACAAGACATTAAATAATTTAAAAACTCTATCTCATAAAAATATCACGGTGTTACATTCTAACCCCCTTAAAATTAATTTCTCCCTCAAAATTCATTGGGGTTATAAAAGGCTTACTAATTGAAATTTTCATTCATATTAACCCACGTTGTAAAAAGAAATACTAAAAATTCATTTAAAAAAAGAAAGTTGGAAACATAAGGGTTAACCAAAGTAATTCATTATTGGGTTTCCATATAGAAAAATATAGGTGGGAAGAAAAAACATGGATGCAGATGAAACATTTAGCCATCAAATTCTAATGGAAAGTGATAGATTAAAATGTTAAGAAAAAGTTAACAATCAGAAAGCCATAAATCTGTGATGATTTAAGGGGCCATTTGGTTCATCATATAAGAGGGTACTAGGATAATATTTTTTATTTTCAAGATACTTTCCCTCATGTTGATGAATGTGATAAGAAATAATTTCTTGATTTCAGTACAATTTCATTGTTAGCCTTGCCTTCAACAATATACACTTTATATCTTATATATAGAAATAAAGTTGAATTTTTCATTCCTAAAGTGTTATAAGATCATGAGATGTAGAAATAGAATTATAGTTCATTCTATCTATCTTTATCACAAAAAATAGGTTAGAAAAAGTAACAAAATATTCATATTTCCACCTACGATGAGATAAGACTTTATTATAACAAATTTCATTTGAATTTTAACTTAAAATTTCCATAAATTTATAAACTTACAGCCTTTCTGAATGATGAAAATCTAAAACTTTATACAAAGGTGAACTAAATCATCTTAAAATTTATCCCCATTTCACATAAGGTAGTTATTGGCTATCACATTCTAAACATGTGAATACCTTAATCATTTATTCTCTTGAAATATGGTAATAACTTGAATCACCATATAACCATAGTGAAAACATGATTGCTATAAAAAATTAACTCTTTCAACATACCAAATATCCCAAAAATTATATATAATAAAACCATGATATCACTTTGTCCTTATATCAGTCTGAAGGTCATTAATATTATCAAACATCTCATTATCTCCTTATCCCATCATTATGCACATGTCAGGTGTTTTCAAAAAATATATCAATCACTCTTCATGGTTACTGGTACCATATACTTATGGAAAAACAAAATGGACTAATAAAAAAATATTTCAACATTCCATAATAATATAAAATAGATTCTGTAACAGTATTATGGAATCCCATTACATAAACACTTAATCATTCCACCACTTCATTTTCACACTCAACATCTCCAATAGTGATCACATGTGATTTGCCTTTGTCTATAGACATAAGAGGTGGTTGATGTCGATCATCATTGATAACCCTTAGATTAGGGCATTAGTTAGAATAATTCCCCATTTCCTTACACTTGTATTATTGATGTGTGGGTGGTTCATTCTTTGTATCCTTTTCCCTATTCACATCATTAGCTACCTTCATCTCATTACTTCAGCACCCAACTACTCGATGACATTATTTTCCACCCTTAAAACATTTTATAGTCCCTTTAATACAACATCAACCATGATTCTTTCCACACTTTGAGCATAAGGAAAAACTCATCTACATTTCACCAATGTTTTTAGATTTTCATCTGAACTATTTCTTTTGATTCATATCAAAACCATGAGATTGATATGTAACACCAATTTCTATTTGTACCTTCATACCACAATGAAAAATAACTTCATAGATAATAATTTATCTTATAGCTAACTCCCTTCGAAGACTTGTTTTTATGAAAGTAAAGAAACAATCATCATTACTTTCTGGTTGGATGATAAAGCTAAAATCATACTTTGAATATCGTGTAAAATTTTCCTTATATATACCAATGGTTTCATCACCCCTTTTCATAATCTCAAGGAACTCCTTTTCCATATTCTTTTGAAGAATAAATGGAAACTACATATTGAAAAATATGTTCTTGAACTCATCTCATTCCATAGATTAAATTTCATCTTACTACCATGTATTATTGATTAGTTTCCACCGCTGGTCATGTTCTCCTTCAATATGATAAACAGTGAAAGTGACTTTTTCATGTTCTAAATAGCGAAGGATGGAAAATATCTTTTCATTTGTATTGATGAATTGTTCAGAAAAAATTGGATCAGAAGACCCACTGAGGGAAGGTGGACGTTGCCTCATAAAGGACTCAACAGAGTATTGATCCTCTCCCTGCTCAATTGGATTTCAAGAATGATTCATAGGTTGTATAAGTATAGAGATAAGTTTTTTTTACTCCAGGTCCCATATCATTTGGTTGTTCATGAGGAAAATTATTTCATTTCCCATTGCATTGATCATTAACATGGTTCGTTTAGGTTTTATCCATTATCTAAAACCCAAAAAGAATAGTGAGAGGGGAAAATCATACTTGGAAAACAACATAATCAAGGTGGGGTACTTTCAATCTCAACCATATCAGTTTTGATCATAGGTTATTCATGATCGTTACCATAATTATAGGACTATAACTTATAGTTAGACTTATCATTAGGGACATCCTTAGACAAATCCTTAGATATATTTTTAGGGATCTCACTAATGTTTTCAAATCAAAATTTTCAAAGGTTAACTAAAATTTTTCTTTAATACAAACTATAATGACCCAAGCTTGACATACATGGATATTATATCTCTTTTGCAGAAAATGTAATACATTACACAATTAGACTCCCAAATAATGTATTATTTTAGTGTCTTTGGAAACTTGGAACACATTCTTCTAACGTGGTGAATGATCTTCAACATCTCCCATAAAGATCTTCCCCTTTATTTTTCCTACCTAAAACGTTTCATTATATCATGGGGAAAAGAAAACATAAAAAGGGTGAGCTCAAATGAGTATTAAGGGTAAACATGGAGAACATCAAACAAAACAAAAACATATGAATGTAAAAACATGAACATAAATTTTGAATATCAAAATGTTGAGTCATGAAATTAATCGTGGCAGCTCGTAAGGCATAAATCATAAAGGAAAATGAATCGTGATAAAATAGCATTGGCATAAAACATGGAATTTTAGAAAAAAACATAAGAATATAAAATCATTTCCATGTTACCCAAGGCTCATTTCCAAAACCATCATTGTGAATAACGTCCCTTATTGAACTGAGTTCACTTCTTGTTCTAGCCCTGTATTACAGAACCGAATTTACTTGTCGTTCCAACCCTGTATTACTGAACTAGATTTAGTTGTTATTCCATTCATTTATATATCATGAGATATAAATCTTTTCCCATAAATTAGAGGTATATATATCTCCCACCCATCACATAATGAAATCATTCTTACGTGTTACATAAAAACATAAATCATTCATCATAGCATAACCAAATGAATAAAATGGGTTTCTTAAACATCATTCCATTATAATCCATATAAAAAATGGACTTAATAAATATAATTATATCATAAAAACATCCAAACCATAGTAATAATAGGGATACAATCATAACCCTATTTAAATAATGTCATCCTAGATGGAAAATAATTTTGATAAAACACTTGATATTATTTCTTGAGGAAAATATCATTTCTTCTTACAAAACATTTTCTTTTCTCAAAATGTCATGAAATTTTAAAAGATATAATTTATTTGAAAATAAACGTTAAATCTTGTATATTAAGCTTCATGGAAATATGGTGCAATGAAGTCGTAAAGTTTTTTTCATGTCAAGATAATTTTAAAAAACATTCTCCTCATATTTTTTCTGGAAATGTCAAACAATAACTAGTATCAAATAATGAAAAAATATTCATTTCATATAATTTAATAAAAATTCCCCAATGGGTAAAATTTAATTTAAATAATTTTAGAAGAATTAAAATAATATTCCATAACATGGATGTGTATGATAAACATACCACCATAAATACTTATATATAATCAATCTCAGATAATAATGAGATTGCGAAATTGTCCCTTACCTTAGGTTTGTTACCCATTATATGTATCCCAACCACCTTTATAATACTTTAATATTTTTTTTAATTATTATATAATTATTATTATTTTTATGATATCGTATATGATCATATTATTATCCATTTGGTTATAATATTTCATTGTTACTTGTTATTCAGGAATTAACTCCTTCATTTCCTTATGCATGTTTTGTCAAACAAGTTATGGTTCTCATTATTATCTCATATTTATATTATTCAAAAAATTTATTAACATACTATGTAACATATTAATTTATTATTGAAATTTATATATTCATGATTTAGGGGATATCATGTTGAATGTGTCGCATCACATCAAAGAGACGGTTGGGCGTACATATGAAGAAATGATGATATCATTATGTTAATTATGAAATGGTATAGGATTGGATGGTATATATATTATTACAGAATAAATAACTTGTTATAATAATATTATACAGTTATTATTTTTGTTATCATACCCATCCAAGTCAAGTGGTTGTAAAAAACTGATTACACCATGGTGTGGAGATGGTAAGTTGTACATACGCATGTGTGGTGGTTTAATTTTTTGTATGATAGATGGAAAAAGGAATATAATTAATCAAACATATTAATAACATCTAAATATAAATTTAAAACTATAATCATTAATTTATAATGGAAACTCATGAAGAGGAATTAGAAGAAGAAATAATTTGAAAGAATCGGTACAGGAGATTACATCTTCTTCAACGAGCTCCCTCGAGATCTCCTTTTAATGGCACCCGAGTTAGTCTTTTGAGAACTGTATAACCATTAATATGGGATTAAGGAATTTTTTAAGGAAAATGGTTAGGGTATTTTCAAGCTTTAGGGATCAATGTTAGTTGAAATTGTAAGGGAGGATGTGCCCTTTTATAATTGACTTGAGGGGCACATTTGGAATCTCAAAAATATTAATTTATAATAAAATCAAACCACTTCCAAAAAAATTAAAATTTTCATTTTTTTTGAATATTATATGAGATATGTTTTTAATATCACTCTGAAATAAATTTTGGACATGTTTTTTTGTGAATCTAAACAATATCATTTTAATTTAAAAATTAGTTATTCAATTTAATTTTAACTAGGGTAACAATTATTTCAATCTTAAAATGGTAAAACATTTACCCATTTTATATATATTAAATCATAAATAAATAATTTGGATCATCTTTTACCATATAATAATTATTATATATTTTTAAAATTATTTTATGATTTTTAAATAATTTAAGAAACTATTATTCTGACAAAACAACAATATTTTCAATTTTGATACTATTCAATTCATGTATTTTTCAAAATATCAATATAAGATGTTATAATTAAATATATCCTTATGGGTCTAGGTAATAAATAAAATTCAATGGAATTATTAATTAGCACAAATTTTATTTATTTTAATATTTTCAATAACATTAATTTGATATATCCTTTTAAAAAGTAATTTTTATATACGTATTGTGTAATTATTTAAAATACTTATTTGTTAAATAAATATTAAAAAAAATATTATTATGAATATACAGATACTATATTTCATAGGAATATATTTAGTAAAATTTATTTTTTTAAAATATATCATTTAAAATGTTATACTTATTAAATTATGAATGTGACACCTTTAAAATCACTTTAAATAAAATAATATAAGTGCCACAATCTCTTCTATATTGATATAAATGGTAACTAACTCAGCCCTAGGATGATTATGGTAAATATATACTCAAAAAATAATATTGGGATAAGTGATTCAGTATTTTATTATTTATTATCATTTTAATAAAATTATTTTGTTAATTTTTCATCAATTTAATAATTTATGTATCATCCATTTGTAAGAATTTATTATATTTATTTTTTTCCTAAAAATTAAAAATAAATTACCTTAATAAAAAAACATTTTATAATTCAAATTAGTATTTATAGTCGAATATATCTTCTGTATATTCTAATTTTAAAAATGATATATTATTTAAAACATGAATGTGACATCTTTAAATTTTCATTAAATAAAATATTATAAATACCATAATATTTCCAAAATGACCCCAAAACATCAAAAATAAATTTATATTAGGGAAGTATATTTATTAAGTTATAACTTACCTCTTATATTCATTGATACAACCTGTTTTTTCCATATGTGGATATATAATATATATTAAAGAAAAAGAAAATGACACTTGTGTCTTTCTTTTATTTAAATATTATTTAAGTCATTTTCCTAGACAAGTGTCCGTTAAATGACATTAATTTTATCCTTATGTGTTAATGATCAAATTAAATTCATCAAAGAAAAGAATTTCATTTGTTTTGGTCATTTTATAGTAATTATAATATTATTTTTAACATAAATTACTTAATTTACCCTTTACCATGGTAACAAAATTGACCATGGTTACTATTCATATTGGTCAAAAATAAAATGGTCCTACATGCCAAATTTGGACCTTAGGAATCCAAATTTTAAATCCATTTTTCCAAATTCATAAGAGAGAAGATTTATAATTAAATTTAAAATAAAACTGGTAAATGTCACAAAAAATAGTTTTTTTGGAAAAATTCCAATTTCTAAATGGAAAATGTTTTTATAATAAATTCATGTATAGAATAATTTAAAAAATATAATTGGATCAAAATGAACTAATTAAAATTTAAAACTAATCTAAAACATAATTATGTTGTTACATTAAAAGAAAATAATGTTTCCAATAAAAATCAGTATTCTCTCTATACATTAGAAAATGAAATTGGTCAAAAAAATTAAAAAAATCAACCACAGTAATTTTTCATGTTAATATATCAAATTTAATATTAAAAAATGTCAAAACGAGATATAAAATTGGCACATCATCAAAAGGTGCTAAAACTGTATTTTTGTTTTCAAAAAATAATTCTTTTATCCAAAAAAATGAATCTATTAATAAATCAAGCCTATAAAACATATAAAATGATATTTAAACATTATATAGAATATAATAAATATAGTTTTAATTAATAAAATCTATAAAGAGTGATTTTATTATTTTATATACACACTTATTTTCATTTAAAAAAATTTCTGAAGAAAGTTAATATAATTCATACCTTCCCTTATAAAAACTCGGTTATAATATTTAGCTGTTAAATTATACTAAATATTTTGTGAAATGAATTCTATCAAAAGAATATGAAATTGTGTGTAATACAATCCAAGCATATCGTTGCCTATACCACAAGCTAAGCCGGTGTTTCATATTGCACAAGCCTTTCTTAGTGTAGCGTAAAAAAAGACATCAAAGAAATTAAAAACTCTATCTCATTAAAATTTCAGGGTGTTGCACCATGAAATTATCTTAGACCTCATCCATGGGCTCCATACTGAGTCCCCTTAGTAACAACACTTTGCTGATAATAACACTCCTTTCTAGAAGCACCATGTCTACCACCTCAACAACCATGGCTAGTAAAACTATAACTACCAGAATATTACGATGTAGAAGGCCCCCTTCCAATACTTTGGTTTTTTCCAGCGCCTCCGTCATTACCCATATTTCATGGGTCTATGCAAAACTATTGTTGATTCCCTATCCTTCCACAATCTTTTCACTCTACTTGGTGTTCGGGGAAACTTTATATGAATGTGACATTACCTACCACAATGGTGGAAGGTCACACTGGTAATGTCCTAGGTAACTAACCCTTCCTCCTAGCCACTCATTTTTCCACTTCTCTTGCTAAAATCCTCATAGAAATGCTTCCTAACCTCAAAATAAATTCCACTTTTTCATCTAGTGGAAACCACATTTCCTTTAATTGAAGCTGCCTTCAGGTTCCACTCATATATGAGAGTCTGATTCACCACTTTAGAAAACTTTTTCATCCAAAAGGTATTAACCTGGAAGATAATTTTCAATTCAATCCAATCCTGAAACTATTTCACTATGGTATCCTCATTCCTTAACAATACTAGATAAAAGTGCTTCAAATATGTATAGCATATTTCATATTCCATCATTGACATACTCCACTAGGTTAAAACATAAAATCATCTACCCACTCCTTTTAGAGAACCTCAGGGTAAATGTGCTCGAATAACTTCTCTTAAAATTCCTTCCACTCAAAATTCTCCACTGAAAATCTCTAGTCCAGATGTCCCACCAACTATTCTCCTAAACATATAACATTGAACCATCCAGTTTGACTTAGTTCTCAACATAAGTCTAAAAGTTGTCAAGAATCATCTAAATAGACTCAATTTATAATTCATCTTACTTAGGTACACCCTCTTCGATAAAATTTGGAGGGTGGTACAAATAAAAATCCCATGTCAGGTCTTTCATACTCTTCATAACCTACCCCTACTATCTTTCCATAAACTGCATGAAGTGAGAGAATTTATCATGGAACTACTATATTGATACTACTATTAGAACTATTGAGGTATGTGGTTCCACTACCATATGAGAATTTATAGCCATGTCCTTATGTTGTTATAGCAGGAAGTGTCTTCAAGGAGGCATATATCTATAATAGCAAACACACATATTAGTAAAAATTTCACAAAAATATCACGTTTACATAAGAGGGATTTACAACTATTCATTTCAATTCATTCCCTTAAACCCCACCTCACTCTCAAAACCAAAGCACCATCACTACCCTTAATCATCCCTCACCTAGGCCATGGGTAACATAGGGTAAAAATTTATACATTTCAAATTTCTCATTATACACCCATATATCTATTTTATTTACTAAATTCAGCATTAATTAGAGTTTTAATTTTTGTATTATTCACCCTTTTCATTTAATTTAAACAATAAATAAAATATTTTATTTCATTCAACTCACCCCAGAACCTTATTTTTAAGGAATTCCTAAAATTATGCATTTCATAATAATTACTGAGTGCCTAAAATGATGAATGTATGATCAAATTCCATGTTATAATATTCCATGAAAAAAATATCCAAAATTATTAATTACATCATAAAATAAGTGAATCACCCAAGTTAAAATAACATTAAAATTTAATAGAAAACATCAATGAAAATAATTCCACCCTGGGAACTTTTTCCCCCACACAAGGGTTAGTTACTCCCATTAATGAGATCTTGACCAAGCCTTGAGTCTTCCTAGTCTCATTCCTACCTTTCCCATGTAGTAATATAAAGGAAAATAAAATATAACTCGATCTTATAGAACATTTTAACGTCTCGGGCCAGGTTCCACATGTTGATTCCTTCATTCAGTCAGTTACATGACCTCAAGTGTCTCTCCCAATGCACCAAATTCTACCAACTAGTAGAAAGGGTATAATATAAAACATAGGTAGACTACACACTCCTTATCATAGTAATGAAATAGTGTATGTTGAACAAAAATAACAAAATGTTAATAACCAACAACCAAGATAATACCACGATCAATACGTACCAATGTAAAAAGATGAGCTAAAACATGTATAACTAACCATAACTAAAATTATATATATTTCATTCAATATAAGATTCAAGTGTTAAATTAAAAGGCAAAAACTAAATACTCTGATAAATCTCTAACTAGGTCTGAGATCATATTTGGTTCCCTTATCCAAGCTCTACCCCAACTCATCCATCTGACATAGATCTCTATCCCTAATCATTCCCTACAAACATGAAGTCTATTTGGGTACCAATTAACTATCCGGAGAAGGGTGTGAGTACAACTCTATATGCCATCTGCAATAGTGCCTAAAACAATATCTAGTCTATAATAGTGTATGTAGTTTCATAGAGATTAAAATACAATAAATAAATAACCAGTTTCACAATTCAATATAACATGGTCTTAAATTATCCATTTAATTTCAATTCGTATCATAAAAACTTTGAGCAATAGTCCAATGACAAAATTTTTGGCCGGTAACACCATTTCCAGCTCCCCATGGGTATTTAACGAATCATTTTATATGCCAAAACCAATTTATATCACAAACAATCTTTTGATGAATTTTTCCATGTCCCCCACATCTATATCGGTCAATCACATATGGGATTTTGACTAATCATTACATGTCCCACAAGCATATTTCATTCAATCACATATGGTATTTTGAAGAATCATCTCATGTCCTAGACACGTATATCATATATATCATAGTTTCATATTTTTCACAATTTCACATATATCACAATTTTACATACATCATGGTTTAAAATAATTGAACTTATAAAAAAATCCTCATTAATGTGAACCATTTTATTTTATTAAACACACAAGGGTCATAACTTTAATTCACATGGAATAATATAAACAATTCATCATTAAACCATTTATTAACATTTAATAATATAAAATGTTAACCCTTAAGGTTAATCCATCCATACTTTAATTTCCATTACCAATCAATTCATAATCCCATAAATCATTGAATTTCACAATCACAATTCAAGTAATTATAATTTCGTCATGTTTAACCCTTTTCATTATCACATTTAAGTTATATTAAATCAATTCATTTTTGTATACAATTTCAAAATCATGGCAATTGAAATTGCACAATTTCATGCACATAATTAAAATTAATGCTATGGGAATTGATATTTAGACCACCTACCTTAGGGTTATTAATAAACTCTTTCCAAACCAGAAATCCCAAAATTAGGGAGAAAGAATAAACACCATAATAGAGATGATGATCTAGGGCCAATACATAAGATCTAGATCCAAAAGATTTAGATCTATCAGAACCTAGATCTAAACCCCAAACCAATAGAAGAAAAATCATCCCTCTTATTGGGAAAGAGGTAGATATAAGGAATCCAAATAAAAAATCCTTACTAGGGTTCAAATACCAACCCATGAAAATAAGAGTTGAATAAATCAATCAAAAACCACTAAGAGTCACTCTATGGTTGACTGGAGGAAGGCTATAAGAAGGAATACACACAAAATGAACCTTATATTAGCTTTTAATTTGCTTCTTGATGAATTACATATCGTGTAATTTCATTACATGTCATATAATTATTTTTAATGTTTTACACTAAAAAACCCATCACATAGGGTTATTTTATCCCAATTAAATATTACACGGTGTGAAATAGTATTACTCAGCATGTATATTTTCTACACACTTTTTTCAACCCGAAATTCTACTTTAATGATCGTAACCACCTCCAAATCCTTCCAAAAAATTTCACACCATTTACAACCCTAAAAAATATCAAGGGAAACAAACCTTCAAAAATAAAGGGTTTCTTATAGATATGTTCCATAGTAGAGCCCACTAGTGGACCCATATTTGGTAGAAGTAGTTATCCACACTATTCATACTTTGCGTCAAGTGGGTTTTAGGAAACCAAGATGTGTAGTGGATCATGGATAGGAATTTACCAAAAATAATTCACTCGTATTTTGAGGTGACAAAGGACCCTAAGAATCCAAAGAGTGGCTTGAGAGTAATGAAAAAATATTCATCTTCTTAAAGACTCTTGAATACACTATGGTGGGATTTTCCATGTATATTCTCAGGGGACTGGGAAAAAGTTTGTGGGATTCAATTATTCTAGTAAAATTGCATAAGGATATTACTTGGGATTATTTAAATAATATATCTAACTAGTAATTCTATCTTGATAAATTTTGTGTGGAAAAGATTGAGGAGTTTTTGACTTTAGAGGAGGGGGAAAATACTATTAGGGATTATTCTACTAGTTTTGATGAGTTAGTGTACCTTTCAATAGATCTTATCAGTAATGAGTACCTAAAGTCTTAGAGTATTGAATTAGGAATAAGGCTAGATATTTGTTCAATGTTTATAATATTGTTACTTCTAACCTTTGTGGAGCAATTTGACAACGCATCTTCAGATAAGTCAGATATAACTAGGAAGACGAGTTTGGGTGGAGCTTCAACTGGTTCAGGGGTTAGCCAGGGTGTATATTATAAATTGAAAAGGAAGCATAAGAGTTGTTATCTTTCTTTAGGACCAGTCTCAGAGGAAATTATAGGACAGTAGAAATTTATCTTTTACAATTGTGGAAGTTGAAGTCATTCCAAGTCAAACTATGTGAAGGATACTAAGACTTTTCATCTATGTGGATGATCTGGTCATCTAAAATGATTTTTTGTAAAAATATCTTAGTGTAGTAGGGAATGATCCACTCTCACCAAGGTTTCACATGTTCATGTTGATGATTATAAGGGTGGTTGGTCCAATACTTTGGGCAAGGACATGTTCAGGTGTCAAAGATCGGATGACTATAAGTAGTAGAGTATTCACTAAAGGAATCTAAAGTAGGTCCAGTAACTTTAATAGGTATGGTGTTTATTTCTTCTTCTATAGTGATGTATTTATTTGATACAAGTTATACTCATTATTTTATATCAAAATAATTAGTTAATGTGTTCGTATTTCATTAATAACATATTCTATTCATGTTAGATCCTTCAATACCTTTGGTAAATGGGTCTAAAAAGGTTTCAGGTGTCCCCCCTATCGGGTGATTATAGACAACATTGAGGTGAAGTTAGACTTCTTATTTCTTGATCATAAATCCTCAACTTGATTACTATCATGGGTTGGACGATTAGTGTTAATTTCTAGATATGTTGTTATCACTATCAGGTTGAGTTTGTATCTTTCAATGGAGTAACTAATATTTTGTAGGGTGAGTAGGAATCTATATTAGAAAATGATGGGACTATTGTTCCTTATGTTAGAGTAATATCATGTTAGTTTTCAATGATGTTTCTTGATGTAGTTGACCCTTTCCTGTGTGGTAAAATTCCTAAAGTTATGTGTGAGTACCCTAAGTACATTCAAGATGATTTTATGGTTTTCCTCCATTGAGTGATTTCAAGTATACTATTGACCTTCTCCTGGGTAATATTCATGTTTCTATGTCATATTACAAAATGGAACTAGCTGAGTTAGTGGAACTTAACGTCCATCTTGAGGACATAGAGGCTGAATGGTTTATTCTTCCTACTGTGTCACTATGGGATTCACCTATACTCTTTTCTAACAAGGTGGATGGGAGACTTATACTTTGTATTGATTATCAAAATATGAATCTGGTGATTGTTAAGAACAAATATCCATTACCAAGGATTGATAGTCTCTTTGATCTTCTTAGAGGGGCTCTTTGGTTCTCTAAGATTGAATTTTGGTCAGGGTATCACCAGTTAATATTCATAGAATATGATATACCTAAGACATCATTTAGGAGTCTATATGGGATTTTTGAGTTTTTCTTATGTTGTTCAGACTCACTAATGCTCGTGCAGTGTTTATATATTTGATTAACTAGATCATTCATTAGTTCCTTGACTCTTTTTTGTGGTGTTATTGGATGATATTTTGGTGTAATGCAAGTCATAGGAGGAGTATGTGGACCATTTGGATATCATTTATCGAACATTAAAAGAACATATTATTTATGGCAATCTCTCCAAGTGTGAGTTTCGGATCCTATATGTGAATATTATAGGGAATAAGATATATGAGAGGGGTGTCTTAGTACATCCTTGAAAGGTATAGGATGTTATATCTTGGTAGTAGCCTAGAAATGTGTTTGGGATCCAAATATTCATGGGTTGGGAGGGATACTATAAAAATTTATTCAAATATTTTCGAAGCTCAAATCATCAATGACAACTTTAACCCATAAGGATGTAAAATTTTAATGGAATGAAAAGTGTCAGAAATATTTTTGATGAGCTGAAGATGAATTTGACTTCATCCCCAATTTTGATTCTTTCAGAACTGGGGTCAGGTTATAATGTTTTATGTGATTCTTCTGTTACGATTTTTGGATTTGTCTTGATAAAGGGGAAACAAGTTATGGATTATGGATCTCATCGGCTACACCCTCATGAAAATAAATACCCTACCCGTGATATTGAGTAGGAAAATGTTATATATATATATATATATATATGCTCAAAACATGGTGACACATCTATTTAGGTAGAGGTTCGCAGTGAATTCAGATCAAAGATCTTGTAATATAATTTTACTCAGAGGGATCATAACTTTCTATAGAAATTATTGGTAGATTATATTTATAAATTTTATTTTGATATTTTTAATACCCATGGGAAATGAAATATGGATGTTGATGCGATGAGAAGAAAATTATTGACAAAATCTTTGAAGGAATTGATTGATTAATGGTCTCTGATGAGTTTGTTTGCTGATATGATCTTGGATGTGTAACAAGTTGGTGTATATGTGGTTTTGTATTCGATTAAAGATAAATTGACTTTTTATGAGTGATTTTTGGATGGATTAGGTGGAAGACTCTGAGTTCCAACACTTTAGTGGATGTCTTTATGGTGGGGATACCTTAGGTGAGTGGTCTTGGTCTCCATGTTGAGATATGTACTTCTATAGTATGTAGGATATTGTATTTTCCTTGATTAAATAGTTTTTGGATAGTGGAAAATATTTGTATGGATCCTTCAACCTTGGGGAAACCATGATGTATCATGTCTTGAGGAATCGGTAATGGTGAAAAGGGATTAGGTGATCGATTGTGTATTTTGATTTGTAGTTCCTTACTTGTCAGAAAATTTAGGCAGAGAACCAAAGAACTACTGGGTTTTTTCAACCTTTACCTATTCCATTATAGAAGTTGGATGATATCTCCATGCATTTATTCATTGGATTTTGATGAACTTCTAATGGGTAGGATTCAATTTGGATGATCATTGATAGACCCATGAAATCAGTTAATTTCCAAACTATCTGAAAGGAAACAAAAGTATAACAACTTGAATACCTATATGTATAAGAGATTGTGAGATTTCATGGGGTTTCTTCTATAGTTTTTTTATAGGGATCTGAGGTTTACATCTTGGTTTTGGAAATTTTTATAGATTCCATGGTTCTTATATTAAATTAAGCATATATTATCATCCTTGGATGAATGGATAGACATAAAGGGATATCTAGGTTATATAGGATATTCTCTAGGCTTGTGTTCTTGATTTTAGAGAATCCTACAGAAATAATTTTCCTTTGGTTGAGTTTTTCAATAAAAATAGTAATCATGATTCGATAAATATAGCCCCATTTTAGTATTTTTATGGGTGGACATGTCAATTTCCCTTATGTTGGGAAGAGTTGAGAGAGTGGTATTTAGTTAGACTGAGTGTTGTTCATGAGAAGATAGAGATGGTGTAGTTGATCTGGAGGCATGAAAAAATTCATCAGAATCCTATTTTGACCATTGTCATCATCCAATGGAGTTTGAGGTAAGTGATCAAGTATTTAACACTGTTTCCCCTTGTTTGTTCATTATCGGTTGGGTAAGTTGGATAAGTTGGAACCAAGGTTTGTGGGACCCATTGAGATCATTAGATGATGGGGTAGGGTGGCCTATTAATTGAATTCACCATCTAGATTAACTTCTATATAGTACAAGTTTCATGTTTCCTAGTTTTAGAGGTATTTACCATATCTTTCTCATTTGATAAGATGAGAGGATGTTGATATTCAGCCAGATAACACTTTGTTTGAGCATCATGTTTAGAATAAGGGTCACCTAGATAAGGACTTCATGGTAAAACAATCCACCTGCTCTAGGTACTATAGTAGTGCAGGTAGGATAGTTGTGAGATATAGGAGTGGGAGTCATTGATGAGGCAGTAGTGGCCTTCTCTTTTTGAAGATCTGGGATCTTGAGGGATTTTAAGGGGAATAAAGAATTTATGGTGGGAGGATTATACCACCTCATTAATTTTTAGTCATGTATGTTTTTACCCTTGTTTTTTTCGTTTTTTTGTTATGGTATGGAAAAAATGTAATTTGGAGGATACCTATATTGGTGTAGTCTGATATTTTTTGGAATTTTCCACTAAAACCTATAGTTTAATATTCTTACTAGGAAATTACACTTATTTTACATTGAGAGCACATCATGAAATGGTTTCTGAGAAAAATCTACAAATTTAATACACTATGTGAATTATCTAAACATTATGTATTACGTACAAGCTATGTAAGGGGAAAGATAGTTTTTAATTAAAAGGTGGTGGTTTTTTCAGTATATACAGAAACAAAGGATTACACGATGTCTAAATGAGTTAAACACCATATAAATGTCAGGTTTTTGGATTTTAGGGTGTTTTACAAGTGATTTGTTTCAGTCATTATCTATTCAACCCTCCTCTCTCAACCTATAGTACTACCTAGGGGATTTTGGGTGATTAATCTCTATCTATATTGATTTGTTCAGTGATTGATCCCTATTTTGGATGGATTTATTCTCTCTTGGTATATAATCCTTTTTGTTCTTCTTGGGTTTTAGTTTCATCTATGGTTTGGTTGTGGTTTTATGATCTTATATCTTTTTTTATCGATCCTGTTTAGTTTCATGGTGTTACGTGTCTTGTGGTGGTCTTTACCTTTATTTATGGTCCCTTATGTCAAAAGACACTAGGTTTCAACCATGTTTAGGTAAGTGGTTCTATAAAATTGGTTAATTTTATGAATTTCACTTTGTTATTGATTATTTAATTTGGGTTGTGTATTTATAGGATGTGATAATTGCTTTCAAATGATTTCTTAGAAAATAAAACATTTTTCAAAAGGGGTTTTTTTCTTTGAAAATGGATTTCATTGATTTGTAAATGGTTCTTTAAACTCAAAAATAAATGATATTTTATTTGAAAATGTTTTAAAATAAAATTGAGCATGTTTTTTAATTGAATTTGGAAAAATTCACATTGGGAACTTTGGGTATGTTGGGATAGATTGATATGTAGCCTTAGTGTGTGTTGCACCACTAAGATGTATCTTTTGTGTTATCAACTGGTTGGACTCAATATAATTTGGATCTAGTATATGAAATTTTATATTTGGGAGTTCCCATTACCCATTCTCCCATAGTCTTAATCCCATTCCTAGGTTCTTTCTCATTTTCCCACTTTTTGTTATTTATCACATGACTGTTTTTATTTCATGGATTTTTTCTCATAGGTTTTTATATGAGGTTGTATCACATATCTTTGCATAATATGTTGTTTAATGGATACATGTTTAATTTTAGACCTATTGATGCATGGATATGATTTCCTATTTTATCTCTTATAATTATCATATTTATGGTGGTTTAATATGAAATTAATTTATGAAAAAAAAGGAAGAAAAAAAAGGGAAATTTTTTATAAGTTCTTCGGATTTATGAAAATTCTTTCTAAAACTTTTTTTATTTTAAAATCATTAATTTTTTCATTCTTAATATTAGACCTCGTATAAAACGGTGTTGGTATCCTATATAGATTTCGATTACACCATACTCATTACTTTTGGAATTTTTTGATGTTTTATTATATGATTTATATAAAGTGAATAGTATATTATAACATTATGGATTCTCTTTTTTATTTTTCTTTTGATTTGGGTTGGTTTGGAGGTAATTTTTTGTCACGTGGGGTTATGAATTACTTTATAGTTTAGCCTATTTTTCATGGATTGTATACTTTTTTGCTATCTTGATGTTTATAATTTGTACTCTAGTTTTATTTCTTGTATGATTATATTCATGATTGGTTTTCATTATCATGTATTATCCATATCATGTGATGGGCTTGTTTGAGTGGCTTACCTTGTTGGCTCAGGTTGTTTCATTATAACATCCATGTTAGAATAAAAAGTATATAGATTTTTAATATTTCTCCATTCAATAAGTAGAATATATTTTTATACAAGAATACCTCAAACTAATACCATATAGAGCAATGATATATGGTTAAGTAACTAATTTCTAATATCAATAAATGTATGGTTATTTAGGTGAATTTCCTTCAGACAATGTAATGAGAACTAGGGTATTCATAGAAGAAGGGAATTGAGATAAAAAACATTTCTATAATAGAGGATTATTTTATAAGATAAAGGAAATGATAAATAATTTATCGGAGAGAAAAAAACATTAAATAAGTCATCTATAGAAAGAAAATGGATGGTACCATTTGAATAATTTCCCTGATTAATAATAAGATATTCCAAAGGGAAATGAATTGGATTAAAAAAACGTTTTAGGAGTTTTAGATGAATCACATTATAAATTATAAATATCCTTGATCTATTGAAAAACAATTATAAAACTAGAGGATTATAAATCTCATTAAGGAACTGTGAATTCATAGATAAGATGTATCAAAGAGAATATAAATATGGTGAAATGATTTTTTCATATAGAAAAAAATTAAAAATAGATTTTAGAAAAGAAAATAACATTATCATAATAATTTGAAGTTACCATCCACATTAAAAAGTTAATTTTAAATAGTAAATTGAAAGCATTGAAAATATATAATTTTGAAAAATGAACATCTATAATTGGTCCCTGAAAAGATATAATTATTATGAAAATAAATGTGGGTTGGAATAAAAAAATTGATTTTTAAAGGATGGGGACCCCTTTTTAGTATTTCAAAATACATTTTTTGAAAACCCACATCATGGAAAGTGTAATATATTTTACTTTATATTAGAGTTAAATAGAGTGATTAGGATAATATAAAATAATTAATATTATATTTCCCAAAAATATGGTAAAACATTGGCTAGATGAAAAATATAGGCAGGAAGGAAAAGATGTGTTAGAAATAATGGGATTTATTCCTTCCAATGTTAAAATTTTATTGGAGATTTTATTGTATCAAGGAAGATCACATCGATGAAAAGAAGTATCCTCTAAAAATAAAATGAAATATATCATAGTTAAGTTGGGTTTTAATGATAAAAGGGGCTTATAATATCATCATCAAGTAGAGAATTTAAGACTCAAGGAGAAAGAATGTGAGTAATATAAATGATTATAAATCAAGTAACATTTAAATTTAATCCCATTAAATAATATGATTTAAAATGAAAAAATAAATACCATGAAAAACTATAAGATCATAATATAAAATGTAAATTTGGAATTATAAACATTTTTTTAATTTAAACGTGGTATATAATAGTAAATATGTCTTAAAGGGTGAAAATTTCAGATAACGAACTCCTACCTAGTTTTTGATTCCTTCTGTGCATGCGCCTAACTTCCTCAAAAATAAAACTAACTTTATTATATACTATATTATGAACTTTACTCATCTATATTTAATTTAATATAAACCATTTATTTTTATATAATATTTATTTAGTTTTATCTTATGTTTTAGTGAAAATTGATTTGTTTTCGGCTTATTTCTATAATTTAGTAATCGAAGGTGATATTTTAATAATAAGATAAATAGTTAATATAACCATTCAAAAATAATAAAAACTAATTATTTTATTATTAATTTATAATAAAATTTTTATTAATGTTCTCATATTCATCAATAATATAGTTTTATAAAAAATATTATGAAAACATAAACATGTTATATCTCGATGGGTGGGTATATTTAAGGATGTGTATGTTTTCATTATAAAATAATAATTATTATATTTTTTATAACTTTTAATATTATAGATCATATTTAAAGTGGTTTAGATAAATAAATAAAATTATTATGAAAAATGGAAAACATTACTATGTGGAGGCAGTAGTCCACACAACGCATAGTCAATGTTATTTTGTTTTTATAAGAGGATGGAAAAAAATATATAATATATTTTCCATTAATATCATTAATAATTAGTATGAACGTTATTTATAATAAATTATAATACTTCTTATGGTAGTTTAGGAATTTAAATGAAATTAATAAAAAATAAGGAGTAAGTATTACTCACTTTGGGACCCTGATCTTTCTCTTGAAAGACTTCTTAGAAATGAAAGGATTGAAAATATAATTGATGGAAAAGTATTATGAAAATGATATATGTTTCTAGTTGGATAAAATGGTTAATTTTATATAATAAATAAAAGTAATGGGTTTGGTATGAAGATGTGTAATTGACCCCTTTTGTAAGTGAAGCAAATGGAACTTCTCTAAATACCCATAATTTCTTAATAACAGAATGATGGAATTGAAGGGTAAATGGTTCTAAAAGTGAGATAATTTTTTGGTGATATAAGGTTTATAAATACTCTAATACCCATTTTAAAACATGTTTTTAACATATTTCATGCCTTTTAACATTTTTTTACATGTTACCAATTTTGTTTTTACCTTGGAAAATAGTTTTACCCTAATAGTTTATATTTTCATAAAAAATATAAGGCATCCCTTATTACTAAATTTTTATTTTATAAGACTAAATTTTGGATAAATATATAATAATTCAATTTATAAATAAGATAAAATTGACTTTTAAATTAAAACATTTAACATAGAATACTTTTTTGTTGAAAAATGATTTTTTAACATTAATCTTTATTAATATTATTTAGTATTTATCATCAATTAAATGAATGATTCTATATTTTTATATATTTTCAAAAAACATATAAAATTAATTTTATAAAAATTATCATTTTAATTTATCAGATAAAAACTACATAATGTTAATAAAATAAATTTTTAAAAATAACCATATCTCCATTATCATGGTTATTAACTTTTATTATTTGCAATCATAATTTTATGTGTAAAATGATATTGAAATTATTACATAATATGATAACGTTGGTCTAAAATATTAAATTAACTTTTTAGATTTATATTATATGTGTGGTGAAAACTAAGTTTTAATATCAATGAATAAAAGTAGTTATTAGTGTACAATATTGCTAAAGTTTCTAAAATATTAAAAATAAGTTTTTTATATTGAATGTAGTATTTATAAAAGATTAAATTTTCATTACAAATTTAAATTTCTATAGAAAAATGGTTCCAAATACTTTTTTGTCATGGAAGTGATAGTATTAGAAAAATTGAGAATTTTTTCCCTATTCACCTAAAAATCAATTATTTTGGAAAAATATTGTAAACATATCCTAAGGTAATATTGAAATTTATATTCCAAAAATAAATTTGGTTTTGTCAAATTAATATTATAAAATTTTTAAATCCATTCTTAAAATGAAAATTATATATATAACAAAATATTTATTTTATAAAAAATGGCCTTTTAAAACATCAGGTGTCTTTAATAATTTATTAATAAAATTGATTCCAAAGCCTGTTTTTATTATAAGAGTAAATTCCTCTTTATATCTATGTATAGTTACTAAAATTACATAGCTCATATCCCAAATCCTCTTTTTATTAGGAAAGTAAATACCATTTTACAAGTGTATTTAATCTCATTTCATATAAATTTATAAATAAGTTAATGTTGAAATATTAGTTTGTAAATATAAATATTACATATAATAATAAACTTTAAATTGTGATCAATTTAATATATTAAGGTAAAATAAAATACCTTTTAAAATTAATCTGCAAAAAGAATCCTTTTAAAACAATTAATTACTGAAAAATAATAATATTTTTTTATCATAGTTGAATATTAAATTTTTATCTACTAATGAATATACTCTTTGAGAAATTATAATATGTCAAAATTCATTTAATTTAGGTATTGAATTAGTTTCATATTATGAAAATATATTGAGTATAATATTAATTTAAAGGATCCAAAATCCTAGGTTGTTATATTATACCCTGCAAATAAATTACATCCTCACAATTTTAATGAGTACTCATTGATGACAGTAGGTGAGAGTATTATTACAATATTTATAATTTAATAAATAACTCCTAATATGAAAAATACCTTACTCTATTAGGAAATATAAAGTTACTTATATTTCCTCAAATAATATTTATCATTCATACAATCGTATACCCAAGTATGTATATACCCTAATCACGCATTATTCGAAATATACTTTTCCCAAAACCTTATGAATCTCTAAGACATTAAACCACCATGAAAGCATAAATTATTCCATAAATTAACACTATATCTAAACCTCAATTTTTATTAATTTAAAATAAATAAGGTCACAATCTATTCAATATATACCATAATCCCAAAAATGTGATGAACTTGACCAAAAATATCATGAATCAAATTTCGATCCCACTATTACTAATACTACCTCACTTAATTTTTAAAAATCAATCATCTCGGTATTTTATTAATATTAATAGTATGGTAATCCTACCAGTTATACAACACTAAATCATGTTTTCTTCAATAATTATCACTAAAAATAAATCTTTTCCAAAAAATATTTACAAAGTTATTAATAGCATTTAATTTCTGTTTCCAAACTTTTAAGGAAAAAATGAATAAAAAAATTTTGTTTCACATAATACTCATAAAAATTAGAATATAATATAATATCATAGATAAATATCAATCACTAATGTAAATAGATAAGAGTATTAGGATTTAATTTCTACTAATATATCAACCTCACTACCTTATGTAATACATGGAAACATTATTTTTCCATCGTAACAGGCATGTACTATGATTCTAAACCATTTAATTATTCTCCATTATTTATTTATAATACATATTGGTGTATAGATATATACATTTCTCAGCTTCATTTTCATGGTCCAGTTTCAACCAAATACTAAAACAAAAATGGTTTTGATAATATCCAAAATATTAATATTAAAACATTAATCTAAAGTTGTCTTCACCTATAACACCTTCATATTTAACATATTATAATTTTTATTCAACCTATGACTCTATATGATTAATTCATAGTTATTTATGTTCATTTTTATATTTTTTCTCTAACCTAGTTTGCTTACATCATACTAAAATCCTTCATACTAGTTCATTAGAGATAATATTAACTAATAATTGAATAGACCCATAGAATTTTAAATCCAACTATACAGTTGTTCCTCTTTTTTGTACACCAGGTGATGATTGATTTAATACCCAACATTCCCTTTTTAAGGTTATTTCCCCTAGGTAAATTTGTTCCAGATCTTGCTTCCATGTGTAGTATCCATACATGGATGCAATTTCTAGGAGAACCATGAAATCTCTGCTTTACTAATAATTTAGGATGTTATTCTATACATAGACATATACTTTAGAAATAAACCTAAGGTTTTCACTAAATATAAATTATATTAATCCATAAAATATTCAATATTACCACTATTATACTAATGTTTTATCTAAACCTTGGAAATTATGATTAATCATATCATATCAAACATTAAATTATCCTCAACAAATATTATACCCTCTAAATTTATCTAAAACATCCTTTGATGAAAATTATACCACATTGAACCTGAACTCGTAGAATATGGTGTAAGTAAACACCTTCTTTAGATACCAGAATTTAAATGAACTAAAGTGATCCAATTTTACCCATCAATAATTACAATCTATCCAAAAATATATTGAATCACATTCATTTGAATAACCTTATATGTTTAGAGTTTTAGAAATCCAGGAAAAACATTTAACTAAAAAAGATAATGTACATTATATTAAATTTAAATTTTCTATACTATACTAGAAACTATTTAATAGGTAATAATTTGTGAGCATCTCCCACAAAATTCTCTATACATTCTATTCAGTTAGACAAATGATGTGTAATACATTTTATTATAAACTTGGGAAATTAAAACATAATAAGGGGTTATTTAAAATGCTCATTAAGGGTAAACATAAGTTATAACAATGAAAAATTATAAGTGATCAGAAGATAAGAATAAATAATATGTAAGTATTAGATAATAAAAAAATTATAATCAAATGAAACTTTTAGAAAAAAAATTTCAATGGTCGACTTATCAATAAATAAAAAATGGATAACAATAATAGGTTCTTTAAAAATGATATTAATAATGTTGAATAGCTAATTCCATTCCCTAAGCCACGAACGCAAGATATTGTACATCTTGATTTTAACATCAAGTCCCTTTGTTTTTGTAATATTTTTTCATGGGAAGGCATACACAAAAATAATCGAGCTAGTTTATCTCATGACACTTATCAACACATTGGGGGGTTATTTTGGGCCCCATCCATCACTAATTAAGAACAATTCATTCATAAAATGAAGAAATGAATAATATATACAACATATAACCAATATTACTTAACAATAGGTAAACATCTATGTTAGAAAAACAAGTATATAGATTATAAATATTTCCCCAATCAATGAATAAAATTGATTTATAACTAAGAACCCATCAAACTAACACCATATATATCAATGGTATATTATTAAGTAAATAATTTCTCTAATTAACAAATGTATATCTATCTAGGTTAATCCCCTTTAAAATTTTTAACAACAAATATGGTATTCATATAGGAAAGTAATTTAGAGAAATATTAGGCCTATAACAGAGGATGATTTTCCAAGACAAAGGTGATTATATAACATTTATTGGATACAACATAGCATTACATAATCCATCTAGAGAAAGAATGTGGATGGTATCATTTGAATAATTTCCTCATTCAGGCATAAGATATGGCAAAGGTAAATTACTTGGATGGAAAACACTTTTTAGGAGTTTTACAAAAATATATTTTAATACATGAAATATCCTGAATATTTTAAAATCATTTATTTTATAAAATTATAAGAATAAGAATTTCTTTGAGAACCCATGAATTCATAGATAGGAAATGACATAAAGAAGAAAAATATGGTGTAATTATTTGTTCACATAGAATAAAACATAAAAATAAATTTTAGAAAACATTTTTAACATTATTACAAAAATAAAAAGTCGGAGTAACTTTAAAAATTTATTTTCAAAAAAGTGTAATTCAAAATATTAATAAATTTACTTTTGAACAATAAAATTCAATAATATATCCTTGAAAAAAACATAAATTTTATAAAAATAACTGTGGAGTCAAAGATAAAACATTTTATATTCAAAGTATGGAAATCCCCTTTTAATATTTTCCAATATCTTTGTTTTAAAACCAACATAATCAAAATATTATTATATTTTCCATTAGATAAAAGTTAATGATAATTCTTAGGATTATTGAAAATAATCCAAATTATTTTTCCCAAATATATTAGAGAAATATTTTGGGATAGAAAATATGGACATTGAGGAAAATAATAATTTTAGAAAAATAGGAGTTATTATTTCCAAAATTAAACTTATATTTAAGAATATATTTCATCGAGGAAAATTAAATCGATGAAAAAAAGTAATTCTCCATGATAAAATCAAAAAATATCGTAGATAAATGATATTTTTTAGGATAAAAGGTTCTTATAATATCATCATCAAGTAAAGAATTTATGAATTGTGAATAATGGATTCGAGTTGAGAAAACTGTTGTAGATTAAGTAACATGTAAACTGAATCCCTTAGAACAATATGATTTAAAATAAAACATTAAATTATATTAATAATGAGAGTATGATTATAGAAAATATCTAATTGGTACTATATACCCCCATTATATATAAATCAGTTGGTATAATTGGAAATATGTCTCAAATGATGAAAATTTGAGACAAGAAACTCTTACCTTGTTCCTAATTCATTATGTGTATACACCTAACATAATCAACATAAGATTATTATATAAATTTTTTATAAAATTATTAATCTATATATTATTTAATATAGACCATTTAACAATATATATTTTTTATTTATTAAGATTTTTTTCTTTCATTTGTGCGAAAATTGATTCAGTGACGGATTATTTTGGTAATTTTAGCGATTAAATATAATCTTTTAATAATAATATAAATAATAAAGATAAAATTTTTATAACCATAAAATAATTATTATTCACTTATTTACTTATAATAACATTATTTTTATGTTCCCATAATCATCCATGATAGATTTTAATTATATTGTTTAAGTAGGGGGTTAAACCAACATCAAACATGAACACGTTATATCTTCATGGGTGAGTACTATTAGAAAAGTGTATGATATCATTATAAAAAAATAATAATGATAATATTAATTTTAATTAATTTTTATGATCTAATTTTATGTGGTTTTTATAAATAAATAAAATCAAAATGAAAAAAGAAAGATGTTATTACGTGGAGGCGGTAGTCCACACAACACACAAAAAATGTTCTTTTGTTTTTATAAGTTAATGGAAATAAATAAATAATGGTTATTATAGAGACCTTAAGTTATCATAAATTAAAATTTCATAACTTTTACAGAATACTTAATACATTATACAAATATATTCCCAAAGACCATACTAGTCTAACGCCTTTGGAAGCATGGAATCATAAACGCTGATGCATAAGTGAGATACATTATCTCCAACTTAGTTCTTCATGACTATAAATCTTCTAGACACATAAAAAATAATATATATCTTTATAACCAAAGGAAGAAACATATAAAGTGGTGATATGAGATGCACAATTAGGGTAAAAAAGGTATACATATAAGTATAAACATGATAATAGAAGTTTGTAAACATGATAATAACATTAGAAGATTATACCCTAAAAATCATAAGACCAAAAACCTGAACCATGGAATAAATCTTAGATGTTTATAATAATTTATTAATAAGTATATATAGAACATAATCTATGAAATCAAATCATAGGAATAAGACAAGAAATTCTGTTATACATAAACATGTGATATCACTCCCTATAAGTCAAGAGGCATTGTTATAACTTATCAAAGAACTTCATCATAATCGTACCTACTGGGTGGGATACACCCACATCCCCAGTCATAGTGCTTTCCTATTAATGGATCATGTTTCCTTGTCCTCCAACATTATGGTGACTACACCTACTGGGCGAGACACACCACCATCCCCAGTCACACTCCTTTCCTTATAAGGGATTAGGTTCCCCATCTTCAAATAGTGGATCAATCTCATTTACTTGATTCACATCATCATATCAGGAGATATAAATCTATATCTAATGCATTTTAGAGATATATAGGACTCATCCATCTCATAATAAAATCATTCATACATGTTCCAAAATATAATAAAACTTTCACCACATCATAACCTATAAAAATAGATGGGTTTTACAAATGCCCAATAAAAATCTCATGAAATGAAATGGGTAACAGTAAATTTTAATCACATCGTAATATATGAAGAATAAATAGTATTAATAATCATTTCATCAAATTATAACCCATGAAACGAAGAGGGTTCCAAAACAATATAACTCATGGAAGAGAAATGAGTGTCAAAAGAATAATTCCATCAAAACATAAACCATTTCAGAGATAATATGAAAATAACACTTCATAATTTCCTATAAGGTCATGTGTAACATCAATGGATGTCATATTATATGTAAAATAACATGGAAATATATTTTGACAAAAATTGATTAAAATATACTTTCTTCTTTGAAAATTTCTCTTTAAAACAGAAAACCTTTTAAAAATAATTTTCTTTAAAATTAACATGAAAAATTATATATAAATATTTTAAAACTTGTTGGAAGAATCATTATTGGAAAAAATATAAAGAGATTTTGAAAACATTTTGAAAACCATTTTCCTTGAAAACTTATAAAATACGCTTCAAAACGTTTTAAAAACCATTTCTAAGAAAATACTACAAAAACATTTAAAGGAATATTGAAAACCATAAAAAATTTAATTTAATTTTTCATTGAAAATGAGATTAAAATATTATTTTTGAAATAATTTTTGAGAACATGGTTCTTGAAGTTCATGGTATGTGCCTCAAAGATGGAAAATTGAGACAAAACTACTTTGCTAATTTGGTAACTCTTGAAACATAAACCCTATGAAAGACAAATCACAAAATGGATATGTAAATACCCATAACATTAATAATATAAATCATATAATATATTCATGGGTAGTATAATCACCACACAAAAGATATGTGTGTGAATAAGGTGTAAATCTCATAAAAATAAAAGTGAGACTAGAAATCCCCCTACCTTGTGTCATGACTCCTATCGTACTCCTTAAAACCTTTAATATAACAAATATAATTTTATTATACATAACTAAATTATTATAGATAAAACCATATATTGTTTGATTATGACTTTATATTACCCGCATGGTAATAATTAAATGTTAAGGCTTCACTGTGGGTAATATCTATATTGTTCTTCGCACGTGTCTTAATTTGTTATATCATTGGTCGTTAAATTATATCATGATTTTCAGAATGTGACCCATGATATAAATATAATTTATATTCATTATATTTTTATTATAATAATATAAAAAATATATAATTATAAAATGGAATACACCATTCATGGAGACTATAGACAATACATATGCATGAACGTTGTTTCTGTTTAATTGTCACATTGAATGGAAGAAAGTAAATGAAATATATTTGAATATATATATATCATTATTAAAGAATAATTATTATATAATATATATCATATAGTTCAATAAAGGCATCCTTAATACATTCCAAGTAGTGTGTGAACAAATCACATCACTATGAGGGGGCGGTTGTCCACACTTCCTTATACAAAATTATCATATTTACCCAAAATTGAAAGTATAAAGATATGTGTTGTAAAAAATATAATAAGGTTAAATAAATAATATATATATCATATATATCATATAAAAATGGATTTTATATCATAATTCCCACCATGAGAGGTTGTAATGGAAAAAAGAACAATCATTGTTTCGTGAGGCGGTAGTTCAGCGTACACATAAATAGTATGTTTGTTACCCATTAGATGGATGTTTGTATAAGTGTAGGTTAAAATCACAGTATAAAAATATCTCAGTGTTTTTAGGATACTTATATTGTTAAATAATCATGTAATAAGTATAATCTAGTGAGTATAGAATGAAAATAAAATAAAGGATCTTGAGGGAGGGTGTTACCTCTTAATCAGGTAACTCCTTTTGGTTTTCACCAAAGGGCTTCCTTATAAGGTTATATTTTAAAATTGAGGATATAACGAGAAAAATAGGTATGTTGGGAAGTTTATTGGGTAGATATTGGATGATAATAATAGGTTTTATATGTTCGAATAATGGGTTGAGGTGGTGTCCTTCTATAGTGAATAGAGGGGACATACTTGGCATTTTTTAAAACAAGTTAGTTGTTCCCACATTTTTACAAAAAAAAGGCATAAAACCAAAAAAAATCAATAATGTAAGGTTTTTGGCCGAAATATTTCAATATAATGGGTTTTGGACTACTGTATAGTTCATTTAGGCCCTTGATTTTAAGATTTATTCCGTTGTTAAACTTAATTTTACATTAATAACTATAATTAATTTCAACTGCATTCACTAATATTTTTGGTCAAAAACTATGTTAAACTTATTAGACATTATAAATTATTATTACTTAAAATATGGAATAAATTTTTCCAAAATACGAACGTATAATTAGAATAAATTAATTTAAAATTAATCTCACCGATGGGACAATAGTACGGGTTTTTAAAGTAAAATTGATGAAAAGTTTGCTAAATTTTCTATATCCAATATCAATCAGAAATTTTTTTAGTGACCTAAATTTAAAAAATTGATTAAAATTTGTTCTAATTAAACTTTATAACCAAATAAAATTATAATTTAACTCTATATATTAATTATATAAAAAAGTAGTTTTGAATTTAAATTCGGTATTTTTTACTAATCATCCAAAAATGATGTTTCTTATAAAAATCCTAAAAGTTTACCCTAAGATAATTTAGACTTTATAAATTCAAAAATTATGTTTATTTTATAAAAAATAATTTCTCAATGTGTCTAAAATTCATTATACTTTTCCATTGAATGACATGAAAATCAATTCATTTGAGAAAATAATATTTTTAGACATATAAATATTTAACCAAATATTATATTTTTCATTATCAATTTGTTCTATTTATATAAAACTATTATAAAAAATATTTTAGAAGAATTTATTACTATTGATATTAAAATGTTTAATAGTAAGGTTATAGCTATATCATTTAAATAATTATAACAATAAAATGAGGTTTCCTAAAAACTCAATGTTGTGTGTTACGTATGCCTGGTCAGTTTAGCATGTAGCTTAGGCCAAGTTAGTGTTCTGTAAAATAAATGTTTAATTTAGAGAAATTTAATACATCAATATAAATTAATTCATTTGTAAAAAATCCCTTAATACTTGAGGTGCAACATTCTACCCCCCATAAAATGAATTTATCCCCTAAAATTCATCATTCAGGTGCAAACAAATGAGGATACTTCTACATCATAATATCTTAAATTCCCAACATAGCTTCCTCTAACTAGTTATTTCTCCAAAAAATATTGACAAATTTAGTTGGCTAGTTTCATAGAACTTTTTCTATACGATTTTTAATTTCATCTCGTTGTTCCTCATAAGAAAGATCATGCTCTAGTGGTATGACCTATGAGTTCAGTACATGTGAAGGGTCAGGTATGTACTTTCTTAGTAGAGATACATGGAACACATCATGGACTTCAGAGAGATTTTTAGGAAGTTCAAATTGATAGGTTACCATTCCAATACGATCAATAATTTCAAATGGGATAATATACCTAGGGCTTAGTTTCCATTTCTTCCTAAATCACATAACCTTATTCTAGGGAGATATTCATAGAATCACATTTTCACCAACTTCAATGTGTAGATCTCACAGATATTTATCATCATAAATTTTCATCTGAATTTGAGATTCCTTGATATGTTTTTGAATGGATCAAACCGTTTCTACCATTTCTTTAGAAACATCAGCTTCGAATAAACTTTTTATTAAATTTCATCTTGATATGTTGGAGATCTACATTTCTTACCATATAGGGATTCATAAGGTTTTAACATAATTCATGAGTGAAAGCTATTATTTTAATAAGACTCAACTAGAAGAAGCTTTTGATCCCAACCACTTTTGAAATCCATAAAACAAGATCTCAATATATCCCCCAAGGTTTGAATTTTTCATTCAAACTGACCATCTTTCTATGGATGATAAGCAATACTAAAACTCAATTCATTATCAAGTTCTTCCTAAAGACATCACCAGAACATAATGGTAAACATAATATCACGATGTGATATAACAGAATGTGGTACTCCATGCATCCTTACCACTTTCTTAATGTATATCTTGGCATACTAGTCTAGAAAAAAGTATTCTATAATGACGATGATGTGTACTATCTTTGTAAAGTGATCAACTACCAACCATATAGAATTAAAATCTTTAGAGGTTTTAGGGAATCCAGTGACCTAGATTGGACAAATTGATATAAATTTGATCTAATTAAACTTCAAAACCAAATTAAAATATAATTTAACTATAAAAATAAATTATATGAGAAAGTAGTTTTGAATTTAAATTCAGCACTTTTCATTATTCATCCAAAAATGATGTTTCTAGAAAAAATCCCAAAAGTTATGCTAAGATAATTTAGGCATTATAAATTCAAAAATAATGTTTATTTTATCAAATTAAATTTCTAAATGTTTTAAAATTTATTTTATTGTTTTTCAAAGAAGGAAATTAAAAAAAATTCATTTTAAAAAATAGTATTATTAAACATATAATAGATTTACGCAAAATTATATTTTTCATTATCAATATATTCTATTTATATAAAATTATTATAAACAATATTTGAAAATTAATTGTTAATATTCTTTATTATATGTTTAATATCTAAGATATAACTATATAATGTAAATAATTATAAAAATAAAATGTTGTTTCGTAAAAATAGAGTGTTGCATTTTATGTACACTAAGTCAGTGTTGTGTATAGCACAATCCAATTCTATTACATGTGAAAGGAATGTTTGAATTAGTGTAATGTAAGACATCAATGATAATTAATTAATTCGAAAAAAACATTCATAAAAACATGGGTTTTTATAGTCCTTACATTAATATTATTACAATTAGTTATAATAATTATACTGAGTTCATTATGTTACTATTGTTATGGAGGATTGGGAAGAGAAATTATAATAAGAATAATATAAGAATTATATGATAATCACTTTTAGACAATGAACTTTCTCTTGAATGTATCCATTGATATGAAGGGATTAGGATAAAAAATTGAGACCGGAGGCTTATGAAATTGAGCGATATTTTTAGTAAGGGATAAATAGAATATTTTTAGAAATAAACTCAAAGTAATGGGTGCATATTTAAGGGGAGTAAGTTTCCCATTTTATACTCAAAGTTATGGGCATTTTTTTGAACACTAATCACTTCCCAATTATGGAATGACAGTATACCAGGGTAAATTATTCCAAAATTGATAAATAATGGAGTTTAGGGGGATATAAGGTTTAACATTCCTCCATAATGAATTTTAACACATGTTTCAAACATGTTTCATTCCTTTTAATGTATGTTTTTTTACATTTTACCATTTTGGTTTTTACCCTGGTAACTTGTTTTTACCCTATTAGTTTATATTTTATTAAAATTATAAGGTAATTATTATAACTAAATTTTGTTATTATAAAAATAAATTTATTATACATATAGTCGAATTCAATTAATAAATAATAAAAAATTATGTTTTAAATTAAAATATTCAATATAGAAATTTATTTTGTAGAAAAATATTGTTTTTACCATCACTACCACAAAACTGGGATTCTACAGCATTACCCTTTAATAGTGCTAAACAATCGTTGCTAAAGGGTTGTATTTATTAGTGCTAAAAAAGCACTGATAAAGGGAACTTTTAATAGCACTAAAAAACTCTGTTGAAAGTTACCCTTTATCAGTGCTTTTTTAGGGCTAATAAATCCACGACCTTTATCATCGCTTTTTTTAGCATTGTCAAAGGGGCCCCCTTTATAAGAACTTTTTTAGTAGTTTTAATAAAGGGGGATTTATCAATACTTTTTTCCCTAGTGTTGTTAAAGTGCATATTTCAAAAAACAAATATTTCATAAACAATAATATATTGATATATTAGTATATTAGTATATTTATATTTATATAAATATAATATATATTTTTTAAACATGTTTCAGATAGGTATAAATAAATATCTTCACATAATATATAAGATATGTTGTGAAAATGGCTTATAAATTATCTTATAAAATTATTAATTAATAATTTCCTAATTATCATTGACTAATAATAATTTAATAAAACTTTGAAGACACGAAAATTAAAAAAATAAAATAAAATATCTAAAATAAGGTTAAAACATAACTCAAACATCAAACTGCTATAACTTTTGATCCAAGAGTCCATTGGAGATATACGGTATATCAAATTGAAGCCTGCGACGATCTCTACATGCTGGCAATATAAGGAAACCTTATGTCATATATTTTTAGGCTAAAAAGGCCTAAAAGGCCTCTAAAACTGATTTTTTAGCACAGATACCCAAATTGATTAACATTCGATGGGATTTCAGCCTCGTTTAAGGGGGTATTTTGACCTTTTTCAGTGGGGACTGAATTTATTCTGAGGGGTTACAATTAAATTGAAATTATGGATTGGAAATTTTATCATTTTCATAATGTTATGTTATTTATAATCAATAATATAATATATATAAATATATATTATATATTCACCCATAAAAATTAAATATTATAAATAAATAATTAAACAAATTTACGTAGAAAGTATATTTCTCAATATACAAGGCTTATATAAATAAAAAACTAATATGAATTTTATTTAAAATACCAATATATTAATATTTTTATACCTATATTATGTGTGTGTGTGTGTATTTGTGTGCGTCTGTATTGAAAAACTAATATATATTATCTATATATTCTAAACATATGTATATACATTTTAATATATAATATATGTAAATATAAATAAATATGTATAATTATACTAACAAATACACATATAATATTTGTGTGTGTGTTGTATATATTTATTTATTTATTTATACACACATAGAAAAATCATAGTTTATAAATGTATTTAAAACAGGTCTTATAAATATATATTAATATTCTAATAAATATATAAATATATAAATATAACTATATATATTAATATAAGAATATATATATATATATTAATATAACTATATATATATTAATATAAATATATATTAATCTATGAGTAAATATAACAAAATATATGTATAAATAAATAGATATTTTAATAAAAGAAGAGAAAAGAAATATGGTGGAGTGGTAAAGGCTTAGGTGCGCAGGCAACAGGTCCCGAGTTCAAATCATGGGGGAGGCAGGTCATGCGCGTGGGTGGAATAAGGGCTAGCACTGTTAAATGGTGGGTGGGTGGCGTCTTGGTAATGCAGGCTCAGGGGTTGAAGGGGGGTTCAAGTGCTGTTGAAGGGGGGGTTCAAGCACTGTTGGAGCCTCTCCCTGATTTTTAGATTTTTTATTTAATGTTTTTAACTTTTATCATCATTTTAAAAAAAAGTGCTGCTAAAAGGGTCCTTTATCAATGCTTTTATGAGTACTTATAAAAGGGACCCCCCCCCCCCCCATTATCTTCACTGATATTAATAGCTCTTTTTTAGCATTGATAAAGGCCTTTTTTAGTGCTAATAAAATCCTGTTTTGTGTTAGTGCATTAAGTGTTCTTAATCTTATTTATAAATAATTATCAATTTAAAGAGGGATTATATATTTTTATATATGTCTAAACATAATATAAAATTCTTATATAAAATATTTCAAATTAATTCATTTGATAAAAGTGACACAATTTTAATAAAATAATTCCTTAAAAATAACAATTTCACCATTATCGTGATGTGAAACTTAATCGTAGTAATCATAATCTTATGCATAAAAATAATATTCAACTTATTAAATAATATTATAATGTTAATCTAAAATATGAAATCCATGTTTTTATATTTAATATATATAAATGGTAAAAATTAATTTTTAATATAAGTGAATAAAAAAGATTTAAGAGTGAAATATTAATTATGTTTCAATATGTTAACATTTGTTTTATAAATTGAACATAGTATTTATAAATGGCTTATTTTACTTTAAATATATATATTTATATATATAATGGTTTTAAAATAATTTTAGGTTGAAAAAGTCACAGTATTAGTAAAATTAGTATTTTTTAGTATTCAGATGAAAATTAATTATTTTAGAATAATATCAGCAATCCATTTAAAGATTATACTTATATGTTTAATCAAAAAACGAAGTTAATTTTTTAAAAATAAAAATATAAAATTGAGGAATTTATTCTTAAAATGAAAATACAATACATAAAAAACTACTTTCATAAAAAAATTCCATTTTTAAACATTAATTTTCATTTGTCTTATTTTACACAAATTTATAAATAATTGAATGTTGTTATTTTAATTTTAAATATAAATATTACCAACAACAAAAAATAATTTTAACTCTTATCAATTTAATTTATTAATGTATAATACAATACCTTTTTATTGGTTATTTGAAAGGAATCCTTTTAAAAATACTAATCAACGAAAAATAATAATATGTAATTATTTTAATAGGTTATTATATTTTTATCTAATGATATTTATATTATTCATGTAATTTTAATAAGCTAATTTTTTTTCGGTTTTTCATTAGTTCATTGTTGTTTCTAATATAATATATTGAAGATAGTATTAATTTAAATAAAATCTATAGTTGTTACATTTAAAAAATAATTTCAATGCCCTTGAGGATGTGAAATTCATAGAATTCATCTTTAAAGATGGCATGTTGATATTTGGAAACAAATTATTTTTACAATCAGTACCTGAGTTGAAGAGTAAATTTTTAGATGAAGCTCATTGACCAATGTTCTGAATATAACCTGGTAGTAAAAATTTATATAGGGACCTAAAAGATAAATTTTAGTGGGAGAACATGAAGAGGGAAATTGTTTATTATGTTTATATGTTCTTGGTATGAAAACATATAAATTCAGGGATAGAAATACCAAAGGGTGTGATGAAACATCTCCCTATACCAATGTCCAAGTGGAAACACATCACAATAAGCTTTGTTATAGGGATACCTAAAACATAGAATTGTAATGGTGATATATGGGTCATTTTGTATCACATTATAAGGTTTATAACTTTCTTATAAATAAGTGAGGACCTACCCAATTAATGTATTGCATGGATCTCTATCAATTGTTTTTTTTCAGACTTCATGGTCTACCTTTATCAATTTTATTTGATCATGACTCTCATTTCACAACAATATTTTGGAAATTTCATAAAAATGATTTGAACATAAAGGTATATTTGAGAACCTATAATCATCTTGAAATCAGTGGTTAGTCTTAAAGGACTATCCAAACCTTATAAAATATACTGATTTCATTCTCTCTTGACTTCCAAGGAACATGGGACCAATACCTACCTATAGTGTAATTTCACTACAACAATGTTTTTCATTCAATCATATAGATAGAACCACAAGAGGCTATGTATGGAAGATGATTTCAAAGAAAAAACTTATTGGATTAAATTTGGGGAAAGGTGGCTAGTTGGAATATAACACATTGATGAGACAATAGAGAAGGAGTAAGTTGTCCATAATCATATAAAGATGGCATAAAGAATACAAAAAGATATGTTGATAATTAGAGGAAGGACATGGAATTATAAGTAGATGTTCTTTATTCTTAAAAGTATCAATGTGTAAGGGATCCATAAGTTTTATAAATAAGGGGAAGATATGTGCAAGGTACATTATCTCTTTTAAGATTTTAGATAGAGTTAGATTTATTGATTATAATTTGGATTTCCCACCAAGCCTCTCTAAACTACATGGTGTCTTCTATGTTCCGGTGTAGAGAAAGTAAATTCCAAACCCAAAACATGAACTCACCATCGATGAACTATATTTGGAGCTTGAACTATCATATAACTAATATTTTGTCTATATTAAGAACACCAGATAAAAATTGTTAACAAATTATAAAACTCAGCTTGTCATAGTTCTTTGGAGGAATTAAAAATTAGAAGAAGTGAAAAGGGATCCTAAGGAAGCAATGAGGAGGTACTTACCTCATTTATCCATGTATTGATTTACACCACTAATTTGAAGGATGAAATTATTTAAAGCAGGACAATATAAGACCTGAAATTTAAGTGTAATAAATAAATACCTCATCATAAAAACTATTTCACAGTTCCCATTATATTATTTAATCACAATGGTGTAACACATAGTATATCACAAAATTAAAAACTATATTCATAATAATGTCCAAAACTAGTGTGACTGAACACATGGAAATATACAGCACCCACACAATCATGAACCCAATAGAATAATATTCTAAAATGAATAAGAAATATATATAAGATACATTGCTACTATGAAGAAAAAATAAACAACTTAATGGATATGGTATGATAATGAATAAAGGGATGTGAATGATCTTAGGATGTTAAGATGATTTTTATATATAAGAGGTATTATGACCATAAAATTTTTATTGTTTGAATCAGACTATTGGAATCTAACCATTGAAATGAGACCTTTGAAGATATAACAATTATAATAGTAATGCAAAAACTATTAATGAATGTGTTTAAAAAAAGGAATAAATTTTTTTGAGAATAATATAATTAATAATTATCAAAATTTATATTAATTATCGAATAGTAATATCATTTCAAAAAAATAACTTAAAATAAGAAATATATATTTATTTAAACAAAGAGTATCTAACTATTTGGTGCCAAACACATGATTTTGACATAAAACATGAATTTTATTTAAAATTTAAAATTATTATATTGATAAAATTATTTTTATAAAAAAATATTTTAAATTTAAAACCAACATGTTTAAATTATCTAATGGTTATTTTTTCATAATTTTTTTGATATATTCAATTTTTTCTCGAAATAGAAAAGTACAGTAAGAATATATGTTAAGTATTATGAAATTATTTTGATTTAAACATTAATTAATAATTAATATACTTTAATCCCTGAAAAAAAAAGTTATTTTATTAATATAACTATTATAATTAATTAGAATGATTTTCCAAACCAATTAATAAATTTCCAAATTCTTAAATGTAACATAATGATTTTTATAAAATAATATTTTAATGGAAAATGATCATTCCATGTTTAAAGTTATATAAAATGATATATTTTTCTTCTAAAACCTTAAAATATCAAAAAAAATTCTTAAATGTCTAAAACCATGGGTAACCCATTTGGTTTTCAATTTCCACAACTTATATTTCCAAGGATAATGTTGTGAAAATAATAATCAATCCCCCCACATTTGATATAAATAACCACCATTTCTCCCAATCATATCCACTTAAAATACTTTGATAATGTTTTCCCTCTCATTATCTTTCTCAACAGTCACTCCAAGAAGGTTATATACTTCTAAGGTTCCTTTCTCAAGAATTAAGAAGCTATTCTTCAAGTTGAGGATTCTTAAACACTTCCCTTTCTTTAATTATGTTATTATTTTTATTTTATTTTTATCTCAATTAGAAATGTTAAAGTTCTACATTTATATAAGTTCCTTATAATATTGTTAATGATATATCATAATTCCCTCTTATTTTACATCTTAATAATCTATTATAATTCTTAAGCTTTCCCATAGTCGTATAACATCCCAACATTTTGGTAAAGTAAAAAAACATGTGTAATTTTATAGTAATGGAATCCCTATTTGGATACAAAAAAGTGGATGAATGATATAACATAGATGAAACTAGTGTTAAAAATAAAAATGGTTGATTGGGTATTAACTCATCCTTTACTTGGTGCATAATAAGTGGGTCAAACTGCACACATGGTTTGACACACCTGAGGGATATTTTTGGATGATTTACATGCTCTTTATGAATCATAATGAAGGATAATTTCCTATTGATATCCATACACCTGAAATTTCCTTTCACTACTACCTTTTTATCATTCCTTTGATAATGATACTTTCCCCTATATTGTGAATATTTATGTAATATTGTATTCACTAAGTTATCCAAATTATTCCATTAAATTTGGAAACACTGATAATCTATGTAAATATTATTTCTATACAGATAAATATTTATTATGTTTCCATGATTATGTATTGGGTTCCTTATTGAAAATTAATATTGGTATTTTTTATCAATTCTTTTCATATGATAGACCATTGGACATCTTATATGATGGGGGACCAAAATTATTTTGCACCTCGATGCATTGATAAGTATCATGAGACAAACTAATTGGGTATTTGGGACAATCTGTACCAATTAATGTATGATGTATTGACACTATAATTTAATGTTATCATTATGATTTTCAAAATTATACAATCCATTACTATGAGATTAGTAATTGTTATTAATTTATTTATTTGTTATTATGTTATGCATGGATATATTATGCTCATAGTTTCATTTTTTATGTCATTATTCAATTAATTTATTCATAGAATATTATTTATTCCATTATTATGCTATGATATCTTCCTTTTTACACTACCCCTTACTGAGTATGTTATCTCACCCTGATATATTTTCCCATTTACCCAAAAAATCATGAAGATTATTATATTTCATATAAGTACCTGTAAGAATAAATGAGAAATATTTCTTGTAATAATATTATTTATTTTAATCTTTAAAGTAATATAATATTATTTTGTGTATATAATTTTATGAGACCACTAAATTGATTAATCTTATGTATTCTGATCTATGCATTATTTTCCAATCTAATAAAATAAGAATCATTTTTGGGTTACTAGAGTTGGTGTTGTTACAAAAAAGCCATTGTAATATCGCATAAGTAATGTAAAAATAAAAAAGACTAATTGCTAAAAGGTCATATACTACATGGCATAAAATAAAATAAATATTAATATAGAAAACTAGACTTAATCTCTCACTTAGTCTCAACCCCAATCTCTAACAAGATCATCCTTCAACATCAGGGCCCTTTCCCTTACCTATTACATAAGCCATGATATTATCTTCTTTGGAAATGGAGTAACTATAAAGTTCTCAATAAAATTAGTAAGAAACCACCAAAAGTTTACCTAAAAAATCTAGTAAAATATTGCATTAATGATTTGATATGAACATAAAAATAAATAATAATAACAATAATAAATATCAAACCCTAAATGGATCAACCAACCAATCAAGGAGTGATCATATGTACCTCATTCAATGTTGGAGTGACCTTGAACTTATCATGTTAATATCATAAGTTTAATGGGGTTTCAAATTCCAATTCTAGAAATTTATTAGAATTAAGAATATTTATCTCTACTCATAATAATATAAAAACTACAAGAGATTCAAATTGATGCATATACTGGTCTATGAAATTTTTAAAAAAATACCCTATGAGAATTTTTGGATTCTTCTTATTGAAGAGGATATTAAAGAGACTTAAAAAGGTCATTAAAATGTCATAAATAAGGATGAATGAGTTTTAGAAGTAACCATTGTAAATCAATCTACTTGATAAAAATCATATTGGGATGTTCCATGTCCCTCGTTTAGTAGGCTATGTTAAGATGAGACATTATAGGGGTTGTTTCCATCGGTAGTGGTTGACATCATGGATAGTTTGGATTCTTTATGTTTTATTATGATCAGATGGTTCATTCCATGAATTCTTGTATCACATCATGAGTTATGTTTCTAGGAAAAATGTAAAATTACTATGTGCAAGATAGTCCATGTGTAATATTTTATTGGGATGTATAAGGGACTTCAAGGGAGGATATGAAAGTATATTCCCTTTACTGTACTATTATTTCATAGTGAGATTTTCATGGGATGTATGACCATATAATGATGATGATACATAATATTATTTCTTCTGGTATGGAATAGAAATAAATATGTATGATTAATTCCTTTCCAATAGAAGTGAAAGTGATATGAAAATGTTATTCGTGTTTTCAGAAGTATAGTTACACCATGAATTCTATTATAAAGTATTCAGTGGTTCATCACATTTTAAGGTGACCATACCATGATTAAAAGTTACACTATGTGGTTCTATTCGAAGGTAAATCATGATATTCTTTCTATGATGTGTTTTATAGGGTTTGAGCCGTTGAATTTGAATATTGTTGATTAAAAATCATATTGGAAAATGTCCTTTAATAGTGTAGTTGGTGAAGGAAGTGGTTCAGATTCTAGGTTTTCTATGGTAATTAAGATCACGTCATGATGCTAATCTTACATCATGAAGAATGAAATATAACATATTCCCATATTCAAACATACTATCTTTTAGTAGGGAAATAGAGGAATTAAATAGATGATCTTGACTTTAATTTGAAAGAGGTTATAGGATTATTTTTTTCAATCCTAATTAGAGTTAATTGGAAATTAATCAAGAGTTTAACCTATATATTCTATGATTATCAAAGGGATATCTTTCTGAAAAAGATAAATTCAGATCAATTTTCAAGAGGTATAATAGAATTAAAATTTTAAAGATTTGTTAAAAATTCACTGAAGAAAATAATGGGGATTCAAGATGTTGTATCACTATAAGATTATGGATTTAATCATATTTATCAAAGTGTAGATGAGTGAAAAAACATTTAAGGTGTGATAAAACACATTGTACGTATAGATCAAAAATCTTTTTATTGGAGAATCACTAAGGATTTTGTGTGATTAAGAAAAGTGTGTTCTCTATTTTTTATATTCCTAAACATTGATAGTTAGTGAAACCACTCCAAATTGTAAGAAATATCTATTTCACATTGTATTTCTAGTATATCATCACATATTCATTTTATTCTCCAATATTATCCCAATTTTGGTGAACCAGGTTATCTTTATTATGTCCCACTAATTTGTTTTATCTCTTTTTATATACTATAAGGGGGTGTGGTGTTCCAAATAATAATGGAAAAAGTTAATTGGTGAAGGTAGTTGGAGAATATATTCCTAATTTGATTCACCTTCCCCCACTCCTCTCAATTTATTTACCTTTATTGGAACTAGTGGGTAATATGAGATTTGAATAATCCTAATAGAGTATATTCTATCTGATGTAATGGTAATGATAGTTAACCACAAGGGAATCCCAATCTTCAACATCAAAAATTTATAATTATAGAAGAATTAAATGAAATTATTTTTTTATATTTGGGAATTATTGTCTACAAGAATTTCATAAATGGTATTTCAGCTAACATGGGGAGTGAATCATTATCCAAGAAATTCCATAGAGAGTTTGATGTTGATGACTATTGAGCCAATGCATTACGAGGAAGTTTTCCAATTACATATACAGAAAAGTGATGTCATATTAATCCATGTTATTCATTTGGGAAAAACTTATCAATATCTATAATTTGAATCTAAAGATATGTGTAGCTAAATTAAAGGTTTTATGGAATATTTATAAGGATATAAGGATGTACCTGGATCATCCCGTTAATGTATTATTTGATTGGGTAAACATAATTGTGGAGGAAAAGTTTGAATTAGGGAGACACTCAATAACGTAAAAATCAAGAAGAATATTATGAGAATATTACCACAACATTTCAATAAAAAGGTATTATTTCTCTACGATAGATACTTGAAGTAGTTGATATTAGATTTTCTTTATTTAACTCTCATTACATATGATATTAGGAATGTTTGTAGTGAGTCCCTTATAAATAAGAATTATTAGTAATTGGTTTTCAAGGAAATGAAAAAACATGCAATGGGGGATTCTTATAAAGAATGAGAAACTAATTTGGTAATGTCATTCCTCTACATAAATATCCAAATGGGAAAATAAAAATCCAAATTAAATATTCTAATCACTTTATTTCAATGTAGCAAAGTTTGGAATCTCACTAAAAGGTTTCAAAATAATGTCTATAAAATGATAAAGATTAAGAACATATGAAAAATTTCTCTAAGGGTGAGAATGGTAATAGGAGTTCATAGAATAAATCATTCAAAAATATGAAATTTCATTTATAAGAAGATGGAAGATCTGAGGAGACATTAGGGGAAGAAGTGGTGGACTACAAAGTCTTCAATGAATAAAGACTTGTGTTTTCCATAAAAAAGTATAAATCTAAGGACAACGATGATAAAAGTTCTTAAGCTAGGGGAATAGTAGATCCTGAGGCTGAACTAATGGATGTTCTTGAATATATAGTTTAGATTGTGATTCTATACTTTATATTTAATATAAAGAAAATTAAAATATTATTCAATGGATAAAATTGAATGAATTAAATTTGGAAAACATAAAAACTCAAAAATATGGTGAGTTAACGTTAAAAATTGAATATTAAGACCCAATTATCAATGGTTTGATTGGTTTTGTTAAAGATCATATCAAAATATCAGGGATCTTGAATGTAAAGTCATGAATATCTGGAAAAATATTGATGTTAAAGAATGAATTCAAACTTCTATCATGGCATCAGGAAGTATTAGTGTATAAGATATGGAAACAATTATGGGGAAATATGAGAAGTTAAAAAATAATCTATATTTATACCCACAAGTGTAATAATTTAAAAATAAATCCAAATATATTGAGGTACATGATCATAATAAAAAAACGTTCTAACAGATAATGTGAAACCATAAGAACTAAATCCATGGTAAAATATTGATTTGAATGACCCCTGAAAGACTTGAAAACCTACAGCTAGATCAGAAAATAAATCAAAATAATACACCATGAATCTAGTGTTATTGTTTTGGAAATTTGGGGAATACATAGTTTGTGTGTTTCATGTTTAAAAGGTATTTAAAGGCATAAGATAAATAAATATAGATATTTTTAAATTTCCACACTAAGTATATTTTTGAAAACTATTGTTTTATATGTTAAGGATAATGATATAAATCAATAAATTTACCATTAAGGATATAAAGAGATGTCCCAAATAACCTATAAAAGGAGATATTAGTAGTTTGAATCGTCATCAAATGGGCTTAAAACATATAATAAGTTTTTATCCTCATAATATGAGGATGATTCAATGAATACATAGGGGAAAATCTCATTTACCACTACAGGAAATGGATCCAGGAACAAGGATCGTGAAATAAAATGTTCAGATAGAAATATTCATAGAGATCGATTTGAATTAAATGGATTATGATAGAGTATAGGTCATTGATAATTTTTTTATCTATGGGAAACAAAAAATTTATCATGGGAATAAAATACAATAAATAAGGTGTCATTAACTATGGAAATGAGGATGGGTAACATAACATTTCTTCCAGAAAATCCAAATTTCAAGGAAAATAATTGAGACATGTTAATTTCATTATGGTAGATGGTCTTGGTCAGAATATGTTGATTGTATGTCATCTCTGTGATTTGGGGGTGAGTTCAATTTCAAAAAGAGGGGCTACATCACTAAAGGAATGGATTGTTCAATTATGATGCAAGGAACTTTCAATAAATGGAATACATACCTTATTGGTGGAGAAGAAGATGAGTGTTTATGATAAAGGAGGAAGAGAAAGATTTTTGGTATTAAAGTATTTTCCACTTTATCCAAAATTTCATGGAAAATTATTAAGGAAATAAGGAGCTCATTATATCCCTAAACCTCAATGTCATTATGATCACACATGTGATACTTGTTAAAAAAGTAACTTCATTAAAAATAGTTTTTATTTTTTATTCATTAATGATTATATCAAGATGTAATGGTTGATGGTGGTATCCTACAAATATTTAGTGTTCAAGTGCACTGCATGTAATCATAGAATGGCAGAGAAAATACTTGGGATGAAAATTCTTAGATTTATAAATAATAATAGTATAAAATTCACTAAAAACCATGTGAAATAATTTTTTGAGAATCATAAGATAATTAACTATGTGTCAATAGTGAGGAACCCTTAATAAAACAGTATCATTGAGAGGATGAACTATATTGTTAACATCATCACCCGGATGATTCACATTAAGAAATATATTCCATATAATAAATGAGAACACTAAATGCATACATAATTATATATCTCCAATAGTTATTTTTATATCTAAATAAAGAGAATACACCCTACATGATGTAGTACAGTAAGAATCTAACATTGGAAATATATTCAAAATTATAGAATTTTTTTATTATGAATAAGGAAAAGAACCAAAATATTTAATCTCATGTTAATGATGGTATTTTTCTTAAATAATCATAAAAAATAAAGGGATACAAATTCTTTAAAAAATATTCCAAAAGTTATTGAATACTAATATGTAACAATTTTTAAAAAAGGGCTTGATGCTGAGCCTAGTGGGAAGGGATTTCAGATAAATATAGAATAATTTTTATAGGAAATTGATGTTGTAGTAAGAATACCAGGAGTAGAACATAAGGATTAGGCCTATTTAGTAGAAGGTGATGATGATGAGAAAGATGAATAAGTTTCAGCAGATACGAAGAGGTCAAGAATTAGGTTTTAGATCAATAAAGGAAATATGGTGCTTAGATAGCTCAGGTAAAAACACAGATAATTAAGAATCATTAACAAACTTCCCTTTTATATAAAATATATCCTACATGATTTTAAAATGATTTCAAATATTATAATTAGTTTAAATAAATTCATGAAGATCTTGAGTATATTAAGAATAAGTAAACATGGGAAATTTTTCCAAGGTCAAAATATAAAAAATCCTTAGATCCAAGTCGGTGTTCCATAAAAAACTCAATAAAGATATTAAAGTAACAAGGAACAAGGAATTTATGGTTTGAATGATTTATTACAAAATAAAATTGATTGATTTTGTTGAAAAAATTTCCTCATATCCTAATTAGAAAATGTTAAATAATTCTTAACTCTATCAGTGTAAAGAAAGCCTCGGGTGTACCAAATAGATTTCAAATTAGTTTACCTTAATATAATCATTGATTAGTAAGTGTACATTACAAAACTGGATCATTTCATTATATATTAAAATGATAGAAAAAGTATCACTATAGAATAATTCATTGAATAGTGTAATGTATGAACCAAGGGAATGGTATTATAAAATTGATTAGTACTTGATAAATCATGGATTCCAGTGAGGTAGAGTTGATCACAATCACTATATTAATAAATAAAAGGATCAAAGAATTTTAGCGCTTGTTTATATGGATTACATAATTTTTGGAGGTTCATATGAAGATAAATGCAATATTTTTACAAATATCTATGAGATGTGAGTTTAATATTCCTTTAATTAGAGAGTTAATGTTTTCCATTGAATTATAGGTAACATGAGGAAAGAATGGAATATTTATTTCCCAATAAAAATATATAAAATGGATACTAAATAAATTTTTAATATAGGTTCCGTGTTTGATGGAAATAGTAATGGATACCCATAGTATGTTTTTAAGAGACAATGATATAAAAATGTTCATATAATAAAAAATATGTAGGTAATTAGAAGCCTATTATACCAAAAAAATTATATGACTCGACGTTGTGTTTGTTATCCAAAAAGTATTATATTTTCAAATATCTTACAAGGAAATTCATTTGAATACAATGAAAAGTATTCATTATTGTATCAAAAACATAATGTATTTCATACTATTTTTTCATATATAATTATAGAAGGATTTATTTTGATATATGGTTTTAGATTGGGATAGTTCTAAATATTATAATAAGTTGATATCAAGTGGTGTATTCTATTTTTGAGGTTTGTACATTTATTGGATGATAATTATGTAGTACTACATTTAACTAGTAAAAAATAGTATAAGAAGAATATATTGTGTCCAATAAAGTATTTACTCAATTTATATTAATGAAACAACAGCTTGAGGATGATGGAGTTGATGTGAAATATTCTATAGTAATTAGGTGTGGTAACTTGACTAAAAAAGATATTAGAAAAAATCATTTCTATTAATCATGTACAAATGACATCAAGTTAAATTAAAATTTTATTAAAGATATGGTTGAATAAGAGATGGTGGAGTTGGAGTATGCGTCAACACAATAAGAGGTTGTGGACATAATGATATAGGCACTACACGAGAATGATTTTGAGAGGAATTATTTGGCTTCTTAATTCTAACTGTCTCCATACAGTTAGATGGTTTTGAAAATGAACCCCCACTCACCTATGAAATTTTCTATTTTTAGCAAGTTATATTTATTAGTTAGATAGAAATGTTTGTCTTTCTAACCCACTCTTGTAAAATTTTAGTGAAGTTCACTCTAGATTCACAGAAAAAGGGGGAAAGTTTTCTATGTGTTTTTGGGTACATTTTTTCATAATGTTCTAGAGAGAATCTGTCCATGATTCCCACATTTGTTTTTTGTAAAATGGGTCGTACTTTAATGCCAATTCTAGGGTAAAACCTGGTTTTAATGTTTTTAATACCATTAAGTACAAGGAATGTTTTTTATGAGAATATTTTCATTTAACTCATGCTTCTCATAATTATCTTGACTTGCATGGGATTAAATTTAATGATTAGTGAATCTTGGGAGATTTTTTAGATCCAATATAATGTTTTTATGACTGGGTGTTTAGGAAGTTTCCTCAAGCATTTGATATTTTTTCTAGAGAATAGGAATTGAAGAAGATTGAGTGGATTTGTTTAATGTGTTTGATTTTTTTTCATTAAATAAATCATATTAAATCTCACACAAAATAAGATTTTTAAAGTGAAATGAAGTTAATTAAGTTATTTAATGTTTTTTGGAAGTAATTTTTTTATTTATTTATTATAGACATTTTTTGAGTTAAATATATTCAAGTATAAAATTTTACATAATTCTATATTTCTATATATGATTTTTCTGAGTTAAGTATGAAAATATGACTAAGTGTTTCAATACATTAGAATAATTAATGGAATGCATACTATGTATTTTTGAGTTCATAATACGAATATTTCACAATTATGGGTCATATGTATGATTATTTCAAGAATACATAAAATGTTCATTGGTTTCAAGTAAAAAATGGAAAAGGAAATGATATTTAAGAACATCAAGGAATATATAAAAATATATTTTCAAAGTGGAAATTAAAAAAAAAATACATCATTTTACATACATAAAGAAGATGTTGTGTTGTGAATGCATAAGAATTTTGATCATGTCAAAGATTTTTTGTGATACTAAGATATCAATGTTGTATAACTAATATTTGTTTGAAGATCAATTCAGTTGTGAAGTAAACGGAAACACCTTAGATAATATGTAATATATTCATTATGATATAAAATAATATTGATCTCTAATTGAAGATATGTAAAAAGATTCACTTAACCAAAAATATTATTTCCCTAAGAGTTTACAATGATTTTAGAAATTTAAAGATAATTATTTTAGAGTAATTATTTCTCAAAATTAAAGGAGAAATCATATTTTTAAATTAAATGATTTCAAATATAATATTTCATTTTTTAAACACTAAAAAAGTATTTTGGGATTCAATATATTATAGAAATATGGTTTCCAATTTGGAGATATTGTTTCATCAAAATAATTAAGTCTTAAAGAAATAAAAAAAAGTATCCTTGTAAAATGATTAGAATTCATGAGAAAATAATTCATTTCTATTGTAAAAAAATTATGCCCCATGAAGTATTTTTTTCACAATTAATTAAGAAGAAAGAATTTTCAGTTAAGGATGGTTGTCCAACCACTCTATGATGCATACATTTTCATCACATGTTATTCATATATCTTATTAGAAAAACTCAAAGACTAAAATGTAATAAATAGAAGTAATAGGTATTCAGAAAATATTTTAGAGAATTTAAAAATTGATATTAGTATGAATTGAAATTTTAAATTAAAATAAAAATTAGAATATATTGTTGTGTAAGATATAAAAATAGGATCTTACATGAATGTTTTATGAGTGACGTGAGAAAAACATATATAATATATTTTCATGTGAAATACATAAGAGAGAATAATCACAATGATTACATTTAGATGAAGATAATAAATGGTGTTAATGTAAAATAAAAATAAAATAAGAAACAAAAAATAAATTGATGGAAGTTTTATTTGGCGGAATACTTTCTTATTATTAATAGAAATTATCTATGAATTTTTATTAGAGAGCATTGCATTGTCAAGTGACTTAAGTGTATCAAAATTTCAAGGATAAATGATGTTTGTTTTTAATACACAATATTAAACGATTGAATAGCATTATCTTAAGTGAATATAGATTTTCCAAATGATTATCCTTCTTATTTTTAGATGTAAACCATGTAAAATATATTGTTCCTACTATGAGTGTACGTTAGTGTGTGTGTATAACAATGATAAAGGTAATATCTTCAATATGAGGAGAATGTTTTTTATATAGGTAACTTAAAAAGTATTTAAAATAACTCATTCACCCCACTCTATATGATATTCTATTAAACATGATTATCCTTTTCATGTGGGATAAAATATTGGTTCCCTTCATTTATAGTATTTTATCTGAAGATAAAGAGTTTTTTTATTTGGAAATTTTGTCATAAGATATATATTTTAAATAGGGAAAACCTCAATTTAGTGCATAACTATTTGATTCCAACTTTTAATGGAAAAAATACTATATATAGAAAGATATGATGATTCTTTATCTTTTAATAATTAGTTTTTATGTTCTAGAATCTGTAGTTAATGGATTTTTTCTTATTGGTGAATGTGTTTTTATAACATAAATTAATAGTAAGAACATAAAGAATGATTTTCTATCTTGGAATTTCATTCTTTATTAATATTTGGAGAAGGAGTTTTTAAGGTAAAAGGGAAAAAGATACCAATAGGTATATATGAAAATCTATAAATAACTATGGAGTTGATAAAATGGTTAATCACACCAATCTAAAATTTTGTAGGTTGGATTTTAAAGACCCCAAAAGTATATAATATGAAACAATAATTGACTTCCTCACTTAATTTAGTGAAATTGTGAGCACTTTTAAAGGTTTTGGTGAAATTTAAATGATATAATAGTTATCCGGAACATTTTCTTCATTATTCCTAATATATTTGATATAGAACACTCATCACTTAAAGACTGTGATCTAGGTATAATTCAATTGTATATCTAATACAACACATTTATTGTATACGAAATACAAAAGGGTAGTGCTTTAAAAAACAATTCAATTGATGAAAAGGTAATTTCTATTAAGTCTTAAAGATAAGTGAAATAAAATAAATTAGTTGATAAAGATGAATATATTTGTTCATGTTTAGAAGAATATTATAAAGTTATGTTTGAAAAACACATTTCACTCAATTATAGAAGTGGGGGAAAAGGAAAATAATGTTTAAGAGGGATTTACCACTTAAAATTTTTAATAATTAAATACAGATAAAAATAACTATCCAAAGAGATCCACACATAATAAATTAATGATATGTGATAAATCAGGGATTTAATTAAATATAAAAGGTACAAACTTCTCTAAATTCAAAAATATAAATTTATTATTTATGTTTTATAATGATAACCATGGTGAAGATATTTATGATGTTGAGACTTCTAATCATATTGATGGAAAACTATTGATTACTAAATTGAGTGAAGAAGAATTCCATAATGAAGAAAGTAGTAATGTTTGGTGTGAGGATGATATAGGAATAAAACTTATATTGAATAAATTACTCAAGGACTATCATTCAAAATACTAATATTCAAAAATGAGATTAGAAATTTGATGAAATGAAATAATTCTTCAAGAAACAAATAATTGGTTTATACTAAAGAAGAATCGAGATTGTAGAAAAGGATTTAGAGTTTGAATATTTTTATTTCCCAAGAGAATATTTTAAAAAATGAAATTGAAGAAAGATTAAAATTAAAGGGGAATGTTCTTGAGACTTTTTAATTGAATATAAATAGTACTAAAAAGTAATTTGATTTAACTTTTATAATTCTATTCAAGAAGTTAGTGAAATCTAAAATAAAAATGTTTTGAAATTTTTTTAGGATTCAAAAAACAATAAAGTTAAATGGGGGAAATTTCTCACTCATAGGGATAAAATGATCTTAAAATTGTTGGTGTAAAGTCAAAGTTGAATAAATTGGTGAATAAAACAAAGTGTGTGGGAAAACAATGGGATTATAAAAAATCTAAAAAAATTAGGAACACAAACTTGAAAGTAAAAAATGATACAAATAGTGATTCAGAAAATGATGTAAGGAATACTAGATCAAAGAAAACAATGTTGGAAGTCAACAAAAAATATTAGATTTCAAAAATGAACTAATTTTGATAGTAATAATAAAAAATATTTGTAAGTTTAAACTTTTCTATAACAAGATATTTACAAGAAGATTATGACTTTTATGGGTACATCTATCATAATTTAGGTATTGGGAATATGTAATGAAATTATTGGTTTAATTACCAATATTTATACCGTCTTATAAGGATTGGGAGACAATGTTTGACTGGGATTCAACCCACTCAAATAAATAAATTTTATAAGAAACATGTGAATTCTAGAATAAAGGTTGGGAATAAATTTCAATGACTAGAAGAATATTGTAAAATATGTGACTGAATAGGTATAATCCCAGTTAATTATGAGTTAAAATACTTACAATTTTCAAAATATGCAGTAAAAAAGTTAAAGAAAATATTTTTTTATTAATGTAGAAATAAAATAATATAAAATTAAATATCCATATATTTTGGATAGTGGAAGTTCTTTATATATGGTAGGATATTTAAGTATATTAAAGGATTTTTAAAATTTAAATTAAGTCTCAATTTTCTTTGGAAATTACGGTTCCCTCAAAATCAAAGGATTCAGTAAATATTAATTGGTAAATTAAATATTAAATATAAGAAAAAATTATATATTCTTGGGATGAAACATAATCTCTTAAGTATATATCAACTAATCGATGAGGTAATTAATTTTTTTCTTCAATAATAGATTCTTAGAAAATAGTTTGACATATGAATGTGTCTTAACAAGAATACATCGAATAAGGGGATACTTGTTTTTGTTTGAAGATTATAAAATATAATTTTACTTAATCTTTAATGAAGAAAATAAATTATGGCATTAAATGATTGGTCATATTATCAAAAAGAACAAGACAATTATTTCCTAATGAGAGAATGATTATGAAGTTAAGATACTGAAGAGAGAGATAAACTGGATGTTCCCCACTTTTTCAATAGTGAAATATTGTTAATTTTTCTCACCAAAAATTTGATATTCAAACATCTCATCTATTAGAGATTGTCCATTCAGTCATTTGAGGGGCTAAGAGGACATAACCTATAATTATAAGAAATTAATTCATTTCCTTTTGTTGATAAATTTTATTATATTACTTGTATTTTTTTCATGAATCGAAAATCAAAGGATTTGAAAATGTTTAATAGTTTTAGAAGAAGTCCAAAAAATGCATGGTTTCACATTGAAAAAGATATGCATAGATAAGGGTGTAAAATATAATGATGTAATATTTGATGAAAATACTGAGAATCATGGTATTCAATGTGAACTAAATAAATTATACACACCAAAAAAATGTTGTTTTGTAATGGAAACAAAATATGTTTTTTGTAGATGGGTCTTACCATGTTGATAGAGCTTGATACGTCTCAATATTTATAGAGACAAATAATTTGTATGAAAGTTCACATTAAAATCGTTTTTTATAAAGATAAAATTTTGATATTTCACTATATGGTATATATTATAGAAATTACCAAACTTTTAATATTTTAGGGTATTTTTTATCCATTTCATAATCTATATGAAATGATAAATTATTTGTATATTCTATAGAAAATTTATTAATGGGATCTTCCTTGGTTCTCCTCCAAATGGATGAGGTTAACATTATTATAAATATAAATAAGGGAAGATTATGGATAATTATAATGTGAATGTTATTAAATAATCAGAGAAATATATTTAACATCCAAAAGTAAGTTTCGGAAGTGATGATGATGAAGTAATTTTTATTGAGAAGTATAAATAAGTATCTGGAAATAATATGAGCTTAGAAGAGGTGTATAGTTAATAGGATGATTCATCAATTTCTATGTATGAAGAGTAACATCATTCATATCATCTGAGGATGATTAAGTAGGTGTTCGTCCAAAATATCATTAGATAACAAGGATAGTAAGATCATACTATAATGACTTTGAAGATAGTAACACATACTTTATTGTTTTTGCATGTTGAACTAAGATATGTGGAAGAGGTATTGGAGAATCTATAATGGTTTGATCATATGAATAAATAATCAGATAAGATTTAGAATAATGAAATTTGGGAGTTGATACTCAGGCCTAAAAACAATAATATTATTGTAACAAAGTGGGTGTTTCAAAACTAGTTGATTGAAAAGGGAGAAGTTGTAAGAAACAAGGAAATATTGTGTGAAAAGGGTACTTACAAGTTGAAGGAATTGATTTTTATGAGACATTCAAACCAATTTATTAACAATAAACCATTAGGATATTTCATTTAATCACCTAATATTTTTTTATTAATATTTTTGTAAAAATAAATAAAATTATTGATAGCTTGCTTCACACACAACACCAAACGAAGATAAACCACAAGAAATTATACAATAGTAAAAATGTAGACATGTTATTTTCAGGTAAAAAAGAGGAAACCACATTATGAAATATATATATATATAAGAAAGTTCAATTTTAATTATAATTCATTAATAAAATAAAACTAATATCACTGAATAACTAATAAATCCATTTTATGCTAAAAATATATTTTTGTAAAATTGGATTTTTCTGACATTTACATTAAAAAAATAAATATAACATATATTTATTATTCATATGAATAATATATTAAAATAAATCTAACTAGTAAATGATAGGAAACTATAATAATAATGTTTAATTTTTTTAAAAAAGTTATTTCCTAATTAAAGTAATTTTCATTATATTTTTATGATTTTATTTAAAAGTTAAATTGTCAAAATTTAGAATTTGAATTTAAAATATTTAATTCTCTTTTTACTTATAATTATAATATTATATTGGGATAAGTTTTTTATATTTTTATTAAATAATATCTTTTTATGTGAATAGAGAAAAATGTAGTTATTACTAATACTGTAACATTTTTTATTGTATCATGAAGTCAGTATTACTAAGAAACTTATAAAACATTCATCAGGGGAAAATATATATTTAAGGATTATAAAATGATTGTTCACCACCTAAATCTCCTCACACCCCAACCATATTCTATTCATAAAAACTCTACCGCAATAATTCTCTAACACTAATGTCCATGTCCTAGAGGTTTTGGTTGCAAAGGCTCCCTTGCAAGGAGTAAGGTAAAATCCTCCATTTCTCTTTTTCAAAATAATCCTTTATTTCATTTTATAAATCCAAAAAATATAATCTTACTAAGTTAATATAATTACATAATTACAATACATATAATTATATTTTATTATTTTTATGGTATAACCATTTTTTACCTTCCTCACAACCATTTGAAAAACAAAAATATCACTTGTGTTATGTGCAGACTTTCACCTTCATAAGTGATGTGATATATTATTCATAACTACCTTAAATAGATGGTTCAAATAGTGTATTTAATTAATATATATCATATTTATAATATTCTTAATATTCTTAAATTATAAATTATTCTATATTTTCCTCTCATTATATATAGATGAGTGCATTGTCCGTATGTACGTGAGGACTAACACCTCCAAAAAATTGATCTGCTCCATTTTTCATCCAGTATTTTTTTGTATATAGAAATATCTTAGAATATAATTTAACACCATAAAAACATATAAATATAACATTATTATTATATAATAATTATATTATTCCCAAATAATCACTTTCTTAACTATACTCTCCCAAAGATCAAGGGCATTTTTTTGTTTGGGTCAGTTTAAGCACCTGCTTGAACAATGATATAAATTTATATCATGGATAAATATTGTCACCTAAATACTTATTATATTATAAATTAATGAATAAATAATTTTTTTACATGGTTATATAAATGTTATATTAAAATTTAATTTATTATTATTGTACCTCCTTTTATTCGTTATAAATTACAAGAAACAAATCTCATATCCAACTTTATTGTCATGAATCATAATAAAAATATTTATGAAATGAAATTAAAACAATGTAAATTATTATAAAAAAGTAATTAAAATGACTATAATGATATTATAATGGTTAAAATTAAATCCATAAATAATAATTGATAGTTTTATTATGAAACTTATACTAAGATAAACAATCGAAGCTAATAACATTTAATGATGAAAATTAAATATAAATAACTAATATATTTGTGATAAATGAATATAAATGAATGTTATAAAGGGTTATAGTTATGAATAAAATTATTAAATGGGATATTAATATTTTTATTTTTTTATATTGGATGTTAGATCACATTCTGCTAAGTGGGATTAATGGAAAATGTTATTTGGTAACTCAATTTTCATTCATTGAGTTGTAATTGTTTATCTTGAATTTTGTTATTATAATTTTGGCATGTTATTATATTTGATTTTATTATATTTATTTTTAAATATAATTTATTTGGATTTAAATTCATATTAAACCCTTTTAGAATGTTACCTACTTTATGAATTATGATGTTCATAATGGATTTTTGTCTCAATTTTCATTATTTGAGGCACATGCCATATTCACCACTTGTTTTATTTTTTTGTATCTAATTACCCATGAGTTTATTTTATAATAAAATTTCTAAAATTAAATTTATTAAAAAATACATCTCAATTTTTCTTTACAATGGTATTTTATTCAATTTATTTTAACATTATAATAGATTTTGTTAACTCAAATATCCTTTCTTGAGTTATAATGTTACATCTTCAACATATTAAATTTATGTTTTTCTACTTACACCATAATGTTGTATATATATATTTATCTATATATCTACTAAAAATAAAAAACATTTTAAAATATTCCTCATCGATTAATTTCCTTCCCATATAAGTATGACATTATTAATAATACATAACATCCTTCCCAATTAAGCTTATTGTCATCTATATCCATGTTTTATATTCCCACCAATGATATACTTTATAATTAGAAACCCAATTTTATTTTATCTCATGTGATATTCACTTCAAAAGATTCTTATTTTTAAAAGGAAACTTTATTATCCCTTTTTACAATGTTGGGTTCAATAAAGGTACTTATTAAAATATTAAAAACATTTTTACTTCTATGACTGTATGTTTTATCATCTGAAACACCCTCATTATTTTTGAGTTACATGTTTTCTTTATTTTATCGGTTCCCATATATATATATATTTATTTTATATTATATATATTCCTTAAATTTATATCTAGTTTAATATATATTTCTTTATTGGGAATAATACATTTTTTAAGATACATACGAAATTCTATCTATTAAGAAAACATGATTTAAGGGAAATTACCTATTTATTATTCCATGTCAAGTACTAACCCAATAAAAATTTAAACATTAATATTTTATTAAAACCCTATTGATTTTATGAAAAACCCCTCTTATTAAATTTTTGTTTAAAAGGATGTAAGAAAACAATTTCCTTTTTTAAAAGGTTCATTACTCATTTTATACAGAAACACCTACGTGGTTTATTTTTATTCATTATTTTTGAATCCTTTCTATAAAATATTTCAAAATTGGAACTAAATGTTTAAAAAAAATTATTCATTATTAAAATATAAACATCCAAATATATTTAATTCCTTCTTCTATCTGGAATCCCAATGATATATCCTTCAGTTTTACTTTGAGATGATTTTATGGAATCCCCATTATTCGCATGGGTTTTACCCTGCTTATTCTTTATGTATGCATCATTTATAGTTATGGAACACATATTCATGTGAATATTATAATGTAATGGGTGTTTTGGGAATTATATATTTGTTTCCATCGAAATTCAGGGATGACCTCCTTGATGGGAGATTCAAACGTTCCGATCGGCTTCTAACAGGTTTGTTCGTAGAACCGGAAACAACCAATGATTCCACATCCATTTGGACCTACTTTCCAAAGGTAGGCGCTTCATTAGTTTGTGAACTGATGAGGCTTAGGAATTTGCATTGGTCGAGAGGATGGGAGGTCGGACTCATCACACCTTTTTGAGGGGAATTATTGTCTATTCTGGGACTCTCTTTATAGATTTAAGTTATGTTCGTGAATCCTTATTACATTACCCAGTATAAAATGAGCTTTCCTTCAGTTTTGAAAATCAATGACTAAATATGTAAGAAATTTAGAGAATATTTTATATGTATTTGAGGTTCTTCATCAATAGAGAATCATCTGTATCTATTTAGAGATTCTTGGTCAATGGTATCCTTCAAAACATTTATATAAAAGTCTCTTGGTCATTATGATGACCAGGCTGGTTTTAAAGCCACTCAGTGGGGCACATTAAGTTTATTGTCATTCAGAAGGACATGGATTATTTTAGAGTTGGGATCGAACCCACAGATGGGCTACCTACGTATCCTTTGTTTTGGAAAAGGAATCAGAACCCACGTAGTTCGAGTAATGGAGTATGATGTTTATGATTGATGGCTCAAAGAAGGATGTCATAATTACTTTTACCCTCTCAGCTCATGTGAGTCATGATCGATGTGTGAAACAAGAGGTATTGGTAATAAAATAGACAATTGGGCCATGAAAGATGTAATCATAAGAAATGGTTTGGGGCATATGTATGTATGACTGCCCAGATAAATGAAGGTTAGGATTTACTTTAGGGAGAAAATCCAGGAACATGGTCCATAAAGGTATATGTGCTTCATGGAGATTTAAATACTCTAACTTGGGACTTATTCCTGAAAAGGAAACCTAAATTAGGAGAGGATTGATAATTGGGTTTTACTCCTAAGAAGAAATCCCAGATCAAACGTAAATTTGAACTGGTTAAAGAGAATTTAAGGGACTTGGGGTTTACTCCTTAAAAGGAAGCCCAAATTTATGACTGGGGCTTATTTCGAACAAGGAAGCCTAGGTTAGGGGACTTGGGGCTTACTCCTGAAAAGGAAGCCCAAAATTATGACTGGGACTTATTCCTGAAAAGGAGACCCAGGTTAAGGGATTATGACTGGGACTTATTCCTGAAAAGGAGGCCCAGGATTATTACTTAAGGTTTGGGGCTTACTCTTGAGGAGGATGCCCAGATTTGGGAACTTTAAGAATTTGGAGCTTACTCTTGAGGAAGATTCCCAGGTTAAAGGACTTATAGCTAGGGATTATTCCTGAAAAGGAGACCCAGGTTAAGGATTCTCTCATTTTAAAAGATGAGGTTGAATGAATGAACTCTCAATATTTAGTGACATAAAGATGTATAAATCACTATGTTTTGAGAGATATTCCATATAATTCCTTTCAGATAAGGAAGTCAAATCAAGAAATCATGCCATAAATGGCTTTGAAGAGTGTCTTGAAGACTGAATCTTGAATAGGAAAGGTATAATGGCTTAAGAGGGGTAAAATGGGAAAGGTGGGCACCCAAAAAGTTAGGGGCACGCAAGTCTTGGAAGGCACGCAGGTACTGCGTGGGCACGCAGGTATTGGTCGCGCAGGTATACCTACGCGACACATGTGGGGTACTTGCGCGATGTTCATCCAGCATTGAAATACTTGAGCAACTCTTTATTAAGGCCTTTAGAATCCTCTTGAGGTTCTTCCAGAAAAGGGACGCGCAAGTTCTATCGAAGGAGTAAGGCAGCACGCAAGTGTGGTCACTTCCCTTAAGGGCTGGCCACTCAGGCACGCAAGTGTTGATGACTTTCAACACTTAGGCCTTCCTCCCTCTCTTTAGATCTTCCGTTCTAGGTAAGAAATTACCTTAGAAGTGTTCTGGAAGCTTTGAGAAGAGGCTTGGGCGTCGGGAGATTAAATCCGAGTTTCTGGAAAAACTTCCTCCTTCCTGGGGGCCCACAGGGTCTATTTATAGGCAGGAGAAGACCCCGGGCGGTTATCACTTAGGTCGCGCAAGTCACTTGCGCGCCAAAGTGCGTTGCGCAAGTCCACTTGCGCGACTATGAGGAAACTTGTGCGGCCTATGGGGAAAGTTTTCCTTCTTCATCCCTTTGTTGATTTTTGATGTTTTCTTCAAAGTTCGAACCATTTTAATCTCATATCTTCCCCTTTTCCAATCTTTAGATTTTGTGATGAAAAGGAGCGTCAACAAAAGTCCCCCCTCAGAGTTGGATCCGGAGAGAAATAGACGATTTGACTCTGAGGAAATCGAATAACAAGAAATCTGGCAGTTTAAAGTCATTCATGTCGGACATACAAAGGCTAATGTTTAAGGTCGAAATAGCTTTGACCGAAATGGATTAGAATTGACTCAATTCCTTGACAATGTATCTGAAAACATATTACCATACTCAAGTATGAGGGAGAAAAATATGTAAACTATGGCTTGAAGAATATTTGAATATGAGGAATGATATGAAAAAGAGCTAAAAGGCATCAGAAGAAGTAGTTTCCAAGAATAAAGTTACTATCATTTAACAAAACCTGTTAGGGGGTTGAATTATGCAGGGCCACCTAAGGGAATTGGCTGCATGGTCAAATAAATAGCATCTTTCGTCTGACAAGTCTACTATGTAAACTGTTTATGCAAGGCCGCCTATGGGCACGTGCTGCATAGTTAGGAAAAAGAACTCTCAGAAATTTACTTTCCTAGTGCTAAAAGCCAGTGAAATTTTATGGAGATTCAAATTTTCTAAAGTATAGAGTTTCCTGTATGGAAAGAGGTACTTGAATATGGAGAAGATATTTCTGAACAAGACTATCGAAGAATTGAATAGATATCACTCTTACGAAGGTCTAACCCAAACGTAGGGAAGAAGAATTTTGAGAGTATAAACCATAGACTTGAATACTTTCAGATCATGAAAAAGGACATGGGAAAATATGTTAAGGATGGCTATTTTTTTTTCAGATCCCTGCATACCTTCATTTAAGACAAATAAGGACAAAAGAGGCATTCTTCCCAAGAATGAAGTTACCATAATTTAACAAACCCGTTAGGGGGTTGAATTATGCAGGGCCACCTAAGGGCATTGGCTGCATAGTCAAATAAATAGTATCCTTCGGCTGAAAAGTCTGTTATGTGGACTGTTTATGCAAGGCCACCTGTGGGCACGTATTGCATAGTCAGGCAAAATAATTCTCAGAAGGTTGACATTTTTGTGACTAAAAGTCATGAAAAGGGTTATGAAGATCTGAAAATATTTAAGGTTAGGATTATAACACATAAATATGGGTATTGTCCAATGTATATAGAGATACATAGGTCAATGATAACCATAATCATGTTGTGGATGGGTCCTGAATTGAAATTTTGGACTTCACTACATATCTCATAAGAATGAGAATCAAGCCATACATAGTTCTTGAAATGCAGTTTAACGTCATGCAGGACGAAAGTATGAGAGATCTTAGTTTAGGGTCATAGAGTTCGGACCATAATAATTAATACACAGTGTGTGTTTTCATGAGGACATTTCAGCCAGGGGACTGAAAGTGAAATTTGGGGTTCGACCCAAAAGACTTGGGGCTGGATTCGAGGGATACTCGAACGTTCCTACGTATCCCATAAGGATGCGAATCAAGCCCACGTAGTTCTAGAAATACCCTTTGTACAAATTTGGTTCGTACATGTGAAGGGTGAAAGGGGACTTTAGTACAATGATGGTTTAACCCAAGATAAAAATTTTAGGCATTTCCATGTATGCACGTAGTCTTTTGAAATGAAACATGATTGAAAAATCAATGTAAATAATGGTTCCCTCTCAAATGAGGAAATCAAAGAGTATTTTAGTTTATTGTCATACCGGACAAAAGTGTTGTATAGTTTAACGTCGTATAACAAGGACGAAAGTGAATCAAATGTAAAGATATTGATTCTAAGGACTGTTTCACGAATCAACATCGTATGAGATGAAGGTGAACCGAAGTGAAGAGATTTTTTTTGGGCTTGAACCTTGGGAGGTTGCCTACGTACCCAGCATGGAAAGCAAGGATCAAAATCTGCGTAGTTCAATTAAAGAATAAATTAATGATCAAGTTATTCTTGGGGACAATGACCTAAAAAATGATGTTGGGACTTACACATGGTTAGCATCCTAGAGAGAGTTTTATGGTTGAGGTTTTCTCTAAGCTCACGTGAGTCATACTCGTTGTGAGAAACAAGAGGTAGCAACAACCTTAACGATGCACAGTTTAATGTCATGTAGCAGGGACAAAGTACAGTTTAGCGTCATGTAAGACATATCAAGGACTTTCTGTATAGTTTAGCATCATGTAGTGAGGATGATGGGGACAATACAGTTTAATGTCATGTTGGAAAAAAGGGCGAATAGTTTAAGGTCATATACATGGACCGTGGATGGTACAGTTTAATGTCATGTTGGACATAAGTACAGTTTAAGGTCATACATGACCTTTGATGATTATGTAGTTTAACGTCTTTCTGGACGTAAGGGACTTTCAAATAGTTTAGGGTCTTATGCATGGACCGTTGCTGTATAGTTTAACGTCATATAGCAAGGAAAAACTGGGGTTGCACAGTTTAATGTCATGTTGCAGGGACAATACAGTTTAAAGTCATATTGGACGAAAGGGGGACTGTGCAGTTTAATGTCATGCAGTGAGGACAGATTAGGGACTTTTTTTTCTTCTCTTCAGTTTAATGTCATGCTGGACAAAGTGTGAATAGTTTAGGGTCATATGCATGGACCATGGATGGTGTAGTTTAAAGTCATACAGGACCATGGGGTAGTTTGAAGTCATACAGGACCTTTTAGGGAACTTTTTCACAGTTTAACATCGTGCGGGACGAAGTTGCAGTTTAATGTCATACTGGACCATTGCTGTATAGTTTAACGTCATATAGCAAGGACGAACTGGTGCCGCACAGTTCAGTGTCATGTTGCGGGGACATATTGTGAATAGTTTAAGGTCATACTGGACCAAGGAGGACTTTAAGGTCATACTGGACCATTGCTGTATAGTTTAACGTCATATAGCAAGGACGAACTGGTGCCGCACAGTTTAGTGTCATGTTGCGGGGACATCTTAGGGGTACTTTGTAGTTTATACAAAATACTTCTTCAAAAATCTGGCATTAGTTGGAGTAGTAATGAGTTCTCCATCCATCGAGATTAATGAATAAGCTCCATTGGAGTAGACCCTATGTATTGAATAAGGTCCCTACCATTTTGGCTCAGGCTTGGCAGGTTTCTTTCCTGGTATCATTGGAGTTCTAAGAACTAATACTAATTCTCCCTGAATGAATGAACGAAGACGAACTTTTTTGTTAAAAGCTCATGCTATTCGATTCTGAAAGATTTCCAAATGGTAAAAAGTGCACAATCTTTTCTCATCTAACCATTCCAATTCATTCAATCGCTTTTGGGATTTCTCATCTATAGATAACTGATCACAAATGGCTACTCTGAGTGAGGGAAATTGAACTTCAATTGTCAAGACTACTTCCATTCCATATACCAACGAATATGGAGTTGACCGCGTTGCATTGCGGGTGGTAGTCTGATAATCCCATAAAGCATGAAAGAGTTTATCAGGCCATGAACTCTTATCTTTATCCACCATCTTTTGCAGTATATTTGAAAGAGTCTTGTTAAAGGCTTTTATTTTTCCATTGGCCGCCGCATGATACCGAGATGAATGGTTGGATTTAATGTTCTATTCTTGATACAATTTCTTCACCTTAGAAGAATAGAAGTTGGTGTCGTTGTCTGTCAATATGGTATGAGGGACACCAAATCTAGTAATGATGTAAGACTTAATGAAGCTAACAATGCATTTAGAACTAACTTCTTTGAGAGGTACTGCCTCTTCCCATTTGGAAAAGAAATCAGTAGCAGTTAGAATGTACTTAAACTGCTTGGTCGTAGCTGAAGGGTAAGGTCCCACCACATCCATTCCCCATGTGGAAAATGGCCATGAGTATTTAGATATATGAAGTAACTCTAGAGGTTGATGAATGAAGTTGGAATGTACTTGGCTTGAATGACACTTCTTTGTGAAATTAACACAATATTGTATCATTGAAGGCCAAAAGTATCCAAGCCTTCGAATTTGATCAGACAATCTATGTCCAGACTGGTGGGCACCACAGACTCCTGCATGCACTTCTTTCATGACAGCCATTGTCTCTTCACCATCAATGCATCTGAAGAGAACTCCATCAAAACCATGTTTGTAGAGAATTTTCTCTAGGTGGTTTGGGCTATCATAAAGAGTAAAATTCACCACACGTCGCCGGATTTGTTCTTTCTCGGCTCTATCAGGTGGAAGTGTTCTATTTTGAAGGTATTCCCTGATAGGTGACATCCATCCTGTAGTATGACCATACGGTTCAGGAATGGGACTAATTTCATTAATTTCCTCTATTCTGGCTTGAACATAAGGTGAAATTTCACGACGGTGGGCAATACTGATGGTTGTCTCGTCCCGATTTGGATCTGCTAAAGCTGTGGCTATATTAGCCAGCGCATCAGCTTGAGCATTTTGTGATCTTGGGACATAAGAAAATGTCGGTTCTGAAGGGAATTCCACCATTAACTCTCTGACGTAATCATATAAAGGGATTAATTCTTCTTTTCTGATGGCATAATCCCCATTGACTTTTTTGATTACCAGGTCTGAATCACCTTTCACCTTTAAGTGATTCACTTGTGCTTGAAGCGCTAACTCCAAGCCTATGATAAGAGCTTGGTATTCGGCTTCATTATTGGTACCACCTTCCCACAATAAAAAGGAATAAGGTAACACTGCCTTATCTAGAGAAATGAGCACAATTCCTAAACCAACTTTGTTGAATTTAGGATTTTTCCATTTTTTTCCCTGTTGGACTTCTGGAAGCACCATCAAAATACATTTCCCATGTTTGAGGACTCTCTTGAATAGAGAAAACATCCTCATTAGGGAGTTCAATATCTGAAGACGTGTCTTCCACTGAAGGATGTTCAGCCAGGAAATCAGCCAGAGCTTGGCCCTTTATTGCCTTTTGAGACACATACTGAATGTCGAACTGCTGCAAAATAACTTCCCACCTTGCTAGACGTCCTGTAAGCATTAGACGACTAAGGATGAATTTGATCGGATTATTGCAAGATACCAACTGGACCTCGTGATGTTGCAGGTAGTGTCTCAGTTTCTGAACTATAAAGATTAATGCCAGGCAGCACTTCTCAAGACTTGAATACCAGGTTTCTGCTTCATGCATAATTCTACTGAGATAGTAGAGGCTATTTTCATTCCCAGCATCATTATTTTGAGCAAGAAAGGCACCCAATGATCGCTCTAGAGCTGTCACATAGAGGATAAGTAGTCTTCCTTCAACAGGTAGCATGAGTATTGGTGGACTCAAGAGGTATTTCGTGAGAACATCAACCGCTTCTTGACATTCTTCAGTCCACTGGTAAGTGACTCCTTTTTTCATTAATTTGGTAAAGGGTAAACTTTTTCCTGCCAAATTGGCGATGAAACGCCGAATATAGGCTAAGTGTCCTTGAAGTCCTCTTAATTCTTTCAATTTTTGAGGAGGTGACATACCAAGGATTGACTTGGTCTTCTCAGGATCGACTTCAATACCACGATGGCATACATCAAAGCCAAGAAATTTTCCTTAGGTTACCCCAAAAGCACATTTTAAGGGGTTCATCTTCAAATTATGTTGTCGAAGCTTGTGGAATATGACTTCCAAATCAGCCAAGTGATTAGAACATTTTTTGGATTTAACCACCAAATCGTTTACATAGCATTCAACAAACTTCCCTAAGAAAGGTTTGAAGATACGATGCATGGTGCGTTGATATGTTGCCCCTGCATTCTTTAAACCAAAGGGCATCACCTGGTAACAAAACACACCCTGAGGGGCTCTGAATGTTGTGGATTCCTCATCTTCTGGGGCCATTCGGATCTGATTATATCCAGAATATCCATCCATGAAGGAAAGTACTTCATAGCCAGTCGTCGCATCAATTAAGAGTTCTGTAATCAAAACTGGGAAATCATCTTTAGGACAATACCAATTAAGATCTCTGAAATCGATGCAAACCCTAATTTGTCCGTTATTCTTCTTTACAGGGACAATATTAGCCAACCACTTGGGATACTGAACTTCTCTGAAGAAGTTATCATTGATCAGCTTATCCACTTCAGCTTCAATTTTGGAAGCATAAGTTGGGTGTGTTCTTCTCGCGGCTTGCTTAAATCCTCGATGTTCTTTTGGTAAACCCAAATGATGAGTAGCAACATCAGGATCAAGCCCAGGAATTTCTGTATAGTTCCAAGCAAAAATATCTTTTTTTTTCTTTAGAAAAGAAATATACATCTCTTGCTCTTCAAGGGTCATGGCCGCACTAATTAATGTGGGGCGTGGATCTTTCTCTGTACCCAGATTTATTTCTCTGAGTTCATCCACAGTGGTAGAGATACCCTCTTCAAATACTGGAGGAGCATCTCTAAGATCTTCCTCTTCCTCTTCATCATGTGTTATTTCTTCCGTTTCTACTTGCATAGTAGATGACAAAACGAAATTTTCATGATCAGAAGAGATGTCAAAATTTGCACATTTTGAAGAAGAAGCTTCCATTTCTGACCCTATTGATGATAAAGGGGATTCTTTGGGAAATAAAGAGGAGATGATGGATTGAGAATTGACATCATTATTCACCTCCGATGTTGCTATAACTTCTTCTGGCCTGATTGGTGATGTATAGACCTGTTGGATTTCAGCAGATGAAATGAAAACGTCACCACTTGTGCTTTCATCACTGTTTGGTAGGTTACCAATTTCTCCCATGTTGTCTGGCTCAATTGCCATAATTGACATTATGGATCTTTACATAAGAGTATTTTGATTTGGGCCTATTTTTTCAATTTTACTGATAGGTAACACATAATCATTACTCACATGTGTAAATGTATTTATTGGAATCTTCTCCAAACCATATGGAACATTAACTTTGGTAATTTACATTATTGTAGATGTCTCTCTTCCCTTCATGTGGTAAAATTCCGCCTCAATGTATTCAGACTCACATGTCTTGAACAGGGCCTTATCACCATACAATGTTCTAACTTGACCATTGAAATAGTATTTGAGACATTGATGGTATGATGAAGGGATAGACGTATGCTGATGTAGCCAGGGTCTTCCAAGCAAGACGTTGAAAGCTGAGTCTTGATCAACAATCATGAAATCCGAATTGGATACAAGATCTCCAAACTGAGTTCTGAGTGTAACTTCGCCCAGTGGTTCTTGTTCATTTTTATCATATACTTGTAACATCATGGTAGAAGGGGATAAATCAGATTCTGTGAGGCCCAATCGACGAAGTGTACGAATGGTCATGAGGTTGACTCCTGAACCATTGTCAATGAAATCTCTTCGGATATTTACACCATTGACTTTGCCAGATAAGTACAAAGGTTTTATGTGCCCATGCACAACATCATCTTCATCTTTATCAGTAAAAGATATCACTGCATGGAATTCTGCAGGATTATTCTCTATGTGATAGACTTCAACTGCAGCAATTTCAGCTTCAAACTCCTGAGGACTTGACAAAGCTTCGATGAGTGCTTCCCAAAGATCTTTCGACAGTTTCAAAGAATCCAAAATTGATAACTTGGCTGGTACTTGGGCCAAGTGTTTCAATATATCATACTTTTTATCTAGAGGTCTGCGTTTCCCAACATGAATATGCAGTTTAGCAGGTACCTTGGAAGCAGATGCTTTGGAAGCTGATGCATCTTGTATTGGGATAGAAGTTAGAAACATCCTTGGTTTTGGAATATTAGACCGATTAGATCCTTTTACTTGTTGAGATAAAGAATATGGAACCTTCAATCGGTCGTCCAAAATAACTGTGCCAAGACTGAGTTGGCTATTGGCAGAAGAACTTGCTTGTTCTTTTTGAGCTCGCTGAAGGGCTCTACCACGAGTTTCTGCTGCATACACAGTGCTAGCAGGGGTAGAATTAGAGTAGTGGCTTCGAAAAGATCCACGTCTTCCCCTGTATCCTGAAACTCTGGAACTTCCTCGTATTCCCTTATTTGATATAGGGAATTCAGGCTCATCAAAATTGAAATTACGACTGGAATACAGATCTTTTAATTGAATCATACTAATAGAACCGAAGATTAACTCTTCGTCTGAAAAAGACTCTACCAGATTAGCCTGTTTAGGCTGTTCCATTTGATGGGGTGGTGCCCGTGGCTTTGAAGTAGATGGCATAAAGTCTTCCAGAGTCAAATACAATTTAGGATTTGAAATATACTCATCTTCTTCTGATACTTTTTCCTTCTTTGAATCAAGCTGTTTCTTTGAGGACTTTCCCACTGACGAAGAGGGTTTTACCGCAATATTCATGGCAGAAGACACAATTGGTTTCTTTAATTGTGTTCACAAAATGGCATGAGTCTGATTGATTGTCTTTCTGACCATCCAATCATCATACTTCTGTGCATTTCTACTTTTGACTTCTTGTCATTCACCTTCCTCCTCTGGAACGGTAGCAGTAACACATGCTACCTGAGTCGAAGAACCTTTCAACTTGACTTGTCCCAAGTCGACCATCTTTTGGAGGAGGTATTTGAAGACAAAACACTCCTGGATGGGATGCCCCAACATTTGATGAAAGGGACAATAATTGGGATGGTCTTCATCTCCTTCCTTGCTTGGCCTCTTGGGCACTGGTAATTGAACCAAATTATTTTCCAGAGCTGAAATGAAGTAACCAGGAACTTGCTCATTTCGGAAAGAGTATGTTTTACTCTTCAAATCCTCAAATTGTTTTTTCGTTGATCTCTTTGATCAATTGGATGAAACAGCCTTTGTTGTTGGCATTCAGGAGGTGGAGCCCTTTGAGAAGATGAAGGTTTTGAAGTAAAAATAGGTATAGGCGCTTGTTTAAGCATAACTGTAGCAGTTTCTACTTTACCCATTCTCCTTCCTGAAGCTGGTGTAATTACACGAGATTTAGCCTTAGCCTGTATAAGAGAATCTTCAATCTTCTGAGCGATTGAAGTAAGGTCTCGAAACCGTCCTATGTATTTCACAGGGATCAATGGCATGCATAATTCGTCATGCAAATTTTCCACACAGATTGGCAACAGCTCCTCCTAAGGGAGTGCTAAACTTAGGGAATATGTTAATCCCTTCTAGTGAGCAATGAAATCAGAGACTCTTTCATTCTCCCTTTTCTTGCAGTTTGTAAGATCGAAAACTGTCATTTTTGGCAAAGTTGAGCTGAACTGAAGAAGGAATTTTTGTTGAAGATCCTCCCATCCGATGATTGACCGGGATTGCAAGCTTGTATACCAGACAAAAGCTGGTCCTTGAAAGGTTCGCACGAAGCATCTGAGTTTCACTACTTCTTGCTACTTTGGAGCTCCCATCATTGGATCACAAGAAGACACGTAATGTGTCAAATGTTGTTCAGGGTCACCTGATCCATTGAAATTAGGGAAAACAGGGTTTCCAAAACTGGACGGAGGAGAAATTGAATCTACCCATTCAGGGTAAACTTTATTTTCTGGTTGAACATGCGCACGTTTCCCTTCCATAGTTTCTCACCGAGCTATTAATGACTCAATAGTATTTATTAACTTTTGAAAAACATCTGGTTGAATTTGGTCTTGGGTAGGTGCAATGAATGGAGCTTAGACAGATGTGGTGGTTGGTGCTGCAACTGATGGTAGCACTGCCAACCGTTGTTGTGCTTGACCCGTAGGATTAGACCTCTGAGGGTGTACTGATAAACGAGGATATTCCTGATCCATCTCAGTAGCTGCAACAAATTCCTTCAGCTATCGGACTCTAGCATTCTTAAGAAGAAGACTACTCTGAAGTAGTTCTGCATTCAACCTTCTTAATTCTTTCATTTCCTCCTCCTGTTGTGCAAACCTTTTCTCTAATGAGAGCGATTTACCTTCTCCAAAGGAAGGATATGTAACCTAATTCATTCCCCTCCCTTTGTTGGATACTTTTTGGAGAGAGGGAAGTGGATTACCTAGGTTCTGAGTAATCCATTGACTTCGTGTACGCACACCTTCTTCATTTGTATCGGTGCGTACATTTTCTTGAGCAGGACGCTCTTCATCTGAGTCCCCTGAGTGAGCCTCCTCTGGTGGATTAGCAACAACGGCATTGATGACCTTTATTGATGCATAATGCATCGCATCCCTTCTGTCAACATTTCTGTGATATTGTCTTCTTTCATGTCTTTGATGAGACATTGCCTTTTGTTGATTCAATCCTTTAGGAACTTCTTGACAAGCTATAACTTGGAGGGAATATCCTGATAATTCGGCTCTTCATTCCTCTTGTGGCTTCTTCCCCAATCGAGAAAAGACGGACATTATCTGAGGAGGGGATTGATGATTTGAAAGAGTTCCCAGTCTCATGGACTGGGGATGTTCCTGTTGTTCCTTCTCAACTCCTCGAATCCTATTTGTTGATTCTGAGGGTTGGGTTAAAGGAGTCCCCAGTCTGACAAGATGGGGTGGCTGTTGACATGCTATGTCTGAGACCTTCTTAAAAGCTCTCTTGATCTTGCGAACCTTAGTTCGGAAATTAGCTGGATGCATTAACCTGTATCCACTTTTATCACCTGGTTCAACAGACCGTTGGATGATTTCCGAAACTTTTGTCACTTGATGATGTGTTCGCTCCATATGAGAGGCTTGTGCAATATTCTCACCTGCTTAATGTAGGAGAAATTCAACAACTTGTTCTCTATATGATTGATTTTGAGAGGAACTAGTTGAAGACTGTTCTTGAGAAAGCTTTTGATTACAAACAAATCCCATTGACTGTGGCCGGCCATGGGCAATAACATTGCATGAGACCATTTTTGGCGGGCTTTGCTGACTGGAAAGCACTATGAAATGTAGTGCTCCGTGAACACCCCATCCTCTGATATGAACACCAGATGGGACATTGGAAATTAACTGACGCAATTTTCTTAGTGTGCCAAGGCATGAACGTTGAAGGGTTCTCTGCTGCTTTTCAGCCTTCGGATACCGAGAGACTGATAGAGATGCCAAATCAATCTAACGTTGTAGCCCTTCTATTATCTTAAGATGATTTTCATATTCATCATAAGATAATACCTTCTTATTTAATTGACAAAGAGTTTTCCATATGTTGATACGAATATCATGGATTCCATCTTCCGTCAACATCTTTGGAATGTCATACTGGGAGTCAGCCAAAGGCCAAAACATGACTGGTACCTCACTTTTCGCCAATTTTATCCTCATGTTCAGCATTTCCTCTTCATCATTAAATGAATATTCTTCTACCTGTTTTGGCCAGAGTTGGTGTTTCCTTGTTGCTTCATCGGATTCAACAAGATTGGTAGAGAGATCATTGATCAAACTAGAAGATGCATGACTTAGGGGTGGTTCGGAGAATGAACTACACACTGGGCTATCTTCTAATTGAGAAAGTATTTCACTTGCTAGCGATAAATCATCAGACATGACTAGTTTTTCATTTGAAAGTGCCTCAAGATAAGAGGGAGTTCTCGCCACTACATTGTCCACTTGAGTATTTTCCAGGAAATGTGAATCACTACTGCGGAAAGGACTTTCACAGCAAAATTCATCATCATGGGGAGGACCACCATAAAGTGTTACAGCAAAAGATGAGATCTCTTGATCCTTGGTCTTCTGACCACACAGAGGGTTCCTGTGGCCCTCATCTGAAGACGAAACTTCAAGATTGACCGAATTTTCACGAAGCAAGCCTTCATTAAGAAGTTTATGTTGAAGTCCTTCGGAATTAATGCTCCCATTATTGGGAACTGAGGGAGTAGAATCTTGAATTCCAACATATAAATGTCTGAGGGCTTCAAGAACTCCAGCACGAGCAAGGCCTTGTTACAGATTGGCCTTTGATCTCCTGACTGTGCTGGGCGGATCTTTTTCTTAGATGACTTCTTACTCGCTTTGGAAACCACTTGTTGACGAAAGTGGTTGCTCTGAGTAGGTGTATGTGCCTGATCGGGAAAGATGGTCAGGTTAGGCTGATGATCTCCACTCAAATCAGGTGTATGTGCCTGACTTGGTTGTCCGTATGATATGGGGGAGTATGCCCCATAACCCTCTTGGACTGGAACAGATGTGTGTGTCTGTTCCGGAGTGAATCGTTGATGTGTCACTCCACTGCTAGGGATATATTTATGTGTCTTTCCCTGAGATGATGTTGAAGCTGTTATGATATCCTGGTAAGCATCCAGAATATGAGCAGGAATTTGCTTCTGCTCTTTCACCATTGACAAAATATGATTGGTGACTTCAGCTGCTGGAACGGGGATATACGTCCATTCCGGGCTTGTAGTAGGTGTATGTGCCTGCTCCTGTCCTCCTTTTCCTGTCAGTGAATCCTGACAGTACTCAAGTGTGGAGGCAGAGAGTTGAGTCTGCCTCTTATTTGTCGTCGGAGCTTTCCGACTGACTTCTCCGTGCGCTACCAAGTGAGACTGTTGGTAGGCTTGATTAGTACTAGCAGGTGTATGTGCATGCTGATTACACTTAGCCAAACGCGGTTGACGAGATCCATCATATGTAGTCAGGCGAGTCTGCTGACTAACTGATGATGTATAAGCAAGTGTATGTTTCTGCCTATAGTACTCTGCCAGAATTTCCTGGCGGGATTGGCGTGATGCTGCCAGACGAGTCTTCTTGACAGCGGAATTAAAACAGACAGGTGTGTGTGCCTACTCGTTGTTTTCCACCAAGTTAGGTTGGTGGACTTCTCCGTAGATGGAAGGGACGAAAACCTGCCCATTGTTAACCGGATTCCACCTCTGGCGGTTCGTCTTGCCTGCTCGGGTTCGAGGAACCTGAGTCGAATGCCTGGAGTTGGTACCCTCATCATGTTGAGGGCACACTGCCACAAGAATCTGGCGGCGATTGTTGATGGGAGCCCTCGAGAAGGACTCCTGTCTTTTTGAATTAAGGTCCTGAGGGACCTGCTCATTCACTTCCTCTAAGTAAGGGAGCGAATGGAAATTGCATTCTGGGGATAACAACCCGAAATGGTTGGAGACGGTAGTTAACACCGCCTGCCTCTTGATCACTGGTCGTCGTTGTCCGGACGACCTGTGCGAGTTGTTCACTTGGAGGGCATGTCGGGCAGCCTCCAGAGTTGGGATGGTACTGTGTTGACGGTACTCCTTAACCAGCACATTTGATACCCAGCGTTGAAGACGCTGAGTAGGTGATGTCATCCTCAAAGCAGATGACGATCCAGTAGGAATAGCAGCAGTGGTATTTGCAGCAATAGTATTCACAGGTGTGAATTTGAGAGTAGCCATTATGGAAATACAGAAGATCCTGGAAAAGAGTGCCTGTTTGATATAATAGACGTAATCAAGATAAATTCAGCCACTTCATCCTTTGGATGAGCACACATGTCAATGATTGTTTCTGTTAGCCCTCTTATTGAGTTTTAAATAGGGGCTTAACAAATAGGTAAAACATTATTTTAACTTTGTTAAGGATTCACATCGGGTTCACCATTTTTTTTCCCCTCGGAATTCGGGGATGACCTCCTTGATGGGAGATTCAAACGTTCCGATCGGCTTCTAACAGGTTTCTTCGTAGAACTGGAAACATCCAATGATTCCACATCCATTTGGACCTACTTTCCAAAGGTAGGCGCTTCATTAGTTTGTGAACTAATGAGGCTTAGGAATTTGAATTGGTCGAGAGGATGGGAGGTTGGACTCATCACACCTTTTTTAGGGGAATTAATGTCTATTCTAGGACTCTCTTTATAGATTTAAGTTATGTTCGTGAATACTTATTACATTACCAAGTATAAAATGATCTTTCCTTCAGTTTTGACAATCAATGATTAAATATTTAAGAAATTTAGAGAATCTTTTATATGTATTCGAGTTTCTTCATCAATAGAGAATCATCTGTATCTATTTAGAGATTATTGGTCAATGGTATCCTTCAAAACATTTATATAAAAGTCTCTTGGTCATTATGATGACCAGGATGGTTTTAAAGCCACTCAGTGGGGCACTTGAAGTTTATTGTCATTCAAAAGGACATGGATTATTTCAGAGTTGGGATTGAACCCGCAGATGGGCTACCTACGTATCCTTTGTTTTGGAAAAGGAATCAGAACCCACGTAGTTCGAGTAAGAGAGTATGATGTTTATGATTGATGGCTCAAAGAGGGATGACATAATTACTTTAACCCTCTAAGCTCACGTGAGTCATGCTCGATGTGAGAAACAAGATGTATTGGTAATAAAATAGACAATTGTGCCATGAAAGATGTAATCATAAGAAATGGTTTGGGGCTTATGTATATATGACTGCCCAGATAATTGAAGGTTAGGATTTACTTTAGAGAGAAAATCCAGAAATAGGGTCCCTAAAGGTATATGTGCTTCATGGAGATTTGAATACTCTAACTTGGGACTTAGTCCTGAAAAGGAAACCTAAATTATGAGAGGATTGATAATTGGGTTTTACTCTTGAGAAGGAATCCCAGATCAAACGTAAATTAGAACTGGTTAAAGAGAATTTAAGGGACTTGGGGTTTACTCCTGAAAAGGAAGCCCAAATTTATGACTGGGGCTTATTCCTAACAAGGAATCCCAGGTTAGGGGGCTTGGGGCTTACTCCTGAAAAGGAAGCCCAAAATTATGACTGGGACTTATTCCTGAAAAGGAGACCTAGGTTAAGGGATTATGACTGGGATTTATTCCTGAAAAGGAGGCCCAGGATTATGACTTAAGGTTTGGGGATTAATCTTGAGGATGATGCCCAGATTTGGGAACTTTAAGAATTTGGGGCTTACTCCTGAGGAAGATTCCCAGGTTAAAGGACTTATAACTGGGGATTATTCCTGAAAAGGAGACCCAGGTTAAGGATTCTCTCATTTTAAAGGATGAGGTTTAATGAATGAACTTTCAATCTTTAGTGACATAAAGATGTATAAATCACTATGTTTTGAGAGATATTCCATAGAATTCCTTTCAGATAAGGAAGTCAAATCAAGAAATCATGCCATAAATGGATTTGAAAAGTGTCTTGAAGACTGAATCTTGAATAGGAAAGGTATAATGGCTTAAGAGGGGTAAAATGGGAAAGATGGGCACCCAAAAAGGTAGGGGCGCGCAAGTCTTGGAAGGCGCGCAGGTACTGCATGGGAGCGCAGGTATTGGTCGCGCAGGTATACTTGCGCGACACTTGTGGGGTACTTGCGCGATGTTCAACCAGCATTGAAATACTTGAGCGACTCTTTATTAAGGCCGTTAGAATCCTCTTAAGGTTCTTCCAGAAAAGGGACGCGCATGTTCTATCGAAGGAGTAAGGCGGCGCGCAAGTGTGGTCACTTCCCTTAAGGGCTGGACACTCAGGCGTGCAAGTGTTGATGAGTTTCAACACTTAGGCCTTCCTCCCTCTCTTTAGATCTTCCATTCTAGGTAAGAAATTACCTTAGAAGTTTTCCAGAAGCTTTGAGAAGAGACTTGGGTGTCGGGAGTTTAAATCCGAGTTTCTGGAAAAAAAATTCCTCTTTCCTAGGGGGCCCACAGGGTCTATTTATAGGCAGGAGAAGACCCCGGGCGGTTACCGGGCATTTATCACTTAGGTCGCGCAAGTCACTTGCGCGCCAAAGTGCGTCGCGCAAGTCCACTTGCGTGACTATGAGGAAACTTGCGCGACCTATGGGGAAAGTTCTCCTTGTTCACCCCTTTGTCGATTTTTGATGTTTTCTTCAAAGGTCGAACCATTTTAATCTCAGATCTTCCCCTTTTCCAATCTTTAGATTTTGTGACGAAAAGGAGAGTCAACAATATCCCTTAAATGCATTTGGTAATGATTTAATTTCTTGAGATACCATGTAGGGTGCATGGGAAATTCTCATTTTGTGTTATGTTATATTGTCTTGGAAGTGAGCCTTAACATGTGCTTATGATTTCATGTTTTATATTATTTCCAGATATTTATACATCCATGAACTTGTGATATCATTTAAATATTACATGATTCCATGCTTATCTCACACTCCTATATCATCATAAATGTTTGTTCATTTGATATTAAATGTTCTACTATATGAGTTAAAGACTACTCTTTGGGTTCATGTTTCTTTTAAATAAGATATTACTCCATTACTCATATTTTCTCATATTCTTATGATCTAAAACATGATGGAATGTGGATGATTTATTTTTACTAATAATTTAAGCTCACCCTTTTCTTATCTTTTTATTCCCTAGGTTATGAAGATTTGTATAATTTAACAGAAAACTAGAAAGGGGTTTAGTGCAGTTTGATTATGGAGAATCGTTCTCTGGTATCATAAAATAATTTGTTTATATAGATAGTCCTATGTTGGGAAAAAATCCCTCAAGGTACCATTGAAGCATTTTTGAGGTGATTGTGTTTGTTGACAAAGTGGACATCTATGTTGTGATTCTTGACAAAGCAAACCATAACGTACAAACATGTTGACAAAGGGATTTCATGGTGGCATGTCAAGTTTAAGAGCTTTGGTTAACGATCCATGTATGATTCAAGAATTTTGACAAAGGAACTGATGATCTGGAGGTAGTACAAAAATATAATATACAAGTTGGCGCCGTTTTCCAGTGTTTGCCAAATTTTTGGGCCTGAAAATCGACAAATGAATAAAAGTGGTATTTGGAAAATGGACTTGTGCACCATGTACTTGAAGGAGAGGAAAATTGCATGCCATATGTTTTTCAGGATCAAATCATCAAAATATGGAAAATGGATAAGGTTCACGCAAGTTTTTAAGTTGGTCACGTAAGTGATTTGCACGGCAGGAGAATTGTGCGCCGAGACTTGCACGCCGAGGGGATACTTGTACGCCGTCGCACAGGGTGTCCAAATCCCTATAAATACAGGTCGACCCTTCCTCATTCGGTGCAGAGTTCAACACAAAGAAAAACCATATCTCCAGTTGCACAGGTGTGGTGGCCGCGCAAGTGGTGTGTGGTCACACAAGTAGAGGTTGTGCGCTAGGTGATAGTTGTGCGTCCATGGTGATCTGGGCGAGGAAGGAAGAGAGTCGCACAGGTTTTGAGTTGAAGAAGGATGTTTCGTGCAAGTGGTTTGGTGACACATGCATGCCAAGTTTTGAAGAAGCGTTAAAATTGTTAGTTGTTCGCTAATATTGGTTTGGGCATCAAAGGGTGTGCATCGCGCAAGGTTGGAGTTGGAGAAGCCTGTGTCGTGTAAGTGGTTGAGGTGGACTTGCGCGCCAGTTTTTGACTTGCGCACCGATACTTGCACACCGGCTTAAAGAAGGGATCCAAGTAAGGTTGTTTCAAGGCAGTGGTTCAGGGTTGCATGGATGGTGGAAGATTGCCTAATACCCTCGGTGAAAAGAGATATTCTTCTATGAGTGAAAGTGGGACTTCAATAGAGCATCTAAATACAATGGAGGATGCATTTATTAGTGATAATGAGGAGACCTATAGGTCTATAAACTTTGAGTGGGTCCTTTCAAGAGTAGTGAGCAAAGGAAGAGGAAGACGGTGATCCTCTCCACCGACAGTGATCCAGAAAGGGAGAAATAGGGAGTGACCCTTGGGAAAGCATTGAGCTGACCCAAAACATTGTAAAGGCAGTGAGCCTGGGAATAGAAGTGATCTATCCCAAACCTTGTAAAAAATAGTGTGCATATAGTGGATTTGGTACATCGGCACATTGCTGGTGTATGCTACTTGGACGTAGGCCAGTGAGGGTGAACCAAGTAAAAATTATTGTATCTTATGCATGCTTTACTTTCTGTTTATATTGTGCAATGGGAAAGAGAAAGAAGATTGTTTTTATTAATAGTGAAACAAGATCAGAATAGGATTTATGTTTAAATTTGTTATACCCTGATTCACCCCCCCCCCCCCTCATGGTATTCAACCTTTTGGAACTAACATCCTCAATGACACTAGACCATCCATTCATTATATTATGTGATTATTTGTGAGATTTAATGTTTAAACTATTAAAATCATGTCAAATATATGAATTTTTATCTTGGTCCATATGAAATTTTATCAAAGTAAGTATTTAAAGATAGTTTTTTTATCATCAGACCTAGGGTTGTGGGTTATAGGCACCTTATTTAGTATCAGATCAAGTTTTAGTTATTTATAGGGATATTTTAGTTCTTTTATAAGATTATGAGAATAGAAATTTATTAAAAACCATAGAAATAGTTCTTTATATGGGAAAAATCCTAAAATTTTAGTAAAGTAGATATTTTGTGACATTCTAGCAATTACATCCTTATCTAGATACTATAATGTCAATGTTTCTAAGAAAGAGAATCGTTTATGGGTAATTATACTAAAAAGGTGTGTTGAATATCAACTCGATATTTACTCGGAGAATTATTAGTGGGCCTACGACTATGAACCTAGATAAGCACTCCCAGAGTATATTATTATGTCAATCACATTCAATTTATGATCTATTATAAAGTATTTGTTATATTATTTAATATGGATAAAATGTATAAGACAACCCGACCTAGAAAAACCAAGATCGAACCTAGAGTTATTTTAGGGAAACTAAAATATAATTTGATAATTTCTAAGTGTAATACATTTCAAGGTTGGTTTTTTCATAAGATCATTTATTATAATTGTCACCTAATATTAATTGTACATCACTCACATTAACCACTTTTGGTTTTAACAATGTTCAAAGACCAAAGGAACTAATTTAATAATAGATATCATGGAAAATTAAGAGATTTTCCAAATGAGAAACCCAAAAAATAAGAGATAGAATGAGAAATAATATAGTTATTACTAATTAGCAATAACAAATTATGATTAAAAATTATAACTTAGTTGAGTTTCCAAACATGCCAAATAAGATAATAATAGAGTCTACGTGAATTTCAAGTAGTGAAGATGATAAAGTAATGAATATTAAAATTTCATTGGCTTCAAAATTTGGGATGAGGCACCCAAGGGAATGACTTATAGGAACTTGAAGATGTTTTATCAATAGTAATGGTGGTAATAGAGAAATAGGTTTACAAGTAATTATTAAACGACCAGGTAATAAAATTGAGGTAAAATATTTGTTTCCTAGTCATACCTATGATATTAATTTATACACATGATTTGAAATTATATATTTAGTTATTTCTATATTTTAGATATCCTTAACTTATTTCAATTTGTAAGTCATAATTAAAACTATGATAATGCAATTTATTTTAGGGGGAACAATGCAATTCCCTAATATTTGATTATTAAATTTATTCCTTTATAATAAATACTATGATTAATAGAATTCTTCACGCACAACATCGAACAAAAACAAAATACATAACATTATATAACCATTAAAATATGGTTGTGGAATTTTCTAGTAAAATAAAGGTAACCTCATTAATAAATATATATAGAAATAAAATAAATATCAATTTTAAAACAAATCCATTGATAAAATTCAATTAATGTAGCTAAATAACTAATAAGACCATTGTATGTCAAAAACATATTTCTCTAAAATTGGTTTTTTATGTCTCTATTTTAAGAAACAGAATATATTATATATATTTTTTATAATCATAATATATCAAAATTAATATAATTAGTAATTGGGAAGAATGAATTATAGTAATAATTAACTCAAAAAAATTAATTTCCTATAAAAATGGTTTTCATTGTATTTTTATGTTTTTATTTAAAAGTTATATTCTAAAAACATTGAATTTTAATTTTACCATATTAAATTATTTTTTATAATTAAACTAACAAAATTATCTTAGGATAATTGTTTGATATTTTTCTTAATTGATTGATTTTTAGGTGAATAGAAAAATATAGTTTTTACTATCATTGCATGTACTACTATATCATGAGGTAATTATGAATTTAAAAAATTACAGAACATTATCCATATCCAAAAAACATATTTAAGGAGTATAATGATTCATTTAAAAAATATTGAATTTATAAAACCCATTTTTATCATTTTGAACATTAAGTAATCTTTTCTTCTAATAAAAAAATATTTTTATCATTTTATTTCAATTATGTTTTCACATGGTACAATTCTATTTTATATTTTTTTGAAGCCTTATAACCCTCATTTGGTTAATAATTAGATATTTAATTTTATGTAAATCAATAATATTTCATATTTTATCATAATTAAACTTTTTATACTTAAAAATACACTTTTTTTAAAAACTTTTTTTACACATTATGTGTACTAAAATTAAAATTAATTTTCATCACACTTATAAATTTAATTTGAAAAAAATTATTTCATATCATTAATAATATTTTAAATATTATATAATAATTCCAATTTTATTTTTTGGTATTAAAAGTAAATTAATTTGGATAAAATTAGTTTCCACGGTAAAAACTAAAAATGGTAAAAGTGAAAAATCTAAGAGTAAAAGGCTTAAAACATGAGAAATCATATATGGTTTAAGATTTATCTTCCTCAACCCTTCCCAAAATCTTTTATTTTCCATTACTCGATCCACTAATCATTTCAATAGTTACTTGTCCTTTTATATTATTACATAAATGCCACTTCTCTCACTTATAAAAGGAGCCATCACCTCCCTACTTCTCCTTATATCCTAAGTCTCTTAGATTTTTACAAAATATAAGTAAATAGTTCTCCAAAATACTATCCAATTTATATATTGTATGATATTCTCAAAACACTGCTTATAAAATCATTAATTAATTTTACAAAGGAGCTCTTCAAAGGAGTAAGCTGAAATTCTCAACTACTCATTTTCCATTTCTTTTCCATTATTTCTTCTTAAACCACCTACAAATATAATATAAACATTTTTAAATAATTATATAATTATCATAATTATTCATAAATTTTATTTTGTTTATATTATAACCATTTTTTACCTTTCTCTCAATGACTCAAACAATTAAATTGTGGCTTGTGTTGTGTGCAGACTACCGGCTCCATAAGAAATGTGATCCATTTTTTAGAATCATCTTACATACCTGGTTATACATGGATATTTAATGAATAAATATGATATTTATAAAAATAATGATATTATTAAATTATGAACCATTCCCTACTTTTCTCTCTTTCTATGAAAATGATCACATCACCCCTCCATTCGTGCAGACTACCGCCTCCCTGAAAGTGATGTGATTTGTTTTTAATTTAGTTTTTCATTATTTATAAAAATAACCTAAAATATTATTCACCAAATTAAAAATTTATAAATAATATAATTGTTTTTTTAATATTTATATTATTTCAAAATAAGCACTTTCTTAACCGTACTCGACTATAGATTATTTCTTATTCTTGTTTGAGTCATTTTAACTACCTACTTGAATAATGATATAAATATTTATATTGTATAATATAGGAAATTAAATAATAATTTTATTATAAATTAATTGGAAAATAATGTTTAGATTCTGGTTCTAAAATTTTTATAATAATATTTAAATTAGGATTATTTTACTTCTTTTTGTTCATTATAAATTATAGAAACAAGCTCATTGTCAACATGAAGCATGACCAAAATACATATCAAATAAAAATTTTACATTATAAATAATTATAAAAAATATATTCTTATTCCTATAATGGTCTCATAGTAATTAAATTTTAATCAATAAAATTAATCACCACCTCTATTAAAAGACTAGTACTCAAACAAGCAATTAAAGCTAAAAACATCTGATAGTGAAAATAAAATATAACTAACTAATTTATTTTAAATAAATGATTATAAATGAAGTTTATAAAAGGATATATTCATAAATAATTTTATAAAATATGTTATTTGAATAGTTATTTTTTATTATATAGTAGGTTTGACAAAATTCTGCTAAAATGGATTAAAGATAAGGGTTTTTAGTAAGTAAATTTTCATTTATTGAGTTGTGATTGTTCTTATTGAAAATTATTATTATAAGTTGTCTATTTTTTCTACATAATTATATTATGTTAATTTTCCTATTTATTATATATGGATGTATATTCACATAAATCACCTTTTAAATTTTACATACTTTATGAATTATGATGTTTATTATTGATTTTTGTCTCAATTTTCATTCTTTGAGACACATTCCATATTCACCACTTGTTTTGTTTTGTGTGGTGTATCTACTTCTCTGTTACTTAATTTTTTCATAAATTTTATAAAATTAAATTAATTAAAAAATCCATCTCATGTTATATTTCCAAGGTTTTTTTCTTCAAGTGATAAAATTCATAAGATATTTTTTTAACTCAAACTTTCTGTCTTGAGTTGTAATGTTTTATCTTCAAATTCTTACTTATATGATTTATTTCTTCCACAGTAAAAATTTATATTGAACATTGTATATTTAAATATGGAAAATAAAAAAAATTAAATCATATACCTTTATGAATTTCTTCCCCATAATCTTATAACATTGTTAATAATAATTCTCATCCTTCTCAAGTAATCTCTTTGACTTCCATATCCATGTTTTCTATTCCCTAAAATGATCTCCTTTATATTTGGCAACCCAATTATATTAAATATCATTATATATTCACATTTTAATTTTCTTATTTTAAAAATTAAATTTTATTATCCCTTTGTTTAATAAAGGTTCTTTTTAAAATATTTACAAAATGATTTCATGCTAAAATGTTTTATCTTTTGAACAACACTTATTATTTTTGTATTATATTCCCTCTTTCATTTTCTACATTTCACTATATCATATTATTTTTTATTTATGAAAAATTATATATATATAGTTCTTATATATGCCTATTTTTATAACTTTATTTATTGGAGAGAATACATGTTTCAAGTTCCCTTTGTAGTTCTCTCCTTTAAGTGAACTCGATTTTAGGTAACTTCCCTTTTTCTTATGTCATATCAATTACAACCACTATAAAATGTTTTTAATAATAAATTTTATTTAAAAATCATCTATATATAATATAAAATACTCCTGTTTAATTATGTTTTAAAGGAAAATAATAAGATCTTTAATTATTTAAGATATACTTTACTCATTTAATAAAGCATCACCTAAGTGGTTTGTTTTTATTCATTCTTTTCCAGTACTTCCAATGAATTTTTATACATTGGAACTCCATGTACAATAATTTTCCTTCTTTATTCAAATATAAACATCTAAAAAAATTTGATTACTTATTCTCTTCGTAATCCTTATGATATATCCTTTTTTGTTATTTGAGATAATATTATGTAACCCATTTTCTTCTCATGGGATTTATCATTCTTATACTTTATGTATCATTTTTTTCCTTTTGTGGAACACATATTCTTGTATATATTATGATATGATGGGTGGTTCCAGGATTATATGTCCCTATAATGTATTTCATAATTTCTTCATCTCATGAGATACCATGTATGGTTCTTGGGAAGTTCTTCTAAAATGTTGTGTTATTTTATCTTAGTAGTGAGAATTAACTTATGCTTATTAAGTATTGTTTTATGTTGTCTTTTCATATTAATGATTCCAAGAACATGTGATATCACACCGTTATTCCATGTTTTCATGATTATATCACAGTCTTATTCTATGGTACAGGTTTTTTCATTTGATATTACATGTTTTGTTTTTATGGCTTATAAAAAACTCTTATTATTCCATATTCTTTTTAATAATATATTTCTCACCTTATCATGTTTTTTTCATATTAATATGATCTAAAACTTGATCAAATTTTGATGATTTTTCACCTTACTAATAATTTTAGATCACCTATTTCTTATGTTTCCATTCCCCATGTTATACAGATAATTATAACTTAACAGATACCTAGAAGGGGGTCTAGTGCAGTTAGATTATGGAGAAATTTTTACAATCATCATAAAATAATTTTATCATGTATCTAGTCCCCAGAGACACTAAACCATTAATTCTACATATTGTGTAATTACTTATGATATGTAATGTTTATGTTATGAAAATTATGTCAAATATATGTATGTTTATCTTGGTTCATACCACTTTATATCAAATATGGTGTTTAAAGATGGTTCTTTTAGCACCAGACTAAATATTATGGGACTATTTCACCTAATTTCTTATTATTATAGTATAAATGAAATACAGTATATTCCATATGGTTGTTAAATCTTCCTTACTCAATGGATATTAAGAAGAGTATGTATATTTTGAGTAAACTAGATGTTTTCTATAAAGTAAAAAATGAAAGTTTCTTTTATAGGTTAAAAAATATCTATATGTGTTAAAATAATTCCCAGGAGAATAGTATTCTAAGTTAAATGCCATTTTAATGTATTCGAATTTCAATAAAGTAAGAGTGGAAAATAATATTTTCATTAATGATAATAATAATCAATCACTTTTTTTATTATTTATGTAGATAATATATTTTTTATTGGAAATAATGATGGTTATTGTAAAGAGTTTTCTTTTTAAATGAAGGAGTTATTTTAAACAATATTCTTAGGAAAATGAGATATCTTTAGGGGTTATAAATTTTTAATGATTCATATCAAATCCTCCATTCTCAATAGAAGTATTCTCGTTAAATTTTAAATATTATTGTAATGGGGTATTTAAAACAAATTTTTTACATCTACATTAGTATGAATTAAACTATATGAAGATGATAAAAGGGAAAATTTCTACCTAGGGGAATTCAGGAAGCTTCTTGGAAGATTAATTTTTTGACACCTTCATGAATGAATATTTTATATGTTAGTAATTATTACGATAGTTATCAAATTGAAACAATGGATTTTTATTTCATTGTTGGAAAAATTATTCTCATATACATCATAGGAAAAAATATAATATAAACTAAAATATGATAGTAGTATAAGGATTAATCTTTTTTTATACAAAAAATATAAATTTGGTTGGAAATATTGATCATTGAAGGTCTACATTCAGTGAAGTATTAGTTTTATGTGAATTATATGTATATTGTAAAACAAAGAAGAAAATATATGTAACCTTTAGTACTACTAAATAATAACATATGGATGAAAAAAAGTTACAAACTAATTTATGTGGATGAGGACTCATTTGGAAAATATCAAGGGGTATATAAAGCTGACATTGTTTCTAGGATGTAATAATTAATGTGCCATAAATTTATCAATAAATCCTATTAAATATTCTATAATAAAAAAATGATAGGAAATATCACTTCATGTAGTATCTTGTGGAGAAAATTTTGTTTTTGTGAGAAATTATTTCAAAAAATTAGAAAATAGAATGTGTTCTCACCAAACCACTACCAAAAGATACATTTCAAAGATTTAGGACGATGATGGGATTTTAACCACATTCCTTATAAGGATAATTTACAGTGAATCCATAACCTATCTCTCGTTTTATTTTTATTTTTTTCAAAGGGATATAAATACCACAAAAATCTCATTATAATTATTAATTTATTTATTTACAAAATGTATTTACCAAATGAGATAAAACCTTTAGAGTGAATACATCGATATGTGTATAACCTATTGGGAAGAGATATCTTGTTTAGGGGGTATGTATTTAGAGGTAGTTTTTTAAAGGGGAAAGTTTTGAGATTAGTATGTGGTTGTGTGATTTTTATGTGTTATATATTATTTAAACATTTTTTGCTGAGTATGTATGTTGGAATGTTTTTATGTAAAGATTCCAATGATTTATTTTGTAAGCATCCATTATATTGAATCATAGTTGATATCAAGTGGTGTTAGGTTATTAAATAATTGATTTTTTATTACTAATTGGTATATCAAGATCTATTAAATCAATATCTATAAATAAGTGGATGCAAGTCATTGTTTTATGGATATCCAGCTATAATTATTCTGTGTTCTTGTTTCCTACACCAAGTTATCTCAAGTGTGATTAGAATTGTGGATTAATGATTAATTACTAAGAATAATGTATTTGAAAGTGATTTATGTCCCTTTGTTTCAAAAAAATAAAAAAGGAGAGATTATTGATCTCAGGATATTTTTTCAAAAAAATATTGAGTTCTTGGTATATTTTTATGACCCAAGTTAAATTTTTTATTATATGGTGGTTATGAATATTCGACTAGAATTTTGTTTTTTTTATTAACGATAACTAAATAATATTTGGCTCATTGGTTAAATGTTTTAGATCAAGTTTTGAATACATAAATATTAGTCAAACACAATTAAAATAGGATTTTTAAAGTTTGTTGAAGGAAATTGAAATTTTTAAATATGTTTGAAAGTAGTTTGGATTTTTTTGGAATTATTATAGATTTATGTTTAGTTAAATAGATTCAATTTTGATATTTTATTATGTATATATTCTTATGTATGACTTTTTTATTTATGTTTTAAACCCATGCTAAGTTTATCAATATACAAAAATATTAAAATACATACGTATTATGTTTTTCTAAGACTATAATTATAAATTTCCATAAAGGAAAATGATACATATGATGTATTTGAGAAAATGTAATATGTTTATTAAGTATCATATGAAAATTATAAAAATAAATATTGTATAAAAATTTCAAGGAATACGTAATAATTTATTTCCTAAGGACGTTAAATAATTTATAATTTCATCATCTTACATACCCATACGATGTTTTTTAATTAATATATAAGAATTTTTAGCATACATAAGAATTCTGGAGATATGTAAGATATTCAAACAACATTTTTAATATGTTTCTGAATATCATTACAATTTTGTGTAAAAAAGAAACATCTTATGTGATAAATAAGATTCTAATTATAATACATATGATACTTAATCTCCCACTAATCAAATGTAAGAAGTTTTATTTAGAAAAAATATGATGTATTCAAGAGTTTACAAGGAGTTTAAAAATATAAGGGGGTTATTTTAAAAATATTAATTTGACTAAATATAAGGATAATTTTCTATTTTAAATTAGATGATACTAAAACTGAACATTCATTGATTAAATATAACAAAGGGAGTTTGTGATTCTAGATATTGTAGAAATATAGTTTGAATCTTGTATATGTTATTTCAGTACAACTATATAGGATTTTAAAAAAAACAATATGTTTTGTGTATCATTATTAAAATCAATAATAATATTGATTTCATGCTATGATAAAAAATAAAGAAAGATTATTCCATGATGTGGTTTTTTCACCGTTAACAAGAGTGGAGTTTTATTTGAGGAAAACTATTTAACCATGCCACAATGCCTACAATTTCATCTTGAGATATTCATATATTAATTTAGATATATTCATCAACTAAAATAGAATAATTAAAAGTACTAATTGTTGGTGAATAAATCAAGAAAATTTTGAAGAGGTTATCTTTGAAATTGAAAAAGAAATTAAAATTCAAATGGGATATTAAGCTTGTGTGAAAGATAAAATAAATAGGATTTTTCATGTATGTTGTATGAGTTATGTACATATAAAATAAATTTTAAAGTGAAGAATATATGTGGTAATAATCACATAGATTATTTAGAAGAGATAAATGAAGAGTAAGGACTACTGTGTATATATAATAATAAGAACATAAGAAGTAAAAAATAACATGATTATAGTCATATATGGTGGTTGACCCTTCTCAGGTTAACAAAAAAAATTTATATCTTTTTATTTTTGTGGGATCAATTTACATATTTAGGAGACTTATGTGTACATTAATTCAAGGATAAACACTAATCATTTTTAATCCACTTTGTTAAATTAGTATACTATAAAGTCTCTAGTGAATCTAGGTCATGATATGGATTATTATAATAATTTTGAGATATAAAACTTATAAAATATTTTGATCTTGTTGTAAGTTTTTTTATAAACTATCAAAGTTATAAATTTATTAGGTGATAGAATATTTTTCATAAGAAAATAAAAAATGAATTCAAATAACTAATTCACCCCCCTGCATAGTTATTTATAACTAATATTGACGGTCCTTTTCACAGAAGAAAATACAAGTTGGTTGAATTAGTTTTGAAAGGAATTTAAAGGACCTATATCTATTCTTTTTTTTTAAAGAAATCATATTTTTATATCCTAGATCAGGTCATTAATACGGTATATCATAATAACCTATTATTGATTTTGGTACCATAGGAAGTGATTCACACCATAAAGGTGACCTCATAAGAGATAAATATTTCTTTAAAAGAGAATGGTGGATCAGTTCTTGAGATATAAAGTAGAATTGGGATTCTAGATATGTGGTAGAAAATCCTTTTCTAAAAATTTCAAAATATTAAGAAAAAACATTTTCTAAAATAATCATGGTTAGTTATAAAGTAATTGTTAAATAAAATAATATCCATGATGGAAGGAAAGTTTTTTCATTTCATATATGTTTAAAGAGACTATACAGTATCTCACAACACATTGAGAATCTAATCTAGATAAAAATTATGGTATATAAAAAATACCTTATTCAATGAGGTAATATGGAACTAATAAATATCCATTCAATTAAAATATAACTCAAGGATACCCCAATATATTCTAAGTATAATAATAAACACTATTTAAGTCTTGTTCATAGACATTAATGGACATGGAATCAAGGTATATCACTCAAGAACAATTCATATCCCTAACAAAACATTCTCATTATTAATGTGAATAAATGTGACCATTTAATTTAATTTAGGTTCAATCATATATGTTTTGTGGGAATTTATATTAAAAAAGAATAAAAACATGAATAATCCATTAATAAATATTAGATACCAGCAACCTCGATCTATAAAAATCATTCTCATCTAATATCACTAAATGAATCGTAATTAGGTTTCCCCAAAATATTAAAAAATATCAAAATTAGTGAATAATTATTGATGAATTATATAATATCATCAGAAATTATGAATAGATGAAAGATAGTGCATATAATCACCACTATTGATCATCCAAGATAGGAAACTCATGATTCTGAATAAGAATGGTGATGAATAAATCTTATTGGGGGAGAGATATGAGAGGATGGTCACTAAATCATGTTTCTTAGAAAAGGAAAATGAAGGTATTATCCTATTATGAATTAAATTTTAACTAATTAATAAAATTTAATAAAATTTTAAAAAAATACACAGGTGACCACCATGTACTTGATGCCCTATTGGATACCAACTTTAGGTTCATTTGACACCTGATGGACTTCTAAGTCTATCCCTTTCTTCCTAGTCCATCGAGTACCTAGTACCCTACATCAGAAACCCAGTGTACTCTACCTCAAAAGACATTCCATCCACACCAGGCCCATATTCTCTAATATTAACCCTCAACCTATACTAATTCCTATAACATCCCAAAACTATATAAATACATGGGGTTTGGTAAATATTTAAACAACTTCAAACCTTAATATAGGTGTGTTATTACAAACTTCTGACTATATAATGTCTCATAGCTGAGATACTTTGCCAATCCTCAATAATAAACAACTCCAACCATTGTGCTCTAATATCAGCATCCCACACCCAATTATACTTTGGGATAGTCATCTACTTCTACTATAAACATACTAGAGGAAATATTATCACATGTAGAAATTTGTTACTCTAGTCCATTATAAGGACTAATTGTTCATAAAATATTACATCAGCCTCAATATCAATATCATTAATATTGATCACGTGAGAAGTACTAGGATGGTATTGTTTCAGCTGAGATACATGAACCGTAGTAGGTATCACAAATAATATATAGGGAAGTGATAATAGGTAAACCACAATATTGAACCTCTCAAAAACCTCAAACAAATCAATATTCCATGGTACTAATTTCCACATCATCTGAATATGAAAATGTCCCCATCAAGGTGATTGTCTCCAGAGAACCACTTCACCCACCTCAATATCAAAAGGGTGAATCTCTTGTCAACATATTAATATTTTTTTCTCTATAAATTCGCTAGTCACTTCAAAATCAATAGGATATTCTTTGAAATCTCATAGAAAAAACATTTTTTGATGAAATCATACTCCCTTACCTCTAACCAGCATAGAGGTAAATAAAACATCCTATCATTTAAGGCCTAAAATGGTTCTAATTGAATTGATGTTTGATAACTATTTTTATTAGAAAATTAGTATAAAGAAATATTAATCTCCCATAAACCACTGAAATCAAGGACACGTGATTATATAATTTCCTTTAAAATATAGATAGTATTCTCATCATACCCATTGGTATGGGAATAGTATGTCGAGATAAAATCCACTCGATTATAAAGAGATATATATATTCCCTATTATATGGGAATTTTTAATTAATAATTGTGATTTAAAATGATATTCCTTGGTACAACATTCAATCAAAATATCTCTCAGACATACAACTGGCCCATCTCTTCAAAATAGTGGGAATCATTAATTGATATGAAATGTGTGACCTTAATCAACTATTTGATAATTACTCATAACAGAACACTATCTCGGAGTGACCTAGACAACCCCAACATGAAATGAAACATCTTCTCATCTCATTTCCACTCAATAATTGGTAACAAGTGAAGAGGAAATGTGGGTCTATAATGGAAAACGTTTACTCATTAACAGGTGAAGAAACATGTAACAAACCCTAAAATATATTTCTTCATCCTTAGACACCAATAATTCCTATGAATATCATGGTATTTCATGGTATGCCCTGGATAAACATCCCATAATGAGTCATGTGAATTTTATATCTTATCTTTTTGAATACTCATGCGAACAACAAGTCAAACTTGTATATATAAAATCCCATAAAAATTCTAGGAAAAATTTTGTGGAGAATACTCACTATATATACTTTCCCACATAACTCTATAATAAAATTCAAATACCTCATTCTCTTTTACCCACACAATGAGTGAATAAGTAATAGAAAAATATATAAAAATCTCTCTATACTAATACTACAAGACATTGAGGTGTATTTTTGGGAAGTGGCTCATCACCTACCACTCACTACTCAAAATGTGTACCACTTGAGAGAGATAACTTCAACTAAGAGAATAATCTATGAAATCTCATTTCCCTTGGGTATATTTCATCTCAAAGTAAAAATATTGAAGATAATCAATCAATATTTTCTACTAATGGTTTAATTCATTCAGATAGAAAATATATTTTAGGTTCTTATAATATATATATAATATGAACCTCCTAACCAATATCTAATGATTCTAATATCTCAGCATTTGAATTAATACCTCCATCTCTAAATCATGAGATAGATAATTTCACTCATATAACCTAAATTTCCTACATCTATAAGGGACTACTCATTATCCAATATCAAAATGACTCTATAAAAAATCTCTGATACATCATAATACTAGGTGTAATCCTTTCCCATATCAAGTAAGGTCATGAATAAAAGAAAATTAAAAGTCACCTCCAGCTTCTTAAATGATATCTAATAATTATTAGACCACTTGATCTTCACCCATTTATTGTTTAGGGTTTTCATTATTTATTACAATTGGGATAATTCTTAAATAAACCTCTTGTATTAACCTTCTAATATCCAGAATCTTTGAATCTCAAAAAACAAATCTTCAGTCACTCCCAAGAAACAATCACCTTAACCTTCTCAGGTTCCATTGATATACCATCCATAGATATCTCATACCTAAATAAATAAATATACATATAAAAAACATAAACTTTTAATGCTTGGAATATAGTGGATTCCCTCATAGTGTACTTAGAATGATCTCTAGATATTGAGAATGATCATTCCATGAATGGGAGTAAAGAATAATATCAGTGAAAAATATAACCAAAGATGAATCATAATATTGATGGAAAACCTAGTTCATCAATTCCGAAAATGATTCCATAATGTTGGTCAATTTTAATGGATTCATAATTTTCACATACTACCCATAATATATCTTCAAAATAGTTTGAGAAATAGCAGATAACCTCACACATAGCTTATTATATCTGTATTATATATTAATCATAGAGAATTATTTTTCACCCCTAACTGGTTGAACAAATCATATATGTGAGGAATAGGATACTGGTTCATTTCTTTAAATTTGTGAAAGCTTTTATAATATATTCATAATCTCAAAGAACTGTATTCCTTTGTAGTAAATAAAATAGAACCACCCCAAGGAAAAACATTAGGTGAATGAATCACTCCACATCAATGTTTTCAAGATAAACCTTCATTTATCTTACCTTAATTATATATACTCTATAAGTAAAATTAATATTATATAAATACATAGAAACAACTCAAACATAAACTTGATGTAGAACCCTAATATTTTCAAAGAAGAACATTATGTTTGATAGCATATACAATATACAACATTGATGTGACACCTCTTGTTTCATGGTGTTGTTTATTTTGTAAGATTTTATATTTACATGAGTGGCATTGAGTTTAGGTTAGTATAGGAAAAACATTCATGTTTTTGGATGTTTTTTGGTAGAATCATGGTAATTATTCATGGATATTAAAAAATATGTTGTGCATGTCTGGGTGGATCCATCATTTTTATTGAGCTGTTTTTCATGGATTACACGCATTTTGAAAATCCGTGCAGAGCTTCCTTGAGATCATGTGGGGTCTTGGGTGTTTCTGGGGTTATGTGAAAATTATGTCCAAATGGTGCGTCACCTAAGGAGAAACTAAGAATATTATTTTTTGGTAGACATTTTCTCTCACAAGATGCAAAAAAATTTCAAACTAGGCATCTAAACTATGTGGGTTGTCCATGCATTTAAAAAAATTAATTCCCATTTTTACTTCTCAAATTAAGTGGATTATCACCCCCCACACACAAACAAGTAGGTCTTCTAATCCTTGGGATCTCATGGAGTAGGTCCAACCTCTTCCACCATTGATTCTTTCCCTTTTTATGATGATTTCTCTATCTTTCCCCATTATTAATTTTCCTACCTCTCTTTTATTGGATTTATCTTTCCTTATAAACCTTATATCTATATTGGTTTATTTTATGGTTCTAGGTGGATCTAATCATGGGTTTTATTGTGTCTATGGTTTATAAGCTTATTTTATATCCCCATGGGTGTGGTTGTAATTGAATGTTACATGCTCTGAAGTATTTTGTCTTAGTTATCATCCCTTTGGGGTAGGTGTTACTATATAATTATTTTATTTTGGAATTAAAATTTTTATTATGTTTTATAAATTCAAATTCAAGAAAATATTATTATATGTGCTATATTATTGAAACTTTAAACCATTTCTTTACATTTAACGTTTGTCAAAATTGGGTTTTCATACGAATTTTATGTTTTCATGTTTGAAATGGAATATTTATTTATGATAATATTATTATAAAATTATTTATGGACTTTTGATGTTATTTTCATTTTGATTAATGAGTTTTGACTCGATTTTGATTTCCAATCAGGGAGAACAATATTTTAAATGGAATTTTATTTTAAATTGAGATGTAAACCTCAAATTGATTTGTTAAAGTGGTTCCTTAATTAATTTTAAATGATGATTTGAATTATGTGTATAATTTTAGCCTTTTGAGAATTCATTGATAGTTTATTTCAAAATGGATTAGATGAAAATGGGTGGCCTTTGGCCTTATTTTGGTTTTCAAATAGAAAGCCATTTGTTTTGAGGGTAGCATTGAAATATTTTGAATGCATGGGTGTTTTCCGTAATTTTTGAAATGTTTTTTGGAATGTTTTTTTTATGGAATTTGAAAGGGCTTGTAATTATGATCCATTTTTGTGTTAAAGTTGCAGTATGAACTTTGGTATAAAAATGGTTTTTGTAAAAGAAACCATTTTATTGCCTCGTGGCGTGTTTTCCCCTTGAGTAGGTTCTTAATCACTATGTGATGTTGGTTCTACCATTATGTGAGAATGTTTTTCTTTTATTGTGGGTTTAGGTTATATTTATATGGGTCTATTATTCATTTCTTATTAGGGGTGATTGTAATTGTGTTTTTTCCTTATTTGTTAGACTTGGTTTGTTTTTGATACACTGAACTTCCATTGTACTAGTCATGGGAACCTAGAAACTAGGTTAGAGTCTATATCAATACTAAAAAAGAAATAATCACACTAATAGTTTCACATTTAGTGTGAAAGTAGCTAGATAGGTTTTCCATTCAGATGAGGTTGGTGTAAGCTACTCAAATGGGTTTTTGTTAGGAAGCAATGTATGCCAGAAAATTGGTCCATTTTAAGAGATTATAGGATGTCTACACATTAGGGGTCTAAGGGTAGATCACATGACACATTCAATTACTTGATTCTTAATTAGTGGTTGAGGGTATTTTGGCATATTTTTTGTTTATATCATTTCCCATACATTTATTGTTATGGAAATTTTCTTATCCATATGGTTATATGCCTTGTGTTACATATTGTGCATGTTTTGTGCATTGTTTAACCCATGTATGTTTTGGGTCATTTCATGGGGAAATTAGTTTTCAATATTGTTTGGAAAACATGTTATGAATTTTAAGGGATCTTGTGTGGGTTCTTTGAAGTGGGTTTCAAAGTGGGATTTTTGTTTTATATATCTCTTCAGATGATGAAATGTTTTAAGGATATAATTTTCATTTAAATAAAACAAATGGTTTTTTATAAATGATAATGGTGTGTGTGATTTTTGAAATGGATTTGGCTGATATCATTGTGTCAAAATGTGTGTGTTCCATTTTGAAACAATGAATATTTGAAAAGTAGATTATGGACTTGTCTACTATTTCTTATTGAATGTTAAAAAATCATATTTTATAGTTTATTTGTTGATGAACTTCCTTATGAAACATATTTCATAGTTTTGTAGGGTTTTTGTGACCTACTAGGATTTTAGATCACACCTATTAATTTTAGGTTCCAGGTTCTCAGTTGGACCCATCCTTTGTTTTTTATGGATGGCGTTGTGTTATTTGGGTGGTGGCGAGAAATTAGAGGTTTTGTGGAGATTGTTTAGTCCACACTTGATCTGGATTTATGTTGTTTTCATTTTCATTATTTTTTATTATATTCTACCTACTAGTTGTAACTCATACTTATGGATTTAATTATATTTATAAAAATATATTGGATCACGGTTTTTGGTTATGAAATGTTTGTAATTCTTATTTATTTTATCTCTTATATATATTTATATTCCACTATTGTTTATCTCTGTTAAAAATAAAAAAAAATTAAAAGGGATTCTTATGATGACCAAGAATTATTTTATATCCCATGGGGATCCGGAACTCCCTTCAAACATTGTGGTGAATCATGTGGGTGTCGAGTATAATGGAAACCTGAGCCAGTTCACTACAAAATGGTAATATATAATTAGGTTCCTTGATAATATTTCAATCCTTGAGTGTATCCCTTATTATTTTTTAATGTCTTGGTAGAAATAAGATTAAGTTTTTTATAGATTCGTAGGTAAGGGTGGGAATATTATCACTTGTTATTTCACATCATTAGCCTCAAGATACTTAGGGAAGTCAGGTTTCAAATCATGGGTTTTAGTTTGTATTTTGTTTCTTTCTATAGTTTTGATTTCATTGATATTTTTTGTGATCCCCTTTGAGTATGTAAATGATATTTGAGGTCACCATTTGTTATCATATTAGAAAGGGGGATAGATTGAGCTACATGGGTGGATTGACTTACTTGGGAAACTATGCAGCACCCATATAGTTGAGACTATCTCCTTAGTATAGTGTGTTTCATAGATATTTCTTGGGTACCCAATCCATATAGAAAAAGGGTTCATAACACTACTTATTTCATAGTTATCATGTATATGTCCTCTCAATTATGGATCTCATAAGTTGGTTTCCACTTGTGTGAGGTGGATTGAGGAGTTTTTTGTTTCTTTTTTTTTGGATGTGGTTTCTATGATCCTCTTTTATATGTTTTTGTAGTGCTTGTTTGATCATGGTTTTCAAAACCTTGTTTTAGAAAAGTAAATTATATTGTGTAGTGTCTATCTTTAAATTAGGTTTTTATGAAATGTTTTATAAAGTGCTTATTTCCCTTATGATGTTTGGAAAATGGGATACAACAAAAAAATTATTTTAATAGAATTCCCTGGATTCTTGGTTTTTGAAATTAAATGGAATTTTGAAAGGGAAATTTTGTGGGTTTTATTGTTTGGGTAGTGTTTTTGTCGATCGAGGTTATTTAGTTTTTAAAATTAGGGATGGATTTTATTTAAGTATGAACCTTGGTGGAGGTTAATTTCAAAATTCCTTGGTTAAAAATTATGGTTTCAAAGGAAATTTTATTTTTTATGGATATTTTTAGCCGCTATTGTGTGCTTGTTTTTTTGGTTTTGATTCTTTATGTGGTAGAATTGTTTGGTTTATTTTATGAGGAATGATTCAATGATCATGTATTTGTGGTTTTTATTATCCCCCATAATGTTTAAAAGAGTTTCTTCACTTATGATGCCTACCTATACTAAAAGTGTAGTAGTGTATATAGATACTTCATTATGATTAGACCCCATTTTGGATTTCTTAAATCAACATTAACCTTCATTTTCCGATGTTCAAGGGTCAGTAGAAGTAGTGAGGTGGTTGGAAGAGATTGAGGTGATCCTCAATTCTCTCGGGACACCTAAAGCTTCATGGGTGAGAGCTATTGAGAACTTCTTTGTCATTTTTTATCAATGTTTTGTGGGATTCGATGGTGACTTCCGATTTTCATGTAGGTATGTGTTGGGAGATCTTCGGGATGGAATTAGTTCAATGGTTCTATACTGAGGTTAAAAATATGGAGAAGGATATTCATCTTGGGATCCATTTTTAGGGTGACAGATTAGAAAGGGAGTACGTTGATCACTTCTTAAAGTTGGTCATCTTTCCTCGAAGATGGTTATCAGTGATGCTAGGAAATATATTTTCATTGGAGGTAGTCTTCACCCATATAATGGTTTATCCATACTTGTGTCTAGTCTAACATATTTTTTTGATATTTATTATGAGACCATTTGAGTAGAATATGGACATCCTAGGTATTATAATGGTTGGTAATGCCTTCGTTGCCTCTAATGGGTAGAATGTGAACCCTATACATGAGGATCTTAGAGCAAAGGGTCTTTTTCATGGAAATATAATATCTCTAATATAATTCTAGTGTGGGACTCTGAGGAATGGTGAGCCCTTGTGCCTATAGTCTCCTTGATTTTTCCTCCATTATAGAATTTTGGTGTCATATTTATTAGTTTTTTGAGCTGGGATTTTAGAATAGGTCTCAAGTTTGTCTCTTTGAGGATGCGTTGTTTGTTTCTAGGATGATTATATTGATGGTTGTAATCTTGGTTTTGAATCTTTAGGTATTATTATTGGATTTTGTGGATGAATCCATTTTAGGATGTTTTGAAGTATGGTTATCATTATGTTTTATGGTATCCCTGATTTGTTTATGGAATAATGCCACCCCCCGTCTCCCACACTCATGGGTGTTTTATGGTTGGTTGTAAGAACCGTTAATTATGCCTTGTTGTTTTAGAGGACTATTATAGAGAGTTATAGTTGATCCTATTTTCCTATTAATCCTTTTAGGTTCTTTTACTACGGACATGAGAGATGCCTTGGGTGAATGATAAAGTATCTAGAGTGTGTGATCCACCATTTGAGTTTGGTATACTAGCTGGTGGTTGGATATTGTAGTTTTGGATTCACTATGTGAGGGTGATCTAGTTTCTAACCCTATTTTATCTACTTTTGTTGTGACCCTAGGTGAGAGAACTTGTTATTATTTTGAGGCTACATTAATTTATTCTTCCTTCTATTGGGTTTGGAAGTGCTTTTTTTAGAGCATGTTTCTATCATGGATTCTAAGTTGGTCAAGGGTGTATATCCTTGTATCTTCCTTTATAGTATCACCATGTTAGAGGGACTCTAAATAGTAGGTAGACCACATAGGGTAACTATAAATGGTTGGGAGACCATTTTGGGTCTCCCATGTTGTATATGATTCCTTATTAGAGGTTCCAACTTAGTTCATGCTTAGAGACTTTTGATAGTCTATTGGTTGATCAGTTTGATCATTTTTTAGGATCTTGGTTGTAAGCTTGGAGGTATGTTTTTCTTGATTGGTTCTTTTGGTTTGATTCATCATTGGATCTTTCTTCTGCTCTTGCATTTTCTTTTTGATCGTGGACTTTATAGAGGCATAAAGTGTCATGGAAGGGATTTTGTGGCATCCCCATGTCATGGTGTTGTTTATTTTGTAAGATTTTATCTTTCCTTGAGTGGTGCTGAGTTTCGATTGTTGGAAGGATTAAACTTATCTTTTTTGGAGTTTTGTTTTTGGTAGGGTCACAATTATCCCACATAGTTAGCACAAATAATGAAGTTCTTGTGTGAGTGGGTCTATCATTTCGACAGAGCTCTTTTTCACATCTTCCGCACATGTTTTCAAACTATAAATGAATTACCCAAGACTAATTGGGTATCGAGTATTCTTTGGGAGAGGTTCATGGTTTTTTAAAAACATGTGAAACCCAAGGATAAATTGTCTCACATATATTTTTTCAAATAGTAGAACCTGCGCAATTGGTGTACAATTTATCTAACCGTGAATCCAAACTATGTATCCTATCGAGGTGTTTAAAATTTTTCTATAATACCCATTTTTTCCTCTTCAATTAAGAGTTATTTACCCCCCCCCCCCCCACCTCCTTCTCCATAACCTAAGTTAGCTAACTCTTGGGATCTTAGGTATGAGATCCATCCACCTCCAACATGTATTATTTCCATTCATTTGATGATCCAAGAGGTTCAATGTGAGTTCTTCCTATGTTTCCCCCTTCTTCCTCTTCCTCCCTCTCTTATCTTGGATTTGGATTTCCCCATAAACCCTAGATATCTCTTGGATGGTTTTATAGTTCCATTTGGATCAAATGATGGGGTTTTCAGTGTCTAGGGCTTGTAAGGACCATTTCTATCCTCAGGGATGTGGTAATCAATGAAGGTTGTGGGTTTTGAATCATTTCTTCTTAGTTATCATCCCTTTGAGGTAGGTGTTACTATAAAATTGTTTAATTTTGTAATTAAAAGTGTTTTTGTATTTTATAAATTAATTTTTAGTGAAATTATTATTATGTGTGTTATATTTTTGTAATTTGGATCCATTTATTTGAGTTCTGAGATTGGAATAATTGGTTTTTCAAGTAAATTTCATGTTTTTAAGTTGGAAATATAATTTTTATTTATTATAATCTTCATGGAAACTAATTTATGGTATATTCAAATGGTTATAATGTTTTTTAATGGGTTTTTACTGAATTTTGGTTTTTAATGAGTGAAAATAAGATTTTGGAAAGAATTTTTGTTTAAAGTGAGGTGTTGACCTCAAAGTGATTTATAAAATAGGTTCTTTAATAATTTTCGAATTATGATTTTAAATTTGTGTGTGGTTTATACTTTTGAAAATTTATTTGTGTGTTGTGTTAAAATGGGTTGATAGAAATGGATTTCCATTGGCCTTATTTTGGTTTTCAATGAGAAAAACCCTTGTTTGGAGGGTAACTTTGAAATGTTTTTAATGCATGTGTGTTTTCTATCATTTTTAAAATGGGTTTTGGAAATTTTTTATTGAATGTGAAAGGGATTGAAGTTATGATCCATTTTTTGGTGTTAATGTTATTTTTACAACTTTGTATTTAAAATGGTTTATTTTAAAGATAGACATTGATTTACCCTTATTTTATTTACTCATTAAGTGGGTTCTTGATCACTATGTGACGTTGGTGATCTAATTTTTTGGGAAGGGGATTTTTATTCCATGGGTTCAAGTTATATTTGTTTAGGTATATTATTTATTAGTTTTTAGGGGTGAGGGTAGTTATGGTTTTTCCTTGTGTATTAAATATGGATTGATTCCACTAGGCCTCACTCCATTTGTACTGGTCATGGGCACCTGGATAATAGGTGGTAGCCTAGATCTCTACTACACTAATGGGTCTCAAACTACTAGTGTCCCTCCAAGCATTATAAAAGGACTATATGAGGTGTTTCATTCAAATAAATAACGGTGTAAGCTACTCAAATGGGTTACTGTTAGGTGCAACATATGTCTGAAAGTTGGTCTGTTTTAAGATAGTCTACGATATCCTCACATTAGGTATCCTAGGGTATATACCATGACACATTCTATTTATCAATTCTTGGTTATTTATTTAGGGGAGTTTTATTTGGTTCTTGCTTGTATCATTTCCCCTATATTCAATGATATTAAACCTTTCTTGTCTGTATGGTTACAAGACTTGTGTTGTGTATGGTTCTTGATTTTGTGATTTGTTTGATCAATGTAAATGTGGGGTCATTTATTTAGGAAATAATTTTTAAAATACATTTAAAAACCCATTTTGAATTTTAAAGGCTATTTTTTGGTCTCTTTAAATTGTTTTACAAAATGGGTGTTTCGTTTTAAATATTGCTTCAATAGGTGAAATGTTTTAAGGTGAACATTTTCATTTTAATAAAAAAAATGGGTTGTTTTGAAAAATGATAATGGTGTGTTTGATTTTGGAAATGTATTTGGTAGGTACCTCTGTTTAAAAATTCATCTGTTTATCTTGGAAAATAAAAAGGAACATTTTAATAGGTGGTTATAGAATATTCTAGTTTTTCTTAAGGTATGTTAGAAAACCCTATTTTATAGTTTATTTTTTGAATATAATTAATGAATTTTCTTATGAAACATATTTCATTGTTTCGGTGAGTTGTGGTGACCTACAAGACACACTCCTTGGTTTAAGTGAGTTGTGGTGGCCTGCAAGACACACTTGATTGAGATCATATATTAGACACACTCCTTGGTTTTGTGTTACATGAATGTGTATACATGCCAAAAACCAACTCTAGGATTGAAAATTATCATTTTCAACAATAAAAAATTCAATTTCTAAAACAGCATGAATACCATCCTCATTGTAAGAAATAAGTAGAACACATGTATACTTGACATAAACAAAAGTATTGTTGACCTAAATGAATTTTTTACAATATATAAAAGTATTTATGCATGGATAGTATGCCCAAAAAATCCTATTGAACTTCACCTTTTATCGATCAACTTGATTATTCAGTGAGACATACTCAACAATGTCCAAATGATAAATAATCTGATTGTTGAGAGACAACAGTTCCATAAGTAATGGAACCAATGTATATGATTTATCTCAATCACCATACACTTTTACAATTGCCTTCTGTTTTTCATTCCATGTTTTTTCATATGATATCTTATAGTTCAAAATTTATTGTATTCGTTACAGAAAAAGGGTTATGGGATTGTCCTGACATGTTCATATCATCTCAATAATAACTGTTGATATAAAATCTATATCAAGTGAAGAGTGATCCTTTAACAAAATTATATGTACACAAGTATGTGGGCCTTCAAATTTTGTTATCTTATAACATGCAAAAAAATTATCATATATTTCCCTCAATAGAAATTTACATTCTCGACCATAATTATCACATCAAATGAGATATTTTTTCTTCTTCAACTCATCAACCACAAATGTGAAATATAAATCCATGTGGTATTTTTTAATAACATTTTTCATGGGAAATTTACTTTCAAACTCTTACCTGATATAGATGGTGTTATCAGTTAATGCATATTTATTCCCTATATTGATAGGGTATCCAAATGCTAGTGTAATGACATCTCAATAAAAATTTTATCCATGAAATATTCCTTAAACTAAAGAATTAAATACTATAGGATGATTACTAGTAATAGGTGTATGATATGGATGCCTATATATCATAAGAACCTCACATGGTTCATTCCCCACATCACCCTCACCCACATCTTATCCTAATGCCTCTATAGATACTTTATCCTCATATATAACTATAATTCATTATATCAAAAGTACACAAAGATATTTCCCCTAAATTTCCTTCCAAATTATGATCATCTTATTCATAATTTGATTCCATCACAAGATTCATATGAGGAGGAAATGGATAAGAGTGTTGTGAAGTATCAGCTTCTATAGAGATCACAAAACATGGATCTGTAATAATAGGTTGCACCACATCAATATCAGAAATCACCATATACAATTCCATCAGACCATTACTATAATATTTTCTGAATAAAAAATATGAATCCCTCCAATCCACATCATCGACCAGAGGGTACTCGATGTTTCAAAAAATTTCAAGATATTGAAGATATCGGTATGTTATTGAAGTAATTTATGGATCAACCTTCAGTTTTAACTGACTATGAATCTTATTGGTAAATTAATCCAATGTCACACAAACATGAATATTTTACACTCTTTCAGGTTAAAAATTATAGCTATACCCCTTATTTTGTATAAATTGCCTCACTTTTCCAATATATTTGTGCAGACATGATTACAAAGAAAAAATCATTAATAAAATATTATATACTACATGAAAATTATAAATTATTTAAATTGGTTATGATAAAATAATTGAATTTATCATTATATTTTTTTATATGGATGGGTTTATCATTATTTGATAAACCAAAAAAAACCTGAGGGGTGCTCCTTTCGTATCTATTAGCTCTAATTTCTGCAACCACCAGTCTCTTCTCAGACATGGCGTAAAGATACACCTTCAAATAAAAATAGTTCTTGAAGAACACCATTTTATTACAATTATGCTCACATGTAAGTGAGGGGTTCTAGGATTTTCAAATGCATAAAAAAATTTAAGTGGACACAGAGGTCATTATATACTTAGAAATAAGGATGACACCCATGTCAACAATGAGGAAAACAAAATGAAATTATTATAAATTCTATTAATAAAAAAACATGACATTCATTTTCAATCATATATTGGTAGGTCATATCAATATCAACCAATTATTATAAAATAAATAATTGGATACAAAAAAATAAACATGCGATTTCAATCATACATTAAATAGTGATCTGAAGATTAATAAACATTCTATATTTGTATCATGTTTGTTTGAGATATTTATTATGTTCTAAATCTTGTCACTTTACATACTATATTTAATAAATATATATATATATATAATCACTATTTAAGTATATTTGTGGTTTTATTTTTCCCAAAAAAATTTAATAAAATGTTATATATTTTTATACCACGTCATCAAATTCTTCATAAATTTTAATTACTTATTAATAAATAACCATGACTTGATCTTGAGACTTATTATGGATTAGTTTATCATTATCTGATAATCTAACTAAAACCTATAGGAGAACTCCTAGATTCTCTATTATCAAATATACCCGTAACCACTAGTCTCCTTTCAAATCATGACACCTATTTTCAAATGCTTCTTGTGGAATGCATGTTCACGAACGCCTATTTTGGATCACCTCTTATTGAATGCATTTTTATTACAAAATTACTCACATGAATGTGATAGGGTCGAGGGGAATGAAATGCATAACAGTTTTTAGGTGGGCACGTTGGTCCTTGCATACTAAGTGAGAGATTACTCACAGGTCATCAATATAGAAAAGGAAATACAATTATTACAAATTATATAACCACGTACACAAAAAAAGACACACAATTTCAATTATTCATTGATTGGTCATCTCAATATCAGTCGTCAAACAATAATCTTAAAAAAATTTAGTATACTTATTATATTCTACAAATTATATAAAATTACCTATTACTATATGTAATATATATTAAATATCTACACCTATTTTCAAAAAAATTAACTTTTCAATGTGTATGTATATATATATTTAATAAAAAAATTAATAAATTTAATTAAAAGTAATATAATTTACACTTACATAACAACCATTACAATATTGTACACTTATGTAATTTTAATTTTATAAAATTGCATATGTATATATAATATATTATTTCATTCTTCTACTTTCCAAAATATAAGTAATTATATTTTATACTTTATTACTTGGAATAATAATTATATATACATAATATAATTTAAATTTATTAATAAAGATTATTATTAGTAGTAAATAAAAGTAATATAATTTACACTTAAATAAAAACCATTAAAATAATATAAACTTATATTATTTTCAATTTAAGAAAATTACATTTGTATATATAATTTCTTTTCATATTTCTACCTTCCAAAATTTAATTAATTATATTTCATACATTATTACCTAAAATAAAAATTATTTAAACTTAATATAATTTAAATTTATTATTTATATAAAACATGTTTATACCATTAATAAAAATAAATTTATATATATTTTAAAAAAAAATTAAATATGATACTTAATATAAATAATATATTTTTAATAAATTATATAGCTTGTGTATAGAATATTATAATTTATATTTATATTACTTTAAAAATAACACATTTTATATACATATAAATCTATTCAACACTCTATTTAAATTAAAAATATATACATTTTTTAAAACATTATTATTTCCCTAAATATAAATTACATTTTATACACACCATATTTAAATTTCCAAAACATTCCATGTGAATCATATCATACAAAAAACAATAACTTGTTCCTAAATTAAATCATACAAAAGGCATTAATGTATACATTCATGAATTCATGCATCAATACATATTAAATAAATAAACCATACAAAAAAACACTAATTTATACATCTATATAGTAATGCATCACATATTAAATAAATAAACCCTAAAAAATAAACACAATTAAACAATTAAAATTTTAAATAGAAATATTACCTTCTTAAATGCAACAAATATATGTTGAAAAATATTTTCTGTAGGGCTTTATAGTATAATCTAGAGGAGAGAAATGAGATTTAGGGGGGTGGCCCACCTTTTAAATTTTTTGGTCAGGAAGAGGTGTGAACCCCATTCACACCTCCTTAATGACTTTTATGAAAGAATATTGAATGGGGTTCACACTTCTCTCGAAGTAGAGAAAGTAGACTGAACCTCATTGACCGTTCTTCCTCATATTAGAATAATGTGAATATGGTTTATGCTTCTCTGATCCCATTTTTTAAAATATGCATACCCCTATCCATTTTGTGTAAAAAAATTAAAAACCTATTTTTAAAAAAACTGACAAACAACTTCTATTGTACTTCTATAGTGTAACCCTATACTACATTGATCCTCTCGCCGTAGTAATGAACCACACTATGTACATGATCCCTCTATTTCCCAAGCATCTCTAGTCATGCTAGGTTATTCTCTTCAACTATCACCCTAGTTACACAAATCTGGTGTATGGAATCTACCTCAACTGTTTAGCTATTTTGGTGGTGCTTAAGAGGGTCAATAAATTTTTTTATCCATTTCAAAATATATCTTATATATCTGTCTTAGTGTGGTACATTTAAGAATTACCCATTTCCAAGCCCAAAATTCCCCACATTTAATATTTTTCTCTAAAATACACCAACTAAAAATATATTTATTTCCTACCAATAATATTTTATAAACATGTTTAATTAGGTAATAATAGTCATAAAAACATAAATGAAAACGTATGCATGTTTTTGAGTTATCATATCCACCCTCACATAAACTCTTTCATGTCGTTAAGCACAATATATCTATATATTCACCAAGAAAAAACTTCTTAAAATCTTTCAAACATCATAGTCACAATACCACAGATTGACACAAGGGTAGCGTTATCTTTTATTAGTGATAAGAAAAAATCACTGATAAAAGTCTCACCTTTAACATCGCTCGCTAAGAGATCTGATAAAGGTAACATTTATCAATGCTAAAAAAATAATGATAATGGTGTACCATTTATCAATGATTTTTGTAGTGCAGATAAAAGATATATTTATGAACGCTATTCTTAGCACTGATAAATGTTTTTAATAAAAAAATATTATTAGTTTATATAAAAATATTATATTTATATTAAAAAAAAGTTTATTTATATAAATTAAATAAAAACACATGTTTATAATTAATATATAGTTTTAAATAATTTAGATATAAATATATATTAAAAAATATTTACAAGATTATAATTAAATAAATATAAAATAATAATAAATTTTTTTAAATAATAAATATATTTATAATTATATATTTATAATTATATATTTATAATTATATATATAATTTTTAAATATATATATTTATAATTATAATTATAAATAAGTATATATTTATATTTATATTTATATAAATATTTGTCTTTAATGAATTTGTTTAATAAATATATTGATGAGTAGGTATAATTGACGCATACATATGTTATGTATTCATCATGAATTCTCTTTTATATAGTACACCCTTATTACTATTCATGTTATCCATATATGTGATGACTATGATCCAGAGTCCCACTTTAATTTGAAATATGCTTTTATTGGCCCTCTGAAGAAGATTGATGTTCTGTTTCTTATGAATATAGTGAAAGACATTGAGCATCATCACTTCTTCCCAGAGCATAAGGGGGAGTCTATATCTCTTCATAACCGAATCACTCACAACTGATCCTTGGTAGTTGTTCAAGAAAACCCCAAGATCCTAGAAGGCCGACTTGTTGGATGTAATTTTTCAATTCTTGTGTTTCTGGTGATTTTATAGGATGAGAATCTATGGAATCTTGACTCTTTGTGGTCTCATATTCATAGGATTTGGGGCTTCGATGGATGGAACATCATATTCATTGGGAAATGATTTCATCACATTATATTTCCCTCTAATGATCTCAATACTATAGCTTGGGGTTGTGGCCTCATCCCTCTTAAACTGGGATTTCTGAAAATCTAGGAATTGGATCATCTATTTGATCCTGAGAATCTCAATAAATCAACGTCCCATACCTGTATTCTAATTCATTTTCTATGTTGGTTCTTCTAAAATTTATAAATTTCTTGGGATGTGGCATCGGCTATCAATGTTCCAATTCAGATTGATTGAGAGAAAGAACAAGCCATGTATGGGAAATTTATAAGGATCATTATTGAGGTAGGATTCTCTTATATTTCGATTGAGTTTTTTATTTTTGTTTTTATTAAGCATTGACTTGAACTCTATATTGAATACAAGGGACAATCGTATTTATGTAAAGTTTATAGCTCTATCAAAGATATTCCTGAGAAGTGTTGAAGAAACATCTTCTTCTTATCTTATTGGAAGAGAAGTCACAATAGAGAATCTTGCAAGGTTGGACCTAGAGCTATTGATTTTAAAAGATTGTGTTTGAATTTGGATGGGAATGCGGTAAGAACCTCTTTGAAGCATACTTCTCAGGGTGCTAGGAATGCATAGTCTCATAAGGCCAATGTTGAGGATTCCTCTACTGTAGGGGTTTCTTCTACTGTTTCCCTCATAAGGGATTCATCGGGGGTGCCTAGCCTAGTCAGGCCTAAGGATTTGTCCAATGGTAAGGACCTTATGGGTGAGGACTTGAACAGTCACAGGTCTGGTATTTTTAAATAAGAGCAGGCATTTGAATAGATTGTGCATACAGTGGGTGTACAGTTCGGTCTTGAGCAGATCAAAGGTGCTCTAGTGCTGCATCTGCATCCCCATGGTTGTGAGCATAGGGAAATTGAAAAACAACACACTACTTAGGTGGTAAATGTTTAATTGATCTAGGATCAATCATTATCTTTTGAGTAGTAATAATAGGATGATAAGGAGAGGCAAGTTGTGTGTAAGAAAAAAAAATTTGGGCTAAGATTATAGCTAATGAAGCAGTGCCTATTATTGTTAACCTTGGTCAAACTGGTTTTGAAAGGGATGTCCATAAAGAAGTTGATGAGAAATTGGTGCATGAGTATTATTTATCCAGCAAAGGAAATAACAAGATAGAGATTGATGTCTCCCTAGTTATAAAGGTTGTTTCACATGGGGAGTCTCCTCACTTGACAGGCTCTAAGGGTAGCCTCTCATGGAGAATGTTTCTCATTCGAAGAGGGATGAAACAAAAGGTGATTGGAGACAAACTAAGACATGGAAATGGGATCATAATCCAAAAAACATGGTTGAGGATGAGGTAGATATGATTGGGTTGTTTCATGTTTTTGTGGCTGGTCTACCAGGTCCTCTTCAAAGGGGCTCACTCGAGCAGGTTAAACTCAGAGAAAAGAGGCTCACTTGAGAGGTTCTAAGGGGAATCTCCCTAGTTATAATGGATGTTTCACATGGGAAATCTCTTCACTTGATAAGCTCTATGGGGTAGCCTTTCATCGAGAATGTTTCTTATTCAAAGAGGTAAGAAATAAAAGGTGATTGGAAATAAACTAAGACATGGAAACGAGATCATCATCCAAAAAACATGGTTAAGGACGTGGTAGAGATGATTGGGTTTTCTCATGTTGGTGTGGCTGGTCTACTAGGTCTTCTTCAAAGGGGCTCACTCAAAGCAAGTTAAACATGGTTGAAGTGCTCTCTTCTCTTCAATTAGAATAATTCACAGTTAGAATGAGAATCAGCTCATGACATCTCTGATCATGATTGTTGATATGGCCCAGATTTTACTCCTTTTTAGTTTTCTTTTTTGGATGAGGGACTTATCTTTGTTTTACCTCGTCGATTCTCTTTTTCATGTTTTGTCTTTTATTTTTCAATAAATTTTGGTAGGAACACATTCATCTAACTCATGGACCCTTTTGGTATACGATTCGTTCATGTAATACCCATGAATCTTTTAAGTTCGCATACAAACTTATAAAATTACAATAAATATAATAAATAATAAATGTATTTATTGTATTTATAAATATAAATTTTTAATTATATATAAATAATTTTTAAATATATTTATTTATAATTATAATTATAACTATATATAAATATATATATTTCAATAAATATAAAATTAGATACATATATTATAGTTATATATATATATATATTTCAGGACTCAATTGACTCGATTGTTCATATGCATAATCTTGATCTCCCTGAGAATATTACCCAAATTGTTGATAATTATCACTTCGCTAATACTAATGATCTCGTTATTTGGGAACCGGTGCGCAATGGGATCCTTAACTCCAAAATCTATTATAAGCTCTTTTTTAACAATGATGACAATATACACCCCTGGCTAGAGCATTTTAACAAACCCTGGATAAAACCCTCAAGATTTACTTTAGTCTGGAGGATTTCTCATTAAAGAATTCCCATAGATAACTGCCTTCAAAATTTCGGAATAACTCTTTATTCAAAATGTCGTATGTGAAATCAACATAGAGAGGATATTAATCACCTCTTTCTCTCATGTGACACAGCTACTGCTCTCTGGCATTATATTCTTGACATTTTTGAGTGCAGATGGATTTTCCTTGACACCATCAGCAGGAAGATTCATAACTGCTTGAAGTTGTCTACGTCTCAGCAAATCAAAATCCTTTTGGTTGCGGTGGTTGTATAACGTCTCCACATTATCTGGTATGGTAGAAATTATTTAATTTTCTGCAACAACTCTTTTAAAATTTTTGCAGGGAAAACGAGAATCCTCATGGCTATCCGTGAAGCATCTTCTATCCAAAAGGCTCACCACAACAATTCGGTCCGTGACCTTGGGATCCATAGGCGTGTTGGGGTGGAGGGATTTACCCTCGTCCCCACTCCACTCATAAAGTTTTTTGGCTTCCCCCTCCTCCGGGATGTATTAAAATCAATGTGGATGGAGCCTCCAAAGGAAACCTGGGACCAGCGGGCTGTGGTGCCGTTTTCAGAAATCATATGGACCAAATCCTTGGATGCTTTTATGGATCATGTCGTTCCACTACTTATTTGGAAGCTGAGATGATGGGTGTCATCCATTCCATCACCTTTGCCAGACTTCATAGATGGGACAATATATGGATTGAGAGTGACTCTACTACAATCATTCAGGCCATCTGAAATGGTACAATTCATCTTGCTTGGCCTCTTACTGCCCGCTGGATGAACTGTTTGAATTTGCTTATTGGGCTTAACTTCATTTCCACTCACGCCTTCCGTGAAGCCAACATGATCACTGATGGGCTTGCCAATCTCGGAATTGCTCACGAATTACACTGGATGGACGATCTCCCTTCTGATTTAATCCCGTATTATGCTCGGGATGTCTACAAAATTCCTTCCTTTAAAATTGTGTAACCCCTTTCTTTTTTATCAATAAAATTTTCTACCTTTTAAAAAAATGTAGTTATATTTAAATAATTCAAAAATTATAATTAATATATTATTTATATAAAATTATAAATATAATAAATATATTTATTATAATTTCATAAATATTTAAATATATATATATAACTATAACTATAAATAATTATAGATTTATTATAATTTTTATTTATAAATAAATATTTTTTATTTATAGTTATAATTATAAATAATTATATATTTATTTAAATAATATAAAATTCTAATAAATATATTTATTATATTTCTAATTTTATAAATATATATAATAAATACATTAATTATATATATTTATAAAATTATAAATATAAGAATTACATTTATTGGGCCACTGATGCGAGGATGATTGGTAGGGGATGAGGGTAGTCGATCCAATTTGTATGGCCGGTGATTTGTGCAAATGACCATTAGAAGGTTATTTGGGTTTTTCAAGTCATAATAAATGTATGGGTCTTTGGGTTATTTAATGGGTGGGTTATCCCTTAGGGGGGATATGACTTGCTCATGGGGGTTGATATGTGTGTGTGTGTTTCAATATAATTGTACCCCTAGAACCTAGAATATATATATATATATATATTAATTATATATATTTATTGTATATAATTATTAATATAGTAAATATATTTATTATAATATTATAATTATATATAATTATATTTTTATCTGAATAATTATAAAATTATAATAAATATCTATATTATATATTTATAATTATATACAAAAAATATATTTATTATATATATATTTATTATATATAATTAAAAATATAAAAAAATATTTATTATAATTATATAATTATATATAAATAAATATTTATTTATAATATTTATAATTTTATAAATATATATATATATAATTATTATATATATAAATATGAATAAAGATGTATTTATTATATATATAAATATATAATAATATAAATAAATTATTAACATTATATCTTTATCATCCCTAAAAAAATACTAATAAATGTCCATTTTATTAGCGCTTTCTATTTTACCATAGATAAAATTGACCTTTGTCAATGATTTCTAATTAGTGCTTATAAAAGTGTTATCCAATTTTATAAATGAACTCTAACAGTCGACTTCTCTCTCACAAACTTTTAAGATTTTGTGGAACCCTTCATCTGCCACATCGCCACTCTCATTGTCACTACTCTACTAACCGCCACTGCTCTATCCCCCTACCCTCCACCAATATTATACCCTCATCTTCTCATCACTGCTGCTTTACGCACCTCTCTCTACTTGCCTCTCTCGCTGTTTCCCCTCTCGTTGCCTCCTATCTCGCTGGTGCTCTCGCTGCCACCACCACCATTGCTCAATGCCATACCCTCACAACACTATCATTGTTCTACCTTCGTGGATGAACCCAAAGGTAAGGGTTGACCCTTTTCTTGTGATTTCAATGTGTTTATGGTATTTGGATATATTTTTGAGCTCTGTTCATCCTATATTTGAATTTACAGACCATTCATCATTGATTTGTGATAGTTTACCCCATGTGTTTGTCATTGAATTTGAGAAGCATGATTTTTTTCATGTTTAAATCAATGTTTTTTATATCAAAGGAAAACATTAAATGTGTTTATGTGTTATTGTAAGGGTAATTCATGTTTTATGTTATTTTCATTTCAATTCCAATGACTTCTCAATTGGGGAACTTGTTAAAAATATTTTATAATAAACCATGCACACCATGTGGTTGATAAATTGCATGAATTATCTTTATACAAAAATATATTATTTTATAAGGTTTTTTGGTCATCAAAGTGAATTCTCAATATGAAAAATATTTTTACTTTTCATTTCAATTAATACTTACAATGAGATCATAAGTTTTCTCTTAGAAATATTAATAGAAATGGATGCCTTAAGTTAAATAATGTTGATAAGAGTCAAAAGGATATGGGAGGAGATTATATTAGGAATAAAATTTTTGAGTTTCAGGAAAAATATTTAAGGAAATGGTGTAACATGAATTGGTGTAATTGACTCCCTTTTTAAGTGAAGATGAAGGCAATTTTTGAAGCACAAGTTACATTTTCAATAATGTGATACTACTATTCTAGGTTCTAAGAAAGGAAAGTGGAAAAATAAGAGGGTAGTTGATTTTTGATCTATCCACATGAAAAAAATCTATTCTGTAAATATTTTTTTACCATTTTTTGTGTCCTTTACTCTAATTATATCAAATTTTCCCATTTTTTTATTTTACTCAGGTAATTAATTTTCAAAATATTTAATAGTTTTAATGAAAAAAATTAAAATTGATATTTTTACCTAATGTGAACCTACGAATTTAAAATTTTAAAATCATTTTATCAAATAAAATTTTTAATGATGCGAAACATTAATTTTAAAATAATTGCACATAATGTGTAAAAACAGTATTTAGAAAAAGTGTGTTTTCAAGCATCAAAGTTATGTGTAAGATATAATTATAAATATTATCAATTTTCATAAAATAAATTGGTTTATTATAAAAAATCTTTTAACTTTAAAAATAATCCAAAATATACTTTTACCTTTAAAATGTTTTAATTAAAAGAAAAGATCAAAAATTATTTTTATTATAATGAAAATAATACTCTTATTTTATAACGATAAACATTTGTTTTATAAATTTTAAACAATATATTTAAAATGGGAATCATTATTCATTAAATATGAATTTTATCAATTTAGAAAAAAATTCAGTTATTTATTATATACTGATTATGTAATGAAAGTCAACATTTAATAAATAAATATATTTTTCACTTTTCATTTAAAAATCTATTATTTTAGAAAAAATCCCAAAATCATTTTAATATAATTTTGATATATGTAATTAAAAATTATTTTATTATATAAAAATCAAGTTACAAATTGTGAAATAAATTAATTTTAATAAAAAAATACATCAATGGAAAATAATAATATTTTCAAGAAATTAATATTTTATTAATATATCTTTTTTACATCATTTTCATAGGGTGGTTACTTCTATTTCAAGAAATACGTAAAATTTCAAGAATTGATAAAATATTTCAATATTTATTTAAAATAAAATGTCAGGTTTAATAAATTATTTTGGTTTTAAAATCAGTGCTAATCACGTCTTGATGTTTTAAAAAAATCATGTGTTAACTAAATTTCAAACCAATAGTTTGGTTCTTTTTAATGTGTTAAAAATGTCTGAGAATGTTTCTTTTTTAACTAGTGAGTTAAAACATGTGGTATATATTTATAAACACTCTTTTTAGCCTTGGTTTATTTTTATATAAACATTTTTGGGTGTTTAAATCTTTTAATACTTCCAAATGAGATGGATTATTTCCAAATGGTGTGTTTTCCCTTGTGGATTGGATTTTGAAACTTATTATTTCTTTGAATGTTTTTTAATTAATTTTTATAGGGTAGTTTGAATTCAAATTTTAGTTTCAAAGTTGTATTGATAAAAATGTTCCTAATAGTAGATTAAGATGGATTCTATAATTGATAAAATGGATTGACATTCCAAGCATGTTTTGAAAAGAGAAGGCCCATTTGAAATTTTATGAAAATGAGTTTTCATATAATGTGTGATACCATCTTAATGCCCTTTGATTCTTGTATGAGAATTGTATCTTGTGATATTATATGGGGATGTTTATTATTGATGAATTTTATATGTTATTTTGGTTTGATTTATATTTGGATACATCTTATAGGGGTAGGAGGTGAGTTCTAATATATTTCAAATGCTTTTCACGTGATGCATGTAGTTTGTTGACAAGTGTCACCCCCATTTGACTCATATTGGGAGTCTTAGGTAGATACAATGTGAACTTTGTGTGGGAAAACCATATTGTAATAGTGGTATGACTTATTCTAGTAGATACTTTTTATATGATTCCATGGGTAAAGGCATCCCAGGGAAATTATCTTTATTGATCCTATGGACGAAAACATTCTAGGGATAACACAATCCTTGTAGTTTTCCTCAAGTTGTGTGACTTAAAATGGTGGTTCTTAACCCTGTTCTTTCTTCCTTCTTTGTATGGTTTTCTTTTCAGATTTTTTGAAAAGGGATTGTGAAAGGTTTTTAAAGAAGGAATAAAGGAAAGTGTGATTTTTAAGTGTTTTCAAACTATTATAATAATGATTTTGAAAAGTGTTATCAAATGAGAAAAGTTATAATGGTTTTTATTGTCAAGGGAATTTTTTTTCAAGTGATTATTTTCATTTAATTAAAATCTTATAAAAATAGTTTTACCACACTTTTATGTGTTACAACTTATTTGTTAAAACATTATAGAAAATATTTATTTTTCTAATGTATTATTGACTAGATTTTTAAGGATGTAATATGAAATTGATATCTTAGATTTTGTAGGTTGTGGTGACCCATTGGAATTTTATATTAGGCTAATATTTTATAGGTTTAGGTTTGTTCCAGCTTGTTTTACTTCCTTTGGATCTTCATAGAGGGATATATGGTTAGATTTTGACATTATTTGAACATATTTTGTGTATTTATTTTTCTAAATATTAATATTAATGAATCAAATATGATGGATATGAATAAAAAATGGTTGGATTCCAATTCATATGACAGAAACTATGAAGATGGAGTGAAATATTTTGTTAAGTTTTCAAAAGATCATGTATATGAGTCATCTCAAATCCATTTTATGTATTTACATTGTCGTTATTCGAGAACAATTAGTCCAGAGGAGTTATAAAAACACTCAATCTATCATGGAATATATCAAAGTTATAAATGATGAAAAAAACATAGGGGAAAAGTGAATGTATCTAGTGGATTTGATATCACATCATTTTATGGATCATCTGATATGATTAAAATTGTGGACAATGAAGAATACTATATCAATGATATGATTATAGATGTTAATGATGATGATGGTCATATTAAGGAAATGACAATGAAAGTTTCAGATGAACTTGGTGATTATCCAAAATTGATTGATGTGTTAAAGAGTTGTACAAAGACCCCATTGTATGCTAGTTTCACAAAATATAAATCATTTTTAGCCATACCAAATTTGTTTAGTTTGAAAGTAGTCAATGAATGTAGTGACTCTAGTTTTAGGGAAATAATTTCTCTATTGAATGATATTCTCCCAAAATACAATTATATCCTTATCTAATCATATGACACAAAACAAATACTATTATCTGTGGGTATGATCTATAAAAGAATACACACCTTCCTGAATGATTGTATACTATTTCTCAATGGCCAAAAATCAGTTATAGAATGACCAATGTGTTTTGATTCTCGATACAATAAAGATGAATATGTTCCTACAAAATTTTTATGGCACTTTCCAATCATTCCAAGGTTTAGGTTCCTATATTTAAGTGAGGAGACTACAGAGTAATTGATTTGGCATGCAGATACAAGAAATAAAGATGGGAAACTACGTCACTTGGAAGACTCTCCTCAGTAGAAGAGAATTGATCATGAGTTTCCTGAATTCGGAAACTATATGAGAAACCTTTGTCTTTTTTATCTACAGATGGATAGAATCCTTTTGGTTTTCAATTTGGAACCCATAGTACATGGTCGATTATGTTGTTAAATTATAATTTTTCATTTTTTTATGCATGAAACAAAAAATACATCATGTTATCCATGATTATATCAGGACCAAAACAACTAGGTATTGATATTTATATTTATTTGAATCCATTGATTATGGATTTGAAATTATTGTGGTATTCGAGTATTGCATTGTATGATTATTATAGAAATGAAGATTTGATGTGGGGAGCCATGTTGTATAGGACGATAAATGAGTTTCTTACTTATGGAAATTTTTCTGAATATAGAATTTAAGAAACTCAAGGGTATCCCTTTTTCGAACAAGGTACATAATCAATTAGGTTGATACATTCATTGAAGACTGTGTTTCTAGGACAACATAGATTTCTACCTTGATGACATAAGTACCTATCTTGGAAGACATCATTAAATGGATGTTCAAACTAATATACATCAGTAATTCCACTAACAGGTGATCAACTTTTTAAGAAAGTGAAATATATGGACACTACTTTTAGTAAAACATTTTTGAAAGACCTTACAAAAACTGGTTTGAAAAGAGATCAGTTTTTTTTCAATTACTATACTGAAATTGTATATATGTCAGACATTTTCTTGATGTTATACATGTTGGAAAAAATGTATCTGATAGTGTTATTGATACATTGATAAATTCACCTAAAAGGGATGGAATTAATTCTAGGATTGAAATGGTTGACATGGGAATATTATAAGAGTTGGAACTAGTGAAGGGTGAAAAATGAAATTTTCTTCCTCTAGCTTCATACACTTTTTCCAGGAATGAGACAGATTATTTTTTCAACTTCTTAAAGGAAATAAATCTATTAGAAGGGTATTCAGTGAATATCAAGAATATTGGTTCAATGAAAGATATAACATAAAAGGGTCTGAAATCACATAACTGCCATGTTTTGATGCAAGATCTAATTATTATATCTTTACGTTGAATTTTTTCCAAGAATTTGTATCATACATTAACCAAGATTTGTTTATTCTTCAAAGATATATACAGTAAAGTTATAGACCTAACAAAATATTTGACTATGGAAAGTGAAATTGTAGTCATTTTATATGAATCATAAATTTTCTTCCTGCTAGAATTCTTTGATATGATGGTTCACTTGATGGTTGAATTGGAGAGAGAGATTCAACGATATGGTCATGTACACTATAGATGGATATACCCCATTGAATGTTATATGAAGATTTTGGTATGGTATATTAAAAATTGAAGTCATCCAGAGTGTTGTATTACAGAGCGATGTATTTTTTACAAATTCATTGAATTCTATACAGAATACATGTCCAGTTTGGAAAGCATTGGTCTACAAAAATCTCATCACACTAGGTGGCTTGTGGGGAAAGCAATTTCTTGAAGTGATGTTGTCACAATCAATATTAGAGATCGGGATTAGGCCCACCTTAACATTCTTCAAAATATTTTGGAGGTTTCCCATATATTGAAACCCACAAATAAGTTATTAGTAATTTGAATCCATCAAGGGATGAAATATGGATATCAAATACACATAATCAATAGTTTATAGGATGGTTTGAGGACCATATTTTTAAGGAGTCAGTTGAAAATCCGGATTCTATTTCAGAATTACTTAGATCGATAGCCATAGGACCAAGTGTGTATGTATTATATTATAATTATTTTTTAATTAAGGGTTATATGTTCTATAAAAATAAACATGATAAAGACAATACCATGAAAAATAGTGGAGTTACACTTATGGCTGAAGTGATGCATGTTTCTAGTGATATAGATAGAAATTCAATTTATACGAATATGTTATACTTTAGAATCATCAAATAAATATAGGAGTTGGATTATACAACATTCCAAGTGCTATTTTTCAATTAATGTGGGTTGATAAAAGTATTGTTGTTAATATATATGAATTGGGATTCATAAAAGTGGATTTTAGTAAGTAAGGGTACAAAGATGAACCATTTATAATGGAATCATAGGTTGTACAAGTATTTTATGTTCTAGATCCCGCAAATTGAAAATGTTAAATTGTTCTGTAATAGACCAAAACCACAGAAGGCTTAGATGAAAATTCAATTGTGGATGACACTGTCATTAGGACATTGAAATCATTTTCTATTGGTCTCAAATGTATATAGGGTCTTGTATTTCAAAGGAGACTACAATGAGGGTATTTGGATACTCTATAGAGGGGTCAAATCCCTTATGCCTTAAAAAAGGAGTTCAATAATTAGGTTTTAAATTTTTTATAATATATTTTTTATTACCTCATGTTAATATCTATTCGCTTCTACATTTGTGTAACCTAAATTAAATGGTCAACCCCTTCTACAAATGATGACTTATGCAAGTCTTGCTGATCCCAATCTTGATGAACAAGAGGACTCTCAAGATGATAATGCTTCCAGTACAAAGGAATGATGACCTTTGGTACATGAAGATTCTACCACTCTAGAGAAACTATATGTTTATCAACGAGCTGATTCTCCCAGTGCTGAGGTACAATGACCTTTTACACATTCCAGTTCTACTGCTATAAAAGAACAACATTTTGACAATATTTAATCCATGTAAATGGTAGGTGAATAAGTACCAGTGATGCATAAAAAGTAGGAACATTTTAGTTTTATTGTTTTATTAATAATCATTAAGAAAAAAAAGAAAAGGCATAAAATTTCAGATTATATGGAATGTACAGGTCCATAACGTTGACCACAAAAAGTCCATGTTACATAATTACATTAGAGTTATCCCTTGGTAATGTGTTCTGATTGATATAGAATCCTGACACAATGTTGTTCCCATGCTTAAGATAATGATGTGGGAAGATATTATGGTACCACTATAATATCATTTCTTTATTTTCCTAAAAAATAAAATAATGAAACATTGATTTACTCTTTATCATCCTTTGAAGATTTAATTTATTATAGATTAATCCCATAAAAAATATGTATTAATTCTCTCTAGAAGGATTCACATAGGATTTCACACAATTCTAATAAGACATCATCTTAATGATATCTAAGGGAAAATAAACCTTCACACACTGCTTATGTATGCCCACCTGATAAACCAAGAAGTGTGGGATACGTTTACTCGCTGTTGGTGGGGAGCAGTCTTTTCAGGTACATTGTGGCTAGTAATAAATTATTTTCCAATATATGTATTCATTACGTTGATTGAAAATTTGTTATTTATGAAATAGAAACTGAGTGTTGAAAATATGGAATGGTAAGATAAACCAATGTACCCCTACCATAAAGCAAGGATGGGGAATGCTTCACTTGAAAACAAATATCACGTATTTAAAATATATTGTAATAATTTTATGTGACATGAAACAAAAACATATTTATGTTCCTCTATTTATATACAAAATGATGAATCCAAATCCAAAGGCACTTCTATCCCACATCATGTCCAATGGAAGGAGGAACATGTAACTAAATATGGTATACTAATTGATTAAAACACACAAATTTGTGGGAAACATGTGTAAGTATGAAATAATTAAAAATTGATTTAAATCGCTATTACATAAAAATGATGACTTATTTTCTTATATTTTCTATCTGAAATAGTCATTGGAATCTTCAAAACTTATAGAGGAAGAACACCTATTATTGGTGGCCTTGAAGAGGCTAGAACAGTATAGTCACGTGAGAGGTTCAGGTTTTGGGGTTACACCCCGAACATATTTTAAGAAAAAAATATCAAGAGGATAAATATACAGAAGTGGTAGAGATTAAGTAAAGAATAGTTTCACTTGAAGAAAATTTTCTCTATAATACTAAGTTGCTAGAAATTTTTATGAGGGAGAAGTAAAGAGAAAAAGTAACTCAACAGAAATTATTGTGTAAATATCCCCCCACCCCCACTAGCTTTGAGGGGAGCCATTCCCATCAAAGAGAGGTCTTATTTGAGGTAATCAAAATTCTAATAATTGTTTCTATGAAATGTGAATTAGAATAACAATGATATTGTTCCTATACTGATAATCTATAGACTGAAAATAATGGTGATTTATATCTATAAAAAACCAACCACCACCTTGTAGCAAGGTATATGGTGTTCAATAACCAAGATGGAATGCTACACAATAGACCAATTCTAATAGGTCATCTGAGAGTGGAGATTAGCGTAGCTCATGAGCCAAGCACCGAGATACCTCTTCCAGTTAATGAAAATATATATTCATAAGGTCAACTAAGTTATTATAACATTCATCACATGGTTATCGTATCTTGTAAAAACATATGTAGATAAGAAGGTATTCATTTCCAATTTATTTTTCAGGCTAAACCTTCAACAATTAATGAAAAAATTTCTGAACTGATGAATGTCATTATAGATGGAAAAAGGTAAGGGGATGAAATTAATGTTTGACTCCAAAACATCTAAAGGATCAACCAACCAATCAAAAAGTTATTCTGAAAGCAACTTTACCCCACCAATTGAATATCCATATTTACTAACATTAACGTTTCATGAGGATACAAAGTTATACAGTGGTAGTAGTCACATAGTTGATTTTGAAGAAAACATGTGCAGAGAGGAAGGTACTATCTACATTTCTTTTAAGAATGTAAATGAAATCCTAAACTATGAATTTCTATTAGCCTCAGTTGTAAATGTATACATGAGGTATGTTTTTGTGATTTAATTTTACAAAAGTTGATATACTATGTTAATTATGACTAAATACATTTCATATTTTTTTGCAACCGTATATGTCAATACCAATTGAATGGATTTCCCCATGAAACAAATTTGGACTCATTAGTCCTCGCACCACATCTATAGAATAAACAAAAAATAATAATCCAAACAAATGGAAGAAATAGTGGAAAATTAGGCCAAATCATTTGAAAGAAAATCTGTGATTGACATACTCTTCTTAATACTAATGATGCGATGGTAAAATTATGAAATTTAATCATATCAAATATATTTTCATTTCATTCATTACTTATTCATTTTTTTTGTTTTTAAGAAACATTATATGTTCATTATATTCAATTTGGATAGTACAAAGATTTATTTTCTAGATTCACCACATGGATTACCAATAAACCAACCACACATGATAGAGTTTTTCAATTTTTTATACACTACATCCAATGTATTAGAACTAAACTTCATGTTATATAATTTATATTATATTTTGATGGGGATTCTATTATTATAAGGTGTTGAGTACATATCATTTAAATTATGGCATGATGACAAGAATTACGCCCAAGGACCCTGATAAGTTCAATAACTAGATTATTATCATGGTATATATAATTAAATTTTACATTAAAAACACATATCGAAATAAATTACTTATTTTCCTAAATATTTCTACAATGTATGAAATAAATAAATGGAAAAAATCGTGGTTATTATGTTTGAAAATTTATATGATAGAACATATTCCATAAAAAAGAACACATCCTTTAAGAGTTATTTTCAAAGTTAATTACTATTTAATTGAAAATATTTATTATTTATATTTGTATTTATATTTTTCCTGTACTAATATGACTGTTGAAAGAAATCAAATTTACAAGATGATATACATTTTCTTAGAAACGAATGGGAATCATACCAGATCGTAGAATATACACAAATAGCATGAAGATGTGACTTCTATAAAACTAATGGATTATTTCATATTTAATTTTTTTTTTATTTTTTTACTTCTCACATAAGAATTTATTTCCTATATAGATGGATTCCTTTCATATTTATGGTCCAAGAATGTATACAACCATCATGAAAAGGTGAATTCCTACAACTTATTTAATTAATTTTGTAATCATTTTTTCTACTATTTGTAAGTTATTTTCCATATAATCTTTATATTATACTTATTTATTTGTTTTAACAGATCTTTTGGGAAGTCATATTCTTCCAATGTTACCATTCATTCCATTTCTTTTCTTTGTCGAACTTCTAATGTTGCATATTGATCTGATGTTCTTAGATAAAAAACATTTATAAAATCAATATGATGTGTTGGATGTTTGAAAATTAAAGATAATTTTAATCATTGTATCATTGTATTTTAGGATTTTTTTTGAGACTTTGGAATGCATAGGAATCAGTGACACACAATCTGACACATGGTGTGACCAGTATAACTCTAGGTGTGTATTTTTATTTAAAATTGACATTAATTTTATTCAAATAGACAAATAACATGTTAAAAAACATTAAAATTCATTAGAATTATTTTTATACATTATTAAAATGATACATAAGTCATTTAGGATGTTTAAGAAATAGCTTCACCTCAATTCAATGTACAGTGCAACCAGTATGACTCAAAGTGTCCGTTTTCAGTTTAAAATCAACATTTTACATCAAAATGTGTCACTTCCTGAAAACTAAGAAAAATTCTCATATTTTCATGAAAATTTAGTACAAAAATTAATAAATCATTTTTGATATATATGAATCAATCTCATTTTAAACCGATACACAATGTTATCGGTATGAGTCAAAGTGTGTGTTTCTAGTTTAAAATAAAATTTTAGTAAAAAAGACAATTGAAGCACTAAAAATCAATAAAATGTATTCAGATTGTTTTTATACTTTAGTAAAATGATCCATGAGTCATTTGAGATGTGTAGGAATCAGTATTTCCTCAAAACAATGCACGGTGTGACCAATATAACTCTAAGTGCATCTTTTTATTTAAAAAGGACATCAATTCTAGTAAAAAGGAACAAGTGATGTACTGAAAAGTGATAAAACATGCACTTATTATTTTAATACTTTAGGTAAATTATCTATAAGTCATTAGGTATGTGTATAAATGATCCTCACCACAATCCTAGGTATGGTGTGACTGATTTCACTCCAAGTACATATTTTTTATTTAAAATTTACTTTAATTTTAGTAAAAAAGAAAATTAACCAACTCAAAATAGAAAAAACGCATTTTTATTATTTTGATATTATAGGAAAATGATCCATGATTCATTTGAGATGTGTATAAATCAGTCTCACCTTAGTCTGACACACAATGTGACTAGTATGACTCTAAGTGTGTCTCTTTATTTAAAATTAACATCATTTTTAGTAAAAAGAAACAAGTGATGTACTGAAAACTAAGAAAATGAATTCTTATTGTTTTTATTCTATAGGGAAATTATCCTTGATTTATTTAGGATGTGTAGGAATCACTTAAACAAAATTATGAGGCACAGTTTGACTGGTATGACTCCAAGTGTGTCGTTTTTATTTAAAATTTACATTAATTATAGTAGAAAGAGAAATTTAAACAACTAAAAACCTCTAAAACACATTAGGATTGTTTTGATAATTTAGTGAAATGATCCATGGGTCAATTAGGAATCTTATTAATCATACGAACATCAATTTGATGCACGATGTGATCAGTATGACTCCAAGTGCATCTTTTTATTTAAAATTGAAATCAATTTTAGTATAACGGAATAAGTGACGTATTGAAATCTGAGAAAATTCAATTGGATTATTTTGATACTTTAGGGAAACGATTAATGAGTCATTTGGAACATGTAGAAATTATTCTTGCCTCAATATGAGGCATGTTGTGACCGGCATGACTCCAAGTGCATCTTTTTTATTTAAAATTTACATCAATTTTAGTAAAAATGGAAAATGACCTACTCAAAACCAAGAAAAATAATTCATATTGTTTTCATACTTTAGTAAAAATATCCATGAGTCATTTTATATGTCTATTAATCATCCATACCTCAATAAAATTCATGGTGTAATCGGTATGACTACTAGCGCATCTTTTTATTTAAAATTAACATAAATTTTATCAAAAGGAACAAGTGTCGTACTAAAAACTGATAAAACACCTCAATATTGTTTTGATACTTTAATAAAAAGATACATGAGTAATTTGGGAAATTTATGAATCAATTTATCCTCAGCCCGATGCGTGGTGTGATCGGTACGACTCCAAGTGCGTCTTTTTATTTAAAATTGACATAAATTTTAGTAAAATGGAAAATTGACCTACTCAAAATTGAGAAAACACAATCAGATTATTTTGAAACTTTATTAAAAATGTCAATCAATCATTTGAGACATTTAGGAATTATATACACCTTTTCCAAATTTATGGTGTGATCGTTATGACTCAAAGTGCATCTTTTTAATTAAAATTGACATCAATTTTAGTAAAAAGGAAAATTGACCTATTGAAAACCAAGAAAATGAATTCATATTGTTTTTATAATTTAGAAAAATGGTTTATATGTTATATATGATGTGTAGGAATCAAACTCCCATCAATATGATGCACATTGTTATCATAATGACTCCAAATGCATCCTTTTATTTTAAATTGACATTAAATTTAGAAAAATAAACAAGAGACGAACTAAAAATTTTGAAAAAGATTTCAGATTGTTTTTATAATTTAGGAAAATGTTCCATGAGTCATTTTTGACATGTATGAATCACACATACCACAATCTGGTTCATTATGTGGTGGTATGACCAAAAGTGGCCGTTATTAGTTTAAAATTGACATTTTAGTTCAAATGTGAGTCACTAACTAAAAGTTTAGAAATTCACTCTGATTATCTTGATAATTTAGGAAATAAATTTTTAATTAATTTGGGACATGTGCGATGTAGTCTCACATCAAACTAACACACGATGTGACAGGTATGACTCAAAGTTCATGTTTCCATTTTCAAATGATATTTTAGTAGAAAACACAACTGATGTGCTGAAAACCAAGAAAATGCATTAAGATTGTTTTGATACCTTAGGAAAATGATCCTTAAGTAATCTTTGACATATCCACACCTCAATATCAGGCAAGACTTGACTAGTATGAATCCAAAATTGTGTTTATTTAAAATTGATATTAATTTCATTAAAAAGAATAAGCGACACACTCACAACTGAGAAAATGCATTTGAATTGTTTTGATACTTTAGGAAAATGAAGCATAAATCATTTTTTACATGTTGGAATCAATTTCACCTTAATACAATTCACGGTGTGGCTGATATAACTCAAAGTGTGTCTTTTTATTAACATTGTCATTTTTTAATGTATTCCTTCATATTAATATTTAATTTATTTATTTATAATATTACTAATATAATATTTTTTTTCTTATATAGGCGGATTTTTTGCTTACGTTAAGGTGATTTTTTTGGAAAAAGATACCATGAGAATACTTTTTGGAGAGGGTATCACATGTTCCAAAGATAAAAATTAATGTTTTAAATTGTGTGTGGATAGTAAATGTAAATGTAATTATACAAAACATTGTTTTAAATTTATTTCGTATTGTTTTTTATTTTTTATGTATTCATGTTGTAAAATTTTTTCAATTAAATTATGTATTTTTTGTACAGGTTAGAGGAGGTTTCTACAATGTGCTATTATACAAACAACACATTTTGGCAGATGGGGAATTTATCAATTCTAAAGTAGAACTAATAAAGGGGGCCTTTATTAGTTCTTTTTTAGCACTGATAAAAGACCCTCTTAATCAACACTTTTTTAGTACTAAAAAAGGGACCCCCTTAATAGAACTGAGATTAAAAACTCTTTTTTAGCACTATTAAAAGACTCTTTGCATGTTTTTAATGGGAATATCTATATTAGTATTAATAATATCAAAATAAATTGAACAAATAATAATAATACAAGCATCAAACAAGAAATATTTTTCAAATTACCCATTTTTCAAGAACATTGTTCAATCATTCATTTTACTTTACCTATTAAAATGATAATACTTTCTTAATTTTCATTTAAATATTCTGACTTATTATTAGTATGCGTGACACTTTTGATCTACCTCACTTAAAAATTATCACTCATCAATCAAGAAAAATTCAATAAATTTAGGCCCATTCCTTGAGTATATGCATCCAAACCATAGTCTGGAAAATTATATAAAATTTCCACCTAATAAAGTAAATAATTAACATTAACCATGCGTGATGTCATTAAAAGTATCAAATAACTTTGATCCAGATTTTTTGGTGTTTAATTGATGTAAAATCAAAATACTCAAAAAGGATATGAAACACAAAAGTATAATGCACGATAAATAGTAGAAAGATTTAAAATTACTCCTCCAAATATGATATCACCAAATACCCATCTTCCTTATCATATTGGGTCACAAATTATAACAATAAGAATAATGAAATATATACCCTCTTTAGAATTTTTTTTAAATCATGTTTATAAACTTTTTCAACAATGACTCCTTCTCTTATTCTTCTTTTTATTTTTATTTTATTTTTAATTACTAGTTAATAAAGCATAATGAATTGAAATTTATGTTACACCACATAAAATGATAATAACTTTCTTCCTCACCTTTATAATACAAATCATCCTCATCACACTATGTAACAACATTCTCAACCTCTCTTATCTCATTGTAAATCATGAAAAAATACCAAGAGTTTAGTAGGATGCATAAAATAAGATTATAATATTGCTTCCATATCATGTTCAATCATAGATTTTGTGATCTTAAAATAAATATTAAATTAAAAATTATGTCTCAATGGTATAAGGGACTCAAATTTAAAATTACTCAATCATCTTAAGGTGAAATTTTTCTTTCATATATTTTTCAAGATAATAATGAAAGTTATAGTAGTCATCATGTCCTAAGTATCTCTAAAGAAATAGGGTATAAGAAAGAATATGAAAAAAATCACATAAAAGCCCTCAATAATGGGAAATATAAAATATAGGTAATTGTTATGGAATGAATAATAAAAAATCAATATAAACATAAAAAATCCAATCATGAAATTATTTGAGGAATTACAACTACATAAATCAACAAATATCCAAAAATCATGATTTTTCAAATTAATACTCTTTTATTTAGCTTTACTCAGACATCCCTCATATTACTCATTAAATATTATCAAGCATTATATCTAAAACATGGAAGGATGTGATTTTTAAGAAACTATTTTCATTATAGATAGAAAATATATAAAAAAGTATAAGTATGTAATTAAAATTCCATTTAATTTAAAAAATTGTGAAAATATAGTGAAATTAATTGTAATAAATAAGTTAAAATTAATACTCCTAATTGAGTATTCATTTCCAAATTCCTTTAAATATTGTTCCATCCTTTATTATAGACCATCAAAATCAAAATAAGTAAGTAAAAGTACAAGTTCTATTCTATTAAATCTCAAAATAGTGAGTTTTAAATTTACATAAAAACTAGATTCATAAAATAAATACTAAAAATTAATTCCTAATGAATCATTAAAAAATAGGTTTACTCCTGTAAATCTCTTTTTTTAATGTCTTTGAGCTAGATAATGCCCTGTGTCATTAAGTTATAAAGGATTGGAAAATGGTTACCCAATATGGTTCAATGAATGGTCAAAGTTGGGATTCCTCGACATATATGGGAGTTCTTCCTTACTCTAAAATAATCTTCACTATTCCTTGAGGTAGTATTGTCTATACGTCCATAGGGCCAATCCTGTAGTGTTTAGTCATTATTGAAAAAAATCAAATTTTAAATCATGGAATAGAAATAATTGTTGTTTTTATTTGAAACAGTCTTTCATAGTATATTTTCTAACATTCTCAATACTATTAAGAAACCCTATTTTCATATTAATTTCCTCAATTTCAGGTCTTTATTTCTTATTTATAATGAACCAACTTTTTATTTGAGTTTTATTCATTGTCAATGAATGTGGAAAAAAGAATGATGTAAATATGATATAAAGTAGTAAAACATGGAAGGAAAAGTATATAACCCATGCTTTTTAAAAAGATTCATAATGTTCCAAAGAAATAAATAATGTAATTATTAGTTGGTTTCTTCTGTGGTTCACATGGTAAAGAATAAGAGTTTCCATGTCTAGATGAATCTATGAGTTGAATTATGAACAAAGATTTTGAATTAGAGATACACATCTTGGAAGAATTATAAGATTCTTTTATATTCATATGAAAATAGAGATTCTTCCATATATAAAAGAATAAGTATAACAATTCATCCCATTATACATATAGAAAGGGGTGAATATTCTTCTTTATGTTCATATTAAGAATCTATTTAATTGTATTAGATAATAATCTGAAGTATATATTACCAATAAAAGTTTCTTAAAGATACATTCCCTTTATAAAGATCATTTGAAATATAAATGTTCTACTTCATGGTATTTCATATCTATATTTTCATCAAGAATAAATAATGTTTATTATGGTTCTATCATTACATTATTAAGGTTCTAATCAATTTAATTTAAAGGAGAGAGTTGTCGTTGTCCTAGAAGATATAGATATAAGGATTTCAGGTAGTAGTACTTTAGTGTAATGATTCACATGTTTATATTCATGGAGATATTATATTTATTAGATATTAGGAATCATTATCTATAATATTTTATAAACATATTGTCATGAAACTATTATGTCCAGTTTAGTGAGCTAATTTTTATAAAGTTAAAAGCTATCTTGGATGGAATATGGAAGAGCTAATGCTATCAATAATTCATAAATGGTGTGGTTTTCATAAAGGAAACTTTAAAAAATACTTGGATGTTGATTTAAAGTGAGTCATAAGTTATGGAATTTCTTTTAACTATCCTTTAACTCATTTTAATAAAGATTGAAACTTGAAGATAAAACTGGGAAAATGGAAAATTCCTTGAACATAAATATTTCCTATCTAAAGATAAGTCATTGAGCTATATTTTAAATCTTAATCATAAAAATTGGCCCAATTTTAAGTATTTTATCATTATACTTCAATTGATTGTATGAATTTTTTATTTTTTCCAAAATATTGTTAAATCCAAGGGCATAAGTATTTTAGTTAGCATAAAACTACATAGAATTATCCTTTCATTGAATATAATCCATTTAACCAAGCATATGACTTTAGTATAAGCCTTTAAGTTGATCGTAATATTTAAAATAAAATAATCTTTGAGGTAGTTGTTGAGTAAAAAATCAAGATTCCAAAAGTTAAATTCTAATGAAATAAAATAGGAAATAACTCAAATGATGCACATGTGATTTTTTTCATTGACCAATCATCATAATAAAACACATGATCATGATTATTTCTTTAATCAATGTAATACCAACTGGAGGATAATTTTGAGGTTTTGATATGTTTTATATTCCATGAAATGAGATTCCATATAACTTTACCTATGTGTAAATATCAAGAGTGTTAAATGGTACGTATTTCATAGAAAATTTGAATTTATAAAAACCATGAAAATTCAAATATTTTTCCTAGGAAATAACCAAGTATGTAGTTATATATTATATAGAACTTTTACTCAAGTTTTATATGAATTAAAGGTCTATATTTTAGGTAGTTTAAACATGATAATGATTTTATGTTTCTACAACTATTTTCTATATATAAAAATATATGTGTAGGACAAATATTGTTAAGACATTACTGACTGAGTAAACCCAAAAGATATTATGCATGTCAAAAGAAAGAATTAAAAGAATAGATATCAAAACCTACTGTAAATATTTTTATAGAATAAAATAATAAGGTGTCCTAGTTTTATTTTAATGAACTAAAGAAGAAGAAGGAAAAAAGATAGAATCTAGTCAAACTTACTGCTAATCATATCCTAAAAAATTAATATATAAGGATAGCCTATAAAATCCTACTTTATAATTATGAATAATATTAACACATCTGTTTCACAGCTGCATGTTATAGAAGAATATTATTTATATAGTCCAGGAGGGACTCAATCCAACACTGGTTACATAAAGGAAATTAAAGTCTATTTATTTTACAAAGGGATAGTAAGACCTCACTTCCACTATACCTGGATGATGAGAATATAAGAAGTTCAATGTCATACCATTTCTTGGGATTTCTTTGATAATAATAAGTAATTAATTCTCATGGGATAATAACCACTTATTTTAATGGTTGTATTAATCCTTAGGGATTCAAATCTCATTAACAGACCCTAGTGTTCTCCATTTTTTTACTTTTCTATGTATATACACTAAAAAAGGATAGATAAAGAGATAAATATATGATCACTAAATATTTGAAGAGGTAATTAAGGAATTCAAGTAAAATATGATTAAATTTCACCCATACTGATTCACCCCTTCTCAGTGTTGGCATATCCCAATGTTATCCTAACGATTTGTATTAGAGCTAGAAAACACCTCTATTTAGATTCTCTTTATTATTATTTTTTTGGATTGAATATCTCTTTGTAAAGGCTATATAAGGTATATATTTATGAATCCAGTGATTTCTATATCAAATAAATCATAGAAGACATGTTTTTTAATACATTTAAGAATATAAAGAAAATATATATAAAAAAATTAAGAAAATATTTATCAAAGATGGGGAACTCTATGTTATTTTCAGAGGAGGAAAAAATTAGTTTCCCCATGAAGAAATCTCAATAAATAATTGTTATGCATTAAAGATAAATATATAAATGTTTAATACATGGAAAAATAATTATACAATGATATGGTCTCATTTATTTTATCCTCACTAAATAAAAAAGGGGTGAAAAAAATCTCTTTTCAAAATTCACCTACTTAAGAACCATTTTTCTATGTGGATAATCACAATTTTGAGGATTCACATGATAACAAATGGTGTTATAAAATATATCAAACATAATTTCCTTATAGAAATTTTCTCATATAATTGTGACATTATAATAATTATGTAGGAAGATATCACCGGCCATGAAGATGGGAATGAAATAATTGATAATAATTTAAAAGAAAGGATACAAATATTTATTAAATTATCCAAACAAGTAGGAGTCATAGGTGAAATGAATGTGATACTTGAGGAAATATTTTCTAGTTTTGAAAATTAATTTATCATTAAAATTTAAGAAATATAAAATGATAAGAAAGGTATTGAGGTGAATATAAATTCACTAAAATAATTAAATGTTTTCAAAGATGCACAAATAGAGATTAAAGTTAACATGATTAAATAGTTTGACTCTGTGCAAAGAGAAAATAGAAAGATGCATGAGGAGTGTAATGAGAATATGAGGAAATAATGTAAAGACAAAATGAAATAATTAAATGATTTAAAAGGCATCCTTAATACAAAATTCTTAGAGCTTGAATTTAAATTCAACAATTTAAAAACAACACAATATGGATCTTCACAACAAGTTGAAAAAAGTGTTACTTCCACACAAAACAATTTGGAGTATTCTTATTATGAAAGACTTATATATGGTGGAAATAATATTTTAAGACCATATAGTGATCAGTTTAATGAAACCGTATGATAAAACATTCCATACACATCATAAAACTTTAATAGTGATAATTCTGTTTATATACACAATGAAAATTTAAAACCAAAATCAATAAAAATATAGCTGACTAAAAATGATGAGAATATATCATCATTTTAAGGATGGATATATGATTTTATATGATATTTGGCCCCACAAGAAAACCTAACTAGCTAATATAAATTCAAACAAATAGCAATTTATCAGTTCTAAAAAATAATGACAACATAAAGTTTAAAGAAAGAAAAAAATGTTTGTTTATTATTATTTTTTTGTAACATATTTTGATATGGGGATTTTGATTGTTGGTGTAACCCATAAAGAAAAATGAATCTCATCCCAAGGGTTATTAAGAAACATCTAAAGACTAAGATGAAGCATCTTTCAAACTCAAACAAATTTGGAATACCTAGAAATATATATTTTATTTTCAATGGAAGTGGTCATAATAATTAGGCATGAAAGTATAAATCATACAATACTGTAACCAAGATCAATGAGAAGAGAAGACTGTAGAAGTTAAATAATATGGATAATCCTGCCTTGGGAAATAATCATGATAATAATTCTAGAAAAACATTCCGTAGAAAACTATGGTGAAGATTAGTAAGTTACACTTGGGTGAAAATACCATAAAGTCAAGTAATGATACGACACTGAAAAAAAAGAGATATCATGGACACTTTAAAATAATACATGAATGTGTGAGTTGAAAGGGACCAGCTGAAATAGAATGAAAGAAAACCCAATGGAAAAAATAAAGGACTAGGCTAGTGAAAAGAACATATAAAAATCCATGTAAAAAATATATAATGTTTGAGTATAATCCTAAATTATTTTTTGAAATATGTAAAGTTGATTTGGAAAAATAAATAGAATTTCAATCCTAATAAAAATAAATATATGACAGGAAAAATAATATTTCATATAAGGAAAAAATTTAATTTCCTGAAAGTTCTTCAAAAGGGAAGAAATCCATTTCTCGTGACGATTTATGTGTAAGGAGGAAGATGGTTGAACACAATTTAAATGATTGTGTAATATTTATTTTGGCATAAGAAAAAACCATGAAGAATATGAAATATTCACTATTTTATGTATATTCCATGATTGCTTATGAAAAATAGAAAATTCCACACAAGGATAAATAAAAATAACCCATTCTTCCCTAAGAAAAACCCAATTTGAAAATTTATTATTCAAGTATGAAGAGTTCATCTAGACATGGAGCTAATTTAAAAGGTAAAACTAGTTGTAAATAAAATCTCAATGCAACTATATACATTGATAAACAAGTAAGTTTCACTCTATTCTATTATTATTTAGGTTGTATTAATCCTATAATCATATATGTAATTTAAGGTGATTTTGGTTCCTAAATTAAGAGATAAATAAATAAAGTTAGATTAACTATTCTAGATCTGATAAAGACACCATATTAGTATGATTTTTCAAATGGTGGTCTAATGAAAATCTAGAGAAAATAAAAACCATGATAAAGTAGAAGAGGTGATGAAAATAGAAAAATCTAAATGATAAAATTCCATATCATGGGGGATGAAGTATATTATATTATAAATAGTATTTTAAGTGGTGAATATTCCATGAAAAAGAAACTATGAATTCCTTCATCTTGGTTTTTTCACAAATACTAGAACCATAAAGCTTACTTGATGATGAAATCATTGTTGATGATATAAAGATAGAGTGGATATCTTGATGAGGAGATGCTTGAGAAGCATCCATGATTATTCAATTCGTACAAATATAGAATTTTTGGAAGGTTCATTTAAAATAATCATTAAAAGACTATAATTTCTTATTCTCTCATCATTTTTATAAAATAATTTGTTTTAAAATTAAGGAAGGAATTTATTTTTATTAATGAAAAAAAATATGAAATATAGAATTATCCTAGATTTTTTGAAATCAAGACCATCTTGTGGTATATAAATTTTTGAAATCGGTTTGATGAGTAAGTGATGGAAGTTTAGGTTAAAAGATATGTGAAAATATTTCAAAAAATTGACTTCAAAAAGTTGTATCAACCCAGATATATGTAAACAACCCCTGAGTAAGAGATTTGAAAAAGGTAACCATTGGTATCATATTTTATTGATTATGTTAATCCTTATTTTATAAAAAAAATCCCACTTGTTTTTTACATCAAGTATTTCTCAAGTTAACTTAGAGTGGAATAGTTAATGTCATATTACATAAAAATCAAATCATACAATCCAATAAAATTATTTATAATTCATTTCTATAATAGTGAGAGAGAATAAAATCAGTTAACATATTAACATTCCATTTTATATCATTAGTTTTGAAAATAAATACAAAGGGGGATATTGATGAGCCCACTTTTTGCATAAGTTGTATTTGTTTTAAATAAATGAGGAAACATCCATGATATTAGTATGATATGGAGTGGGATATCATAGAAGTAAATTTATAGAACCCAATCCAATTAATAAGATTCATTATGTTCAAAATCAATGAATCTTGGAAGTATTAGTTCGTTACTTCCATATTTTATGTGGTAAAGAGGAAAATTTTTAAAGCCTATATTAATTTGTGCGTTGAACTATGAATAAAGAGTGTGGATTATAGATACATAACTTGGATGAATTATGACCTATTTTCATATTCATATGAAAATTGTGTTATTTCCATATATAAAAAAGAAAATGTTTTAGAGGTTTTTCCATTATATGTATGGAAAAAGGTGAATATACTGCTTGAATTTGATATTCACAATCTATTAATGTATCTGAGATAATAATATAAAGTTTATAATGCCACACAAAAAATCTTGAAATGTGATACTACTTGGTGTTTCATATTTATATTTTCTTAATGAAGAAATAATAATGATGATAGTTCTTCCATTGAACTATTAAGGTTCTAGTCACTTCATATCAAAGGAGAGAGATACTATTATCCTTAAATATATGACTAGAATGATTCTAGGAATTATCAATTTATTGTGAATATTGATATGGTGATATTCATTAAGATATGACGTGTACAGGAACTAAGGAAGTACTCTCTATAATAGTTTATAAATATCTCGATGTGAAGTTGTTATGTATAGCTTAATAAGTTGCTAGTTATAAAGTTGAAAACTATCCCAAATGAAATATGGAAGGGATGAAGCTGTGAAGAATCCATACATGTTATGGTGTTCTTAATGGTCACTATAAATATTCCTTGGATGATGATTTAAAGTTATCATAAATGGCATTATTTCATTTGAAAATCCCATAAATCATTTAAAGAAACACTGCAACTTGGAGTTGAAACTGGAAAAATGACCTAAATGTAAGTGTATTCATATTGAATGTGAGACTTATTATAAACCTTTGAACTATTCATAATTCTTTGATCGCAAGAATTCAAGTGATTGTATAACCATAGAAGTCTATTGGAATATTGAAAAAGGCATGAGTGCAATCCATTGTGTTGAGTGTAATACCTCATAGTGTTAGCCTTGCATTGATTTTAAGCCTTTGTGTTGAATGTATGACTTCAACATAAACCTTTAAACGGGTCATATGAATTTAAAAATTAGAGTGATTTTTAGGTTTCTACTGAGTAAAAAATTCAGTATTCGAGAATTTATATTATAAAGAAATAAAATAAGAAATAACTCACATAATTAAATTGCGATCTTCTTCATAGATCAAACATCATGATAACACATATGATCCGGATTCTTATAGAAATGCATGGAGTTCCAATTGGGGGATAATATTGGGGTTCTAATATGAGTTCCATTCCCTAGAATGAGATTCCACATCAATATACCTACACAGAAATATCAATTGAGTTAAAAGGAAATGATTTCATGATGAGTTTAAATTTATAAAGATCACAATAAGTTAAGGATCTCTCCTATAAAATATCTAAGTATTCATCCATAATTACAATAATATATTATATGACACTTTGAATCAAGGATTATATTATTTGAATGTTTTTATTTTATGTATTTTGAATATGAAAAATATTTGATATTATTGTAACTATTATCCATATATAAAAATGTTTTTCAAGTTAAATAATCTTAATATATTCTCAACTTATTAAACGATTAAGATATTTTGAATGTCAAAAGAAAAAAATTGAATAACTGATACAATAAAATATTATAGGTATTGTGTATCAAAAAATGAATAATGTGTCTTAGTGTTATTCTGATGCACTGAAAAAGAAGAGGGAAGTGGAGAGAAGTTATCCAAACTTTCTACTAATCACATCCAAGACAAAGTAATTGATAATTTTAGTATATAGTATCCTATTGTATAGTTCTAAAGGACAGTGAGGTAGCCATAAAAAAGATGTGGGTTAGGTAATATGATCATCTATAGAGTCTAATAGTGACTCAAGCTAACACTGGTGATATTTCATCAAAGAGGTGCAAGTCCATTATCTTATAAAAAGGGATGGAAAGATCTCACTTTTCCTATACCTAGTCGATGCCATGATAATAGGTTCAAGGATAGAACCTTGCCTAGGAATTCTTTGATAATAAGGAGAAATTAATGTTCATGGGATAATAACTACGTATCATAATGGATGTATCCATAATTTGATATGTTAACTTAATTAACAAATCCTAGTGTTCTCTTGTGTTTATTTCCAATTCTATATCTGTATACTGGCCAAAGGAGAGATAAATGGAGAGATATATGATCACAGAATAAGTGAATTGGTAATTAAGTGACACATGTAAAATTTGATCAAAATTCACACCACACTGATTCACCCCCTATCCCAGTGTGATCATATCCCAATGTGATCCTAAAACTAGAAATTATTTACTTCATATATTTTTTCAATAGAAGAACCATATTCCAATTCCAATTTGTTTTCCTCACTCAAATCCTTATCCTTTTCATCAAAACGCTTCATAGATCAAAGAAAATTATATTTATTCTTCTCTTCACTATTCCTTAGAGATAACTCCCCATGTTTATCATCGATCAAGTCCCTTACCATTGCTAAAATTTTCCTATATAGAATAAATGGTGGTCTCTCTTCATCCTTAATAATTATAAAAAATCCAATAAAAATATAATTTATCCACTTTAACCAAAACATCTCAATCAAACCTCATAGATATCTCACTATTGTATACACCAATTAGATATTAACTCTTATGGGGTCTATTTCCTCAAATCACAATATATTTAATGTTGGGTATGACTTGATGTTCACACATTCTCTAAGATCACACAGTGATTTTCAAAACTCATAAGATCCAATATTAATATAAATTGAAAAAATACTTATATATTATTACTTATTAGATATAATCATTCAAAATTTTTTAATATTAATGTTTTTATAACATATCTCACATACTTTAGGTTTTTATGATCTGAAATACCATCCCTAATTTACTGAGGGTTTTATTCTGAAGTATGATTATCAGTTTTTATCTCTATTTTAAGTTTTCTTTCTATTATAATTCTTAAGTCTGCAATTCTAGGTTCTTTTACTAAAATTTTTATAATTCAATAAAAATGGATATGTGAGGAAAATGGATATGTGGAGAAATTTATCAAGCATTTGGATATGTCAATCACCTACATGAAGGAATTGCCTATGAAAATTATCATCCTCATGAAAATGGCTATGTGGAAGTTACCTTCATCAATAAAAAAGCTAAATGAGCAATTAGATACATAGATCAATCAACTATGTAAAATGTTTATGAGTATTAATCAGATATATGAATCAAATATGTGGTAAAATCAGCTACATGGTTCCAGTCGTCTATTTCGGTTTGTGCTACATGAGTAGAAATACTACTTGAATCATTTTGGATATGTGAATAAAATTCATCTACAAGGGAAAACCTGCTACTTGAGGAAAATTGTTTATGTCAATAAGGCATATGTTAATTCACATATGTGGATCAAATCAACTATGTGAATTCAAATTTATGAATTGTCTATTTAATGATCAAAAATCTACTATGCCATGTTGCAACCTGTATTTACTACCGTTGAAGCACTTGAGTGAGCTTTTAATGTTTTCATGCAATATTTTAATATTAGATTACCTCTTTATGGAAAAAAATATTATCATAAGAAGCTTGTACTAATAAAGTAAACAAGTAAAAGGATAATTTATTTTTCTTTATTGTTGCCTAGGTATTTCCAAGAAAATTACATGTGTTTTAAAACCAAGATCCAGGGGTTTCATGAAAGAGCTATTGTATTTTTAAAGAAATAGTTTTTATATGATTTTTCAGTGTATATTTGAAGTGAAAATAAATATATTGAGAAGAACAGAATCACCTACATGATTCTAAGAATAAATATCTCTCTATAAGCTCTAATGTGATGAACTTTTTTACATGAGAAGAACAACAAGCTTTGTGACCTATTGGTATGAAATCTCAGTCAACTTTTTTGTCATTTAATGAAGTCTCTACTAGATCCATTATCTATTATTATCATACATCCAAGATATTTATTCCTTATTTTAATTTTATTTTACAATTTTTAGCTATATCTATAAACACTATTTATTATCTCTTTCATTGTAAAGGTTTACTTATAAAATAACATGAAGACTCTTATTTGTAAATCCTAGAATGAGACAGTTTGAAAGATCATGTTCTATTCTAACAAGTATTAGCTTCTTGTACTTAGTCATGTAGTCCCTAAAAAGGGGTTTCTAGCCCCTGTAAGAAGAAATAAACTAGTGAAAATCACCAAGATCTTGGAGTTTAGTTTTGGTGGAGTAGACTAGGGTATTTCTATTCCCTAAACCACTATAAATCTATGTGTATGATCTATAAATTTTCTAGGATTCTATTTTATTTCTTATTTTGTTTATGAAAATATCATAAGTGATTCATATCTAAAATAGGTAGGTTTACAAGGTCAATAAAAATTTTAATAATGCAATTAACCCCCCCACTTGAGTCTTTGTGCAGTCTATCCCCAACAACACTTAGTATCAGAGGTTGTGACTATTGAGTTCTTAGCTTTCAAAAGTTTGAATTTGAATGAACATGTTTAAAATTAATACTACTATGGAGAGTAAAAACGGTATGTATATGGTAAGAGAACCTTATTTTAATGATGATAATTATGTTTATTTGAAGGTACAAATGATTATCTATTTAAATAACCTTATCTTGAAGGTTTATCTCAAAGTCATGAAGCCTTCTGAAATTATACAAACTAATCTAGAAACATGGGATGATGATACCAAAGCTAGTTATAATATAAAATATAAATTAATTAATGAGATAATATATGGACTAGGTCCATATGAGTTTAAATAGGTTTTTCAATGTCAAACATCACATGAAATCTAATCTACTATCGTGGTTTCTTATAAAGGTATAGATAATGTGAGAAAACTTAGGTATAATACCATCAATATCAAGTTCAATACTTTTAAAATATTGGATGGTGAAATAATCACAAAAATTAAAAGAACGACTTACTAAATTTTGGAATAATGTTGCTTCTTTAGGATAATATATTGCTAAACCAGATAAAGTATTAAAAATAATCATAATTATGCTACCAATGTGGAGTTGGATATTGGATTCCATTATGAAATCTAAAAAGGTCAATAATTTCAGAACAAAATTTCTCATTTTAACCTTGATTATGCATGAGTAAAATATGGAAGAACAAAAATAGAGAGAGCATATACTTTAACAAGGAGAATATTTATTTTAATGTTTTAACTTCAAAAGTTTAAATTAAGAGCAAATAAATTCAAATAGTTGAGTCATATGATGAAGATACATCTGGAAATGATTCTTTAAATAGTGAGCCTACTTACTTTTCTAATAATTTCAAAAAAATATATAAGAAGAGATGATTTTTTAATAAACCCTTCAATAAGTATAAGATGTATAATGGCCATTCTAATGATATGAGTTAATATGAATGAAAAAACTCGGACACATAAAACCAAAGTTTCCATAACTATAAGGAAAAAAAATTCAAAGAAAATTTAATTCAAGAAATTTGGATACAAAATGAAATCCAAGAATTCCATGAAATCCACGTGGACTGATTTAGAGTATTATAGTGATGTTACATATTCATAATCAAAGGCTAAACATTTTAATCATAATGATAACATGTTCTTTATCTCACACTCTAATGAGGTAGGATCATATTATTTTCCTGAGCATGATTCTGAATCTAAAATTAAACATTTCTCATATGAGGAATTAAATAAATATTGTACCATTTTGGATACTAAGTATGAGTCTTCAAAGAAGAAAAAAACTCCTTAAAAGCCCTATGATGTTATTACCAATAAGAAATATGACTTAAATAAAAAATCATATTTAAAAACCAATATGGAAAGTTGTGATACATCTTTCTTTGAACATGGAAATAAGATTGAAATTTTGAAAAAATACATTCAAGACATAAAAGATAATGAATTTTTTTTTTCAAAAGGTGAAAAATATTTAAATAAAATCCTTAGGAACAAAAAATCTCATTAAAATTAAAATGGAATAGGAATCCAAGGAAAGAATCCAATTCTTTAGTAAGATATTTTGTTTATAGTTTTCTCTCTACAATCACTTGTTTTCATTTTCGAGATTTACGGAACTATAATAATAATTATAGCTTAAAATCACCTAAATTTTTTGGATTCAAGAAATTATTTCCTTAAAAAAATTTAATTTCTAGATTTTCTTGACAAAACCAATAGATTTGGTTCCCCAAATATCTTTTTCTAACATTTCTAAACACATGAAAATATGGTTAACAAAATAATTTCTTATTTTAATTATATTTTAAGGGAAGAAGGTATAATAACATTAGTTAAAATGGTATATGGATATTGGATTATCAAGAAATATTAGTGGATATTTCTCAAACATACACTCCTTATAAAAGATTGTTGGAGGCTATGTCACTTTTGGTGATGATGATAAAGAAAAATATAGGTGTTAGATTAGATGTAAATCCATGCTCAACCCTCATCAACAAAGTTATTTATATACAAGGATTAATGTATAATATAATAATAATTTCTCACCTTTTTTATGAAGTTCATTTTTTGATTCTTCTAATATTAATTTTCTTTTTTTAATGATAAAATTCATAAATTCAAGGAACCTAGAACTGAGAAATTATATAATCTAGATATTAACTCTTTGATTAGATAAAAAGTGAACATTTTAATTTCTGAGTAAAATTAATTTTGGTTTTGGAATATAATATTGGGACATTGTAATGTTTATTCTTTGATAAAACTATCCAAAAATAATTTAGTCTCACTTTAACCTCATCTTAAGTTAAATAAAAAAATTATGTGATGCATGCCAAAGGGGAAGGAAACAAAAGTCATATTTTAAATCAATTAAAGATTTTTCTACTTTAATACTCCTAGAAATAATTCATATGTATTTTTTTGGGCCATCTATAATTTTAAGGGCAATATGGAATTATTTTTTTATGAATTAGTTTTTTTAGATTTACTTGGGTTTTATTTTTAAGTGTTAGAAGGGAGACCTGTTCTATTTTTGTAAATTTTTATAAACAAGTTCAAAAAGTGAAAGATGAAAAAATTAATTCCTTAATAATTTAGAATGGAGGATAATTTTAAATCCATGAGTTCAATTCATATTATTCAAATATTGGTATCAAACATTCTTTTTCTTCCTATAATACACCTCAATGGAATGGTGTTGTTGAAAGGAGGAATAGGACTTCGTGAGAAATTTATAGAATAATTTTATGTGAATATAACCAACCTACTCATTTTTAGTATAAATTTCTAAATATAGTATGTTATATCATAAATAGAGTGCTAATTAGACATATTTTAAGGAAACACCCTATGAGTTATAGAATAATAGAAATCCAAAAGTTGTTTAATTTAAAGTGTTTATATTTGTAATTTTATATTCTTAACACCAAAGATAATATTGGTAAATTTTATCCAAAGGATTATGAAACAACATTCCTTGGCTATTTTCTACTTCCAAGTCATATAGAGTTTCCAATAAAATGCCAAATATTGTTGAAGAATAAAATCTTTTAAAATTTAATTAAAGTGGTCCTTTTGACCACAAAAGGAATGAAATTTAAGAGCTAAGTGATTATTTTGAACACATGAGATGTAAACCTCTCTCTAATAGTAAAAAAAGGATGAAGGGTTGGAAATTTATTTTCAAAAACCAAATCCTAAAAGGTTGGATACTAGTGAACTATAAAGTGTACTGCATGGAAAACCTATAACCCTTAATAACCACCCCTTAAAAGAAGTTATATGAAGATTTATCAAGGTATTATGACTAGATGGAGTGTACGAAATCATGTATAGTTTTCTACCTTTCTATATCAACTAAAAATTAAGACTATAGAGTAATCCTTAGTGGATGAGAGTTTGGTTTTAACGATGCATGAGGAATTAAACCAATTCGGTATGAACAAGGTTTGGAAATTGGTTTATAGACTCTCTGACTATTTTTTTATAGGAACAGAATTTGTTTCAAGGAATAAATATGATGAACATGGTATGGTCACTAATAATAAGGGTAGACTTGTTACCAAATGTTAAAACCAAGAAGAAGGTATATATTATGAAGATACCTTTTCACCTATAACTATATTAGAAGCCATTAAGATTATTCTACCCTATGCATCAGATATTAATTTCAAATTATATTTTATGGATATTAAATATGAGTTTAAAAATTGTTTTATTTTGGAGGTAGTATATGCTGACCATCATCCTAGTTTTGATAACCCCATTTTTTCAAACTCTATTTTTAAACATACCAAATCTCTTTATAGCCTTATAAATAAGCACTTGGAGCTTAGTATGAATGTTTTAGTTATTTTATTTTATCAAATAGTTTTTTAGTAGGAAAATACGACCCTAATTTATTTAAGAAAAATTATTTTTCAAATATTTTTTTAGTTCATATATATTAATATATTTATGATGTAATTTTTGGCCCTAAAAACAAAACAATTGGGTAACGAATTTTCAAAAATCATGAAAAAAATATTTTTAAATGAACATGATTAGTGAGTTAAATTATTTTTTAGGATTTTATATTTATCAAAATGATTTTAGGAATATTATAAGTTAATGAAAATAAATACATTAATTACTTATAAGTTTTTTACTTGATAGTGGTAAATTATATATAACGCATTTGAGTTATAATGAAAAGCTTAATTTGGATGAAGCTAAGAAACGAGTCGATGAGAAGATTTACAGAGGAATAGTTATGAGTCTATTAAATTCGACTTCTAGTAGACTAGAAATTAAATTTTCAATATATATTTTTGTTATATTTCATTAAAATCTAAAGGAATTTCATTTAAAAGTTGCCAAATAATTTTAAGGTATTTAAAAGGAACAGTATATCTTTCCTTACTTTTTTCAAAAACATATGATTTTACTCTAACTACATATCCAGATGCTGAATTCAGTGGATTTAGACTATATAGGATGATTACTTTAGGAACCCACCATTTTCATGGTAAATCCTAGTATCCTAGTCTAGTAATAAATAACACTCTTCTCTATTAGCTACTACTGAAGAAGAATATATTGTTATGGGTAATTGATGTTCATTAGTATTTTCGATGAAACAAACCATAATGGGTTTCAAATTCAATTGTAATAAATCTTTAATAAAATTTTATAACACTGGTTTTATCAACATTTTGAAAAATAAAATCAATAATTCAATAAAAAATGTATATACTTAAGGCGTCATTTTTTGAGTGATCACGCGCAAAAATGTGACATCACTCTTGAGTTAATTTCTATTAAACATCAGTTAGCATATATTTTTACTAAGCACCTTGTGTGTGAGATTTTTGATTTTATCAGAATATAATTGGGTTTTTTATATTTAATTAAATTTAATCAATCTCATTTTGATATATTTTAATTTTAATTTTATTTATAAATTTTTTTCTTTAATACATTATGGAAACTAATTAATTTTATCCTATTTAATTATTTCAAATATTGATATTTTTAAAAAATAAAAAAATATTTTCTTTTAGTTTTTATTTAATTTATTATTATTCATAATTGACCCAAAACCAATATGGTATGTAATCTTTTTTGTATTCGAGTTTGTGGACTAAAACACAATCATCCTGGGAACCTTTTTCATTCTCATACGCATCATATACTAAAAGCCAAATAGTGTCTAAGAACCTCTCAATATTCTCTCAAAATCTAACTAACCTACCTTTCATGGGGGAAATATAAGTGCATGGGTGAAGTAAGTTTAGGTTATTCTAAGAAAGTAAGAGGATGTGTTCTATACATAGTTCTTTCTTAGAAGGCAGTCGAATTGATCTGGATGAAGTTAACTGAAATGATTCTAAATAATGTTCTTCAGTTTCAAGGTTTGGATTTCACTTTTGATAAGAAAAAGTCCATATTTCTATTTAAGTAATAGTTCAATGAATTTATAATGAATCATGAGTTCTTGTTAACTATAATTGGTGTTTTTATCTATTCAAATGTAAATGGTAAGGTTGTGTTGTTTTCTTCTATTGAGTTTGATGAGTTTCTTCATTCTCCCCATGAGGGGGAGTATAATTTCAGTAAAACTTTGGTTGTTTCTAGTTCTATCAAAAAATAGAGGTGTTTAAATTATTATTTGGAACCTCTACTTTCACAAATAAACTTATAAAGGATTTAAAACCTAAGTGGAATGTTTTTTTATTTTTTTTCAAGCTGGAATTTCTCAAAGAGATAGATAAATAGAGAAGGATTTGTTTTAGGATATTTCTATCTTATATGTCATGATAAATAATTTGAAGTTCAATCTTTCAAGTTACATGATGAATTTTATGCATAATTACTGTAAAGAAAAAGGCAAGATAAATTATTGTCTTTATGGTAGATAGATCTCCATGGTTTTGAAGAAGAAGGAAGTTTATTTGAATAAGTGATAGGTAGAAAAATATAGTAAAATTAATACCTTATTTGTTGTATTGTTAAAGACTTTTGGGTATATGACAACCCTGCTTTTTATTACAACTTAAACATGCTTTATTACATACAACTTCACTTGATACAACAAAGAAGATCGAGAGGTTTAGTGTCTTTGGGGCTTAGGATCATTACATAAAAACTTTAAACTTGAAATACAACATCTTTATTGAAAACATCATTTACATGACCACTACATTCCTTCGTACTTAGCATTGCATGGGATAACCTGAGGACATGCATAAGAAAAGGGTGAGCTATAAAGCCCAGTAAGGGAGTACACAATGAATAACATGAGGAGTACAATACGTGTTAGGCAATAGGCATATCAATAGAGCATAAGAAAAACATGAACATAAAGGCATGATAAAGCATGATAATCATAACATGGAAATGTGGCAACAACACTTAACATTGAATTAGCATGAGCCAAGGCTCATTGCACATGGAGCATGAGTAAACCCTCATTGCACTTGAAGCACGAGTAAACCCTCGTTGCACTTGAATTAGCATGAGTCAACACTCATTGCACATGATGTATCATGATACTATACTTTACCCAATGCATTGGAGCGCTATCAGGGCGCACCCTTCTTAAACATTTCATTTCATGCATAAGTGTGCCACATGGATCATAAAACATGGATTCATAAAACATAATCATTTATTCCACGATAAAAGGAATGTGGAATTCATACATGAAACATTATAATCAATAAGTAAATGTGCATAAAGGTGAATATCCTTGATGGAGAAATGGGCATGGTATTCACTACACAATGATATTGGCTTAGAAAATCGGTGTGATTTCGGCAGCATAACGGCGTGACATAAGAGATCATAAAAAACGGTTGATGAGAGAGAAAGGGGTTCCTCATCATATTTACATGTAATGGACAGTAAGGAGGTCATATAGATACAAGTCCCAACAATTGAAAAGGAATTTAGACTCATGATACAAAAGTATTGCTTGAATATAAAAGAGGAGAAAAAGGTTTCTTTCGGAATTTTGGCATAGTAACGGGTGTACATGGGAGGCTTTTAATGAGAGAAAAAGGGGTCTCCCATCATTAAAATAATAAGAGGACATTATGGGAGAGGTGAGAAACCATACCCCAACATTCATAATTGAAATTAAAAGGGCAATACAACTTAAAGAAAATTGACAAAAATGGGAAAGGAAGAAAAAAACCCTTACTTGAAAGTGTGCTCCAAAGGCTAGAGAGAGGCTTGTGAGAGGCTTCTTGGGAGCTTGGGGAACCTTGGGAGGATTCTAGAGAGAGTAGGGCAGAGGTTGGACGAACTTCAAGGGCTTTGAGTGAGGAGGAAGTGGGAGCTTGGGTGGGTTTATATAGGAAAGGTGAGAGAATTCTTTATTATTTAGGTTTGGGACCCCTTATATTAAAATAATCCAAACCACAATCCATCCCACGGTATTTGCCCATGGTTTCTGGAAAAGGAAAGAGGAAAAAAATATTTTACAAGGCCAAGGTCCGAACTTATTAAAAAAATTAGGGTTGCTTATGTGGAGGTGAGTCACACTCCCATGGAAATTAATTTAAAAAGGCAAAGTGTTGAATAAGTCTTGAGGGCTCCATTAATGCTTTGAAAAGTGAGTCAAACAAACCCAAAACCTCATTATTTTAATGATAAAACACATATTGTCCGAACATAAGGATTATGGTATTTTATTACATCACCATTGGGTCATTATGATGTCATAAAACACATTATATATTTAAATGGTATTTAATTTTTACCCAAAAATTTGACTGTCTCAGAAAATTATGAAAAATTCACCGTTGGATAATTTCGACGTCCTGATTCCAAAAATAATATTTATTTTATCTAAATAATTTTCTAAATATGTGAATTTTCACTTTTAAAATAAAAACCGACATTTATAAAAAAATTCACGGGTTTTGACAGAAATGGCTTTCAAACCTTAATAAAAATTTTAATTGCATTCATAAAATTATAAGATCATTTATACTTAATAAAAAAAATTAATTTAATATTAATAATAATATTTTATTAAAATATTATTTAATTCAAAAATCCTTTAATTTAATAAAATATAATTCTTAATTAAATAATAACTAAAAACACCATTTGTACTTTAAAAACTAATTACAATTTATCAAAAATGACTATAAATTATATTCATTATTATATACAAAAGTAATGTTTATGAACATGGTACTACTTATTTGTTACATAACCCCTTAAAATAGCCACATAAGACCTAAGGGTAAGGTGTGCGATGGTGACAGACTCTTGGGGCGGCTCGGATAACATCGCTCGAGTGGTAATTTCAATCAACTTCCACTTTTCCCGTAGACGATCACGTTCGAGCTTGACTTGATGAAGCTCAGTTTGGGCTTGGTCAAGGGAAAAGCCCAAAGACGACACCTCTTTTCCGAGCTCTGACAAATGGGCTTCATAAGGGTCAATTCTACTGGATGAGGCCATCGCTTCCTTTGTCTGAGTAGAAAATTGGTTCGTTAAAGCCTTATATTTAAACTACCCAGATGGTCACTGTTCAACGGCTATAAAAGTAACGGTCACAAATCTTAACGTAAAACTAAAGAAGTTGACATTTTAGAAAAACATTTTTCATAAAGAAACATTTAACTCGATCAAGAGGGATTTTCATTAATGAAACTTTGGGTCGTTACAACATTCCCCCCTTAAGAAATTTCGCCCTCAAAATTTTTCTTTTCCCACACTAAAACAAATGTGGGTAAATTAGCTTCATCATATCCTCCGACTCCCATGTTGCTTCTTCAAACTTGTGGTTTCTCCACAACACCTTGACGAGGGGCATTGTCTTATTTCGTAGAACCTTTTCTCTACGATCTAAGATCTTCACTGGTTTCTCCTCATAAGAAAGATCATCTTCCAATTGTACCACCTTGGAAGAGAGTACATGTGAAGGGTCCGGTATGTACTTCCTTAAGAGGGATACATGAAAGACATCATGCACCTTGGCCATAGTAGGTGGAAGTGCTAGTCGATAGGCCACAGCCCCAACACGATCAAGAATCTCGAAGGGGCTGATTTACCTTGGACTTAACTTCCCTTTCTTTCCAAACCTCATGACCTTCTTCCACGGAGATAGGCGTAAAAACACCATGTCTCCGACTTTAAACTCAAGGTCTCGTCGACGATTATCTGCATAACTCTTCTGTCGACTTTGGGCTGCCTTGATATGCTGCTGAATGGTTTTCACCTTCTCCACCATTTCTTCGACCATTTTTGGTCCATGCAACTTACGTTCACTGACCTCATCCCAACATGTCGGTGTTCTACACCTTTTCCCATACAGGGCTTCGTATGGTTCCATTTGGATGCTCGAGTGGAAACTATTATTATAAGAGAACTCAACCAGAGGAATATGTTGATCCCATCCTCCTTTAAAGTCCATTGAGCATGCTCTCAACATATCCTCAAGTGTTTGGATAGTCCGCTCGGATTGGCCATCAGTTTGAGGATGATAGGCCGTACTGAAGTTTAGTTCAGTGTTCAGAGCATGTTGAAGACTCTTCCAAAACTTAGAGGTAAATCTTAGATCTCGGTCAGACACAATAGATAGTGGTACTCCATGCAACCGTACCACTTCCCTGATATATATCCGGGCCAGTTGATCCAAAGAGAAATCCTCTCGAATAGCAATGAAGTGTGCAGTCTTTGTAAGAAGATCCACAACAACCCAGATTGCATTGTTGCCTTTGGATGTCCTTGGAAGACCGGTGACGAAGTCCATGGTGATGTTCTCCCATTTCCATTCTGGTATGGGCAATGGTTGCATCATCCCCTTATACTTCTGCCTCTCTGCCTTCACTTGCTGACACACCAGGCACTTTGATGTATATTCAGCGATCTCCTTCTTCATATTATCCCACCAAAAGTTTTCTCGGAGATCTCGATACATCTTTGTGCTCCCTGGGTGAATGGAGAAATTTGAACTATGTGCATCATCCAAAAGTTCCTTCTTCAGCTTCGAACTTGATGGGACACATAGTCTTTTCCCAAACCGCACAATTCCTTCTTCATCAACATTAAACTCTGAGGATTTTCCCTTTTTGATAGATTCCACTTTTTCTTGGATTCCCACATTATCCTTTTGAGCATCCTTTAACCTTTCCAAAAGAGATGGTTGAGCAATCATTTGTGAAAGGATTGATGATGTTCCCTTCTTTATGATTCCCACATCCATCTTCATTAAGTCTAAGAAGATTGGATACTTTTCAATTCTGATCATTGATAGAATAGCTGGATCCTTTCTACTTAGGGCATCCGCCACCTTGTTCGCTTTCCCAGGGTGGTAATGTATTGAACAGTCATAATCCTTGATGAGCTCTATCCATCTTCTCTGGCGCATATTAATCTCTTTCTATGTGAATATATATTTAATACTCTTATGGTCAGTATATATCTCACATTTCTCTCCATAGAGATAATGCCGCCATATTTTCAAGGCAAAGATCACCACCGTCAACTCCAGATCATGCATTGGATAGTTTCTCTCATGGATTTTCAACTGCCTTGAGGCATAGGATATCAATTTATCATTCTACATTAGCACACATCCTAAGCCCTTCTTTGAGGCATCACTGAATACCACAAAAAGTTCCCCACTTATGGGTAAAGTGAGTACGGGTGCAGTGATAAGCCTCCTTTTCAACTCCTTGAAGCTTTCTTCGCATTCATCACTCCAAGAAAACTTTACTCCCTTTCTAGTTAGCTTGGTAATAGGGTTGGACAATCGTGAGAAATTTCTCACAAATCGTCGATAATATCCAGCTAACCCCAAGAAGCTACGGATATCAGTTACCAATGTTGGCCTCAGCCATCCCTCAATTGCATTTGTTTTGGAGGGGTCCACAGATATCCCGTTGCTTGTGATGATATGGCCCAAGAATGAGACTTCCTTCCACCAGAACTCACACTTGCTGTACTTTGCATAGAGCTTCTCCTTGCGCAATGTCTCTAGTACAGTTTTTAAATGCTCCTCATGGTCCTCCTTGGTTTTGGAGTATATTAGAATATCATCTATAAAGACTACCACAAATTTGTCTAGGTAATCTCTAAAGACTCTATTCATCAAGTCCATGAATATTTCTGGAGCATTGGTGAGTCCGAAAGGAATTACTATGAATTCATAGTGCCCGTACCTTGTACGAAAAGCAGTCTTAGGGATATCTTCCTTCTTTACCCTGACTTGATAATATCCCGACCGCAATTCCACCTTGGAAAAGTATTGTGCTCCACGCAGCTGATCAAACAAGTCATCGATTCTTGGGAGAGGATACTTGTTCTTTATCATGATTTTGTTAAGTTCACGATAATCGATGCAAAGCCGCACTGACCCATCCTTCTTCTTGACGAAGAGGACTGGTGCACCCCATGGTGATGCACTTGGGCGTATAAACCCTTTATCCAGATTCTCCTGTAGTTGTTTATTCAGCTCTTCAAGCTCAACAACAGCCATTCTATATGGAGTCTTGGATATTGGTAGTGCCCCAGGTATAAGTTCAATTGAGAACTCAACATCTCTTCTTGGAGGAAGACCAGGAAGTTCCTCAGGAAATACTTCAGCGAAGTCCCTCACAATAGGCATTTCTTCAAGGGTGGTTTCTTCCTTCGACTCAATCATCTGATCCAGATATGCGTGCTCATAAGGCAGTAATATCCATGCTTGGGATGATGGAGCTAAATTAGATTCATCTTCCTCCTGACACTTGTAATGAATCGGGGGTCGATTCTCCATATGGAGTGTGATTTCCCTCTCCCGACAATTTATGTTGGCTCTATATAAGGAAAGCCAATCCATGCCAAGAATTGCATCAAATTCCACCAAAGGGAGTATGACAAGGTTCGCCGGGAAATTCAATCCACGGATTATAACAGGGGAGGACTTATACTCATGGGATGCAATGATTTCCCCATTTGTCGTACTCACCGACATCTTTACTTCCATGATTTGTGGTGGTGAAGGGATTGTTCTACAAAACTTTTGAGATATAAAAGAATGCGTAGAACCTGAATCAAAAAGTACGTTCGCTATTCTTGAATGAATAACTAGCATACCTGTCACCACTTTGTTATCGGGGTTCACTTCGGCAGAAGTGATGGCAAAGGTTCTTCCTTGCTGTCTTGGAGGTTGCTGGTTGCCTCCGATAACCCTTGGATTAGGGCACTGATTTGCAAAATGACCCTGTTCTTTTCATTTGTAGCATTGAACAACGCGTTGAGGTTCGAACGGAGCGTTCCTCCCCTCTGTCGCAGTCGCGGGTCCTTCTTGCTGACAGTTAACAGCTAGGTGCCCTTCTCTTCCACACTTGAAGCATTTTCTTGTCCCCCTAAGGCAATTTCCAGGGTGCTTCTTTCCACACTTTTGGCAGGTGGGGTGTTGGAATTTCTTAGCGCCGTTGGATTTATCCATCGGACCACCAGCATTGAAGTCCACCTTACGCTTCTTGTCCCCATGATACCCCTGTGATTCTCCGATCTCCATTTCAACCTTGAGGGCACATCGGACAATTTCCTCATAGCTGTCGAAATCACGGATCGCTAATGCTTTCCGCAAGCTAGGCTTCAGCCCACCAAAGAAGTGGTCAACCTTGCATTTGGGGGTAACGACAAAGTCGGAAGCGTATCGTGCAAGCCTTGTGAAGTTTTCCTCGTACGCTCCCACAGATTCTTCATCTTTCTGCTTGAGGGAAAGGAAGTCCCTTTCCATCTTAAGACGGAAGGTGCGTGGAAAATATTTATCGAAAAACATATTCCGGAATTCCTTCTATTCCAAAGCCTCGATCTCCTCCTCAGGCTTCGTATTTTTTATCAACGTCCACCATTGATCAGCTTCACCCTCCATACGATAAGCCGCCAGGAGAACCTTCTCTTTTTCAGAGCATTGGAGGATGGAGAATATCTTTTCAATGGAGTTGATCCATTGTTCAGCGATCGTGGGATCGGATGATCCACTAAAAGTAGGAGGCCTTTGTCTCATGAAGCTTTCAATAGCGACTTGTTCTTTCTTAGGGGGGTTGAACGTTCCTTTTGACCAGTGTTTCTATTCAAAACATGAGTTAGCTGAGAGAGAAGCGTGACAAAGTTCGCGATTCCCACTCCCATTGGATTGGGCATCTCATAAGTACAATCATCACACTGATCTTCACAACGGTTGTTAGCCCGAGTTCTCCTATTACCGGCCATTGGCTGGAATAAAAGAAAGTTAGGGGTAACACATAAAGTGTAATCCAAAGACAAAAGTTGATGACTTATAAATAAACTTTAATCTCTTTAACTCATGAGTCTATAGGATTCAATCCAGGCTTTTCATGATCTTCCTTCTAACATATATTATTAGGGGCATTTTTCCCTTAATAAGGGTTCATACTAAGATTGTGAATTTATCAAAACATATCCCCTGGGAGTGTCGTAACCAAGAGTGCAGCAAGGCCCGTTGTCGTGCACCAGTTCCCGTTCGAGTCTAGCTCAAAGCGGTGTTTTCGGGTTTTACCCCTAGGATACATCTGTACCAAAGCCGCCTCTACCTGCTCATATCCAGACAGGGATGTATTTGTTTGATAAACCACTTACTTAGTATTTACCAAAACTTAGGGGTGTTTTTATTATTCTTAGTCTTGTATCTAAGGCTTTACTAGGGTTTCCTAATCCCAAAAATAACTAAACCTATCCTCTGATACCAACTATGACAACCCTGCTTTTTATTACAACTTAAACATGCTTTATTACATTCAACTTCACTTGATACAACAAAGAAGATCGAGAGGTTTAGTGTCTTTGGGGATTAGGATCATTACATAAAAACTTTAAACTTGAAATACAACATCTTTATTGAAAACTTCCTTTACATGACCACTACATTCTGTCGTACTTAGCATTGCATGGGATAACCTGAGGACATGCATAAGAAAAGGGTGAGCTATAAAGCCCAGTAAGGGATTACACAATGAATAACATGAGGAGTAAAATACATGTTAGGCAATAGGCATATCAATAGAGCATAAGAAAAACATGAACATAAAGGCATGATAAAGCATGATAATCATAACATGGAAATGTGGCAACAACACTTAACATTGAATTAGCATGAGCCAAGGCTCATTGCACATGGAGCATGAGTAAACCCTCATTGCACTTGAAGCACGAGTAAACCCTCGTTGCACTTGAATTAGCATGAGTCAACACTCATTGCACATGACGTATCATGATACTGTACTTTACCCAATGCATTGGAGCGCTATTAGGGCGCACCCTTCTTAAATATTTCATTTCATGCATAAGTGTGCCACATGGATCATAATACATGGATTCATAAAACATAATCATTTATTCCCCGATAAAAGGAATTTGGAATTCATACATGAAAAATTATAATCAATAAGTAAATGTGCATAAAGGTGAATACCCTTGATGGAGAAATGGGCATGGTATTCACTACACAATGATATTGGCTTAGAAAATCGGTGTGATTTCGGCAGCATAACGGCGTGACATAAGAGTTCATAAAAAAACGGTTGATGAGAGAGAAAGGGGTTCCTCATCATATTTACATGTAATGGACAGTATGGAGGTCATATAGATACACGTCCCAACAATTGAAAAGGAATTTAGACTCATGATACAAAAGTATTGCTTGAATATAAAAGATGAGAAAAAGGTTTCTTTCGGAATTTCAGCATAGTAACGGGTGTACATGGGAGGCTTTTAATGAGAGAGAAAGGGGTCTCCATTCATTCAAAAAATAAGAGGACAGTATGGGAGAGGTGCGAAACCATACCCCAACATTCATAATTGAAATTAAAAGGGCAATACAACTTAAATAAAATTGACAAAAATGAGAAAGGAAGAAAAAAACCCTTACTTGGAAGTGTGCTTCCAAAGGCTAGAGAGAGGCTTGTGAGAGGCTTCTTGGGAGCTTGGGGCACCCTGGGAGGATTCTAGAGAGAGTAGGGCAGAGTTTGGACAAACTTCAAGGGCTTTTAGTGAGGAGGAAGTGGGATCTTGGGTGGGTTTATATAGGAAAGGTGAGAGAATTCTTTATTATTTAGGTTTGGGACCCCTTATATTAAAATAATCCAAACCACAAACCATCCCATGGTATTTTCCCATGGTTTCTGAAAAAGGAAAGAGGAAAACAATATTTTACAAGGCCAAGGTCCGAACTTATTAAAAAAATTAGGGTTTCTTATGTGGAGGTGAGTCACACTCCCATGGAAATTAATTTAAAAAGGCAAAGTGTTGAATAAGTCTTGAGGGCTCCATTAATGCTTTGAAAAGTGAGTCAAACAAACCCAAAACCACATTATTTTAATGATAAAACACATATTGGCAGAACATAAGGATTATGGTATTTTATTACATCACCATTGGGTCATTATGATGTCATAAAACACATTATATATTTAAATGGTATTTAATTTTTACCCAAAAATTTGACTGTCTCAGAAAATTATGAAAAATTCACCGTTGGATAATTTCGATGTCCTGATTCCAAAAATAATATTTATTTTATCTAAATAATTTTCTAAATATGTGAATTTTCACTTTTAAAATAAAAACTGACATTTATAAAAAAATTCACGGGTTTTGACAGAAATGGCTTTCAAACCTTAATAAAAATTTTAATTGCATTCATAAAATTATAAGATCATTTATACTTAATAAAAAAATTAATTTAATATTAATAATAATATTTTATTAAAATATTATTTAATTCAAAAATCCTTTAATTTAATAAAATATAATTCTTAATTAAATAATAACTAAAAACACCATTTGTACTTTAAAAACTAATTACAATGTATCAAAAATGACTAGAAATTATATTCATTATTATATACAAAAGTAATGTGCATGAACATGGTACTAATTATTTTTTACATAACCCCTTAAAATAGTCACATAAGACCTAAGGGTAAGGTGTGCGATGGTGACAGACTCTTGGGGCGGCTCGGATAACATCGCTCGAGTGGTAATTTCAATCAACTTCCACTTTTCCCGTAGACGATCACGTTCGAGCTTGACTTGATGAAGCTCAGATTGGGCTTGGTCAAGGGCAAAGCCCAAAGACGCCACCTCTTTTCCGAGCTCTGACAAATGGGCTTCATAAGGGGCAATTCTACTGGATGAGGCCATCGCTTCCTTTGTCTGAGTAGAAAATTGGTTTGTTAAAGCCTTATATTTAAACTACCCAGATGGTCACTGTTCAACGGCTATAAAAGTAACGGTCACAAATCTTAACGTAAAACTAAAGAAATTGACATCTTATAAAAACATTTTTCATAAAGAAACATTTAACTGGATCAAGAGGGATTTTCATTAATGAAACTTTGGGTCGTTACAGGTAATTCTGGGACACATCTTCTAATTCCTTAAATCATGTTATTTAGGATTTTATGACTCAAGAGAGATTTATTGAACCATACAACCTAGGGATGTAGAACCTACTGATATGGTGTCTACTACAGAGTTTCAAGAGTCACAAGCTACCAAAATAGTGCCAAAGATGCCTGAGGTTAGTCCTGTATTGGAAGAACTAGTTTAGTGATATGAAAAAAAATGATAGAGTTTCTAAATCTTCTTAATTAAGTTAGAATGGGGAAGACATTGTTGAGACAACTGTAGTTGTTCCTAAGAATTGACAACTTTAGATTGTGCGTATTGTTTCTAATGATCAAGGAATATTTAAGGCTAAGGTTGAGGCTTGGATGGTGGATCCAATTTCTCTTAGATCCACTATTGGTGGAGAAACAGTGGGTAATTTGGTTATAGAATCTATTGATCATTCTCATACACATCCCATACCATCACCACCTCCAGTTGTGCATGAATATGAACCCTCAATCAATAAAAATTATGAAAGATCATTTATGAAATCTTTTTCTTTGGATATAATGGGTGAGTCTAAAATTAGATTATAATTAACTGAAGTAGGAGTATAAATATTTTTAATTATGAGATTATAAAACTCAAGGAGTCCTCTATTTTAAAGATTGGTTTTAAGAAGTTTGTTGGGTTAATGGATACCTAGATAGAGATGATTAAAAATATCTAATCAGTCCCTCCTATGAAATAATCTAGGTTTGAATTAATCTCTAAATATCTTGAGGATGTGAAATTTATAGTTATATTCTTTAATGATGTATATCTTATCAATTTTGGGTTCAATGATTTTTTTGTTATGGTTTCATCTCAAAGATACTCTCTCCAAAAACATCCAATGGTGAAATCAGATACGACCTAAGATGTCTTCGATAAATTTTGGTCTTTCAAGACTGATATAAAGGATAGATTTCACACTTTAAGAAGTGTTGTGTTTAGCTGATTTGAATTTATCAATAGTTTTTATCACACTACGTCTTCCACCTCTGAACCTTCAGTTATTCTAGATTTTCAGAGTGGAGTTGATCATTTTCTATCAAAATTGAATTATGTATCCTCAAACATTTAATCTATATAGTTTGATATGTTCACAATAGTATAATGTAATATTTCAAGAGATATATTATGGGTGAATTCCATGACACTAAATAAATATTTAAGATTCATGGTTTATGAACTAATGTGCCTTTGAATGACACCATGGGTCATTTTGAGCAATATTTTGGAGAAAATTTAAATGAAACCCTAGATATATATAAGGATACTCAAGGTATATTTATTATATCTCTTGTAATAGTATCTAGAAACCATTAGTGGTTGTTAACCTAGTTCAAAAAGGCCTATAAATAAGTTTAAGGGATGTATTTTGACTCTTTAGAGGTGAAATTTAGTGAAAATTCTACAGAAGGATCAGTTATGCCAGTTTTTTATAAGAAAGAAAATAGTTGTATATAGAACTCCAAGGATTGTCCCTTATATTCTAGTTTCTCTTGTTGTGCGTATTCCATTTGTTTCACCCAAAACTGCTATTATTTATGTTTTAAGTGCTTTAGTTCCTCATTCTTCTGTCATTATTGTTCAAGAAGTGGTTAAAATACTAATAGATCATGAGAGAAGTATGGATAAAAAGATGAAATCTTTGAATTGAAGGGTGATTAGTACACAAGGAATTGTTAAACTAACCTTAGAGAAGTTAGTTTCAGAATGTTTAGCTAATTTTACTAGTTTTAAGGATACTCCAATATCTGGTGCCCCTCAAAGTTTCATCTTCATCCATCTTTCATCATTTAAATGGATTTTGAACAATGTCATAGAAACTATTCCTCATATTCATCAATATAAATATACGATCATTCTTGAGTTTTGTAAGGTAGATATCATCCAAAGGATAGATATGTGTGAAGATTACTTGTATTCTCTCAGAGGTAAAGGGACTCTTGGTTGGGATCCTCTATATAACTATAGAGAATCTAAACAAAAAAATATGTGCTAATTTTGATTCCTCTAGAATTAATTAGAAAGAGAAAGATAAAGTTGATGTTTCTCGAGATGTCGAGTGCTCTAAAAAATGAACCTCATCCTATGAACCTCAAAAGAATGTGCCTTTTATGGCTTTTGGAACCTTTAATGTTAGTTTAGCTAAATATAATAATGAAGGTGTTCTCGGTGACCATTTTCAAAGGCCATAAGTCAAATCAGCTATTTTTATTAGAGAAGGATCTATTGTATAGCTTGGAAGGGTTGTGCCACTATCTCCAATGGACCCTCCCACTACCTCCAGAACCAGTCCCACCTTCAAAATACATCCACCCAAACCATCTTTTTTATTTTAACACATTCATGAACTCATATATTCTGACTAATGTGTTTCATTTATGTTTTTATGTATTTTAAGTGGATGTATGATCATATAAAATTGATCGATTAATGAATTTACTCTTTATTCATTTTTTATACTTAGTGATTTTCTTCATTTAATGTTTTTTATCTCTTCACTTTTTTTATTTAATTATATTCTTTCCATAATTCCACATACATTTTTTGCACAAAAATAATCAATAGTTTATGCCTCTAAGTTCCACATTAATAGTGATTATCATATACATACCTTTCCTTTTAAATGAAACAAAGAGGGGGTGAAGTTAGAAAAGTGAAGAGAAGTTAGAAACATTTACCATAATGTTAATAAAAGGGGGGAATTACTCAATTAATATCAATGGGATATGTTTATATAAGGGGGGAATGCATCATTTTAAAATATATATATATATATATATATCATTACATGGTTTTCTATAAATTTCTATTAAAACAGTTAACATTTTTATGTTTAAATTTTTATGGGTTTTGTGATCATCGAAAAGGGTGAGATTTCTGGAATAATAAAATATCCCATGTAATTTAGGTTTGATGATTTCAAATACCCTTCATACTTTTCTGAGGATTTTTTTCTTAAGTATATTCATCATGTTTTATCTCTATTTTAAGTGATTCTACTATTAAAAGTCTTAAGTCCGTAATTATATATGCTTTTGCTAAAAAAATTCAAAGTATTAAAAAATGAATACATGAGACAAAAGAATACATGAAGAAATTGATATGTTTATCATTTTACTATGTTAATTTTCTACATAAAGGCATCACCTAAATAAATTGGCTATATCCTGGAAATTTCTACGTGGAAATTGCTTTTGTTGATAAAATAGATATGTGATAAATCATATATATATATGAATCAGCTACACTAATAAATTATGTGGAGTAATCGACTATATGAATCAGATACATGGTGAAATAGGATACATGGTTCCAATCAACTATGTCAATTTTGGATACGTGAGTAAAAATCCTATGAGAATCAGTTTGGATAAGTGAATCAAGTTTATCTATGTGAAGAAATTAGTTACGTGATGAAAATCATTTATGTATAGAAGGCCTATGTGAATTTAACTATGTAGATAATTCAGCTATGTGGATCAAATTGTTTACATGAATTAAAATGTAGAAATCATCTATTTGATGATCTGTAATTAGCTACGTTGTACTGCAATAGAGATTTATTACCTTTGAAGAACTTATGTGATATTTTAAAGATATCCTGAAATATTTGAATGTTAGATTACCTATTTGTTATAAAAATTAATATAATAAGAAGAAAGTATCGAGAAATAAAAAAATTAAAAGGATAATTTATTTTTATTTACTGTTTTCGACATCTTTCCAAGAAAAGAATGTGTGTTTTTAAATAACATGCAATAGATTTCATGAAATAGTTGTTGTATGTTTAAAGGAAAATTTTTTTCACATAATTTCTTTAGATATTTGTAGTGAGAGGAAATATATTTATCAGAACATAAGTGAATGCATGATTCTATTAAGGACTCTCTCTCCCACTCTTTGGAAGCTCTAGTGCACTGCTCTATTTTAAATGAGAGAAAAAAAGAAGCTTCAGGGCATATAGTTGTGAAATCTCGATCAACTTTATTATCATTTAAATAATACTCACATCGATCTGTTATTTATTCATATTATCTATCCTATATATTTATTCCTTATGTCTATTTTATTTTACAATAGTGATATATATATATAAACAGTTTTTTATTGACTCTTTTTTTGTAAAGGGTTCCAGATAATGGAATATGAAGGTTATTATTTATAAATATTTTTTGGGGCCCAGTTGAAATATCTTGTTCTATTTTAATAAAAATAGATTATTTTCACTCAGTCATGTAGTCCCTAAAAATGATTGGTATTTATTGACTCCTAAAAAAACAACTTTTCATGTGAGACCTTGAGGAATGTAAAGCTTATTCGAAGTGAATTCAGGGAAAACTACTAAAACCTACCTAAGGGGTTGGGTTTGTAAAGGTCAATAAAAATCAAGAACATTGGGGCATCATGAAGGTTTTCTGGTTTCCAATGAATCTTAGGTGGTAACTTCAATGCAGTATATGTTCATTCACTAAACTCCATGTCCATATAAAAGTCTTTTTGAAATGAATATATAAGGAATTATATTTCATGTGACAGATTAATATGTCTTCATAGAACCTATAAATACCTCCCTTCATATGGATTTTATTGGGATGTTACATTTGGACTTCTGAAAAATGCTCTGAATTCATGAAACACCAACATTCATGAGAAAGAGAAGATTTAGATTTCCACTGGTAGCCAACTTTTGTGAAAGTACCTCCCATGGGTTCTTAATAACAATACACCATGGTAGATATGCCTTTTATAAAGGTATATGACCTTAGAATTATAAGAAATATCTTTGTGGATATTGGGGTCTTGTGAGATATTTATCCTTTGTGAAACTAACCCCACTAGAATGAAGACATTAATTTAAGGAAAAGAAACTCTATTTGGAAAAATAATCACCTTCGCAAGACCCCTTCTCTCCGAAAACCCTAAACCTTCTTGAAACCCCAACCATTAAAAATATAAAAACTAGGACTCTCCATGATGCCTCCATTAAGAAAAAACACTTTCACATAAATTTACTTCCAAGTTTCTCAACACCCATTCAAAACTAGTTTACCTATGATCTGATCTCCTATACGACTCATAGCATCAATCCATGTGCCTAGCTTATTTTCTTCAATAATTTCCTGGATATTTGTGTCACCTCTTTCTCCTAGGGAACCCTAATGCCTTTTTCTCCTAATAATAGGCACCCTAACATCAATATAATTGATTTACACTTCACCATGGTAGTTTTTATGCCACACACCACCAAGTGGAACCTGAGCATTGTACACATAAGCCAAAAGGATTTCATCATCAAAGAAAACATATTAACTTTCCCTTTTAGAAGGGATAATGTTTCTTCCTCCTCTCCAACTTAGATATGGTATCCCTAGGTGTAGGCCCCCAAAATGCTGGAGTACTATGTAGTAAAACTGTCTAGCCCAATTTCCTAGTCATATGATGGTAAACAGCCTAAAAAATTCCTCAGTACATGACATTAAACTATATCCATATCTTATGAAATGAACACAAGATCCCCCATATATGATCATCATGGGATGAAACCTCCTTCCCCACTATGGGATGATCCTCGTACATTGGGTAGCCTCTATGTATAAGCCCCACACCATCCCTTGTGTTCACTCCTTCGGTGATGTGAGTGTCCTTACTACCTGAAATTAATCTAAATAAACTATTATCATCATACAACCTTAAACTGTGACATAAAACTATGTAGATTTTGATCTTTGTTTCTTATTAGAGTACATAGTATGACTCCCTAAGGTCCAATCCCAACATCTTGACACAAATGGGTTTCCTCTCTGAGGTTCACTCCCAATTCCACAAAATTCCCATTAAGTATTCATTTCTTCCCCCTGAAAGTAGGTGACCCTGATGTGTGATCATATTCCCCACTGAATCTCACACCTACATATCCCCACAAGACATTAAAAATATGAATTACATGTATCCACAAGATGTTAAATATGTGACCAAAATATCCCCACAAGACGTTAAACCTATGACCTACCTATCCCCACAAGACGTTAAACCGGTGACCTACCTATCCCCACAAGACATTAAATTTATGACCTACCTGGCCCCACAAGATGTTAAACATGTGACCTTAAAACCCGCACAATATGTTAAACCTATAAACTTCCTATAACCATAATATGTTAAACCCTTGAGCAACCAATCCCCACAGGGTGCTAAATTTTTGACCTACCTATCCCCACAAGATGTTAAAACTCGGACCTATATATCCCCCATAAGATGTTAAAACTATGACTTCTCTATCCACACAGTACATTAAACCTATGAAATGATCAAGAATATCTACTACATATAATAAACATGGGATGTTTGGGGTAAAAGGTCTCAAAATTCTTACACCCCTATGGTTTCAACTAACCCATGGATGACATGGGATGCCTTGGGTTTCATTTCTATGATTCCACACACATGATATTTCCCCAACTTCAAAAGGGTATGAATTTATAGGTTCCTAAAAAACTAAAGTTTCGCATATTCTCATATATGTCCAAAATTACCACTAACTCTTCCCGTAGGTTGTTTATTTTTCATAAAAGAAGTTGCATAATTAATAGTATCCACCTAGGGATAGAATCGGGAATGAGTTTCATGAACATGACATAAATATTTGATGGAGATTTGGACTAAGTATAGATCTCCAAGGAAGAATCCATGGAAGGATGAATTCATATATCATCATCTTATTTCGATCAAGGATACAACTTCACCAAACTTGGTGGTAGTGGCAACCCACCTTTGGAAATAATCAATGTTGGGAAATAAGAGTGTGTGTGCGTGAACCCTGGAGGAAGGTATTAGAAAAAAATACTGACCCCAATTTGAAATTCATCTCATTCAACAATTAGTAGATCAATAATGTCGGGCACCATCAGATTTGAGAATGAATGGATACAAATATTTGACACCAGGCCACAACCAAATAGATAGTGGTCCTTGTATGGAACAATTGATCTTCAACTAAGGTAAAGTGAAGGGAATTGGTCACCTTATATTTGAGACATCATCAACATGGATCCTCCCTCCACCTTGGAGAAGGATTAATGACTTTGGGAAAGTTAGGAATCACTTTCATGGTGCATTTACAGACGCATGTCTCTATATATAAATAACACCCAAGCCACAAGGAATGAACAATGAACAATAACCAATAGAAATGGGGGAAGGGAAACTAATAATGTGACAATACTTCACCACCACACTCCCACAAAGGCAGTTGTCACTTTCACAACTAGTCGGTTCCCTCACCTTGTATCCCCTTCCAAGCTTATCCAAGGAAGGGTGATCAATACCCTACTACATTAGTACAACCAAGAAGGGGTCATTCCAACTAGGGATATGGCTCGATAAGCTATGGAGTCCATGGTTTTGCACCAGAACTATCACCCACTAGGGTAACTCTAGGGGGAAAGACCCCTATCACAATGAAAACATGTTTTGAGATCATCTTTCTAGAATTCTCCAATAGCTTCCTCCCCTAATATGCGGAAGTGTAAAATGGGTAGGTCACACTAGAAATGATCACCACCCGAGAGCCACCCAAGAGGGCACCCACCTGGCCTTGTTGATGATGCCAATAGGATCTATGGATTGATGAGAAGGTATATCCCATCCCAACTCCACTTGAACTGATCCAAAATTGTCATGAAACATCCCAAAGAGGTCTGTGACATGACTCCCCAAGCTCACCATCAACAGGCCAGGGGATGGAGACTAGCGTTGGGTAGGCATATAAAAAACATGGGAGGTCTTATCCTAAGTACCTATAAACACACACACACACACACATCTCCAAGTCTGTTAAATACTTCAATGTAAAAAAACTGAACAACTTTGCATGAATACATCTAAATCCCACCACTAGAGTATGGTAATAATTAAAGGAAAGTAAACATGGAAAAATTACAAGCCCGCCAAAAATAGTATGAAAACAAGTCCAACATGAATAGGTATTGTTGTCAAGATACCACATGAACAGAACTCGGTTTGTCCTATCTCACTATGAATTGTCTGGTCCTGGCTCGTCAATGACTATCAAAAGATTGATCGTCTGCACAATAAATGGTACATGTGGGGAAATCCCATGAAAGGGTGAGTATAAAAATACCTATAAGGAAAACCAGAAACCAAAAAGCATAAAACAAAAGAATATAGTCATATCTACATAGGTATATGTCTAGAAAATATATAATAAGAATATCTAGATATACTCAAAAAATAAATATAGTCTAGAGATAACTTCACAACCGTAATGCTATCCTAGGATTCCATCTCAAAGGTTCTATGTAGAAATTGTTTGGGAGAATACACTTGAAAAGTGTGATAGCCCTGATGACATCTTTCTAAGAGGTAATTCTTTTTGGGACTCACCATTATAAGTACACACTAAAATTATGATGAGATAGGATGCACAGATGAGGATCACCCCAAGGTCGTGAGCCATACCAACAACCTAATATGGATTGCCCCAATAAGTAGAGGATTGAAACCCATTTATTGTTGGTCATGATGATAACAATAACTCCACATAGGCCATGAAAATTAATAGAGGATCTCAATCCAGGACTCACTAAGAGATTTTGACAACTCTATCCAGAAGTCCTACTAAAGGAATCATTATCCTATGTGTAGGAGTCGATTCCATACCACCCCCTTAGAAAATGGATATGGGGAACGTACCCTAATGAAACTTTTCCAAAATATACAGGAAAATTTATCCAAATTATGATTTAAGGAATATACTATGTATAGTAGGGTTATAGAACATTTCCCTTTGACCCTGAGTCATGCTCGGGTAAAGGGCATGTGTCTGTATCCATATGGAAGTACACAGTGTGCCACTACCCATGTACCTCTACCAATATACTAGTATATAACTTAGCCCTTGTATATTTTGTCTAGGTCATGTCCATGTGGGATTAAATATCATGCCCATTCTTATATACTCCATACCATGTACATGTACCAATTGAGGTAGATTCCAAGCTCAATAAAGGGAACACACACCATGTGATAAGGTCACACATGTGTGATACTTATCTCCTTCACGAAACCCTAGTTTTCACTGAGAGGGGACCACATGGTGTGTCACTCCAATTTACACACTGTATACTACAGGATTTTTTGGAATCTCATATAGATATTTCATGTAAGCTCCCATGCCTACAACCATAAATCCATCCACACGCCTTGCTTGAAAACCAAGGATCCATGTCGGCTGAGCCTTTCCATCAAAGAAAAAAATGTTTCATCCCTTAAATACATTCAAAAAACATCATTGAATGTTTTTCATCATTGTTCATTGAAGAACACATAATCAAGAATTCAAAATCATCTGATCCACCACCACTTTCATCATCGCACCACCATCATGTCATACGGATCCCAGATCAATGATATCAAATCATTGCACCAAGAAATGTGTTTGAAATGATCAATTTCTGAATGGATTTGGAACCAATTTCCAAATAATGAATGACCATAATGAATGAAGAAAAATGGGATAAATTCACGACCACAGACATAAGGAATGAACCTTTTACAATGTTCATGTTGGCCTCGATATTTCACTATTATAATGAAAATAAAGGTTCAAATATCACAAATAAATTATCCCAATAAAATCCCCATGATAAATATCATCTTATAAATGACCAATATATGGATCAATCTATTGGTTGATTGATCAATGTTCATCTTTAAAATATAAATAAGGGAAATAAACCAAATAAAAAAACATCATACCTCTATTTTGATCAACAAACAATGAATAATGGAGTTATTCCACGATATTTTGAAAGACCCTCAGAATTCATCTTGCATCAGTCATTAATCTCTGACTTGGTCGTCGTCCTCCCACAAAATCTCATTTGACGGCTCTCCAATAGTCCTTTGGATCTCTTGGTTTTATGATATAAATCTATAAATCCCCTATAAATATTTCTTTATATAAGAGGTTAGGTTTTTGTGTCAAGAAAATAAAATAAAATAATTAAAATAATTATTTTATTCATTTTATTCATTTTCGCCCAGAATGAATTTTCCAAAAACACCCTCCATTAACCAAGGTTATGTTGTGCCTATTGCAAAACTCAAATTATGAACTCAATGGTTCCCTATGATTTATGATCCAGGCCCCCGTTTATTATTTTTTCCACTTATTCAAAAAAATTGCTTTCTATGCTATTTAATATAATTCAAAAATTTATTATAGGCACATTGGGCCTTAGAATCACATATAATCTTAGTTCCTGGTCTCAAAAATAATTGATAAAATTTCCAAAAATAATACTTGAAAATCATAATAATTAAATTATCCTCACCTTAGGCCTTTATGTCCCAAAAATCCAAAACAATGGCTACACAAAGTGATGTGGGTACTGATCATGAATATAAGCCTCACACTTCCTTGTTCACTCCTAATGATTCATGTGCTACCATTGGACATGAAATAAAGGGATCACTCGTCGAAAAAGGATCATCTCCTTCTGATCCTCAACCTCTACATGGTACTCAGCAAAGGTATCTTCATCCTCGATGTCCAGCTCTCCCTAGTTGATAACCTGATATGGGTTATGCATGTACCTCCTCAACTATGACAAGTGGAAGATGTTGTGTACCCAGTCTAGCTGTGAAGGTAGAGGTAAGTGGTATGCTACTTCACCAACTCTATGCAGTATCTGTAAAGGTTCAATTAATCTTAGAGATAGCTTTCCACCATATCCAAATCTCTAAAATCCACATCGAGGTGAAACCCTTAGGAACACATGGTGCCCATACTTGAACTCAAAATACATTCATAGTCTATCCATATAAGACTTATGACGGCTATGTGCAGTCCTCATACATTCCTAGATGATCTAAACCTTCTCAGTAGTTTCTCACACCAACTCTAGTCCCATGAGTACCAAATCTCCTGGGTAATTATAACAAAGTGGTGACCTACAGGGTCGCTAGTTTAAAGCCTCAAATGGTTTCATAATGATGGTGGATGGGTAGTAGCTATTGTACACAAACACCACTTTTGGTATTTGATCCTCCCAACTATATTCAAAGTACAACAGGCAAGCTCATAGCATGTCCTCCATAAGCAGAATGGTACGCTCTATCTAGTCGTCAGTTTGGGGATGAAATGTTGTGCTCATGCATAACTATGTCCCAAATGCCTCCCATAATCCCTTCTATAACTGATATGTGAAGTGAGAATCATGGTCATATATGACCATCAATGTAATTCCATGGAGTCGTATTATCAGTTGCTCATAGAGGTGTCACAATCTCTCTAATTAACTCTGTTCCCGAATAGCTAAGAATTCGTCCAACATGGTTATTCGGTCTATGATCACCCATATGGAATTATATCTCCTATATGTATTTGGTAAACCCATAATGTGTTCTATGGATATCCAATCCCACTTCTATTATGGCACCTCAAGGGGTTGAGCTAAATCCACTGGAAATTACTGCTCAGCCTTTACTTGCTGAATAGTAAGGCATCGAGTGACAAACTATAAAACTCCCGTCTTCATCCCTAGACACCAAAACTGACATTAGAGGTCCCAATACATCTTTTACGCACCTAGATTCACCTACAAAGTATATTTATGAAATTCTCTCTGCACCTCCTCCAACAAAATCACTATTACCATCGTGCATCCTCTAAAAATAACATCATGATCCCCACATTCATAAAATCCATCCAGATCATGTGTAATAGATATCTTAGTATGTAGGTTCGGACATTTAGTATCGCCTAGCTATGCCTCCAAACTCATTGTAATAGATAAGGGGTGACAACCATCGAATGGAGGTAATATGCTCCCTCTCCATCCACAAAAGATAACTATAATGAGGTCAAATTCTCTGATGCCTCATTCGGTAGCTACGAACAAGATGTCATGCTGAGAGCATTTTCTAACACATTTTCCTTCCCATGAGTATAGACAATCTCAAATTAATAATCTTATAGGAACTCTATCCATATAGTATGTCTCAAGTTAAGATCCTTATAAGAGAATATAAACTTGAGACTCTTGTGATAAGAATAATGATAAATCTCTCTCCCATCAGGTATTTTCACCACATCTTTAAAGAGAAGACTTCCAATGTAATGACCTAGCCTTAAACATAACTTATTCTAGTGATTTATGCCTAAAATTTATTTTATTTCATTCTCAAAGATATTTTAGGTATATAGTTTTGGAGGATTTGGAAAAACTATTATATAGTAAACCCATACATTATAAGTGTATACTTATAATCAGTATCCATTTTTTACACTAAAGGAAAACCTTTAAAAAAACATTGTTTATTTTTTTGTAACATATTGAACACTTTAATCATTACACCTTCTTCATCCTTAACAATATTTAATACCTATGAAAAAAATTAAAACATGGGATGAGAACAAAATCTCATTAAGTGACATAACAAAATAACACTATTAGTCCAGTGAAAGCCCTTAAAACATTTCCTTAAAATAAAACATAACTTTTTACCCTAAAAATAGATCATCATTTCAAAAATATAATTATAACAAATTTTGAAAATCAATGATTTTCATGAAAAATCATAAGAAAACATATAATATATAAGTACATAACTTGGAAAATATTTATATTAAAATGTAATAACCATACATTCGACTTCCATACATGTAACTCTTACAAATGGAATATCCATACGGCCGACTTCTAGACATGTCACTCTTAAAAATGGAATAGTCATACGACCGACTTCTATACCCAATGCATTGGAAGTTATAACATAACCACACATAATTACCTTATCATGTAACCATCCATCAAATGTCTAAGTACCATTATATAATCATAACACATAAAAAATGGAAATTTTCAGCAATTCACTTATATAATTCATTTGCAATCATAAGAAATCATTTCATGATATTGAAATAAATAATCCATTTTCAAAACCATTTTCAAAACCAAAATACCCAAAAAATGGAATAAGGGGCTTATTTTTATTTAAAAACATTAAGTATTTTAGAGGAATCCAAAAATCAAATAATGGTCATGGCAGAGTGTAAGTTTTTGTTGTCGTATACGTTAAAAAAACATTCTTTTGTTGTCTATCAATATAAAAATTATAAAAAGAATTTTTTTAAAAAAACCTTGAATTAAATTAAAAATATAAATAAAATTTTCATTATAATCATTTTATATCCATACAAATAAATATGTAAAATAATATCAAGAATATTGAATTGGATAAAAATATTTGAAAATTAAACATTCAAGGTGTTTTATACCACTTTGAACTTTTAAATCTTAATATCCATGAAATAATACATTTAAAAAACATTAAATTAATATTTTATAGGTAAAATATGGATATGAAATGTAATATTATCTTTATATACACCATATAAAATAATAAATGTGCATATTATCAAAAAATGCCTCTATGAAAGGAGATTGAGAAAAAATCTCTTACCTCAAGTTTGATTCATCACGTATGTTCTTTATCTTCCTGAATAATAAAATTAGGATAATTATTCACATAAATTATATGGGTATTAAGGATTATTATTACTTTTATATCACTTATTAACAAGTTATAATAAATAATTAATTTTTTATATTCAAGTCTGACGCTTTGACGATATTCCGTACATGAGTCCAAAATGAAATTGGTATGACATCAATAGAAAAAGTGGTCAGTATTAATTTATCTCTATAATAATATTAATGATATAATAATCACTTTAATACATAAATTATACTATTAAATCCATCCATTAAATATTTATATTAAAATGAACAATGTTAAAATCATGAAGACGGTAAGCTGAATGTACGGATGAGTAACGTTTCAATTTTTCAACGATCAATATGGAAATAATGTAAATATAATTTTATGTCCATAGAATTATAATAATATCAGTAATATCATATTAATAATTTAAATATACTTATATATATTACTCATGTGATGTGGTGATTAAAAATGAATCGCATTGCTTCGTGGAGGTGATAGTTCACATGTACGCATGAACAACATTGTCATTTTAATGTGCCTGGAAATTAAGAACATAATTTATATTTTGTTATATTATAATGATAAATATGAAATTAATATCATCTATAAACATTAATTACATCATTATAACCATTCTTGAGGGTCGTTAATGGAAAACGAATTATATCAGTTTGTGGCGGTGGTAGTCCACATATACCCATGAATGATTGATTTTTTCCCATTCGATGGAATTGGAGATGGATATGGGTATTTATAGAAACATAATAATATCTAAATATATTTATGATACTAGATTAATAATTTTATCATGGTATTATGAGATTTTAATGAATTGGAAGAAGAAATAAAATACATACACTTAATTAAAAATGATACCTCTTCTTCGGATGATCTCCTTTGATTAACACCTTAACACCTATCACGAAGGTGTTATGCCTAAAATAAGTCCTCTATAATGTGGTTAAGTATTATAGGAAGATATTTGTTCATATCGTGGTAGAAAAAAAATAGGTTTTAATGTTTAAAGAAAAGATAAGAATAGGTTCCCTTTTATAGGAGAGGTAAGGGCTACTCTTGGGATTATTCAAATTATTAAATTAATATAAATTAATTTTATAATATAAATGGTAAAAAACTAACTTAGTTAGAATATATCATGACTATGGTTCAAAATAAAATCAGTCAATGAAAATTATACAATTTTAGAATATATTTTTAATCCATATATTTTTTAACCCTTTTAACTCTTACCATTTTATTAAGTAGTTTACACCTTGAGGGTTGATATACTAAACATAACATGAAAATGACAATTAAAAGAGTTATTTATAAAATTTTAGGACTTATAATAACTATTTTGATGAATTTTTAATTCTTGGAAATTCTATATCATTTAATAAAGTATTTTATATTTTAAAATACCATTAGTGTCAATTTTGACATTATTCATTTCATGACTTATTAAAACTATCATAACCTAATGATATAGTCAAAAAAAACTCTATGAAAACATTAATAACATATAAAATTCAACCATAAACTTCTTTTATGTCATAAATTATGTAAATTTATATTTATTATATTATTTTTAATGTCAATTATTTTATTCTTTCATTAATTAATAAATTACGACATCATCATTGTGTCACTGTTTAATTTAATTATTTATTTACTTAAAATTATAAATAAATTACCATGATATAGGTAATATTTTTATCTTTATAAAAAATATTTATATCTGAAGATATCCCCTATATAATTCCATATTAAAAATACTTTACTTGTTAAAAAAAAGTGTAACAAAAATGACTTTTCATTTAGTATAATATAAATACATTAAAGTCATCCAAGTGGCTCAAAGTGGTCCTAAAATAGACCCAATGATTATATTGTTCATAAAAACTCATCAAATTATATTATTTCAAATTTTAGGATAATGTTATATTTTTATAATATAATATTTACCTTTAATTGCCTAATTTACCCTTAACTGTGGTAATAAATATTATTACTAATGTTATTATTCATTGTAATGACCCAATATTTTTCAATGGAAATTCCTTTCTTATAAATATTTCATAATCACATGAAATCACAACATAATTAACTACTAAGTGCTATGTGACCCTTAAAACATAATTTTTTCACTTCTGTGATGTGAATTTTGAAAATCTGACATACACGGTTGCGATTAGTAAGTTATTTGGAGTCCAATAAGAAAAATTAAATTTTTGGTGAGTAATAACCTACCCTTATGAATAGTAACAGACCCTTATGAATATTAATATACCCTAATGAATATTAACCTTACCTATGATAGTATATAAATAATATTCAAGGTAAAGTATGATATACCTATGCTTTGGAATAGGTAAAAGAATGTTTTAAAACTATTGTTTTTAAAATAAATTATGATTTTAATTAAATATTAAATTAATCATATTTAAAAAACTTTTTTTAAAAAATTGACCCATTTTTTTATTCTAAAAGTCAAAAAATGACTGGGGGGGATTTTTGGTATTTTTCTGAAATACTTGAATTTTTATGAATAGTGAAATACGGTAAAATACCGTATATCAGTTAAATACACTATTCATGACATCACAAGGGATGTAAGCCCACTTGGTTCTAACTCACATGATAAAATTACTATTCATGGTCACGGAAGACTCACTATTCCTTGTCTTTTATGGAAATAATAAATTAATAAAATTTATATTAAGAAATCCCCTCTCTCTTCCACTATAAAAACCCCCTCTCACTCCGCCTTCTCTTCACTCCGCTCAAGCCTTGTTCCTTCTCCAAATTCTATACAAATATCCTCTCAACCTCTTCTCCCACATCCTACAATCCTTGTTCTCATAAAAATACTAAAACCTCTCACTTAAAGAGGCTCTCAATGAATTTTGGTTCAAGAGGTAAATTCCTCTTTTTATTTCTTTGTCTTTCTTTTCAAGTTCATTGGTTTTATTTTTCTATTACCTCTCCTTATCAAAATTTTATGATGAATACAGTACCTTATAAGTACTAGAATATTTTCTTCACAGTGGAATAATTTATCATCATCTCTCCTTTTTACCTTCTTTTATACTAGTAGCAAGAACACCATCCGAGATGTGTTAATTTACCACCTTCAAGGACGATTGGATTTCGATTTCTTTTATCATTCTCAATTCTGGTCATGAAACCATTATTTTTATGGTTGAACCATATTATTATATATTTAATATACCCTATTTAAGTTTATGCTATCCATTTTTATAAATGGTATTAAGTTATAAAGAAAAATCAGTTCGTTGTAATCAAAACCCACAAATTAACTGAAACAGTTATCATTATAGTTCAATATAAAAGTTCATCCTCATGCCATGTAATCAAGTTATATAAATTACCAATAACACCTATGTATTATAATAAATATGAAAAATTCAATTCTAGAGATTTACATCAATTCCACACGAACTCCATTAACTAAGAACAAGTGAAACGATTATGAAAATAAAGAAAACAAACACTCCGAAACAAAAGAATTATATATAATAACATATTAATAAGGGTAAAATGAACTAAATAGAATTATTATAAACTAAATAAATTTATAATAGGTTCTTAAGTAGATTATTAAAAATTATAATTTCATATTCCATGATCATATGTTCAAGAGCAGAACACGTACGGATTTAAGGTAAGGGTTTTTCCACCCGAACATCCATTTCCATTTGGGTTATTTTCATTGTCTAATTACCTCAATTAAATTCTTATGTATTATTATATACTCATAATAAATTATGTTTGAGTGTTCTATATGTTTACACCAACCGTAATCCTTCTTTATTTTATGTATGGTTACATGTTTTAAAAGAAGCTTTCAAAATTGTTTATGAAATACAAGCCCGATTCAAGGGAATATCTCAACTTCATACCTATTTTCATGGAAAATATCTAATCTATTTTTTGAAAAAAATATATTTATAAAATAACTCATTTTATTATGAAAATAATATCTTACTTCAATTCTGGTTTTATACAAATATTTTTACAAAATAACTCTTCTTTTCAAAGTAAAAGAGGATTTATTTCAAGAATTACTCAAAGATTTTATAAGAATATCTTCCTCTATTTCAACACTCTTAGTAATTATTATGTATTATTGGGTTTAATAATTCATTTTATTATCTACCATATTCAATTTAATTTTGTATGATTATTATTAATGTGGATGTTCTATCTTTAAACCATTCACTAATTTACCCTAAATGGTTAGTGTTTATGCTTAATGTTCGGGGAAAGTTATTTTCATTTCATATATTATTTTCAATATGAATATACATGTTTTTTATGTTTATCCCCATTAATATGAGGAATACATTGGACATAGTAAGTGTCGAGTGGGGCCCACTATATCCCATCAATGCATTAGTAGGTCTCATGAGACAAACTATGGTCTTCGCATAAGGCCTTGACAAAATAATTATTTATGGTCTTGGCATAAGGCCTTGATGGTATGGATAGGTTGTCCCGCATTATGCATTCAATAATTATAAATATATTATTGATGGTTTATGTGGTTATTCTACTAGTACAATACCCATTATTATATTATGTTATGGCAATATTTACTAAGCTCATATTTCTGCCATATTATGTTCAAGTTTATTTTTAAAGGCATGTGTTTTCAATTACTCATCATGCTTAATTTTTATGTTATTTTCCACTTTATTGATTAACCTTACTAAGCATTTGAGATCACCCATTTATTATGTTTCATTTCCATAGGGAAAAAATAATTTTATTATGAATGACATGCTGAAATCACCTAGAAGTTATAGAAGTTATCTAAGTAGTTTCTATGTTGTTTTTCATGTCATGATGTAACGATGAACTTATGTATGTATCTTGTTTACAATAATACTAAAATACTTGGTCCTTCGGGATGATTATTCCATGTATGTATGCCAATGTAATCAATAAGGCACCAGCTCCAGGCAACTGGGGTCGGGTTCTTATAGTTGGTATCAGAGGAATTTTAGTAGAAAACTTGGAAACTAGATTTAGAAAGCATAGATTAGGAAAGAGTCCCTAAGATAGTCTTTGTAGATAAACATACAAGAACATTCTGGTATTTTGGTAAGGAATATATTATGTGGATCTTTCAAGCAATACATCCCTCTATGGATACAAGCAAGTAGAGGTGGCTCTGGCATAGATGTATCGAGGAGTGAAAGCTCTGATAAAGAGTTTCGATCTTGACCTAGGGTATCTTGGTACAAGACAACGAGCCTTGCTGCGCTCTTGGTTATGACACTCCTAGGGGATATGTTTAGGATAATTCACAAGACATTATGAAGTATTTAAATGTAAAATTTTCCTCAAAGAAACCATTTCTGTGATTATGGGAATTTCCATGCGTAGGATTTCAATTTGTGTTAAGTATTTTGTTATGTTACGATTATACATTATGATTCATAGCCTAATCTAGTGTATGTCGTTATATAGAGATGGAACCCAGTGAAAGGAATTGATATCGCACAAACACACGTGTCCCCTATAGGGATTTCCCTCCGATATAGGATAATGATGTTGGCTCTGGTGCTATGACTAGTGCTAAGCAACTCATAACTATACTAGGACAACTTAATCAGGTTAGGAATAACAACCATACCCATATGGAGCATCTGGATCCACCATATGGAGGAGCTATGTTAGATCTCTTTATCTGACAACAACATCTACCATTCAATGGGACTAAAAACCCGTTTGTAGAAGAGCAGTGGATATGTTCCCTTGAGAAGATATTTCACGCTTTGGGATGTAATGAAAGGGAGAAGGTTTTCATGGTAGTTTATCATCTAACGGTAGATGCGGATTAGTGGTTTCATTAATCCAAAACACAAAGGAGGAGGAAGAAATAGAAGAGATGGAATGGAGGGATTTTAAGGAAATATTCATAGAAAAATATTTCCCTTGTGAACAGCGAGCAGATATGGAGAATAAATTCTTGAGTCTGAGGCAGAAGGAGGATGAAAATGTTTCTAAGAATGAAGCCAACATTACAAGGCTGGAATGTCACATTGCAGACTACATACATAATCCAAGGAGTAAAATTGATCGATTCTTTGATGGTTTAAAACCATTCCTCTAAAGGGATCTAGTCTCCCAATGTTTCTCATCATATGAAGATATAGTCTCAAGTGCTATCAAGATAGAAAATGAATTCTCTAAGTCTTATAACTTTAATGTAAAAGCAATAATTGAAGAGTGATACTGAAAACTCTAGTAAAGTAAATAAGGAAATGGAAAATAAGGGTAGAGTTGAATTTCCATCACGCAGTAATTGTGGGAAGAAACACCCTGGCACTTACCTGAAGGGAATGGGAGACTGTTATAAGTGCGGAGAAAAAGGCCACCTATATCAGGATTATTAGGGGAAGAAAGAAGTTACCAATGTTTTTTGCATCAATTTAAGGGATATGGGACATTATTCACATGAATGTCCTAAGCATCAGGGAAATGTTCCCCAAAGAAGGCCAAGGGAGCAAGGCCAAGCTTATGCAATCACAACTGTGGAGGTTGAAGTTCCTAATTAAGTGGTGGCAGGTACATTTATTGTTTCGTCCAACTTATCCAATACTTTATTTGATTATGCATCGTCACATTCATTTATATCTTCCCAGTTTTCCAAGAAAATATGATATGTCCAATTTGATTTAATAAAGAAGTTATCAGTCAAAACTCCTATTGGATGTATCATTACAAAAAAGTCATGTCGATTAGTCCCCCTCATGATACATAAACGTGCTTAGGTTTCTAACTTTATCATCATACCAATGGTTGACTATGATATAATTCTCGGTGTGAATTGGCTATAAAATTATGATGCCAAGATCTATTGCAAGAAGAAGGAAGTTACAATTTTTGAGAATGGTGTAGAATACCTTATTATTAGAGATAAAATCTCACCATTTTATTCTCATCTAGATCCACCCCTAGTAGCTCTACTGATTTCAATTATTGGGGAGGAAGTTAATGAAATAAATGGGGGTGAGGAGAAGAATGTACTAATAGATGACGTACCTATTGTGCAAGAATATGATGATGTCTTTCGAGAGGATTTACCCGGACATCCTCCAGCACAGGAAATTGAGTTTTCCATTGACTTAATTCCTGGTTCAAGTCCCATATCAAAGACCCCTTATAGAATGTCCACTTTTGAGTTAGTGGAACTAGAGAAACAACTATAGGAATTGAGTGATAAAGGATTTATTCGACCTAGTGTTTCTCCATGGGGAGCCCCTGTTCTTTTCATTAAGAATAAATATGGTTCTATGAGGTTTTGCATTGAATACAAGGAGATAAATGCTATTACAATAAATAATAAGTATCCTCTTCCATGAATTTATGATTTAATTGATCAACTTCAGGGAGGCCAATATTTTTCTAAGATTGATCTTCGATCAGGATATCACAAATTGCTTGTGAGGAAGGAAGAAATTCCAAAAACAGTATTTCTAAATAGGTAAAGGCATTATGAGTTCACAGTAATACCTTTTGGACTAGTTAATGCACCATCCATCTTCATGGATCTAATGAAAAGAGTTTTCAAGGATTATCTTGATGAATTTGTAGTGGTGTTTATTGATGATATCCTGGTACACTCTAAAAGACATGAAGATCATGAAAATTACTTGGGCACTATTCTGAAGACACATAGAATAAATAAATTATATGGGAAGTTTAGGAATTGTGATTTTTGGCTCCAAACAGTTTTCTTTTTGGGCCTCATTGTCTCTAAATATGGAATATTTGTAGATCCTACAAAAACAAAGGCTATGAAAGAATGGCCTACTCCAATGAACGTAACTGAGGTATGTAGTTTTATTGGTTTAGCAGGTTATCATCAGCGTTTCGTTCAGAACTTCACCCATTTAGCCAACCCAATGACCAAGATCACACAAAAAGGGGTTAAGTTCATATGGAAAAAGGAATGTGAATAATGTTTTAATGAATTGAAGAGGATGTTAGTGAATGCTCCAATTCTAACCATACCATTGGGTAATGATGTGTTTTTTATCTATAATGATGCATAAAACAAAGGACTTGGTTGTGTCCTTATGAAGAATGATCGAGTGATTGCCTATGCAGCTAGGAAAATAAAAATTCATGAACAAAACTATCCAACTCATGAATTTGAGTTAGCAGTGGTAATCTTTGCTTTGAAGATTTGGAGACATTACCTCTATGGTGATAAATGTTAGAAATATACAGATCATAAGTGTTTAAAATATATATTCTCATAGAATGAACTCAACTAGAGACAAAGGAGATGGATTGAGCTACACAAATACTATGATTTCACAATACAATACCACCCAAGGAAAGAAAATAAGGTATAGATGCTTTGAGTATAATTGACCATCGAATTATGAACAAGATGAGAGTTGAAAGGGATCCTATATTCATGGATCTAGTAAAGATTGATATGGGAATTATCAAGGAAGGTAACACGTCACTACTCTTTCAAATGGTTGTCCAACCTTATTTACTAGAAAGGATAAAGAGTTCTCAGGATGATGATGAGGAGTTTCAAAAGAAAATTAAAGCTATAAATGATGGGAAGTTGATTGACTCGCATATGAAGGTGGATTTTTGAAATTCAGGAAGAGGATTTGTGTTCCCGCTATTCCTGATCTAAAGAGGAAACTATTGGATGATGCTCATAGCTCTAATTTCTCTATACACCATGGTAGCACAAAGTTGTATCAATATCTATGAGAAAAATTTAGGTGGTACAATATAAAAAGGGAGATTATTGCATATACATCAAAGTGCCAGGTATGTCAATAAGTGACGGCTGAGAGGAAAAAGTCTAAGGGGATGGTGCAACCACTACCCATACCAACATGGAAGTGGGAGAACATTACCAAGGACTTTGTCACTAGACTTCCAAGGACATCTAGAGGAAACAATGCTATATGGATTTTTGTGGATCATCTTACAAATTCAACTCACTTTATCATGATTTGAGAGGACTTATCAATGGATCAACTTTCTCAAATTTACATCAAAGAATTGGTAAGGCTTCATGGAGTACCACTATCTATTGTATCCAACTATGATCCTAGATTCACCTTGATGTTTTGGAAAATTCTCCAACATGCTCTAAGAAATGAACTGAACTTCAGTACGGCCTATCATCCCCAAACTGATGTCCAATTTTAGTGTACTATTCAAACATTGAGAGACATGTTGAGAGCATGTTATATGGAATTCAAATGAGGATGGGACCAACATCTTCCACTGGTTGAATTCTCCTACAACAATAGTTTCCACTCGAGCATATGAATGGAGCTATATAAAGCCTATTATGGGAAAACGTGCATAACACCAGCATGTTGGGATGAAGTCAGCAAGCGTAAGCTTCTAGGACCTCAAATGGTCGAAGAAATGGTGGAGAAGGTGACAACCATTCAGCAGCATCTCAAGGCATCCCAAAGTCGACATAATAGTTATGTGGATAACCATCGATGAGACCTTGAATTAAAAGTTGGAGACCTAGTATTTTTATGCATATCTCCATAGAATAAGGTCATGAGGTTTGAGAACAAAGGAAAGCGAAGTCCCAAGTATATTGGCCCATTTGATATCCTTGATCAAGTCTGAGTTGTGGCCTATCAACTAGCACTTCCACCTACTTTGTCAAAAGTAAATGATGTCTTTCATGTATACTTCTTGATAATGTACATACCAAACCCTTCACATGTACTCTATTTAGAGGTGGTATAGTTGGAGGATGATCATTCCTATGAGGAGAAACTAGTGAAAATCATGGATCATAGAGACAAAGTTCTACACAACAAGACTACTCATCTGGTCAAGTTACTATGGTGAAACCATAATTAAGAAGAGGCAACATGGGAACTATAGGAAGTAATGAAGGAAAAGTACCCCCACCTATTTTTGTCCTATTTTGTAAAATGAATTTTTGAGGGAGAAATTTATGAAGGGGGTAAGAATGTAACGACCCAATATTTTTCAATGGAGATTCATTTCTTATAAATATTTCATAATCACATAAAATCACAACATAATTAACTACTAAGTTCTATGTGACCCTTAAAACATACGTTTGTCACTTATGTATTGTGAATTTTGAAAATATGACATACATGGTTGCGATCAGTAAGTTATTTGGAGTCCAATAAGAAAAACTCAATTTTTAGTGAATTGTAACCTACCCCTATGAATAGTAACATATCCTCATAAATAGTAATATACATTAATGTATAGTATCCTTATCTGTGATAGTATATAAATAATATTCAAGTGAAAGTATGTTATACCTATGCTTTGGATTAAGTAAAAGAATGTTTTAAAACTGTTTTCTTTAGAATAAACGTTGATTTTAATTAAATATTAAATTAATAATATTTAGAAAATTATTTTTAAAAAATGGACTTCATTTTTTGATTCTACATGTTGAAAAATGGTTGGGGTGAATTTTTTGGATTTTTCTAAACTACTTGAATTATTTATGAATAGTGAAATGCGGTAAAATACTGTATATCAATTAAATACACTATTTATGAAATCACAAGTGATGTAATCCCACTTAGTTCAAACTCACAAGATAAAGTTAATATTCTTGGTCAAGGAAGACTCAATATTCCTTGTCTTTTGGGGGAATAATAAATTCATGAATTTTATATTATGAAATCCCCACTATCCTCCACTATAAAAACCCCCTCTCACTCCCCCTTCTCTCCACTCCTCTCAGGCCTTGTGCCTTCTCCAAATTCTGTCCAAATATCCTCTCAACCTCATCTCCCACGTCCATCAAGACTTTTTCTCATAAAAAGACCAAATCCTCTCCCTCAAAGAGGCTCTCAAGAAAGTTTGGTTCAAGAGGTAAATTCCTCTTTTCAATTCTATGTCTTTCCTTTCAAGTTCATTTGTTTTATTTTTCTATTACCTATCCTTATCCAAATTTTGTGATGAATCCAGTAACTTATATATACTGAAATGTTTTCATTATAGTGTAATAATTTATCATCATATCTCATTTTAACCGTCTTTTATACTAGTAGTAAGAACATTATCCGAGATATGTCAATTTACCACATTCAAGGACGGTGGGCTTTCGATTTCTATTATCATTCTAAATTCTGGTCATGAAACCATTGTTGATATGGTTGAACCATATTATTATATATGTAATATACCCCATTTAATGTTCTGTAATCCCTTTGTACAAATGGTATTAAGTTATAAAGAAAAATGAGTTCATTGTAATCAAAACCCACAAATTAACCAAAACAGTTATCATTAATGTTCAATATAATAATTCATCCTCATTCCTTGTAACGAAGTTATAAAAATGATCATTAACACCTATGTATGATAATAAATATTAAAATTCATTTCTAGAGATTTACATCCATTCCACATGAACTCCATTAACTAAGAACAAGTGAACCGATTATAAAAATAAAGAAAACGAACACTCTGAAACAAAAAAAATTATTTAATAACTTATCAAATTGGTTATAAATGAACTAAAAAGAATTATTATAAACTAAATACATGTCAAATAGTTATCAAAGTAGATTATTAATAACTATATTTTCATATTCCATGAGCTTAAGTTCAAGAGCAGAACACGTACGGATTTAAGGTATGGGTTTTTTCACCCAAACTTCCATCTCTATTCGGGTTATTTTCATTGTCTAATTACCTCAATGAAATTATTATGTATTATTATATACTCATCATAAATACTGTTTGATTTTTCTATATATGTACATCAACCATAAGCCTTCTTTATTTTATGTATAGTTACATGTTTTAAAAAGGAGATTTCAAAATTGTTTCTGAAATACAAGCCCGATTCAAGGGAATATCTCAACTTCTTACCTATTTTCAAGGGTAATATCTAGTATATTTTTTGAAAACAATATATTTATAAAATCACTAATTTTATTATGAAAATAATTTTTTACTTAACTTCTAGTTTTATAAAAATATTTTTCCAAAATAACTCTTCTTTTCAAAGTAAATGAGTATTTATTTCAAGAATTACTCGGAGATTTTATAAGAGTATCTTCCTCTATTTCAACACTCTTACTGATTCTTATGTATTATCGGGATTAATAATTCATGGTATTATCTAACAAATTCAATTTAATGGTTTATTATTATTTTGGATTTGGATGTGATATTTTTAAACCATTCACCAATTTACCCCGAATGGTTAGTGTTTATGCTTAATGTTTGGGGAAAGTTATTTGCATTTCATATTTTAATTTCAATATGAATGTACATGTTGTTTATGTTTATACCCAATAATACGAGGAATTAATTGTATATATTAAGTGTTTGGTGGGGCCCTCTATAGCCCCTCGGTGCATCGGTAGGTCTCATGAGACAAACTACGGTATTGGCACAAGGCCTTGACAAAATGATTATTTATGGTCTTGGCATGAGGCCTTGATGGTATGAATATGTTTTCCTGCATTATTCATTCCTTCATTATTAATATAGTATTGATGGTTCATGTGGTTACTCGACTAGTATAATACCCATGATTATTTTATGTTATGGAAATATTTACTAAACTCATATTTCTGCTATATTATATTCAAGTTTATTTTTAAAGGCATGTGTTTTCAATTATTCACCATGCCAAATTCATATGTTATTTTCTGCCGTATTTCTTACCCTTACCGAGCGTTTGAACTCACCCCTTTATTATGTTTCATTTCCATAGGGCACGAAAATTTTTATTATGAATGACACGCTGAAATAACCTAGCAATTATGGAAGTTTTATAAGGAGTTTCTATGTTGTTTTTCATGTCAAGTTGTAATGATGAACTTATGTATGCATCTTGTTTCAAATAATACTAAACTACTCAGTCCTTCGGGATGATTATTCCTTGTTTGTATGCAAATATAATCAATAATGTACCGGCTCCTGGCAATTGGGGTCGGGTCCTTATATTCATAATGACCAAAAATAAAATAGACATATTTAAATAATTTGTAACTTATTATTCCAAGTATGGAATAAATTTTTTAAAATTCAAAACATAGATTAAATATATATTAATTAAAAATTAATCATGTTGATGAAATTAGAAAACGGGTTTTTAAAATAAACTTTCAAAATTTCACATAGTTTTTATATCTAATTTCAATGTGAAATTGATTAAAATGACCTGAATTTGATTAAATGATAAAAAATATTGACCTAATTTTACTCTAAAACCTTTCAAAAATATTATTTAGCATTATAAATAAATTTTATAGAAAAGTAGTTTTCAATTAAAATGCATTTTTTTCACAATTCATCAAAAAATAAATCTTATCAAAAAAATACCAAAAATTTAACCAAAGTAAATTTTGATATATCAATTCCAAATAAGAATTTTATTTATTAAAATAGAATTTATAAAAGTGATAAAAACTAGATTTAAATCAGGTGTGTAATCAAAAGGTGGAAAAAAATACGATTTTTGAGAAATACATATTTTATGTGGAAAATTGGTTTTTTTCTTATATAATGTCTATAAAATACATAAAATTAACGTTAAACATTAGAATTAATATTATATGTTTATATATATATATATTTCATTAATAATCTAACAATATCTATTTGTTTATTAATTGGTATAAAACAAACTTGTGCGCATTTAAATAGTTTTTAAGAAAAACATTACCTTTTATTTTAAAAAGGGTTTTACCATCATTTAAAATTAATTGTTCAAAAAATAATTAATTATATATGAATGTGTAAACTATATTTAGTTAATAATTATCATTCCCTCCATTATAATGTCTAGTTTTTAATGGTAACATTTAAATATTAATTATTTATTTTCTTAAGCTTGTCCGGGTGTATCATGTTTGTTGTTGAACACAGTGTTTCCTTTTAAAAACATGGGATGTTACATTCTACCCCCTTTGGGAAATTTTGTCCTCATAATTTGAGTTCAGAGTCGGTAAATAAAGTGTGAATTTTTAAAAAACCTTTATTACAATCCCACATCAGAAAAAGGATTAATAAAACTCTCACTTTAAAAGAAAGAAAGTAAAGTATGTAGATCACCTGAGATAACAAATTATAGGGTTCCATGTAGGAAAAATGGATATAGAAGAGAAAAAAACCATAAAGTTCTGATGGAGAGTGAAAGAAAACATTGTCAGTAGAAAGATAACAATCACAGACCCATAAATTTGTGATGGGTTAAATGGTCTTCGATTTCCTAGTAGGAAAAGTAAACAAAAAATGTTTTTGTTTTAAGGTCATTTTAATAGAGTTATGGAATTCTATTAATACCTAGACTAATATCATAAGTAAATATACTTACTTTAAAAGTATATTTTTGTCCTTTAATCAATTTACACCATGAACTCGTATTTCTCTCTAAGAGATGAGTATTTAAGATGAATTTTTCAGACGTGAAGCACTAGAATCAACCACTATATAATCACATAATCCACAAAATATTAACTATATATTTATTATATATTTAGACATTAACCAATACCAAAATCTTTATTATGAGATAACATAATTACCAAAAATAGTAAAACTTATATGATGAGAAACTAATTCAATATCCAAAATTCAACAGTAATACCCACAGTTTAACATAGACCATTCAATAAATAACAGCCCTTAAAAAATTTATTGAATATAATTGAAACCCAAATTTTATAATAATTTAATCACATGGTCTTCCAAGATATATTTTAACATTTATCTCCAAATAAAAACAACTACTATTGAAGTCACATACCAAAAACTAATTTCCCTGATCCAAAATTATGAAAGTTAGGTTAATAATTTCCAAAACAAACCTGAATCACCCTATGTACATAATAAAACCATAGATTCTTCCAAAATATATTTCATACTTTAATTTTCCAATAAAATACCATCGTATTATATTTACCATAATCTTATAGGATTCCTAAAATAGTGAACATCTTCTGAAACAATATTAATCACTTAATGAAAAAAATTCTAATCCCAAGGTTATATATTTGATAAAACATATGTTTCCAAAATCAAAAAATATTTTATCCATAAAATATTTTGACTAAGAAGAAAGAGTCATAATAACCTGGTACTTCACGTAGTCTAGAGGTAGGCGACACACCCTTGGCATCCTTCGGTTGTGGGTTCGATTCCCAAGGCCTTTCTAGATGAAATGGGTTTTCACCCATCCTATGGGTTTCACTTTTTCAAAAACTATATAATTATTTTAAAATTCATAAAATATCGTAAAGTCCTCAAAAATAACCCCTAATTACCTCAACAATGAATATCTCCAAAAATACCATTAGTCACCTTAAAATTTCATAACTTAAATCCTCAAAAGCATTTCTAAGAAATTAATCTTACAAAAAACCTGAAAATTATAAACCCATGATAATATCCATATCTATTTAAAAGTGATCATAATCTTCATAGTTTTATAATCCCATCTCTGATACCAACTGTAATGACCTAACCTTGAACAAAACTTATTCTAATTACTTTTGATCAGAATTTATTTTCATTCACTCCCAAAGATCTTTTAGATCTAGAGTTTTAGTGAATTAGGTCAAAATATTACATATTAAACTCATACATTACAAGTGGATACTTTTACTCAGTATCCATTTTTTAACCAAAGGAAACCCTTTAAAAAACATGGCTTCTTTTCTTGTCATATATTCAACACTTCAATCAGGACACCTTCTTTTTCATTACCAATATTTAAGCCCGATGAAAAACATTTTAGAACATGGGAGGTGAAAAAAATCTCAGTAAGGGATATAAATAAAGAAAACCACTGGTCTAGTGAAAACCCATAAAACATTTCCTTAAAAATAATACATACCTTTTTACCCTAAAAAAATATCATAATTTCAAAAAGATAATTTTCTTACCTTTGGTAATTAAAATATTTTCAGGAAAACTAATAATAAAACATATAATATATAAGTAGGTAAATTGGGACATATTTATACTAAAATTTAATAACCATACAGTTGACTTCTATACATCTAACTCTTACAAATGGAATGGACATATGGCCGACTTCCATACATGTCACTCTTACAAATAGATTATCCATATGACTGACTTCCATAACAAATGCATTTGAGGTTAAAACGTAACCACCCATCCTTTTTTTATCATGTAACCACCCACAAAATTTCTATGTACCATTATATAATCATAACACATAAAAGATTTCAATTTTCAGCATTACACTTATAAAATTTCATTTTCAATCACATGAAATCATTTCATGATATGGAAATAATTAATCCATTTTCAAATCCATTTTAAAAAAACCCAGAAAAGGGAATAATGGGTTTATTTTTTTTTAAACACTAAGGCTTGTAGAGGAATCCAAATATCAGATAATGTTCATTTTGGCCGATAAGCTGTTTTCACTGTATACATAAAAAATATTCTTTTTTTGTTTGGAAAAACATTCCGTATAAAACATGTAAAAAGGTTTTTTTTGAATAAATTTGAATAAAATTAAAAAAATACATAAAATGTACTTTATAATACTTTTATATCTATATAAATAAATATGTTATATAATAGCTAGAATATTGACATGGAGAAAAAGATTTGATAATTAAAAATGCAAGGTTCCCCATACCACTCTGAACATTTAAATTTTAGTCTCTATAAAATAATAAATTTACAAAAACTTTAAATAAAATTTGTATATATAAAATATTGATATGAAATTTTATATTTTCTATATATACACCATATAAAATAATAGAGGTTCATATCATCAAAAAATACCTCAATGAAAGGGGATTGAGACGAAATCCCTTACCTCAAGTTCAATTTGTCACGTATGTTCTTTATCTTCCTAAATAATAAACTTAGGTTAATTATTAACATACTTTATAACCAAATTAAGTTTTATTATTCCTTTTATATCACTTATTAACATGTTATAACAGTAACTTATGTTCACGTCAGATGTTTTGATGATATTCGATACATGAGTCCAAAATGACATTAGTATAATGACAATAGTCAAAGTGGTCAAAAGTCCTTCATATAGAAAATAATATTCATGAAAGAATAATAACTTTCAAAAATCAATTATAAATTAAAATCCATTAATTAAATATGTATATTAAAAATGAATAACATTACAATCATGGAAACGGTAATCCATACGTACGCATAACTAATGTTTTCATTTTTTAGTGATCATTATGGAAATAAGGTAAATATTATTTTATGTTTCTAAAATTATAATAATACCAGTAATATCATTTTAATAATTTAAATATATTTATATATTTTATACATGTGATTTGGTGATTAAAAATGAATCACTTCACTTCGTGGAGGTGATAGTTCACACGTACGCACGAATGATGTTATTATTTTTTGGTTCATGGAATGTAAGAACTTAATTGATATATTATTATCTTATAATGATAAATATTTCATTAATATAACATATATAATCATTAATTTCATCATTATAACTATTCTTGATAGTCGGTGATGGAAAATGGATTATATCAGTTTGTGGAGGTGATAGTTCACACGTACGCACAAATGATTAATTATTTTCCCATTTGATAGAATTTCAAATAGATATGGGTCATGATAAAAAAAATTATAAAATCTCATTATATTGAGGATATTGGATTTATTATTTTATCATGTCTTGAGGATATCTTAAGGAACTGTAAAAAGAAATAAAATAGAAACACTTAAATAAAAACGATACATCTTCTTCGGATGATCTCCTTTGATTAAAACATTCACACATATAAGGAGTGTTTTTTTCAAAAAAAAATAAGGCCTATATAATGTGGGTAATAATCCTACAAAGTTATTTGGGAAGATCTTGGCTGAAATAATAGGTTTTATGGTGTAAATAAAATACAAGAATGGGTTCCCTTTTATTGGAGATAAATGGTGCACTCCTGGAATTCTTCAAATTACTAAATTAATATAAATTAATTTTCTAATATAAATGGTCCAAAACTGTTTTATTTTGAATATATGATGATTATGTGTTGAAATAAATCATCTAATTAATATTATACATGTTTTGAATATTTTTCTAATCCTTATCTTTTTTAACCGTTTTAACTATTACCGTTTTATTAAGTAATTTACACTTTGAGAGTAAATATACATACCATAACATAACAAAGGACCAACAAAAGATTCATTTATAATATTTTTAGACTTTTCAAAAAGTTTTGTTCTAATCTTGGATTTTTAGAAAGTTTATATCATTTAATAAATTATTTTATATTTTAAAATGACATTAGTATCAATTTTGACACTATTCATTTATTGACTTTTTAAAAATATCATAACTTCATTATATAGTCTAGCCAACTATATTAACACATTAATAATATTTAAAATTATTCCATAAAAATATTCTATGTCAAAAATTATTTAAAGTTTAGTTATTATATTATTTATTATTTCAATTATTTGATTCTTTCATTAATTAAGAAATTACTACATCATCATTGTGTCGCCATTTAATTTAATTATTTTATTAATAAAAAATTTAAACAAATTAAAATAATGTAGGTAATAATTTTATATTTTTAAATAATATATATATTCAAAGATATCATCTGTATAACCCCATATTAAAAATACTTTACTTGTTAAAAACAAAAGTGTAACAAAAATGACTTTTCATTGAATATAATATTATAAATATATTAAAGTCATAAAATTGGATCTAAGTGGTACTAAAATATAAAAAAGGATAATCATGTTCATAAAACACTCATATAATTAAATTATGATAAGTGTTAGGCTAATTTTATATTTTTATATTTTAATTTTTACCTTTAATTACCTGATTTACCCTTAACCGTGGTAATAAAAAATATTACTAATGCAACCATTAATAATTTCCAAAAAAGGGACCTATTTACAAAATTTGGGACATTTTATACCAAAAATGGAATCCATTTTTTCAAATTTAAAACCCAAAACTTTCAGAAATTAATTAAAAATTAATCCCGTTGACAGAATAAGAAAATGAGTTTTTAAAGTAAAATTGTAACACCCCGAGCTTCCATGATACGCTTCTCATTCAATAATGCAAGAGCTTGCATTGTACACAACATCGAGTTCTAACACACCGCAACTAATAAAAGTAGCCATTATGAATACTAATACCCACTTTTTGAAATTATATAAATTTTATATTTCAAAATGGACTTCATTTTTGGATTTGGAATATCAAAATTAGCCTATGTTGAATTTTTGGTATTTTTCTGAGAACATCAAATTTTTTATGAATAGTGAAAAATACTTAAAACAAATTTTTTAATAAAAATAATTTGTACTGATAAATTATACTATTTATTAGTTTTAAAGTATAATTAAAATATATTTTTACAATTTTATCCAATGGTGTTCATTAGAATTAATTTCACTTTGAATTTGGACATAAACAATTGTCAATCTTTTGAAATATATTGTTTCTTAAAAAAACGCTATTTATTGTGACAGTGAGAATTATTTATAAAATTAATTAATGAAACTTATATGTTTTGAATTTTTTAAAATATACATCATTTTTCAATTCGGAATATCGATTATAGCTTAGGGTGAAATTTTGGCATTGTTCTGAAAAACTTCAATTTTTGATGAATAGTGAAACCACTAAGTGGTAGTTAAAAACTGATTTTTTGTTTAAATGAAAAATTACCACTTCTATGATTTGATTTTCAAAAATCCGACATTCATGGTTGTAATTATGAATTAAAATGTGGTTCAATGGGGTTAAAATAATTTTTTGGTGAATAGTAACTTTTAAGTTTAATTAATCGTGATTAAAGGTAATTAGTGATATTTAAGGTAAAAATGATATTATAAAAATATGAAAATACCTTTACACTTGTCCTACCCCTATTGGATGTGTCATAGACGACCAAGAAAATCCATAGGTCAACTTGGGTACCCCATGGAGCCACTTTGGTAGGAAAATGACATAAATAACTTTTATTTAAAGTTAAAATAAAAATGTCACAAACATAAGTTGTTTTACTAAAAAAAAATTAAGTGGGGTTATACAAGTCATATTTTTTACTATAAATATTCATTATAAAGATAAAAATATTTCCTACATCATGATATTTGTTTTATAATTTTTAGACATTAAATAAATGAAATTATGTTTGACACCATGATGATGCAGCGATTACCTCATTAATTAACGATTTAAATAAAATGAAAAGATAATGTAAAATCCAAGGATTACAGTTGTCCAAATCCTATTGGATGGGTATATTTCGAACCCTTATCACCTTATCCTCGAAATATATAATTGTGGGACCTCTAAAATCCGAAAAGTATCTCATAATAATGTAACATTTCCTTACTTTCCAAGAGTGCCCCTCCTCTCCTCTTATAAAAGGCCCCCACCACTACCACCTTACTCACACCTTAAAGCCATTTGGCTCAGCCAACCTCTGCCAAAATACTCTTCCAACTTCCCTCTATTACTCCTAGAAGCCTCACTTTGGGCAGAACTCTTCCCAAGGAAGCCTTTGGATCAAATCAAAAAGAGTTACCCGATTTTAAGGTAATGTCTTCACTTATGTTATTTTGTTTTATTTTTCTTCTCCAACCCCCTAAACTCTTTTTATTCATTTCATTTGTAACAACACCAGTATCCTAAATATACTAGGATGTTGTTATAAGAAGTATTCGAGCTACACTTACACACACCTACATCTAATGGTTAAAGAACATACTGTTTCTGTGGATGGCGAATTTCTGCCTCACGAAACGATGATTGTTCAACACTCATATAACACCTTCAAAGGTGGCCATTATGATGACACTATTTTTTATATATGATATATATTATGTTTATGTTTTCCTTATGCTTCTGTATTTTTCATTTATGGCATACCATTACGATTTCCATTATGGGTAAATGCGATAATTTCATTTTAGGAAGTGCGGACTACCGCCCCCTCAAAGTGATTTGAATCGTTAATGCCATACGTGGGATGTATAAATGATGGAGTAAATGGTATTATACATTATATTATAATGGAATTATAGTATAAATTTATATAATTATAATTTCATTCCATTAAATATGAAATAGAAATGAAAGTAGCGTTCATGCGTACGTACGGATTACTGTCTCCATGAACGGTGCATTTCATTTCTTACCTCTAGATGTTATGTAATATTATAAATTCATGTATATAATGGATATATATGATATATATTATATCTACAACATGAATATAAATCTGTATATAATGTATATTTCACCACATGAACAACTTGTAATTATAAGAAGTTTATTTTTGACTCAAGTACCAAAGATCGACAAAATGACCGTTATTAACGTAAATAATTACATAATGTTCATAACATGGTAATAAGTGATATAAAAGGAATAATGAACATGAAAAAGGTTCTTAAGAAAATAGAAATTAACTCTAGTTTATTATTCAGGAGGTTAAAGAACGGTCGATTCAAGTCGGACACAAGGTAAGGGAACTTCTTAACCCAATTTCCATTCTTTGGGTTAATCTCCTACTTTCAAAATTATGTCATGATATTATTATGTCCTATCTTGTATTTTTACTTTCTTTATTTGTAAATATAGTGAATACACATAATAGATCTATTTTATTTAAAAAATGGTATTTTTAAGGACTTCGCCTCAATCTCCTTTCATTGAGGAATATTTGGTTTTATACACAACTTTCATTTATACGGTGTATAAACCCTTTGAATTTTATGTTTATTCAAAAGGAATCATTTTATATGAAGTGTTTTACTAAATGACAAAAAGGAATGTTTTTTTTGCCGTACATATGCGGCGACAACGACTTCTCTGCCGCCATAACCATTATTTGAGTTTCGGATTCCTTTACAAGCCATAGTTTTTTTAAAAATGATAAATAAATACCAAGTTTTAATTTTCTTTCATTTTGGTATTGAAAATGGTTTTGATAAGGTTTTTATTATATCAATGTGTTGTATTGATATCTTGTGATTGAAATGTGGAAATTTTATGTTTCCTTTATGCATGTTTTATGTGATACGATTATGTTATGGTTTATGATATGTTTAAACCTATTCATATGAGGAATTTATTGGACTTAATATGTGACGGGTGGAGCCTGCTATAGCTCATCGATGCATCGGCAGGTCTCATGAGACAAACTAGTGTCTTGGCACGAGGCCTTGACAAAATCTTATTTGTAGTCTTGGCACGAGGCCTTGGCTACGTGGTTATGATAGTATGGCATTATACATTCCATCATTATGAAAGTGGTTATTGATATTGCATGTGATTATTCAACCAGTAGAATATTCATGTGAAGAAGTAAATGGCATTATCTTATTTTACTTTTTCCATATTATGTTGAAGTTCAAGTTTAAAAGGCTTTTGTTTTAGTCGTACATTGCCTTAAATGTTTACGTTTATTTATGAAAGATTCCGCTATATTGTTATACTTACTGAGCATCTGAGCTCACCCCTTTCAATGTTTTAATATTTTACAGGATGTGAAGAAGTATTTTATGAATGACCTGCTGGTATAGTCAGAAGAGGATATGAGTGTAGACTATGGAGACTTTTTTTTATAGTTTTCACTTTATGATGTAATGTAACATTTATGAATGTATCTAGTGTTTCCAAGGCTACTAAACTAATCGGTATTTTGAGACTTGATCTTTTGTGATCATGCCAATGTTACGCAATAACGCACCGACTCTGGGTAGTTGGGGTCGGGGCGTTACAGTTGGCATCAGAGGCAGTTTAGTACTAACCTTGGAAGCTAGATTTAGATAAACTCGGATTAGAGCACATAGCCCAAAGGTAGACTTTGCGGATTAGTATAGAAGAACTTCCTAGAATTTTGTTGGTGTAGAGATTTTGTGATTTTTTTGAGAAATACATCCCTGTCTGGATACGAGCAGGTAGAGGCGGATCTGGCACAGATGTACCTAGGGGTAAAACCCGAAAACACCCCTTTGAGCTAGACTCGAACGGGAACTGGTGCACGACAACAGGCCTTGCTGCACTCTTGGTTACGACACTCTCGGGAGATATGCTTAGGATAATTCTCATTTTCTTTACAAACCACTATGAAGGGATATGAGTATATACTTCCTCAAAGAAAACTTTTTTTATGATTATGAATTATATTCATAAATAGTTCAATTAGTGTTAAGTGTTTTACAAGTATGGAATTATGCATTTTGATTCATAAACTAATCTAGTTTATGCCATTGTTTAGAAATGGCACCTAGTGGAAGGAATGGAAACTGTATCAATGCACGCACTCCGTGTAGGGATTTCCCTCCTGCTCAAGACAATTATTGTGGAGCTGGAGATACAACTGGTGCTGATCACCTTATCACCATACTGGGACAACTCACTCAGGATATGAATAATAACCCTACTTGTATAGGGCACCCTGATCCGCAACGTGGAGGATCAATGTTAGATCGTTTAATGAGGCAACAACCACCAACATTTAATGGGGGTACAAATCCATTAGTATCTGAGCAATGGATAAACTCCTTAGAGAAAATATTCCATGCCTTGGGGAGTAGCGAAAGGGAGAAGGTTATCATGGCAGTTTACCGCCTCACTAGAGATGCCGATCAATGGTGGTTATTGATTCAAAATACAAAGGAAGATGAAGAAGTATCAAGTATGGAATGGAGAGAGTTCAAAGATCTTTTCTTAGAAAAATACTTTCCACATGACCATCGAGCAGATATGGAAAGGCAATTTCTGAGTTTGAGACAAAAGGAGGATGAGAATGTCGCAAAGTATGAGGCTAACTTTACAAGGTTAGCGAGGCATGCAACATATTATATACGTAACCCAAGAAGTAAGATTGATCATTTCTTTGATGGGTTAAAACCATTTCTCCGTCGAGCATTAGTCTCACAAACCTTCTCGTCGTATGAATATATTGTCTCGTGTGCTATCAAGACAGAAAAGGAACTCTCTAAATCTTATGACAATAATGTAAAGCAAGAGAAGAAGAGAATGGTGGAACAAGATACAGATAAAGGGAAAAATGGAAAGAAGGATTTTCCATTATGTGATAATTGTGGGAAGAATCACCCTGGTACTTGCCTAAAAGGAATGGGTGTTTGTTATAAATGTGGAGAAAAAGGTCACCAGGCTCGTGATTGTAAGGGAAAGACGGAGGTTATCAATGTTGAATGCTACAATTGTAGGGAAATGGGGCATTATGAAAATTAATGTCCTAAGCATCAGGTAAACTTACCTCAGAAAAGGCTAAGGGATCAAGGACAATCTTATTTTGTTACTACAGTTGAAGTGGAATAATTAATGTATTGGTGCTTTTGGACTCAAGGATTATATTCTGGTTATAAAAATAATGTGATATATATATAAGGATTATACTGCAGTACTTGTTGTTATCATTAATGTTTTAATATGATGAAGGAAATTATATTTTTAGTATTTGACAATAAGAGAAACTTTACTTTGTTTAGGGAATCTAATGTTACAATTGATTTTGGAATTTAAGGACCCTTTAAAGAAAGTCTGGACGGAGGTATTTTGGATAACTATAAAGGTTGGGATGGATTAAGTTGAACTTTGAATAGTATTGTTTAAGGTTAAACCATTTTTGAAGATTATTTTTGGAATATTATAATACTATATTTTTAGGAAAAGGACAACCTGCAGGGTGGGGCATAACACGTCGCGTCGGACAAAGCTGCAGGAATCGAACCCACAACCATAGTGCGATAGGCCTTTATTACCTACCACTAGCCTATAGGAAGTCCCTGGTTATTACAAAATAGTTTTACTAATCTAAATGGTATGTGTTAATATTTGGAACCTTACACAATTAGGATAAATAGAATATTTTTGAGTTCTATTACCTTTTAGAGTGAAAGATGGGTTGGTGGTAAAAATTTATTAAAGAATGAAAGTCTACATAACAAGTATGTATATTCCCTTACATTCTTAGTAAATCTCCTAAATAAATTCCTCAACTTTATAAAAGGTAACTTAAAACACAAATGTTGCCGGTTAACTTTTCCAACTGGGGATTCAATGAACGTTTAACCAATCACAAGTTTGTGATTTTCTTATGGTTAACTTTCTTCTAATCCAGTGTTCTACAACTCTCCATCAGACCTTGATGGTTTTTTTTCTTCCATATCCATATTTTCATAGAATCCTAGTATGGGATATCTCGGGTGACCTTTGTACTTCTCTTTCTTTCTTTTAATGTTATATTTTTATTAACCTTATTTCCGATGTGGGTTTTCCACAAAGGTATTTTATATTTTCAACCTTTTATTTTCAAAGAAAAATTTTAAATTGCGAGGACGCAATTTATTGAATGAGGGGAGAATGTAACACCCCGAGCTTCCATGATACGCTTCTCATTCAATAATGTAATAGCTTGCATTGTACGCAACTTCGAGTTCTAACACACCGCAACTAATAAAAGTAGTCGTTATGAATATTAATACCCACTTTTTGAAATTATATAAATTTTATATTTCAAAATGGACTTCATTTTTTGATTCGGAATATCGAAATTAGCCTATGTTGAATTTTTGGTATTTTTCTAAGAACTTCGAATTTTTAATGAATAGTGAAAAATACTTAAAACAACTTTTTTAATAAAAATAATTTTTAGTGATAAATTATATTATTTATTAGTTTTAAAGTATAATTAGAATATATTTTTACAATTTTATCCAATGGTGTTCATTAGAATTAATTTCACTTTGAATTTGGACATAAACAATTGTCAATCTTTTGAAATATATTGTTTCTTAAAAACATGCTATTTGTTGTGACAGCGGGAATTAATTATAAAATTAATTAATGAAACTTATATGTTTGGAATTTTGTAAAATAGATCTCATTTTTGAATTCGGAATATCGATTATAGCTTAGGGTGAAATTTTGGCATTGTTCTGAAAAACTTCAATTTTTGATGAATAGTGAAACCACTAAGTGGTAGTTAAAAACTGATTTTTCGTTTAAATGAAACATTACCACTTCTATGATTTGATTTTAAAAAATCTGACATTCATGGTTGTCATTAGGAAGTAAAATTTGGTTCAATGGGATTAAAATAATATTTTGGTGAATAGTAACTTTTATGTTTAATTAATCGTGATTAAAGCTAATTAGTGATATTTAAGGTAAAAATGATATTATAAAAATATGAAAATAACTTTACACTTGTCCTACCCCTATTGGATGTGTCATGGCCGACCACTACAATCCATAGGTCAACTTGGGTACCCCATGGAGCCACTTTGGTAGGAAAATGACATAAATAACTTTTATTTAAAGTTAAAATAAAAATGTCTCAAACATAAGTTGTTTTACTAAACCAATTTTTACGTGGGGTAATACAAGTCATATTTTTAACTATAAATATTCATTATAAAGATAAAAATATTTCCTACATCATGATATTTTTTTTATAATTGTTAGGCATTAAATAATTAAATTATTTATGACACCATGATGATGTAGCGATTACCTCAATAATTAACGATTTAAATAAAATGAAAAGATAATGTAAAATACAAGTCTTAAACTTGTCCAAAGCCTATTGGATGCATAGATTTTGAACCCTTATCACCTTATCCTCGAAATATATAATTGTGGGACCTCTAAAATCCGAAAAGTATCTCATAATAATGTAACATTTCCTTACTTTCCAAGAGTGCCCCTCCTCTCCTCTTATAAAAGGCCCCCACCACTACCACCATACTCGCACCATCAAGCCATTTGGCTCGGCCAACCTCTTCCCAAATAATCTCCCAAATTCCCTCTCTTACTCCTAGAATCATCACTTTGGTCAGAACTCTTCCCAAGGAATCCTTTGGCTCAAATCAAAAATAGTTACCCGATTTTAAGGTAATGTCTTCTCTTATGTTATTTTATTTTATTTTTCTTCTCCAACCCCCTAAACTCTTTTTATTCATTTAATTTGTAACAACTCCAGTATCCTAAATATACTAGTATGTTTTTATAATAAGTATTCGATCTGAACTTATACACACCTACATCTAATGGTTAAAGAACATACTTTTTCTGTGGATGGTGAATTTCTGCCTCACGAAACGATGATTGTTCAACACTCATATAACACCTTCAAAGGTGGCCATTATGATGACACTATTTTTTATATATGATATATATTATGTTTATGTTTTTCTTATTCTTCTTTATTTTTCATTTATGGCATACCATTACGATTTCCATTATGGGTAAACGCGATAATTTCATTTTAGGAAGTGCGGACTACCGCCCCCTCAAAGTGATTTGAATCGTTAATGCCATATGTGGGATGTATAAAGGATGGAGTAAATGTTATTATAAATTATATTATAATGGAATTATAGTATACCTTTATATAATTATAATTTCATTCCATTAAATATGAAATAGAAATGAAAGTAGCGTTCATGCGTACGTACGGCTTACCGTCTCCATGAACGGTGCATTTCATTTCTTACCTCTAGATGTTATGTAATATTATAAATTCATGTATATACTGGATATATATGATATATATTATATCTACAACATTAATATAATTCTTGATATAATGGATATTTCACCACATGAACAACTTGTAATTATAAGAAGTTTATTTTTGACTCAAGTACCAAAGATCGACAAAATGACTGTTATTAACTTAAATAATTACATAATGTCCATAACATGGTAATAAGTGATATAAAAGGAATAATGAACATGAACAAGGTTCTTAAGCAAATAGAAATTAACTCTAGTTTATTATTCAGGAGATAAATAACGGTCGAGTCAAGTCGGACACATGGTAAGGGAACTTCTTAACCCAATTTCCATTCTTTGAGTTAATCTCCTACTTTCAAAATTATGTCATGATATTATTATGTCCTATCTTGTATTTGTACTTTCTTTATGTGTACATATAGTGAATACACATAATAGATCTATTTTATTTAAAAAAAATGATCTTTGTAAGGTCTTCGCCTCAATCTCCTTTCATTGAGGAATATTTGGTTTTATACACAACTTTCATTTATACGGTGTATAAACCCCTTTGACTTTTATGTTTATTCAAAAGGAATATTTTTATACGAAGCGTTTTAATAAATGACAAAAAAGAATGTTTTTCTTTCCGTACGTATGCGGCGACAACGACTTCTCCACCGTCGTAACCATTATTTGAGTTTCTGCTTCCTATACAAGCCATAGTTGTTTAAAAATGAAAAATAAATACCAAGTTTTAATTTTCTTTCATTTTGGTATTGAAAATGGTTTTGATAAGATTTTTATTATATCAATGTGTTGTATTTATATCTTGTGATTTAAATGTGGAAATGTTATGTTTCCTTTATGCATGTTTTATGTGATACGATTATGTTATGGTTTATGATATGTTTAAACCTATTCACATGAGGAATGCATTGGACTTAATAAGTGACGGGTGGAGCCTGCTATAGATCTTCGATGCATCGGCAGGTCTCATGAGACAAACTAGTGTCTTGGCACGAGGCCTTGACAAAATCTTATTTGTAGTCTTGGCACGAGGCCTTGGCTACGTGGTTATAATAGTCTGGCATTATGCATTCCATCATTATGAAAGTGGTTATTGATATTGCATGTGATTATTCGACCAGTAGAATATCCATGTGAAGAAGTAAATGGCATTATCTCATTTTACTTTTTCCATATTATGTTGAAATTCTTGTTTAAAAGGATTTTGTTTTAGTCGTACATTGCCTTAAATGTTTACGTTTATTTATGAAAGATTTCACTATATTGTTATCCTTACTAAGCATCTGAGCTCACCCCTTTCAATGTTTTAATATTTTCCAGGATGTGAAGAAGTATTTTATGAATGACCTGCTGGGATAGTCAGAAGAGGATATGAGTGTAGACTATGGAGACTTTGTTATTATAGTTTTCACTTTATGATGTAATGTAACATTTATGAATGTATCTAGTGTTTCCAAGGCTACTAAACTAATCGGTCTTTCAAGACTTGATCTTTTGTGATCATTCCAATGTTACGCAATAACGCACCAACTCTGGGTAGCTGGGTTCGGGGCGTTACAAAAATGTTCAAAATTTCACATAGTTTTTATATTCAATTTTATTATGAAATTTATTACAATGACCTATATTTGATTAAATGATAAAAACATGTTCTAATTATACTTTATAAGCATTAAATAATATTATTTTACACTATAAATAAATTTGAGGAAAAAGTAGTTTTCAATTAAAATGCATTGTTTTTTAATTATTCAGCAAAAAAATGAATCTTATCAGAAAAATATCAAAAATTTCACCAAAGTAAATTTTAATGTCCGTATTACAAATAATAAGTTTATTTTGTCAAATATAATTTATAAAAGTGACTAAAACTAGTTTTATAAAAGGTGTTCCATTAAAAGGCAGCAAAACTACCATTTTTTAAAAATACTTCTTTTATGTGGAAAATTATATTTATTCTTATATAATGTCTATAAAACACATAAAATGAATGTTAAACATTAGAATGAATATATTATATATATTTTCATTAATAATCTAAAATTAGTTATTTTTTAATAATTGGTATAAAAAATACTGATGGACATTTAAATAGTTTTTCAGAAAAACATTTCCTTTTAAAAAAAGGGTTTTAAATTCATTTATAATTAATTGCTCACCAAATAATTAATTATATATACATGTGTATACTATTTTTAGTTAATAATATTCATTCAATTCATTCTAACAGCTATAATTAAAGGTTACTTTTTAATATTAATTAGTTTTTCTCTTAAGCTTGACGTGGTGTATCATGTACGCTATCAAACATAGTGTTTCCTTTTAAAACATGGGATGTTACATATGCTGATAACTCAAGATCATGGGTTTTGTTATTCTACTCATGTGAAAGGATTCCCCTTTTGGTTCAAAGTTTTCATAGTTACTGATATCCTAGATAAATCAAGTATGAATCTCTAGTAATATCTTACCAACCTAAGAAATCTCTGCACCTCCATCACGCTCTTGGGAATCTCCCATGATAGCACTGCCTGGACCTTGTCCAAGTCCACTACCACTCCACCTTCTGATATAAAATATCCCAAAACATTTACTACCTCAATCCAAAACTGGCACTTTGAGAGATTTTTGTAAATACGGTGCTCTCAGAGTATGTCTAGAACCATACTCAAGTGTCTTGTGTATCCTAACCAAATTCTAAGTTCACTAAGATATTTTCTATGAAGAATATTTTGAACCAGTCTATGAAAGGTTGAAATATCCATATCAAGATTCCCATAAACACTGCTGGTGAAGTTGTAATACCAACGGGCATCACTGAGTACTCATAGTGACTGTATTGACATCTGAATGTCATTTTCGGTATATCCTCATATCATACATACAACTGGTGATAGCATGACCTAATTTTAACATTCAATAACCATCATTCCCCTATAAAATAATCAAATAGATCAGCTATCCTCGGTAGTGTATACTTGTTCTTCACAGTCACCTGGTTCATGTTTTGGTATCCCACACACAACCTCAAGCCCCCATCCACCTTCTTTGTGAACAAAATTGGGCTTCCTAGGGTAAAAAACTAGGTCTAAAAAATACATTCCTCTTTTAACTCCTCCAACTACACCCTTAGCCCTCAAATATCTATGGGATCCATCTAATATACTGGTGTAGATATCAATGTTGTCTCGAGGTATAGATCGACGAAAAATTCTATCTCTCAATGGGGAGGTGAACCTAGAACATTCTAATGGAAGACACCATCATACTCCTCTGCCACTATAAAAAAATGGGAACACATAACATCCACTACACCAAGGGTTATACTAGCCAACTGGTGAGTAATCAGTTTCACCCTCTTATGCAAGATTCTATCCTATGCTACCTGGGTTTCCTTTTCTCCAAAAAATGAGAACCAATTTCTTTCACTCTGGACACACCACATCATTTTCCTGAAACAGTCAATCTGGGCATTAAATTTAGATAACTATTCCATGCCTAAGATGACATCACAAGGCCTCATCCTTATTAAAAAGAGATCCCAATAGAAACTCTTTCCTCTAATAGTCAGGTTACTCTACCGACGCAAGTGTGTGATCATTGAGTCATCTCTTGTATGAGTCTCCAAGCATAAGAGTCGATCCAAGGGCACAACCAAAATCTCTAAGTCTCAAAAAAATATGTTTCAAGAAAGTAATTACTTGAACCTATGTCTATTAGTACTACAACTAATGTACCAAAGACATATATCATACCTCGTATCATTCTCAGAGCCTTTGGGACATAATCCTCAATCGTATATTGCTATCTATTCCCCTATCCTCCAACTCCCTAATCCAGGTGTGGACCACCTGGGGGTGGTGGTGGTAACAAGTCAAAGAATCCACTACCTTCTTATTCTCTACTATCTCCTCTACCATGTCTTCCACCCTATGGACCTGCATGATCCCACCACTGCATTTAACTTGATAGCCCATCCACAGTTTCTTTGTCAGCCATATGGAATGTCAAAAAATCTCGGGCAAGATGTCATCTTCCATCACATTAGTAGAACTACCTCCCCCTGGGATGACTGGAGCCATTATGAGAGGCCTAAGTTGTAGACCCTATGCCTTGGTAACTCCTCTTAAAATGTCTTACACATCCAGGTCATTAAGACTAACATCAGATCCCAACTATCAAGGTATCTACTCCTTCTTTCCCCCACCAGAAACCACTTTTTTTGTCTACTTAGCCAAGAAACTCTCAACCACTAAAGATCACTGTATCACCCCAATATAGGTAGGAATTCATACATGGATAGAACTAGTTTGGATGTCTCTATATAGTCATATCTTGAAGTTCTAAGCCCTAAATAAGTGATCTTGAACCATATCTATTTAGTACCTAGAGTGGTTGGTAAACCTCTATGAATACTCAGATGTCGTCGTGCTGCCCTGCTAGAGCTTCAAGAGATCCTAGATACGTGCATCCCTCATCATATCTGGAGAGAAATCCTCTCTAAAGATACACACAAAGTCTTACCATGCTAAAATCACCTCATCATAAGACTGTGTCACTAACCCCCACCATCATCCAATTGATCCATGAAGGAGGCTTACCACTAGAACCATCACCTGATCTGTTGGTGTCCCAACTAGATAGAAAACTTGATTCACTACCTTAGTCTAGTACTCATCCACCATTAGGTTAGGCTTGCATCAAAACTTGATGGGTATCTATCACTAAAACTTGTGAAGTACGCTCAGTATGCACACCTCATCCATTTATAATGCGGGGTCCATCTATTTCACTATAGGTGGTGGTATAGTTGGTGCACCACCTGGAGATAGAACCTTTGGAACTAATACATGTATCGATGCCTCAACACTGAGGAGATTATTATCATGATCCTGATGTTGAATCCTAGCTAGAATACATCATAGAGACATCCTAAAAGAAAAAATATATATACCAAATTAAATGATTATATCCACAAATTTAATCAAGAAGGACATGGAAAACACAACCCATTCCTATGTGATTCATGTACCATTGTTTTCCCTATATCCAATGTTCTCATTTTCTGAGTAGAAAATTAGGTGATTAGATTTATGGTGTATGGATAATTCGGTCGTTGCACCAACACTAGAGTCTCTGTCCAAAAAGCCGAACTCAAAACACATAACATTGTTACGCAAAAGTAATCTCACAGACTCTACTACTAAGGTAGAACCTACTACTCTTATACCACTATGTCATGACCCATCCCAAATGGGCCCATGCAGAAACTCCCCAATCCCACCTCCAATAGGCCTGGTATAACAAAACTTCTCTTTATTACATATGTAAACATGATTTATTACATAAACTTGCACTCAAGACAAATCTAAGGATCAATAGGTCTATTGTATTGGGAAATTAGGGAAATTACATGAAAAATTAAGACATAAAAACACAACATCTTTATTAAAAACTTCTTCTACATGACCACAATATTCCCTCATACCTAGCATTGGATGGGATAACCTGAGGACAAACATGTGAAAAGGGTGAGCTATAAAGCCCAGTAAGGGAGTAAACAAGGCATAAAATAAGGAAAAAAATACATGTTAGTTAATAGTCAAATAAATGGAGCATAATATAAACATGAACATAAAGTCATGATATATCATGATTATCATAACATGGAAATGTGGCAACAACATTTAACATGATATTAGCATGAGCCAAGGCTCATTGCACATGGATCATGAGTAAATCCTCATTAAACTTGAATTAGTATGATTAAACCCTCATTGAACTTGAATTATCATGATTAAACCCTCATTTAAAATGGCGCATCATGATACTATTCTTTACCCAATGCATTGGAGCTCTATCAGGGTGCACCCTTCTTAATCATTTCATTTCATGCATAACTGTTCCACATGGATCATAAAAAATGGAATTATTGAACATCATCATTTATTTCAGGATAAAGGGATGTGTAATAAATACATTAAACTATTTAAACAATTAGTAAATGTTCATAAAGGTTAATACCCTTGATAGATAAATGGGCATGGTATTCATTACACAATGACTTTGTCTTGGAAAATCACAGTACAAATTCGGCAGCATAATGGCGTGACATAAGAATTCATAAAAATGTTTGATGGGAGAGAAAGGGGTATATAATAATATGTACATGAAATTGACAGTAAGGTGGTAATATATATACATTTCCCAACATTTTTAATGGAATTTAGATGCATAATATAAAATAATTGCTTGAATATATATGAGGAGAGAGAAATCCCTTATAGAATTTTGGCACAGTAACAGGTGTACATGGGAGGAATTAATGGGAGATAAAGGGGTCTATAATAATTAAAAAATAAGGAAGGAATTATAAGGGAGGTGATAAATAATACCTCCAACATTTTTAATTAAAAATAAAAGGTCATAACAACATAAAGATATTTTGACAAAAATGAGAAAGGAAGAAATCCATTACTTGGAAGTGTGATGTCAAAGGCTTGGGAGAGGCTTGAGAGAGGCTTAATGGGAGATTGGGGTGCCTTGAGAGGATTTTAGACAGATGAGGGTAGGTTAGGGACTTGATCAAAGGGTTTTAAGTGAAGATAAGTAGGATCTTGGGTGGTTTTAGATAGGAAAAGAGAGGGAATTATTTATTATTTAGGTTTTGGACACCACACATTATACTAATCAAAACCACAAACCAACACATGGTTTTTGCCCATGGTTTTTCCAAAGGGGAGTGGAAAACATTATTTTATAAGTCCAATGGCCTAAATTATTAAAATATTATGCTTTATTATGTTGATCTGAGTCACACTCTCAAAGAAATCATTTTAAAAGTTCAAATTTTTTATAAGTCATGGAGGGTCTTCTAAGGAACCATAAAATTAATCAAAAAATCTAAAATCACATTATTTTAAAGGTAAAACGTATATTGGACAAACATATTTTTTATATTGTTTTATTACATCACTATTGGGTCATTATAATTTCATAAAACAAATTATAAATATAAACGGTATTTAATTTTTACCCAAAAAATTGACTGTCTCAGAAAATTATGAAAAATTAACCATTGGATAATTTTGACATCCTAATTCCAAAAATAATATTCATTTTATCTAAATAATTTTCTAAATATTTGAATTTTTACTTTTAATATAAAAAATGACATTTGTCGAAAATTCATGGGTTTTGGCAAAAACAACTTTCAAACTTTAATAAAAATTACAATTGTATTCATAAAAATTATTCAAACATTTATATTTAATAAAAATTAATTTAGTAATAATATTTTATTAAAATATTATTTAAATCAAAAATAAATTAATTCATCAAAATATATTTCTTAATTGAATATTAAAAAAATACAATTTGTGCTTTAAAATATATTTACAAATTAACAATAATAAAATGAATGTATACTCTATATAAAATAAATAATTCACATAATCATAATGTTACGGTCTTGTTACATAACCCCTTAAAACACCCACATAAGACCTAATGGTAAGGTGTGTGATGGTGGTAGACTCTTGGGGTGGCTTGAATAACATCACTCGGGTGGTAATCACTATTAACTTCCACTTCTCCCATAGGCAGTTCCCTTCAAGCTTAAAGTGTTGAAGCTCGGATTGGGCTTGGTCAAGAGTGAATCCCAATGATGCCACCTTATTTCAGAGCTCTGATAAATGGGCTTATTATGGAGCAATTATACTGAATGTGGTCATCGATTCCCTTATCTGAGTAAATTGGATTTGTTAAAGCCCTGTATTTATACTAATCATGTGGTCATTGCTCAATGGTTATATAAGAAAAAGTAGCAATTATTAATGGTAATTTGGAATCCAGAAACATAAAACCAAAGATGTTTATATGTTATATAACCATTTTACATAACAAGACATTTAATTAGATTAAAATGAATTTTCATTAATAAAATTTTGGGTCGTTACAATCTTCCCTCCTTAGGAAATTTTACCCTTGAAATTTCCTTTTGACACACTAAAATAGATGAGGGTAACTCTTCTTCATCACTTCCTATGATTCCCACATTACTTCTTCAAAACATGTGGTTTCTCCATAAAACCTTGAAAAGGGGAATTGTCTTATTTTGTATAACTTTTTACCTATGATCTAATATCTTAATCAAATTCTCCTCATAGGAGAGGTCATTCTCTAATGGTACCACCTCTAGATTGAGTAAATTTGATGGTTCAGGAATGTACTTCCTCGAGAGTGATACATGGAATACATCATGTACTTGAGATAAGTTCGATGGGAGTGTTAGTCGATAGGTCACTACTCCAATACGATCAAGGATCTCAAAAGGGTTGTTGTACCTTGGACTGAGCTTTAACTTCTTCCAAAATCTAATAACTCTATTCCATGGTGATATGTGTAGGAAGACCATGTCTCCAGCATCAAACTCTATGTCTCATTGACGATTATCAGCCTAGCTATTTTGTCGACTCTGAGGAAATTTAATGTGATCTGTTGGATGTTCTAAACCTTTTAAACCATTTCTTTATACATTTATGGACCTAGGACTATTTGATCCCCAACTTCATCCCAACGTGTCGGTGTTCTACACATCTTCCCATAAATGGCTTCATAAGGAGCCATTTAGAGGATTAAGTGGAAACTATTATTATAAGAGAAGCCAACCAGAGGAAGATGTTGATCCCATCCTCCTTTTAAGTCCATTTAGCATGCTCTCAACATGTCCTCAAGTATTTGGATAGCCCGCTCAGATTGTCCATCATTTTGAGGATGATAATCCGTACTGAAGTTCAGCTTAGTATTTAGAGCATGTTGAAGACTCTTCCAGAACGTAGAGTTTAATCTTCGATCTCAATCATATACAATAGATATTGGTACTCCATGAATCCTTACCACTTATCTAATATATATTTGTGTCAGTTGATCCAATGATAAATCCTCTAAAATTTATATAAAGTGTGTAGTCTTTGTAAGATGATCCATAATAACCCAGATAGCATTATTTCCTTTGGATGTCATTGGAATTCCGGTGAAAAATCCATGGTGATGTTCTCCCATTTCCATGATGGTGTGGGTAATGGCTTCATCATCCCCTTATACTTATGCCTCTCAGCCTTCACCTGATGATATATCAGTCACTTTGATGTATACTACCGTGATCTCCTTCTTCATGTTATCCCACTAATAATGCTCTTGGGGATCTTGATACATCATTGTGTTTCCTATGTGAATGGTGAAATTCGATCTATGTGCATCATCCAGAAGTTCATTCTTTAACTCTAGATTTTATGGAATGCATAATCGTGACCCAAATCACACAATTACTTCTTCGTTAATATTGAACTCCGAGGATTTCGCTTTTCTGATAGTTTCCACTTTCTTTTGAATTTCCACATCATCCTTTTGAGAATCCTTTAACCTTTCTAAAAGAGATGGTTGAGAAATAATTTGTGAAAGGATTGATGATGTTCCCTTATTTATGATTCTCATGTCCATCTTCATCAAATCTAAGATGATTGGATCCTTTTCAATTCTCATAAATGATAGAATCACTGGGTCCTTTCTACTTAGAGCATCTGCCACCTTGTTCTCGTTCCTATGGTGGTAATGGATTGAGCAGTCATAGTCATTGATCAGCTCTAACCATCTTCATTGGTGCATGTTCAACTCTTTCTATGTGAATATATAATTCACGCTTTTGTGATCCATATATATTTCACACTTCTCCCCAAATAGGTAATGTTGCTAAATTTTTAAAGTGAATATTAATGCATCAAACTCCAGATCATGTGTTGGATAGTTTTTCTCATGAAATTTAAATTTCCTTGAAGAATAGTAAATGACATTTTCATTTTGCATCAACACATAGCTCATGACCTTCTTCAAAGTATCACTGAATACAACAAAAAGTTCCCCACTTGTGGGTAGTGTGAGAATGGGCATAGTGATAGGCCTTCTTTTTAACTCCTTGAAGATCTGTTCGCATTCATCACTTCAAGAAATCTTGACTCTCTTCCGAGTAATCTTGGTAAGAGTTTTTAAAAATCGTTAGAAATTTCTCACAAATCGGCGATAATATCTAGCTAACCTCAGGAAGCTACAGATATCCATTACTGATGTTGGCCTCATATGTCCCTCAATTGTAGCTATCTTGGAGGGATCCATAGATATCCCATTGGTTGTGATGATATGACCCAAGAATGAGACCTCCTTCAGACTAAACTCACACTTTCAGTACTTTTCAAAGAAATTATCCTTCCGCATGATCTCTAGTATAATGCATAGATATTTCTCATGCTCCTCTTTGGTTTTGGAGTATATTAGAATATCGTCTATAAAGACTACCAAAAAAATTCATGTTAATATCTAAAGACTCTATTCATCAGATCCATGAATATTGATGGAGAATTAGTGAGTCTAGAAGGCATTACTATTAATTCATAGTTCCTGTATCTTTTACAAAAAGCAGTCTTTGGGATATCCCCCTTATTCACCCTCACTTGATAATATATCGACCATAGATCCATCTTGGATAAGTATTGTGCTCCACATAGCTGATTCAACAAGTCATCAATTTTTAGTAGAGTTTACTTGTTCTTTATCGTGATTTTGTTGAGCTCGCGATAATCTATGCCAAGGCGCATTGACCCATCCTTCTTATTTATGAAGAGGACAGGTGCACCCCCTGGTGAAGCACTTGGGCATATAAACCCTTTATCTAGATTCTCTTGTAGTTGTTTCTTCAGCTCCTCAAGCTCCACTACAGCCATTCTATACAGATTCTTGGATATTGGAAATTCCCTAGGTATATGATCAACTGATAATTCAACATCTCTTATAGGAGGAAGACCATGAAATTCCTTGGAAAACACTTCATCAAATTCCCTCACAATAAGTATGTCTTCAAGGATTTTTGATTCCCTAGAATCTATCATTTGAGCAAGATATGCATGATCATTGGGTAGTAATATCCACACTTGAGATGATGGTGCTAAATAAGATTCATCCTCCTCCTTGAACTTGTACAGAATCGGGGGTTGATTCTCCATATGGAGAGTGATTTCCCTCTCACGAAAATTTATGTGGGATCTATATAATGAAACTCAATCCATGCCAAGAATTGCATCAAATTACACAAGAGGGAGTATGAAGAGGTTCTACGGGAAGTTCAATCCACAAATTATGATCGGGGATGAGTTATATTCATGGGTTGAAATGATTTCCCCATTTTTCATTCTCACCAACATCTTTACTTCCATGATTTGAAGTGAAGTTGGGATTGTTCTAATAGACTTATGGGATATAAAATAATTCATCGAACTAGAATCAAAGGTACTTTCACTATTCTTGAATGAATAACTTGCATACCTATCACCAATTTTATTTCAAGGTTTTATGCAGTGGTAGTGATGGAAAAATCTCACCCTTTCTGCCTTAGAGGTTGTTAGTTTCCTCCAAAAACCCTTGGCATAGGGCACTGGTTTGCAAAAGTGCCCTAGTTATTTGCAATTGAAGTAATGAATAATGTGTTTAGGGTTGAACGGATTGTTCCTATCCTCTGTCAGGGTAGTGTTTTTTTCCTTCCAGCAGTTAATGTCCAGGTTCCCTAATCTTTCACAGCTAAAGCATTTCCTCATCCCCTTCAGGAAATTTCTTTGGTGCCGAAACTTCTTAGCACCGTTGGATTTATCCATCGGACCACAATAATTAAATTCCACCTTATGCTTCTTATCCCTATGACACCCCTTAGATTCTCCAATATTTATTTCAACATTGAGATCACATGAGACAATTTACTCATATCTCTTGAAGTCATGGATCGCTAGGTATATCCGTAGGCTAGGTTTTAGCCCACCAAAGAAGCTTTCAACCTTGAATTCGAGGGTAACAAAAAATTCGGAGGCATATCATGAAAACCTTGTGAATTTTTCCTCGTACACTCTGATGGATTATTTGCCTTTTTACTTGAGGTAAAAGAAGTCACTTTCCATATTAAGTTGGAGGGTGTAAGGAAAATATTTATGAAAAAACATTTTCTAGAAATGCTTCCATTCCAACGCCTTGATATCCTCCTTAGGATTGGTATTTTTTATCAATGTCAACATTTTATTAGCTTAACCCTACATACGATAAGCAGCCAGAAGTACCTTCTCTTGTTCATAACATATAATTATGGAGAAGATCTTTTCAATGGAATTGATCCATTGTTTGACGATTGAGGGATTGAATGGTCCATTGAAAGTAGGTGGCCTTTGTCTCATGAATCTCTCGATTGTGGATTATTATTTATTGGGGGGTGAACATTCCTATTGACTTATGTTTCTATTAAAAACATGAGTTAACTAAGAAAATATCATGAAAAAGTTTTCGATTCCCACTCCCATCAGATTAGGCATCTCATTAGAACAGTCATCACATTGATCATTGCATCAGTTGTTAGCACGAGTCCTCCTATTAATATCCATTGGCTGGAATAAAATGAATGTTAGGGGTAACACATAAAGGGTAATACGAAGACAAAAAAATTGACTTATAAATTACTTTTATTTCCTTAACTTATGAATTTATAGGCTTCAATCTATGTTATCCATGATCTACTTCCCATCATATATTCTTAGGGGAATTTTAATTTATTCTCTTAACAATGGTTAATACTAAGCTTATGAATTTACGAAATCATATCCCCTGGGAGTGTCCTAACCAAGATTGAATCAAGGCCCATTTTTATTCACCAGTTCCTGTTTGAGTCTAGCTCAAAGCGGTGTTTTCAGGTTTTACCCCTAGATACATCTGTGTCAGAGCCACCTCTACCTGCTCGTATCCAGACATGGATTTATTTTCTTGATAAAACACTTACTAAATACTCACCAAAATTTGGGGATTTTATTATTATACTTAGTCTTATCCCTAAGGCTTTCACTAGGGTTTTCTAATCCTAATCTCAAAAAATAACTAAACCTATCCTCTAATACCATCTATAATAACCCTGCTCTTTATTACACACTTAAACATGATTTATTACATAAACTTGCACTTAAGACAATTCTGAGGATTGAGAGGTCTAATGTATTGTAAAATTATGGACATTACATGACAACATAAGACATAAAAATACAGCATATTTATTGAAAACTTCCTTTACATGACCACAACATTCCCTCGCACCTAGCATTGTATGGGATAACCTGAGGACATAAATGTGAAAAGGGTGATCTACAAAGTCCAGTAAGGAACTAAACAAGGAATAAAATGAAGAATTCAATAAAAGTTAGGAAATAGAAATATCAATGGATTTTAATAGAAACATGAAAATAAATTCATGATATAGCATGATTATCATTACATGGAAATGTGGCAACAACAATTAACATTATATTAGAATGAGCCAAGGCTCATTGCACATGGAGCATGAGTAAACCCTAATTGTGCTTGAATTATCATGAGAAAACCCTAATTTCACTTGAATTAGAATGAGTAAAACCTCATTGCACATAGTGTATCATGATATTATTCTTTACCCAATGCATTGGAGTGCTATCAGGGCGCACCCTTCTTAATCATTTCATTTCATACATAAGTGTGCAACATGGATCATACAACATAGAATCATTCAACATCATCATTTATTCCTTGATAAAGGAATGTGGAATAAATACCCGAAACTATATAATTGATAATTAAATATTCATAAATTTGAATACCCTTGATAGAGATATGGGCATGGTATTCACTATACAATGGCTTTGGCTTGGAAAATCTTGGTGAAAATTCGGCAGCATAACGGCGTGACATATGAATTAATAAAAATGTCTGATGAAAGAGAAAGGTTTATCTCATAATATTTAAACTTAATGGAAATTCAGGGGTCATATAGATGTATTTCCAAACATATGTAATGGAACTAAGATGCATAATATAAAATAATTGATTGCATGTAAATGAGGAGAGAGAAATCTTTTACAAAATTATGGCATGGTAATTGGTGTGCATGGGAGGCATTAATGTGAGTGAAAGGGGTATATCATCATTAAAACATAAGGACGGAAGTATAGGGTAGGTGATAAATCACACCCTAACATTTTAAATTTAAAATAAAAGGGCATAACAACATAAAGAAATTTGGACAAAAATGAGAAAGGAAGAAATCCCTTACATGGAAGTGTGATCCCAAAGGCTTGGGAGAGGCTTGATAGAGGATTATTGGGAGATTTGGGTGCCTTGGGATGATTTTATAGAGATGAGGGAAGAGTAGGGACGTGATAAAAGGGTTTTTAGTGAAGAGAAGTGGGATTTTGGGTGGGTTTATATAGGAAAATAGGGGGAATTCTTTATTATTTAGGTTTTGGACACCACACATTAAACTAATCAAAACCACAAACCAACCCATGTTTTTTTCCCATGGTTGTTTCCCAAGTGGAGTGCATAAAATTATTTTATAAGTCCAATAACCGAAATTATTAAAATATTAGGCATGCTTATGTGGAGGTGAGTCACACTCTCAAGGAAATCATTTTAAAAGATAAAATGTTTTATAAGTCTTGGAGGGTCCACTAAGGCACTATAAAATTAATCAAAAATATATAAAATAACATTATTTTAAAGGTAAAACATATATGTTATGAAAAACCTTTTTTTAGTGTTTTATTACATCACTATTGGGTCATTATGATGTCATAAAACACATTATATATTTAAGTGGTATTTAATTTTTACCCAAACATTTGACTGTCTCAGAAAATTATGAAAAATTCACCGTTGGATAATTTTTATGTCCTGATTCCAAAAATAATATTCATGTTATCTAAATAATTTTTGAAATATTTTAATTTTTAATTTTAAAATAAAAACCATCATTTATCGAAAATTCATGGGTTTTGACAAAAACAGCTTTCAAACCTTAATAAAAATTACAATTGTATTCATAAAAATCAAAAGACCATTTATATTTAATAAAAAATAATTTAGTAATAATATTTTATTAAAATATTACTTGATTCAAAAATTTATTAATTAATCAAAATATATTTATTAATTGAATATTAACTAAAAATATTATTTGTGTTTTAAAACTATTTACAAAGTAACAATAATAAAATTAATGTATACTCTATACAAAAATAATGCACATAATCATAGTGCTATGTTCTTGTTACATAACCCCTTAAAACACCATCATAATACCTAAGGGTAAGGTGGGAGATGGTGATAGACTCTTGGGGTGGCTTGGATAATATCGCTCGTGTGGTAATCTCTATTAACTTCCACTTCACCCGTAGGTGGTTCCGTTCAAGCTTAACGTGTTGATTCTCGGATTGGGATTGGTCAAGAGAGAAGCCTAGTGATGCCACATTCTTTCCGACCTCAAATAAATGGGCTCCCTATGGAGCAATTCTACTGGATGAGGCAATCGCTTCCCTTATCTGAGTAAATTGGATTTGTTAAAGCCTTATATTTATACTAATCATGTTGTCACTATTCAATAGATATATTAGAAATGGTAACAATTCATAATGGTATTTTTAAATTCAAAAACATAAAACCAGTGAAGTTAATAAGTTATATAACCATTTTACATAATAAGGAATTTAATTATATCAAGTGGAATTTTCATTAATAAAATATTGGGTCGTTACACCAGGGGCTGAAGACTAGCACTGAGTTGGAACATCACTAACATGGAAGGCCTTATCCTAAGTACATGTACATATTCACACATATCTAAGCCTATACAATGTTGAAATGTAAAAAAAACTGAACAAACATGCCTGCATACATCTAAATATCACCACCAGAGTTTGATAGTAAGTAAAGTAAATAGGCCAAATTACAATCCCACCACAAATAGTTTGAAAACAAATCCAAACTAAATAGGTATTGTTCTCAAGAAACCATAGGAACACATCTCATTCTATCTGGTCTCACTAAACAATACGTGGTCCTAGTCCATTAAGGACTCTATAAAAAGGTAAATCATCTGCACAAGACATGACACATGCGGGAAAATTTTGTACAGGGGTGAGTACAAAAAAAACAGTATGACACCTATAAACCACGAAGAATACAATAAAATAATACAGTCATCTCTACACAAGTGTATTTCTACGTCACATATAACAAGAATATATAGATATAATCAATAAAGACACATAGTCAAGAGGTAATGTCAAAAACATAATTCCAGCCTAGGATTCTAGCTTGAAGGTTCCACAGAGTACTCATCCAAGAAAAAACACTCCACAAGTCTGGTAGCACTGATGATGTTTATACAAGAGGTAATGCTCATCAGGTCTCACCATTATAAGTACACATTGAACGTCTGAATAGAGAGGATACACATATGAGGATCACGCCCAAGGACATGGGGCATATCGACAACTCAATATGGATTAAATATCTAAGTGTATTATTGGAACCTTCATAGTGTTGGTCATGGAGATACTAAGAACTCCACCTTGGGCATGATGATTAATAGAGGATCTCACTCTGGGCCTCATGGAGGGGCTTCGAAAACTCTATTCAAGAATTCATAAAGGAATTTTTTTCCTCTGTGTAGGAGGTGATTCCATACTAACCCTACAAGAATGGATATGGGGAACACACTCTAATGAAACTTGTCCAATATATATAGGAAAAGGTCTCCAAACCATTATTTAAGGGAGTACATAGTGTGTATTGGGGTTATACGTCGTGTCCCTTTGACCTCGGGTCCTGCCCATGTAAGCGAACCATTTCCATATCCATATGGAAGTACATGGAATGCTACTAGCCATGTACTTCTTCCCTTGTACTAGTAAATAGCATAGCCAATGTACAATTTTTTCCAGACCATTTATCTACGGGAGTGCATATTGTTTTCATGCCTGTGGAATCCAACCTGTGTCTATGTACCCTCTAAGGTACATGTCAAGCTCGCCAAAGGAGGCCACAAGTTGGGTGATAAGTTCACACACCGTGTGATACTTATCTCCTTCCGGAAACCCTTTATGCCACTGAGAGGGTCCCACAAGGTCTGTCTTGTATAATTACACACCATGTACTGTAGAATTTTCCAAAATCTCATATCTGGATTCTATGTTCGTTCTCATGCCATTGGACATCGACCCAGCCGTGATCCTCTCCATAAATCTAAGGATCCATGTAGGCAAATCCTTTTCATCAATTAAAAACACCTTATGTTCGTCAAATCTATTTGGAAAAGACCATTAAACTCTATTCTTCATTTTGTGTTGAAGAACACGAAATAAAGTATCCAAAACTATCTAATCCTCCATCGTTTCCATCATCGCACCACCATAGTGTCATGTTGATCCTAGATCTATGGTATCAAATCGTTTCACTACGAAATGGGTGCATAATGATCGATTTTTCGGTGGATATCAAATAACGGTCTAAATAAAGAATGCATGTGATAAACGAAGAGAAAAGAGAGAAATAAAAATACAAAAATAAGAGGAACCGACCTCATCCAATGTTCATGTTGGACTCTATCCATCTCTATTATAATGACAAAAAAATAATCAAATATCATAACGAAATTCTCTAAATAAAATCCCTATGATAAATCCCATCCCAAAAAAGACCGATCTATGGATCAATATGTGGGTTGATTGATCTGTGTTCATCATATATATAGAAAACATGAAAAAACTAAATCAAACAATGTACTACATTGATTTGGATTGATCGAAGATAAAGAATGGAGTTGTGCCATGATAATTGACTAGATCCTCTGAATTCATCTCGCACGGGTCATCGATCTCCAATCTGATCATCGTCCTCTAATGGAATCTCATTCGAGGGATCTCTAATGCTTCTTTGGATATCTCAGTTTTAGAGGATAAAACCTAGGAATTACACATAATTGTTTATCTGTAGAAGAGGTTAGGTCACTCTGTCAATGAAATAGACTAAAATAATTAACTTAATTATTTTATTCATTTTATGCCCATGAATTCTTTTCTACAAATTACCCATGCCGACCAAAGTTATGTCATGACTAGGGTAAAACTAATATTCTAAACTAAATGGTTCCTTTGGATTTCTAATATGGGCCCCCTTTTAGAAGTTATTCTAATTTTTTAGGAAAATTGTGTATGTGTTCTATTTAATATATTTAATATATTTAAAACATTTATTTTGAGCACACCAAGCCTCAAAATTGCGTTTTGTCTTAGGGTATAGTCTTGAAAATAATCTATAAAATATCTAAAAATAATATATATAAAATCTGAGCCCTTATAAGAATACTCGGTGTCGATATCGGGGGCAGGCCATGAACCCTACCCATCATCAAGCCTCTTCACCAGCTCCAATGGCCCCATCCACCATTGACACATCTTATTCTTCCCCAACAATCACAACTTGGGTCCCCTTATTTGTTCAATTGGGATCAAGAACCCAAATCCCAATGAGATGGTTCATTTGACTCTCCATATCATCGGACCCACTGGAAACCATCACTGACCATACCATGATGAAGAATTTTACTACATAGGTCCTCCCCATACTAAAGACATTCCATTCTCCAAATTCCCATCCCAAGGAATGAGGACAAAAAAATGCCATGGGGACTATGCCTATGATGATGGTCATAGTACATGATGAAGGAATACAAGAAATTTCTATCTGATTGCACTCTATGAACTTCCTCACCACCAGAGACAAGGTCCTGGGAAATTTCATGTCACCATCGATCTTTTAGACTCCAAAATGAAAAAACTAATCCCTAAGGGAACCCTACCCTCCAGTACCAAATCTGGGTGTATAATCCCATAAATTAAGGCTAATTATCCCTAAATCTAACTTCCATATAACCCTTAAAGACCTCTATAAATACCTACAAGTAGAAAATGTGTTTCCCCCTCTTATAGATTTACAGTGCATTCATATTTTCTTCCATTATCTTCCATATTCTCATCCTTCACACTAGAAGTGGGAGAGATATCAGGGTCTAATTTGATTCTCTTAGATCATGGTGAACACTCCTATTATCCCTAGAAATTTTTTTCTTATCTCACTTATCAGGAGGATGTAAAAACCCCATCCTACTTTGACATGATCATGAACCCATCCTCATATCTGAAATACATTCCAATATTCAAAGGATTGTTATCCTGTGTAATCCCCCTTGTCAAAAAGTAAGTAGCAAAGAAAATATTCATCAATGAAACCATTATTTTACTAACCTGTGCTAATTGGAGTTGGGAAAAATTAGGTGAAAGGGGTTCCTCTGGATAAACAACTAGAGGACTTGTGGGGAATCCTAGCCACTAACCAGCTACCTTCTATATTATGGCCACCCAAAACCCTAAATTTCATCATCCTAGATTCCCTCACCAAGGACCAGGTAGCATGCTTCCACCCGAATATCTGGGTGATGCTCAATCACCTTCGATATTTCCAATTAATTTACTTAGGAATCCATGAGAATCTTAATGCCATCTTCCAAATAGTAAAGGAGGGTTGACACTACAATGCTCCCGGTAACTCCTCTCCCTAAAAAGTATGGATACCACCAGAATTTATAATGGACCTACCTCAGGAGCCACACTATGATTCGATGATTCATAAAAGTGGAAACCCAACATGTTCATATTAGATGTCATGGTGGTATATTTCTCTCCACTTCAGCTCCATCCCATGGTAATAATTGGATCTTCAGTTTGGCTCATCCTCTAATAGTGAAAGTTCCTCTCTGACCACCACTGTCATGAATGATAGCACTATTAACCCTTTAGATGATATATGAAACTAGACCATTGACATTGGGCATGATAGATAGAGTCCACCCAAAGGGAGGAAAAGTACCAAGAAGATCCTCTAGAAGGTGCCCAAACTTATCAATAGTGATAGGCTCTAGACCTTGGGTGCCCCACTAATGAAATATTATCGCATGCCTACTAACACTCTAATAAAGGAAAGGGGTCCATTGAGACTATCAGTCTATTTATGATCATGCTAGAAACTGAGTCATATTCCATGATGGCCACTTTTCTCTAAGAGCTTGAAGGATATAAGTGGCTTACTGATGAGATTATATTCGATTAGAATTTGGGTTGTGAAAATAATAAATTTTACCCCATCACTCCTATAGTTGGTCACCCATTCCTCCTTTTATAGGCACTCAGGTTTGACCTATGGGGTCCTATACATCCAATCCGAGTTGAAGCCGATGGCTATAGTAAATGGCTATGATATTAGTCACCCACTCTACCTAAGCATCAAAGTTACCAACATCGAGATCTTGGACACTCTACCACTCAAGATGATGAGATATTTAAACAATTTTTGACCAATAACCCTCACCAATAGAACATTATTTCCGCTTTTGTCACCTTTCGTGAGGATTTTGAGACATAATAGGTTTCAATCTCACCTGAGGGGAAGTTGTACCAAACATGGGTGGATCATGCCAATATTCCCCCAAAATATAGTAATCCTAGATTTAAAATATTTAATGATATGGGTGATTGACTACAACACCTATCACACTTCTCATCACAGTGTGTCCTGACTCTAGGAACCCCATAGAAGTATGAATTCTCCAAGATACAGTGTTTTTTATACTTTTTAAGGACCCACCTTTGTGTGGTACATCTAGCTAGCCCCGAGATCTATTTCAATTTGGGAGTATCTATGTAGATAGATCTTCAATTTGTTCAAATCCACTGTATGAAAGACCAATATCACTAACCACTCTAAATTAAGTTATAGGATTGATGATTGAGTTGTTGACTTCATTTTCTGATTGAAGGGGCTCACGTACTCACTCAATATGCATCTTTTTCAGAAACAACTTTTGAAAATGTATTTAGAGAACATAAAATATGATTTTGTTCCTACACTCATCTCCTTGGATTATCTAGGAATATTTTGAGGGTTCGCATAGAATTATCAATGTCTAGAAGAAGCCTTATAGTGGACCAACCAATGGTCACACCCCTTACCCCTTATATATCCAATGTGAACTTTTGTGAATGAAAAAAAAAAGATTAGTCCATGAACGTAGAGGCTCTTGAGATAGTTTTCATACAATAACCTTTACCAAGTGAGCCTCTCCATGTGTAACCTCACCAAGATCAGCCTCACCAAACATAGCCATGCCTAGCGTATCATCAGTGATAGAATGTTGCCTTAGCCCCATTCCAAGGACATGTACCTAGGGTTCCTTTCACTGAAAGGAAGAACAATACCTAATCATTCCAAAATGAAAAGGTACTATGGTACTTTATTTACACCCTAGAAAAGTGGATCTTAAAACTTTCAAAATATAGGAGACCCCAAGAGGTAGAACTTACCAATCATACCAACCACTACTAGTACCAAGGGATCCTTGGACACACAATAAAAGAATGATTCAACTCCAAATATTGACTCCAATACCAAGTGCACTATGGCCTGGTCGGGTTAGGAAATGTACTAGAACACATAGAACATGTCTCTAATTATCATGATAGTGACAATGATGAATACAGTGAATAGAAACAAGCCTATAATTGTGGTACACATAAGTAAAATGATTGGTTGGACTATAAGATAGTCACTCGCACCCTTGGTATTATCCATACCTATTTGAATAGACTATAACCTCCTATAATTACCACATCATCCTTGACCACAACATATTCATCTATGTATCATCCCTCCATGTTCCGTAAGAAAAGTCATAGGCATCATAAAGAAAATCATAGTCCCCCGCTAGTGCCCAAACCAGTCTGCACCCTCGGTGACTTCATGCCCATAGAGTTGGGAGAAACTCCCATAGTTCAACCAATCCTAGAGTACTCCACTAATGAAGAAAAAAGATATGTTTTGGTGAATTTGTTTGAACTAGTGGGCCAATAAAATGTATTCAATAATGAGGAATTCCATGCATCCCCCTCAGGCACCTCTAGATAGCATCATGAAAGGAGATACAGGCACCATTATATTAAGAAAAGTGCCTAAGCTAGTACCTCAGAAGGTGATATTCACACCACCAAGACTATATAGAAAACCTCAAGTAGGTATCAATAAGAATAACCCTCCTAGGACACTATTTTAGGTACACCTTTACTTCTAACCATATTAGCCAACCACACAAATTAGTCACAACCACATTGAAATCATCCATATCCATCTGGTACAAGACCTCATACACCTAGTGCCCACCCATCTTTTTTAGCCAAGAATAGTTAGAAAAAAAATTGTGACTAGTACATTCTGATCCCCAGTGCCTCATCTAGTAGCACCCACTACACATCTTGTCAAATATCATCCCTTGGTAGACAAAAATATTTCATTCACATGAAAGTATAATGTTATGAAACACCTTGTTTCCATACCCAAAATTCTTTCCATCCACAATGTGATTTTTCTATTTATGGAGATGCATGAGGATCTTATAGAAGCACTAAATATACTCATTCATTTTAAGACTAAAGTAGATTCCACCGAGGACTATAAAGAAGAGGAAGTCATGTGACAAGAATGTCAATCCACCATTTCATTTTTAAAATAAGATGAGGGTGATACCATTCAGGGGAACATACACCCTTGGTATATCTCTAGCCAGTTAAATGGAATGGAAATCCACCCCTGAATAGTGGATACTTGCTCTAGGATCAATCTGGTCCAAAATTGAATAATCCACTAGTTGGGACTTTTGAAAACAGATATGATTCCCTCTAACCTAACAATTTGGGGGTATGAAAAGAGTGAGATGATGTTGCATTGAAAGATTTGGCTAGAGACCCAATACGGTGGTCTAGTAGCAGACCCTAAATTTAACATAGTATCATAGGATACTAATTATAGAACCATTCATTGAATGCCTTGGATTTTTTTATGTAGTGTTCCCCTCTTCATACTTCCAATTCCTTAAATACACTCTCAATGGTCAATTAGGTGTACTTGAGGGCGACACTTCTCCCTTAAACTCTTGTGAGGCTCACTCCCAAGATACTGGATACTAACAAAGGGAGGGAAGAAACTATAGACTGATGGGTTTGGTTGTATTAATTATCATAATGACATGAAAATGATTGTTCTAAATTCTTGGGTGGACTTGAGAGATAGATTAATCCTCCAAATCCAACTGTTATAATGAATAACATTGGACCCGTAAAGTTATTTCATAGTCTCTAAAAAAGAGTTATCACATATCACCTCATATTACTACATTGGATAGGCACAACTAATAATATAAAACCCTTCCAATTTAAATTGTAGAGTTTCTCTCCCTATGTCCTTCGACCCTAATCATTCTTACATGTTCTAAGAAGAATTTTTTACTTGAGAGAAATTGACCCACCATCACTGCTTCGACATCAAAAGTGGATCTCATGGTCAGAAACTACAAGGGATTACCTCATCAGCCTTTTTCACTGCAGTATCTATGGATAGGGAGTTCCTTATTGAAGAATTTTACCCCATCATATTAGATTATAGTGATACCTCCAGATCTAAAACTTTATAAAAAAATTATTCTCCCACTGAACCCTATAACTCAAAAGATGAATAATATTTGGATGATACCCCTCCTACCTTTGAAGAGGGTGTCTCCACAACTATTGATGAGATGTATCATGTAAATATTATCACTAGAGAAGATCTGAGTCAGACACTGATAAGTGCAACAATGTTGTAGGAGGAACAATAGAAATATGTGGATTTCTTACATAAGAACCATGATGTTTTATCCTAGAGCTATAATGAGTTGTCCAAAATTGATCCCCAGGTTTTCATCTATCCTTTTGGCCTCCCAGTGGGTCATTGTGTGTTCAAACAGCCTCTCAGAAAGATACAACCTTCCCATGGTTCCATGGTTGAGGTAGAAGTTAACAAGTTTATTATGGAAAACTTCCTCAGATAGGTCCATTAACCTAACTGGATATCCAACATTGTCCCAATTGAGAAGAATAATGGGCATATTAGAGTCTTCATTGACTTCTGGGACCACAACCGTCAATGTCTGAAGGATGAATTTACCCTTATGGTGATATATCTATAGATCAATTTTGTGATTGGTTTGCAGACCTTATCCTTCATAGAAGAATATTCCAGGTATAATCATATCTGGATGTCCCCTAAGGATGAGGAATCGACCACCTTTAGGGCACCACAAGGAACTTTATACTACTAGATTATGCCTTTAATCTTGAATAATGATGGGGATACTTACCAGTATTCCATAAACCATATCTTCAAGATCATCCTAATGATGTTCATAGATTTTTATGTAGATGATTTAGGGTTCAATTCTCATCAATTCCAATACCATCTCAAAGAAATTAATAAAGTGTTCAACTTCCTATTCTCATGTCACTTAAAGATAAACCCCTTAAAGTGAGAATTTAGTGTTACCTCTAAAAAAATTTCAACATTGTCATTAGATATTAATTCATTGAGATAAATATCAATAAAATCAAGCGTATAAACCAAATGACACATCCATACACATAAGGGAGTTTCAAGGCCTCTAAGGCCACTTATCCAATATTCCAATTCATTGAAAATCTATCCAAAAATGGTATACTGTTTTTGAGGTTAACAAAGAAAGGCATCACTTATCAATGGGATATGGAATGCTAGATCACCTTCATGAACATTAAAAAGTATTTTCTACAACCTCTATTCCTAATTCCACATATCCCAAGAAATCCACTCGCTATTTTTGTGAATATCCTATAATTGTGAAGTCTCGGCCCGACTTACCATCCAACCGGTGGCCGGACAGGTGGGTAACATGGCCTCAAGCACGTCTCTCCATATACCAGAGGATACCGGCTAGCAGCGAGGGTCTTGGGGGATGATAGTGGGGAGACTATACCCTCATTTCATAGTACACAGTGGTATCATTAGAGTAAATATCATTCAATAGAGGAAGAAGTAAGAAATTTAAAGACAGTAGTGATAGACAGGTAATAATATCCATTTTATAAAAGGTAGAAAACTTTAGTTTACAATGAATGCATGTACAGATGATGATACATTTCTAAAAGCAGGAAACATTACATCATGCTTTATAATCAATACAAAAAGAAAAGACAGCAAAACCCGACGGCAATCCACTGAGCATCCCAAGCTCCCGCATGGTCCTTTCCTCCTAACTCCTCAGGTACAAACAGCACATCATACGACCTAGGTCCTACAACCAAGAAGGTCTACTCGAGTACCCCAGTGCAATAGTGGCCCAAGTAGGGTGTGAGATATAAATATCAGTAGGCCGGAACCACTAGTGTCAAACCCAAACCAGACAGTGTATAATAATTAAAGAGTGAGCATGTATGGATAATTAAGTAAACAGAATTACATAAGTAAAGTAACACCCATCCAGGTTCCCAAGAGAGACCTGACGGTTATAACAGCTTCGGCTCGTTTCCGGTAAAGTAACCTGATCATGTCACCATATATATTTATATATATATATATATAATCATTTAGATCATATATGCCATGGGGTAATCATGCCTCCCACCCATTTTTAGGAAAAAGTGGGCATGAGGTCAATGTCTACCCTTAGCCTGAAGCTGTAACATAGGGGAGCTCTCACGGTCTACCCCTGGCCTGAAGCTATATCATTTAATTAGGGAGCTCTCATGGTCTGCCCCTAGCCCGAAGCCGTATCATAGGGGAGCTCTCACGGTCTACCCCTGGCCTGAAGCTTAATCATTTCATTAGGGGAGGTCTCACGGTCTTCCCCTAGCCCGAAGTCATATCATAGGGGAGCTCTCACGGTCTACCCCTGGCCCGAAGCTGTGTCATTTAATTAGGGGAGCTCTCACGGTCTGCCCCTAGCCCGAATCTATATCATAGGGGAGCTCTCATAGTCTACCCCTGGCCCGAATCTTAATCATTTAATTAGGGGAGCTCTCACAGTTTGCCCGTAGACAGAAGCCGTATCATAGGGGAGCTCTCACAGTCTACCCCTATCCCGAAGCTTAATCATTTAATTAGGGGAGCACTCACGGTCTTCCCCTATCCTGAAGCCATATCATATGGTAGTTCTCACATTCTACCCCTATCCTAAAGCTTAATCATTTAATTAGGGGAGATCTCACGGTCTTCCCCTAGCCTGAAGTCGTATCATAGGGGACCTCTCACAGTCTACCCCTAGCCAGAAGCTTAATCATTTAATTAGGGGAGCTCTCACGGTCTGTCCCTAGCCTGAAGCCATATCATAGGGGAGCTCTCACAGTCTACCCCTGGCCTGAAGCTTAATAATTTAATTAGCATAGGTTATAATGCATACACTTCTTATAACATTCATATCAATAAAATATGAAATTTTCATCTCACAATATCACATAATCACATTTCAAGAAAACATGCATTTAAAATAATAAAAGGGGTTTTGGATAACTCATCCTAGCCAAGCCCTAACCAAACCCTCCCATTTGCCTCACATGGTAAATGGAATTCAATACACATCCATAAGGCAAATGGAAACATGTATATGGTATACTACTTACGGCATTACCTCATAAGAATTCAAAGAAACATCCCACATACACACAAGCGAACACACTCATGTTCATACTTAAGGAAACCCATCTTAATAGATATGTTTATCATTCTTTAACCCTTTGATACATTCTAGAGGAAACATGTCATATGGTCTTAAGTAATCCCACTATGGTTATCATCATACTCAATTTTCCTAAACATGGAAAATTGACCCTAACTCAAGTATCATGGCCATATCATTCTATTTGTCCCAACAAGGAAAATTCACATACAAGGCATCAAAGAGGCACTACAATAATCCAATAGGAAAGCATAAAAATTCTATCACTACTTTTTATCTTGAAGACAGTGCACCTCTGATTGAGGGGTTTTATTATTAAATCGTGAGTTTAGTTACCAAGAAACCACTTTTATCTTATTCCTGCAATTCACACGGTTTTCACAGAATCATTTAATAGAAACTAAACTTGCATAATTAAAATGCTAAGGCGGTGCAATATTAAACTCACTTTAAATTTACTTAAATTTAAAATGGAATGGAGAGGGAACCTACCTCATGGTGGATCCATTCGTTCACTCTGGCTCTTGGTGATTTCTAACTAAATATGTCGTTGCTGCTCCCCCACGAGGCATATGTGATTTCACATATGTGTAAGGACACCTAGATTCTATGCACACGCTCTGCATGTCCATGAGCATGCGCAAGAGGATCCTTACACATATGCTTATACACATAAGCCTGTCTCTGGTCACCTGCACAGGCACTTTTTATATATGCAATGGGGACAAATAGCCCCGTAAGTGTATATTCACTGCCATGCACAAATATACGCATGTCGGGGGAACCCACATTCATATAAATACGTACCTATTCCTGCGCAGGTGAGTCGCCTAAGCTCTAGCAAGGTGAATCCAACTCCAAAGGTCCAACACACTGCCAACAACAAGATGGGGACTCATAAACATCAAAATCCCCAAATTCAAAAAGTGAAAAACAAAGGGAAAGGTGAAAACCTCACCCCAAAACCGTTTCGACGATCCAAAACCACCCGAACTGAACCACCTTCAGCGGCGGTTGCCGGAACGCGCACCAAGGAGTCCCAACGGACCTTCCGCATGACCTAGAATTAAAGGAAGCCTAAAAAACGCATCACCCTAAACCCTAGGGCATTCGGTCGATTCACATCGGGTGATGAATAGGTCGAAACAAGGCCAAGAATCAAGAGGAGGAGATATAGGGGAGCTTACCATGATGATCCGAAGAAGAAACGTCCAGAAAACGGGGGGAGAAGCTCGATCGAGAGGAGGCCGAGCGGAGGAGGGCGTTTCACAGCTCAAAGGGGGAGCTCCCTGGCTTCGTGCATGTCAAGTGTGGGTGAGGGAGAGATTAGATTAGGTTTTATTTATTTTATTTTATTTTAATTTTAATTTTAATTAAAAACCTAAACTCACCTGCGCACACGGTTTGACCTGCACAGTTTGGCAAACCGTGCGCAAACCGTGCAGAGTCCTCTGCCTCCAAGACATCCGCTGCATGGGCTAGGTGCACGGTTTGGAAAAACTTGATCATCCTGTGTGCAAGCTACTTCCTCCATTAATAAGGCCGCACAGTTTGGGCCGCACGGTTAGCCAAAATATGCGCCAACCATGCGCCCTCTGGAGCCCTTTTAAAAATAAGGGTTCGGCACTTCCGAAACCTCTCGGGCAACTCGATAAACTTAACGGGCCTTCGCACATGCCCAAAAACATTAAAAGTAAGGGTTAAAACCTTCAGAACCTTGCTCCGAAGCCTGATCTTCAAAACAACTGGTTCAGTAAAATGAAAAAGATCAAATTCCCTTGCTTTTTAATCTGGTTCAAAACATGGGTCCTTAAAACCTTCCCACCTTAGAACTTCTCACCCCTGAGAAGCCTTCGGGAACAATGTACACATCCCCCAACCTTCAAATTTCATCAAGATTCATTCAAATGATCATGTTGCATTCACAAACATCCAACACCCATTTAAGCATCCATTAAACCATACTTCGCTTAAGCCACCAAAACTTGAGCCAACGCTCGTTTCCCAACCAAACACCGAGACAACTCTTCCCGAGCCCATCTACCCAGCGACATGAACTCGTTGTCGTCTCGCCAAGCTTCCAGCCACAGGTACATCCCACCTTAGATTTTTATCATTAAGCAACAAACTCTAAACTATGGTTCGGACCACCGTTGGAATTAACTTTCAAAGCACGCACCAAGCATTCCCACAAAACTCCGAGCGTGATTTGAAACAGATTAAATGGTTGATTGTCCATCGAAATCAAGGCCCATGTCGAGACGGTTGTTCATATAAGGCACCGGACAACACACACCACACTCACCTCTACCTGACGACGTGCCAAAGAACGGTATGTCACCGACCGCAGACATTAAACATGCAACCCAAGTCAAGTCATCTCCGGCTGACTATTTACAAGAACGCTCGGCCTAAACGGCCGACGTATTTCAAACAGAACCACAACGACTTTCTCCAAGGCACCACACATTTAGCACAAAAACGTTCACCGAAGCCTACACCTAACTTCCAATGACGTTTCAAGATCAAACCATACAAGAAACCACGCATCCCACGTGCAATGCTGAAAGAGAACCATCTGGTCATGCCCAACGGATTAAAAGCATTAGCGCGGATAAGACAGACGCTCTCTTAGTGCATCCTGAACGAGGACAAGATAGGGGACATGCTCGTCACTAATCAGAATAAACTAAGAGGATTGAAATGGATTCAAGTTAATCATACCCGACTACTAGAAGGAAGAACAATCGAACCTCAATGGGTCGACTTCAAGGAGGGAACTTGGCTTCACCTGCCGATGCATCCATACGTTTTAAACTCGCATGCCTCACAGGCATTCAAACACGATCAACCCATTTCCATAAAGAATTCCAGGAACTGTATCTTCTACCTAGAAGGACACATTTACCAGATTCGACACAATGCGCTCCCTCCCTTAGGAGTGTCCTAGTCACCGAAGGGAAAGAAGATACACTAGCCGAGAACAAACGCGCTAGTACACAAACACCACAAAGAAAGTCAAAACCAAATAACCACCCATGCGAACAAGGGTGTCATCTGAAAAACAAGAGTCCAACAAGGGACAATGGCACTCGAATGGAACCTCGTGTCAGAAAACTCACAGTACAAGCAAGGCATTAAAACGCTAAGGGTGCTACCAACCACGGCCTAGCCCCTTACGAAGATCAAACATCGACCCCAACACCGGGTCCTGCAAAACAAGGTCCCTAGGCTCAAAATCCAATCATCAAAACATCTATAAGAAAATAACACCTACTAAAAACACCTCCAGTTCCATTCCAAGGAAACTCAACGAGAATCTCAGAACTACCCCCTTACACTAGGGTCTCAACACACCCCCACGGGTTCCATTACCAAGCCCTTCACATTTTACCTCGTTTAAAATTTAACCATTTAAAAGGTTTCAACTACACATCAAGAAAACAGGCAAGTTTCACAAAAAACGTCCTTTTAAGAACATTAAAAATTCATCAGACATCCCGCCTCTATTAAGTAACTGAGCAAAAAAACCATTTAACTGAAAGGCGACCTATGAGGGTCCCGTTTTTAACCATGTCAGGTTATTCAAAAAGAAACCCCTAAGAAATTAGTCAGTTCCTTTTAAAATTTCAAACACCCCCAACTGGGTTATCTCATACAACACTTTTCAACTGACCTACTTGGGTCCAGTTGCACTTACACATTTTCCAATTTGTTTCAAATTATAACCAAACTATTCTTACATTTAAAACAATTTCAAGACACCTCATGGTCATTTCATCTAACATGGGTTACCATTTCCCAATTCATGAAGCGCCCATACACTTCATGGATTGAAAATTGACTCCACTTTTCATCAAAACTAGATTCCAAATTCAGAATTTAACATGCTCACATAAAACAGTCCAGCGACATGGGTGTCCACTTAACAACCTATAGAGCGCCCATACACTTTATAGTTTGGAATTTGGCTCCCCTTTTTAATCGAAAAAAATTAGTTTAGAATTTTAAACTTAAAAGCCTTTTCCAAAGGTCCGATAACACGAGTTACCTTTTCCCAGCTATAAGGTGCCCATACACATTACAACTGAAAACTGTCTCTCGTCGTAATCGAACCAATATATTTTAGCCCATGCAAATATTTACATGTCAAAACATAACTAGCATGTTTTTCTAAGTAGTAAACATAGAAACATTCTATATCACAGAAACATGTTATAACACATAAGCATGGCATATAATCACTTAAGCATATTATACAGGCAAGCTAAGATGAAACTACATGGAATGGAACTATTCATGACATGTTAATCCCTATGTGCCTATAATGATGCATGAAATGCAGTTTCCTTGCCATATCTGGCCAACTAAAAAATTCTACAAATTTTCTTAAACCATAAGAAGCAGAAATTTCAACAGTCACTCAAGGTGAAATCATATCAACTGTAATAACGAACAATATGCATAAAAATTCCCAGCCCTGGCCACTTGGTCATTTCCCGTACGTGGGGTGATCAGTCCCAAGCACGACTATTAGCCAAGCACCGACACTTTTCTAATATCCTGTCTACCAACCCAAAACAATAAGATAAAAAGAAAATAAACACCTCTGATACCACTTTGTGACATCCCGGCCTGGCTTACCATCCAACCGGTGGCCGGACCGGTGGGTCACATGGCCTCAAGCGCGTCTCCCCGTACACCAGAGGCTTCCGACTAGCAGCGAGGGTCTCGGGGGATGATAGTGGGGAGACTATACCCTCATGTCAGAGTACGCGGTGGTATCATCAGAATAAATATCATTCAATAGCGGAAGAAGTAAGCAATTGAAAGACAGCAGTGATAGACAGGTAATAATATCCATTTTATAAAAGGTGGAAAATGCCAGTTTACAATTGATGCATGTTCAAATGATGATACATTTCTGAAATAAGGAAACATGACAGCATTATTTACAATCAATACAAAAAGAAAAGATAGCAAAGACTGATGCCGATCCCTTGAGCATCCCAAGCTCCCGCTTGATCCTTTTCTCCTAACTCTTCAGGTACAAACAGCACAACATACAACCTAGGTCCTTCAAGCAAGAAGGTCTACTCGGGTACCCCAGTGCAATGGCGGCCCGAGTAGGGTGTGAGATATAATTCCCAGTAGGCCGGCACCACCAGTGTCAAACCCACACCAGACAGTGTATAATAATTAAACAGTGAGCATGTATGGAAAATTAATTAAATAGATTTACATAAGTAAATTAACACCCGTCCAGGTTCCCAAGGGAGACCTGATGGTTATACCAGCTTCGGATCATTGCCGATAAAGTAACCTGATCATGTCACGATATATATTTATATATATAAAAAATAATTTAGATCATAGATGGTGTGTGGTAAGCATTCCCCCCACCCATTTGTAGGAAAAATTTGGCATGAGGTCACAATCTACCCTTAGCCTGAAGCCATAACATAGGGGATCTCTCACGATCTACTGTTGGCCAGAAGCTGTATCATTTAATTAGGGGAGCACTCACGGTCTGCCCCTAGCCCGAAGCCATATCATAGCGGATCTCTCACGGTCTACCCCTGGCCCAAAGATTAATCATTTCATTAGGGGATCTCTCACGGTCTGCCCCTAGCCCGAAGCCTTATCATAGGGGAGCTCTCAAGGTCTACCCCTGGATCAAAGTTGTATCATTTAATTAGGGGAGATCTCACGGTCTTCCCCTGGCCTGAAGTCGTATCGTAGGGGAGCTCTCACAGTCTATCCCTAGCCCGAAGCTTAATCATTTAATTAGGGGAGCTCTCACGGTCTGCCCCTAGCCTGAAGTTGTATCGTAGGGGAGCTCTCACAGTCTACCCCTGGCCCAAAGCTTAATCATTTAATTAGGGGAGCTCTCATAGTATGCCCCTTGCCCGAACCCGTATCATAGGGGAGCTCTCATAGTCTACCCATGGCCCAAAGCTTAATCATTTAATTAGGGGATCTCTCACGGTCTGCCCCTAACCCGAAGCCGTATCACAGGGGAGCTCTCACAGTCTACCCCTAGCCCGAAGCTTAATCATTTAATTAGGGGATCTCTCACGGTCTTCCCTTAGCCCGAAGCCGTATCATAGGGGAGCTCTCACAGTCTACCCCTGGCCCGAAGCTTTGTCATTTAATTAGCATATGTTATAAGGAATATGCTTTTTATAAAATTCATATCAATAAAACATGGCATTTCCATCTCACCATATCACATAATCACATTTCAAGCAAACATGTATTTAAAATAATAAAAGGGGTTTAGGCTAACTCATCCTATCCAAGCCCTAACCAAACCCTCCCATTTTTCTCGCATGGAAAATGGATTTCAAGACACATCCATAAGGCAAATGGAAACATGTCTGTGGTATACTACTTATGGAATTACCTCATAATCATTCAAAGAAATATCCCACATACACACAAGAGAACACACTCACGTTCGTACTTAAGGCAACCCAACATAAGGGATATGTTTATCATTCTTTAACCCTTTGATACCTTCTAAAGGAAACATGTCATATGGTCTTATGTCATCCCACTATGGTTATCATCATACTCAATTTTCCTAAACATGGAAAATTGACCCTAACTCAAGTATCATGGCCATATCATTCTATTTGTCCCAACAAGGCAAATTCACATACAAGGCATCAAAGAGGCACCACAACAATCTAGCAGGAAAGCATAAAAAGTCTATCACTACTTTTTATCTTGAAGATAGCGCACCTCTGATTGAGGGGCTTTATTATTAAATCAAGAGTTTAGTTTCCAAGGAACCACTTTTATCTTATTCCTGCAATTCACATGGTTTGCACAGAAGCATTTAATCGAAACTAAACTTGCATAATTAAAATGCTAAGGCGGTGCAATATTAAACTCACTTTCACTTTACTTAAATTTAAAAAGCCAAGGAGAGGGACCCTGCCTCATGGTGGATCCATCCATCCACTCTGGATCTTGGAGCTTTCTATCTAAAGATGCCGCTGCTGCTCCCCCACGAGGCATATGTGATTTCACATACGTGTAAGGATACTTAGCCTCTATTCACACACTCCGCATGGCCATGAGCGTGTGCAAGAGGATCCTTACACATATGATTATACACATAAGCCTGTCTCTGCTCACCTACGTAGGCACTTTTTATATATGCAATGGGGACAACTAGCATCATACATGTATATTCGCTTCCATGCACAAATATATGCACGTCGGGGGAACCCACATATATATAAATACGTACCTATGTCTGCGCAGGCGAGTCTCCTAAGCTCTAGCAAGGCGAATCCAACTCCAAAGGTCCAACGCACTGCCAACAACAATACGGGGACTCATAAACATCAAAAGCCCCAAATTCAAAACGTGAAAAATAATGGGAAAGGTGAAAACCTCACCCCAAAACCGTTTCGACGATCCAAAACCACCAGAACCACTCTGCCTTCGGTGGTGGTTGCTATAATGCGCACAAAGGAGTCCCAACGGACCTTCCCCAAGACCTAGAATCAAAGGAAAGCCAAAAAAACGCATCACCCAAAACCCTAGGGCATTCGGCCGATTCACACCGGGTGACTAATAGGTTGAAACAAGGCCAAGAAGTGAGAGGAGGAGATAGAGGGGAGCTTACTGTGATGATATGAAGAAGAAACGGCTGAAAAATGGGGGGAGGATCTCGATCGAGAGGAGATCGAGCGGAGGAGGGCATCGCACGGCTCAAAGGTGGTGATCCCTGTCTTCGTGCAGGTCGAGTGTGGGTGAGGGAGATATTAGATTAGGTTTTATTTATTTTCTTTTCTTTTAATTTTAATTTTAATTAAAAACCTAAACTCACCCGCACGTACGGTTTGACCCGCACAGTTTTCTAAACTGTACGCAAACCGTGCAGAGTCCTCTGCCTCCAAGACATCTGCTGGATGGGCTAGGCGCACAGTTTGGAAAATTGTGGGCATCCCGTGTGAGAGCCACTGCCTCCTTTAATAAGGCCCCACGGTTTGGGCCGCATGATAAGCCAAACTGTGCGCCAACCGTGCACCCTCTACAGCTCTTTTAAAAACAAGGGTCTGGTGCTTGCAAAACCTCTCAGGCCACCCAAGAAACTTAACGTGCCTTCACCCATGCCCAAAAACATTAAAAGGAAGGGTTCCAATTTTGGGAACCTTGCCCCGAAGCTCGGTCTTCAAAAGGACCGGTTCAGTAAAACGAAAAAATTAAAATTCCCTTGCTTTTTAATGTGGTTCAAAACATGGGTCCTTACAGTAATGGTCCATTGGAACCCTTCTAGACCAGAAGAACAATGAGGTTAGGGAGAACAACCTATGTTGTCTTAGTCTCATAAAACTATGGATCGTAATATTTTAGTAGTTTGTTGTGAGGTTTGTTCCCTATAAAGCTGTTAAGGTCTAAGAATTGGTAAATTTATTCTATGCACACCTGACCCCAGAGTAACTGCCACTATATGTTAATTTCCTAGATGAATTCATCATCTTCATGGATCAGACTACTCCTCATTGGAAAATTAATTTTTATGGTGCTTCCTAGATCCCGATCAGTAGAAGGATCATTGACCCCAAACTCAATATGTAGGCATGGGGATTTTCTTCATCTCTCCTACATGGATCATCCTACCATACTCATTCCTATTGTCAACAGGTTTCACTAATAATGATTCTAAATATCAAGCTCTAATTACTGGTCTTGATTTGGCCCTTGAGACTGATGTACTCTATTTTTATATGAAGGGAGACTCTAAAATAGTGATCAAGAAGATTAATGGTGAATTTTCTATCAGAAAGAAAGAATTTATGCCCATGCTAGAATAGACTCATGAGCTAATGGCCTTTTTACCTTCTCAAACAAAGGTGACTCTTGTTCCTCGATCATAGAATAGTCAATCTGATTCTTTGGCTATCCTAGAGGTGTCACTAGAAGGACCCAAATAGGATTACATGTATATTCATGTGGTGCACTTAATTTTTATTTCCCCCACCACTTTTTAATGAAATAAACAATATCTAAATAGGCTGGACAACAATAATTCTTCACCAGGCCCCTAAAAATCCCCCTAGTCAAGGAAAATTCTGATTGGATGAATCCCATCATTGAGTATCTCTATTTTGAAAATCTCCCACCATGTTGAGTTGGACATGAGTGAGTCCACTATTTTGAAGCATAATTAACCCTCTAGAGTGGAACTAACCATGAGAAGACACTCTATAATCATGGTTCTAATGGAATTATACTTTTTGAATCCAAGAGAAGGAGATAACTTAGGTCATGAAAGAGGTCGATGTTGGATCCTATGGATATCATCAATAATTTTTTAATATCTCCCACCAAATTCAAATATTAGGATACTATTGGTCTATAATGGTTCACGACTACATTGAGTACACCAAGAGGATTCATCGATGCTTGATCCACACCAAATTTGTGTATCAGTCACCAAAGCTTCTCCACACCACCAAATACTCTTGTACCTTTACAACTGGGGGACTCAACATTGTGGGTCCTACCCACCAGCTATAGTGAAGGATTATTCTGACCACAATGGGATTCTTCTCAAAATTCAAAGAAGAGATTCCCCTCAAAAAATTTAATTCTCAGTTTATGGTCATGTTTTTGAAATCCCATATTATCCATCAGTTTGGGGTTCCTCACACTATTCTCCTAGAAAATGGCTCTAACTTCAGGGATAGTGAGTTAATGAAGTTGTATGCCAAATACAACATCCAATCCAATCATACCTCTGGCATCATACAAAGTCAAATGGAAAATTTGATCTATTCAAAAAAACCCTCTCTAATATTCATCAAAATTACGGGCTCATAAGAAAAAGTGTTTTCCTGGTAAACTCTCTAATGCCCTCTAGGCCTACTAGACAACAACTAAAAGCTACACCCATGAAACAAAATATTCCTTGGTCGATGGAATGGTAGCAATTTTACCTATAGAATTTCATATTCCATTAATTTGGATGGTTGTTCATGACTATAAAATTCCATATAATGTATTGTAGGTCTATTTATCTATGTTAGAATCCCTTGAGGAAAAAAAAGATATAGACAATTCTTAACTTAGAGTGGCACTAGAACTGGGTGTTTAAGTCCTTCAATACAAAATTTTCCTTTCCTTCCTTCTATCATGGTGACGTGGTATTGGCTCCCAGGATGCCTAGGATACCCGAAAAAAACATCTAAACGTTGAACTTAAGTAGAAATGACATTACATAATTCATAAGTTCAAATCCAATGGAACATATTCGTTAATCCCCACAAATGAGGAGTCATGCATACCTATTGTGAGGTGTGGAAAAAATGATTATATTTTCCCTAGTGCGGCATAGTGGCTGACTAGGGTCATCTTACTTGAGGATCCTTTCAATGTAGTTCACTTACTTTATCTAATTCAGCTATTCTATATTTTTTTGAAATTTTGTTTTATGAATGATAGTGATGAAAATATTTTTGGGTTTTTTTATTATTTTAAACAATGACATGTAAAATAATAATTATAAATTTATATTAAGATGCAAGTCTGAACAGAATAATGTTAAGAAGAAATTACTTGGTTTTAGGGTTCAGTAGTGGATTCAATCATTATTTTCCTTTATGTGTTTGATTTTATTTTGATAATCCAAAGATTAAATCTCATGTTTGAATCAATATTCTTTTCCAAAATATAAATATTTTGAATATCATGTCATTGGGGGTGTCACCCAATCGGGGGCATTCGTCTCACCGAGGCATGATACTCAAATCTACGACAAACAAAAAAACAAAATTTAATGAAAATTCATGAATATCTTGACCTTCCCTTAACCAAAGACTCAGGTTTATCCTCTCATTTCTAAGAGAATGAGATTACTTGGTGGAGTGGGTGGAAGAGGAGATAGAGAGAGATGTAAAGAAATGAAGAAAAGTGGATGGAAAAACACAAATGCATGGATTTATTTAAAATAAATTAAAATTACAATTTAAATTAAAACTAAAACAAAACTAAAATAAAAAATAAAAATAATAAATGAAGGGGGAAGAGAGGAACAGCAGTGGCCCATGCCTCGGTGGGATCCCTCTTTGGTTGTGGGTGTTGAGCTGATGATTTGAGAAGGAGGTGAGGGCCTCCTTTTATAGGAAGAATTCTCTCCTATGAAGGTTTGTGCATTTTTGGACCATTAAATGGATGATTCACGCATGGGCCTATTCTTAAACATTTTTCATAAATTTTTTGTTCATTCACCCTCCAAATATCAGCTCATTTGGACCCTGAAGGAATGATTTATGAATTTTGTATTGGCAGTTTCCTTTTCGGGACGCAGGTTTCAGGAAGCTTCCTTCAAAAATATAACATCCAATTGTAGCATTAATGACTTAAAAACTTCCCCAAATTTTATGTAGAGCCTTACCTATGTGTTCTCGTGCTATCCCAGGTGGAAGCACCTCAATTTAAGGTGTCTAGGTTGAGATGTGGTTCCGTTACAGTGGTGGGTTCAACGCTGTCCGCACGGAAAAGTTTCCAACTTCAATGAATTTTTAGGACTACTAGATATTCAAATCAGCCCTAGTTTCTGAAGAGAAAGTTAGTGGAAATAAAATCAGGATTTTAAAAAAAATCACTAAATATGTAATTATATTTTTTAAGAAATGAAAAAATACCCTTGTGGTAAAAATCTGTCCAAAATCCAAAATTATGCACTTTTCATAATTTTTCTTATTTGCAATCTAAAATTAAAATTACCCATTATTTTAAAAAAAATTAAATACATAGGTTTTATCATTGAAAATAGTAAAAATCCTCATTATTTGATCAAAAATATGCACATAAATTTTCTCTATCAAGGAGTATATTGCACCTCCAACCAATGCTTAATTTTTCAGGAGGTACATTTCATGAACTATAGCCGTAGTTTAAGTTGTATGAAATTAAAATATAAATGTAATTTTCCTCATTACATATTTTTAAACTATAACGTTACCCTAAATGAAAAACATGGGATGGATCATATAAAAAATATGGGATGACCAAAACCCACATCCTTAGTACATGATCTTAAACTGTAGTATTACCCTGTGTGACAAACACAGGATGCCTCATATGAAAAACGTGGGATGATCAAATACAATAAACTCAGCATATGATGTTAAACTAGATCCATGAACTATGTAAAAAACATTGGGTGCCTCGTATGAAAAATGTGGGATGACCAAAACCAATGTCCTTAGCTCATGATGTTAAAATATAGCCTTACCATGTGTGATAACCATGGGATGCCTTATATAAAAAATGTGGGATGAACAAAACTAAAATCCTCAACATACAAAGTTATACTATAGCCTTACCCATTTTGACAAACATGGTAAGTATCTTATGAAAAATGTGTGATAACCAAAAATAATATCCTCAACACACGACATTCAAAAATAGTTATACCCTGCATGGTGAACATAGGATGCCTTGTGTGATAAGCATGAGATGAATCTGTGTCCTCATCAAACGATGTGAAACTATATGATGTCATGGAAGCTCATCAAAGATGGTTTCACTCACTCAACATTGGTTTCCTACCATGTCGTGTTCCTGAAATATGTCGGTCTTGATTCACTACCCATGGGGTACGTAGTGGCATTTAGACCTCTTATCTCCAAGCCTAGGAACAAGTTCCCCCTCACAAAGTGAGGTTATCTCTGACATTAAGCCCCTTGTGGCCTCCCTTCCAATGTGATAAAGTATTCCATGTTCCTCCTTATTAGATGTAAGCCTCAATCTTATTCCTTGAACCACCAGCAGATTAAGATGATATCGTGACCCTACATCATCATCAAATTTACTTTTATATTAGGAATGAGACAATACAACCAAACCAATAATAGAAATAAAGAGACCTAAGGGGGTCTAAAATGGTTAAGGCCAAGGGAATACACTCTAATCAGATTTAACCCTTTGGGTTTCAAAGTGATAATATCATGCATCCATGCCTGATCATTACCAGGGACCTCCATTGAAGCTAGATGATCCGTCACTTGGTTACCCTCACGACATGAGTGACTTATTTTGATGTTATTGGTGATCATGATTTTTCACTTTCTAATAATATAGATTATAGACCATGGGAGAAAAAAAATATCATTCAGGACATCGTGAAGGATATTAGAGTCTGTTTTAACTTCAGATAATGTTAACACCTTCTAGTGGTAGAGATTTTTACCCATAAGCATATATTTGGCTTCGTCTTGAAGGGAGGAACCATGACCCAAGCAGGAGGAGAAGGCCAAGAGGGTCGAGCCTTGAGAGTCTCAGACAACCCCACCCCCGTGCAAGACTCCTGAACTACAGGACCCATTAGTATTGAGTTTAAGGCCGCTAGGGGGATTCCATCTCACCCAGAGGCCTTGGTTAATGATGGACTCTTTCTGGGCATCTTATGAGCGAGGAATCTTCCACCGAAGGGAGGGGGCATCCCTCTAGTTTCCAATGAACCGATCCAAATCGAGGATAATGATCTTAGTTCTAATGATGATAGACTTACCATCTAAACAGATCCCATCATGTCTAAGCATATTCTTGGACTTCCATATAGACCAACACCCAGCATGGAGGATCACCGAGCATGCCATCTTCTCTGACCCTCTATCACCCGATCCATAGAACCACACATCCAAGAATGGGATATCCAAAAGGTTATTGTCTTGGAATCCAATGAACTCCCCAATGAAATGCCACACATCACATTCCCAGTCATCCCTGAAGAATAGGTGGTCAACACTTTCCTCTTTAAAGTCATTACAGTAAGAACAATGAGAGACGTATGGGATAACAAACCGTTTGATATTCTCATCAGTAGGGATGGCCAGATACCTGATCCTCCATAATAGGAAATTTTATTTCGATGGAACCACCTTGGACCAAAGGGTATCATTCCAGCTATCCTTATCTTTTGTGATGGCCTGAGACTGATGATAATCTCAAATACTGAAAACCCCTGAGGAAGATGGAGTGAAAACACAACGATTAGGATCCTACATAAATATGATGATATTAAAGGTTGCATGTTGCTCCTCATCCAGCATAGCTTTGATAAGTACCAGATACATGTTGGCCTCCCTGAAGGAGATAGCGGGAGTAGGGCACCCTGGGAAACCAAGCACATTCCCTACCCAGTTGTGGTGCCCAAAATAAATGTCACCCCTCCCAATAATCCATTAATAATGAGACTATAGCTCTAACATTATAATTAAAAGAGTAGGTCATAACGAAGAGACCCATCCCTGAACCGATAAATGGTTACTCAACATAGGATGAATTTTTCCCCCACAGCGTACTCTGTTCCAGGATTTCCCAGGACAATCTTGCATGCATGCAACCGTGGGTATCGTTCAAGCTATGCACATTAATACCGCCTTCCCAAGCAAGCCTTTACACCCTTATCTAAGAGGCCCAATGCCTTCTCCTTTATGCAAGAGGATCCCAAATGAAACCATCCATGAGCTTATCAATAATACAGATGAAACCCTTTAGGCGCCTTGACTGCAAAGAGGGCATGGATTGGAGTTTCCAACAGAACACTATTAATGATAGAAATACGACCCCCAAAGGAGATGCAATGAACATTTTATTCCCTATGTAATAAATGTAGGTATTCTCATATGATGAGATGAAATACCCTATATACAAAAGTGTGGGATGTTTCCCCTATCAAATAAGTGGAAAATGTATGTACTCACCATATGACTATAAATTTTATATTCAACATCCTTACCATATGACGTTAAACTATATATTTTACATCCCAATCACATGATGAGAAACTATGTGATACCCCAGGCTCTCACCAGAGAGGATTCCAACCATCAGGAGTTAGTCTCCTACCACATCTATTTAATAACTATGAGTGGCTTGATTCCTAGGTCCATAGGATATTTTATGATAACCAGATATTATATCTTGGGTCTAGCTCCACCACTAACTCACACTGGGGTCTTCCCCCTCAGGTTCAGGCTCAGTACTTACGTTTCTATATGCTCATTAAATGTGTTCGATCATGTAGAAAAATATCTCCCATAGTATTTAACTTCCTCGAGGACATTCCCCACTTCCACTTTCACTTCATTCATCCTTCAATTTGGGTCCTCATCATCCTCCTATTTTGAACATCCCCCCTAAAAATAGGGGTGATTTTCCACAATGGCTCACCTAACATCCTAGGCATACACCTCAAAGGGTCTTCAATGATGTCTAGCAACTCATGTGTTTCAAATATGGTCAATGGTTGATCCCACATTATGTTTCCCTATCTTTGACTAGTGTGGTTGTGGGGCTTCTGTTTCAAACATGGAAAATAACGTTTCCCTACCCATCAGTCACCCCCACCCCTTTCATTTTCTGAGTCTTAGAAGACATGATTTTCCTGTATTTACACCTCCTAGTCAAAGACATATGACCTTAAACTAGCAGCCCTGATCTGAATGGAATGACCCTAAATTAACCTAATAAAGTTTCATATACATCTATCAGGTTAAAACCCAATAGGGGAAATATGATTAAAACTCATAATTTTACCTTCCAAGTCACCCAAGAAACTTGGGAAAAGATGAGAGCATAAATAAAGAGGTATAAATCCAATAGGACCCACTACGTGCCTTGAAAAAAATTCTGGTTATACATATTGAACTCACTAATTCAATTAAGAGTTAGGTACAAACCTTAACTCCTTCCTCCATTCATGCTAGTTCATATATCCCGGTCACAATATGTTAAACAATACTAAATATGACCTGACCATACAATGGTAGCCTATGTGTCATCACGGTTAAAGATATGTAACCTTAAACTACAATAATCATGTCTGTAGTATTTTACATTAAACTTTTTTTTTCAACATCCTTGCTTCAAGTTTCAGAACTACATACACCTTGTCCTCATTTCTTAATTTAAAACTACAAAAAAACATCTTAGGACCTTGCCTGAGACCCCCCTTTTTCCCTCTTAGGTTTCAGAAACTTACCTAACCACTTGAGTTATTTGGACTTCTCTTGGAACCAAGATGACACTTCCCTTGGAAAGAGATTTTGGCTTTTACTTAAACCAAAATAAACATAAAGTGTTCTCATTGACATGGTGGCATAATCCTTAGAGTGTTGTAATCCATTCAAAAATTTCCTCAGTTCACCACACACTTTATGTCTCCCTTGATTTGGCTCCCCACCACACTCAATGTCTAAACAAGATTCCCCTAATAGAAATGGTGGTTTTCTATAGTAGAATACCTGATGTCCAAGGAATACACCTCAAAAGATACTTTTATGACATTTGACTGGTATTGGTGTTTTAAACATGGTCATTGGTTAACCCTCACTTCTGTATCCCCATCCTTGGCAGTGTCAGGAACCTGTGTTTCAAACATGGTCCACAGTCATCCTTATCCACATATCCCACCCATTGAGTTCCAAATATCATACATCTATATTCCCATCTTCAATATTTCCATTTTTCATATATTATTCGACACCCCTAGCATTACCCCAATCATGCACCTATTCTAGTTGAGAAAGGAAGTCGTGCGTGCAGAGTCCTACTCTCCAATTAAATCTTTTTTAGAACTATCATATAAGTGGGAAATCTCCTCTTTGTCCCATGTTTCTCACACCAATCATTTCTCACCTAGAATTAGGGACTCGTTATAGGTTGTCTCATTAATATGATCGAGATAAAGAAAAATAACGGGTGAAAGAGAAAACACAACAATATATTCATGCATAGAATCAATAAAAGAAACCTCAAAGTCTTTATTCAAGAGGGTTATCCATGGGCTAGAGCATATCCTTTATTTAAATCAAATGGATTCCCCTAAAAATCAACAAGGGATAGGGAATTCTCTAGTATGGACAAACTATTCTAGGTAGCCTTCAGGGCTCATTGCTGCTCAGCCGGTTATATCTCCTCCTCCTTGGAAATGGAGAGGATCATGTTAGCCTAATCTACACTCAACCCTATTCATCCATGAACTTCATATCTTGGGATGCTACCTGTGTTTCTCCATCCTCCACTAGTGCCATTTTCAACCTTATATGATTGATCATCTCCCCCTATAAGAAATAATGGCCTCATGCTTCTGCACTTCCCCCTCCAAGCAAGTTAGTCAACCACGTAGAGAACCTTGGTTCTATTTTATTTCTCCTCAGGATAGGAAGCATCAAAATATTTCCATTATAGTTGTATTAATTCAAAGACAAAGTCCTTGGATAAAGACTAAAGACTATAGAAATCTACACCACTGGCCCCTAGACTCATATCTAGTAGAAAAGGAACCCCACCAGTATTCTCTTATTGGTACATGGATTTGGGGTGATATGGTTTTTCACATTCTTCCACACACTACACTAGAAAATCTAGTTCTCCTCAGTTTCATTAGAACTAGAAACCTCAAAATCCTTGGGTAGCACAGGTTCATACTTAGGGAAGGATTCAAGAACATCATCCACTAGGTCGTCCTTGGGAATCTGCTCATACGATATGGGTCCATATCCAAAGAGAGTCCATCTTTATTGAACCCCCATCCATAACAGAAACATCACCAAACTCTTATGTTGCCTCAGTAGTAGGATCGAACACATCCTCCACAAATGTCACTCTTGGTGAAATAATATCAACCTCCTCTATTGAGACCAAGACTCTATCATCCACCACTTAAAGTGCCTTTGGGGTAGGATCAATCACTCTAGACTCCTCAACCACCTTCTTCAAAGGAACATCCTCGGCCACCCCCATTGGGACTGTAATATCGACCATCACTGTCTTGGATTCAATCCCTACTAGTTCAGGAATTTCTGTCAGAAAATGACTCCCCAACCATAGTTTGTACTTCCATTCAAGACAAATGGTTATCCAAACTTGACTTGTAGAAGACATAAAAAGGGTAAGAAGGGTGAAAATGGGTAAGGAATATAGGAAGAAAATAAAATATCTAGAATGTTAGAAATATTCACTAGGATCCCTCCTGATGATGAAATATCTAGGATAGTTGATGCCTTTGCTGTAAGAAACTATCCCATAGCTGGATGTGAAGGATCTATAAAGAAGAAAGAAAACAAACAAGCCATCGTAACTTCAAACTAAAAGTCTATGAACAAAGTATAGAAAAGACAAGTTTCCAGACATCACTTAGGGATATTAAACCATCCCATTGTTCATGGGAACCACCTCTAAAATAGATGGTCAGTCATCCATGAAAAATTTGTTATAATTAGGACCTTTTACTGCCCCTTCAAGGGTTGGGACTCACTCTTCCTATTCCATAGGTTCATTAAAAACCTCCACTTCCTTGGTGCTTTTTGATTCCTACACAAGTGAAAAAGAAGTTAGACAATAATCTTAAAGGTTTAGTAATTGGTCATGGTATAAGTCATTTCAAAATTTACCTAATCAACAATAGTATATCCTTCCCCCAAAGAGTCTAAGTAAGAGTCACTCCCCCATGATTCCTCATTGATCGACCCCTCTTGGTGGGATGTGTGTAAAAATGATTAACCCTCAGGAAGGATTGGAGGGTAAGGCATGCCAAACAACACCTTAAATTGGATAATCAGGGGTCTTTCTACACCATGAGAGTAGATCAAGACTTCTAGATCCACAAGATATTGCACCACCTCTACTGTAGGAGCATAGAAGCTTTCCCTTTCATATCCCAATCTAGGAAGGTTTATCTCTTCATCATAAATATGCAACCACGACCCATAAAGAGAGTTGAGTGGTGTATAGATTCCCCATATCTCCCATGAATCTGGGAAAATAGTGTAACTTAGTATATCTAAATACCAAAACTTCTTCCCTAGAGACTTAAAATATTTCTTCAAAACCACCCCCAAAGGTTTTACCTTCCCTCCAAGGAAATTTTACAAGATGTTATGGGCCTAGTACTACCCCTCCTTATGGAGTTTACGGGAATATGGTCACTTCCCTACCCATCATCCCATACCTTCCTATATGTCATTCCATTACTACCACTACAAAAACACATTTTCATAGTAGTGGGACCCCTTACTCATCATCCACCTAGGTGACCCAACACCTCAAAATCTCCCCAGGATGTGTGATTTCTCATATAATTGTTTAATAATTGAAGAGATTGAACATAGAATTTACTGGTGGAAGACCATTGAACTATTTTTCATCTTTCCACATGAACATATTCCTGATATTCCAAAAAACCAATGGATGGTGCTCAGCATTAACTCTACTAAACACCCATGGGGTGAGCCTCTGAAGACACCAGAATTTCCTATAAAATTGGTGTAGAGAATATGGTTCACAAATCACTTTGAAATACACCCTATACACCAGTACCCCACCTCAGAATGCTAGGAGGTATGACTATTGTTCTACTATCCCTTCCCCATCATCTATGTTTATCCCTATTGGGAGGTAGAATGGGTGAAAAATGATGCGGTATGCTAGCCTGATCCTCACCAACATGCCAATTAAATCTAGTTGGAGAGGCTAAATCCTATAAATGTTAATCATTGATGGAATAAAGTTTTTAATGGGATGAGATATTTGTTTTGAGTACTCATAAACCCCCATGTACACAACACCTAATACAGCTTGGCTAGCACCGACATCACTAGATTGATGCACAGCCGCATGTCCATCACTAATACCATAAAAAATGTGCTTGGACAGACCCCCATGTGTGCATCATGGAATGGGAGTATCCACCCAGCGGTAAGTTCAATTATAGACCCCCTCCAATCTAACCTTAAGAGATTTAAGCTACACATCGTACCCCCACATGTTCCACTCACTCACCACCCAAATCCTTTAATAGGAGTTCTCCTTCCCTCACTATAATAATTCCAAGCACTGGTGAGGCCTACCTGGTATCCTATTTGTAGGATCATTATGAAAATAATAAAACCACTACGTGAAAGGTATTTCCATTATCCCAAGATATTACTCACTCTCCCCCTGTAATAAACATAGAAGAACCCTTGTTATGGCTAGCATATGCTCTAGGTCCTCCCATACATCCTCCATGGGAAGGAACTCATTGTCTATTTAAACCTAGATTGGGATCCCCGCAATCTGATGGAGATCCAAAATATTGATGTCAACCTCCACATAGTTCAGGTGGAATTTGTTGGTCCTAAGTGAACACCTTCTCAAAATCTCATGCATGATATTTTGGTGGTGGAAGACATGGAACAGTGAAGTCTATGTTGCTTTATATAACCCCACCCTCTTCAGCTCCACCTCAAATTCATCATAGTACTGAAATACAGAGTATTCTCAAGCCCACTCATTTGTAAAATTTATGACCTGATTTAGATCACACTCATATATCCAACCTTAGATACTATCTTCTAGACATTCCCAAAGAATAGTCTCATATTGTGAGGTGGAGTCTCCAAAATCGGTGCTTCCCTGTTTATTTTTTCACATGGTTTCACAGTGAGTGGGTATTAAGTGATGCGTGGTCCTTCACACAATGAACCTCAATAGATCTATGTTAGTGGTATTCCCCAAGTGATCTTGTGAACTAGTAATCAGGCTAATCTTGATCAGTATTTGGGATGATCATGCCATCTATTAGCCTAAAACCATATAGTAGTAACCACTTTCACAATGGATATTCATGTTATTACTTTGTAATAAGTTTAGTGGGGGTATCATAATCTGATGTTGTTTTTAAATCCACCTCAATCATAAGTTTTCCATCTATCTCTACTCATCGAGAAGCAACAATATCATCACCCTTGATATCCATCTTCAAAGCCTTTGTATGTTTTCAGGAACTGGTTCAAAAAGGTCAAGTCACAAATCTCTAGACCATGGAGGTTAACTATCTCAAATAAGTCTATTCATGAATAAAATATCCATTAACGTCACAAATTTTCATGAGCAATAAGGATAAAAATCATATAATTCTCATTAAGGTATTAAGTTTTTTTAAAATATAGAAATTTTAAGTCTTACATGAAAAGATCACGGCCCCCCTAAGACCCCCACCCCTATTTATAAGCATGTTTTAATTCCAAGTTTTTCAAATAAGGTTGGTAGATCCCCAGTTTTCCATGGTCTCACCAAAAAATTTGACCCTCATCTCCTGTATTGGATCCCATTCTAAGGGGGGGTATTTTTTGAAACTAAAAAAACACTTTGAACATGATACCTTGAGGAATGTGCTTCTAATTTTGAAGATAATCTAGGAAAAAAACACTAAGAAATATACCTAATAGACTGTGTTCAAAAATGTCAAAAAATAGTCATAAATATTAGGGCATTGTGAATGTTTCCTGATCACTATAGAAGTTGAGGGTGTAATATCTGTGCAATGTATATTCATTCATGGAACTCCATTTACCAATGAAAACCTTGTGAAATGAATCTATAAGGTGTTATATTTCACAAAATATACTACTCCACCTTCAAATACACCCCCTTCATTTAAATTTTAATGGGACATGATTTTTGGACTTATAAAAAAGGCTCTGAATTCATAAAACTCCAACCTTCATTAGAAAAAGAATAGATAGATTTCTATATATATCCATATTTAACGAATCTTCCTCCCATAGGTTCTTGAGAACCTCAAACCATGGTTGAGATATCTTTCATGAAGTTACATTCCCTTCATGTTAGACTAAATCCCTTGGTGTTTCTTGGGGATTCACAAAATATTTATTCTTCATGGAACCAACCCCATAAGAACCAAGACTTTACTCTAAGGAAGGGCCACCCTATTTTATAAAAGATTAATCTTTATGGGAATCCTTCCCTTCAAGAAACCCTCAACCTTCATGAACCCCAACCTTCGCAAAAGCCATCCATTATGCATCTCTATGGTGTCTCCTTTAAGAAAACACACTTTCATGAACTTTGAGTGCTTGAGTGCTTGATTCCCATCCAAAAATGGTTTACATATGCTATAATATCCTACGTGACTGGTATCTTCAACCCTCGTGTTCAGGATCTTTACTTCAACCATGACTTGGAAAGTTTCACTGCCTATTTCTCCTAATAATAGGCACCCTGATGCCTCTTTCTCTTAAACATAGGAACCCTAACATTGGTATCCTTGTTTTCCACTTTATCATGGTAGTTTTTATACCACACACCACCCAAAGGAACCTAAGTAGTATGCAGGTAAGCCCCAAATATGGAATCAGCAAGAGAAATAGGTTTCCTTTCCCTTTGATAGGGTATAATTTCATATCCTCCCCTCCTACTTGGATATAGTCTCCCCTGGTGTAATCCCCCTCAACATCTAATTTTCTTGATGTAAAGCCACCTTTCCCAATGTCTTAATCATACAACATTAAACTCCACTAAAATGTCATTATCACATGAAATTAAATTTTATCCCTACCCTATGCAATAAACATAAGATGTCCCATGTATGATAATCATGGGATTACACCTCATTTCCCACCATGGGATGATCCTCGTACTTCAAGTGGACTCTACATAATACACATACTATCCCTTCCTATTGATCCTTCCTTGATGAGATAATCCTTACTACATGACATTAAATTTCATAGAGTGTTACCATCATGCAACCTTAAATTGTGACATCAAACTATTTGGGTTTTGATCCTTATTTCCAAGTAGGGTATGTAGGACACCTCCTTGAGGTTCAGTTCCAATATCTTAACACAAATGGGGAACCTCTCTGAGGTTCACTCCCAATCTTGCAAAATTCCCATTAAGTTTTCAATTATTCTCCCTTAAAGGTGGAAACCCTAAAGTGTGATCATATTCCCCATGTAAATAAACACCTGCCTATCCCAGCAATATGTTAAACCTATGACCTACCTATCCCCATAAGATGTTAAACCTGTGACCAACATATCCCCACAATACATTAAACCCATGGCTTAGCTATCCCAGAAATATGTTAAATATGTGGCCTACCTATCCCCATAAGACATTAAACATGTGAAAAACCTATCCACACAATATGTTAAACATGCTACCTACTTATACCCATAATATATTAAACCTATGACCTACCTATACCTAGAATACATTAAACCTATAAACTGGTCCAGAATCTCTACCCCATATAGTAAAATTGGGATGTCTGGGTTAAAAAGTCGCATATTCTTTAGGATCCATTCGCATCAACTACCACATGTTTGACATAGAATATCTTAGGTTTTGTACCTAAGATTCATCACACATGATATGCCCATGACATCAAAATAGGAATTCTTTATAAGCACTTAAAACACACAAAATCCAAAAATGCTTAGACATGTCAAAATTTACACCTAATCTTACTATATTTTGCTTCCCAATTATGAAATAAATAGCATAATTATTCAGTATCCACCTCGAGATGTCACTTGGAATGAGTTTCACAAACATGACATAAATCATTGAGGGGTGCCTAGACTAGGAGACAATCTCCATGGAGGAACTAACATCCCATTATCCCATTTTTATCAAGGATCCAATAGCATGAAGATTGGTGGAAGAGGTCACCCACATTTAGAAAGTGGGAATACAGGGCAAGAAGAGTGCATCCACATACACCCCGAAAAAAAGTGTCTAAAATAAAAAATCCTTAGAAAAAGTACTGGTCTAATTAAAATCACCAAGATCTTGTATTTTAGTGTTAGTGATGTTAAATATAAGATTTCTATTCCACGAACTACTATAATTCTTGGTGTATGATGTATTTATTTTTTGTGCTTTTATTCCACTATTTCTTGTGTTTAATAAAAGATCATATGTGAGTCATATCAAAAGGAGGGTTGTTTCCAAAGCGAAGAAAATTTTAACAACTCAATTAACCCCCTTCTTGAGTATTTGTTCATTTTATCTACAACAACACAAACTATGGATAATATTTATTCCATGAGTGGTATTTTCTCTATTTCATAAATTTTCCACTTATTTAAAACCAACTCTTTCATAAATATTGCATATGTGGTAATATTCAATAAATCCTCACCAAAAGTATATTAATACATACTTTCTTAATGATGTTTAAAAATATACCCCTTTTTCATCTATATTCCCTTGCTTTATCCTTTTTAATAATGGTATTTTTGGTTTTTATGTGGTTGTTCTGCTTCTCTAGCTACTTTCCTGGCTTCTTTCTACTTTTCCTTCCTTATTTACTCCTTTACCTTTTATTTTTTCTAATTTTCTATATAATTGTAATATTCATTCTTCAACACTACCATATATGGTTTTTACATTTATAAAGGTGATATAATTTAATATTCCTCATGTACTGACCTTAGTTTCACTTAGAAGAATCCCTTTAGACCTCTCCTAGAGTCAGTTTTCAATATGTCCAACATGAAATTACATATTTCCTAAAGGCATACTTTTGATATTTTTGAATCAGATTTTATCTCATTTATGGAAGCCCTGGTAGTTTTCATGAATTTCAAAAAGGTCTCCTCCAATAAATTGATATGTCTTTAAAGATCGGGTACTTCTTGTTGTTAGAACCCTGATGTTATTTTTTTGTACCCTTAATTTTTTTATTGTGTCTTCCAACCCTAATAATTATTTTGACAGTTATAATAAAAATAATCAACATATTCATCATAAAAATCTTGGGGTTGGTTCATGTCCATCATCATGTCTATATTATTTTTCAATGAATCGATTTTTTAATAAATCTGTCCATTTTTATCTACCATGTAAACTTCTTTGTTTTGAAATTCTTACATTTTTCATTGGAATATGATTCTATAAATCTCTCCTAATAATTCATAGCTCTTTCCTGGAAGATTCTTCATCAATGATCCTCAAAATATGGAATATTTAGTTAACTTATTTCCCTAATATGGAACCTTGTAGAATTCATGGATTAGTATCCACGTTTCTATATCATGATGGGGACATTTCCTTAACAAACCCATAAAAATCTATTAGGAAGTGTAAATTGATTCATCATCAAACTTATTAAATTGTAACATGTTGATGTAAATTTTCATATATTTAGAGGGATGAAAGAACCTTGTTATTAATTTCCTTGGAATATCCTTCCAATTAGTTATGTAATGTTGTGCCAAGAGTTTGATCCATTACCTTTATTTTTCTTTCAATGAAAATATAAACAATCTTAATCTTACTACATTTTTAAAAATGTTATAGAATTTAAAGGTGTTACAAAGTATAAGGAAACTTAATAAGTTATTGTTTTTATTTATATGTGCTAGAATAATAAATTCAACCAGATATGAGATCATTTATAAGATCAAAGTGGTTTTCAGCCACCAGAGGAACTAAGATACTCAGTTATACCCCCACACGTGAAGGTTAATCGTACTCCTTAAATGTTCTTTGCCACATCTCTCCTTTTTTCAAACCTTGTTATCTTTTCAATAATTCATCCATATTTTCAAGCTTATTTTTCTTCCTTATACACTTTTCCAACATAATATCATATTCTAGAACTTCATTTCCTTTAACTTGAGTTGAGTACTCATTTACCAACAATATTTCCTAAAAATCGTCGCCTGAGAAAACCATGCATAAAAAAACAAAATAAAATTTATTAGAAAAATAAAAAATAAAAATATAAAATATAATTCCCCTTTTATTTCCCTAAAAACTAGGATTTTCAAAAGGGCATCGTTAATTTATATGCTTACTCGAATTTTGACCTTATAATATATTCTTTCAATCTATTAGATAAAATGGTGCATTATATGGTAGTCTGAGGTCGAATTATTAGAGATGAATTCTATGAAAACATATAAGAACTATAAAAATTGTAAAAAAGGAAAATAAATCTAAACAGTTTAATCAGATAAAGAATACCAAGTATTTTGAAATCCATTTTTATTCACTAATGATGTGAAAAAGATAAACACAATAATCCAAGTTATTATCAAAATTGTGTATTAAAAATGCCTTTGTATTGATCATTACTCTAACTCAAAAACACACCTTTTCTTATGGTCTTGTAATTTTTTTAATTAGTGTTAAAGGTAACCCAAACCCATTTTTAAATATAATACATAACTCACCTATTGTTCATGAAGAAAGCTAAGAACTATTGATTGCATTAAAATATAAATCCCTCCCTAAAAAAAATAGTTTTCATGCTTTAGATACAAGGAGGAGATATATAAAATATAATAAATAAAAACCCCAAATTTATTTAATCATAAAAATAATAATATGCAAATTAGAATCCCCATTAATTTCATTAATTAGAACTAAAAGACTCACACCCTCATGCTAGTCATGAGAAAGTTCATGAAAATAAAGGACATCAATCCTAGTCAATAAATCTAGTTGAAAACAGTCCAGATGTTGAAAATATCCATTTAGGTCTAATTATCACAATATTTATAACACCATACTACTTTTATAGATATAATTATTCACCTACATATCTTTATATATCTCTCTTATATCTCTATTATCCATCCTTATTAAAGTTAAAATCAAACTCCATGTAGATGGAATGAAAACCCCGAGTGAAAAAAATTCCCCATACTCCCCAAAAATATTTCTAAAAAAGATACCATTGATATAGAAAAGTAATAAAATAGTATCTAATTTAGATATCAATTACATTATATGATATTATCTCTCACAATGTAAAATAGAATTCATATTAAACTTTATATTCATGTTTATAGTGTAACCATTGTATACACACTATGATATATTTTTCATATTATCAAATGTAAAGAACAAATATGATTGTAGTATATAGCTAATATTATGAATGGAGCATCCACCACCCTCATAGTTAAGAATCATATCATTTTCACTATATCATCTCCATATTCAACCTCGCATCATGAACTCTATCCATAGTGTTGTGATAGGTCCCATGTGGCTTCATTGTAAACTCAATACCTTTCCATCCATTCCATGATAGAAGAATTCACTATAATGGTTAGGCCCTTTTGAGGCCATTATTTTGTGTTATTTTGATTCTAGGGGTGTTTGGGGAAGGTTCAAGGATAGGGAGGTCAAGTTAAAGCTAAAATTATGGTTTCATTAATGGTTCACATCATGAATAGGTAGTTCATAATGTGAATAAGTTTAGATTTGTGACCTGATGGTTGTTTACAGCTTATAGTTTTGATGGAAGGATTTCTATGTAGATATGATGGTTTTTTTGGTTGAGTTGATTCACAATGTTAAAGGATTTTTAATGGTTTGAATTAATTATAGTCTTAGGTTCCATGAATTTCGGAGGATATTCTACAGTATTTGACACAAAGGTATTCACATATTGAAATGATTTTTCTCCCTAAATTGGTTTCCATCGCAAATTTTCACAATGTGAATCGATACATCAAATAAGAATGGACTATTTCCATACTATATTAATTCCATATCCCCTTCTATTTGTCTTATTTCTCTTGATTTTTGGGTAAAACCTATGCAATTTTGGTAGGTCATCCAACCCTACTTTCTTATCTTTAACCCTTGGATTCTAGAGGTTTAACATTGGTGATATGAGGTGATTTATCACTTTTATCCCTTTTCTTTTCATCCCATTGTTCTATTGATAATTCTACATGATGGTGGGTTTTGATAAGGGCGTGTATAGGTTATATTATTGATGAGATTTTATTTTAATATAGGTTTATATGGGGTTTCTTTCTGTGGATTTGATCCTATGAGTGTCTTCTCTACCAGTTGTCTTGCATAGTGATTTGAAAAGCATAGGTTATGATAGGGGATTTTAGAACTCTCTTTTTCAAGTGTGAATTACTGAATTAACATTATATGTTCCCATTGGGTGGATGGTATGATTTAACCTAAGGAATATAATAACCAAAATTAAGTACGAATTGGGTGGGGATTTGTGATAACATGTGGTTATGCCCTATTTTGCCTCTTATTTTTATAGGTAGTGTGTTTTACTTACTTTTTTATTAGAGTGATTTGGACACCTAGTAATTGATTTAACAACTTAAAGATTGTAATATTGTGATAACAAATAGAAGATTCATGGAATATCTTCACCATTATTCTAAATATTGATGAAGTAAAGAAGTATATTGTGGTTGATCTTATCCATTATTACATATTGATATTATTTTTTGAAAGATAATTCTGCATAATAAATCATTTAATTCAAGATAGTAATGCTTTTTTTAAAAAAAGATAAAAAAAAATTACTGAGTGAGCCTACTTTTTTATAAATATTTAGAAGCATTTGTTTAATTCCCTTATTTTTTATATGACTTGTTGTTAAAAATCATCATTGTCTTATAAATATTCTCTTGGATATTAGATCCTTAGCATGAGTCATGTAGACTCGGGGTGGTTGATATATTTCTACAGAGAGGGTTTCAAAGGATTCTGTGATTTTTAAAATGTAGTAGTGTGGAATATTAGTGTATAAGGGGTTCTGGAAGATACCATAGATGGAATGGGATATGATTGTGGGTTATCTTGGAGAAATAAGGGTTCTGGATACCTTACCATGGTAGAAAATAGGACTGTTTGTACCATTTTGGACATAGTAGTAGTAGTGTAGCTATGTAATGGGATTGAGAATAATGAAATTAAAACCATTTATTTTAATCGAAAACTAATTCTTTCATGAAATTAAATAGTATGTTGTTTTTGTTAGTAGATGGAAGAATTTTTGGCCTGATATGGTATTGGATTAGTGAATGGTAGAGACTTTCCAAGGCTTTACAAACCTTGTTAGAATTTGTTCAATGATAACCCCATAGGTTGGGATTATGTATGGATTTTTGATATTTACTTTCTTTTTATTTCTATTTTCAACCCTCTAGATTTGGATAACATGACCAATGTCTAAAATAATATGTACCAGGTACATTACCTAACATTATAGTTGGTGATAAAATGGATGAATGACTTCTCCCTCTTCTAAACTCTCTCTTATAGGTAGGAGGATTGGAACGAATTCTTACAAAATAATAGCATACCCAACAGGGTATTGGTACAAGATTTAATAATAGAACATATGGGGTATATATGCATGGTTTATGGTGCACTGGAATACCCTGAGGGGTATATAGTGATACATGATGTATTTGAAAACCCTAAGGGGTTTTGATTAGTATGTGAGGTACTGGTAGACCCTATGGGGTATTGGTATGATATGGAGAATCAACAAACCCTAAGGGTTATTTATGAGATGAGATGTGGAAATTATGATATGAGGATATATAGTGGGGTTTGTTCATGGAAATAGGATAGAGTGAGGTCTATTTCCTTCATGTTTCTGATTCCCTACTACTCTAGGTATAGTTCAAGATACACATTGTGTTATGGCATGACTGTGGAAGTTATTACGAGAAATGGGACATTTTATATTGATGAGTAATAGTGAAAAACTAGTGGGGAAGTGGTTTTGGGGTCTCTTTTTTATACTTCTTGGTACTATATTACTATACTTGGATGTAATTTTTAGTGAGTGTGACTTGGTGAGGCTAAGGGGGTATAATAACCTTTTAGTTTCTTGTGGTTTCTGTTATTTATCCATTGGAGCATCAGTATGCTTTTACACCATTTTTAATAGAGCTATTATGTATGATCTTGATTAATATACTTTTTATTATAATCTCATATATATATATATATCAAGTTTACAAGAGAGTTTTGGAGACAGATCTTGACATTACTATCTCAGGTTAGAGTTGTTGAGGAGTCGCTACAATAGGATTTTGGTATGGTTTTATTTTAGAGTTTTGAATTTTTATATGAAATTAACATGAATGATGGGATGTGGGTACCATTACATTTATATTTATGACATGGATTTGGTTATTGGGTTTTTATCTTATATCTTGATCATTTTTATTCTGAGGATAATGCTAACCATATGAGTAATTTTATACCCACATTTTTAGTTGTCGCCATGTGGCCTATTGGAGGCAATATTTAGGGGTATTTATCTCATTTTATTCAATACCTGACCAAGTATAAGTACTAATAGAGGAAAGGGTCATGAATTGGCTAATATTTCTCTTAGATCAATGTGGTGTAGGTGATCAGATCCGTTTTCATCCCTATTAGTATCCACCGGTTTATGCTTCATGGTAAAATTATTTATTGTGAGGATATGGATTTAGTGGAGATCATCCATGGGATATCCCTAATCCTTAGGGTCTAAGTAATGAGATCCATAATGGGGGTGGTCATTAGTAGTGAGACATGGGATCTAGATGTAAGAATCTTCATGATATAGATGTTCCAATGATAGAGAGACCATACATCATCTGAGGTAATCTATTCTTATCTTATACCATGAATTATACTCTATTTAACTCTAAATCATCCAACTCCATTATTTCACTCACACTAGTTTGTGCCTTTGGAATAGTGGTTTAGAGGCTCATAGTACCCCTAGTGTTACCATCCCAATCAGAACTTACGATTTCTTCTTTGATGTGTGTTTGGGATATAGATGAGGATGATGGGGAAGTATCAGTCATTTGAATATTTATTTAAACTATAAATATAGCCATATTACATCTTTCTTGGAATAAATTTTTTTCATTATATTGTAAATTTACATACTATTTACATAGTAATGTTGAATTCAATGATGAGGAGGTCCAGTGCACAATTTTCTTTAGTAAGTGGGGCCACTGAATGGGATGAGGGTGTGTAAGTCCATTGTTATCCTAATTAGGAACATTGTTATTAGACTAAATAGAGGCATTGAAGATGTATTTTCAGAGACTTTTAAAGTAATATAACAATGTTTTTCCTGATGAGGTTGTAGCTTTAACACCTAGGCCAACATTGAGTTCAAGATCCAGTTTCATCCTAATGTCTTACCAATTTTGATGTCTACTTGTTTGATGGGACCTTTAGAGCTATGTTATTTGAGGATCTAGATCTATGATTTGATGTATAGAAGTTTCATTCTGCTGAGTGTGTATCCAAGGGGTACTCAAGTGTTATTATCCAAGAAGGCTGATAGTATTATGAGTTTATGCATAGGATATTAGTGATTGAACTAGGTAATGGTCAAGAATTGTTATAACCCTCCCAAGGATAGATGATATTTTCGACTAGTTGAGGGGAGACAGTTTGATTTCTAAGATCTAATAGTGATCTAGATATCACCAGATAATGGGGCAGGAGAATGATATTACGAAGACTATCTTATAGTGTTGATATAGACACTTAAAGTACATGGCGATGTCATTCAGTATCACTAACACGCCAGCTATGTTCATGGGGATCATATGTTAGTTTTCTATGAGATCATGGATTAGTTTATAATTGTGCTCATTAATGACATAATTATCTAATCACAGTTAGAGGATGAGAATGTTGATATCCTTAGAGTTTTTTTGATGATATTTTGACAATATAATCTTTATTGAAAGATATCTGAGTAAAAATTTTGGGCGTGGGTTGTACACTCACTTGGGAATGATATTCCCCAAAAGTGAATTATAGTGGATCCATATAATATAGAAGTAGTAGTTTTTTAGGAAGTACCCAATAATGTGGTGGAGGTTCACAGTTTTCTTGGTCTTGTAGGATACTATCATTTTTTTGTGTCCAATTTCAATTAGTTTGTGGAACCACTGATAGCTCTAGCAAGGAAAGAGTGGAATTTTATTTAGAATAATCAATGTCAAAAATATTTTTATTGCTTGAAGTAGAAGTTGATGTGTTCCTTATTTTATCTATTTCCTGAGGAGGGTGTGATGTTTGAGGTGTTTTTGGATGCATATTGTCTGGTCTTAAGGTGTGTCTTGATGTAGTAGTAAGAAGTTATATATTATTGTTCTATGATGTTACATCCCCATGATCATAACTATGACACCCATGATTAGAAGTTAGAAACAATAGTGTTTTCCCTAAATATGTGGTAACATTACCTCATCATCAAGTAATTCGTTTCCTTTATGGACTATAAGAGTTTGAAACAGGTATTCTACTAGAACAATATGAATTTATAATAGTGAAGGTGTATGGAATTTATTCAGTACTATTATTTTGATATCTTTTATAACCCATAGAAAGAGAATTTTGTAACTGAAGTGTTCATTAGGATGTCACAGAGTGATATCAATCAAGAATCAAGAGATTCCTATGGATAAATATAAGAGTTGGTTGTGATTCATGTATATGAGTAAGAGGATGGCGATAGAGGTTTACTATTTCAAATGATAGTGAAATCCTCCTTTTTTTAGTTGGTGGAGGAGTCTTAGTAGGGAGAATTGGAGGTAGGGGTTATATAGAACCATGTTATTTATGGTGATTCTCCCAAAGGGATGGTTAGAGGATAGTTAGAATCAGATATTATTCCACGGATGGTTGTATATTCTATCAGTAAAACCAAGGGAGGTTATTCATGAGTTATACATCTCACCTTTAGTGGTGCATCCAAGTGTAACCAAGATTTATTTTTTCATGTATGCTCTATTTTGGTGGTCTAGGATGATGCATTCTATAACAAAGTTTGTGGCATGGTGTTTGGTATTTCTATGGATGAAGGTCAAGCATCAGGTTTCAAGAGGATTACTATAGCCCTTGGATATCCCTACATCAAAAAGGGGGGGACATCTTTATGTACTTTATAACTAGGTTTCAATGGGTGTAGGGTGGTTTTGATTCCATTTGGTTGGTTATGGATCAACTATTTCTAAGCCATATCATTTCTTGGAAATCAAGGAGTTGAGTTTAGTGGATTCTTTGGTGAAGAATTATATATATGAGGTTATACAATTTCATGGATTTCCCAATACCATCATCTCATATTGAGATGATTATTTTACCTCTAGGGTCTAGAAAGGATTGAAGCTTTACTTTGTCTCCTATTTATCCCTTAGAAATTCTTTCCACCCATATAAAATGGGAAAACTAAGTGGACCATCTAAATACTGAATGATATTTTGAGCGATTATATCCTAGATTTTAAAGTATCATGGATGAAACACTATCCCTTTGTGGAATTTTCTCATAACAATAGTTATAACTCTTTCATTAGTATGTATTTTTTCAATCCATTGTGTTGGAAACTGTGTTGATCATCGTTGTGAAAGATTGAGGTTGTGGAATTAGTTGTTCTTATCTCATATGTGGTATATATAATGACTATTAAGATCTAGCTATAATAAGGGTGGATGAAGTTTATATAGGACCATCATAATTAATATGTGGATTGGAGGTGGATACCTCTAGAGTTTTAGATTAGAGACCATGTTTTCTTGAGGTTTCCCCTCATCATAGACTATAGAGGTTCAGTAAGGAGGGTTTTATCTCATTGATTTATTATACCTTTTGAGGTGTTGGAGTGCATCGGTGAGGTATCATATCAGTTTTCACTTCCTCTATAGTTGGATAGAATTCATGATGTATTTCATGCATCAAACAAATTTCAGTATCTTCACTATGAATCTCGTGTCATTGACTAGGTATAGTTGGATATCAAGGATGACATGATGTTCATTGAGTGAAAGATATAAATAAAATATCATCAAGAGAAGTTATTGTGTTGGAAATTTATTCCATTGTTTCATGTTCTATGGAGGCATGGTCGTCTACAGGAGAGTACATGGGAATGTGAGTCACAAATTCAAGCTCGGTATCCTAAGATGTTTTGATTATTTATTTATTTTTTGTTCTAGATATTGTAACATTTGTATTGAAAATGATTTATATTATCCATTTTTTCTACTTATTTTCATTTTTAATGGGTTTATCCTATTTTAGATGTATATCTCTAGGGATTATTGAAGGTCTTGTGGTTGTTTTCTTGATTGAGGTTTGGCATTGATTCTTGAGGATGATAATTTTTTTGGTAGGTATCTAATGTAATGGTATAGGCCTTCTTGGGTCGCTACATTGTGAGTTTTTTTGTTTTGGAAGTTTTTAGAGAAGGTCTAAGGAGAGGGAGTTTGAGTTAGAGCTGAAATTATAGTTTCATAAATGGTTTATAGCATTAATAGGCAATTCACAACAACAAATAGTTTAGATTCATGGATTGAATGTTGTTCTTGGCTTGTAGTTTTGAGGGAAGGATTTCTAGGTAGATCCAATGGTGTCTTTGGTTGAGTTGATTCATCATGTGAATTTATTATTCAAAATTTGAATTAGTTGTATCCTGAGGTATAATGAATTTCAATGAATATTATATGGACTTTGAATCAAATGTATTCACAACCTGAAATAAATCCACACCCTAAATTGGTGGAAATCAAGAATATTTCTAGTGTGAATTGGTTCATCACACCATAAATGGGATCATTCCATCATGTTTATAAATTCTGGAACCCATTTTATTTATCTCATTTCTATTTATTTGGGGGGTGGAACCTGGGTGATTTTGATAGCTCTTCCAACCTTGCATCATTGTATTTTACCCTTGGCTTATGAAGGTTCAACATCAAAAATAAAAATTTATCTATCCCTTTTATCCCTTTTATTTTCTTCTCATTATTCACTTTGGAATTATCTATGGTGATGTAATTTCAATCGATTTATGTTTAGGTTATGGTTTTAATGTGATGTTGATGTGATCTAGATTGATCGAGGTTTCCATTATACATATTTGATCCTGTAGGTTTCTTATATTCTTTTTTCCTTGCACAATGATTCTAAAAACATAAATTATGGAACTATATTAGAGAAATATCTTGTTTACATGTAAATTATATAATTAGAATTCCTATGTTTCTATTGGGTGGATGGTGTAAACTAACATAATAAAGATAATAACTAGAAACGATAATGAATCGGGTGAGGATTTGTGATTGCATGTGGTTATTCCCAATTTTACCTCTTGTTTTTTAAATTATTGTCTTATCCTTTCTTGTCTTCATTTTTATTAGCATGATTTTTTCACCTAGAAATTGATTAAACAACATAAACCTGATAATATTGTGATAACTAATGGAATGGGCATAGAATTTTTTTATTGTCCCTCTTGGGATTGATGAGGTCAGGAAGAATGGTGTGATTTCTCTTAGCTATTATTACTAATTGATTGTAAGTTGTTTTTTAAATACATTTAGGAATAATGAATCAGATAATTCACGATGGTAATGACATGGTTGTCTAATAAAATAAATGCTTGGGTATGATAAGTCCTACTTTGTTATGAATTCTTGTAAGCCTTGGTTCTTTGTACTTAGTTTCCTAATGTGTTATTGATGAAAATCATTTTGTCTTATAAATATGATCTATGATGTTAGATCCTTGATGTGAGATGTTCAAACCCAATTTGGTTGATATATTGTAAAATCATGGGATAGAGAAGATTCCATGATTGGAATAGGGTTACAATATGGGTTATTAATGTAGTAGGGGATGTGGTAGATGTCATGGATGGAAAGGGATATTGTTTTTCATCATCTTGGTGTGGAAAGCGACACAGTTTCTTTTCCATAGATGGAAAGAGGACTGTTTGGATTGTTGCAGATGTAGTATTATCCCAGTAGTTGTGGAATGTGATTGAGAATAATGAAATATAAACCCCTGAATTGAATTAGAAATTAATTAATTTATAAAATTGAGTAGTAGAAGGTTGTGGGTAGTAGATGGAAGTGTTTTCGACATGATATTAAAGTGGATTAGTGGATGGTGGATATTTTCTAAGGTTGTGTGGGCCTTATTACAGGCTTTTGTATGAGATCCCCCTATATTGGTTTTTTTGGATTCTTGATATTTATTTTCTTGTGATTACTATAATCACCCAAACCAAGTTTGATAACTTAATAAATTCTCGATATACTAGTTACCAGGTGAATTCCCCAATATATAAGTTGGTTATGGAGTGGATGGATGACTTCTCCATCTTCCCCACTATCGCTAATAGGTTTTAGGGTTGTTATGACCTCTTATGGAATATAGGAAGACCCTTCAGGTTATTGGTTCCAACAGAACCTACAAGGTATATACACATAGTGTATTATACACCTGTAGACCCTATATGGTATAGAGTGGTACTAGATGTACTAGATGTAATAGAAGATCCTATGAGGTGTTGATTGGTATGTGAGGTAATGTTATACCCTATAGGGTATTTGTATGATATAGTTCACTAGTATACCCTAATGGGTATTAATGAGATAATATGTAGTGATTGAGATATGAGGATATATAGTTGGGGTCATTCATGGAAGGAAGAGTGTGTGGGGTTTATTTCCTCCATGTTTATGATACCCTACTATCCTATTTATGGTTACAGATAATCATTTTTCTATGAAATAGATGTATAAGGGTTTGGGAGAAACATGAAATTTTACTTTGAGGAATGAGAGAAACAAAATGGAATGAGGGTGGTTACAGGGGGTCTTTCTTATACTTCCTAATATTATACTACTATACTTGGGTTTGATTTTTGGTGAGGGAGACTTTCTGAGGCTTGGGGGATTAGTTGACCTTGTAAGTGCTTATTTTTTATGCTATTTAATCACTATATCATTAGTATTATTTTCCCACATTTTCATGAGAGATCTTGATTATGATCCTTCTAAGTATAATTGTTATGATCACCCCAAATATAAATATATATATATATATATATATATATATATATATCAGTTTTCTAGTAGGAATTTAGAGACTGGTCTATATATCACTAACGTGGGTTGGAGTTAATAAAGATTCACTACCATGGTATTTTTCTATGGTTTTATTTTAGAGTCTTTCATTCTTATCTGAATTTCACATACATGATGGGATATTGTATCCTTTACTTTTATATTTATAACATATATTTGGTTGGTGTATGTTTTTCATATCTCTCAATCCTTTCATTTATTATGTGGATAATGCCTCCCATATGAGTGATTTCATACCCTTGGTACTGGTCACCACCGCATTTCCTATTGGAGGTGGGTTTCATGTTACATTATTTCATTTTCATCACTACTAGCCTAAAGATGGGTACTAAAGGGGGAGGGGGTCATGAAATTCATAGATACAAACCATCTCCATCACTAACTCCCTTCAATATCAAATCTCTAATTCACCATCAATACCACAAGCTCAAATTCCCATAGTATAAACAAAATCATGAAACTATAATAAGTTCTATAAAAACAGATGATGTGGAATGAAGCAATGGTTTTTTCTATTCTTTTTTTAGTTTTTTATTATTTTAGATGGTATAAATTAAAATAAAATGAAAGTTGATTTATGAACCTTCCCTCACACCCAATGATAATTCATTCCATCCTCAAATTTACAATGCAAATAATCCCCTTCACATCATATAATGACAACTTCACCCATACCCATCCCAATGTAAATCATTAAAAATTTCCAAGAGTTGTGTAGGAAGTATAAAATAGGTTTTTAATATAGAATTATTATCAATTTTATTCATATATTCTATAGTAATAAAATAAAAATTAAACATAAAGCTGGGTATCAAAGGTATAATTGGATAAAATATAAATTTCATCAATGATCTTAATGTGATTTCATTCTTCTATAGCTTTTATATAATATCAATGCATGTTTGAGTAGTAATATCTCCTCAGTAACTCTCAAGAAATATTTTATAAAAAATAATAACACAAATATATCCCAAAACCTCTTCGTAATAGGAAATATAAAATTTAGATAATCACTCATGGAATGAACAAGGTTAAAAGATTAAGAATCATAAACCTCATAAAATCAATGTATGAAAATTTTAGATGAAATATGTTTACAAAAATCAACCAATCTCAAAAATTCATGATTTATCAACTTACTAATCTAATAATTATTATTAATCATCCATAACATATCTTATTCATTTGGCCTAGTAAAAATTGTGTTAAAAACATGTAATTATGGTATTCTTATGAAACTCTCTACATCATAGATAAAAAATATAGCAAAAAGTCTATGTGTAGCTTGAAAATTCCATTTAACACAAAAAAATGTAAAAAATATAGGAACAGTAAAATAATAAAGACGTTCAAGATATACTTCTCTATCCATAATTCTGCCCCCTTAATTTTCTATCTTTTTTTAATCAGTATAGACCTTAAAAATAAGTCATTGAGTGAAAGTATAAGGTTTACTATATTCAATATCAAAATAGGGAGGGATATTGAATTTAAATCTTAAATTAGATTCCAAAAGTAAATATTAAAAACTAATTCCTAAGAAAGAATGAAAAACATGAGTTTATTCCCAAAAAGTTCTTTTTTAATGCCTTTGAGAAAGATATTACCTCATGTCGTCATGTGATATAATATACAAAAGTATTTACCCAATCCAAATCAGTAAATGGTCAAAGTTTATATTCCTATACATAGGTCGGCCATATTCATTTATATGAAATAAGCTTCACTTTTCATTGAGGAAGTTTTTTCTAAACTTCCATAGGGTCAATCCATTGGTGTTTAGTTAGTCATAAAAAATAAAATGTTAAATTAGAGACTAAAAATCCTTTTGGAATTCTCTGAAATCCCCTTTCATAGTAGCTTCAATAGCACCCTTAGTCCTCTCAAGAATCATACTTTTATTCTAATTTTCTTCAATTTCACATTTTTCTTTCTTATCATAGTACCTACTTATTCCCTTTCCTCAATTGGAGCAGTATATTATAATTCTAACGTTTTCCCTCACTCAAATCTTCATCATTTTCAATAAAACTATTCTTAGACCAATGAATATTAAAATTAACATGATCACCACTAACCCTTAGAGAAAATCCCACTCTTTTAAACTAAATCATGTCCATTAATGTTGGTAAAACATTAATTCTTATAATAAGAAGAGTTTTCTCTCCATTTATTCCAAGAATAAGGAAATCTTCTAGAAAATAGAATGTATCCACTTTAACCAAAACATATTCAATCAAACCTCATGTATATCTCACAATTATGTTTTCTAATTTAATATAAACTCAGGTGGTATTCATATCCTTCAATACCAATCTCTTGAATGTTGAGTATGACAATATTTTCACACTCTATCCTAGTTCACACAAATATTTTCTAACACATAAGATCTAATATTAACAGGAATTTAAAAACTACCCAGATATTATCGATTCTTTGGTATACCCCTTAAAAAAATGACATATAATTATTCGATGAGTGGTATTGTTCTCATTTCATCTATTTTCCTCTTATTTGAAACTAACTCTGACATAAACAATACATATGTGGACATATTAACTTATGTTTTAGTAAAAAATGATGTTAATTTGTACTTTTTTGATTATTTCTATAAAAAATACCCTATTTTTCTTCATATTACCTTGATTAAACCATTTTTCGTATGGTAGTGGTTATTGTAAGTGGTTTTTCTTCATATATATCTTCTTTATCAGCATCATTCTCATTTTCCTTCATCTTTTCATCCTTTCACCTTTCATTTTCTACTTGTTCACTAGTTGTTTTGTCTTTTATTTAATGCTATCCTCTGTGGTTTTTTTCTTCTCAAGGTGATATCCTTTTCTTACCCCACATAATTTTACCTCTATATTACCCAATAGAATCCCTATTAGACTCTCCTTGAGTATTTTTACAGTCTATATAACCTATAATTCTATATTTCTTCATGGAAGACTTCTGATATTTTGAATCATCATTAAAATCATTAATAGTATCCCTAATGGTTTTCATGAATATTAACAAGGTCTCCGCTAATGAATTTATTTGATTTTTAAGAGAATTTCCTTGTTGTTTTTGGAACCGTAGTTCTCTTTCATAGTACTCATAATTTTACTATTATGGATTCCAATCTTAAAAACTATTTTTATTGATACAATCAACATAATTATCATTTTTTATACATAGCTCGGAGTTCTTACATGGCAAATATTGTGTAAATATTCTTCATCGAGGATTCCTTTTATATAGCCATCAATTCACTATTTTCTATAATTTTATCTCTTCTCTTTTGAACTCCTTTTATTTTCTATTAGAAGATGTTATTAGAAATATCATCCAATAATTTATAGCTCTCTTCTAATGACTTTTTTATTAATAACCCTCTAGTCAAGATATACTTGATTTTCTTATTTCCCTAAGATATACCCATATAAATGTTTACCTTAAAATCCACATTTTTATAACATGATGGGGAAATTTTAATAAAAAACCCTTAAACCTATACCATGTAGTGTAAAATGATTTTCCATTAAATTGATTTAATTTTAAAATATCAATGAAAATGTTCGTACATTTACAAGGATAAAAGAAAAATGTTAGGAATTTCTTTACTATAACATTCCATGTACTTATGGAATGTGGTGTAAATCTTTATATTTATTCCCTTTCTTTTTATTTTAATGAAACTATGGACAACCTTAATCTTACCGCATCACTAAAAATGTTGTTGAATTGGAAGGTGTCATGGAATTGAGGGAAAATTCCTACTGTGTGTTTGGATATGAATATGGTATCCCATTGATCATAATAAAATTTGATATAATTTTTATGATCACTATATTAATTTCAATGTGGTGTGAGTCCACCTAAGTTACTAATATGTGTAGTTGTATCCCCACACATTAAAGTCGACTATACTCTATTAATATTATTTGCATCATCTCTCCTTAAAAAACACCTTATTCAAATCCATGTTCTCTTTGTTCTACTCTAACCATAAGTAAATATAAACTTCTTTAAAAAAAATTGGTTTTATTCTCTTGAAAAGACTACTTTATAACTTAACCATGTTTCATCTAAGGTAGTTGTAAAGACAATAATTGAGATATGCACTAGGAAACTAATCAATTTGTCTCTCCTCATAATTTATGATTGTAAAATTATGTGTAGAATAATTTTACAAATGAAATATTCCTATATATGGTAAATATTTTGTTTTTAGAAATCCTAAAGAAACGAAATGATAGTATTTTAGTTAATCTAATAGGAAAAAGGTGAAAGAGGTTAGAAGGGGTATTTATTTAGAAATAATGTAGTTCTTGATTAATTAGTGTGACTAAGATTAAACTAATTTAAGTTAAAAGTAAAAAAAGGAATAAATCCTAATATTAAATATGATATGGTACCATAAGAAATTTTGGATACTCACTCACAAATTCAATTCTTTTTATTATAAAAAAAGAAAAAACTTTTAGGGGTTCTAGTGGGAACCATCATAAAAACTAATGGACATTAAAATAATAAATCATGATAAAACTACCCAAAATTATAAAGAATAAAAAACCATTTATATTTAAAATGATAAAAAAAGAAATAAATACATTTATTAGTATCCTACCCGGAATATTTTCATCCTTCATGTATCAATTCAAACCAATGTGAATCCAATTTTCAAGTCCATAAAAGGGATAGGTGATTCATAGAAAAAAGATCTCAAGTTATTGGTATCATTTTCCATTTCAAGATACTAATCAAAATTTAAGGACCCTACTCTGACTTGGAGTTAATGTGATCCTCTGATAGGGAAATCATCATATCATGAACCTATATATACTCCTCCAGGTTAACCTTACCCTCATTTAACCCATGAATCAATTTAAGATATTTCATATCAACCAAATCTGATTTCTTATCATTATTTTTAACATTAAAACCCATTTCATGAATCCTATAAATTTTATATTTGGAGTATTTAAGATTTATTTTACCATACATCATTTCCTTTGAGTGACAGATATTAACTATTGATGACTCTTGAACTGGGACTTCCCACAATTTTATAGTGCCACATCCACTTTATTCTTGGACATGGAATTGACATTCGTTACTGAAGTCTATATTATTATCATAACTAGACTCAAATTATTCCTAAATCATCTTCTTAGAGGCCATAAATTTACACAAATATATTTTCAACATGTTAATAGGTAAAATGGAATAGTCTTTATGCATTCCGGTCTTCTTCACTACATTCATCCCTTTTCCTCCTTGTATTTTTCAGATCCTAAACCTACATATCTTCTTTAAAAAATATGAATTCAGTGAGAAGTTTTTATCAAATGATTCATCCTCAAAATAAGTTTCAAAATCTATATCCTGAATACCTTCCTTATCTTTCTCAATAACTGATCCTACTTCCCAGTTGGACATCTCCTTCTTCCTATTAACATTTTTCTTCCATTATCCCTTAGTATTTTCTTAAAAACCCTAATACAAACCCCCAAACTTGTTCCTAATCTCAAATATAGTAGGAAAATTCTACATATCTCTCACCAACTTCAATGGGATCCCTAACATTACTTTAGGGAGTAATACTAAGACCTATAAAGGAACCAGGATGGTTGAAGGAGGATACCTGACTCTAGCCCCCTATAAAGGATTAGACTAATGTTTGGCACACCAATTGGGCCTATAAGACACTGGAGGAGTTAAAACACCCCATTTATCATCCAAATTTATTTTTAAATCATTTACTATAGTTTAAGACACAACCCGTGCATAATAAGGTTGATTGGACTTAGAATTTTGAGGATACTAGTTGAAAAGTCTGATCTGCTTCATCATATCTACTTCTAATAGAGTGGAAAATCCTTACTATCACCTTTGGATATACTCTGGTCCCTACTCTTATGGTCAAAAAAATTAGATATAACTAGTTCATATTATTTCAATCTTTCCAACTTCTTGTATTATGAGACCCCATGTATCATTGAGTTTTAAGTAATCATATGATCGGGAGGCCTAGTGTTGCATCCATCAAGAATTTGAGTAACATTATCTCCTTTAATAGGAATATAAATATCCAAATTCTTTGTATCAATCTTGATTATTATGAATAGTTTGAGATTACATTTATACTCATCTTCTAAAGGAAAATCATTAACTGATTTATAAGTATAGGTAGTTTTACAATCCACACATTACTTAGTTGCACTATCATACCCCGAATTTTAAATTTATATTTATTTTATTATTTCTTATCTTTTTTTACTCACATCATGGTTCATTCTGGGTCCCTGTTTAAAATTTTTGACGTTTAATGACTTCATTGTGTTTTGGACTGGTGCACGGGTACCATATGGTTAGAGATAACTGTGTGATCTCCCCAGGTGCTTGTGCAGGTGCCCAAGTGGTCTTGGTTGAGGAGCACAACTTGCGTGTGGTTTATTAAGTCATGTGACGAGCACGCGGTTACCCAGTTTTTAAAAGAAGTAATATGATTGCATGGAAAATAAAATTAAGTAGAAAATGAGAAAAATAAGATAAGAATAAGATAAATAAAATGAAATAAAAATTTAAAAAGAATGTTTTATAATAATAATAATAATAATTTATTATTATTATTATTTTATTATTAGTGTAATATTATAATTATTATAAGATAAAATGAAAAAAAATGGGAAACCCAACCTACCCAGCCCCCCCCCCCAGTCTCCCTCGACACACTGCTTGCACCCACCCTCCCTGCCACTCCCGACCCCGCCTCCTCCTTACGCAGGCCTCACCACACCATCTAACCCACTCACCACACCTCCACACCATGCCTGCCCTTCCCCACGACTCCTGACCTCCACCCTCCGCCTTGAATCGACTATCTACACCCCCTCCACGCTCCGACCTCCCCTCATTGCTCTGTCTAGCAACCACACACCCTTCTGGTTCAGCTTCCTCCTCGTTACACTTTTGGCCTCCTACCCTTGTTCCCTTCCCTTGCGCTGGTGAACCCGAACCCCTTCGCAGCGCCTACACCTCCTCTCTGGTACATGGTTTCTCTTCATCAGGTGTGTGGTTAATCCTCGAGGTATTGTTCTACCTTCCATCAAAGTTTTATCGCATCCGTACTTGGTTTGAGGTAGGTGAATTCATTATTTTCATTTAATTTTCATTTCCTTTAATTATTTATGTTTATTTAAATTTATAACCCAATTTTTCACTTATATTATACTCTTATATAGCTTTTTGTGGTGTTTTAAATTTTTTTGGTGTTATTAAAAATAGGGTTTACATGAATCTTAGTTTATGACCATGTGTATTTATGTCATAGGTGATTGATAAAATGCTTATTGTACATTTTTATTGAAATTGAGTGGTTTTATGAGGATTTCCAATTTTAATTTTTTTTAAATGGATTTGGTTCACATTTTGGATTTTTAATATGCAATTCAAAGTGATATCCTTCAAAGTGGTATGGAACATGATTTAAAAAGAGCTCCTTGGGTTTTGAACATGTGTTTTGATTTGTAAATGGGTGAAATGGATGGAAATGATCTTCAAATGTTTTATTTTGTTTTAGAATGTTCCATTGGATTAACACACATCCATGGGTTCACTAGGTGCACACATGGATGTGTAAACAAGTGAAGATGGCACTCTAGATCCAATCTCCCTGAAGAGCACCTATTCTCCCCTTTATTTGTTTCCCTAAAATGTTTTCATTTTTTCTAAAATTTGGGAAGTGGTGCTACTTGTGTTTCAAAAATGATTTCAAATGTGTTACCTGTGGTTTGGAACAGTTAGCCTTGAAACATGCTTCGGTGAGTGGTTGGAAACTATTGACTATTTTCCATTTTGTAAAAGTGTGTTGGATTATGAGTGTTATAAAAACCCATTTGGTACTTTCTTATGTGTTTTTTGTTTTAACTTGATTTAAAATGATCTTCGATATGTTTTAGCAAATGCTTGATGTAAGGGCCCATTTATCCATGCTTGTTTAAAATGATGTTTATTGTTTTTTTGGAAATCTATCCAAGTGTTTTTGGTAAATGGTTGATTATTCTAATGTTAAATGCCAAGTTTACATTTTGAAATGGCTATTTGGAAAACCCATCTTCATTTAGGTATCTTTCATCAGTTGATGATCATGAGATGGGAGAGACCTTGATATGGGTCCTTTTTTGGATCATATCTATTTTAAGGCATGAGACTAACCTTGAAGTGGACGGGATGGTTTTGGATTGTGTAGTTTGATTTGTTATATGTATGTCTTGTTTTTTGAAAGTGTGGAACACCTATTTCTGAACATAGAACGGAAACACAACATAGCAAGGGGGTTTACTGAGAATGATTACTACACTGGAAGTTCACATACTATCTAGTGGCCCATAGTAGGTAGATATTTGGGTTTATTTCTATGGGATTGGCCCCCTCATTCTGACCTTAGAAAGGGTGGTTGGGCATTAGGGAACTTGATTCTATCATGTGTGGAATACTATGGGGGATTCTGTCACATGTATTAGTTTGTTCTGGTATTCCTATGAGTTTATAGGTTTTCTGCGATCCTTCAATACAAGCACTATAGGTACCATTGTTGTTATTGTGTGTAGAATCATACCCTTGATCTTGGTTTTGGTGTTTATTTGGAAAAACTATGATTTTATGGTTAGTTTTAAAAAGGATTTCAAATTAGATGTTTAGAAAAGTTTGTGTGAGACTCTTTTTCCTTATTTTCCTTGTTTTTTAATTATAAGGGCTATGGAATTGTTATTGTTAGTTTTTAAAATGAATTTTACATGTGGAAACCTTATTTTTATAACTGTAGTTCAAAATAGTATTATTGGACTGTTTTGAAATTGGAAACACTTGGATTTTGTGGTTCACTTTTGGCATCCCTACTGAGCATTTTAATGATCGTGCCTGTTTTATTATTTCAGTTTCAGGTTTCCTTTGCTCAGGTTCTCCTAGATGAGTTTCTCATTATTGGATCAAGGTTAGTATTTGGTTTGGTGGTGACCTGGAAGGTCACAGGGAGGTATGTACGGTTTTATTTTCTTGTCATTGCTAGTTTTTTTATCGTCGGTATTTATTTAGTTGGTTATCCTTTTTTATGGCCCATATCATTCCCAATGGTTGACTTCTGATGCTCGGCACTATTTTCCATCCTGGGGGGATCGAGAATTCCCCTCAGGACATGTTACGGACTGTTTTGGGTGACCATTTCATGGTCGACCTGGGTTGGCTTGTGACAAAAATGTTATTAGAGGAGGCCCTTTTTATTTGGTGTGTTTTCTAGATTGATATTAGTATTGTCGAGGATCAGGAGGTAGGTTATGGGTTGGTTCATGATCACCACCACTCGTGATGAGACCTGAGTTGCCAGGGGTAGTCTGGGTTTTGAGTATTTTGTATTTGTTTTAGATTGAGGGATGAAAATAGAGGTGACCCCACATAGAGTAGTGAGCCATGTGGATCCCAGGTACCTGGTTCAAGGTCCTCTTGGTGTTATATCTTACTTGGGGCATGGATCACTACTATGTCGTTGGGTTGGTCATTAGCACTGGTTCCTTGTTCCAGTTGTTCGTTGATTGGTTGTGCTTTGTCTTGATTTTAGTTGGTGATTAATGTGTTTTTGGACATGAATGTGAGTTGAAATGAAAGGTGTAACGACCCAATATTTTGAGTAGTATATTAACTTACTCTTAACGATTTAATAATATGTTAATGGTTAATGCAGAAAGAGGTGTCGATGGCTTCATCCAGTAGACTCGAACCTTATGAAGCCCACTTATCAGAGCTTGGGAAGGAGGTAGCATCTGTGGGCTTTGCTTTGGACCAAGCACAGCCGAACTCCAGCGTGTCAAGCTTGAATGGAAACGCCTGCGAGAGAAGTTCAAGTTAGTAGATATTACTACTAGGGCAATGTTATCTGAGCCTCCCCCAGATTCTCTCACCATAGCACACCTTACACTTAGGTCATATGCCGGTGTTATAAGGGGCTATGTGATGAGACCCTAGCTTCTTTGTATAATCCCTTGGGATGAATGAATTGAGATTTCTTCCTTTAGTGATGTTTGTGAAATTTCAAATGTCCGGATAATTTTAGGATATATTTTATTGATGAATTTTGAAAAAGGGATATTTTAAAATATTTATGTAAACCCTAAATAATTAATGATGTGTAATTATTTTCAAAAAATAGTCTTCTACAAAAGTGTTCAGTAAAGAATTTGGAGTCTAATAAGATCAACTTAATTTTTGATGAATAGTAAATTATGAATAGTGATTTTACGCTTAGGATTAGTAATGTGACCAAATTTATTAGTAATTTCACTCAAAGAAAGTTTTAATATAATTTAGACACCTAGATAAAGTAATATGACTCGATAAAATGGGTAAATAACGGTTTCATAAATTATTAGCCAAGTATTAGTTTTTTGGGTGAATAGTGTTTTTTAATTAAAAATTTAATTAATAATAATTAGAAAATTATTTTTATAAAAGGGACCTTATTTTTGAACTCAGAGCATCGATATTATGTTATGGTAATTTTTGGGGATTTTTCTGAAAAAAATGAATTCTCGATGAATAGTTCTTTTATTTAAAAATTAAATTAAAAATACTTAGAAAATTATTTTTATAAAATGGAGTCCATAAATGTAATTAGAGCATCTATATTTGGTTAAGGTGAAATTTTGGGATTTTTCTGAGAAAGATGAATTTTTCAGTGAATAGTAAAAATGCAGTTTTAGGGTTTCGGTGTGTTTAATGACATCATAGCTGTGTCATGATGATTTCATGAGATATTTTAAGGGTTGGCTTGCCAAGGTTGATGAATTATTGTTTTGGGGGCCCCATGTGGCCTAACTCCATGTTAAATGCCAAGGGAGAGCACATGGTTTTGAGAAAAGCACTTGTGAGGTGTCCCTTGGCCATTAATGCCTTGTCCCCTCACTTTCCCTATAAATACCCACCATTTCCTCCTTTAGTTTTCACTCCCAACTCTCCCCCAACGAAGTTATGGTCTCCTTACCTCCCAAGGAGTCCTCCCAAGGTGCCCCCAATCCCTCAAGGTCCAAACCTTTGAGTTTTAAGAGTTACGTTTTAAGGTAAGGGATCTGACCTCTCTCTTTCTTTTCATGTAATCTCTTTTATGTCATTCCTTTTATGCTCCATGTTCTTATGTGAGAGGATGTTCTTTTATATTACTCTTACTACCCTTTTCATGTTTATATGATGAGAGATCCCCTCTTACTCTCATCATTTCGTTTTATGAAAGTTTAAGTGACGCTGTTAGGCTGCCGAATTTTTAAGGGATTCTTTCACCCTTCTCATTTTTCAAGTTCGATTTTCATGTCAAGTCTTTCAATTTCCTTTTTATTATGTTGTGGTATGATCTCTATATCTATCATACTGATCTCTTATTATCATATGATGAGAGACCTTATTTTATCTTGTCAAATCTTTTTTTTATTGAAGTTTAAGTGACACTGTTAAGCTGCCAAATTTTCATAAGAGAAATCTTATTTTTTTGTCTCACTTCCATGTTTTTTATTTCATATGGTATATCTTTCAAATTTCATTACCATGTTCTTAAATACCTTATATTCTATCCCCCTACTGTTTTATGGATCATTTATGAGTGGGTGACCCATGTTCCCTCTCTTTTCAATGTTTTCTAAAACCTTGTAACATAGCCGTTATGCTGCAGGATTTTCGTCTCAAAATGCCTCTCTCTTTTCTCAAAATTATTTTATGTTATAAAGTGAATACTAAAAGCTCTTATTTCTACAAGGGTATTCACATGTATATCAAAATGTTCTATTTTAAATTCTGGTATTTACATACATGAAACCCGCTTCCCCTTTCCGTGGGTTTAAAGTGACATAAAGATCATGTCTTTAAAGCAGTTTTTAAAACGTTATGATTATGAAATGAAACCCATTTCTTTTATGCTATATGGGTTGTTTATGAAATTTTTGATGATGATATATGTGGCTCACATGATAAAAAAGACATGTCAAGGGTGCGCCCAGATAGCGCTCCAATGCATTGGGTAAAGACTTAATCTCTAGAGATGACTTTTTAGACTGATACCCTGGTGAATAACCTTGGTAATTTTAATGACACCTTGGGGATAGACCTTGGTGAAATGAAATGATTTTCAATATTGAATTTTGCAGCCACATATTCAAGTTATGAAAAATTTTATTTTTATTATGATGTATCTCATGGTTTCTTTCTCATGCCTTAAAGTTCTTTTCATGTCCTTATTGAAGTATCTCAAGTTCACATGTAAAATGTTTCTCTTGTTTCCCTTACAGGGCCTTCTGCTCACCCTTTCTTTTGATGTATATCCCCAGGTTATGAGATGCAGTAATGAACCTAGGATGAACTTAAGGAGAAGCCTTTCAAGTGTTTAAGAAGAATGTTTTATGTTCTTTTCATGTATTATGTTCCTTGTTTCCAAGACACTAAACCTTAAAGATCCTCAGTTCCGTGTAATGAAATGAAAGTTTATGTTATAAAAAGACGGGATGCTATAGTTGGTATCAAAGGATGGTTTAGTTATTTGTGGAAATTAGGATATAAAAACTTTAGGAATAACCCTATAGAAAAGTTTAAATATAGGAAAACTTCCTGGTATTTTGGTAAGTATTGAGTAAGTGGTTTATCAAACAAATACATCCCTGTCTGGATACGAGCAGGTAGAGGCGGCTCTGGCACAGATGTACATAGGGGTAAAACCCGAAAACACCGCTTTGAGCTAGACTCGAACGGGAACTGGTGCACGATAACGGGCCTTGTTGCACTCTTGGTTACGACACTCCTGGGGGATATGTTTGGTTAATCACAATCTTTTTATGAATCATTATGAAGGAATTATAGAGAAGTGTAATTGTCTAATTATGAAGTCTTAGTTAAAAGATTCATAAATGAAATAAGTTTCTCACTAAGGTTTTATTCTTTTAGAAAATGGCGGGCAATATGAGGAACCGTGCCGATGGTGACCGCAATGCACCATCTGCTGACGGCCCTCCGATGGAAGCCGGAATGGAAACATTCATGCGAATGATGAACCAACTGACTCAAGTTATGAGTAATAACCTGAATCAAGCTGAGAGGCCGACCTCGCCACGAAGGGAACAACATTCTGTTGAGTCCTTCATGCATCAACGACCACCATCATTCAGTGGATCTACTGACCCTTAGGTTGCGGAACAATGGATAAGCTCCATTGAAAAGATCTTTTCTGTACTCCTTTGTTCGGAACAAGAAAAAGTCACCCTTGTTGTTTATCGCCTAGAGGGAGAAGCTGACCAGTGGTGGTCACTGGTCAAAAACACGAAGCCTAGAGGAGAGATGGAAGCTATGGAGTGGGAAGAATTCCAGGGAATATTCTTTAACAAGTATTTCCCTCATTCCATGAGAACGAGAATGGAGAAAGAGTTTCTCGAGCTGAAGTAGAAGGAGAACGAATCTGTCGGAATCTATGAGATGAAATTCACCCGACTTTCACGATATACCTCTAGCTTTGTCATGGATCCAAGTGGTAAGGTTGATAGATTTTTCGGTGGACTGAGACCTCATCTGCAGAAGAATTTATCCAACCGGGACTACGATAGCTATGAGGAGATCGTGCGGAGTGCAATGAAAGTCGAGCTGGAGTTTGGTGAGATGCAATGGTCTCATAAATCAAATGAAAATAAGAGATCGTTGGAGCCAAGTTCACGGAAGAGTTTTGATCAAGGAAGAGGTGGAAAGCAAATGCAACTTACCACATGCAATAAACGTGGTAGAAGGTACTCTTGTTGTCCTCTCAAAACTAGATACTACTTTGTTTGATTCTGGTTCTACGCATTCCTTTATTTCCTCCAAGTTTGCAAAGAATATAGAATCAATCCCAGAATTGCTTGAGGTAGAGTTGTTAGTCAAGACTCCAAGTGGGATTATCCATGCATCAACAGTGTTTAGAGACTCTAGTGTTTACTTTAGTGAGCACAATCTTATCGCAAATCTAGTAGTCATTCCCATGTTGGAATTTGACGTTATACTAGGGATCGACTGGCTCTCAAAGTATAATGCTAAGATCAAATGCAGAAGTAAGGAAATCTCAGTAGTCTTGAATAAACAACCTACAGTTATCTTTAAAGGAGAGATATCCCGAACTGATCCCTATCTAGAAGCACCTCCTATAGCTTTCTTTATGGAGTTAATCGGTGATGATGAAGAAGTAAAAGGGAGCTTACCAATAGAAGATGTTCCAATTGTTCAGGAATACATGGATGTATTTCCTGAGGAGTTACCTGGACCTCCCCCCGAAAGAGAGGTAGAGTTCTCCATTGAACTCGTACCTGGGTCTCAACCGATATCAAAGTCTCCGTATAGAATGTAAAATGTGGAGCTAGAAGAGTTAAAGAAACAACTCCAAGACTTGTTGGAGAAGGGGTTTATCCGACCGAGTGTGTCTCCTTGGGGGGCACCAGTTCTCTTTGTGAAGAAGAAGGATGGATCAATGCGGCTATGCATTGATTATAGGGAACTGAACGGGATCACAGTGAAGAACAGATATCCTCTTCCAAGAATTGATGATTTATTTGACCAACTTCGTGGGGCTCAATTCTTCTCCAAGATTGACCTTCGATCTGGTTATCATCAACTGAGGGTGAAGAATGAAGATATTCCAAAGACTGCCTTCCGATCAAGATATTGGCATTATGAGTTTACTGTTATGCCCTTCGGCTTGACTAATGCTCCTGCTATTTTCATGGATTGGATGAATAGAGTCTTTAAATACTACCTTGATAACTTTGTGGTAGTTTTTATTGATGATATTTTGATATATTCAAAAAGTTGTGAGGAGCATGAAGATCATCTGAGGGTTATTTTGAAAACTCTATGGAAGGAGAAGCTCTTTGGAAAGTTTAGCAAGTGTGAGTTTTGGTTACAACAAGTGGCTTTCTTGGGGCACATTGTAACCAATGAAGGAATCTCGGTTGACCCTACAAAGACAATGGTTGTGGAGGAGTGGCCTCAACCCACAACATTTACTGAGATTCGTAGTTTCCTTGGTTTAGCAGGATATTATAGGAGGTTTGTGAAAAACTTTTCACGGCTTTATAATCCACTAACCAAGTTGACTCGAAAAGGGGTTAAGTTCATCTGGACAAAGGAATGCGAGGAAAGTTTCCAAGAGCTGAAGAAGAGATTGGTTACTGCACCTGTGTTAACACTACCCTCAATCGGAGAAGGATTCGTTATTTTTAGCGATGCATCTCTAAAAGGGCTAAGGCGCGTCCTCATGAAAAATGACGAGGTAATTGCTTATGCATCTCGACAGTTGAAGATTCTTGAGCAGAATTATCCTACACATGATCTAGAGCTAGTGGCAGTTGTTTTTGCTCTAAAGATATGGAGGCACTATCTTTATGGGGAGAAATGTGATATATACGCTGACCACCAAAGTCTAAAGTATATTTTCACACAGAAATAATTGAACATGAGACAAAGAAGATGGTTGGAGCTTATTAAAGACTATGATTGTTCAATTCATTATCACCCTGGAAGAGCAAATAAATTCGCGGATGCATTAAGCAGGAAAGACCCTGTTGTTATAGCAACAATGAGGATCCTAGGAGATCCCTTGATTAAAGATCTAGTAAAACTGGACATGGGAATTATAAGTAAAGGGACATCATCAACCCTATCCCAAATTATTTCTCAACCTTCATTACTAGAGAAGATCAAGAAGGCTCAAAAAGAAGATCCTTTGTTGTAGGAGAAGTTGGAGGCTGTAAAAGATGGAAAGTTCCCTGATTTCAATATTGATCAAGAAGGTGTATTGAAATTTCGTACAAGACTATGTGTTCCATCTATTCTAGAGATAAAGAAAGAACTGATGGATGAAGCTCATAACTCTACTTTCTCTATACATCCGGGAAGCACTAAGATGTATAGAGACCTTCGTGATCATTATTGGTGTGATAACATGAAGAGGGAGATTACTGATTACACTACAAGGTGCCTGGTGTGTCAGCAAGTAAAGGAAGAACGACAACTTCCTAAGGAGGTATTACAACCGCTACCCATACCAGTATGGAAGTGGGATAATATCACTATGGACTTTGTAACTGGTCTCCCAAAAACATCCAAAGGAAACAATAAGATATGGGTTATTGTGGACCGTCTCACCAAGACATCCCATTTTATCTCTATTCGGGAATATTTCTCTCTGGATCAGCTTGCCAAGATATACGTGAAGTAAGTGGTAAGGCTGCATGGGGTACCACTATCCATAGTGTCTGATCGTGACCCAAGATTCACATCAAAATTCTGGAGAAGTCTTCAACATACCCTAAATACTGAATTGAATTTTAGTACAGCCAATAATCCTCAAACTGATAGCCAATCTGAAAAGACTATTCAGACACTCGAAGACATGCTGAGATTATGCTCAATGGAATTTAACGGTGGATGGGATCAACACCTCCCATTAGTGGAGTTCTCCTATAACAACAGCTTCCATTCGAGTATTCAGATGGCACCCTATGAAGCTCTGTATGGAAAGCGATGTAGAACTCCTACTTGTTGGGATTAAACTGGTGAGAGAAAGCTTCTTGGGCCAGATCTTGTGCAAGAGATGATAGAACAGGTTCATGCCATCCAACAACACATAAAGGCTGCTCAGAGTCGGCAGAAGAGCTATACTGACAATCATCGAAGGGACTTGGAGTTTGGTGTTGGTGACAAAGTCTTCCTTCGAATTTCTCCCTGGAAGAGAGTCATGCGGTTTGGGAAGAAAGGGAAGCTCAGCCCTAGGTACATTGGCCCCTATGAAATCCTTGATCGCATAGGAGCAGTGGCCTATCGTCTAGCACTTCCACTGAACCTAGCTCAAGTTCATGATGTATTCCATGTATCTCTCTTGAGGAAGTACATACCCGACCCTTCGCATGTACTGAACCCAGAGGTGGTACAACTGGAACATGACCTCTCTTATGAGGAGCAGCCAGCGGAGATCTTGGACCATAGAGACAAGGTCCTATGAAACATGACTACCCACCTTGTGAAAGTGTTGTGGAGGAATCATAAATATGAAGAAGCGACTTAGGAGCCTGAGGAAACGATGAAGCAAAAGTACCCTCACCTTTTCGACTAGGCCTCAAGTATAAATTTCGGGGACGAAATTTCTTAAGGGGGGAAGAATGTAACGACCCAATCTTTTGAGTAGTATATTAACTTACTCTTAATGATTTAATAAGATTTTAATGGTTAATGTAGAAAGAGGAGTCGATGGCTTCATCTAGTAGACTGGAACCTTATGAAGCCCACTTATCAAAGCTTGGGAAGGAGGTAGCATCTGTGGGCTTCGCTTTGGACCAAGCCCAAGCCGAACTCCAGCGTGTCAAGCTTGAACGGAAATTCCTGCGAGAGAAGTTCAAGTTAGTAGAGATTACTACTAGGGCAATGTTATATGAGCCTCCCTCAGATTCTCTCACCATAGCACACCTTACACTTAGGTCATATGCTGGTGTTATAAGGGGCTATGTGACGAGACCCTAGCTTTGTTTGTGTAATCCCTTGGGATGAATGAATTGAGATTTCTTCCTTTAGTGATGTTTGTGAAATTTCAAATGTCCGGATAATTTTAGGATATATTTTATTGATGAATTTTGAAAAAGGGATATTTTAAAATATTTATGTAAACCCTAAATAATTAATGATGTGTAATGATTTTCAAAAAATGGTCATCTACAAAAGTGTTCAGTAAGGAATTTGGAGTCTAATAAGATCAACATAATTTTTGATGAATAGTAAATTATGAATAGTGATTTTACGCTTAGGATTAGTAATGTGACCAAATTTATTAGTAATTTCACTCAAAGAAATTTTTAATATAATTTAGACACCTAGATTAAGTAATATGATTCGATAAAATGGGTAAATAACGGTTTCATAAATTATTAGCCAAGTATTAGTTTTTTCGGGTGAATAGTGTTTTTTAATTAAAAATTTAATAAAAAATAATTAGAAAATTATTTTTATAAAAGGACCTTATTTTTGAACTCAGAGCATCGATATTATGTTATGGTAATTTTTGGGGATTTTTCTGAAAAAAATGAATTCTTGATGAATAGTGCATTTATTTAAAAATTAAATTAAAAATACTTAGAAAATTATTTTTATAAAATGGAGTCCATAAATTTAATTAGAGCATCGATATTTGGTTAAGGTGAAATTTTGGGATTTTTCTGAGAAAGATGAATTTTTTAGTGAATAGTAAAAATGCAGTTTTAGGGTTTCGGTGTGTTTAATGACATCATGGTTGTGTCATGATGATGTCATGAGATATTTTAAGGGTTGGCTGGCCAAGGTTGATGAATTATTGTTTTGGGGGCCCCATGTGGCCTAACTCCATGGTAAATGCCAAGGGAGAGCACATGGTTTTGAGAAAAGCACTTGTGAGGTGTCCCTTGGCCATTAATGCCTTGTCCCCTCACTTTCCCTATAAATACCCACCCTTTACTCCTTTATTTTTCACTCCCAACTCTCCCCCAACGAATTTCTGGTCTCCTTACCTCCCAAGGAGTCCTCCCAAGGTGCCCCCAAGCCCTCAAGGTCCAAACCTTTGAGTTTTAAGAGTTACGTTTTAAGGAAAGGGATCCGACCTCTCTCTTTCTTTTCATGTAATCTCTTTTATGTCATTCCTTTTATGCTCCATGTTCTTATGTGAGAGGATGTTCTTTTATATTCCTCTTACTTCCCTTTTCATGTTTATATGATGAGATATCCCCTCTTACTCTCATCATTTCGTTTTATGAAAGTTTAAGTGACGCCGTTAGGCTGCCGAATTTTTAAGGGATTCTTTCACCCTTCTCATTTTTCAAGTTCGATTTTCATGTCAAGTCTTTCAAGTTCCTTTTTATTATGTTGGGGTATGATCTCTATATCTATCATACTGATCTCTTATGATCATATAATGAGAGACCCTATTTTATCTTGTCAAATCTTTTTTTTATTGAAGTTTAAGTGACGTCGTTCGGCTGCCAAATTTTCATAAGAGAAATCTTATTTTTTTGTCTCACTTCCATGTTTTTCATTTCATATGGTATATCTTTCAAATTTCATTACCATGTCCTTAAATCCCTTATATTCTGTCCCCATATTGTTTTATGGATCATTCATGAGTGGGTGACCCATGTTCCCTCTCTTTTCAATGTTTTCTAAAACCTTGTAACATAGCCGTTATGCTGCAGGATTTTCGTCCCAAAATGCCTCTCTCTTTTCTCAAAATTATTTTATGTTATAAAGTGAATACTAAAAGCTCTTATTTCTATAAGGGTATTCACATATATATCAAAATGTTCTCTTTTAAATTCTGGGATTTACATACATGAAACCCGTTTCCCCTTTCCGTGGGTTTAAAGTGACATAAAGATCATGTCTTTAAAGCAGTTTTTAAAACGTTATGATTATGAAATGAACCCCATTTCTTTTATTCTATATCTGTTGTTTATGAAATTTTTGATGATGATATATGTGGCTCACATGATAATAAAGACATGTCAAGGGTGCGCCCAGATAGCGCTCCAATGCATTGGGTAAAGACTTAATCTCTAGAGATGACTTTTTAGACTGATACCTTGGTGAATAACCTTGGTAATTTTAATGACACCTTGGGGATAGACCTTGGTGAAATGAAATGATTGTCAATATTGAATGTTTCAGCCACATATTCATGTTATGAAAAAATTTATTTTTATTATGATGTATCTCATGATTTCTTTCTCATGCCTTAAAGTTCTTTTCATGTCCTTATTGAAGTATCTCAAGTTCACATGTAAAATGTTTCTCTTGTTTCCATTACTGGGCCTTCTGCTCACCCTTTCTTTTGATGTATGTCCCCAGGTTATGAGATGCTGTAATGAACCTAGGATGAACTTAAGGAGAAGCCTTTCAAGTGTTTAAGAAGAATTTTTTATGTTCTTTTCATGTATTATGTTCCTTGTTTCCAAGACACTAAACCTTAAAGATCCTCAGTTCCGTGTAATGAAATGAACGTTTATGTTATAAAAAGACAGTATGCTATAAAAGGTCTCTTTTTCTAATGATTTTAAAATCGGTAAAAAGGTGTTTTCTTTCAAATTGTTTTGGGAAATTGGTGAAATGGGTTTTTATATGAGGAAGTATTTTGGTTTGAAAAAATTGGATTATGTTTGGATTTGGTAACAGAATGGAACGTGTGACCCTTGGTATTCCTTGGGATATTCTGCATATGTGTGGGTAGACACATGAAGTGCATGTTAGCACATATGTATATGTGATTTGAGTGTAAAGGGATGAAGGATTATTCAGAAGTTCATAGGATGCCATGGGTGGGGTTTTGGAATTTAAGGCTTGGCTTGATTTTTCTAAAATGGACTTGAATGAAAAACTGATTTCGGGATATGGTTTTTCTTGAAAAGTGGGTATTAGTATTTTGAAAATTGTATTTTTCTTATGTTTGTATATGTTTGACTTATAAGTCTATTACTCTTGTCTAGGGGTGTTTTTTTGGTTTTGTTTGAGCTTGTTCGGGATTCTAGGCCAATTGTCTCGACTCGAGGTGTTTATTTTGATTATGTTTTGGTTTGATGATGGTTTTGATTCTGTTTTTCATGTTTTTATGAATATTCCACCTAGAAATGTCCTCCTAATTTGTTAATGAGTCGTTCTCAATTTGGGTTTCTATCGATTGTTGCTTGTCCTTCGTGGTGTTCTGGGTTCATTATGGGCAATGAGGCGGTTTGAGGATAGTAGAGTATGTCTTCGGGTGGTTGGGAAATCCCATGTTTGTTAGAGTTTTTATTATCTTGGGTTTAGTGGAGGGTACAAGCTTAGACCAGTGGAGGTGGATGTCTCATCATAGTTGGAGTTGTGACGATGTGGGAGGTGTTGAGGTTCGTCTTTATCCAATGGATCATACCTGAGGAGGTGAAGATGAAGAAAAGGGAATAACTTGTGCGCATTCAACAAGACCAACAAATAGTGAAGGTATATGTAGACCATTTCAAGGAACTTGTGTCCTTTTCTTAGGAGGTAGCATCACAAGATTTTATGAAGAATTATCTCTTCATTAGGGGTCTTCATTTTGAGATCAAGGAGTTAGTCCTCCCTTATAAGGACCATATTTTTGGGAAGTTGGTGGATGAGGAATTCCTAGATGAGTTGATCTCTGGAGTACAGATGGTTGGTAATTCAGAATATCCAGTTGCTCATGAAAGTTCCCCATATGGTGAGCAGGGTGTGCCAGAGAGACCTGTTTCTAAAGATTCCTCTGTTGTGCTCCTGGATTCCGGCTCGTCGGAGCTTTCAATGGTGTGACATCTGTGTGGATGTTTAAGGCACATGAAACCATCATGTCACACCCCTCCAAATATGTTCCATCGTTGTGGGTGTTTGGGTCATTTAGAGAAGTTTTGTAGGAAGCGTCGCCTGAAGAAGACGTTATGATTGGAGGATTCTAGTGCCTAACTGTGAGGTAGGAGATGCTTCATCCATTAGTGCCCCAGCCACAGGTCTTGGGGTGAAGCTCACGCATAGTCAGGATTTCTCGGGGATGTGAGGCCTTGGTGTGGGTTTTGTGTTCCATGTTGGTAGTGGAACATTTAAAGTCTTTTCATTATTGTTTTTATACTGTTAAAGTTTTACTATTATTGTGACTTCATCATTCGATGGGGGAATTTGATGAACTTTTTCTATTGTAATCCAATAGTTCCGTTTATTTGATTATGGTTTTCTGAATTGGGTGTTTTCTTTAAAAGTGTGTTTGTCCCTTCTATGAGTTGGTCTCGGTTTAACTATGTCCATTTATATATTTAATTGCCTACGGAAAAATCGATATTTTTATTTATTCTCGGGTTCTCTTCTTGGGTTAAGTTCTTCTAATAGGTTTTTCTCTAGTGATGGGGTTTTTTGGTATGGTTTGAGAGTTCCAAGTTTCAGTGGAGGTGTTGTTTCACTCATTCTATAAAAGTTAGTTTGGATCCATTGGGAGTTTCTGTGTTTTCCCCCCTTCCCAGGGTGGTATTTTTGAGTGTTCAATTTACATGCTAGTTGAGTTCTTGTGGTGGGTAGAACTCTCATGTGTTCTCTTGTTCTCTTGTGTTGTGCTTTCTTTCAGTCTCGATCGGGCATGGAGTAAAGTTCTGTCTATCACTTGGCTAGGTGAATTTCTGGGGGAAGAAAGTGTTTATGGTGGGGAGAATTTTTACACCCAAACTTTTAAATTTATTTTTATTTTATTATTTCTTGTCTTTGGTTACTCACGTCAAGGTTCAGGTTGGGTCGCAATTTGAAAATTTTTATGTTTAAGGACTTCAATGGGTTTTGGATCAGCGTAGGAGTACCTCATGGTTAGCAGAAACCATGTGGTCTCCCCAGGTGCTTGTGTGGGTGCCCAAGTGGTCTGGTTTTAGGTATGAAACTTGTGTATGGTTTATTAAGACGTGCGATGAGCACGCGGTTAAAAAGTCTTTAAAATAAGTAATATGATTGCATGGAAAATAAAATGAAATAAAAAGTGAAATAAAATAAGATGGGAATAAGATAAATAAAATTAATTAAAAATTTAAAAAGAATGTTTGATAATAATATTATTATGTTTTTTTCATTATTATTATTATTAAGAATATTATTATTATTATTATTATTATTGTTATTGTTATTTTTATTATTAGTGTAATATTATTATTATTAGATAAAATGAAAAAATTGGAACCCTAAGATACCCATTTCCCCCTCCCCTTTCTCCCCTAGGGTATCCCCCCCCCCCCCCCGCTGCTCCGGACCCCGCCTTCACCTCACGCCCTCCTCGCCACTCAGGACCTATCCTCCTCCTTGCATCGGCCTTGCCACACCAGGTGACTCACCATGATACCCCTCCATGCTCCAACTGCCCTTCCCCATGGCTCCCAACCACCACCCTCTGCCTTAATCCATCCAGTCGTGCCCCCTCCGCGCTCTGACCTCCCCTCGCCGCTCCTGCCAGCAAGCACACCACCTCCTGGTCTGGCCTCCTCCCCACTACACTTCTAGCCTCCTCCGCTTACTCCCTTCCCTTGCACCAGCGAACCTGAACCCCTTTTCAGTGCCTTCTCCTCCTCTATAGCTCACTTTTCCTCATCCTCTAGTGAACGGTTAGTCCACAAGGTATTGTTCAAACTTCTGTCATAGTTTCATTGCATTCTCACTTGGTTTCTGGTAGGAGAATCCATGATTTTTATTTCCATTACATTTTTGTTAATTCTTGATGTTTATTTAAATTTATAACCTTGTTTCCCACCTATATGATACTCTTATATAGCTTGTTGTGGTGTTTTATAGTTTTTTGGGGTTGTTAAAAATAGGGTTTTACATGAATCTTAGATTGTGACCATGTGTATTTATTCCATAGGTGGTTGATAAAATGTTTATTAAACCTTTTTTGTGAAATTGGTTGGTTTTATGAGGATTTCCAATTTGAAATGTTTTTTTAAATGGATTTGGTTAATAATTTTTATTTTTAATATGCAATGCAAAGTTATTTCCTTCAAATTGGTTTGGAACTTGATTTGAAAAGAGCTCCTTGGGGTTTGAACATGTGTTGTGATTTGTAAATGGGTAAAATGGGTGGAAATGAGTTTCAAATGTTCTATTTTTTTAAATGTTCAATTTGATTAATACACATCCATGGGTGCACTAGGTGCACACATGGATGTGAAATCAAGTGAATATGGAACTCTAGATCCAATCTCCCACTAGATTACCTCTTCTCCCCTTTCTTTTTTTCTCTAAAATGTTTCCATGTTTTCCAAAATTAGGGATGTGGTGCCCCTTGTGTTTCAAAAATGATTTCAAATGTTCTCCCCATGGTTTTTCCTAGTTGTCCTTGAAACATGCTTCATTGATTGGTTTGAAACTATGGCCCATTTGGTGTTTTGAGAAAGTGTGTTGGATTATGAGTGTTGTGAAAGACCATTTTTCACTTTCTTAAGTGTTGTTTGTTTTAACTTGATTTAAAATGAGATTTGGAATGTTTTGGTACATGCTCGGTGTAAGGGAATGTTTTTCCATGCTTGTTTAAAATGATGTTTATTATAGTGTTGGAAATATATCCAAGTGTTTTTTGTAAATGGTTGATTGTTGTGAGGCTAAATTCCTGGTTTACATTTTGAAATGGATATTTGGAAAACCCCTCTTCATTTAGGTTTCTTGCCTCGGTTGATGATCATGAGATGGGAGGGACCTCAGTATGGGTCCTCCATTGGATAGTATCTATTTTAAGGCATGGGACTAACCTTGAGGTGGCCGGGGTAGTGTCTTACTATGTAGTGTGCTTGGTTATGTGTACGGATTGTTGTTTGGATGTGTAGAAAGCCTCTTTGTGAACATTGCATGGAAACTTAGCATAGAAATCGTCTTTAGTGAGAATGATTGTTGTACTGGAAGTTCACATACTATCTATTGTCCCATAGTAGGTAGATATTTCGGTTTATTTCTATGGGATTGGGACCCTCAGTCTGACCTATGAAAGGGTGGTCGGGCATTAGGGCGTTTGATTCTATAATGTGTGGCATACTACTGGGGATGGAGTCGTAGGTATTAGTATGTTCTAGTCTTCCTCTGAGTTCATAGTTTTTCTGTGATCCTTTGATATGAGAAATTTTGGTACCATCTCCCTTGTTGTGTGTAGAATCATACCCTTGATCTTGGTTTTGGTGTTTATTTTGAAAAACTGTGAATGTATGGTTGGTATTAAAAAGGATTTCAAAGTATATTTAGAAAATTTTGTGTGCACTCCTTTTTCCTTCTTTTCCTTATTTTTTAATTATAAGAGAAATGGAATTGTGATTGTTAGTTTTTAAAATTCATTGTATATGTGAAAACCTTATTTTTATAACTATAGTTCAAAATAGTATTATTGGACTATTTGGAATTGGAAACGCTTGGATTATGTGGTTCAATTTTGGAATCCCTACTAAGAATTTTAATGTTCATGACTATTTTATCATTTTAGTTAAAGGTTTTCTTTTCTCAGGTTCTCCTAGATGAGTTTCTCATTATTGGATCAAGGTTGGTCTTTGGTTGGGTGGTAACTTGAAAGGTCACATGGACGTATGTGTAGTTTTATTTTATTTTCACTGATAGTTTTTTTATCGTTAGTCTTTATTTAGTTGGTTATCCTTTTTTATGGTCCAAATCATTCCCAACTATTAAATTTTGATTCCCAGAACTAGTTTTCATCCTGGGGGTCATGAATGCCCCTTGGAAAATGTTCCGGACCGGTTTGGGTGACTGGTTCATGGTCGAACCAAGTTGGTTCGTGACATCTACACAAGTAAGTTCCCTTAGTGTGGCCTAGAATTTTTCACAATGATAAATAACCAACTCAATAATCAAAATTGACTTGCTTCCTATAATAATACTCCCCTAAAACTTTAGTCTATATAAAATCCATTTGTGCCTTAGATACATTGACACAATATAGATTTAAGGGGCTATGGTATTGAAGATAGGGTGAGTTATAATTTCATCACATAGAAACTAACTCACCATATTTTTTAGCATCCTAAGGGTCATTATGTTTTGAAAGGGAGGAGTATGCTTAGGAATCTCACCCATAAAGTCATGGTAATTTGATTCCTTTTGAAATGAAAATCAAAGTACCATTGTAAAAAAGAGAACATAAATCCATTGAAGGCTTGATAAACATTAAACTAGGAATACGCAAAATCTTCTTCAATTTTAAATCGGACCACTAGATGATTCAAATCTTGAAGACCTATTATCGCTCGAACCTTCAAGCTCAAAGATTAAAAAATGTACCTTTGAAAAACATTATTAAGTGATTTCACATTCCCAAATGAGACACCAATGTGATATAGAGGTTTGTAGTGTTATCTATCCATTTTTTGGATGAAATCAAGAGAAATGGGAAGACATCATAATTTGAGGGAACCTTAGGTAAAATCATGATCTCGGTGAAGGGAGGAAGAGATATAGGTTGGTAAAGGGGTAAATATCCAAAGATGTATCATCTAATGAGTCATGATGTATCCCTCCACTTGGAGGTGGGACTGTAGAGGTGACCATGATACCTAATCCATTATCGATGACTCGTCAGGTAATTCCTATAGTGTGCAAGTGGTTTTTCCAAAATTTAACTAACATCGATTGTATAGAGTCTACCAATAAATATTTCTTGGTGATAAAATATTTAAAAAATCATAGTATTGACTATGAAAAAAACTTATCATATATAGCTATGATAAATTCTATTAGGATTTTTCTTTCCATACCATCTTATTATAATCATGATATCAACTATATGGATGTTACAACTTCTTCCATTAATGGAAATATCTTCAACTATTTTTATATTTTAACACTTCAGCATTAATTTTCCAAAATGGTGGCCAATATGAATATACTCCTAACCTCAAGCATGTGTCCCTATATGTTAAAGGCATCCAACTAGAGACAATAGTCGGTGATCAATATTAGGAAGACTATAATCTATGTATCTTAGTGATGAATATAAAGTAGATAATAAAACCATCATCCATAATAGAATATCAATGTATGCATATATATTAATAGCTAAACTCAATCCACAAATACACATACTCCCTTTCCATAAATAATGAACTATATATGTCCTACATCATCTACAAAATAAAATGGATATTCTAGTGGAAAGATCATATATAAAATAAAAAAAGGGGCCAAAATAAACTAATAGACTCTAATATAAATCCCCAATCCTTTCTTTTATCCAATATAAAAATATCATTTATCTAATCCATGTAATCACAAATATAATATATGCTCATACCTATATATCATAAATAAGGTTGGCACACCCACCATGGTGCACATATAGGTTGTAAGAATAAATATCATTAGTTTACCACTAATGGTGTTCCTACTATATTCCATGATATAAGAGTGTATGCATAAAAAGATAAATAAAGTAGTGACACATGGTATGAAAGTAACTATATCGAGTCATTTAATGATAACTAAGACACCAAAACACTAGACCTTAGCTGATTTAACCAATGTTGATAAGTATATTATTCATTCATTGGTTTTTATACATGATACAACATAGATATGAACTATGACACAACTCTCGCCCTCTCTGAAACATGTCACCAACTCATGAAGAATCCCTTTTAGAACATACTCCAAGACACATTACCACTCTCCAAGAAAAATTGTAGGGTCGCACTACCAATCTCTAGATCACATTATTAGGTGACAAATTCCAATCTTCAGAATAGTCTTTTAGATCTCAACTTACACTCTCTAGACCACACCACCTGGTTACATGGAATATAACATGGTAATCACTTCATGGAAGGTAATGAAATGGATAAGCCCAAGAACAAGAGAACTTGGTAGTGAATCACATCTCAATAATAACCCCCAGTATTCTTAATATTCATCGATCTATCATCATTTTCATACCAACATTTTGTAACAATATAATCATGATGAAAAAAATATTTCATATTTATCCCATGCCCTGACTCTCTACTATAATCTCAAATATCTATTGTGTCTCATATCCTAATTTACTTCTCAAGATCTAGGAACCCCTGACATAGCCCCAAGACCTATATCACCATTAAATATATATTAACCCTAATATACTAAACCCTCTATGTTATACCTGAAATCATAAGGTATGATATTCTATAATAGTTAGCTTAATCATTTTACTCAAAGAGATCCATGTCACTCTGCACCTTATGAACTATCTTGAGCCCTTTATCAACATTATCGGCCCATATCAATCAACCCAATGATGATGAAATAGCCCATAATATTTACCCAATTTTATCCCAAGTGAAATATACAATTCCAATAACAAATTACCACATTAACATTATGTTTATAATGTACAAAGACAATTTCCCAATTGATCCATGCACTAGGAATGTTGGCGACCCCATTATCAAACTAGCCTCTCTACCTATCCAACAAAAAAATCAATGAATAATTCTATCCATAAAAGTTAGTCTCTTAGGGTTCACACACAAAATATAATACGATTCCTTTCTAAACTGAACTCAAGATCCAAAAATCATCACCTTCATCTATCCCTTGATCATTCCCTTAAGTGAAACCATTATTTTCATGTAATAAACTCATCCACTCCCTTTATTGGGAAATTCCCAACCTTGGGAGGGTTTTACTACCTCATTATAAACCTAAGATAATAATCATCCCTCAAAATGAAATGAAAGATAATCCATTAGACAAAAAATCACCCAAATGGTTATTTTCAGGGACTAATCCTACTAGAAAACTTATACTAATCAGAAGAAGTCTAGCAAAGGATATTAATAATTTGTCTCAAGAGTAAAGATTCATTAAAGTTTTGTCTCAAATAAAATTATATAAATCCCTTGGAAATAAAGTTTCCAGTTGTTCCTAAAATCCCTAAATATAGAGTGGAACACCCATTCCAAATAATGGACAACTTACCTCATTTTAGAGTTAGCTCATCTTTAGCCTTTCCAATCAAAATTTGTACCCATGTCCAAACCAAGTTTCATCATCCATCTAAGCTATGATTAGTTTGATTTCATTTAAACCTCAATAAAAAATGTTTAAAAGGTCCATAGAGTTCTGATGAAACTTCTATAAAAGAAATAATTGTGATTCATATCCCAATAAATCATCCATTTAGAATAGAAAATTATGATATCCTTGTGAAAGATCACGAGGAGATTTAAATTCATTGAAAAAATGGCATGAATTCATGACCATTGAGATTCCTATATCCACTACACATGGAATCCCCATAATACAAGCTGTATTTCACCAAGATCTAGTGAAATAGGATATAAATACCTTAAAAACTCACCAAAAAGCATAATAAATCTAAAAATAATAATAAAAGAGGAAGAAAATAAATAAAATTACCTCAATTCAACATGCTAACACATGCTAATTTTTTCCAGATCAATGGAGGGAATAAGGGGGGGGGAAAGGAAAGAAAAAATAGCATTCTATCAATTTTCTACTTGAATAACCTAAGGGGAGGAACCATGAAATTATAGTCATACTCCCCCTTTTAAAAATGTAACCTAGGTATAACCATATACCAGATGTATTTTCACCAACCACTCGGTGGCCTAACCATGGAAAACATGTATCTTTAACTGCTAACTCAATGTCATCAAATTGGGTACCCAATAGCTACAATTGTCACCCTATTCCTTATTTTTATATTATTAACACCTTTAAATCCACTTCAGGTATTTTTCACCCAAACCCCCATCTCTAAAACATCAATGTTTACATTTTTGAACATTTACAATTAGTCATCCCTCTAATCCTTATTCAAAATTTAAAATTTTCACTAACTCTAATTCCATCAGAGACTTATTTGATTTCCAATTCCACTGAACCATAATGACGTGGTTCGTTAAAAACTCCACACAATATAGATTTTCATCCTCAATAACCATTCAAAACTACCTTATAAAATATATCCTATCAATCTAAATATAATGATGCCCCTCATTCACAATTAAAAACTGTATATAGACTTATTATTAATATACCCAATCATAACCAACTACATTTTCTCTAAAAACACATGATATGATTTTCAATACCCATCAATCATTTTTAAAATGAAATATTTGATGTTAATCCAACTTCAATATTCCTAATTATATAAAAATAGCACAAGTCATTCCCCCACTGTAATAATTCCTCTGAAATATCATGTCATTCACACCGCATTGCCTAATTTCCTTATTCTAATCATAACATATTAACCCCATGATACATAACTAGAATATATAATCACTCACACCATAGTCCAATCTCAATCCAAGGAATGATGCCTCAAGAAACTATCCAATAGATAAACCTTTAAATGTACTCAATCTAAGATCACCAACAATCACAAAACCAATTTCATGATCAGATCAATTATCAAATTCTACACTAAGTCAATTACCTAACATACTAAATCTACTAAAACACCAAATAAGAAATCTAAATATAGTATCTACCTAGGAACATGCACTACCACAAAATGGGCCAAGGCCAGCACCACCCTTTATCAGCACTAACGAAAATGCACTGATAAGGGGGGGGGTACCTTTATCAGCGCTAAAAAGAGCTGATAAAAGTACCCCTTCATCACCGTTTTTTTAGTAGCGCTGATAAAGGGGGGTTTTATTAGTGCTTTTTTAAAAGCGATGATAAATGGTCTACTTCCAAAAAAATCCTTAAAAATATATATTAATATTTAAATATATAGATATAGTTATATTGATATAAATATAATATATATTTTTTAAATATAATATTAAATATATTTTAGATAAGTATAATTATACAGTTACACTTAATATATAAGATATTTAGTGAAACTGGATTATAAAAAAAATAAAAAAAAATATTTCTAATTAATAATTTTCAAATTATTATGGATTAATAGTCATTTAATAACAATTTAATGACTAAAAAATTAAAAAAAATACCCAAAATATGTTGAAAACGCAACTCGAACTTCAAACGGCCATAACTTTTGATTCGGGTGTCCGTTTGAGCTCTACCATATATCAAATCAAAGTCGGTGGTGAGATCTACACCCTTATGATTAGGGAGAGCCCAGACAAGGTTTATTAGAGGCCAAAAAAGGCTCATAAGGCCTCCAAAACTGAGTTTTTAGTTGGGATACCCCGATTTTTTAAAATTTTGTGGATTTTTAGCCTCGTTTAAGGGGGTATTATAGGATTTTTTGGGGGGGAATAAATTTATTCCATGGTATTACATTCATATTGATATTATGTCTTTGAAATTTTATCATTTTTATAATTCACTACTATTTATAATAAAATATATAACAATATATACATATTTTTTATATATTCACACATAAAAATTTAATTATAAATATAAATAATAAAATATATTTACATATAAAATATATTATCTTTATCTAAATAATAACTAATATCCATTTTATTTAAAATACAAATATATGAATATTTATATACCTATATATTAATCTAACTATATATATATATATATTAATATATCTATATATATATTAATATGACTATAAATATATATATTAATATCAATATAGATATATATATATTAATATAACTATATATATTAATATAACTATATATATATATATATTAATATAAATATATATTACTATACGAATAAATATAACTATAACTATATATATATATCATGAAATGGAAAAACAAATCAAAATAGAGGAGTGGTAAGTGCTTAGGCGCGCAGGGGGGGAGGTCTCGAGTTCAAAACCTGGTGGAGATAGGAGTGCATGTGCATGGGGGAATATGGAAGCTAGTGCTAATAATGGGTGGGGGATAGTGCTAATAAAGGGTGGAGGGGGATGTGTGGGGGTGTTGGAGGTGCGTGAAGGTTCTGATAATGGGGGGGCTCAAGCAGTGTAAAAAAGCACCCCCCCCCCACCCTCGAGATTGCCAGGATTTTTTTTAAAAATTAATTTTTTTAACTTTTATTAGCGCTAAAAAAAAGCGTTGATAAAAGGGTCCTTTATCAATTCTTTATTTTAGCGCTGATAAAAGGGGTCTTTATCATCACTTTTTGGAATGCTGATAAAGGGGACCCCCCCCCCCCATCTACGATGGCTTTAACAGTGCTTTTCTAGCGTTGTTAAAAGCAATTTTTAGCGCTGATAAATGGGGTATTTGTAGTAGTGTTTATGGAGTTAGTTTGCTTGTACTCTAGTATCCCAGATGATATCTCAACCATCAACCCACCCATATTAATACACTTGTGACACATCTAACTTGGGGGTTACACACCTAAATAACCTATAGGATCCTCCCTATCATGGGATTATTCATATTATTTCCTTATAAAACCAAAATACTTAATTCCTAAATCCCACATCTAGTTATACTTTAAATTTACATACTAGTCATGACCAACATGTTTAACATATCTCTCTAAATGGTTATACTCTCAATTAATCAATTGTGGGATACCCACCTTATTATTTCCCTTATCACTAGCCCCAAGTGTTGATTTGCTAATATTTCATCATCTCCCAAGAATAATTGTGAACAAACTGCACTTTTAAGATATCAATAGACTTATCTTATGCATCATGTTAGGGTGTAATGATGCAATGGTTCCTCATGCTTCCATTCAATCTGATGGGTTTTTCATGATTGAATGATATTCATTCAATGTAGTAAAAGATACTAGAAACCCCAAACCCAATGATCAATAATTAATGAAATAAAAAAACAGGTATAAAATATAAATGAAAAACTTATTTACATTTCATCAATGAATTCCACTCCTTTTATCATCAACCATACATTTTAAGAAGATTAATAAGAGGTAACCAATGGAATCTTTCTACTGTAGTGTATCCATTGGTTGAACTGAATCACCGAACATTATATTGGGATTATAATTCACCCATGATATTCTAATATCGTAGTGGATAAGGATAAAGAAGAATGGGAGCTATGGGAATGGAAGAATAAATTGAGAGAAATGAATTCCATAGATAAAAATATCTTAATAGCCTATCCATCTTTATATAGGCTTTATGAACGCTCATTGAGCCCCATGAATTTACACATTAATTTATAATGTATGAGACAATGATATGTGATTATAATTATTTTAACATTTTATCAATCGTATTAACCTATAAGTTTCATGTAACAATGATAGTCACTGTGTAAGATAATTTAAATGTTAACTTTTAATGCTCAGTTTCCTAAATATATTATACGGTACTATATGAATCATAAAATATGATTCCCTTCCATACAGTAATCCCATATCATATAGTAGGATAGGGTTAAGGCATTGGTATGAAATATTTATTTCATTCCTTATAACATACCTAAATAATAACATATTATAGGGTATAAACAAATAATATGTGTTTAATACTTTAATGGATATACAATAATTTTCTAAAATATATTAAAAACATTGTTTCATTTTTAATCTCCCACTCGCACTAAAGCCTCATTGACTTTTTTTTGTTTCTCTTATGTTGTATTATATACTATAATTTGTGAAACCATATCCAAAACTTCTTTTTATATAATTCTAAAACACTTTTATTAAGATATCATTGGTTTCACCATATACCACATCATAGGTAATACCTTGTAAATACACATCTAGAACTCATTCTAGAAAAAACAATAAAACACTTTTTGAGTATATATCTAAGTTATATAAGACTCAGTACACATTCAGTCAACCACAAAGTGTGAAATCATAGGACTTTGTAGAATTAACAATGAATTTGAATCACTAAATCCATAGATGAAAGAAAAGAGTATCCTATAGAAAAAATTAGTGTTACTTAATCTAAAAATGGATATAGAATGATAATTTTAATGGATCGACACGAACCATCAAGTCTTGTCTAGAGGGATATAACACCACATGTGTACCTCCCCATACACAAGAGGTTTCCAACTAGCAGTGAGGGTCTGAATGTTGTAAGTGGGGAGACTATACCCTCAATATCATATCCTTTCACCCAAAATATAAATAAAATGTAACAACTTGGATTAATAAGTAATAATAAAATATTATTAAATAGAATACATAAAATAAAATAAATAAACAAACTCCCTAAATTTTGATCCAAACCGGAGTAAATGTGCAATAGATAAATAAGTAAATCTACATTATCCTCTAGAATATAGCAGGGTGCCATTCTCAACATCATTCCACTCATCTAAACAATTTACCATGGGTCAATTTACCTTTCATGAATCCCTATACATGAAGTCTGCATGTACATCAAGATTTCCATGCAGGGTGTGAGTGAAAAACCTAGTAGGACGCCACTAATGCATCCTTAACATGAGTACACATGAATAAGAGTGTATAAAATGATAATAGACATAAAATCACACAAATAAACAAACCATAATGATCATCCATGTGCTAACCAAGACATCAAAAACCTCAGTTATACCTACTTCAACTCTATGTCGGAATAACATCAAAGTTGTCATGGAAATGTCACAAATAAAGGGGTCATACTCAAAGTTGATTAGTAGTCATATAGGAACTAGGACCTAAGGTCAGACCACAACAATCCATAACTCCCTATATCTATCCATGGTTTTAGGTAATATAGACCATCAGGCCCCTTTTTATCTCATAGGTCAAAATGCATGGACCATAATGCCCCCAGGTCAGGCCACACTAGGCGATCATACCTTGTTGTGTATCCTGCTCCTATCATCATGACATGTAATAAGCTAAATATATTCCCCCTATAGGTTCACTAACCCAAAATGGTTCCACCAATTACTTTGGTTCCATACATAGAATAATAATACAATATATACCAAGTATAACACATGGAAATAAGGAATTCCCTATAGAGGCACAACATAGAATATCATGGGTGACAAAACAATAGTAAAACATGCATACATGTGAGAAACCTAAACATGGTCTCATGCATATTAACACACAAAATTATATCATTCCATCGATCATATACACTACCACTACAAGGTAATTAAATTCCTTCCTTGAGGTTATGAGTGTCTATATCAAGGTTCCATCAAGGTTTTCATATCTCGAACCACATTGGTACACTGACCAGAACAATATTTCTCACCAAGAAATCCTAGAACCAATACCAATATAATTTGACAAGGGTTATAGAGTAATTAAAATGAGAAGGAATATTCAAGGGTAGAATAAACACTTACCAAATGAAAGTCGTCGATAATAGTAGAATTTGATCCTGGTTGAAGGAAGAAGAAAATATCATTCTTGGATAGCGATAAGATGAGATGTCACCAAGAGAATTTCACTCAGTCATCGTAGAATGCCAGTGATGATCAAGAAGGTTTTTGATACACCAATATAGGTTTCAACTCACTATAAGACAAAACTAGTCATATTTTAATACATAAAAACATCATTCCATGATCAAATAAGAAATAAGGTAGTAAATTTTTCCATAAAACATGACTCACCGAAGGCCTTCACCAAATAATATAAAACTGGAAGTACCATCAAAGAAGAATGATTTGAGAGATTATATTGATCAAAGAGAATATGAGATCAACCTGAATGAGTTAGAAACCAGTTTTAATCAATCAAAAACTCAAAATTCAATGGGCTTTTCCAAGTTTCGTCCAAAAGCATCTAAAAAGGAATAAATCACTAAGGAAGGGGTTTTGATTTGATTAATAGAGAATATTAATCAATTAATAATTTCATTTATGACCCCACATTAATGATGTACTTGTTTCCACTTTTTAAATGGATGAGATACAAGAAGAAATCAAGGTGTTTCAGTTATTTCAAATGAAACCTGACCATCCCCATGACCTGGCCTTGTTTGTGGTGTCCATGAATACATAACCCAAAATGGTATATCTTTCAGCATGTCCTTGAGGTCTAGGAAATTTCCCCTCCCAATTCCCTCCAAAACATGAATGGTGTGGCTACCCAAGTTTTGGATGATAGGAACCTTACCCGAACACCACATCTTGTCAAGGACATGCCCAAGAAGTTTCCCTTTTTCACCAAGATAGGTTGGTCCTTGGTCCATGCCCTTAGAAAGGCTTTTCATTTTATTTTTTTTCATCGATGCATATCAGGGTCCAAAAAAACTTGCACCATGGACATTTATTTGGCCAGTTAGGACATAAATAACTCCAAACCCAATTTTAATCTTCCTCAAGATAATTAAATACCAATAGGTTTAACCCAATATTGGCTCCACCTAAAACCCAAGGATAAAAGACGAAATAGGGATTTTCATATCTAAAACAAAAATCAGGGACTTTACAATCTCTACATTGAATGACTTCTTATTCTTGAGAAGTTTTTATTGGGGTCATGCTCGAATAACTCAGGACATTGAGCTCAAAAGTTTAATCGTTGCTCCCATATATCCTCCAGGTTTCATCCATACTATTATAGGATTGAGAAAATCAGTTCTATATTCCCTCATAATATTTTCTCACTCTATCCCACAATCCACATTGGGTGTTCTATGTATGATGTATCAGGCTCTAGCTCAACATTCTCGCAACTGATGGCATGTGTAGGATCAAGAATATACCTCCAAAGCTGAGACACTAAAAACACATCATGAATACCATAGTAATGTGAAAGATGATCTAGAGGGTATGAAACTATCCCAACCCTCTTGGTGATCTTTAAGGGTCTAACAATATGTGATCCTATCTTTCCATGTTTCTTCAAATATCATTGTCAAAAATTAGGAGCTTCTCTTGGAAAAAACATAGTCACATATAGAAAACTCCATAGGTGTCATCATATAGTCAACATAAGATCTATTCCTTTTATGTGATATGATAAATATATTTTGTATCAAATACACTCTCTTAGAGGTATCCTATAAAAAACAAATCCCTACAACTACTACCTCACTATCCTTGTTCCAAAAAAGTAGTGAATGAAATGGACATCCATAGAGAGCCTTATAAAGATACATTTAAATTGAATTATGTTAAAAAATATATAAAATCAACCAAGGATAATTTATCATCCTAATATCCCTCAAAGTCTATGATACAAGCTCGAAACATGTCTTTAAATATCTAAATCATCCTCTATAATTGTATGCCTGTCTGGTGAGGGTACACTGTGTAAAATATTAGCTGAGTCCCAAAGGCCTTCTATAATCCTTTACAAACCCATGGTTTAAATAATGGGTTTATGTCAAATAAAATTCTCAAGGTAACTCCATGAAACCATACAATCTCATGAATACATAGTGTTCCTAGATCGTCTACTAAGTGAGTCTCGCAGATCAGTTAGAAAAAAGTAACTTTCATCAGCCAATCAATAATAACCCTATAACACCCCGAGATTTTATGAAAAATATTCTTTTAATTTCATTTATGTCTTCTATTATACACCACACCAAGTTTATCTTCTACTATACGCAACACCGTATTAGCTTGTAGTATACGCAACGCTATTCTTGAATCGTGTTACACACAATTTCAAGTTCATTTTATAATAGTCATTCTACGCATCATTGAGTGTGTTTATATATATATATATATATTGAATGTATAAATGAAATATGGTTGGATTCTGTTATACGAAACAACGAAGGATTCTTGCACAACACGCAACCCTGACTTGGCTTGCTTTATACGCAATCGCGACCTTCCTCGATAGCGTGTGTTGTACGCAATATCGGGTTCTACTAAACAACGATATATTATTATAATATTATTATGAACTAGCCGTTATGAATAGTATTAACATAAATTTGAATTTTATAACATTATTATTCATCTTATACATTTTCTAGAACATGTTAAGAGAAAAAAATAAATTTTTCGGGTAAAATAAGTATTTTTCAAAAAATGCAGTTTTACTGCCTTTTAATGGCGCACCCACATTAAATCTAGTTTTTGACAAGTTTATAAGTTCAATTTGAAAAAATAAAATTCTTCTTTAGAATCAAGATTTAAAAATTTACTTTGGATAAATTTTTCATATTATTCTGATAACTTTAATATTTTAATGAATAGTAAAAACACGCTATATTTTAATTAAAAACAACATTTTTCATCGTAATAAATTATGTGGTTAAATAATAATATAGAATAGTTTCAAAGTATAAATAGAATATATTTTTACCATTTAATATAATTTATGTCATCATCCTTGATTTTACATTGAATTCGTAGGTTAAATAAATTCAATCTTTGGCAATGTTTTAACTTTTAAAACCAGTTTGCTTAACAACGAGATTAATTTTAAATTAATTACTGCAACTTCTGTGTTTTGAATTTTGAAAAATGGATTCCATATTTGGAATCAGTGGGTCCAAATTATGTTAATAGGTTACTTTTTTTTTTTTTTTGATATTATGAATAGTAATTACGGTAATTTTTTATTTACTACGGTTAAAGGTAAATAGGGTAATTCAAGGTTAAAAGAATATTATAATAATTCAAAATTACCTTGACACTTGTCTTAACCTTATTAGATGAGTATTGGCCGACCATGGGCATCCTTGGGTTGATTTTGGGACCCCATGGAGCCACTTATGAAAGACAATGACACATTAGATTAATTAATTTAATGTAAAGACAAAATTGACTTTAACAAAACTCTTTTAGTAATTAATTGTTATAAGGGGTTATATAAGTTATATTTTCGACTATAAATATTATTTGGAAATCTAAAAATATTCCCTACATCATGGTATTTTTTTCATAATTTTTAGACATCAAATTAATTAAATTATTTATGACACAATAATGATGTAGTGTTTAACTCATTAATAAATGATTTAAATAAATAAGATTAAAATGATTAAAATATCATTCAAAACCTATCCAATTCATATTGGATGATTTTATTTCGAATATTAGTCATCTTATATTTGGAAGTAATGTGTTTTGGACCTCTTGAAACCGAAGATAAGTTTATAATAAAATATTGTTTTCACACTTTCCTAAAGAGCCCCTCCACTCCCTTATAAAAGGAGACCACTTCTATGCAATTCCTCACACCTCTCAAGCCTTTTGGCTCGTCCAAACTCTACCCAAATAAGATCCCTACATCCCTCTCCTCCCCCTTTAAGCCTTAAATTAGGCAGAAGACTCTCCAAGAATCCTTTTGGTTCAAACCAAAGGAAGTTACCAAAATTAAAGGTAACAGTTTCTCTTAAGTTGTTTTCTTTTATTCTACTTCTCCAACCCCTAAACTCTTTTTAATCCTTTATTTTGTAACAACACCAATATCCTAAATACACTAGGTTGTTTTTATGAGAAGTATTCAAACTAAACTTACACACACCTCCATCTAATGGATGAAGAACATAATGTTTCTGTGATGGCAAACTAACGCCTCACGAAACGATGATTGTTCGATTTTCTCCTACCACCTCTCATGGTGGCCATTATTATGGCACTGTATTTATATATAATATATATTATGTTTATGATTTCCTTATGCTTCTTTACTTCCCAATTATATCAAGACTTTATGGTTTCCATAGTCGGTAAATACGATAATCTCATTTGAGGAAGTGCGGACTACCGCCCCCTCAAAGTGATGTGATTCGTTAATACCTTATGTGGGATGTATAAAGGATGTGGTTAATAATATTATATATGATATTATACTGTAATTATAATATACCTATTTATAATTATGTTTTAATTCCATTAAAATAATAAATAGAAATGAAAGTAGCGTTCATGCGTACGTACGGCTTACCGTCTCCATGAACGGTGTGCTTTATTTCTTACCTCCATATGTTATGTACTATTATAAATGCTTGTATATGCTGGATATATAATGAATATATATGATATATAAATAATGATTTACATTTTTGAAGTAAGTAAATAATGATATAATTAATAATAACATCAAGAACAACAAGCCCAAACATGTACGATAAATAAGATAATTTTACCCAAAACATTGCTTTAACATGGGATTTACAAAAGAACGGGTAATATAAAGTCTTAAGTGAACCATATATGATATCCTAACAATGATTATGATTCTGTAATAAGTCAATGACATTATTTAAATCATTATACAGGAGATTCGGACACTTACGAAGCAAATCGGACCTAAGGTAAGGGAAAATATCTCAATCTCATTTTTATCCGAGATTGTTTATACTTCGGTATTTACTGGGGTGTATTTTATCATCCACATCCATGGTTCCTCAATATGTAATATTATTTCCATTCACCTACAATTTTTTAAATCCTATTTTACCCTTCAGTGAGTTTTTAGTAAAAGATATGAAAGGAATCTTTTGTCGTTTTTCGTACGAGGTATTTTTTTGACTTTTCTGACAAAAGTACGAGAAGAATGTTTTTTTAACTTATACGACATGAATGGATTTTTAAAAAAATTATTTCCAAGAATCTTACTTTACAAGTTTTCAAGTTAATTTTTAATCAACTTCTTTTAGTTAGAATTTTATGACATGTTAAGAAAGGAAAAGTGTTTTTGAAGTTGAAAGGATACTTTCCTCAAGAATGGAGTTCAAGTGTTTTATCAAAATTATTTTCCATCTAAGATAAAATAGGGTTCTGTTTCTACCCCTATTATTACATTGATTTGATTATGTTGTGATGAAATTATTTTTATGAATTCTTTTGTCTTATATGAATTGTTTTATGATGTCACGATGTTTAAGATTCCCATTTTTATTACATGGGTTATGCCATGATGTATGGTTTATGATTTTGTGGCACACATAAGAATGGTATCATTAAGAGATGGGTGGGACCTATATATCCCTACAATGAATTGGGTAAAGATTTTATATCTCATGAGATAGACATGGCTGGAACGGTAGGTTATACCGGTTCAGTGAAACAGGACTGAAACGAGGAATGAACTCGGTTCAGAAATGGACTTTGTCCACTAAGATAGTCTTGGCAATGAGTCTTGACTATTAAGAAATGATTCTCTATGATTATGTGTGTATGCCACCAAGTTTCATGTTTTATGTTATGATTATTGGGATTCCATTTCACTACTATGATATATCCCATGTTATGAAATTATTGTCTCTTTTGCAGGTTAAGATTTCCAAAAGTTATGTTCTAATGAATATGATGTGATTGATATTTCTTTTGTTTACCCTTACTGAGAATTTGAGCTCACCCTTTTATGTTTTCTTTTCCCCAGGATATAAAGAAAGGTTTTAGGTAAGACAAAAAAGGGAAGATCTTTATGGGAGATGTTGAAGATCTTTCACCATGATTAGAAGATTACGTTCCGAGTTTCCAAAGACACTAAACTATTACGGTACTTGTGTGTGTGTTTTTGTTATGTACTAAGTATTCCGCAAAAGTAATGTAATGTCCATGTACGTCAGGCTTCGGGTATCTACAGTTGGTATCAGAGGAAAGGTTTAGTCAACCTTTGGAAACTAGGATGCGAGAACTTTAGTAAGATCCCTAGAGATATTTCTGAAGTATGTCTAGGGATGTCCCTAAGGTTAAGTGTAAGTATAGGTTATAGTACTAGAATTATGGTAACCCAAGATGTTAGATATTGAAGTTACTCCCCCTTTATTATATTGTTTCCCTAGCATGATTTTTGCTTCTCACGCTATTATTTTTGGGTTTTAGACGATGGATGGAACCCGAAGGAACCGTGTTGATCAATGTAATGGACAATGCAATGATTTTCCTCCTGAACAAACAAATGTTATGGGAGATGGAGTGCAAAATCTTATTGCTATACTTACAAAAGCTATGAATCATTCTGGACTTCCAAATGAGCAGAGAAGGGAACAATATTCTATTGAGTCCTTCATGAGGCAACGTCCACCTTCTTTCAGTGGGTCTTCTGATCCACTTGTTGCTGAACAATGGATCAGTACCACTGAAAAGATATTTTCAGTTCTTCAATGTTCTGAACATGATAAAGTCATCTTAGCAGTATATCATTTGGAAGGTGAAACTGATCAATGGTGGAATCTTATCAAGAATACGAGTTCAAGAGATGAAATTGAGTCCATGGAATGGGACGAGTTCAAGAACTTATTTTTCAATAAGTACTTCCCTCATATTCTTTGAACAAAGATGGAGAAGGAGTTTCTTGAACTAAAGAAAATGGATGATGAATCTGTTGGTATATACAAAGCGAATTTTACAAGGCTTGCAAGGTATGCATCTGGATTTATCATCCAACCTGAAAGTAAAGTTGATCGATTCTTCAGTGGCTTAAAACCAAATCTTCGAAGGGAATTATCTATAAGAGACTTCAGTAGCTATGAAGAAATTGTGTGTTGTGCTATCAAGGTAGAAATAGAAGTTGGTGTTACCTATCCATCTCATAGTTTTGACAAGAAATGAAAGATGGAGTTCAAGGAGAAATCTCAGAATAATGGTGAAAAGAAGATGAATGTTTCCTTATGCTCAAAGTGTGGAAAGAATCATGGCGGAGATTGTCTTAAAGGAACAAGTAAATGTTTCAAATGTGGAAAGGAAGGTCATCGGGCATTCGAATGTCTCAATGATGGGAAGAAGATGTCAAATGATGCAAACAAAGGAAGGGATACAAAGAATGAACCTACTACACTTCAATGCTTCAAGTGAAATGAAATGGGGCATTATGCTAATAAATGCCCTAATCCAAGGGTTAGTGATGATCGACATGAGCAACCACTTAAGTCAAAGGACAAAGGGAAGTCACATGCGATCACCATTGGCGATGTTGAATATGATAACGATGTGGTGGAATGATTAAGTGTTTATGTAATGGGATTCCAAAATAATGTTGTATATAGTATCGTGGAATATTGGAATATTTATGTATTGGTCTATTGTGGTGTTCAATGGTACCGGTAACCATAGAATGTGATTGAGATATTTTTGGAAAAAAAAGATGAGATGCGCATAATGAAAGGAAAATGAGAAAATGAAATGTTTGACCGTATTCATGAGCTCATGACTGATATAAAGAGAAGGTTATATCATGGTTTGAGTATATAGAATTTTTGGATTTTGGTATATGGAAAGAGTTAACTTTTGATTGCATTCATGTTTTCACTAAGGTTCAATGGGTATTCATTCTTCAAGAGAATACATGATTAAGGTATTCACATGTTTGTAATTTGACCAACAAGATATATCTTATATGGGGGATAAATGATGGCATTCACGTGATTGTTATGTAATCATTTTCTTTATACTATGGGCTTGGACCAAAGTATTTTAGATAAGACTAAAGATTGGAATGGATTATGTTGGACATAAGTTAGTATTGTTTAAGGACAAAACTTTTTTCGATATTATGGATGGGATGATATAGTAATGTAGTTTTAGAAAAAGGACAACCTGCAGGACGGGCGGCAGCCCATCGCGTCGGACAAGGCTATGGGAATCGAACCCACAACTGAAGTGCGACTGGCCTTTATCACCTACCACTGGCCTACAGGAAGTCCCTGGTTAGTAGAAAGTAGTTTTATTTTATTAAGCGGTATGATAAATAAAGTATAAGTCCATTTTTGGAACCATATACGGTTAATCTCACCATAAGATGGACTTATAACTTTTGCTAACCTTTTTTTTGAAACAGATGGAATGACCCATCATTCTATCACATGATCTGCTAATGCTTCACGAATAACAAATTCAACTTCATTTCTTTATGATATGAAGTGGAAATTGTTCAATTCACGAACAACAGTGAGATTGTACCAAAATCATGTAAGTATTTCTTTTAATTCATCAACTTTAGGGAAATGATCTTAAAAACCAAAAATTTTGTCCTAGTGCTCTTATATCTGATGAACAAGATGGTACCCTAGATCATCACAAATTTATGGCTTTGTGATTTTTGGCTATTTCATAGCCATGTTCTCTACCACTCTCCATCAGAACTTGATGGTTAGATTTTTCTTCCATATCCATATTTTCACCTATGTTCTCCTACGTGGAATCCCAGTGATGAGTTAATTTGGGTAACCGTTACGTTTCATACTTTAGTTTTTAAAGCCAAGTTTTTGTATTCCTTTTTACGATGTGGGTTTCTATTAAAGAAATTTTCAAGTAGTAAACCATTTATAACCCCAACGAATTTCGAGGGCGAAATTCATTTTAAGGGGGGTAGAATGTAACACCTCGAGATTTTATGAAAAATATTCTTTTAATTTCATTGATGTCTTCTATTATACATCATTCCAGGTTTATCTTTTACTATACGCAACACCGTATTAGCTTGCAGTATATGCAACGCTATTCTTGAATCGTGTTACACACAATTTCAAGTTCGTTTTATAATAGTCATTCTACGCAACATTGAGTGTGTTTATATATATATATATATATATATTCAATGTATAAATGAAATATGGTTGGATTCTGTTATACGAAACAATGAAGGATTCTTGCACAACACGCAACCCTGACTTGGCTTGCTTTACACGCAATCGTGACCTTCCTCGATAGCGTGTGTTGTATGCAATATAGGGTTTTACTAAACAAAGATATATTATTATAATATTATTATGAACTAGCCATTATGAATAGTATTAACTAAAATTTGAATTTTATAACATTATTATTCATCTTATACATTTTCTAGAATGTGTTAAGAGAACAAAATAAATTTTTCGGTTCAAATAAGTATTTTTCAAAAAATGCAGTTTTACCGCCTTTTAATGGTGCACCCACATTAAATCTAGTTTTTGACGAGTTTATAAGTTCAATTTGAAAAAATAAAATTCTTCTTTAGAATCAATATATATAAATTTACTTTGGATAAATTTTTCATATTATTCTGATAACTTTCATATTTTAATGAATAGTAAAAACATGCTATATTTTAATTAAAAACAACTTTTTTCATCGTAATAAATTATGTGGTTAAATAATAATATTGAATGGTTTCAAAGTATAAATAGAATATATTTTTACCATTTAATATAATTTATGTCATTATCCTTGATTTTACATTGAATTCGTAGGTTAAATAAATTCAATCTTTGGAAATGTTTTAACTTTTAAAACCTGTTTGCTTAACAATGGGATTAATTTTAAATTAATTACTGCAACTTATATGTTTTGAATTTTGAAAAATGGATTCCATATTTGGAATCAGTGGGTCCAAATTATGTTAATAGGTTACTTTTATTTTCTTGATATTATGAATAGTAACTACGGTAATTTTTTATTTACTACGGTTAAAGGTAAATAGGGTAATTCAAGGTTAAAAGAATATTATAATAATTCAAAATTACCTTGACACTTGTCTTAACCTTATTGTATGAGTATTGTCCGACCATGGGCATCCTTGGGTCTATTTTGGGACCCCATGGAGCCACTTATGAAAGACAATGACACATTAGATTAATTAATTTAATGTAAAGACAAAATTGACTTTAACAAAACTATTTTAGTAATTAATTTTTATATGGGGTTATATAAGTTATATTTTAGACTATAAATATTCTTTGGAAATATAAAAATATTACCTAAATCATGGTATTTTTTTATAATTTTTAGACATCAAATGAATTAAATTATTTATGACACAATAATGATGTAGTGTTTAACTCATTAATAAATGATTTAAATAAATAAGATTAAATGATTAAAATATCATCCAAAACCTGTCCAATTACTATTGGATGATTTTATTTCTAATATGAGTCATCTTATCTTCGGCATTAATGTGTTTTGGACCTCTTGAAACCGAATATAAGTTTATAATAAAATAATGTTTTCACACTTTCCTAAAGAGCCCCTCCACTCCCTTATAAAAGGAGACCACTTCTATGAAACTCCTCACACCTCTCAAGCATTTTGGCTCATCCAAACTCTACCCAAATAATCTCCCTACATCCCCATACTCCCCCTTGAAGCCTTACATTAGGCAGAAGACTCTCCAAGAAGTCCTTTTGGTTCAAACCAAAGGATGTTACCAAAATTAAAGGTAACAGTTTCTCTTAAGTTGTTTTCTTTTATTCTACTTCTCCAACCCCTAAACTCATTTTAATCCTTTCTTTTGTAACAACACCAATATCCTAAATACACTAGGATGTTGTTATGATAAGGATTCAAACTACACTTACACACACCTCCATCTAATGGATGAAGAACATAATGTTTCTGTGATGGAAAACTGACGCCTCACGAAACGATGATTGTTCGATTTTCTCTTACCACATCTCATGGTGGCCATTATGATGGCACTGTATTTATATATAATATATATTATGTTTATGATTTCCTTATACTTCTTTACTTCCCAATTATATCAAGCCTTAATGGTTTCCATAGTCGGTAAATACGATAATCTCATTTGAGGAAGTGCGGACTACCGCCCCCTCAAAGTGATGTGATTCGTTAATACCTTATGTGGGATGTATAAAGGATGTGGTTAATAATATTATATATGATATTATACTGTAATTATAATATACCTATTTATCATTATGTTTTAATTCCATTAAAATAAGAAATAGAAATGAAAGTAGCGTTCATGCGTACGTACGGCTTACCGTCTCCATGAACGGTGCGCTTCATTTCTTGCCTCCATATGTTATGTACTATTATAAATGCTTGTATATTCTGGATATATAATGAATATATATGATATATAAATCATTATTTACATTTTGGAATTAAGTAAATCATGATATAAGTAATAATAACATCAAGAACAATAAGTCCAAACATGTACGATAAATAAGATAATTTTACCCAAAACGTTGCTTTAACATGGGATTTACAAAAGAACGGGTAATATAAAGTCATAAGTGAACCATATATGATATCCTAACAATGATTATGATTCTGTAATAAGTCAATGACATTATTTAAATCATTATACAGGAGATTCGGACACTTACGAAGCAAATCGGACCTAAGGTAAGGGAAAATATCTCAATCTCATTTTTATCCGAGATTGTTTATACTTCGGTATTTAATGGGGTGTATTTTATCATCCACATCCATGTTTCCTCAATATTTAATATTATTTCCATTCACCTACAATTTTTTAAATCCTATTTTACCCTTCGGTGAGTTTTTAGTAAAAGATATGAAATGAATCTTTTGTCGTTTTTCGTACGAGGTATTTTTTTGACTTTTCCGACAAAAGTATGAGAAGAATGTTTTTTTAACTTATACGACATGAATGGATTTTTAAAAAAATTATTTCCAAGAATCTTAATTTACATGTTTTTAAGTTTATTTTTAATCAACTTCTTTTAGTTAGAATTTTATGACATTTTAAGAAAGGAAAAGTGTTTTTGAAGTTGAAAGGATACTTTCCTCAAGAATGGAGTTCAAGTGTTTTATCAAAATTATTTTCCATCTAAGATAAAATAGGGTTGTGTTTCTACCCCTATTATTACATTTATTTGATTATGTTGTGATGAAATTATTTTTATGAATTCTTTTGTCTTATATGAATTGTTTTATGATTTCACGATGTTTAAGATTCCCATTTTTATTACATGGGTTATGCCATGATGTATGGTTTATGATTTTGTGGCACACATAAGAATGGTATCATTAAGAGATGGGTGGGACCTATATCTCCCTCCAATGCATTGGGTAAATATTTTATATCTCATGAGATAGACATGGCTGGAATGGTAGGTTATACCGGTTCAGTGAAACAGGACTGAAACGAGGAATGAACTCGGTTCAGAAATGGACTTTGTCCACTAAGATAGTCTTGGAAATGAGTCTTGACTAACAAGAAATGATTCTCTATGATTATGTGTGTATGCCACCAAGTTTCAGGTTTTATTTTATGATTATTAGGATTCCATTTCACTACTATGATATATCCCATGTTATGAAATTATGCTCTCTTTTATAGGTTAAGATTTCCAAAACTTATGTTCTAATGAATATGATGTGATTGATATTTCTTTTGTTTACCCTTACTGAGCATTTGAGCTCACCCTTTTATGTTTTCTTTTCCCCAGGATATAAAGAAAGGTTTTAGGTAAGAAAAAAAAGGGAAGATCTTTATGGGAGATGTTGAAGATCTTTCACCATGATTAGAAGATTACGTTCCGAGTTTCCAAAGACACTAAACTATTACGGTCCTTGTGTGTGTGTTTTTGTTATGTACTAAGTATTCCGCAAAAGTAATGTAATGTCCATGTACGTCAGGCTTCGGGTCTCTACAAACCCAGAAAGTATGATGACTCCATGGGGTCTTAGGTAATCCCATCACAAATTCCATCATGACATCCTCCCAATTATACATGGGAATAGGAAGTGGTTTGAGTAAACCATTGTGATGTTGATGCTTTGACTTTATCCTCTGATAGATAAGGCATTGGGAAACAAATACAGTAATGTCCTTCTTCATCCCAAGACACAAAAACGATTACATGGATTAATGGTACATATTTTTCACTCAAGGATGTACCACTCACATAGATGTAGGAAATTATATAATCAAATTTTCCCTGATGGAGACAAGGACAACAACTCTCCCTTACAAAGGGATCTCATCATCATTTTCCAACTACCACCTGGCTATTGGGTCCCTACCTTCTAGTTGTTATCACATCATAGTACACTTGGGGTTCATAATCCTATAAATCCTTTACCCAATAAACTAAAGAATATTTGACAAAAAATGGAACATAATTCATCAATACCTAGTCCTCAAAATCATCCATCCTCCACTTAGCAAACAAGATCATCAGGAACCATTGTTCCTCCAAAGTCCATTCACTAAGGTCCTAGGCTACTTACATATTATGGATAAGATCATATAAAATTATTTTAACATTACCTGGTGCATAGTCCATCTCAAAATATAATGTCTGAAGGTACTCTACCTAGTTCTTCTACCTCAAGTTTAAGCCCTACTGTGTGAAGATATAATGAAGGGTCTTTTGGTTCATATTGAAAACAAAGATTCTATATAAGTGATAGTGTCACCATGAATTCAAAACATAGAACAAGGATAAAAACCCCAATTCATGTGTAGGATAGTTTCTATCATGTTTTTTTAAATAACATGACCCATAAGATACTACCCACTCCCTCTGTATTGGTACTTCTCCAAAAACAACTCCTGATGGATGCTAGTAAATGGCGTAAACAATCCTTGACTTAAGAAGAATAAAAAATAGAGATATAGTCAACCTCCTCCTCAACTAAAGAAAAGTATCTTTACACTCCTAAAACCACTATAACTTCACTCCCTTCTTCACCATTATATTCATAGGTGTTGATAATCAGGAGAAGTCTGGGATAAAATATTGATAATATCACATTAATCCCAAAAATCTTCTAATCACGAACATGTTCTGAGGACATGTCTAGGGTATCACTAAATCAACATTATCTAGGTACATGGATATAATATCCTAACCTTTTTTGGAGTTGTCTTAGGATTTTTTTAGGTACTCTTTTTCCTTGTGTTGATTACTTTTCATTTGGGTTTTACTTTGGGGTGTGTTTGCGTGAAAATTGGAAGAAATGGAAGATGAAGGGGTTGTGCATGATTGTCACACGATTTTCCCAAATCGTGCACCATATTAAGAGTAACCTTGTGACACCATAATAATTGATGTACATTTATGGAACATGTTTAGGGAAAACTATTCACCCCTTCCCAGTAAACTATTTGTGGTTTTAAAATTCATCTGATTTTTTATTTTAAAATCCCCCAAACCCCCAAAACTCACCCATTTCAACCCTCATTCGACCCTATGAGAAATTTCATAATTTTAGATATCTATGGATTAACTCCAAGACTTCCCAAACTCCATTATTCACGATTCAAAACCTTGATCAAAGATCTACACCTCTCTTGATAAGTAAATCATATCTCAGTTCTTTTCTCATTCTTCTCTCATTCTGCCCTCTTTATTTCAGTGAAGTAATCCATTGTTTTGTTAGATCTAAATATTTTTGGTGAGATCTAGATCTATGATTTTATATCCAGATATAGATTTCAAATATCTAGATTTATTTAATCTTGATTTAGGGTTTTTAGATTCAGATCTCATTTTACGTCATTGTGCCGCTAAATTTTTTGTAGTTTTTCATTGGGAAATTATTCATAGAAGAATTGAGGTAGGTGGTCTATATTTCAAATTCCAAAGTATTAATTAAAATTATGTATATGTAATTTTATAATTTCTATTAGATGTTTAGAAATTATTTTTTTAATAAAATTAATTAATTTTGTTAATTAATTAATTAAGAGAAATGTTCAAATTGGGGATGTTGTGATTATAGATTATGAAAAATTATTTATTGAATTAATTATTATGGAATTGAGATTATTAATTAGGTATTGTTGGGATGAAGTTGGATGATGATTTTTTTGGATACATGATGTTTTCTCTTCTGTTGTCAAGGAAGTTTGATAAGAAAGGAAATCAATTCACTTTGTATAAGTGGGTGAGGAATAAGGAGCATCATGGCAGCACAAATTATTTGAAGGAATCCTTCACGATTACGATGAGCTTTGCGAATCTAGAAAATATCCATGGTGCTTTGCGAAACATAGTGAAATTCAGAGGAAATTTTGGAGCTCTGCAATTTGGTGCTAATGTGGTGTTGAGGTGGTTGGAAGGTTCTAGAGTCTATAGGAAAAGATTATAAATAGGACCCTACCCCCTTGAAAGAATTAGAGAGACTTAATGAGATTTTTAGAGCTCTTGAATTGTGAAGAAGGTTCGTAGAGAAAGCGAGCTCTGCGAAGTCAGTAAGCTTTATAAAGGAAAGGAGACTTGCAGTGAGTTGTTGAGATTTGAAAAATAAGTGAACTTCACAAATACCAATCTGTGATTTGTGAAATAGTGAGCTATAAAATCTAGTGAGCTCTGTGAACTGGAGATCCTTTCAAACTAGAGTGCTCTTTGAATCTAGGATCTTCTCGAAGGAGCTCTGCGAGCTAATGATTTGAGTACCCAAATTAAGTTAAAAGTGATTTAAAGTGAATCAAGATATTACTGGGGTATAGGACTAAGTATTATTACAAATTCTAGGTAGTTCCTATAAGATTCTATATAAGAAAGAGAAGAGTTTTTTTCAAAGATCATATTTGTGAAGGTTTTTCAAGAAGCATAGAGATATTGCATTGCCCTATTTGTGCTAAGAGGGTGCACACACACTTGAGGATTGTCTCACAAGTGCTACACTAGTGTAAGTGTATATCCTACTCATTGTATTCCGCATCAAAGGATTGTTTTCTAGTGGATTGTGTGGTACTCTATTATTTCTGTACTATACCAAGGACGTAGCTACTCTTATTGATTAGTGAACCTTGTATATATTGTGTTCCTATGGTTGTGTGCGTTCAAAAGGGAAAGAACTGTTTAATAGGATTCGAAGGTTTTTTCAAAAAGAAAGGAAACATAAAAGGAAAAGATATCACTGATTCACCCCCTCCCCCTCTTAGTGATATTTCGATCCTGACTTGGTAACTTCAATTGGTATCAAAGGTTGGTTACCTTTATTTGTTCTTTGCTAAAGTTTTGAAGATAAGTTTTGATGGAAAATATAAATTACGTGTATAGTAAGGGGATTCCAATATTTTATGGGAAGAATTATCATATTTGGAAATATAGAATGATGTTGTATCTTATGTCTCTTGGATGTGAAGTTCTTGAAACTACAACAGATGGATTTCCTACTATTGGGGACAAGGTTCCTCTTACTACTACCGATAAGAAGAATCTTGAGAATGATGGAAGAGATAAAAATGCATTACTCTCATTTCTTTTTGAGAGTTAATTTTTAAGAGTAAAAGGTGTCTCTACAGCCAAAGGAATCAGGGATGAACTGAAAAACATCTATGAATGAAATACAAAAGTGAAGAAGGAAAAATTTCAAATCTGGTGGCTAAATTATTAAGACATAAAGATGGGTGAACATGAATCTATTGGGGACTACTTTACCAGGATAAATGAAATTGTTGGTAAAATCAGATGTCTTGGTGAAAAGTTGGGGGATTCTACAGTTGTTGAAAAGATCTTGAGAATTATTCTTGACAAATTTGATGCTAAATTTTCATCACTAAAAGACAAAGACCCTAAAACATTATCTTTGGATGACTTTAATATCACTCCTATCACTTATGAAATGATAAGGGAGAAGACAATGAAGAGAAAATAAAAATCTCATAGAGAAATATATTTTAAGGATATAAAAAAATAAAAGTCGAAGAAAACTCTTATTGAAGATGAAGCTGGTGAATCATACTCTAAAAATGAGGTATGTTAAAATTTTGATGAAATTTTATCCTTGTTTTCTAAAAATGTGAAAAGAGGCACATGGAAATACAAAGGGAAGCTCCCTTCGAAATGTTTTTAATGAGGAGTTGTTGGCCACATTGTGGTTAATTTCCCTCAAAAAGGGAAAGATGAAGACAATGATAAAGAAGATAGAAGACCAAGAAGGTCATGGAAGAAATAGGGTGACAAAGATAAATATTCTCGTAGAGGTAAGGGTAAAAAGTTCTTCAAATCAAAAAGAAGAAGCTTTTTGTCAAAAAATGAAGAGGACAATGATAGCAAGACTAAATATGAAAAATTTATTGCTGAGAAAGCTATAGAGAGTGACTTTTTTGAAATAGTTAATAATGAATATTATGAGAGAAATAGTATTAAAGAAGAGGAATCACAACTTGAACAGTTTCTGAAAGAATATCTGAAGGAAATTTTGAGAAAAATTAGAAGGCTTGAGAAGGAAAATAGGAAATTGAAAAATCAAAACTCATCCTCAAATGACCAAGAATTCTTTCCTGATAAGAAAGTAAAATTTTAAAAGGAGATTGATTATCTGAATAATTCTATAAAGAGTGAAAATAATAGTAATGATCATCTGGAAGTAAAGATGAAGGCAAAAGAAGATGAGCTTGAACTTTTCCAACATAAACTTTTTAAATATGAGTAAAGGAACAAAATGTTAAAAAACTCTGTTATAGAAGATGGTGAATGTTCTGTTAAGAATGAACCTAAGAAGGATCACAAAAATTTACATTCAAAGGTTTAAAAGAAATATGGAACTAGTTATTATAAGAACAATTCTAGAAAGGCTATGTATGTGGTCAAAGTTAGAAATACTGAGAAATCAGAAGAATTTAAAAATCCTGAGTCCAGAACGATTTCTACCACTTCAAGTACTGGTAAGTCTGAATAGAAATATGAGCTGAAGAAGAAAGTTACAATTGAAAATATGATGGTCGATTGTCAGCAAAGTTCTAGTAAGAATATTATTGAGAATCAAGTTCAAAAATCCAGTCAGCATGGAAGTTTCATAAGGAAATATTCATTCAATGGATACTACTGGTATTGTGGTAGATTTGGACACATGGAAAATATGTTTTGGTTTAATCAAAAACATTAATACTATTCCACAAGATTTTAAAGAAAAGGAATGAGTGGGAGTCAATTTTTTCAAAAGAAAAAACCTCAAAATAAATTCCAAAAGACAACTGAGAAGGTTGGTGTGAAAGATGAGAATAGGTTCCAACCACTGGAAACTATCTGTGAAAGATGTGATCGACCTGGAAATCTTGCTAAGGGTTGCCTGATTTTATTACCAAAACAAGAAAAGTTTTTTAAAAATTATTAGATGCTGAGGATTTTAAAGGCTAAGAAAGATAGATCTGCTAGGTCCAAAATTAAAGATTCCTTGGTTGTCTGGCCAAAACACATTGACATGGCTAGGCGATTGGAGGAAGCATAGCAAAAAGTGGAAGAAAAGGATGAATAGAAATCTCTTGTTTTTAAAAACTCTTTGAAAGATTTGAAATAAGAATGACCATGGATCCTTGATAGTGTCTATTTGTCTCATATCATAGAATACCTAAATTTTTTAAAGAATGTGAAAGATTTTAAAGAAGTAACAGTGACATTTCGAAATGATGAATCTCTAAGAATCAAAGGTGTTGGATCAACCATCATTGGAAAAGAAAATATGAAATCCAGGAAAAAAATATATGTTGATGGGATGAAACACAACCTACTAAGTTTTTCACAACTCTGTGATGTGGGAAACAAAGTTATCTTTATAAAATATGGGTTTGTTTTGAAAAGTGAAAATGATGTAAATGTAGTTACAAGAGGCCAACGTACAGAAGGTAATTTGTTCCAAGTTGGTGAAGTACAGAACTCTTGTTACATGGGTGTGGTGGATGGAAATTAATTGTGGCTTAAAAGCCTAGGATATATGTGTCATAGAAACATGTACAAGTTATCAACATGAGACAGTGTCTGAGATATGCCTAATTTATTCAGAAGAAGATATTAGTGTTGCACTATTTGTGAGAAAGGGAAGATTACAAACTCTATGCATAAGAGAGTTGAAATTCACTAAAAACAACTCTTGGAACTTATACATTTTGATATATGTATACCAATGAGAATGAAATATATAAATGGAGATAAGTACTTCATTACTTTCATTGATGACTTTACTCACATTACATTTGTTATGTACATGAGACATAAGTCAGATGCTTTAAAAATGTTTAAGATTTTTCAGAAGAAATCAGATAAGGAATTCAAGTATTCAGGGAAGAAGTTGAGAACTGATAATGGTGGTGAGTACAAGAATGAAGAGTTTAAAAGTTATCTTGAGAAGCATGTAATTCAGTATGAGTTCAGTTCACCAAACACACCTCAAAAAAATGGAGTTTCTAAAAGAAATAATAGAAGTATGGTGGAAATGGGGAGAACTATGTTACTTGAACATAGTATTTCTCATTATTATTAGAGGAAATCCATGACCAATATTGTGTATATTTATAAATTATGTATTTATAGGACAAAATCATATATGACTCCATATGAAATGTTCTATGGAAAAACTCTAAGTCTGAAACACTTAAGAGTTTTTTGGAGTCTGTGCATTATAAAGAGGAAAGGTGGAAACCATAATAAGTTTAAGAAAAGAGGGGATGAAGGAATTTTTAATGGATATTCTCTAGAAGGAAGAGGATATAGATGTTTCAACAAATAAATGGGGATAATTATTGATTAGTAAGATGTGAAAGTTGTTCAAAATATTGAGAAAGAAAAGAAGTCTTATGATGATGTGGAAGATGGGCAGGATAAGGAATGTTTTTTTAACAATTCTGACATTGTTGGAAATAGTTGTAATCCTATTCAAGAAGAAGAATCAAACTCAACAATTTCAAGTGATGAGGATGAAATTAAAATAGCTCATCCTAGGCTGAGAAAGTAATTGGATACTCAGAACATTATTGGTAATCAACATCATAGGGTTCAAATAAGAAGAATAATAAATGATATTACACACACTTCTCTCTATTAAAAATTTGAAAAACAATTGTGAATGAATAATTTGAGCATCTATAATGGGTTCCGTATATGAATTAAGAGCTTTATTAGATATAGAATAATGATACATGGGATCTTATACCCAATCCGGACAACAAAATCATTATTGGTACAAAGTGGGTTTTCTGAAACAATATGAATGAAGATGGTGAAGTGATAAGAAACAAATCAAGATTGGTTTGAAAAGGGTATTCATAAATTGAAGACATTGATTTTGATGAAACCTTTTCTCCATTGGCAAGGTTAGAAACAATCATAATTTTTCTTGCTATTTTTGTACAATAAGCTTAAAAATCATTCAAATGGATGTAAAATTATCATTCTTGAATGGTGATCTTGATGAGGAAGTTTACATTGATCAACTCTGTAGATTTGTTATTAGGAAGGATGAAATTTATGTGTACAGGTTGAAGAAGGATTTGTATGGAATACAAAAGGCTCTGAGGGAATGGTATTCTAAATTTGATACTTTCTTGAGTAAGATGAATTTCAATAAAGGTAGAGTTGACAAAAATTTATACAGCAAAGAATTTTAGGAGTTTTCTCTCATCATAATTGTTTATGTCGATGACATTATCTTTGCTAGAACTGATGAAAGATTGCTTGAATGGTTTTTTGAGGAAATGAAGAAGTCATTTGAGATGTCCATGCTGGGAGAAATTAAATACTTTCCTGGGTTGAAAATTTTATAGAAGAGGAACCAAATTTTTATTTCACAAGAAAAGAATACTAAGGAACTTCTGAAGAAGTTTGGAATGGAAAAATTTTAACTATTTTACACATTGATTTCAGTGAGAACTAAGTTGTCTAAATATAGGGAAGGCAAGGAATTTGATCATAAATAGTTTAGAAAGCTGATTGGAAATTTTTTATATTTGACTACCCCAAGACCCGACATTGTCTATGTTGTTACCTTATGTGCAAGATTTTAGAGTGATCCTAAAGAATCACATTTGATTGCTAGCAAAATAATTCTCAGATATATCAAAGGCACAATAGATTTTGGAATCAGGTATGATGGATCAGAAAATATTGATTTGTTCAGGTATTCATATACTGATTGGGAAGGAAACATTGATGATAGAAGATCCACATCTGGTGGAGTTTTCTTTCTTGGGAAAACTTATGTTAGTTTTCATAGAAAGAATGAAAATCCAGTAACTATTATCATAGCTAAAGAAGAATAAGTTTCTACTACTCAATCTACTACCCAACTCATTTGGATGAAGACTTGGTTGGAAGATCTATTTGTTGAAGTAAATATACCCTTTCTCTTAGGATGTGATAATCAGAGTGCAATAAATCTTATAAGGAATATGGTAAAATAGTCTTGTTCAAAACATATTGACAAAAATTACCAATTCATCAAAGAAAAAGTGGAGAAGAATGAATTGAGGTTGGAGTACATTCCTATATCGGAACATGTTGCTCACATATTCATAAAACCTTTAGAAAAGGAACCATTTTCTAAATTGATGTTGAACATGGGTGTCTAACCTCCTTCTCATCAAGGTTACATGTATCTATACCCTCTCTCAACTTACCTTTGTATAGGGTTTTCAAGGGGGATAATTATCATAAATCTATCCTTTTGTAGGTATACATAAAGGGGGGTTGTGGGTAAGCTTTGAATTTAGCATGTAAGTATGTGAACTATTCTAACTGTTTGTTGGAATGGTTGTAGAATGGTTGTAGAGTGGTTTTAAATGAAAACATTATTATTACAGGAATGTTGATGAAGTAAAGAAGGTTCAGGAGGAAATCTAATGCGATGTGGTTTCATAGTCACTACTTTTGGACAACATGGTCTTACTATCAATAATACTTGTTTCTTACAATGAGTTGGCTCACATAGGCTTATAATTGTTGATAAGTGACTCATTTCTTGAGGTTTCAAAGTTTAGTGATTTATAAATCTTGGTTGAAAAAAAATACAAAGGGGGAGATTATTGGGACCATGTTTTCGGATGAAGTTTTTGGATGCATGATGTGTTGTCTTTTGTTGTCAAGGAAGTTTGAGAAGAAATGAAATCACTACACTTTATATAAGTGGGTGATGAAAGACAGGAAAGTTATATTACTTTCCAAGGTAAATATGATGATGCCTTTCGAGTCTGTATTTCAAAAAGATCATAATATTGGTTGGATAAATTGTGATTGAAAATTTATTAATGAAAGGTGGAGAAACTACGTTGTTAAACAGTATGGTTGGTTTTGATGAAGAAGGTATCTAAGGTGTCGTTGTTTTCCAGTATTTGCCAAATTTTTGGAAACCAAAATTTGGAGTTGGGATAGCATTTTGAAAATTGGATTTCCTTGAAGATCTTATCAAAATATGGAAAAGGTGTGGATTTTTCAAAGATGGGATTCATGAAGTATATTTCACGAAGACATGAAGAATGTTTATGGTGTTTTTCACGATTATGACAGGCTTTGTGAATGGCTGAGAAAAGGAGAATTGTGGTAGTGAAGGTGAAGAGAATTTCAATGGCACAAAGGAAGAAGGAGCATCGCGACAATGCAAAGTATTTGATGGAATGCTTCTCGATTACGACAAGTTTTGTGAATCTAGAAAATAGCCATGGTGCTTCGCGAAACAGAGTGAAATTTGGACAACATTTTTTAGCTCTGCAATTTGGTGCTGATGTGGCATTGAGGTGACTAGAAGGTTCTGGAGTTAGTTGGAAAATCCTATAAATTTTCCCATACCCCCTTGAGAAAAGTAGAGAGGCTTAATGATATTTTTAGAGCTCTGGAATTTTGAAGAAGGTTTGCGGAGAAAGTGAGCTCTACGAAGGCAGTAAGATTCGCGAAGGAAAGGAGCTTCATGGTGAGCTGTTGAGATTTACAAAATAATTGAACTTTGTAAAAACTAATTTTTTTTCTCCATGAAATAGTGAGCTATACGATCTAGTGAGATATGAAAACTAGAGAGCTTTGCGAACTAGAGTGCTTTGCGAAGTTGAGAGCTTCACAAAGGAGCTCTCTGAAAGAGCTCTACGAGCTGAATATTTGAGTACCCAAATTAAGTTAGAAGTGATTTAAAGTGAATCAAGATATGAGTGGGGTATAGGAATAAGTATTATTATTAAGTCTAGGTAGTTTCTATCAGATTCTGGATAGAAAAGATAATAGTTGTTTTCAAATATCATATTTGTGAAGTTTTTTCAACAAGCATAGAGATGTTGCAGTACCCTATTTGTGCTAAGTGGGTGCACACACACTTGAGGATTATCTCCTAAGTGCTACACGAGTGTAATGGTATATCCTACTCATTGTATTCCACATCAAATGATTTTTTTTCTAGTGTATTGTGTGGTACTAGATTATTTTTATACCATACTAAGGACGTAGCTACTCCTGTTGAATAGTGAACCTTGTAAATCTTGTGATCCTATGGTTGTGTGCATTCAGTGGGGAAATAACTCTTTAACCAGAGGAGAATATTATTTAAAAAGGAAACATAATAGAAAAAATATCAATTATTCACCCCTCCCCCTCTCGGTGATACTTGGATCCTGACTAGGTAATTTTAGGGATAATTCATTATTAAATTAATTATCATAATATTGAATTGATTGAGATAGAACAATTAATTAAGGAATTAATTGGGGATATTAAATTGATTGAGAGGGAATAATTAATTGATGAATTAATTTTGGTTATTGAATTGTTTAAGTTGGAATATTTAATTGATGAATTAATTATAGAGTTATTGAATTGATTGAGTTAGAATAATTAATTGATGAATTAATTATAGGGTTATTGAATTGAGTTAGTCGGATTAATTAATTGATAAATTAATTGTGTTGTTTTTTATGATTTTGGATTATATTAATTAATTAGTGAATTAATGAATGGAATTAATGGGATTATTTAATTATTGATTTAAATAATGGGAATAATCAATTGATGAATTAATTAATATGATTACTACGATTAATTAATTGTTAAATTAAATTATGGGATTGACGAGATTAATTAATTGATGAGTTAATTAATGTGAGTAATGTGATTATTTAATTGTTGAATTAAATAATGGGATTAATTAATTGATGAATTAATTAATGTGAGTAATGTGATTATTTAATTATTTAATTAAATTAAGGGATTGAATGGATTAATTAATTTATGAATTAATTAATATGAGTATTGTGATTCTTTAATTATTTAATTAAATAATGGGATTGATGGGATTAATTAATTTATGAATTAACTAATGAAAGTTTTGTGATTAATTAATTTTTAATTAATTAATACAATTGATGTGAACAATTATTTGGTGAATTAATTTAAGGGATTGAATATGATTCAATAGTTGTAGAATTGATTAATGGAAATGAGTTAGATTAATTAATTAGAGAATTAATTAATGGGGAATATTGTGTTAATGAAATTTAATGAGTTAGATTAATTAATTAGTGAATTAATTACTACATATTGTTGTGTTAATGAAATTGAATGAGTTAAATTAATTAATTAGAGAATTAATTAATGGGGATATTGTGTTAATTCAATTGAATGAGTCAGATTAATTAATTGGTGAATTAATTAATGGAGATTTTAGTGTTAATACAATTAAATGAATTGGATTAATTAATTGGTGAATTAATTAATTTATATTATTGGGATATTTAATTGATTGAATTGGATAATTAATTATTGAATTAATCCAGGGATAATGAGATTTTAGAATAGAGATAATTAATTGATGAATTAGTTATGATATATTGAGATTTGCGAATTGAGATAATTAATTTTGGAATGAATTATGAAATATTGAGATTTGTGAATGAGATTATTGATTTTGTGATTAATTATAGGATTTTTAGTTTTTAGATATTGATTAATTAATTAATGGTACTGACGTACATAATTAATTAAGGAATTATTTAAATGGACTTATGTGCCAAACTAATTATTGAATTAGTAATGAAATTGGTGTGACTAGTTAATTGTAGAATTGACTAATAGAATTGATGTGATAAATTAATTTTCGAATTAATTAATTTTATTGATGTGGTTAGTTAATTGTTGAATTAACTAGATGAGATTGATGTGATTAGTTAATTGTTAAATTAATTAATTTTAATGATTTTATTAGTTAATTTCTAAATTAATGAAATGAAAATTATGTGATTAATTAATTTTTTAATTAATTAATGTTATTGATGTGATTAGTTAATTTTTTAGTTAAATAATGGAATTTTTTCATTTAACTAATTGTTGAATTATTAATGGAATTAGTGTAAATAATTAATTGTTTAATTAATTATGTTTTAATGAATGGTAACATGATTGTTCAATTGTGAAGTTTTGAATGGTAACATGGTCATTGAGTTGTGAAATAGTGAATGGTAACATGGACATTTGGCCAAGTATTATGAATGGTAACATGATTATTCAATTATGTGTTATTAAACGGTGAATGGTAACATGGAAATTCTACCCAGTATTAAGAATGGTAACATGGAAATTCAAATGTGATATCCCTTGGGTATAGATCAGACTCTAACCCAGGATGAAGCAAGTATTGAGGTTCATATTTCCTCGGGAACCTATGGGTTTATGTGGTTAAATAAAGATTTGTTGATAATGTAACAACTTTTTACTTTTGAATTGAAATTATTTCTTTATACAACTACATACACTTGATATTGTTTGGATATTGTTTTAGACATATTTGGTGGGGGCCTATTGATTTGTACTCACACACTACTCGGGCAGCCTGATCGGTACCCGAATAGACTTTTTATCTTCTAGACAGGTTAAGGGTGAATTCCCTATGTTAGATGCATGAGTTGGGATGGAACATGGATGAGGGAAACAAACATGATTTGGGGCCTGCATAGAGGAGTTTTTAGTGCCTTTATTTATTTTGGTTTTTTATATTGACACTTGGCATGTACTTTATCATGACATATCTATTGTTTGGTTTTGATATTTACTTTCCAGTTTTGGATCATATTGTGGTACTAATATTATTCTAGTTATAATTATGTTATTTATAATGACCCATACTTTACATACATATATATTACTTTAAAATTGAATAATATTCATTTTAAAAAATAACAAAACCATGCTAGGATTATATAGCTTTAGTGTATTTATAAATTTAGAAATATAAACAAGTGGTTCATAAGACATTATATTTTCTCCCACTTATTCCTTCATGACTAAACTTCTTTTTGACATATCTTACTTAATACCCTTCTTCAAAACCAGGGGAAAAGAAACATAAGAATGGATGATCTCACATTCTCAGTAAGATTAAATAAGGGAGATATCAATCATATCATAATCACAAGACATAAGAACATAACATTTGAAAAATCTTATCCTACATATGAAAGATCATGATATCATGTCATGGGATAAATACTAAAATTTCATAAAGATTTAATGAAAATATTCCCAAAATTCATAACATAAGACATGAAATTTTTTTCATACACATAATCATAGACAATCATTTCATATCAGTCAAGGGTCATTTCCAAGAAAATCATAGTAGAAAAAGTCTATTACTGAAACGAGTTCACTCCTCGTTTCATCCCTATATTATTGAACCAAGTTTACTTCTCGTTCCAACCCTATATTACTTAACCGAGATCATTTTCTATTACATCCATGTCTATACCATGAGATATAATGTATATATAAGTCCTATCCATGTCATAATTAAATCATTCTTACGTGTTCCACAAAATCATAAATCACTCATCATAGCATAACCCAAGGAATAAAAATTAGTTTCTTAAACCCCATTCCATCATAACATAATCCTTGTAAAACAAATATATTTCATAAGTAGATTTCCATAATAAACATAATCAAACCATAGGAATAACAGGGATAGTATAATTTAAATAAAACCATATTAAAAAATTCCATCTTATATGGAAAATAATTTTGATAGAACACTTGAAATTAATTCTTGAGGAAAATATCATTTCTTATTCAAAAATGTTTTCTTTTCTTAAAATACCATGAAATTTTAAGAAAATAATTTATTTGAAAATAATCATGAAATATTGTAAATTAATCTTCCTATAAATAATTCATTAGGAAAACATAAAAATCCACTCATGAAGTATAAGTTAAAAAATATATTCTTCTCATACTTTTTTCAGATAAGTCAAATAGTACCTCATATAAAAAATGACAAAAGATTCCCTTCATTCCATTGACTAAAATTAACCTATGGGTAAAATTGACTTTAAAAAATTATATAAGAATATAAATAATATTTTTGAATATGTATTTAGGAAACATGGACTTGGATGATAAATATACACCAGTAAATACTTACATATAAACAATCTCAGATAATAATGATATTGAGAAATTATTCCTTACCTTAGGTTGAATATCCTTTATATATATCTAAACCTCCTGTATAGTGATTTAAATAATGTCATTGAATTATTCCAAAATCATATTAATTTTTATTATACCATATATTATCATGTTATCATCTGTTTGTTAATAAAATTTCATTATTACTCGTTATTCGGGTATTCACTACTTCATTTTCTTAAGCATGTTTTTTTAAATAAGTTACGGTTATAATTATTAAGTTATAGTTATATTATTTAAAAAATTATATTAATATAATATATATAATATTTATTCATTCTATATATTTATATAATCATTATTTAATGGATATCATGTATAATGAACCACATCACATCACGGAGACAGTAGGTCGTATATACGCACGAGAAATGATATCATTCCCATAATTGTGAAATGGTACTAAACTGGATGGTATATATTTTTGTTCCATAATCCATATCATGTTATAATAATCATATATAGATATTATTTCCATCGTTATACCCATCTAAGTGGTGGTGAAAAACATATTACACCAGAGTGTGGAGACGGTAAGTCGTACGTACACATGCGTGGTGATTTCATTTTTCATAGGATGGATAGAAGATGGAATATAGTTGTTCCAAAATTATTATAACATATAATTATATAATTCATACTATATTTATTAGTTTATAATGCAAAAAACTCATTAATAAGAAGTATAAGAAGAAATAAGTTTGAAAGAATCAGTAGAGGAGATTACCACTTCTTCGATGAGCTCCCTCTAGATCTCCTCTTAAATCACTAGAGTTGGTCTTTGAAGAATACCATAACCTCTATAATGTGACTAGGAAATTTTATAATGGATATGGGAAGGGTATTTCCAAGCTTTAAGGCTCAAAGTGAAGTGAATAAGTGAGGGAGGAGGCTCCCTTTTATAATTGATTAGGGTCACTTTTGGAATCTCCAAAATTTTTAATTTATAATAAATGAAACCCCCATCCAAAAACCTCAAAAATTTCATATTTTTAAATATGAGATTAGAAATGGTTGTAATATCATCAACAAATAAATTCTAGAAATTATTTTTCGATTTAATCCTTATCATTTTAAATAACCCTTGCTTATATTATTTTAATCTTAATTAAGGTGAAATATTTTCCAATGTTAAACGAGTATAATTTTTAATTATTTGATGTATATTATAATATATATTAACAATTTATAATATTTTAGAACATAAAATTATTATTTTATATTTTTTAAAAAATATTTTATTATTTTTAAATATTTTAATAAAACGTTATTTTGATAAAATATCAATAGTCAATTTGACACAATTCATTTCATTGATTTTTAAAAATATCTAAATAATAAGATAATATAGAACAAAATATTTTATTATATACGTAACATTTAAATTTCATTAGTAAAATTAATTGGATACATTATTTATTCAGAATTATATTTATTTTAATATTTTTAATAACATTTATTTGATATGTCCATTAACAAAATAATTTCTACATAAAATTTATGTAATTATTTAAAATACTTATCTATTGAATAAAAATAAAAAATAAAATACCTTGATGAATATAATTCCTCTATATTTTATAAAAATATTTATAGACGAATTTTTCTGATGCATAACCCTATTTTAAAAATAATATATTTATTAAAATATTAATGTGACATCTTTAAAATTATAATAAATAAAACATTATAAATATCAAAATATCACCCAAGTGGACGAAAACATCAAAAGTAAATTCATATCATGAAAATATTTTTCTTAATTTATTTTTTTTATATTCGTTCAAAACATAAATTTTTTCCCATGTGGTCATATATGGGAGGTTATAGACAAAGAAATTGACACTTTGTGTCTTTCTTTGATTAAAATATTATATAAGTCATTTTCATGGAAAAGTGTCCATTAAATAACCTAATTTAGATACTTTAAGTGTTTATGGTCTAATTTCATTCATCCAATAAAATTTATACTTTTTTAGGGTCATATTATAATCTTTATAATTTTATTTTTTACCAAAATTACCAAATTTACGCTTTATTGTGGTAATAAAATTTACCATGGTTACTATTCATATTAGCCAAAAATAAAAGGAACCAACTTACTAAATTTGGAAATTATGAATAAAAATTTTATATCTATTTTTCAAAATTCAAAACCTAAAATTTTCAGAATTAAATTTAAAATAAAACCGATAAAATTTTATGAAAAACATTTTTTTTGAAAAATACCCTTTTAAAACATAAAACATTTTTTATAAACAATTTGTGTATAAAATAATTTTCAAAAACCATAATTGGATTACTTTAAATCAAAATGAACTAATTAAAATTCAAAACTAATCGAAAACATAATTTGACTTTATAAAAGAAAATATATTTTTTAATAAAAACTAGTATTATCACATTTCCTTAAAAATAAATGTTTTCAGAAAATAATAAATTCATATTGAGTTGGATATTTATATGTTAGTTATTCATAATTATTCATTCTAGTTTAATGACTAGGTTATAATAGTCATTTTCATACTAATAGTGTCTCACGGTTCGTTTAAACTCACGATTGTGTGCAATGAATGCTACTGAATAATTACAATTATTTAAAGAGGAATGTTTATTAAAATATCAGGGTGTTAAATTATTAGTTTTTCTTCATTTATTTCCTCGTGTGTATTACTCTGATGAAAAAAAGAGAGGGTATAGTCTCCCCATAGTCTATAATAGACTCTCACTACTAGTCAAAAACCTCTAACATACGGGGAGGCACGCTTGAGGTCATGTGACCGACCGATTTAGGGAATTGGTGTATAGAACTTGGGCCTAGAAATTACAAAGTGGTATCAGAGTGCCAATTTTCTTTCCTTTTTCTTTTGTCTTACTATTTGAGAAATGTAAATAGGAGACTATGAATATTTGGTCCTTGTTTATGAAATTTTTCATGAGATTAGCTACCCCATGTATGAGGGAGAACCCAAGAAACTAGGGTGGGATTGTTGTTATTATTATTTTATATTATAGTTGAATATTATTTCACCTTGGGTGACACACTTTTTGTGTGTTATGATAATTGATGTTGGTATTTTGTGAAAATTGACTCATGGACTAGTGTGGCACGAGAGTTTGGATTTCATGCATCATTCTAGGTACTAAAGGTTATTGTGACATGAGTCATTTTAGGCACACATGGGGAAATAGGTTATGGGTAAGTTGTTCAACTTAAACTATTTTTCCTTACTTGTGAAATTGAAATGAAAAAATTTCCCAACATGAAATTGAGATATATTTTAAAATGATTCAAGATGAGAATAAATGTTTCTATAAATAAAAAACTTAAATAATGAGAATGTGTTTACCCTTGTTAACCAGGACCTAAATGTAGGATAATTAAGGGTAGAGATGGTGATTCGATTTTAAATGTGTGGTGGGAAAAGGGTGGAAATAATTTTTATGGTGTTGTGTAAATACTTCTTGTTAACTGTGTTAATTTTCTGAATTGAGAATCCTTTTTTTATTTTTCCCTTGATGTGGGTGGTTTGCATAGTGAGAATTACCTAGTTTGAGAACTTAGTTGTAGGTTGTGAGAGGGAACATATGGTTTTATATTGATGTTGTGAGATGTTGTCAAGCAAGGAAGGTTGAGACTTTCAACAGATTAAGATGTTTCGGTAGTGGGTGGTAACATCAGTGATGGGGGAATTGTGGTGGTATTCACTAATTACTTATTGTTATACTTTTAATTATTGACGATTATGTTCCCTACATTGAAAATTTCTTGGGTACACTGATAAATCTTTGGCTTTATTCCTAGCTACCTAAATGTGTTTTGGTTAGATATGGGTCTCCTTGGAAGTTTTTCTTGTGAAGATGTATAAATTTGGTGCTGGATAGTGAGAGGTACTCCATGGAAAGTTTTAAGATGAGGTTCTCAGGATGGACTGAAGGTCGATGAAAACCATGGTGGCTAATTTTCTTGAAAAAGCAGTGATAAAAAATATCAAAAGGTGGGGATATATGTGTCAGAAGTTGGTGTGTGGAGAAATACCATGAGTTGGAAATGGTGGAAATGGAATGCTAATGAGGAACCTGTAAGGTGAATGTTTAAATTCCATAAAGTAAGTTCGGGTGAGCCTTGGAGGTGGTGGATGTACATCCTTTTCATGTGGTTTTTGATGGAAAGGTTGAGTGGAAATGTTGAATGGTGTTCTTGTAGTTTTTGTTCACAGTGAGTTGGGAAACACATCGGGTATGTTGATAATGTTGAGCTTCAGAACGATGCATCTATTGTGGAGCATAAAATACATGAGTTGGACCATAGTGAGAAACATTTGTGGGGAAATACCATGTTGATAAGTTCATGTATTGTGGAATCATGGGCATGTGCTGGAGGAAACATGTGAAAGTGAAGAAGATATGTCGGCTCAGAGGCCTAACATTTTTTACTCAGAATCTTAGAGGTTATTGGGAGTACAGTTCAAGGAAGATTTGTTATAAGGGGTAGATTGTAAGATCCCAAGCTTTTCTAGAGCTGTCTCGGGCTCATTTTCAGTAACTCTTTTGTCTTGTGTGGATTAATTTTCATTTGGGTTCTACTTTGGGGTTTGTTTGGGTAAAAATTGGAAAAATGGATGAAAAGGGGGTTTCTCACGATTGGCGCATGGTTTTCCTAATCTGTGCACCCTCTTAAGAATAACTATGGGCCCCAATTATAACTGGAACATGGTTGGGGCACACAATTAGGGAAGATCATGTGCCCCTATCTAGCAAACTGTGTGCGGTTTCAATAGTCACTGGATTTTTAATTTAAAAATCCCCCGAACCCCTGAAACTCACCCATTTTGACCCCTATTCGATCCTAGGAGGACTTTCACGATATTGGAGCTCTTTGGAAAAATTCCAAGAATTTATGACCTCTGTTATTCACGATTTTAAGCATGTATTGATGATCTATTCCTCTCTAGGTAAGATAATCATATCAGAGTTATTTTCTCATTCTTCTCCCTTTCTCTTCACTTTCTTTCAATGAAGTAGTCCCCAATTTTTTAGATCTAAATCTATTTGGTGAGATTTAGATCTATGATTATAGATCAAGATCTAAATTTAAAAAAAATATGTCTCTAATCTTTATTTCTTTAATCTTTATTAGGGTTTTGATATTTGGATCTCATTTTACATTGTTATGTTACTCAGTTTTTGGGGTTTTCTATTGGGCAATTATTAATCGATGAATTGAGGTTGGTGGTCTATAATTAAAATCCCAAAATATTAATTGAAATTATGTGTATGTAATTGTAGAATTTATATTAGATGTTTAGAAATTACATTCTTGATCGGATTAATTACTTTGGGGAATTAATTAATTATGGGAAATGTTTAAATTTGGGATATTTGGATTATAAATTATGAAAAAATAATTGTTTAATTAATTATTAGGGAATTGATATTGTTAATTGGGTATAATTATTATTGTGATTAATTATTGCAATATTGAATTAATTAAGATAGAATAATTAATTTACGAATTAATTGGGGATATTGAATTAATTGGGAGGGAACAATTAACTAGTGAGTTGATTGGGGTTATTAAATTGTTTAATTTGGAATAATTAATTAATTAATTAATTATGGGGTTATTGAATTGATTGAGTTGGAATAATTAATTGAGGATTTAATTATGGGGTTATTGAATTGAGTGAGTTGGAATAATTAATTGATGAATTAATTGTGTGTATTTTTATAATTGTGGATTTGATTAATTAATTGATGAAATAATTAATGGAAGTAATGAGACTATTTAATTGTTGAATTAAATAATGGGATTACTTAATTAATGAATTAATTAATGTGAGTAATGTGATTATTTAATTGTTTAATTAAATAATGGGATTGATGGAATTAATTAATTGATGAATTTATTAATGTGAGTAATTTGATTATTTAATTATTAAATTGAATAATGGGATTCATTAATTGATAAATTAATTAATGTGACTAATGTGATTATTTAGTTGTTGAATTAAATAATGGGATTGAAGGGATTAATTAATTGATGAATTAATTAGTGTGAGTAATGTGATTATTTAATTATTGAATTAAATAATGGGATTGATGGGATTAATTAATTGATGAATTAATTGATGTAATTATTGTGATTAATTAATGCAATTAACATGAACAATTAATTGGTTAATTAAATGAAGGGATTGACTGTGATTAATTAATTGTGGAATTGATTAACATAAATGTGTTAGATTAATTAATTTTAAAATTAGTTAATGGGTATTATTTTGTTAATGTAATTAAATGATTTAGATTAATTAATTGGGGAATTAATTATTGGATATTAATGATTTAATTCAATTGAATGAGTTATATTAACTAATTGATGAATTTATTAATGGGGATTTTTGTGTTAATGCAATTGATTGAGTTAGATTAATTAATTGGAAAATTAATTATTGGAGATTTTTTTGTTAATGAAATTGGATAAATTGGATTAATTAATTAGTGAATTAATTAATTTTGATTATTGGGATATTGGATTTATAAAATTAGATAATTAATTGTTTAATTAATAATTGGATAATGAGATTTGACAATTGATATAATTAATTGACAAATCAATAATGTGATATTTATTTTTGAGTGCTCACATAATTAATTATGTAATTAATTATGAAATATTGATATTTTTGAATGATATAATTAATTGTGGTATTAATTATGGGATTTTTGAGTTTGTTGATGTTGATTAATTAATTAATGGGATTGATGTACTTAATTAATGAATTAATTAAGTAAGGGAACTTATGTGACAAACTAATTGTTGAATTAGTAATAAAATTGGTGTGATTAGTTAATTGTTTAGTTGACTAATAGAATTGATGTAATTAATTAATTATCGAATTAACTAATGTTATTGATGAGATTACTTAATTGCTGAATTAACTAGAGGAAATTATGTGATTAATTAATTGTTGAATTAATTAATGTTATTGATAGGATTAGTTAATTGTTGAATTAACTAGAGGAAAATGATGTGATTAATTAATTGTTGAATTAATTAATGTTGTTGATGTGATTAGAAAATTTTTTAGTTAACTAATGGAATTATTTTTGTTTAACAAATTTTTGAATTTTTAATGGAATTTGCGTAAATAATTAATTGTTGAATTAATTATGTATTGATGAATGGTACCAACGTCATTTAATTGTGAAGTTATGAATGGTAACATGGTCATTCAGTTGTGAAATGGTGAATGGTAACATATAAATTTGGCCAAGTATTATGAATGGTAATGTGATCATTTAGTTATGTCTTATTAAATAGTGAATGGTAACATAGACATTCATCCAAATATTAATAATGGTAACATGGAAGTTCAAATGGGATATCCCTTGGGGATAGATCAAACTTTGACATGGGCCAAAGCAAGTATTGAGGTTTGGGTTTCCTCGAGAACCAGGGGGTTTATGTGGTTAAATAAAGATTTATTGATGATTTGATAATTATTTACTTATGCATTGTAATTATTTTTTTATACTACTGCATACACTTTATATTGACTGGATATTGTTTTATATTCCATTGGTGGTGTCCTACTGAGTTGTACTCACACCCTACTCAGGTTGTCTGATCGGTACCTGAATAGACCTTGTGTCTTCTGGAAAGGTTAAGGGAAAAGGCCTTGTGTTAGATGGATGCGTTGGGATGGATCATGGATGAGGGAATCAGGTGTGGTTGGGAATCTCATGTAGAAGTTTTTAGTGTCTTTATTTATTTTTGGTTTTTCATATTGACACAAGGCATGTACTTTAGCATGACATATCTAATGTTTAGTTTTGATATTGTCTTTCCATTTTTGGTTCATCTTGTGATACTGATATTATTTTTGTTATGATCATGTTATTTTTTAATGTTCATTTATTTCCACTGGGGTATTAATCTAATGAAAAAATATTTTATTGTCTCCCCATGATCAATAATATACCCTCTATCATATTCGGTATCCTCTGGTATATGAGCAGGCTCACAAGAGGTTATGTGACCGACCGATTTAGGGAACTGGTGTGTGGAACCTAGGACAGGATGCTACAATGGATATACATTTTTTAGAAACCACATTCCACCAAGAACTTCACCTTTTGAATCCAAATGTTACATGATAAATTATTAACATAATTATGATGTGCTTAAAGTGTACTTAGGACTATCTCAAGATATCTAGAATACTACTTTGGGGTCAGTGAGTATATGAGGATATCATCAATGTACACCATGATGAGAAAAATAAGGGTGAAAGATCTTGTTCATGAGATCCATGAACACTGTCAAAAAATTAATCATTCCAAAAAACATCACCAAGTACTAGTATAGAACATACCTACTCTGAAACACCATCTTTAAGATGTCCTCCTCTCAAATATACAACTAGTGATATCTCAATCAAATGTCAATCCTAGAGAACCATTGGTCTCCCTGATAAAAAATATCATTGATCCTATATAGAAGATATCTATTCTTCACCATCCCCTATTTTATCATCTGATAATCTATAAAGAGTTGAATATTACCATCTACCTTCTTGGTGAATATGATAGGTTCACCCCATGTTGAAGTACTCATCATAATAAATCTCTTTCAGTCCAAGTCCTTGAGATTTAACTTGTGTTCATTAAAATCATCATGCGAGATGCGATAAGGGGGTGTAGAAATAGGTATTCACTTGGAATGAGATCTATCTCAAATCAACTCTTCTATCAGGGGGAATTCCTATAAATTCATCTAGGAAGACATCCTGAAAGAGATCACAATTGGAGGAAAAGATTATAGGGATGCCATTGATGCTATCAAAATATATAATCCCACAATATGCACTACGATAATTACAATTAGGCTCAATTATATACCTACTCTACCTACTCACAACTCCCAATAATTTTCCATCATTAACTTCTCACCTGATAAAGATATAAACGATACCTGCCTCTAATATCAGTTAATGTGAGTTATAAAACTATTCATTCGTTCCATGACAATAATCACATTGAAGCTCATTATCACCATAATCACTCCATAGATTTCCATAACCATAATGACTACAAGGAACACCGTAAATCACTAAATATGGTACACTTTTATATACAATGTTGTATCAATATAAATTAATTCAAAATAAAACTTTATCATTAAGTTAAGTATAGAAAAAACTTGGGTAGATGTAAAGGAATGGGAAGAACTAGTATAAAACAAGGCTATAGACAAGGTATAAGTGATCAATACCATACCTCAAAGAGTATATGGACTCTCACTGCCTTTTACTAGAGTCTGATCTAATGTATATATTCACTATGCCTCAACTTCACATCTATGTCCCTTATATGCATGACTTTCTTGACTCATCATCCTTTAAGGGGTCTAAACCTACTATTGAGGACCCCATCCTATCCCATGGCTTGATTTATGAATCTGAACAGAACCCCCATGAAACCTATTCCACGATTCCTTCCAGTAGAAACATTTCATATGCCTTTCCTTTCTATACCGATGACACTTGATCTAAGATTTGGGGAACAAACTATGATAATGCCTTCATTATCCATAGTTAAATCATTGAGGACCTCCTTCCCCCATAAAAGGTTTTGAAAATCCTTTTCTCATCTTTGGTTGTCATCCATGGTTTTGATAAAAATATTCTACCTTATTCTTCCTAAAAGAAAAGGTATCACTAAAAAGTCCATTGAATACTAGAAGAAGGCATCCAACTCTATCCTCCTCTAGACCCTTCACAATCACGAGAGCCTTGAAAAGAACCTGATCATAAGTCATTAGGTCAATGTTTCTAACTTGGAATTTCAACTCAAGTCAAAGGCTGGTCACAAAATTCGTTTATTTTTTTCCTTCATTACCATCTAATATAGGAGTGAATCTTAGTTACTCCATGAAATGTGTTGATTAAGAATACACCATCAACATCCCCTGATGAAGCTCCATGAACTCTTGTGATCGATACCTAGAAAGAACTCCTATATGAAAATTTATTTTAATGTCACCCATGTGATACCATCTCACCTTTCTACCTGAAGTATATCACCCCACCATCATATAAAAGTGACCTAAAGAATAAATGTTTCAAGGTTTACCTTCTAATACTTTGGGGTTTCTACCAAGTCTAAGATCTTATTGATGATCTATATCTAATCCTTAGCATCCTATGAACCTATGATGCCCTAGAAAGATGGAGGATACTAGTGATGTAAGTCTTGAGAATAGTCAACCATGGTCTTGGTAACTCTCCCACCTTGTACATTCACTAAGTGGAGGACACCTAGATGAATTGGTTCTTCTTCCTGAACCACTGGGGTGGGTGTGGTATAATTATCCTACATGAAGGGTGGTAGGAATAGAATGTCCTCCCTTTCATGGGTGTTCTGGCATACTTCCCCATGTGTTTCAATCAAGCATCTCTGAGGTAAAATTTTTGTAAATTTAAAGTAATAAATTTATAAAATATTAAGTTATTAGGGTAGATCTTAATCATTATTTGGGATCACCCAAAGGTTTTCCTAAGTGTTTACCCATGATCAATGGTATATCCCTTCTAAAAATAACCATGATCTCTATTCTTGTGTGTTAATAACATTCATATATATATATATATGTAACATAATATCCTTCTTAGGTTCAACTAATTTATTCTAACAAATATACCACAATAGAAATGTAAACTGATATATCACTCAATCAAATAATACAAGTATATCTCAAATAGATAGTATAATTAAGAAATTTAATAAGGAACTATTATGAACCACTCAACATGTATATATATGGAATGTGATCCTATGTTCCTACTCATTGTTCACAAATACACTCAAATCTCCTAAAATAGTAATAGTAATTTATTCAACAGTAACTCAGAGGTTCGTTTCACATGAGTTGGCCTAGAACATGGAAACCCCCATACACAAGCCCTAAATAGCCTATATCTTTTCTACCATATCCTAGGTTATTCAAACAAAATTATGTTATGATGCCATTTTTTAATGCCCAAACCTGAACCAATAGGTCCTATCCAGAGAGCAGCAAGACCTCATGTGCACCTCCCCATATGAAAGAAACTATCGACTATTATGAAGGCTCTAAATTCTATCCATATGGATACTATACCCTCAGTATCATATCCTTACACCCAAAATATAAATAAAATATAACAACTCTGAGTAATAAGGTGTAAGTAAATAATATAAAATGGTTCATATGTCATACAATAAATAAATAGTCTCCCTGAGTGGAAAGAAAAACCAAAGGAAATGTGCAACAGAAAAAAAAGTGAAGTCTTCGTATCCTTCATAGTACATATCAGTACCACTCCCAAATCCATACTCCTTAGTTCATCTATATTCAATGGACCCATTTCCCTTTCTTATATCCCTATACATGAATTTTTCACAAGCATCAAGATTCCCATTTAAGGTGTAAGTAACAAACCTAGTAGGACACCACCAATCTATCCTTAACATGAGTGCACATGCATAAGAGCGTATGAAATGATAATAAAAATAATCATACAAAAAAACCATAATGATTGTCTATGTTCTAACCAAGACTCCATGAAAGTTAGTTTTACCTGATTTATCTCCATGATGGAAGAATATCAGAGTGGTCATGGAACCATCACAAACAAAGGAGTCATCTACAAAGATGCTCAATAATCATACATGCACTAGGCCCCTGATTCAGACTATAATAGTCCATCATTACCTATTTATATATCTTGTTTCAGGTTACATAAAACATCATTCCACATGTTTCTTCATTATTCAGATCCCTTAGACCATCATTCCCCTAGGTTAGGCTACACTAAGCCATCATACCCCAACATCTATCTCAATCATGTCATCATGATGTATGCATCGTCTAAACACGCTCCCACTACAGGGTCACTGAACCACGATGGTTCCACATATTACTTTGGTACCACACTTACAATAAAAATACAACATATACCAAGAACAAAAAATGGAAACATGGAATATCATATAGAGGCACAACATAGAATATCATGGGTGAGAAACAATATCCAAACATGCATGCATGAAAAAAAACGTTAACATTGTCTCAAGAATATCAACACACAACATCATATCATAACTATGATAATATAAATTTCCACTACATGGTATGTAACTTCCTACCTCAATTTTTTCAACATCAACATCAAGGTTTCATCAAGGGTGTCATCTCTCAAACCATGTTTACACACGAACTAGAACAAGATCACTCCCTAAGAACTCCTAGAAGTAGTTCCAATCCAACTTGATAAGGGTTATTGCGTAAATAGGATAATAAGAACAAGAAATGGTTATAATTAACACTTAACCAATGATAACTACTGACAATGGTAGAATTTGATCTGGGTTAAAGGTATAAGAAATTGTCTCCCTTAGATAGTGACAAGATGATAAGCCACTAAGAGAATGTTTCCGAGACATTATAGAATTATACTGATCATCATGAAGGTTTTTGATACACCAATTATAGAATTTCCTCACAATATTACATAGGTCATTATCTTATAATCCATAACAACATCATTCTATGTTCGTATAATAAAGAACAAATAAAATTCAACCAAATAAAAAGACTCAGCAAAGGATTTCACCAAATCACCCAAAACTGAAGGTACCAATGAATAAGGATGATATGAGGCCTTAGATCAATCAAGGATAAGAAAATATCAGCATAAATGAGTAAGAAACCAAGTTTAGTTGATCAAAAACTCAATATTCAAATGGGTTTTCCAAGTTTCATCCAAAATAATTTGAGAAGGAACAAGTCGCTAAGGAAGGGTGTTGATTCGATTAATAGTGGGGAGGAACTGATTAATAGACACATTTAAGACCACACACTAATTATATACTCATACTACCCTTTTAAATGGTTTACATTCAAGAAGAAATATGGGAATTTTAGGTATTTAAAATGAAATTTGACTATCATCGTGACCTACACCATGGCCTAGCATTGGTTGTTGTGTCCTTCAACATGCAACCCAATATGACATGGCTTATAGTGTGATCCCAAGGTCCAAGGTGATTTACCCTCTCCAAGTACTTCAAAATGGGTGTGTTGTGGATGTCCAAGTCTTGATTCACAGGATCCATACCCAAACACCATGGCTTGGACAAGTTGTTTCCCTTGTCATTTTGCACCAAGATAAGTTGGTACCTACACCGCACCCATATCCATTCCCTCATAAAGTCATTTCCTTTCCCATTTTTCCTGGAGACATGTCAGGGTCCACAATGGCTTGAGCGATGGGAATTTTATTGACCATTTTGGATAGAAAAAAAATCCAAAATTAATTTCATGCTTCCTCAAGCTACTCAAATCCCACTATGATTCACCCAAGAATGGATTAACTAAAAATGCAAGGAGAAAAGAGAAAAATAATTCTTTCCATATGTGAAATAAATGTTTTGGGACTTTAAAATATTTATCAAACACATATATCTATATACTTGTGTACACCATATGGATCACATGTAAGCATGAATTTTCATGTGATCCATTTATTGAAGGCATTTAATAACCATAAGACACAAATTATGTCAGTCTCGTGTAGAAAATCATATGTTCTTGATTCTTTGAGTATACTCAGGTCTAGTTAATGAATATATCACATGTCATTCTTACTTATAGATGATCAAATAAAAATCCCTCATTCAATAGATAATCACAACATATGTTATATTTGGGTATGATTGTAAAATCCTCTAGACTATTTCAATTGAGATCCCAAATGTGATACTCATTACATGAGAGGAAAAAAATATCATCTTGATTAAGATCGACCAGTGAAATGATCATCAAAATACCCAACCACTCCTTGATTAGATAAACCTTAAGGATTGTATAACGAATTCATCAAAGTATAAATGTTATCATGCTATGTATTTTTCTATCCTTTAGTATTAGATAAACTTAAATATGAAATATACACCAGTATTATATCAAAGATATAGTTTATGAAACTTTATATGTAGTACTTTATGGACCACCCAGTGAAAAAAACACATTTTATGCCTCATATGCATATTTCATATCTCTATATGAAATCCTACTCATGATAACCTTAATATTTAATCACATGCTATAATACATCATGATAATCATTGATTATGTAAAACTCAACTTCATAATTTTATAGGTCAATTTCCATTTTAATTCATGAGTATATGTAGCCAATATAAAAAGAATGATAAAGTGGAAATTTATTTTTATATAACATGATTCATTTATATTATTTAACTCCTTTAAAAATATTAAAAAACCCAAACATAATCCCCTATCTTATCATATCACATATAAAAAACCACCAAAGATGCCTTATATGGGCTGTGTGTTTCATGTTTTGTTGAACTCGTTACAACTATATATAATTTATGACATATCTTTATGTGATCATATAATAAAACCCTTCTATTAAACTCTTTAGTGATTAACATCTATGAAGTAATTTAATTTAGATAATGGTGATATATAGTAATCATATTCCCAATGTTGAACTCTTTGAACATAGTATTCAATCTTATTAACTTCACAACATTAAATATTATCATTCTAATAACTTATGTTATCTAATTGAAACTATTTATCAGTTTATCATAATTATCATTCCTATAAAATCTTCCATCAAACATATTTCCTTTAAATATTTTAGAAACTAATGTTTCTATTTACATATATATTTTACGGGTACCATAAAACTTATAGGCTATTAAGTGACATTCACTTTAAATCTTAACTAGAATAATATTTTATTTTTTGGGCTTGAACTTATATAAATATAAATATTCTCCCACTTGCCTCTTAGAAACTATATTATTTTTATAATTTCATACTAAGATAAAAAATTATTTTATTTTTATAAAATAACACTTATTTACTTTAGTGGGAAGATTCTATGTGTTTAGAGGAGTGCATAGAAAATAATATTTTATTTTTTAAAATATGTCACTATTGGGTTATGGGATCACATCCCTCATCTTTTAAAAAACATCTAGATAAACTATTTTATCGAGGAAAAATCATTTTTTATCCTTATATTATTCTCAAGTATGTTATATAATCTAATGAATCTTAAACCAGGTGTATTAAAATAATCACCTCATATTGTTCATAACAACTCCTTGTTAACAACTTCTCTTGTCACATAAGAATAATGGGATAACTATACACATACTTTAAATAGATCAATATAGTATTGATATATCCCTTTTCATTCAAATTAATGATTTATAAAACCATTATTTTGTCATTTGAATATAAACTAAAAGTTTTATCAATACTTACCTTGATTTTGAACTCATATATATTTACAACAATTATAAAATATACATTTGGTATGATATACCTTTCAAAAAAATAATGAATAAATTTATATAGCATTAATAATTGATATTTACTCTCCATAATGTTTCTCAAGCCCCTTAAGATTTGAAAATTTTACATTTCCTTTCTTCTTTGAATTATCTTAAGGTTTCAATAACCTTGACTAGTAACTTGAAGAAACATTGTTGTAATTTCCAACTAATCTTCAATCTTTTGGTTTGAAATTTTACCCACTTTTACTATCCACATGACACAAAATACTAAAAATCACATGTCATGATCATTAATTCTCAATACTTTGATAAGATAGGTAAAAAATTTCTTTAACCCATTCTGATTATAAAGATATTTTCAATAATGATTCCATGATGAATTCCATAACCAAAATAATCCTTAATTGAAACCTCCAATCTCTCTAAAGCATTAGCACACTCAATGAAATTGAGTATATGAGTGTAGAATAAATTCCCTTAGGTTATTTTATGTCTAATTATTTTGAAACCTTATGTGGGTCATTTCATTCTTATCAAAATCATCTAGATTATCTTGTTGAATAATTTCATTAATTTGTAACTTAGTAAGGTGTATCTCCAACACGTAGAGATTTATTCTAGCTTAAGAAAAAATCTTAAGTTTCATACCTATCTAATAAGTTTATTACATTAAGATTATTCTTATCTAATATTGATCTCAAATTAAATTTTAATTATGATGTTATTTTATTTACAATTGAATCCTTTGTCAGACTAGTGTCATGTTTTATATTCATTTATTAAGTAATTTTATTAAATATGATTCCACCAAAATTCTGACCCCTTTTGAATAAATCATATCTATTAGTGGTCTGTGATACATAATTTATTAATTAATGAGTCCACTTTTAGTTTCTATAACCAATTAGTTATTTATGTAGTCTATCATTTTAATCATATCCCGTATCACTTTGGGATAGTTGAGTATATAAGTATTTATCCTAATCCATCATAGGGATTAACTCAACATTATTCCTTTGATAACCTAATCCTATTATATTTTCCCACCTCAGTTTAACCTAAATCAAATTCTAATAATGGTAACCTAATTGTATTAGGGTTATGCATTATGTTTTAAACTTACACAACATAATCTAGGTGCACCCAACATTGGCATGGACTACCTAGTTTTATAATCAATGTATTGAAAAGTCATTGACATGAAATTTTTATTTCATTACATATGACATACCCAAATCATACCATATGATATAATATAAACTCATTATATGTGTTTAATTATTTAGGTAATCTCCTTAAATTAAATCATATCTAATATATGTTACCCAACTTTGAAGTCTCAATAGTAATATTTTAAAAATAATGAATTTAATTTTTGTTAATAAAATCCTATATTTCCTTCCATATCAGATTTATGTCACTCATTTGAGAGGACCAGTTTGGGATATACCTAACATTGAGAGGGGGTGAATCATTTTTGGAGACTTTTTAATCCAATTCCATCTTTTTATTTCTATAACTATTGGTCTATTATGATATTGATTCTCTTATTCTCTTTTCCCTGTCGTGTGTAATAACAGAAAACAGTAAAAATATGTGCACAATATTTTTACAAGGTTCACTACCCAATAAGAGAAATTACATCCTTTCTAACCATGGGAATGACCAGTTCATGGATTCTCCACTATAATGTAGTAATTGTTGCAGTGGGTTGGATAGGGAAACAATCCTCTAGCCAGTGTGAGTCCCTACACTTTAGAGGGGGGGGGGAAATCATCTTCCTGAACAGGTGATGACCTAGTCCAACTTGAAACTTATTTTTTGGTTCTTTATACTGCATGTGTAGACAGTCTTCTTCTTTCATTGAAATGGTTTTCAACACCAATATAGTTTCCAACATTTTGAGAACTTTTGGATTTCACATTGATACTTTGTTCTTCCTCTTCTTCTCCTCCTTGTTACTTTCTTAGTAGCATGCAAGTAACCAACCTCTTCTTCTCACTTCTTCATTACAGAACCAATTGCATACTTCTTCTTCTTCTTTATTATTCTTTAGTGAAACAACCTAATGCACTAGAACTTGTTCTTTTTCTTGGCTAGAATCACAAAACACCTTTGTGATTTATTCAAATACTGAACATCATCTCACTGGTCATTATCAGAATCAATTATCTTTTCTTATTTTCATATATGCATGAGATAATTCATGTAACATGTGGATGAACTCCTGTCTCTCACTTATTCTTGGTGTATTTTATTTTTATTTAACTAAATTTCACCCTTTTTACATATGCATGCAAGCATTCATATACTCTTCTATAATTCTTTCTTCTTCACAAGTTCACACACATATGGCCTTTGATATATTCAAATAATAAGTGCATGCATGAATGTACTTTTCATTTTCTTCTTATCTCTCTCTCTTTGCATGCATATACACTCGGTTATCTCAAATCATGCACAAGAAAGAATGTGAAGAATGCATGTAACCTCTACTATTCTTATTTTTGGAAACATGAGGCCTCAGGTTTCTTCAAATAAAGAACATGAGTGCATATACTCAGTGCATATGCACGTAATCTCCTACCTTCATGTAATCTCCTTCAAAAACGAACCCATGTAAATAGTATAGATATATTTTTAAAACCTGAGGGTATTCACCTTCTTGAAAGAAGAAATATCCACAGATCTCCTTAGCACAGGATGAGCATTTCTTCTTCATGCAACTAAGGTGGTTCACGGTTTAGGTGTCTTTGCAAAGCACGTAAAGGTTGATAAACACCTACTATATGGGTGTGATTCTCCTTCTTTGTGAGACACTTCAAGAGTGCATAGCACTTTTTGAAGGTCTACGGTGCTCTACTCATCCTTCGTGAACTAGGAAAGGAGATGCTCTGTTTTTGAGAAACATGCACTCTCAGGTGTATGAACGGAAGCAATCTCTTCGGCTCAGTGTGGCTCCTTTTATAGGCAGGGAATGGATCTTCTTCGCATTCTAAATCCCATCTTTGAATCGGCCGAGACCTTCCCTTTGAATAATCGGGATATTTGATTCTTTAAAATTTTCAAACCCTAGTTTAAGATATACTAATATTTGTGGTGTGTTCCTTTTTCAAACAAGCTCCTCCTTTTCACATGCATGTGATGACAATCACATGAAACTCATCCTTTTTGAGTACTTAAGCTTCATACATGAAAAATGTGGCCTGGAAGCTTTTCTTTGTTCATCCATATTCTAACTCGATCATTTCATTTCATGCATGAAAATGAAATTTCATGCATGATATCATGACTTTCATACGTTCATCATGCAGTGGATCAGATCGTCAATACTAGTCGGGAGCTCAATCTCGGTGGTTCAATCGCAGCTCTGGAAAACTGTGATGTCAGGAACCCTTCAAAATATTGGAGGTAGAAGATGACGATGTGGATGCTCTACAGTTGTTGGATCATCTCGGATCGAACACAGATGATGGATATTAGATGGTGGAATGTGAGATTAGATGATCTTCTAGGATTTCTTCTACATTTTTTAAACGAAGAATAGTACATGCTTCTATTTATCCCACATCAAATTGGCAACATGGGTTGAGTGTGGTTTAAGTATCAAGCCACTCAGCTCCATTTCTAGATTACTCCCTCTCCCTCCACATCACTTCACCATACCATGTTTTGTGGGTGCGCTCTACACTCACCCTCTGCACAGGCTTCGGCCCAACTATGCATGGGCTTTTCCCCATGTGCTCCTACGAGCCTGCACATGGCCCCTCATGCATACAGCTGGCTTGCCTAATGGGATTCCCTTGGAAATGATTGACCTCGAGTTCTGCATGTACCCTTGGTTAGGGCAAGCCAAGTGGGTTGGTTTTCTGCCCATTTTTTGATAAACCATATAAAAAAATACTTACCTAGTGTGAAATTACATGTCCATCTTAGAACATAAAGCTCATGTGTGGATACCCCCTTCAAATGCCAATCCCATTCCATATCCTTATCTTTTTCTCTTCTTTATTTTTTTGGAACATGAATCCAAAAGTACTACAATCATCCTAAAATGGATGATACTTCATTTTTGTAAAAATTGTGTCACCTTTGACACAAGTTCTTTGAACATAAGATTAGTGCAAAAATTATCTGATTTGATCAACATGGATAATTTCCCAAGCATGGAATCCAATTCTATGAATCCATAACAATTCTCCAAGCATCTTCACTTAAACCAATCTCCAATCACATTGGAGTTCCTTCTTCATTTTGACCAATATTGACAACTATTCACAACAAATACAACTTATACACAAAGTGGTCCCAACAATAATATCCTTTGTATTTGTTGGAAATACTTCAAATTTCTCTTAAATTAATGTGTTAATATCAAAATTTGAATCATCTCTCTCACCTTCAATTTTGTTTCTCTCACTTTTGAACTTTAATTTCACTTTCTCTCCCCCTTATTTATAAGAAATAAAAAGTTCATGGGAAAATGGTATCAATCCATACTTAATAAGTGTTCCATCCATCATTTCACTCTAAGTCTACTTGATCCATGATAGGTGTAGAAAGTAAGAGGATTTGATTTAGACAACAAAGTTGTCCATTACCCACTGATCATGATACCTCATGAGATAAGAATTCATGTACTTGTCATCAAGGGTTTTCCACTTTCATTTTAGGCTAAGGACAAAAAATGTGATATTAAATAATCAACCTGAAACTCCTGTACTAACTTCAAAAAATGGATCAAAAACATTCAAGTGCAATAGGAAAGATGAGTGACCTTGGTGAACTTCCATTCCTCTTATGTCACTGATTAATTCAGTTACTACCCCTTTATAGAATGATATTTATTTTGAGTAAAAAAGGATGAGATATTGATAAATGACATACCTTTTCCAATGACATGATCTTCAAATAGTGTTCAAATTACCTGAATTTGATACCAACTGAAGTTGGTACTAATTGAAATAATAACTTTTGAAGCTTATTCATGTGTACCCCCCTCAAGGGAACACTCCTAATCACTGACTCTTAGGTTCTCCCCCAGAGATCTTACTTCACCTTAAATTCCCTATATTATAAGAACAAATACAATTCCAAAATATTTAAGAGAATAAGGTGGATCCTCCTTGAATAATCAATGTGAAAAATAAGGTTGAGATGATTTTATCAACCCAGATGATCCATTCTTCACACTTTAACATTTTATATTAAATTATGTTGGTGATTGTGTGGATATCAATACTTCTTCCATTTATTTGTGTGTGAACCTTATTTATTCAAGAGATTTCAAATCTATAGAATCTCATGGTGCAATTTTCATCTTCTTGATGAATTATTTTTGGGCTGAAATAAGTGCAATGCAATTTTTAACAGTGTGACCAGCCTTGTTGCACCTCACACACAGGACTTCTTTATCTTCATAGGAAATCTTCTTTTTTATTTTTTTCACTAGCCTTAGCTTGTGCATATTCAATTGTCCTCATTCTTTACAAATTTTATGAGGCATAAATTATGGATCTTTCACACAGTTTCTTCTGAGGGTCATCCTTATTGGTAGTTCTTTTGGATGCACCACCCTTCAAATTATTGGATCTAGAATCCATTGACATCTCCCCTTACCTTCTTAGAATCTTATTGGGAGAATTTATTTTTACAACATTCTTCTTATTTCTTCCCAAGGTTACTTCTTAATTCTTAGCCAGATTTTTTATCTTCTTATCAGCTTTGGATTCATGTTGATATGAACATACACCAACCTTGTGACCACTTCCATTGCATACATCACAAATGTTATCAAGCTTTCCAAATCTGTTTGCAGTATACAGATGCTTCTAGACCTGTGGATGTTTCTTCTTCTTCTCTGGCTTTCTTACCATTGAGATGGGATTTATATATGATTTTTCATTTAAGTTATTGTACAAATAATCCAATGTACAATTCCCAAATCTATTGTACCACCAAAATTGAACAACAAACATTATCTTCTTGATATCTTCTATATAAATTCATTGATCCTTCTTCTTGATTTTTTGTGCTCTCTATGTGGAATCATCTTATAAATTCATCCTCCTATCCACCCTAGACATGGTGGTAGGTATCTCATCACCTTTATTCATCCATACTTGTTCAGAATTTTTCTTCCATCCTGCAATGTTTTTAGAAACAAATTTAGAAACATTAGTACAAGATAGTATGGATGGTACATATTATTTCTAGGCTACTTGAGATAGATAATTGAGTGATGTCATGGTATTCTTATCACATGTTCGGGGTATTTATCCCTTAGAATCCTCAAGTGAGCATTGAGTACCAGAAACAACCATTTCTTTATTTTTTGAAGTCTCAATATGTGTCTTCTCAAGGTTGGTCAATTGAGCTTCCAATTTTAGACATTCCATATTAAGGATGATCTTATGCTCTTTAATCATGATAATCTTCTCTTCACATGTATTATTTAATCTTTTAACTTACACTTCATGCAATAGAACTTTGTTTTGTAAAAAAGAGTCAAGTTCCTTGATATTCTAGGAATTTTCTTCCAAATATAAACCCTTAACATCAGTGATCTTATTTAAATCATTTTCAAGTGCATGGATCTTCTCTTCGAGAGTCTTATTGACTCCCTCTTTCTCCTCAACTTCTTTGAGACGTTTTGAGGAACTTATTTTGAAATTCCCTCTTTGTTGCTTAAAAGGATACAAATTTTCTGGACAGATTTAAACATTCAACAATTTTTTTGTGTAATACCTTCTTCAAAACATCATTTCCTTCTTCCAGTTGGGTGATATCTTCTTGATTGCATTGAAATACTCCACAAACAAGAGATTAACTTTCTTCAGGAATATCATGTAGAATATCTCTTAATCTATCAACTAATAATTCTTGAGAATTTTTAGATTGACCATCACCACTTTTTCTAGAATTTCCATCACGAGAATGATTTTCAAATATACTAACACATACATCCTCATCATCTTAGGTATAAATATTTTCCATATTCTTTGTGGAAACTTGAGCCACCTACTCATTAATTCCCAAGCCTGATGTTTCTTAATTGTCAGTAAGGTATAGAGAACCAAATGCTTCCTCTTATTTAGATAACAGGAGCTTCTTCTTCAACATTATCTTCTCTTTATTTTATTTTTGTTCATCGTGACCTTAGTAGATATGGCCTTCTGCTCAGAGATAACTGAATATTCACCAAAACTACACTTAATTGTTGACTTGGGAAAGAAACTCAAGTATTAAAAATAGAATATCTTCACTGTATAGAATCTGACAGAGGTGAAACTTTACCTCTGATACCAATTGAGAGGACCAGTTTGGGATATACCTAACACTAAGAGAGGGGGTGAATCAGTGTTGGGGACTTTTTAAACAAAATAAAATGTGTTATCCCTATACATATTGACTTATTATGATCTTTATTCTCTTATTCTATTTTCCATGTCATATGAAATAATACAAAGCAGTAAAAATATGTACATGATGTATTTACAAGGTTCACTACTAAATAAAAGTATTTACATTCTTTACATTCATGGGAATGACTCGTTCATGGATTATCCACTATAAAGTAGTAAATATTATAGTGGTCTAGCTAGGGAAACAATATTCTAGCCAGTGTGAGTCCCTACACTTTGGAGTGGTAAGGGAAACAATCTTATTCTTGAACTGGTGATGACCTAGTCTAATGTGCAAATTCCTTGGTCCTTATTTATACTGCCTATGGAGACAATATTCTTCCTTCTTTGAAAGGGTCTGTAGCACCAATAGAGTCTTCAATCTTTTGTGCCATGTTGGATGTCACACTACAGCTTTGTTCTTCATCTTCTTCTTCTCCTTGCTACTTGTTTAGCACCATGCAAGTCATCAACCTCTTCTTCTCTCTTCTTCAGTGTAGGACCAATTGTGCACTTCTTCTTCTTATTTCTTATTATTTAATTAATCAACTAAATTCACTATCAATTCTTTTTTTTCTCATCTATAATCATAAAACACATTTTTGATTTATTCAAATACTGAAGATCAGCTCACTAGGCATCATCAGAATCAATTCTTCTTTCTTATTTTCATATATGCATGAGATCATGCATGTAACATATGGATAAACTCCTCTCTCTCACTTCTTCTTGGTGTAGTTGATGTTTATTTAACTAAATTGAACCCTTTTTACCTATCCATGAAAGCATGCATATACTCTTCTCTAATTCTTCCTTCTTCACAAGTGCACACACATATGGCCTTGGATATATTCAAATAATAAGTGCATGCATGTATATAATTTTTTTTGTCTTATTACTTCCCTCTATTTCTTTTCATTCACATACATTCAGTTATCTCAACTCATGCACATGAATTCATGTTTATCATGCATGAAACCTCCATTATTATACTTTATGAAAACACGGGGCCTCATGTTTCTACAAATAAAGCACATGAGTGTATATGCTCAATTCATGTGCACGCAAGATCCTTCCTTCATGAAATATCCTTCAAAAATCAACCCATGTAAATAGTATAGATATATCATGAAAACCTATGGGTATTCACCTTTGTGAAAGAAGAAAGATCCATGGATCTCCTTAGCACATGATGTGCATTTCTTCTTTGTGCAACCATGGTGGTTCACAGTTCGAGTGTCTTCACAAAGCAGGGAAAGGGTGATAAAAAACTATTACGTGGGTGCAGGTCACCTTCTTCATGAGATACTTCAAGAGTGTATAGCACTTTTTGAAGGTTTGTAGTGCTCTACTCATCCTTCATTAACCAGGAATGGAGATGCTTTGTTTTTTAGAAACATTATCTCTCAGGTGTATGAATGGAAGAAATATATTCGGCATGGTGTGGATCCTTTTATAGGTAGGGAATGGATTTTATTTTCATTTAAAATCTCACCTTTGAATCAGCCGAGATCTTCCCTCTGAATAACCGAGATCTTCGATTTTTAAAAATTTCAAACCCGAGTTTGAGATATTCCAAGATTTTCGGAGTGTTTCCTTTTCAAATGAGATCCTATTTTTCATGTTCATGTGATGAAAATCACATGCAACTCGTCTTTTGTGAATACTGGAGCTTCATCCATGAAATATGTATCCTCGAAGCTTCATTTTCTTTGTCCATGTTCTAACTCGATCATTTTGTTGCATGAATGCAAATGAAATTGCATGAATGATATCATGACTTTAATATGATCATCATGCAGTGGATTGGATCATCAGTAATGGTTGGGAGCTCGATCTTGGCGGTTCAGTCATAGTTCTAGTGAACTATGGTGTTGGGAAACCTTCAAATGATCGGAGGTACAATAAGAAGACATAGATGATCTATGGTTGTTGGATCAGCTCAGATCAAACACGAACGGTGGAGATTAAATAGTGGAACATGAGATTAGATGAGCAGCCAAGATTGCTTCCACATTTATTAAATTATGAACAGTACCCACTTATATTTTTCCCACATCAAATCACCAACGTAGGTTGAGCGCGATTTAAGTATCAAGCCACTCCACTCCATGGCCAGATTACTTTCTCTCCCTCCACGGTACTGCCCCATACCATGTTCTATGGGCATGCTCTGTGTCCAACCTCTATGCAGGCTTCGGCCAACTATGCACAGACTTTGCCTCATGCACTCCTTCGGGCCTACACACAATCCCTTGTTCATATAGATGGATTGCCTAGAAGGCTTCCCTTGGGTGCAGTTGACCTAGTGTCCCACATGTACCCTTGGTTGAGGCTATCTAGGTGGGTTGGTTAGCTTCCCAATTTTTTGAGTAACCACATAAAAAAATACTTACCTAGTTTGAAATTGCATGGCTACCTTAGAACATAAAGCGCATGCATGGCTACCACCTTCAAATTCCAAGCCCATGATACTTCCTTCTCATTTAATATTCTTCATTTTCTTTTTGGAACATGAATCCCAAAGTACTTAAATCATTCTCAAGTGGATGATACTTCATTGTTGTAAACATTGTGTCACCTTTGACACAAGTTCTTTGAACTTAATATCAGTGAAACAGTTGTCTAATTTGATCAACATGGATAATTTCCCCAAGTGTGGAATCCAATTATACAAATCTATAACAATTCTCCAAGAATCTTCACTTTAACCAATATCCAATCACTTTGGAGTTCCTTCTTCATTTTGACCATTATTGACAACTGTTGACAGCAAAGAAAACTTATACACAAAGTGGTCCCAACATCTATAATATATTTTAAAATACTGTTGGATGTCCCATATCATCACATATGGTGAACACCTATCTAATTAACTATCACACACTCCTAGCCACTTTTCTCACATGTGACTTACTAATCTGATTGGCCACCTTACTTCATTCATCAATCTTAAGATTTTTCACTTTATTCATGATCACACTCACTGGGTAAACCTTTACTAAGATATATTTGAGTCTCATGTCTTAAATACAAGCATTTTAGGAAAAAATAATCCTATAGACTACTCCAATACCATTTAATTTTACCGGTTTTTAGAAACCCATGTAGTACTTGAAGGACCTAAAACATGGAATGGTCTAACAACTAATATATAAAAGAGGCCTCTCATGTAACCAACATGAATTTGAAATTATTTATCTTGACTCTACCTTATAATTCACACATACACTTTATCCTTTCTCCCAAGTATAGAGTAAATTTTAAGGAACCTTTTCACTTATTCTTTTCCCTTTATTGATCTCAAATAATTTATTAACCAAGGGTAGTTACACTTTCCCTTACTACATGGATAAAGAAACTAACTCATGCCTTTATGAGTCACATATCATTGATCCCAAGATCATATACCTACTAACTAACCATTCATCTCTTAAATTTCAACCTCATCACTGACAAATCACTACTTATTCCTAATGTGATCAATATATGACACCTATTGAAGCCAATATTATTACCAAATAACCTAGTGAAAACTGATTTATTGGAATAAATAACCATCTTACCCTATTAAAAACTAATATATCACTAGTCTAGTCATTTAAATAGTCATACCCTATGAATATAATCACAATACCAAAAGTGTAATTAGTGTTTTTATATAACAAACCTAAGGAACACCATAAGATTTTATTTACCCTCTTAAGGTTTTATAGTATACAAGGTATCCTACGCATATCTCAAACTCTAGAATAAGATTACATTTCCTATATCAATACATTTTAAGGTATCTAATTACAAACCTACCCACTAATGGATGTCAAAATATAATACATACATAGTGATTGTATCCTCATTATTAGATAATAACTAGTGAAAACCACCACTATTGGTTTAAATTAATTAATTCACCCTTAATAGGTTATTTAGAAACAAACTGAAAAAACTTTTTATATATGTTTTAATTAAATAAAACCATTTCCAAAACATTCCTTAAAATTAAATTTTATTTTCCAAGATTCATTTTCTAGAACTATTTTCTTTTCAAAAAAATTCCAAACACATGCAGTAATGTGCATATATGGTTATATACCTAGTATGATCCATGTACACACACTTATTTTTATTTGGATTCAAGAGTAAAACCATAAAATAATAACCAAAACATAATAAATTAATATACATATCCACTATAACAAAAATACCGAAAACTAAAATCCTATAAACTTTGTAACTTGTACTTTCACTAAACATGTGCTTAATAAGAACAACCCAAATGTCCATCCCAAGATCTGACCATTATTATCTCTATATACTATATCCCAAAATAATAATATAAAATAAAAAACGCTATAATACCACTTTTAATTCCCTAAACTTGGTTTTCTTAAATAATAATTATACTGGAAAGGCCACGTGAGCTTAAGCATGCCTCTCCATATTCGAGAGTCTACTGACTAGTAGTGAGAGTCTTTGATAAATATTAGAGAGAGTATACTCTCATTATATTAGTGATAAATATCAAGTGAATAATAAAAAAATATATTCAACATAATATCACAGTATTCATATGTAATTATAGCTAAAATCAAACCATAAACTATTACTGTTGAGGTAGAAAATAAATTGAATTTAATTATTTTGATAAATTGAATTGTTTTGATAAATCAAAAATCTCTATTTTAGGAAATTGAATTTTATTGTTTTAATAAAGTAAAAACCTACTATAATTATTTTAATTAGTATAAAAATGTTTTGTTTATTTATTTCACTTGATTTAGGTTTAATTATTTTTCTTAATGGAATCAAAGTTTAACTTTAGTTGAATTCAATTGGAAATTTTTTAATGTTATTATGAGAATTAAAAATTAACTTTAGTTAAAGAATCCTAATTTTAATATCCATATATTTATTTGGTTCATTATAATTTAGATATTTAACATATTAAATATATTAAATTTATAATTATATACAATTTTATTACAAGTTTTAATTTTTGTTTAGAATAACTATATTTATTGTTTAATATCACTAGTATTATTTTATTACAAGATTGTTTGATTTAAAGTTCTTATCACATGTATTGTTTTTTATAAAATCTATTTAAATGTGGAAATCTTATTACATGTGTTAATTATTTTATTTTTCATAATAATTTATTTAAAAAAATGTTGAATTTAATTGTTCATAATTTATTCCCATTATTCTTTATAATTATTTTTGTTTAAAAAAATTTAAACAATAATTTTCTAAGTAATTTATTTACCCTTAAAAACATTATTAGTTCCTCTTTACCCTTATGTACCTTCTTTACTACCCTTAATTAAAATTATGTTACTCTTACATGAGTATTATAATTTACTCATTACCCTAACATAGTTTTCTATCTACCCATACACAACATGTATAAAGTTGAAGTTACCATTGTGTAGCATTGCATTTACCTTTACATATCTTTGTAAACATTGTGCTTACTTTTACATGACTACTTTACTACCCTTAATTAGTGCATGAAAGTTATGTTTCCCTTTACACATGCTTATATAAAACATGTTTACCCCTACAAATGCATAGAAATACACTTACACAACACATAGTTACCCTTACGCAAGTTATAAAAAACTTTTGTTACCCTTTCACAGCATATGTAACTACCTTTATACAGTGTGTATAAGTTAAATATTACCCTTATGAAAACTATGGAAGTTATATTTTACCCTTAACTAGTGTTCTAAGATACCCTTACACGTCATATATAAATATATTCTCACCTTTATGTAGCATGTGTAAATTCTTTATTACCTTTACACAACCATTAGAAAGTATAGGTTACCCTTACGCAGGGTATGGATAAATTGATTTTCCTTTACAAAGCCTATATGAATTATGAATTACCTTTATTAATTGCTTGTAATTTACATTATACCTTTATTCATGGAATGAAATATACCCTTTCATAGTTTTGAAAATTTAAAAATACATTTTACACTATTTCACAATATTCTTGATATATTGATTTTCTGTATGTGTTTAACAACTATTTAAATTATTTTAATAATTCTATGAATTCATATAAATGATATAGAACTTATGTGAAATTTTTATATATCAATTTGAACTTATTTTTTAGGAAGATTAATTATAATTGTCATTCATGCATATATTTACATCATGAAACTCAAATATTTCAATTTTATTATTTGAGTTGACTTTACTAGTAAATGATTTATTTTCATATAAATTGTTTCTAACCATTGAAATAAAAAAATTATTTTGTTAATAATTTAGGAAACATATATGTGAAAAATTATTTTTTATCATAATGAAATAGGAAACTCCTGTAAAAAGAAGATTCAAGGGATTTATTTTGAAAACTATTCATTAAATTTTTGTCTATAAATAAGGGTAAAGGAAAAGTAGTTAAAGATATAAATAGGAAGATAAAAAAGAAATACCCAATGTTCTAAAATTTTACTCTATTAATTTATTAATGAATTTCTGGTTCCGTAAAGCTTTCTTTATTCTACGTCATTTCAGTAGGGTCGAAGATCATTTCTCCACACCAACCTTATTCATAGACATCTTCTAGTTGCCTAGTTAGTTTTATTTTTCTATAGAATTTTCTATAATTTATAGTTCACACACATTTATACCTTCATTTGAAATGTATTTTCTATTTATTCTCACCTGGTCAAAAGGAAATCACATAGGATTTGTATGTCCTATAGAAAATATTGGGTTCTTCATGTTCTTGTAACAGGTTGGAAAGGTGTAGTCTATTCTATAATATACTAGGTTGAATCTTCACCTATAAAATATTTCTTTTTCTCTTCTCATTTTATTGAGTACCCGTCCTCTCACTAAGTTAGAGGTGATTGATGAATAAACTAGGTTCTCTATGAACCGGACTACTATAAAAATATTGGTTTTTTTTTCTTTATGTGTATTCCACTGGTTGTCTATTTGAAAACCCCACACATAGATATATATTATTGTTTTTAATAATATTTTAATTTTGTTATTAATTATAATGATTTTAAAAGTATTATTAACCCCCAATTTTATCTTATCATGGTTAAATCTCCCCAAAATATTATATCATTAGATGTTCTTTAAAGGATAGTTTACGCTTTGTTGTTTATTCTGACAATGTCTATTTCCTTTGATAGGGTAAGTTATTTTATTTTAATTATTTCAACATTGTCCTAAACCAAACAGTCTAAGGAAATATCTTTTTTTGTTTTCAATGGCATGTTTAGAAACTGAATTCATACTGCCTCTCAAACCACATCACTTCAATGGAAGTGATTATTCATATTGTAAGGATAAAATAGAGGTATTTTTAAATAATATTGTTATATAATATTGGATTTTTATGATTAAATCTTATAAATTTCCTAAAGTGTATTTGGATGCACTGACTAGAAATGATGCTTTCAATTATGTTTTAAAATATAAATTTATGCATATAATTTATTATTATTTTAAGTAAAAACATTTATTATCATGTTTTATCACCCAAAACATATTATTAAATTTGTAATAATTTAAAAGTAACTCATAATAGAACTAATAATTTATAGAAAACAAAATTAGTAATATATAGTGAAAAAATTTAGGACTTTAGATTTCATGATCATGAGAACATTAGTGAGGTGTATAATAGATTTACCAAGATTATAAATAGAATGGTTTCCCATGGGGAGACTATGAAGAATAAATTACTTATTAAGAGAATAATTTGAGAATTTCCTATGAAATGGTACTTAAAGAAGTTTTCAATTGACCAAATCAAGGATTCTACTTAATATACTATGGATGAGCTGATTTGATCTCTTATTTAATATAATATTAAGTTAAAGAGAAATGATAGTAAAGTTGTTGAAAAAAATGGTAGTATCATTTAAATCTTCAATGTATATTTCTTCTAAATCTTATAATAAAATTGAAATATATTCTAGTAGTTAAAAAGGTAATGATTTGAATCAAATTTAGAAATATTTAAATACCTTATGAAGAAGGAACAATGTTCAATGTAAATAAGATCAAATAAGTATACGAGGGGACTAAAATTGAAAGGTAAGTCAAGTAAATAATTTTTTTTCACAATTATCATGCTATGAATGTAGTAATATAGGAAACAACAAATTTTATTGTACAAAATTAATGAAGGGAAAGACAAGAATACAATAAGGATCTAACGCAAGCTTATCATGTTAGTTGGTGTTGTGCCATGGAGTTATATTCATGTAGTGAAGAATCAGAGAGTGATAAGAAAATATATAATCTTAAATTGATGGCCACACATATTGAGGTGATTAAATATTTCTTTTCACCATTATCAAAGGATTTTTGTATTATTAAAAATTCTGATTATGAAATAAATTCTGATTCTGATTTAAGTTCTTGTGATGAAACAATCTCTAAAAGTATTGGTTATTAGGGATTAAAAATGGAGAATAAAATATTATAAGATGACTCTTTGAAAAAAATAGACTTGTTTAAAAAAAATAAAGATAAATATGTTAATTTGAAAATGGAAAATAAAAGGATAGTTAAATAGAACAAGAATTATAAAAATTATATTTCATGTTCTAATTATAAATAAGTAGAGAGTCTTAAAAGATTAAATGAGAAAGAGGAGAATGAAATAAATAATTATTTTATTTTTGATAATAATAAAGATCAATAAAGGATAAACAAATTGGTTTTTGATGACATGTATAAAGTTGGGAAATAATACAAGAAGCTAAAGGAAGAAAATAATATACTAAATAATTTAGATTTTTTTTCAAATGATAAAATCTGTATAGATTTAGAAAATAGTAAAAAAGTGAATGAAAAACCTGAAAAGGATGCAGTTGGTTTAAAAGAAACATTGTCTACACTTTTTAAAGGGAAATAAATTTTTCATAAAATGATGTCCATAAATATACCAAATAACGAAAAATTTGGTTTCAGTTATAACAAGAATATTCCTAAGATGTATAATATTATGTTTATTATGAGTACTAATGGAAAGTTGTCTAATGTTACTTGTTTTATGTTCAGAACATTTAGACACTATGCTTGAAATTTCTCTTTAAATATTGTCCAATAATTAAGAAACAAAAAGGTATTTCATTTAATGTTTTCTTTTAATGTTAAGATGACTAACACTTATGAATCATGGGTTCCCGAAGTATGATATTAAAATCTAATAGGTCTCAATATGGTCTACATTCTAAGGTTAGTATTTTTATTTTTTCCAACATGATTTTTCTATTTATATTATAAGATGTAGTATATCAGAAAGCATAAAACTATTTGTTTTATTTATGGATAGTGATCATGTTCTTATTTTATTTGTTAAGGGTTACTAGCATGTTATTAAATCAATATTTTCTTTTAATTTATTGCAAATATTTTTCAAATTCCTTAAATATTTTTTAAGAGATTCATCAACTCAAGGAGAGAATATATGCTTAAATTTTTTTATTATTATATTCTTTTTTATGGGTAATTTTATCAATTAAGGAGGAATTTTCCCTTAAGTGTTAAATTATGTAGCATGCTAAATTATTTAAAAAATATATTTACAATACATGTGAAAATTTTAGTTTGGGATTATGAGTTTTACCTCTCTAATTCATTGTGTGTTGAGGGAGTTTTGACTATAGATTATTGATCCACTATTTTTTAATCATATTTTTAACCTTTTGTTATGTAATTAGGTTCATTATTCAATGAATTGGTTGTTTCGATTTCTATTTTCTTATTATAAGTGGAATAATTTTCAAAAATATTTTTTGTTTATTTTTTATAAATTTCAATGTGGGGAAGAAATTAAAAGTTTGGTTTTATAATTTACAAAACGGGGGGTATTTTTAGTGTTATGTTTGGAAATTAATTTAGTTTTATTTTATTGATAAATTTAATTTTTTTGATAAATTAAAAACCTCTGTTTCAGGAAATTGAGTTTTATTGTTTTGATAAATTGAAAACCTCCTTTCATTTTTTAAATTTTCATTAAAAAAATTATTTACTTTATTTGATTTAGATTGAATAATTTTTTTAATGGAATTATAGTTTAATGTCAGTTGAATTCTATTGGAAATTGTTTAATTTTATTATGAGAATTAAATTTTAACTTTAGTTGAATAATCCCAATTTTAATATCCATCTCATTATTTAGGTCATTATAAATTGGATATTTTAATAAATTACATGTATTAAATGTTTAATTGTATAAAATTGTTTTATAAGATTTAATTTTTATTTATCATAATTATATTTAGTTTTTAATATGACTTATATTAGTTTATTACATGATCATTTGATTTAATGTTTTTATCATTTGTATTATTTTATGTACACTCTATTTAAAGGAGGACATGTTATTACATGTGTTAATTTTTTATTTTTAATAATGGTTTATTTTTTATAATAATTGTTTTGAATTTAATTATTCTTTAATTATTCTTATTAAATTCTTATTATTCATTATAATTATTTTTGTTTAAATATTATGGAAAATAATTCAATAATTAATTTATTTACCATTACATAACATGTATTTGTTCTTATTTACCCTTATTTTACTTCTATAATACCCTTACTCAACTTTATATTAACCTTATGTGAGTATTATAATCTACTCGTCACCCTTGCATAGTTTTCTATCTACCCTTATACAACACATATAAAGTTGAATTTACCCTTAAATAGAATTATATTTAACTTTATACAGCTTTGAAAACTCTTTTCATACCTTTATGTGCCTTCTATACTACCCTTACACAGTACATAAAGGATAATATTGCCTTTATGCATGCTTATATAAAACTCGTTTACCCTCACACATGTATAGAAGTACCCTTACACAACGCATAGTTACTCTTACAAAATTTAAGGAAAACTTTCATTACCCTTACACAACGTATGTAACTACCTTTATGAATCATACATAAGTTGAATATTACCCTTAAAACTATATAATATATAGTTTTCAATTACACGACATGTTAATCTACCCTTACACATAGTATATAAATTGATTCTTACCTTTATACAACATGTATAAATCATTTATTACCTTTATGCAACCATTATAAAGTACAGGTTACCCTTACACTTGGTATGAAAAATTATTTTACCTTTACGTAGCCTATATAAATTTGGAATTAACTTTATTAATTATTTTGAATTTAAATTATACCTTTATGCATGGCATGAAACATACCCTTATGCAGTTTTGAAAATATGATAATCCAATTCACTCTCTTTCAAAATATTCTTCATATATTGATTTGTTTCATGAGTTTAAAAAAATAAATTGTTTTAATCATTTTATAAATTTATATTAATGATATATAACATATGAAAAGTTATTACACATTTTTTTAAACACATTTTTTATGAAGATTGATTATGTTCCTCATCCACGCATATATTTACAACATGAAACTCAAATATTTCAAATTTATTTTTTTGAGTTGATTTTACTAGTAAATGATGTATTTCCATATTTCTTATTTCTAACCATAAAAATAAAAATCTTTTTTTTATTAAGAATTTAGGAAACGTCTACTGCAAAATTACCATTTTTCATGAAGAAATTGGAAACACCCACGTAGAGAATATTCACAGGTTTTATTTTTGAAAACTATATGTTAAAGTTTGAGGAAAAGTGGTAAATTATATGAATAGGAAGAGAAAAATATAGAAAAAACATTATATAATTTTACTCTTCTGATTTACTGAGGCATTACTAGTTACCAAAATCTTTCTTTGCTCTACATCATTTTTGAATGGATGAAGATTGTTGCTCCGCACTAGATTTTTTCATCGATATAATTCAATTTTCTAGTTAGTTTTATTTTTTTATGGAAGTGTTTTTAATTAATATTTTACACATCTTTATACCTCTATTCAAAAGGCATTTTTTAATTATCACTTGATCAAAAGGAAGTCACATACGTTTGGTCTATCCTATAAAAAAGTATAGGTTCTTCCTATTATCAAAAAATTTGGGAAAGGTTTGGTCCATCCTTAGAAAATATTAGGTTCTTACTATTATAGGAAATGGTTGGAATGATTTGGTTTCTCCAATAATATACTATGTTAAGTTTGAAACTATAAAATAATTCTTCTTATCTTGGTTTTTTAATGACTACCAGTCCTCTCACCGAGTTAGAGAGGATTAAATATTATAGTAGGTTCTCTATGAACCAAACTACTATAAAAAATTTGGTTTTCTTTTTATTTATATTTATTCTTCTAGTTAACTATTTGAACACCCAAATAATAATGAACTGGTATTTTCAGGTTTAGATATTATATCATTTTTTTATTAACATTCATTACATTACACAAACACACACCTGAGGATCGTAAAGGTGTAGTTCCTTTGGAAACTTGGAAACATAAACAACTAGTTCATAGGTTAACTACATCATCTTCCACTAATTTATTCATAACTAGAACCCTTCTTAGAATAATCATACATAATACATTTCCTTATAACCTGGGTAAAATAAACATAAGAAATGTTGAGATCAAATTCTCATTAAGGGTAAATAAGGGATATACGTAGACATAACATGCACAAAAGGGTATGAACACATTAGCATAATATTTGAAAACCATACCTTGTATATCAAATATCATAATCTAGGTTCATGGAATAAATAGTTGTATTTCATAAGACATGAATCGTTGGGGAGTCAAATATCATAAGCCATGAGAGTGTAACAATGGCATAAAACATAGAATTGTGGAATACACATAATCATAGAAAATAATTTCCTTAGTAGTTCAAGATAATTATTGAGACTATCATTGTGGAATGGGTTTACTCCAAAACCAAGTATAGTATTTAATTTTTACTCCAAAGACTATAATAGTGGATAGATTCCCTTATATAACTGGGTTCACTCCCTATTTCATTCTTATTTATATCCTGAGATATCTTTCTTTACCTAATTCATTGGAGAGAGATATGGGTCTAACCCATAGTTTGTTATAACACAACCACTTTCCCTAGTTATAACATAACCACCATAACATAATGAAAAAAAAGATAATTGTTCCAAAATATTATAGAACAATCATCATATTAAAACCCATGAAAAGAAATTGGTTTTATAAACATTTCCTCATGGCATAACCTGTAGAAAAGAAATAGGTTTTATAATCATTTTTTTATTTCATAATAGCATAACCCATGGAAAAATAAGTGGGTTTCATATTACTTTTATCATGGAATAACCCATGGGAGAGAAATGGGTTTCATAAACATCTTTTCATCATAAATATAAACTATTTATAGAATGAATAATATTTTTATCCTAGGATCATATCCCTAGTAAAGCATAAGTAACATCAAAAGATTTCATCTTAGATGGAAATTGATTTTGAAACACAACTTGGAAAATCTCCTAAGGAAAATATCCTTTCCACTTTAAAAAATATATTTTAAAAACATAAAACATTTTCAAAATAATTTTCTTTAAAAATAACCTTGTAAACTTATAAATGAATCCTTAAAATCATTTAAAACATTTCTTGAGGAAAATATATATTCAACTTTGAAAAAAAAAATTCAAACATCATATTTTTTTGAAATCATTTTATATGAAAATAACCATTTAAACATACATATTAATCATTAAAACATTGATTGGTAATGATGGTGTAAAATTCTATACATGTTATAAAAATATTCCTTCCTCATTTTTGGTAAAATTCAAGTGGGCCTTGTTTTAAAAATGATATGAAGATTCTTTTAAAAATACTTTTAAAAAATTCAAACATGGGTAAACAATCTTTAATAAATCATTTTGTGAATGTTAAAACATTTTTTAAAACATATTTAGAAAACATAGATATGTAAGATAGTAGGTTTTTACCTAAGATAGAAATAAAAAAAAATTCCTTAAAACATTATTTTGTTATCTTGAGTACATCATGAGAGAAAAATGAAAGGAAAACACATATTTTCATGAAATAACCATATTATAATAAAATTAATTTATTTATTGATAAATATATTATAATATTTCATCATCTGAAGAATAATCATAAACATTCTTTATAGACAATGAGATTGTAACATCAAACCTTTACCACTTTGGTATATTTTGAATAACAGGCCCCATAAAAGGATAACATAAAATGAACCTTTTAATACCATTTTATTAAGGATATTCAAGAAATAAATTTTAAAATTTCCAATATATAAGCCTCATAAAATAAGTTTGTTGTATATCATAACATATTTCTCAAATAAGGAAAATTGAGACAAAGTCCCTTACCGCTTCGGTGACTTTTGAACCATAAAATTAATGAAGGAGAGATCATAAAATGGATATGTAAATACCAATAATACTCAGGATAATAATAATAAAATACATTAATGGGTATTATATGCACCACATCAAATAAATAAGTGGTGAATATGGAATGTGTCCCACTAAATTAAAAATTGAGATGAAAATCCCATACCTTATGTCTTGAATTCATTTGTACACATTCAAACCTCATTTATAATAAATATAATTTTATTAAAAATATACTAATTAACAATAATTATATATATAATACCACATTTTATTTATGTTTAACCTTTTATTACCTGTTAATTAATAATACAATGTTAAAGTCACATTTCAGGAAATAATAGATTTGTTTTTCATGTAAGTTTTCATTTGTTATTTTTTTCCTCTTAATTTTATCATGGTTATATCATATAAATAATATTAAACATGATATAAATATATTATATATTAATTATATATTTATTTATATTAATCCATAAATTTTAGAGATATAAAATGAATTACATTGTTCGTGGAGATGGTAGGTCATACGTACGTATGAACACTGTTTCAATTTCCTCAGTTGATGAAAAAAATAAATTTAAATAATATATGAAATTTAAAAAATAAAATATATTTCATATTTATCACATATATTCATTAAATTTATCCCTTATTATATTTCATTTACAACATATATTAAAACATATCACATCGCTTTGTGAAGTGGTACTCAGCCGTACACACGAATGGCATTGTCGTATTCTCTGTAGAATGGAAAATAAAAAAGGTAATTATGGTAATATATTTAAATAATTATATTTGTTCTAAAAATATCATATATATACATTATATCCATCATCATACCCATCTGTGATAGGTGTTGATGGAAAACGTGTCACATCGATTCGTGAGGCGGCAGTCAGTTTTACCCATGAGTGATATTTTTCTTTCCCATTTAAGGAAAGAAGAGATGGATATATTTCATTTCCATAACATAAAAAAATCTCATTATATGAAATATAATTAGGTTATCATATCATCATGGTTTAATAATAATTTAATGAGTTTTAGGAACAAATAAAATAAAAATGCTCATTGAAAAACGATGCCTCTTCTTCAGGTAACCTCCTTGAGTTTGTAATCAAAAACATCCTATGATATATTTATGATCAAAATAAGGCTTATAGGATGATATAATTTAATTAAGTAAGCTATTTGGTCAGTTTTTTACCAAACCAAATTATTTTTGAAGTGTGAATATGAGAGGATAGGGATGGCCTTTTATAAGTGAGGTGAGTGGAACACCAATAATTTTTGAAAATAAAAAGGTGTACCCATGTTTTTCTCATTCCCAAAGGATAAAAAATGGAACATTATAAATAATAGAAGATATAAAGTCTAAATATGGAAATTTTATGGGTTTTGGACAAGTTTAGGGTTATTTTTAACCCTTATGTTTTAGGTTTAACCCCCCGATAAGCCTATTTTTACCTTAACTACGGTAAACAATTCTTACTTTTTTTACTCTTAAATATGGTAAAAAATTAAGTTGAAATTATTAGATAATATAAATTATTATTATTCTAAATATTTAATCCATTTTCCAAAATTTCACTTAAAAAGTGGTATATTTTAATTTAAAATTAAACCCGCAGTCGTGACGAGAAAGCTCTCCAAAGAGAAATTTTTTAAAATTTTTAAAAAAATTTATATCAAAATTAAATATGAAAATGGTTAAAATTACATAAATTAGATTAATAGATATATAATATAACGATTTTTAATTTTAAAAAAATAAAACAAAAATGACCCTTATAAATTCTTTAAAAGAAAATAATGTTTTCAATAAAAACTTCTATTTTTCACTATTCATTGAAAAATTAGTCTTTCTAAAAAATACCAAAATTTAACCCTAGTATAATTTTGATATGATGAATTAAAAAATAAATTTTATTTTTTAAAATTTATTTTATAAAAGTTTCAAAAATAATTTATTATTGTTCACAAAAATAAATAAATAAATTATTTTTATAAAATAGTGTTTTCAAAACATATAAAGACTTTATAGAAAATTAAGTACTTTTTTATCAATGTGTTTTCTTTATATAAAAAAATTATAATTAATATTTAAAATTTTTTTAATTATATTCATTCTATCAAGTTTAATTTCTAGTTAATAACAGTCATGTTTAAATAATAATATTAATATTTTTTCATTATTCACTAAAACTTACTGTTGTGTGTAATGAAAGCTATCAAATAAATTTAATTAATTAAAAAAATCATAAAAAATTATGGTGTTACGTTATACCCCCCCCCCCCACCAATTAATTTAATACTCTAAATTACATCACTTTGGTACAAACAAATGAGGATACTTCTACCTCATTACATCCTCAGGTTCCCACATAACTTCCTCGAACTGGTGGCTTCACCAGAAAACTTTGACCTGGTGAGTGGTATTATTTCATAGAAAATTATCTATAAAATCCATAATATCCACCAGTGTTTCCTCATAAGAAAAACCATGCCCTATGTTTATGACTTATAAGTATATTACGTGTGAATGGTTAGGTATGTACTTCTTTAGGAGAGATACATGGAACACATCATGGACTTGAGAGATGTTTGATGGAAGCCCCAACTGATGGGAAACCATCCCGATATGATCAAGAATTTCAAAGGTACAGATATACCTATGGATTAGTTTCCATTTCCTCATAAACCTTGTAACATTATTATATAGAGAAACACCTTATCACTAACTTCAAATTCCAGATCACACCAACGATTATCAAAATAACCTTTTTGTCAAGTTTGTGCTGCCCTTATGTGTTTTTGAATGGATCTAACCTTCTATTCCATTTCTTCAAGTATATTAGGTCCTAATAGCTTTCTTTCTCTAACATTATTCTTGAATTTTGGATCTATATACTTCTTTCTATAGAGGGCTTCATAAGAATCCATCTAAATACTCATGTTAAAGCTATTATTGTATGAAAACTCAACTAGAGGAAGGTATTGACCCCAAAAACTTTTGAAATCCATTGAAAAGATATAAACATATCCTCTAGGGTTTGAATTGTTTTCTTAGATTGACCATATTTCAAAGGATATAAATAGTGTTGAAAACCAACTTTGTTTCAAGAGCTTGCTGAAGACTTCTATAGAACATTGAGGAAAACCTTGGATCCTGGTCAGATACAATTTATTTTTTTATTCCATGAAACATTACAAATTCCTTAATTTATATCTTGGAAATATAATATTGCGATAAATATTCTTATATCACAATTAAGTGTGCTAAATTTTTAATTTGATCAACTTCAACCCATATAGAAGTATGCCCTTTAGACATTTTAGGGATTTCGATCACAAAATCCATAGTGATGTTTTCTCATTTCCATTCTGGTATTAGTAATGGATGTAATATCCCCTTATAATTTTTTCTCTCAACCGTAACTTGCTAATATACCATGTACTAAGATACAAACTATGTAAAATATCTATTCATTCCATCCCACTAGAAATACTCTTTCAAATATCTATACATCTTTATGTTTCTAGGATGAATAAAGAATTAATAACTATGATCTTCCTCTAACAAGTCCTTTAAATTTGGTACAGATGGAATGCATACATGGTTCCTAAACATTCCATCATGATCAAGGTTAAACTCAAGAACATTTATAACCTTCTTTTTTATCTCTATATCTTTCTTCTATACCTATTTAATATTCAATTGGATCGATGGTTCAAAATTCATTTGAGCAATATAATATTTATCCCACTTCCTTTATGATTTCTAGATCCATCCATGTAAATTCAGAAATATTGGAGCTTTTATAATCCTCATCATGGATAATCTGACATGATCTTTTTGACTCAAAGCATCTTCCACCTTGTTTTCTTTCCAAAGGTGGTAACGTATTGATCATTCATAATATATAATCATCTCTAACCATATTATCTATCTCATATTCAACTCCTTCTATGTGAATATATACTTTAAAATTTTTTGATTAGTATATATATATCACACTGTTCTCTATAAATATAATTCCTCTATATATTTAATTAAAAAAATACCACTACTAACTCCAAATCATGATTTGGGTAATTTTCCTAATAAAACATAAATGTTCATAAGGCATAATCTATAAACATTTCATTATGAATAATAACATATCCCAATACCTTATTGGATTCATCAAGATAGATTGAAAACTCTTATCCTTGATAGGGTAATATAATCATAGGTATGCTGACTAATCTTCTCTTACATTCCTTGAAATTTCCATCATACTCATCTATCTCAAGGAACTTGGATCCCATCTGAGTTAAATTGGTTATTAGATTATATATACATGATAAATATTCTACAAACCATCGATAATATCCATCCAAACCTAGAAAACTTTGGATCTCAATCACTTTTTTTAGTATGGGACAACTTTCAATAGCCTCCTTCTTTTATGGATCCACAGATATGCCCTCTCTTGAGATTATATGATCCAAAAATGTAACTTATTTCAGCCAAAATTCACACTTTGTAAATTTTGTATATAACTTATCTTTTCTCAAGTTCTTAGGTATAATACTCATGTGATCTTCATACTCTTCCTTTCTATTTGAATATATAAGAATATCTTCTATAAATACTACCAAAAATTGACCAAGGTATTCTATAAAGACTATATTAATTAAATCCATGAATATAGTGGGGGAATTTGTAAGACCGAATGGAATCACTATATATTCATAGTGTATATTCCATGTATAGAATGTTTTCATGGGAATATCCTCCCTCTTGACCCTTGATTTATGATATCAAGAATGAATTTTAGTCTTAGAAAAGTATTGATCTCCACATAGTTGATCAAACAAGTTATAAATATGGGGTAGAGGATACTTTTTCTTGATTTTGATATTTTTCAACTGATGATAATTAATCAAATGCGTCACCAATCCATATTTCTTGTTCATAATGAGATTAGGTTCACCCAATGTGACATGCTTAGATGAATGAATCCCTTGTCAATATTCTCCTAAAGTTTCTTCTTTAATTCCTATAACTCAATCAGGGGATTCTATAAAGACCCTTTGAAATAGGTTTGGAACTTGGTGTTAGTTATATTCATAACTCAACTTTATGTGTTTTGGTGGAATACTAGGAAACAATTCTGGAAAGGCATCAACAAACTCCCACACAATCTTCATATCATCGATGTTGAGTTTCTTCCAAAACACATAATATAAACTCCCTTTGGAATATTAATCAAAACCCATAAAATAGAGGTTGGTTTGGGATATCAAATAGTACTTCCCATCCTTGAAAATTAATGTGGTATTTATGTAAATAAATCAAATCCATTCCTAATATAACATAAAATTCAACCATAGGAAAAATGAAAAGATTTACAAGAAGAAAATTCCCACAAACATAAACCAGATAGGACTTATATACTTGAGATGTGATCATTGTACCATTAGGGTTTTTCATAGTTAATTCTACATCTAATAATTTTGGTGTCATTTTGATACCCTTATAAAATTCTTCATATATGAAAATTTTGTATATATAGAGAAAAATGAGACATCAACGGTTCTATAGTGGATGGTAAGTGTACCTTTCACAATGTCATTATCGCAACCATTGTCAGAAATAGTTATTACATGATATTTCCCCTTATCCATTGACTTAAGAGGTTACTAAGATCGATCACCATCATTTATCTTTAGATTTGAGCACTGGTTAGTATAGTTTTCATACTCCTTATATTTGAAACACTATAGTGTATTTGGAGAATTATGTGGATATTTCTCTCTATTCTCATCATTAGATAACTTTTTACCATCACTTTGGTAGTCTATTTCTCAATGAAATTCCTTACCACACTTAAAACAGTTACTAGTTCCCTTAATATAATTACCTCTATGTTTCTTCCTTCACTTTGAGCATAAAGGAAATATCATCTTCTTCTCTCCATGATTTTTATATTTTACTTTGAATTCCATCTTTCTCTTCTTATCAAAACCTTGATATTGATACATAACTCCAACCTCCATTTAAACCTTGATATCACATCAAACAATCTATTCATAATTAATAAAGTATATTATGAATAAAGCCATTTCGATACTTGGTTTTAACCACTGAATTATTGATCAACCTTTCTTTCAGGTTAGATGATAATACCAGAAGTGTACCTTATAAGTCTTGAAATGTTTTCCTCATAGGTGCCAATAGATTCATCATCCTTTTAATTTATCTCAAAGAACTCCTTCTCCATCCTTGTATAAAGAATCCAAGGAAAGTAATTTTTAAAATATAATTTCATTAACTCATCACACTACATGGAGTCAATTTCATTTTGTTGACTCATATTATTGATAATATTCCATCATTGATCTTCTTCACCTTCTAAATAGTAGACAACAAAAATGACTTTCTCATGCATCAAACACTGAAGGATGGAAAATATATTTTTATTGGTGCTGATCTATTTCTCAGCAACTACTGGATTAGAATACCCACCGAAAGAAGGATGATATTATCTCAAGAAGGACTCAAAAAATGATGTTCCCTCCTTTTCTCATTTGTAATTACAATGTGATTCACATATTGAAAATTTTGTATGAGCATAGAAATGATATTTTTCATTCCAAATCCCATATCATTTATTTTCTCAAGAGTAAAATAATTTTATTACCCATCACATTCATCATTAACATGAATTTCATCGGGTTCTATCCATCGACTAAATCCAAAAATCATAGTGTTAGTAACACTAATTGTAGTGTAAAACCACATGGTTAAGAAAAATAATTTTGGATATCTAAATAAAGAAAATTTATTTTAAATCTATAAAAACTCAAGTTTAACCTAGGTCATCCATAATCACCATCTGTTCAAGTCCTTCATGATGGTTCATAAATAAAATGTGATTTAACTAAAGCATATCCCCTAGGATTGTCAAACTAGGTGTGCAAAAAGGTCCATTTTCATTTACAAGGAAACACATGATTCAATCCCTACATGCCTTTTAAGATATATTATCCCAAGGTAAATATGTGGCAAAACCACATATACTTATAGTATCTAGATAGATAATTTCAAGGTAAACCACATAATCTCTTCCTTACCAAAACATTAGGATGTCACCCTATAATTAGGATTATCCTAAGGGTTATTACTAAACGTTTTCTCATCCTAGTATCCAATGGTTAACTAAACCTATCATCTGATTCCTACTTTAATGACTTTGGATTTTTATACATATATATAACATCATTTTTTTTTATTAATAGTCATTACATTACAGAAACATACACCTGATGATCGTAAAGTTATAGTGCCTTTAAAAACATGGAAACATAAAAAATCGGTTCATAGGTAAATTAAATCATCTACCACTAAGTTATTCATAACTAGCACCCTTATTATATAAATCATACATAATAAATTTATTTATAACTTGGGAAAAATAAACATAATAAAGGGTGATCTCAAATGTTCAATAATGGTAAACAAAGGAGATACAAAAATATAACATGAGCATAAGAGTTTAAGAATATTATCATAACATTTGAAAACCATAACCTACATATCAAAGATCATAATATTGGGCCATGGAATAAATATTTTTAGTTAATGATAAATGAATCATAATTTAATCAAATAATATGATCCATGAGAGCATAAAAATAGAATAAGACATGGAATTGTGGTGTACACATAAGCATTGAAAATAATTTCCTTAGTATTTAAAGTCTCATTGTCAATAATATTATAGTCTAATGGGTTTACTCCCAAATCTATCATAGTATTCAAGGTTCACTCCCAATACAATCATAGTGGATAGAGTTCCTTACTGGATTGGGTTCACTCTCCATTATAGTTCTATTTATCTCATGAGATATCAATATTTACCCTATGCATTGGATTGAGATATAGATATCATCTGTATTTTATTATAACAAAACCCATGTCCTTGGTTATAAGGTAACCACCATCAATTAATAAAAACCATACATAAGTGTTAAATGAGATCATAAAACATTCATCATATCAAAACTGATGAAAGGAAATGGGTTTCATAAACATTTCATCATATCATAAACTATGTAAAAGAAACAACTTTAATAATAATTTCATCATAGAATTACCCATAGAAGAATAAGCGGGTTTCATAACCATTTTATCATGGTATAACCCTTGGGATAGAAATGGGTTTTATAAACATATTTTCATCATAAATATAAACCATTAAGATAATTAATAATAATGGTATCTTTGGATCATATCCCCATTAATGTATAATTAACATCAAATGAGTTTATCTTAGATGAAAAATGATTTGAAAGAACACTTGGAACATTTCTTTAGTAAAATAGCCTTTACACTATAAAAAAACATTTCAAAACATAAAAAACTTTCAAAATCCTTTTCTTTTAAAATAACCTTGGAAACATATAAAAGAATCTTTTAAAATCAAAAAAAATATTTATTGGGGAAAATATCCTTCCCACATTGAGAAAAAATAAAACATAAAAAAAATAAAAAATACTTTTCTTTGAAAATAAACTTTGAAAATTACAAAGGAATATTTAAAACATTGAGTTTTCATGACAATGGAAAATTTCATACACATTAAAACAAATATTCCATTCAAATTTGCAGTAAAATCCAAACTAGCCTTATTTTAAAAAACACATGAAGATTACTTTTAAACACTTTATAAAAATTCAAACATGGGTAAAAATGATTTAATAAATATTCTATGTAATGTTAAAACATTTTTGGAAAAAAATTATAAAAAATGGATATGGGAGAAAACGGTCTTTCGATTGAAGATAGAGATAAAGATGATTTTTCCTTAAAAATTTATTTTTAGATATTCAGAATATTAAGAGAGGAAAATGAAAGGTTAATATTTATTTTCATGAAATAAATATATGATAATAAAATTCATGAATTTATTTATAAATATATCATAATATTTAATCCTCAAAAGAATAATCATAAATAATCTCGATAAATAATGATATTGGAACATCAAACCTTTACCACTTTGGTATCTTTTGAATCATAAGCCCCATCAAAGGATAAAATAAAATGAACCATTGAATATCATGATAAAAATAATATTAATGATATAAAATTTCAAAGGAGAAGTATATACACCTCATAAAATAATATGGGTTCATATCATAATATATGTCTCAAAGAACAAAAATTGAGACAAAAATCTCTTACTGCTTTTGTAACTTTTGAACAATAAACCCCATGAAGTAGAGATCATAAAATGAATATTTAAATACCAATAATTTTCAGGTTAATAATCATAAAATACATTCATGGTAAGTATATACATCACATAAAATAAATATTTGGTAAATAAGGAATGTGTCTCAAAGAAGTAAAAAAGTGAGATGAAAATCTCTTACCTTAAGTCTTGACTTCCCTCATACACATTCAAAAATCATGTATATTAAATATAATTTTATTATAAATCTATTGAATAACCATAAATATATATATCATACCATATATTATTTACTTATGACCTTTTATTACCCATTTATTAACAATTCAATATTAAAGTCATGTTTGAGGTAATAATTGCTTTGTTTTTCGTATATGTTATTATTTTTTTATTTTGTTCCTATTAATTTTATCCTATTTACATAATATAAAAAGTTTTAACCAGTATATAAATATCATATATATTAAATATATATTTATTTATATTAATCCGTAAATGATATATATAGAAAATGAAATATATCGTTCATGGATATGGTAGATCGTACGTATGCATGAACGTTGATTCCATTTCCACAAAAGATGAAGAAAAATAAATATAAATAATATATTACCATTATATAATCATATATATGTCATATATATCACATATATTCATTAAATATATCCCTTATTACCTTTTTTGAAAAACATAAGTGAAAAATGGATCGTAATGCTTCGTGAGGTGGTAATTTATCGTATGCACAAACTACGTTATCATATTCTCTATGTAATGGAAAGTAAAAAAAGGAATATATGATAATATATTTATATAAGTATATTTATGTTACAAATAATATATATATATAGTATATCCATTATCATACCCAACTGTGATAGGTGTTGATGGAAAACGTGTCACATTGGTTCGTGAGGCTGTAGTCCACCACACACATGAGCGACGTCACTATTTCTCATTTTAGGAAATATGATATGTATCTAGGTAATGAACTTAACATAAAAATATCTTAGTATATTTAAGATACCAATTTTATTCTAATAGCATGGTTTAATACTAATTGAAGGAGGTGGAGTAATAAGTAAAATAAAAATGCTCATTGAAGAATGTTATCTCTTCTTCAAGTAACCTCCTTGGGTTTGCACCGAAAACCTTCTTAGGAATGGTTTATGATCAAAATAAGGATTATAGGATGATATAAGGTAATTAATTAACTTATTTGGTCTGGTATTGTCTGAACCAAATGGTATTGGAAGTGTGAAGAAGATATGATAGGGGGTTACCTTTTATAAGTGAGGTAAGTGGTACACTTGTAATTTTTTAAAAGAAAAAGGTGTACCCATATTTATCTCATGCCAAAAGGAACAAAAATGGATCATTCTAGATTATAGAAGATATATAGTCAAAATATTTCCAAAAAAATGGTTTTTGTATAACTTTTTTTCATTTGTAACTCTAGTCCTTTTTGTTTAACCCCTAGTAATCCCATTTTTACCTAAACTGTGGTAAACAATTTTTACATTTTTTACTATTCATAATGGTAAAAAATTAAGTTAAAGTTTGTTAGGACCAATAGGGGACTATATACCCTGAAAGGGGAGGTGAATCAGGGTATGAATATTCTTTTCTAAATTATTCATACCCCACTAGATCTTGACCTCTTTATTATGAGGGTCAATTTGTTTGCACTCATGTGTTTATGATGATCACTTATTTTTGTCTTTATCTGATGATGATGATTTGAATGGAATGTAGGGAAGCAACAAGGTAGACATAGATATTTTTACATGGTTCACCCTCACTGGGCTATGTCCAAGGAGCATACAGCAGCAATGTGCCGCTGTATCAAATCCACTAAAGCTCACTGATAATAGTGTTCAGGCTAGATCACTTCTATGCCCAGGATCACTGCCTTTACAATGTTTAGGGTTAGCTCACTACTTTCCCAAGGGTCACTCCCTATTTCTCCCTCACTGGCTCACTACCTATAGAAAGGATAACCTTTTTCCCCTTCCTATACTCACTGCACTTGGAAAGGATCCACTCACATTTTATAGACTTGTAGGTCTCTCCATTTCCATGAATACATGCATTCTCAACTGTTGATAGATGCTCTATTAAAGTCCAAATTTCATCCACTGATGAATACCCCTTTTCCTCTGACCACTAGGCAACACACTTTGGAAATACCTTCTCTAAGCACCCTACTTCGTGAGGCTTCCAATTTCGTGAAGCTCAAACAAGACTTTGTGAAGTTCCTGCCTTTTCATGAAGCTCAATCCTTTGCAAAGTTTAGGCCATCGCAAAGCTCAAGTCTTCACAGAGCAACTTCCCTCATAGAGCTCACTAAGAAAACACAAAGATCGCAACTTTTATGGAGCTAGATTAGCCACCACGAAGCTCTTCTTTCGCGAAGCACACTTCCTTCTTGAACCACCTTCTCGATTAGAGAGCAAAATATTTTCTTCGAAAACTCTCTCTTACTCTTAAGGGGGTCGAGGCCTATTTATAGGCGATTCCACAAACCCTCGAACCTTCCATGTGAAGTCAACACCACGTTATCTCAAATCAAACAGCTTTGAAATTTTCACCTAAATACTTTCAAAATCGCAAAGCCCCATGGCCATTTTCTGATTGTAGAGCTCGTCGTAATCACGGAGCATTCCCTCAATTACTTTGTGCCACTACTGCGAAGCTCCCTCACATTTCCCTTCAACTCTGCTGTTTGCGAAGCTCTTCATAATCAAGAAGAATAATCATCAATATTTTTCATGTCTTCGAGAAATCCAATCCATGAATCCTTTCTTTGTGAAACTCATACCTTTTCCATATTTAAATTAGATCCTTAAGGAAATCCATATTTCGCGATGCTCACCAAACTCCAAATTTCACACTCCAAAAATTTGGCTTACACTGGGAAACGACACCACCTTGTATCTGTTCTTTTGTACCGCCTCTAGGTCATTTGTTCCTTTGTCTTGGTTCTTTGTGAACATGGATTGTCAACAACATCTTTAGAACTCGACAATTAACCATGGAAACCTGCATTGTCAACAAACACAAGCAACCCAAAAATACTACAATGATGCCTTGAGAGATTTTTTCCTAAAAAATTATTATATAATATAAATTATTATTATTCTAAATATTTAAGACATTTTTCTATATTTAATTCACATAATTGAAACTTTTTAATTTAAAATTAAACTTGCATTCGTGATGAGAAAGCGGTTTTCCAAAGAGAAAATTTTAAAAAGTTTAAGAAGTTTTTATATCAAAATTCAGTATGAAAATGATTCCAATGACCTAAATTGGATTAATAAATATATAATTGAACTAATTTTAGTTTTAAACCCATTTTAAAAGAAAAAATAACCTTAAATTATTTAATTGAAAAGGATCTTTTAAATAAATACCAGTATTTTTCACTGTTCATGGAAAAATTAATCTTTTCATAAAAATCCCAAAACCTCTCCCTAGGATAAATTTTATACGATGAATTAAAAAATTGATTCTTATTTTGTGAAATTAATTTTCTAAAATTTTAAAAAAATATTTTATTTTTATTCACAAAAATAAATTAAAAAAACATTTTTTTGATGAAATAGTATTTTCAAAACATATAAAGACTTTACAGAAAATTAAGTACTTTTTTATAAATATGTTTATTTATATAAAAACTTTATAATTAATATTTAAATTTTTTCATTCTTATTCATTCCTCTAATTTTAATGAATATTTCATAATGGTCATGTTTAAATAATAATATTAATAATTTTTCATGGTTCGTTAAAACTTGATGTTGCATGTAATGTAAGCTATAGATAAAATTTAATTATTTTGAACAAAAATAAATTCATAAAAACTCAGGTTATTACACCACTCACAAAATATACTGTTGGGTTTTAATTAATAATATTCTTATAATTGTATGATTAATTCTAAAATTGTTAGAAGGACCCCCCCCCCCCCCCCCTCTAGTCCATCTTGTTATTGATAACTCCACCCAATATAGAAAAATACACATTCATCCATGCTATAAAAAAATAAACTATGTAGGTAATAGATCACATACCAAACTAAATAGATCACACAGTGGCCCAATCATATAAAAAATAAAATAAAAAAACTAATAGACTCTAATATAAAGACTTGAGCCTTTCTAAGAGCCTATCTCTGAATCCCATCATGAAACTAAAACATGATCATCAGTACAACCAATAATTAGAATGAAATATCTAGAATAAGTTTGAAAATACACCATAGTTTATATACAAGGTTTGAGAATAAATCTTAGTAGGCCACCGCCAATGGTTTCCTTAATATACACCATGATATTCCAGTGTATACATAAGAAACTAAATAAAGTAGTAAAACACAGTATGAAAGAAACCATGTTAGGTTTTTTGTGTGCTAACCAAACAACCATAACCTCCAAAATAATATACTTCATCTAATTTCAAGAATTATTTTTTCTATTCCATGGTTTTTTATAACATGGTACATTGTGGCTCTAAAATAAGTCACAAATATTACCCTCTACAGAACACTCCATTATACTATAACACATTTATAATAACACCATGCTCAAAGGTATATTTTAAAATTTATTTTTGGTATTATAAGATTTAATTTATGATTTTTTTTTAATTTAATTTTGAGTTATATAAGATGTAAAAGGATTTTGCGAGAATAGGTAGGGATGATTAAACAAAATTTTCACTGAAACATACCACCAGATCTTCGATGGAAGCTACTAGTAGTATTGTGGCTTGGGGTAGCTATAAGTGATTCCAATAAGAACCCATTGGCAAAAAATGATACCCTGGTGGGCCACTAGAACATTGTTAGATCCTGACCATAAGTTCATTTCCTTCGATGAAATTTTTAATGAGGAATTATTATAATTTAATGGTCATGGGATTTTTTAAATTTAAATTTAATTCCCAATCCATTAAGCCATTAATTTAAAAAAATATTCTCTAATTATTATCTCACTAATTATATCTTCTTGATATGATTTCTTATTCAATTCTAGTTAGATCTATGATCAGATAGTTGTATTGTATTTGTCTTAATATGGTCTTTAAAATCCATATATATTTTTGTGAAGAAATAGAGGATTTGTTTCTAAATAATTCTATTTATACTTATATACTTATAATTTAGTGAATTTAAAAATCATTGGTGTTTGAGGATGAATCATAGGTCTATTATTGGTGTGGATTATTCATCTATTTTGAGGTAGGTAACCTCTTGTAGTCTTTGGAATTTAATTATGTTATTTTATATGAATTATGCACTCCCCCTGTGACTTAATGATTTATCTGAGATTAATGTTGTGAAAAACAATTTCAATTGATTAAAAATAATTTTATATGAAGGCTTAAGTTATAAACCTATTTTATAAAAAAAAAATTGGGGTAGTAAATAAGATATTACATGTGTTAAATATTAATTTAATATTAAAAATTAAAGAAAAATTCTTAAATTTTATTCTATCATTGTTAGAGGAATTAATAATGATCTGTTATGGGTATAAATTACTGTTTTAGTGATGTTTAGATTTGGTAATGTAATATTGTATACTATATAAATTCATACAATTATTGTATGAATTATATTTAATTGTTGTTAATTAATTAGTGTATAATATATTTGTTTGTCTCAGGTTATAATACTTAAACAAATGTATTTTTTTATGAAAATACATATAGAATTCGAATAAACGCATAATAGTGAATCTGAGGAAATGTTTTATGGTTTGTTGATTTTTATGATGAAATTTTTGAATTGAAAAATGATGTGGTTGTGATAAAAATTATATTCGGGTTAATGTGATGGGGAATAAAGTGCATAATTTTTTGTTAATGATTAATTAAGTGTATTTAAGTGATTTAAATAATAATTTTTATATAAAATTAATTTCTAATAAATTTTATAAAAATTATTTAATGGTGTGTTGGAATTAAAAGTGATTTCATGTGTGTTTGTGAAATAGATGAGTTATAGGGGATGATATTTGAATTTTTGTGTGGAAATTAAAGCTATTATTGATGTATTTTGACATAAATATTTTTTTTGAAAGTTCCATATAGTTGGATACTTATAGGGAGGCGTGGGTTAGGTTGTGATATATGATGATGATATATAAGCCATAGGTCTTACTAGGCCTTGTGTTAGGACTAGGAATTAATGTTCCAAGATTTTAGCATATGATGGATATGATTCATGTTTTTGGATTCTTTATTCCTTGGTTGATATCAGGATGTCAAAGATGGTATAATCTTTTTTGGGTGACTTGGTTAGAAAATAATACTTAAACTACATGTTGTAAATTGTTGTGGAAATTCCATGAGTCTTGGTGATAGAATAGGTTGTCATATGAAGAAAATATAGAATAAAATAATAAGAATAAGATCTCATAGGATGAAAATATTTATGTGGTTTAGGAATAATACCTAGATCCATGAAGCGTAGGAATCACTTCATAATGAAATATAAGAGCACAATTACAAGTATGTCTCAGATTTTCTCACAAACACATAAACCCTAACCCGAAATGATCTAATTTGGAGGACGAAGAACTATTCAACCAACCACATAGAAATTACATTATGATATAGTGAAAGGCGGATGGAAGTCCACACTACTACAGTGTTTCAGCCACCTAAGTCCAAGCTGCTACAGTGTCCAATGTCAAGAAGTCTACAGAGCTACAATATTGTTGTCTTCAAATTCCAAGATGTTATAGTGTCTAGTGGCAAGAAGTTTATGAATTTATGGCATGGTTCATAGTATGGGCCGAAAGCATTCAGCATAATATCATCCAAAATGGATTGGGATATACTAATCCAAAAATCTCCCACTTAAAGCCTAATTTTCTACATTAACTTACTTTTATTCCACTGACTTAGGAAAATTAATTAATCTAAGATCCTCTTCTTCTTCACTCAACAGTGAATGCTTCCATTCACATCTTCAATTTCAAGATAATGATTCATGAAATAATAGTTGTTTCCCCTTTTTTACTCCCATTGTTTCCTCTCTTATTCTTCCTCTCATCCTCCATTAATCATTGGAGACCAACAGAGGAACAATGGTGCCTCAACTTTCGTATTACTATCAACTTCATCAATAAATATTCTGGATTTTTTGTTGCACAAATATTCTGCAATGTCAAAAACTCATCTGATATAAAGACTCTGATAAAATAGTTTTTCAACTGAGTGTTCTTTATCCAAGCACAAAATACTATGATATTTTCAAGATGTATGGAACTTTGATATTCATAATGTAATAAGTTTTCCTCTCACTTTATTCCCATCTTATCCAAGAAGTTCTTCAGCCTAACCATCTCCTTTCCAACTTATGTTATAACAATGTACTCTACCTATATGGTGGATAAATATATAATCTTCTACAATTGTGATATCTAGCTTACTAAAATTCCTCCAAAAGTAAATACATAACCTATGGTACTCCTTATATCAACATCACCACAAAGGTCAATATCCACATAACCTTTTAATGAATTTACTTTCCCAAAGCACATTGATACTTCCTTATTTCCCTTCAGATACCTCAGTATCCACTTCATAGCTTCCCAATGTTTTTTTCCAGGGTTATCCATGTACATGTGCCCAAATACCTCTGCATGAGAAATGTCAGGTTGAGTACAGACCATGGAATACCTCAGGCTTCCAATAGATGATGTGTATGGAACCTTTTCCATATACTCAACCACTTTTTCCATCTTCAGTTATTACTCCTCTAATAATTTTAAATGGCCTTCTAGGGGAATAAAAACCAACTTTTCTTCCAACATACTGAATCTTATCAAAACATTTCTAATATAGTCAACATGTGATTACAACAATGTTCCTACTGCATGGTGTCTCTTTATATTTATCCCTAAAATATTTCTATCTTCTTCAAGATCTTTTATCTTAAACTCCTCATCCAACTGCCTTTTCAGCTCATCAATCCTCTACAAACATGATCCTACAATGATCATGTCATCCACATATAGAAGAAATTTAATATATTCATCCCCAAATAATTTAATGTATTAGCATTGATCCAAGCCACATAGTTTTTATGCATTTTTAGTCGGGAATGAATCAAAAATAATTCCACTTCCAAGGTGTCTACTTTAACCCATATAAGCTCTTTTGGAGTTTTCACACCAGGCCTTCATTCCCAGAATCAATGTATCCTTCTCTATGTTGTATATAGACTTCCTCCTCTAGATCTCGATGAATAAAAGCGGTCATCAAAAACAATTCCACTTCCAAGGTGTCTACTTTAACCCATATAAGCTCTTTTGGAGTTTTCACACCAGGCCTTCATTCCCAGAATCAATGTATCCTTCTGTATATTGTATATAGACTTCCTCCTCTAGATATCGATGAATAAAAGTGGTCTTAACATCAAAAAGTTAGAGGAATAAATATTTTGATTCAAAAATAATGATAACTACATTATTGGTTGTAAGCTTCACTATAGGAGAGATGATTTCAATGAAGTCCACACCTTCCTTCTGTTGAAATTCTTTCACCACTAGACTTTCCTTGTACCTCCTATTTCTATAATGTTATTCCTTGACTCAGTATACCCATTTTATCTGTAATTATATTTTTCCTTATTGCAGAGGTGTTAACTCCCAAGTTTTTTTGTCATGCACTGAGGAAATATCCTCCTTTATAACCAGCTCCCACTTTCTCAACTCCATCAATTGTATTGCCTCTTAAAAACATTATGGATCTCCACCATCATTCAATAACAAATAATATAAGGATGGTGAATACCTCTGCACAAGAATTTTTACCCTTTTTTATCTCCTCAATTCCACTTGAGGGGTAGGATTCACTGGTTTTTGAATCACATAATAAGGCAATCCTTCAAGCTCAACTTGATTATGTCACTCTGATTATTTATTCCCATTAACAAATTTAGAAGCATGAAGGTCCGTGTACTTGATAGATTCATTAAATACCATTTTTTGGCTCTTTATTTCAATATGTTTAAGATCATACCAAAATCGATAAGCAAACTCCGAAGAACCATAGCAAATAAAGAAACATGGTTTAGATTTAGCATCAAGATTTTCCATTCCATCACTATCAATATGTACATATGTTAAAATACCAAAGACCCATAAATATGCAAGTCTTACCTATTCTCCAAACTAGAGCTCCTCAAGTATACATACTCCTATCAGTACATATGGAATCCTTTTGATTATATATACTTCCATGTTCACTGCATCATCCCATAAAATCTTGGGTAACCCTGATGCATCCCCATGCTCCCGGCACATTCATTCAATGTTCTATTCATCCTTTCTTCCACACCGTTATTTTGTGGTGTTTTAGAAATAGTCTTATCCCACTAAATTCCATTATTTTCATAAAATTATCTAAACTCATTACTATCATACTCTCTACTACTATCAGACCTCAAACATTTATACTTTGTTCCTGACTCATTCTCCACCATAGTCTTCCAATTCTAAAACACCTTAAACACATCATATTTATTTTTCATAAATCAAACCCATACCTTTCTTATTGATTCATCGATAAATGTCACATAATATTGTGACCCTACAAGTGGATGTACTAATGTAGGACTCTAAACATAAGTGTGCACCAGGTGTATCTTCCTTGCCTTTGATGTTCTTCCTCCTTTCACAAAAGGCACCTTCTTCTAATTTTCAAAGATAAAATCTTTACATAGGTCAAATCCATTGACTTTATATCTAGTAGAAATCATTTTTTTTTCAACACCTTCGTCCCCTTATAACTCCTGTGACCTAGCCTATAGGGCCACAATTGTGAATCTCTGGCAGCGTTTATTGATGAAACCAAGTCTATGAATGTTTCTGTCATGTTGTAGAAGGTACTATTATTTTCTCCCTGAGCTATGAACATGGATACCTTGGTGATATTCCATAACCCACCAGTGAACATGGTGTTAAAACCTACATAATAAATCTATCTGATAGAAATAATATTTCTTCTTAGTCCAGGGATATACCTCACATTTTTTAGAACCAGCAAACTCTAACTTTTTGTCTTGAATCATGAATCACCCTTCCCCATGATCTGAAAAGGTTTATCATTGGTAATATGTACCTTTTCAAAACATCTAGAAACATAATTGTTCATGAAACCCTACTTCGACATGGAATAGAAAGATTCCCCTAAGTCTAAAATACAAGACTCCATTGGTATATCCATGCTCAATATTTGTACATCATCAGTTCCTTCATATGTTATGTTTGCTAAACTGGTTTCAGGTTTCATTAATTTATTTATGCACTCCTTAATATTTCCTTTATTCCCAAAAATCCAGTAGGTAGGACCAACCCTTTTCCTTATATCAGATACTTTCTCTTGACTTTGATCATCCTATGTGATTGTATCACTATGTATATCTTCCTATTCCTTAAACCTTCATAGCAGAACCAGAGAATCTATCTGATTGTCATCTTAGAATATCTTCACTGAGGATCAGGTGCCACACACCCTTTAGAACCAGCTTTGTATTCCCCAAAGAACTTCTCATAACTATTATAGTTTCTTCCCAACTTTCAAGTAACAAATATAATAAAACTAGTGAACATACCTCATCATCAAGCATAATATCCACTGATGTCAACTGACTTATCATGGTGTTAAATTCATTGATGTGATCTATAAAAATCCTCCCTTAAACCATTTTCAAGATGAACAATTATCACATCAAGTACACTTTGTTTGATTTTGAAAGATCCTCATACATGTGCATAGGATATTTTATTATCCAAACTGTTATCTTCTCCTCTATGATATTGAACACCATATTGTTTTCCAATGTAAGTTTCATAACTCCTAGAACTCATCAATCCAGAAACTCCTACTCCATATACTCCACGTTCATTTGATTTAAACCCTAAATCAGAAAGTGATGATTCTTCTGGAAAATATATACCTTGATTTTCATCCTCTAGTAATTGAATTCAGTTCAATAGAAGTGATTGATATTCACCTTGGTTTCTTCTATGTCCATAGTTCAATTAGGGAAATCTAAACTCAATTTCTAATACCAGTTTTTGCAAAAACACTGAGATTCATAGCGACAGAACAAATTTTCATTTGAATAAAATATAGAGTAAAATAATAAGAATAATATATCATAGGATATAAAGATTTACATCATTTATGAATAATCTCTACATCCATGGAGAGATATAATAAATTCACTATGAAATCCAATATCCCAATTACAAGTAGATCTCATAGTTTCTCACACACAAAGAAACCCTAGCCCAAAATGAGCTAATAAGGACGACGAAGCATTTTTTCAACAACTACATAGAAATTAGGATTTTCTATAGTGAAAGGTATATGTAATTCCACACTAATACATTGTTGTGGTCACCCAAGTCCAAATTGCTACAATGGACAGTGGAAAGATGTCTATGGAGCTACAGTACTTCTATCTCTAAATTATGAGCTATTATAGTAGTGATTCAAAAGTCTGCACTACTATAGTTCCCTGTTGGTGAATATTGTAGGTCATAAGCATTCATCCCAACATCATCCAAAACAAATCGGGCTATACAAATTCAACATAAATGATATTGTTAAATTATTTAATATCTTAAAAACTTTTATTTATGATCAAATTAAACTCTAAGTAATTTTTTTATTGTGTTGGTTTCTACTAAGGATTTATTATAAATCATTGTATATACACACCACATGTGCATATAAATTATAGGCATTATGTTCCAGGTAAAGGAGTGAGGCCTCAGTAATTGGGTGATGATGTTTGTAGACATCTTGGATCAATTTTTATATGTATATAGAGTCGTGTATAGGTGCTATCTACACCTTTTTTTTGTTTCTTATTTCTATTTTATTGTTCATGGAATGGTATTTTGGATTTAATATGAGGTTTGTTTTTAATTTATAATATATATGGGCATCTAAGGGATGTTATCTTAGGTTTATTGATTATACTATATTTTTTACACTACTATTTTTACTATATTTTTTTATTTTAGTTTTTTTATGGACTATTAAATGGTAAATCACTCCCCCAAGTGATATCTTTTGACCCTTGGTTCTAGTTACCAATCTCTATTGATCAGGGAGTGAATTTAAGCCATGTGTCATTTTTCCTTAGATGCATAGTCATGTTAGGTACGGATGTTACAGAATGGTATCAATGCCAGTTTTTTTATGATTGATATCCAGTGAATTGGTAGATTAGAAAATTAGGATTTGGGACTTAATATGGATGTAGTGTGTGTGTTTGTGGATAGCATACCCATAGTATAAGTACAAGTTACTTGGGATGCATATGATTGTAATTATTTGATTTATAAAAGATATTTTTGTGAAATACACTCACTCTAGTTGATGGTGAGTAATGGGAAATTCATATATCATTTTGGCACATAGAAATATGACATATGTGCATTTGTATATGTTTTTGATTGATTTGTGATTTCTTTTAGTTAAATTATTGAATTATTAATAAAATAATTAATGCTATAATAAATGGGTTGTTATAAATAGATTAGTTAACTGAAATATATAAGATGAATTTAATTATGAGATTTTATTAGTTTGGTTTAATTAATTACTTTTTGATTAGGTGTAGAAAATGATGCATGGTGTGTCATTCATTGAAAATTTTGAAGTTGAATGCTAACTATTTTGTTGATTTTTATAGAATCATGGAACCAAAAAATTGATCTAAAGAGACTCATCATAGGGAGGTTGATAAATAGTTTTTTGATGAGGGGAATATAGAAGGGGAGTTCAAGAATGTTCCTCTCATGGGAGATAATAAGAATCTAGTGAAGAAAAATATTTTTTGGAGTCATATTAAGATGATTCATAATTTGGGAGGGAGACCACATTAAGAGGTAATGGTGGTGTATGATTTGGTTTGAGATTTTTAGTGCAGTATCCTCCTATATTTTAGGGTAGTGTTGGGAATTTTAGATATTGAGAGTGGTTCGATGAGATTGATAAAATCATTAAGCAATTTAATTCACCTAAGGGTACAAAATTGGATATTTATTTATTTATGCTTGAGGGACCATCTTGATGATAGTGGGATATTTTAGTTGAGGTTGTAACATCTTATGTTGCTATAGGTCAGTGGACTTGGAAAAAATAAGATTGTATGGGATTGGATATGAGGATGTTTTTCAATTTGAGTGTTTACTTTAAATTTAGAATATGAATGATAAAATAGATGATGGTTTTATATAAGGTTATAGTTTAATGTAAAGTTTTTAATTTGAATTTTTATGTTTAGGAATTAATTTGGGAATTATTTTATATAGATTTTGTTGTTTAGAAGGAAGTATAAGAATTGTATGTGTATGTGATAAATTTGATAATATGGAGTTGGACTATACTGGGAAGCTAATAACTGGATTTTGGTACGTAATGAGTAGCTATAAGGATCAAAAAAATTGTGAAAAAATGACAAATGGTTTACCAAGTACCTGGTGGGATTGTACTAGGTACCCGTTTAAGCTATCCAAAAGCCGAAGGAAGTCCTTGAGTTATTACCATGTACCTGGTGACCATCCATTGGGTTTCTGGTGAACACCTTAACTATACTTTTAAATTTTTTAATAAAAATAATTATTTTTAAAAAATTATTAAAAATATCACCTCCCCTCTTTTCCACTCAACCAGAACATCCCTACCCCCTCACTTTCTCATTTATCTCATCCTACCTATCCCTTTTAATCCGCTCATAGTGTCATCTCTTGTTTGATCTAAACTTTATATAAATCAAGATTCTTCCCTCAAGTAGGATTAGGTAATCCTATAATGTCCCTAAAAAAGTTCTCTCTCACGTGACCAATACGGGTCTCTATGAGACCTCAAGTGTGTCTCCCCATATATAAGAGGCTACCAACTAGTAGTGAGGGTTTAATAACTATATAGGGGATATTATACCCTCTAGTAAAGAATGTAAATTACAACAAAAATATGATAAAAAACAATACAATCAACTCTAGAAGATAAACATGAAAATTCCAAATCAATACAATATAATCAAACTATGTAATTTCATGTTGAATGTCATACTATATATCATACAAGAAACCAAATAAAAGAAATATTCCAAAAAATTACTCCTAAAACCAATCATGAACCACATGCTTGGTACCATATTAAAACTCTAGTCCCAACTAAAAAAATAAACCAATCAAGCACAGGGCCCCTTTCCTTTTTCTTGACTTGCATCCATGAAGTCTTCCCAAGTACCAAACGATTCCCTAACAATGTGTGAGTAAAGATTAGTAGGACAACAATAGTGGTGTATAAAAAACTCTAGCCTGAGTAATATTTCATGTTAGCATATGATAAATAAGGAATTAATTATAATATAAGTAAAGAGAATATAAATAAACTTTTGACCCCGGAGTTCCAGGTTAACACCCAGGGTCAGCCATACTTCTTACAGTACGATGTCAAATTCTCTATCCATGCCAACAATTGGGACTAGTACTAGCATTCATAATATTCATATATGAAAGCATCATGTACAACAGTCCCAAGGTGAATTCCCATTCCAGAGTATAAATGTATATTAAATTTACAATGTACCCAAGAAATATTCTCATGCTAAAGTTTAATTACATATTCAATTCAAAAAAAAACCAAAGGAAATTCCCAATCTAGGGGTTAATTATGTATTCAGTACATAATAGTCCTAAGGAAAATTTCAATGCCATGGTCCAATCATAATTCAAGGTGTTAATTCAATACCAAAATTCCAAAGTATGACAAATGTGTCAAATATAGGTCATTATGACCAGTCAATATTCCATTTAATTCTAATTACTATTCAATATTTCAACTCATGACAACTATTAGTCAATAGGCCTATATTTCATTACAAAAACAAGTAATTGTACCATTTTCTAACCAATTTTGTGTTATTTATGTCTAATATTTAACTTACAATTCAATATAATACCATATTACAAATTCTAAACCCCTATGGTGATAATAGTATACACAGTTTGATCTAAGGATCAACCAATAGTTTAATAAATTAGTTTCAAGAACACTAGGTTTGTGTAATGATGATTTCCTACCTAGGTTCAAGTATAGTACACCTAACGGGTGCCTAAAAGTATATGGTCTCAAACACCAATAGACTCAATGTGATTTTTGTAAGGTCTAGGTAAATGGATTGAGGCAATACAAGTGATTAACAATTGAAGTAAGTCATGTACATGGTGTTGTGGCATGATCGCACATATTACATATACGAAAAAACAAAATTAGACCATAGGGAGATGTTTTAGACCACCAACCTTGAAATCAAAAAAGTGGAATTCCAAGAATCAAGGGCCTAAATCAAAGTGAAACACAAAAAAAAACCCAAGTATATTGATATATCTACCACATCTGGGCTGGAAGAAGAAGAATCATGTAGAAAAAGATAGGAATTCATAATTTTCAAGAAAAACGTATCAAATTTAGGTTTCTGGATTGAAAAAATCATCATGTATCAAAGGAAAACAATTTATAAGTCAAGGAATCCTTGAATAAACCTTCATGGTCACTAATATCAAATTAGCGTTGCATGGTAGGGTTAGGAAACATAAATGGTTATATGAGGAAATTATGTGGATAGCCCCACATAAAAATCATGTTAGACCACACCAGATATCCAAGGCATTCTTGTATCCTTACTGGGATACTTTCCCATCCACTGAATAGCTGGTGGACTCCACTAGCTAACCAGTGGCACTATAGTAGCTCCTCTGTCACTTTCTACTACTAGCCTTCATCAATTCCACCCCTCTGAGACACCTAATAACCTATGAGGTACCTTTTAGATCAGGAAGGATTCTCGGTTATATAATTTAAATAGATTAATAGAAAATTAAAATAGAGGTGCACCTAGATATGGGATAGGGTCTTATAAACTTTCCATCATATAATGTTTTGTCTCTGAGTAGTATTCCCATGAATCACTGAGAGATATCAGTGAACAACTTGGTCCATCGTGCCCACATATCTGAATCCCATGCCTAGCTCTCCTCCTAAACATTCCCATATTTCCACTACACTTACATTAGGGAAGCATTATTTCCTGGGAGATTCTTATCATAATGGTCTATGATACAGATCGGATACTCCTAAAAGGATGCATCAACATCAAGCTAAACATCATCAACATCTATCACGTGAAATGGATCGGGGTGATATATCTAAAGTTGTGACACATGAAACACATCGTCCATGGAATTGTAGAACTATGGAAGATCCAATCAATACACCATTGGACTAATCCTCTCCATAATCTCAAATGTCATGAAAAACTTGGGTGTTATATTCCTCTATTTATGAATATGGTGTTTCCCTATCCTAGGAAATAGCAAAAAAATACATGGTGACCAAACTCTAGTTCTAGAGGTTTTCTTTGATGGTCAGCATATGATATATGAATTATCTACCAGTTTCTAATCACTTTATGATCAATAGAACCTTCTCATATGTATCATGTACAAGACTAGGTCTAACAAGTTCTGACTCACCCACCTCTAGTTAGAAAAAAGAAAACCGACATGGTATTTTGTATAAATCCTTGAAAGGAACCATTTGGATCGATTCCTAGAAGCTATTATTATAGAAAAATGCAATGAGAGTCAGATTTTTCTCCTAAGAACCACCAAATTCTAGAACATAGGCTCACAACATGTCCACTATAATCTAAATCATCCATTTATATTGGTATCCTATCATAGGGTGATAGGTTTTTCTCAGAATAATTTTTGATCCTAGCACCTTTTTCAGTCCCTATGAAAAATGTAATATAAAATGAGGATCTTGTTTCGATATGATTCTCTATGGAAGACCATGCAACCCAAATACCTCCCATGTAGGTTTCGGGCACAGCGGAAGCACGTTGGTGGGTTTTCCCAACTTTGATTTTAGCGTTAAACAACGTTCAATCCGAGATTCGTCACGATATAAAATGCCAGATCTTCAGAATGGAACGAAGAACAAAAAAGAAAAGAAGTGTCCCAAAACCATTGAGATAGGATCATCATATGTTGGTTATAATTAATTTAATTAATTCACAAGAATTACCTCGGGGGAATTCTTTCTTCGTCAATGTCTCCGGTCACGATCCTGTGATACATCATTGCATCATAGAATCCGAGTATAGGATTCCTCTAGCAGTGATCCACATGTGCTCCAGATATCTCTAGATGTCGCCGAAGGGATATCCAGGTGCTAGCGTGGAAGAACCTTCACTTGCGATGTCTGCCTTCGACTGCCATGATCCAGTGGAGGATCTCGCTCTCGTAACTTGAGGGTGTTCTTGGTGGAAAGGGAATTCACTCTTGGCTTGAGAGTATTTCCAAATCCATTGTGCACAACAAAAAATGGCTCTACAAAGGTGTTGGGGTTGTGAGGATATTTATAATCGGTTTTGAGGTTAATAGAGTTATGAAAATAAATATACACGTTATGCGTTTTATTTATTTCATTAACTCTTATTGAAAACCCCCATGTCGAATCGTTAATTCCTTAACATGCGCCCACGCAGATTATAATAAATATCATTTAATAAAACAATATTATATCCTGAAAATCCCAACTGGAAAACTACACGGCGTGTAATAATTAATACACGGTGTGTACTTGTTTTCCATAAAACTACACGGTGTGTATATTTAATATACACAGCGTGTAGTTTTATTTTCCATTTTTCTCCACCACATTTATTAGACCTTGAGCAATGGCTATTTATTTCTTAAATAAATGTAACTGAATTACTCGCTAATAATTATATTATTTCACCCACAATATATTCTCTCGAATAACTAGTGTCGAAATAAATGTGATCAGGCATCCTTAAATAATTATTAAACCACAGTCGGGAATAATATTTATTTAACTTGTTAAATTAATATTTAACTGAGATACATGGACACACTTAGTGTGTGACCCTCTAGGCCTCTTTCTCAGTGGCATTAGGCGGAGCCTGCATAAAATCCAAGGTTAGCGTCTAGCAACACGCCAAGGCACCCATAGAGAAAGAAGTTAACGCCGCAATGACATGTCATCTCCTACGAACGCTTACCATGTAATATAATCCCTTTGTCTCAATATCTCTAATCAAGCGAGTTTCATGCTAGTGCCATCAACCCACATGCTCTATTATTCTTTCTTTGACTTCCCGGAATTGAACTCGCCCGTACCTTACCATGGCCATGGATTTATTTAGGCTATATTAATTCCATAAAAGGGCCTGAGATATCTACTTCCATTATGGAACAGAAGGGACAAATACTTTTTTGCATTATCTATTAATGCAGTATTACTCGTGACACACCCAACGTATCCTACCTCACTGCGAACAGTGTGTCGTCATAGTTTTCGTCAATACATCTAAGTGAGCGAGTTGTACTACCCATTAATAATAATCTTAAAGTCTAAGGACCAAGACACACGTCCGTAGATAGGAACATCCAATGACACTATGAAATGTGGATTTCCTACTGGAAGGTCTCGTTCTCATAATATCCTCCTAGATATTACCAAGGGTGCACACCATGATAATGTGCCTCAAATTTTTATGAGTCCTCACCTCTAATGACCTATATTATTTGTGTCCCTCAAATAACATCATCCGGCCATAGAACATATATTCAAGAACAGTGTTATGGTACTTCCGGGTTCCCATCATAGCAGGGATCTGCTATGACCCTTTAATGAAACAGTTGTCCTTAGGACATTATCACATGCATTGTCACGTGGAAGAAAAAACAAGATGTGATAAGGCTTTTATTAATGAATAAAGTACAAAGTAGTTGGTTCTAGGCCACCAACTCCAACAGACTCCCACTTGGACTAGAGACAACTGCTAATAGCCTTTAACCCACTAGCTCTCACGTGATATTCATGCTTCTGTTAAGATAGGCCTTTAGTCATGGGGTCCTCCATGTTCTCTTCTGTGGACACTCTGCTAACAGCAACTTCACCCCTCTGATAGAAATCCCTCAAGAGGTGATACTTTCGGATTATGTGCTTTGTCCGTTGATGTGACCTTGGTTCTTTTTCAAGATCCACCGTTGTAGTATTATCACAATATAATGTAATGGGATCTTTACTTCTAGGCACCACATCAAGATCCTAGAAAAATTTCCGAATCCAGACAGCTTCTTTGGCTACATCAGAAGCTGCTATATACTCAGACTCCACTGTAGAATTGGTGACAACTGGCTGCTTTGAACTCTTCCATCTCACAGCTCTTCCATTGAGACAGAAAACATATCCAGATTTCGACTTTAGATCATTCTAATATGTCTGAAAACCAGCATCAACATTCCCTCTGATGAAAATCTCCTCGTCTCCTCCATACACTAGGAACATATCCTTAATTCTTCTTAGATACTTAAGGATAGTCTTAACAGCAGTCCAATGTTTTTCCCCTGGATCTTCTTGATATCTTCCTACCATGCTTAGTGCATAGGAAACATCAAGCCTGGTACATAACATGGCATACATGATGGATCTGATAGCTGAGGCGTATGGGATCTTGCTCATCCTATCTTTCTCTTATTGTGTCTGAGGACACATTTTCTTAGAAAGATGTAAGCCATGTGACACTGGAACCAATCCTCTTTTGGATTGTTCCATACTAAATATCTTTAGTATCTGGTCAATGTATGTATCCTGAACTAGTCCAAGTAACCTCTTGGATCTATCACGAATGATATTGATCCCTAGATTGTAGGCTGCTTCACCTAAATCTTTCATGGGGAATCACTTGTTCAACCAGTCCTTAACTGACTGTAAGGCTGGTACGTCATTTCCAATAAGCAATATGTCATCAACATATACTACTAGGATAATGACCACATTCCCATTAACCCTCTTATAAACATATGGCTCACATTCATTCTTAATGAAACCAAATTCCCTTATGGCTTCATCAAATTGAATGTTCCATGACCTGGATGCTTGCTTCAATCCGTAAATGGATTTCTGCAACTTGAAAACCCGTTTGGATTCACCTGGTGTCACAAACCCTTCTGGTTGTGTCATATAGACATCTTCCTGAAGGTTCTAATTAAGGAATGATGTTTTTACATCCATATTCCAAATCTCATAGTCATGGTAAGTTGCTATGGAAAGTATGATTCTTATGGATTTAAACATGGAAACTGGCGAGAAGGTTTCATCATAGTCAATTCCTTGATGCTGTCTGAATCCTTTAGCCACTAGCCTTTCTTTATAGGTGCTAACTTGACCTTCCATGTCCAACTTTCTCTTGAATACCCATTTTCATCCAACAGGCTTTACATCAACTGGATCATCGACCAGAACCCAAACTTGGTTCTGATACATGGAATCCATCTCAAAATTCATAGCTTCTAGCCATCTTGCAGCTTCTGAGCTTTATACTGCTTCCTTGTATGAGAGAGGCTCATCATTGTCCAACAATAATGATTCACCATCCTCGGTGACTAGGAAACCAAATCTCTCTGGTTCCCTTACCTCTCTTGAGCTCCTACGGAGTACTTGTGTTTCTGGAACCTCCTCCACGGGGACATGTGGAACTTGTTCATGTACCAACTCTTGTGTATCTTGAGCATCAACTTCATTGAAGTCAATCTTTCTCCCACTATCCTTATTGGTGATGTTCTCCCTCTCAAGAAAGAAGGCTTGTCTGGTGACAGTCACTTTCTTGTCTTGAGGGTTATATAGGTAATATCCTTTCGTTTCCTTGGGATATCCTATAAAGATACACTTCGTGCCCCGGGGTGCTAGTTTGTTTCCTGAGAAGGCCTTAACAAATGTCTCACATCCCCATACACATGTATGCGACAAAATGGGTTTCTTTCCACTACATAACTCATATGGAATTCTATTTACTTCCTTAGTTGGTACTTGGTTTAATGTGTATGTTGCAGTTTGTAATGCATATCCCCGAAAGGATAATAGAAGATCTGCATGACTCATCATCGACATCACCATGTACAACAAGGTGTGGTTCCTCATTTCACTAACACCATTCCACTGTGGTGTATAAGGAGGAGTGATCTGAGATAGAATCCTAGACTCCCGTAGAAGATCGATGAACTCTTGGTTTAGATATTCTCCACCTCGATCCGATCGAAGCTTCTTTATCTTCTTACCAAGTTGATTCTCTACTTCATTCTTGAATTCCTTAAATTTATCTAAGGCTTCTAACTTATACCTCATTATGTAGACAAATCTGTATCTACTTAAATCATCAGTAAAAGTAATGAAGTAAGAATATCCACCTCTAGCTTCTACTGGAAATGGTCCACATACATTCATGTGTACCAATCCTAGAAGCTCTATTGTAACGACCCAATCTTTTTGAGTAGTATATTAACTTACTCTTATTGATTTAATAAGATTTTAATGGTTAATGCAGAAAGAGGAGTCGATGGCTTCATCCAGTAGACTCGACCCTTATGAAGCCCACTTATCAGAGCTTGGGAAGGAGGTAGCATCTGTGGGCTTCGCTTTGGACCAAGCCCAAGCCGAACTCCAGCGTGTCAAGCTTGAACGGAAACGCATGCGGGAGAAGTTCAAGTTAGTAGAGATTACTACTAGGGCAATTTTATCTGAGCCTCCCTCAGATTATCTCACCATAGCACACCTTACACTTAGGTCTTATGCCGGTGTTATAAGGGGCTATGTGACGAGACCCTAGCTTCCTTGTGTAATCCTTTTGGGTGAATAAATTGAGATTTCTTCCTTTAGTGATGTTTGTGAAATTTCAAATGTCTAGATAATTTTAGAATTTATTTTATTGATGAATTTCAAAAAAAGGATATTTTAAAATAATTATGAAAACCCTAAATAACTAATGATGTGTAATGATTTTCAAAAAATGGTCTTCTACAAAAGTGTTCAGTAAGGAATTTGGAGTCTAATAAGATCAACTTAATTTTTAATGAATAGTAAATTATGAATAGTGATTTTACGCTTAGGATTAGTAATGTGACCAAATGGATTAGTAATTTCACTCAAAGAAAGTTTTAATATAATTCAGACACCTAGATTCAGTAATGTGATTCAATAAAATGGGTAAATAACGGTTTCATAAATTATTAATCAAGTATTAGTTTTTTCGGATGAATAGTGTTTTTTTAATTAAAAATTTAATTAAAAATTATTAGAAAATTATTTTTATAAAAAGGACTTTATTTTTGAACTCAGAGCATCGATATTATGTTAAGGTAATTTTTGGGGATTTTTCTGAAAAAAATGAATTTTCGATGAATAGTGTTTTTATTTAAAAATTAAATTAAAAATATTTAGAAAAATATTTTTAAAAAATGGATTTCATTTTTGAAATTAGAGCATTGATATTTGGTTGAGGTGAAATTTTGGGATTATTCTGAGAAAGTTGAATTTTCAGTGAATAGTAAAATTACAGTTTTAGGGTTTCGGTATGTTTAATGACATCATAATGGTGTCATGATGATGTCATGAGATCTTTTGAGGGTTGTCCGGCCAAGGGTGATGAATTATTGTTTTGGGGGCCCCATGTGGCCTAACTCATTGATAAATGCCAAGGGAGAGCACATGGGTTTGAGAAAAGCACATGTGAGGTGTCCCTTGGCCATTAATGCCTTGTCCCCTCACTTTCCCTATAAATACCCACCCTTTCCTCCTTGGGTTTTCACTCCCAACTCTCCCCCAACGAATTTCTGGTCTTCTTACCTTCCAAGGAGTCCTCCCAAGGTTCCCCCAAGCCCTCAAGGTCCAATCCTTTGAGTTTCAAGAGTCACGTTTTAAGGTAAGGGATCCGACCCCTCTCTTTCTTTTCATGTAACCTCCTTTATGTCATTCCTTTTATACTCCATGTTTTTATGTGAGAGGATGTTCTTTTATATTACTCTTACTGCCCTTTCATGTTTATATGATGAGAGATCCCCTCTTACTCTCATCATTTCGTTTTATGAAAGTTTAAGTGACGTCGTTAGGCTGCCGAATGTTTAAGTGATTCTTTCACCCTTCTCATTTTTCAAGTTCGATTTTCATGTCAAATCTTTCAAGTCTCTTTTTATTATGTTGGGGTATTATCTCTATATCTATCATACTGATCTCTTATGATCATATGATGAGAGACCCTATTTTATTTGTTCAATTCATTTTTATTGAAGCTTAAGTGACGCCGTTAGGCTGCCGAATTGTCATAAGAGAAATCAAATTTTTGTCTTCCTTCCATGTTTTTCATTTCAAATGGTATGTCCTTAAAATTGCATCACCATGTCCATATATACTTCTTATTCTGTCCCTCTACTATTTTATGGGTCAATTATGATTGTTCGACCCATGTTCCCTCTCTTTTTAAAGTTTTCTAAAACCTTGTAACATAGCCGTTATGCTGCAGAATTTTCGTCTCAAAATGCCTCTCTTTTCTCAAAATTATTTTATGTTATAAAGTGAATACTCAAATCTCCTATTTCTACAGGGGTATTCACATATATATGAAAATGTTCTATTTTAAATTCTGGGATTTACATACATGATACCCGCTTTCCCTTTCCGTGGGTTTAAAGTAATGTAAAGATCGCGTCTTTAAAGCGGTTTTTAAAACGCTATGATTATGAAATGAAACCCATTTATTTTATGCTATATGGGTTATTTATGAAATTTTGATGATGATATATGTGGATCACATGATAATAAAGGCAAATTTAAGGGTGCTCCCTGATAGCGCTCCAATGCATTGGGTAAAGACTTAATCTCTAGAGATGACCATTTTAACGACGCCTTGGTGAATAACCTTGGTAATTTTTAACGACACCTTGGGGATGGACCTTGGTGAAACGAAACGATTGTAAATATTAAATGTTGCAGCCACATCTTCAAGTTATGAAAAATGTTATTTTTATTATGATGTATCTCATGATTTCTTTCTCATGCCTTAAAGTTCTTTTCGTGTCCTTATTGAAGTATCTCAAGTTCACTTGTAAAATGTTCCTCTTGTTTCCCTTACTGGGCCTTCTGCTCACCCTTTCTTTTGATGTATGTCCCCAGGTTATGAGATGCATAATGAACATAGGATGAACTAAAGGAGAATCCTTTCAAGTGTTTAAGAAGAATGTTTTATGTTTTTTTTATGTATTATGATCCTTTTTTCCAAGACACTAAACCTTAACGATCCTCAGTTTTGTGTAATGTAATGAAAGTTTATGTTATAAAAAGATGGGATGTTATAGTTGGTATCAAAGGATGGTTTAGTTATTTGTGGAAATTAGGATATAAAAACATTAGGAAGAACCCTATAGAAAAGTTTAAATATAGTAAAACTTCCTGGTATTTTGGTAAGTATTGAGTAAGTGGTTTATCAAACAAATACATCCCTGTCTGGATACGAGCAGGTAGAGGCGGCTCTGGCACAGATGTACATAGGGGTAAAACCCGAAAACACCGCTTTGAGCTAGACTCGAACGGGAACTGGTGCACGATAACGGGCCTTGCTGCACTCTTGGTTACGACACTCCTGGGGGATATGTTTGGTTAATCACAAGCTTTTTATGAATCATTATGAAGGAATTATAGAAAAGTGTAATTGTCTAAGCATGAAGTCTTAGTTAAAAGATTCATAAATGAAATAAGTTTCTTACTAAGGTTTTATTCTTTTAGAAAATGGCGGGCAATAGGAGGAATCGTGCCGATGGTGACCGCAATGCACCATGTGCTGACGGCCCTCCAATGGAAGCCGGAATGGAAACATTCATGAGAATGATGAACCAACTGACTCAAGTTATGAGTAATAACTTGAATCAAGCTGAGAGGCCGACCTCACCACGAAGGGAACAACACTCTGTTGAGTCCTTCATGCGTCAACGACCGTCAACCTTTAGTGGATCTACTGACCCATTGGTTGCGGAAAAATGGATAAGCTCCATTGAAAAGATCTTTTCTGTACTTCATTGTTCGGAACAAGAAAAAGTCACCCTTGCTGTTTACCGCCTAGAGGGAGAAGCTGATCAGTGGTGGTCACTGATCAAAAACAAGAAGCCACGAGGAGAGATAGAAGCTATGGAGTGGGAAGAATTTCGGGGAATTTTCCTTAACAAGTATTTCCCTCGTTCCATGAGAACGAGAATAGAGAAAGAGTTTCTCGAGCTGAAGCAGAAGGAGAACGAATCTGTCGGAAGCTACGAGATGAACTTCACAAGGCTTTCCCGTTATACCTCAAGCTTTGTCATGGACCCTAATGGGAAGGTTGATAGATTCTTTGGAGGACTACGACCTCATCTGTTGAAGAATCTAGCCAACAGGGACTATGATAGCTATGAAGAAATAGTTCGAAGTGCTATGAAAGTCGAGCTGGAGTTTGGCGAGACACAGTGGTCTCATAAGCCAAATGAAAAGAAGAGATCGTTGGAGCCCAGTTTAGGGAAGTCTTTTGATCAGGGAAGAGGTTGAAAGCAAATGCAACTTACCACATGCAATAAATGTGGGAAGAATCATCTGGGGAACTGCTTGAACGGAAGTGGCAAGTGCTACAAGTGTGGAAGAGGAGGCCATATTGCTCGGAATTGTCATAGTGAGGTGAAGCCTCAGCTTCCCAACACTAACGACAGAGGAAAGATGGTTCTGGCCCTACCCGAAGTCACATGCTTCAAGTGTGGACAGCTTGGGCACTTTGCTAACCAATGTCCAAATCTGAGGGCGGTGGAGGGGAATCACCATCAGCCTCAGGAGAGGCCAAGGGAGCAAGGTCGTGCTTTCGCTATCACAACAACTGAAGTTGAAGTTCCAAACGATGTGGTAGCAGGTACTCTTGTCGTCCTCTCAAAACTAGCGAGTACTTTATTTGATTCTGGTTTCACGCATTCCTTTATTTCCTCCAAGTTTGCAAGGAATATAGAATCAATCACCGAACTGCTAGAGGTAGAGTTGTTAGTCAAGACTCCAAGTGGGATTATCCATGCATCAACAGTGTTTAGAGACTCTAGTGTTTACTTTAGTGAGCACAATCTTATCGCAAATCTAGTAGTCATTCACATGTTGGAATTCGACGTTATACTAGGGATGGACTGGATCTCAAAGTATAATGCTAAGATCAAATGCAGAAGTAAGGAAATCTCAGTAGTCTTGAATGAACGACCTACAGTTATCTTCCAAGGAGAGATATCCCGAACCGATCCCTATCTAGAAGCACATCCTATAGCTTTCTTTATGGAGTTAATCGGTGATGATGAAGAAGGAAGAGGGAGCATACAAATAGAAGATGTTCCGATTGTTCAGGAATACATGGATGTATTTCTTGAGGAGTTGCCTGGACCTCCCCCAGAAAGAGAGGTAGAGTTCTCCATTGAACTCGTACCTGGGTCTCAACCGATATCAAAGACTCCGTATAGAATGGCAAATGTGGAGCTAGAAGAGCTAAAGAAACAACTCCAAGACTTGTTGGAGAAGGGGTTTATCCGACCGAGTGTGTCTCCTTGGGGGGCACCAGTTCTCTTTGTGAAGAAGAAGGATGGATCAATGCGGCTATGCATTGATTATAGAGAACTGAACGGGATCACAGTGAAGAACAGATACCCTCTTCCAAGAATTGATGATTTATTTGACCAACTTCGTGGGGCTCAATTCTTCTCTAAGATTGACCTTCGATCTGGTTATCATCAACTGAGGGTGAAGAAGGAAGATATTCCAAAGACTGCCTTCCGATCAAGATATGGGAATTATGAGTTTACTGTTATGCCCTTCGGCTTGACTAATGCTCCTGCTATTTTCATGGATTTGATGAATAGAGTATTTAGGGACTACCTTGATAACTTTGTGGTAGTTTTTATTGATGATATTTTGATATATTCAAAAAGTCATGAGGAGCATGAAGATCATCTAAGCGTTATATTGAAAACTCTGCGGAAGGAGAGGCTCTTTGGGAAGTTCAGCAAGTGTGAGTTTTGGTTACAACAAGTGGCTTTCTTGGGGCACATCGTAACCAATGAAGGAATCTTTGTTGACCCTGCAAAGACAATGGTTGTGGAGGAGTGGCCTCAACCCACAACAGTAACTGAGATTCGTAGTTTCCTTGGTTTAGCAGGATATTATAGGAGGTTTGTGAAAAACTTTTCACGGCTTTCTAATCCACTAACCAAGTTGACTCGAAAAGGGGTTAAGTTCATCTGGAAAAAGGAATGTGAGGAAAGTTTCCAAGAGCTGAAGAAGAGATTGGTTACTGCACCTGTGTTAGCACTACCCTCTATTGGAGAAGGATTCGTTATTTTTAGCGATGCATCTCTGAAAGGGCTTGGGTGCGTCCTCATGCAAAGTGACAAGGTAATTGCTTATGCATCTCGACAGTTGAAGATTCATGAGCAGAATTATCCTACGCATGATCTAGAGCTGGCGGCAGTTGTTTTTGCTCTAAAGATATGGAGGCACTATCTTTATGGGGAGAAATGTGATATATACACTGACCACCAAAGTCTAAAGTATATTTTCACACAGAAAGAATTGAACATGAGACAAAGGAGATGGTTGGAGCTTATTAAAGACTATGATTGTTCAATTCATTATCACCCGGGAAGAGCAAACAAAGTCGCGGATGCATTAAGCAGGAAAGATCCTGTTGTTTTGGCAACAATGAGGATCTTAGGAGATCCCTTGATTAAAGATCTAGTAAAACTGGACATGGGAATTATAAGGAAAGGGACATCATCAACCCTATTCCAAATGATTTCTCAACCTTCATTACTAGAGAGGATCAAGAAGGCTCAAAAAGAAGATCCTTTTCTGCAGGAGAAGTTTGAGGCTGTAAAGGATGGGAAGTTCCCTGATTTCAATATTGATCAAGAAGGTGTATTGAAATTTCGTACAAGACTATGTGTTCCATCTATTCTGGAGATAAAGAAAGAATTGATGGATGAAGCTCATAGCTCTACATTCTCTATACACCCGGGAAGCACTAAGATGTATAGAGACCTTCGTGATCATTATTGGTGGGATAACATGAAGAGGGAGATTGCTGATTTCACTACAAGGTGCCTGGTGTGTCAGCAAGTAAAGGCAGAAAGACAACTTCCTAAGGGGGTATTACAACCGCTACCCATACCAGTATGGAAGTGGGATAATATCACCATGGACTTTGTAACTGGTCTCCCAAAAACATCCAAAGGAAACAATGCGATATGGGTTATTGTGGACCGTCTCACCAAGACAGCCCATTTTATCTCTATTCGGGAAGATTTCTCTCTGGATCAGCTTTCCAAGATATACGTTAAGGAAGTGGTAAGGCTGCATGGGGTACCACTATCCATCGTATCTGATCGTGACCCAAGATTCACATAAAAATTCTGGAGAAGTCTTCAACATGCTCTGAATACTGAATTGAATTTTAGTACGGCCTATCATCCTCAAACTGATGGCCAATCTGAAAGGACTATTCAGACACTCGAAGACATGTTGAGATTATGCTCAATGGAATTTAAAGGTGGATGGGATCAACACCTCCCATTAGTTGAGTTCTCCTATAACAACAGCTTCCATTCGAGTATTCAGATGGCACCCTATGAAGCTCTATATGGAAAGCGGTGTAGAACTCCTACTTGTTGGGATGAAACTGGTGAGAGGAAGCTTCTTGGGCCTGATCTCGTGCAATAAATGACGGAACAATTTCATGCCATCCAACAACACATAAAGGCTGCTCAGAGTCGGCAGAAGAGCTATGCTGACAATCGTCGAAGGGACTTGGAGTTTGGTGTTGGTGACAAAGTCTTCCTTCGAATTTCTCCATGGAAGAGAGTCATGCGGTTTGGGAAGAAAGGGAAGCTCAGCCCTAGGTACATTGGCCCCTATGAAATCCTTGATCGCATAGGAGCAGTGGCCTATCGTCTAGTACTTCCACCGAACCTAGCTCAAGTTCATGATGTCTTCCATGTATCTCTCTTGAGGAAGTACATACCCGACCCTTCGCATGTACTGAACCCAGAGGTGGTACAACTTGAACATGACCTCTCTTATGAGGAGCAGCCAGTGGAGATCTTGGACCGTAGAGACAAGGTCCTACGAAACAAGACTACCCACCTTGTGAAAGTGTTGTGGAGGAATCACAAATATGAAGAAGCGACTTGGGAGCCTGAGGAAACAATGAAGCAAAAGTACCCTCACCTTTTCGACTAGGCCTCAAGTGTAAATTTCGGGGACGAAATTTCTTAAGGGGGGAAGAATGTAACGACCCAATCTTTTTGAGTAGTATATTAACTTACTCTTATTGATTTAATAAGATGTTAATGGTTAATGCAGAAAGAGGAGTCGATGGCTTCATCCAGTAGACTCGACCCTTATGAAGCCCACTTATCAGAGCTTGGGAAGGAGGTAACATCTGTGGGCTTCGCTTTGGACCAAGCCCAAGCCGAACTCCAGCGTGTCAAGCTTGAACGGAAACACCTGCGGGAGAAGTTCAAGTTAGTAGAGATTACTACTAGGGCAATGTTATCTGAGCCTCCCTCAGATTCTCTCACCATAGCACACCTTACACTTAGGTCTTATGCCGGTGTTATAAGGGGCTATGTGACGAGACCCTAGCTTCCTTGTGTAATCCTTTTGGGTGAATAAAATGAGATTTCTTCCTTTAGTGATGTTTGTGAAATTTCAAATGTATAGATAATTTTAGAATTTATTTTATTGATGAATTTCGAAAAAAGGATATTTTAAAATAATTATGAAAACCCTAAATAACTAATGATGTGTAATGATTTTCAAAAAATGGTCTTCTACAAAAGTGTTCAGTAAGGAATTTGGAGTCTAATAAGATCAACTTAATTTTTAATGAATAGTAAATTATGAATAGTGATTTTACGCTTAGGATTAGTAATGTGACCAAATGGATTAGTAATTTCACTCAAAGAAAGTTTTAATATAATTCAGACACCTAGATTCAGTAATGTGATTCAATAAAATGGGTAAATAACAGTTTCATAAATTATTAATCAAGTATTAGTTTTTTCGGATGAATAGTGTTTTTTTAATTAAAAATTTAATTAAAAATAATTAGAAAATTATTTTTATAAAAAGGACTTTATTTTTGAACTCAGAGCATCGATATTATGTTAAGGTAATTTTTGGGGATTTTTCTGAAAAAAATGAATTTTCGATGAATAGTGTTTTTATTTAAAAATTAAATTAAAAATATTTTTATAAAATGGATTTCATTTTTGAAATCACAGCATTGATATTTGGTTAAGGTGAAATTTTGGGATTATTCTGAGAAAGTTGAATTTTCAGTGAATAGTAAAATTACAGTTTTAGGGTTTCGGTATGTTTAATGACATCATAACGGTGTCATGATGATGTCATGAGATCTTTTGAGGGTTGGCCGGCCAAGGGTGATGAATTATTGTTTTGGGGGCCCCATGTGGCCTAACTCATTGATAAATTCCAAGGGAGAGCACATGGGTTTGAGAAAAGCACATGTGAGGTGTCCCTTGGCCATTAATGCCTTGTCCCCTCACTTTCCCTATAAATACCCACCCTTTCCTCCTTGGGTTTTCACTCCCAACTCTCCCCCAACGAAGTTCTGGTCTTCTTACCTTCCAAGGAGTCCTCCCAAGGTTCCCCCAAGCCCTCAAGGTCCAATCCTTTGAGTTTCAAGAGTCACGTTTTAAGGTAAGGGATCTGACCCCTCTCTTTCTTTTCATGTAACCTCCTTTATGTCATTCCTTTTATACTCCATGTTTTTATGTGAGAGGATGTTCTTTTATATTACTCTTACTGCCCTTTCATGTTTATATGATGAGATATCCCCTCTTACTCTCATCATTTCGTTTTATGTAAGTTTAAGTGACGCCGTTAGGCTGCCGAATGTTTAAGTGATTCTTTCACCCTTCTCATTTTTCAAGTTCGATTTTCATGTCAAATCTTTCAAGTATCTTTTTATTATGTTGGGGTATGATCTCTATATCTATAATACTGATCTCTTATGATCATATGATGAGGGACCCTATTTTATTTGTTCAATTCATTTTTATTGAAGCTTAAGTGACGTCGTTAGGCTGCCGAATTGTCATAAGAGAAATCAAATTTTTTTCTTCCTTCCATGTTTTTCATTTCAAATGGTATGTCCTTAAAATTGCATCACCATTTCCATATATACTTCTTATTCTGTCCCTCTACTGTTTTATGGGTCAATTATGATTGTTCGACCCATGTTCCCTCTCTTTTCAAAGTTTTCTAAAACCTTGTAACATAGCCGTTATGCTGCAGAATTTTCGTCTCAAAATGCCTCTCTTTTCTCAAAATTATTTTATGTTATAAAGTGAATACTCAAATCTCCTATTTCTACAGGAGTATTCACATATATATGAAAATGTTCTATTTTAAATTATGGGATTTACATACATGATACCCGCTTTCCCTTTCCGTGGGTTTAAAGTAATGTAAAGATCGCGTCTTTAAAGCAGTTTTTAAAACGCTATGATTATGAAATGAAACCCGTTTATTTTATGCTATATGGGTTATTTATGAAATTTCGATGATGATATATGTGGCTCACATGATAATAAAGGAAAATTTAAGGGTGCGCCCTGATAGCGCTCCAATGCATTGGGTAAAGACTTAATCTCTAGAGATGACCATTTTAACGACGCCTTGGTGAATAACCTTGGTAATTTTTAACAACACCTTGGGGATGGACCATGGTGAAACGAAACGATTGTCAATATTAAATGTTGCAGCCACATCTTCAAGTTATGAAAAATGTTCTTTTTATTATGATGTATCTCATGATTTCTTTCTCATGCCTTAAAGTTCTTTTCATGTCCTTATTGAAGTATCTCAAGTTCACTTGTAAAATGTTCCTCTTGTTTCCCTTACTGGGCCTTCTGCTCACCCTTTCTTTTGATGTATGTCCCCAGGTTATGAGATGCATAATGAACATAGGATGAACTAAAGGAGAAGCCTTTCAAGTGTTTAAGAAGAATGTTTTATGTTTTTTTTATGTATTATGATCCTTGTTTCCAAGACACTAAACCTTAACGATCCTCAGTTTTGTGTAATGTAATGAAAGTTTATGTTATAAAAAGATGGGATGTTATATCTGTGGCCCATTTACCCTGTCCACCAAAAGGCGGCTTGGTCATTTTACCTTGTAAACAAGCGTGACATCTATCAAGTGGTTTTATCTCAGTAGAGTCTAAATAGCCATCTTGACAGAGCTTTTTCAAGCACTTCTCATTTACAAGACCAAGGTGGTGATGCCACAATTGGGTGATGTATGAGTCATGTGAGTTTGTTTCATTATCGATTGCCAACACTTGGTTTTTGTAATTTAATACATACAAACCATTATTCAAATGTGCCATACCATAACATAAATTGTTCTTATAAAATAGACAACCCTTATTTCCAAAATTCAAAACAAATCCATCCATATCCGAACAAGATACAGAAATTATGTTATTGGTAACACTAGGCACAAAATAACAGTTTTCTAAAACCAAAATCATGCCAATTGGCAATGAGAGGTGATAGTTGCCAATAGCCAACGTAGACAGCCTTGCACCATTGGCAGCTCAAAGATCCACCTCTCCTCTGGCGATCTTTCAAAATCTACTTGGTTCCTGCATTTGAATACAGATGTGAGCCCCACAAGCTGTATCTAATACCCAATGTGTAGAAATAGAAAGATTTCACTCGATAACAAATTCACCTTTAGCGTCCCCATGCTTCTAGGTGCAGTTACTGTTCTAGTGGCCCTACTTGCCACATGCAAAACACACCGTCTCCCATTCCTTGACCTGCCTCTGGATCTTCCCCTTCTTGGAGAGATGATGCTCGGGGGCTTCAGACCGTTTATAAGTCTTTGTCCCCTTTTCCTTGTCCTTCCTTTTCTTGTTCACCATAAGGAATGTGGGTTTTTCATGCCCCATGTCCTTGTCTACCTAGAGAATCAAGGTCAGAAGCTCCGATAGACTCTTCTCATTACTTCTCATGTTATAATTGACAATGAATCTAGAGAAGGTCTTGGGCAGTGATGATAGGATGAGATCTGTACGCAACTCATCCGGGAATTTAATCCTTAAGATGTCTAGGTGTTCAATGTAGCCAATAAGCTTGACTACATGAGGCCCAACTGGAAAATAATCTCTAATCTTAGTTGTAAATAAAGCATTAGAGATCTCATACCTCTCCTGTCTCTCCTTTTCTTGGTAGAGATCCTTAGGTTGAGACATCTTGTTATACGCATCCATGTTTTCATGTTGCTTCAAGAGCTCATTGTACATGGCTGATAGCATGAAACACTGGACATATGTGGCATCATCCATGTGTTTAATATAGAGAGATAATTCCTCATCGCTTGCCTCTTTCCCAGGTGCAACTGGAATAGGTTCTTCCAGCACATACAATTTCCTTTTGTGGCGAAGGATGACACGTAAACACCTCTGCCACTCTTGGAAATTGGTACTGGTGAGATGGTTTTATTTCTTGAGTATGGTTTGAAATGATATGTTTGAAGTCATTTTCTTGTCATTTCTAAAAATTAATATGAGAAAAGGTTTAGTATTTCATTACAAAAACTGAGAAAAATAAATTAATTAATACTTATTAGTCTCACACTATTTTATCGAAATCCAATAGCCCTCAAAATTGATTTCAGAATATTCTGTTGCCTGAATATTCTAGTGGAAAGGATCTATATTGCCCTTATAATTACCCCAACTAGGGTTGGTCATGCAACTTGAAGGGTTTTAGGTATGCATTCCAAATGCCAACTGCATTAACTTCCAGCTCCTTGATCCACTGAGTGGACTCCCCAATCCTGAAATCCTTTTATTTTGGATTTCCTCAACCTTTGCCTCTTGGTCACACCAAGTCCTGCTGTGGCAGTCAACCCTTGATGCGAACCAAGTCAAGTCAACCCAAAACCTTGAATTAGAATTCCACGATAATTGAAAGCACCCCAACTAGGGTTGGTCAAGCACTTTGAACTATGGTTCGATTCTAACCAAGATTATGGAAGGCTATACCGACTTAATATTTATTTTGAGGTATTTTATCCTTATTGGTAAATTTCCAATTTATTATCTTTTATTACATACTTGTTAATATTAAGTGGGATATACTTAATTTATTAACCATGTCTAAGATAATATTTACGTATAAGCTGGTTTTATTTTAGTTCAATCTTGCATGCTTGTTTAATTCATTAATTGTGTGATCATGACAACACACCCACAATAAATAAACCATGAAACTGATAGAAATAAAATAAATGGTATGATCATGAGCTTTATTCTATTGGTTATTTTATCCAGTGGTTGATAAACTAACCCAATACCTAGGGGAGAAAACACCTTGAACCTTTCAGGTTTGTGTTTATAGCTTTCCACCTGTCCACCTTTGTATCTCCATGGATTGTTTTCACCTTGGCTTCTGATTTGAGCCTCCTACACTATCTTGGGAGCTCCATCCATTACATATGCATTTATCTCACATGCAAGTGAGGGGTAAAAAAGGGTTTTTACATAAAAGAATCCTTGGGCACGCAGGCCCTACATATTAATGAGGAGATGGATCGCAGGCCAACAAATTTAATTTAAATAAATAAAAAGAAACCATTCACATACAAATGTCTTGGTCTATCTCATGATCATCCATACATGCAACGATATTTACGCATAAATAAAACTAGCATTCAATTATTTAATCATTCTTTTTTAAGATAAATCACGCTCGAATTAATTAATTATATTTAATTAATCAATCCTTTTATCTTAAACCTTTTTCTGAACTTCCTTGAGATTCTCATCCATCATAATTTTAAACAAATAATTTATTTAAAATTATCCTTGTATGTAACTTGTACCTTGGAGGCAACCCGGTGAATTCATGTTCATTACGTGGATGTTAAATTAAACACATATATATAAAACACCTATCACGTGTTGTGCCTCAGCTTTACGCCTGCACCATGGTACACGTCTCAAGGGTTTGTATAATATAATAATAAATTTTAATAAATCTGCATAATTCGGGTGAGTACACGGCGTGTACTTTTCTTCACCGTCCATCCGAAGTACATGCCCGGGGACATGGTGTGTTTATGTACTTCAGAAATTTTTGGAGTACATGTCGTGTTCAGTGGGACACACACCGTGTAGTTTCCGCGTTACACGGTTTCCAGTCGGGCAAGCCGTGTACGGGGTACACGGCCCAAACCTAACCCGAAGGGACTACACGCCATGTTCACTGGACCACACAGCGTGTAATCTGGAAACTATGTGCCACCTGTTTCTGGTCACCACACGGTGTCTTAAATTCTTAGAAACAATCCAATACATGGCCTGATTTGGAAAATTATTCAATTAATTGAACCTAGACTACATGGCGTGTACTTCCGAATACACGCCGTGTATTCTGGTGTTGTACGACCAGAAATGTATGGCTCCTCCAGATGAGTTCCTCTATTTTATTTTAATCAAAATTAAAAGAAAAAATTTGTTTCTGTGAGGTGAATGAGAAACGAGGGAGGAAGAAAAGATCTAGAGATTTAGATTTCCAAAACTATTAAACAAGAATTGAAATAACTAAATTATTAAATGTGTAAATCACCAACGAAAAACTAAATAATTATAATCAACAATATGATACCTCTGATACCACTTGTAGATTCTGGGCGCAGTGGAAGCACGTTGGTGGGTTTTCCCAACTTTGATTTTAGCTTTAAACAACGTTCAATCCGAGATCTGTCACGATATAAAACCCCAGATCTTCATAATGGAACGAAGAACGAAAAAGAAAAGAAGAGTCCCGGAACCATTGAGATAGTATCATCATATGTTGGTTATAATTAATTTAATTAATTCACAAGAATTACCTCGGTGGAATTCTTTCTTCATCGATGTCTTCGGTCACGATTATGTGATCCGTCATTGCATCGTAGAATCCAAGTATAGGATTCCTCTAACGGAGATCCACACGTGCTCCACGTATCTCTGGACGTCGCCGAAGGGATCTCCATGTGCTAGCATGGAAGAACCTTTGCTTGCGATGTCCGCCTTCGACCTCCTTGATCCGGTGGAGAATCTTGCTCTCGTAACTTGAGGGCATTCTTGGTGGAAAGGGACTTCTCTCTTGGCTTGAGAGTATTTCCAAATCTGTTGTGCACAACCAAAAATGGATCTACAAAGCTGTTCAGGTTGTGAGGATATTTATAATCGGGTTTGAGGTTAATAGATTTATGACAATAAATAAATGCATTACGCATTTTATTTATTTCATCAACTCTTTTTAAAAACCCCCATGTCAAATCATTAATTCCTTGACATGTACCCATGATGATTATAATAAATATCATTTAATAAAACAATATTATATCCTCAAAATCCCAACTAGAAAACTACACGGCGTGTACTTGTTTTCCATAAAACTACACGACGTGTATATTTAATATACATGGCGTGTACTTTTATTTTCCATTTTTCTCCACCACATTTATTAGACCTTGAGCAATGGCTATTTATTTCTTAAATAAATTTAACTGCATTACTCACTAATAAATATACTATTTCGCCCACAATATATTCTCTCGAATAACTAGTGTCGAAATAAATGTGATCAGGTATCCTTAAATAATTATTAAACCACAATTGGGAATAATATTTATTTAACTTGTTAAATTAATATTTAACTGAGATACATGGACACACTTAGTGTGTGACCCTCTAGGCCACTTTCTCAGTGGCATTAGGCAGAGCCTGCCTAAATTCCAAGGTTAGCATCTAGCAACATGTCAAGGCACCCATAGAGAAATAAGTTAACGCCGCAATGATGTGTCACCTCCTACGAACGTTTACCGTGTAATATAATCCCTTTGTCTCGATATCTCTAATAAAGCGGGTTTTATGCTAGTACCATCAACCCATGTGCTCAGTTATTCTTTCTTTGACTTCCTGGAATTGAACTCTCCCATACCTTACCATGGCCATGGATTTATTTTGGATATATCAATTCCATCAAAGGTTCTGAGATATCTACTTCCGTTATGGAACAGAAGGGACAAATCCTTTCTCTCATTATCCATTAATGCAGTATTACTAGTGATGCACCCAACGTATCCTACCTCGCTGCGAATAGTGTGTCGTCACAATTTTAATCAATACATCAAAGTGCACGAGTTGTAATACCCATTAATAATAATTTTAAAGTCTAAGGACCAATACACACATCCACAGATAGGAACATCCAATGACACTATGAAATGTGGATTTCCTACTGGCGGGTCTCGTTCTCATAATATCCTCTTGGATATTACCAAGGGTGCACACCATGAGAAGGTACCTCAAAATTTTATGATTCCTCACCCCTAATGACCTGTATTATTTGTGTCCCTCAAATAACATCATCCGGCCATAGAACATATATTCAAGAATAGTGTTATGGCACTTCCGGGTTCTCATCATAGTAGGGATCCTCTATGACCCTTTAATGCAACAGTTGTCCTTAGGACATTATCACATGCATTGTCATGCAGAAGAACAAACAAGATGTGATAAGGCTTTTATTAATGAATAAAGTACAATGTAGTTGGTTCTTCGCCACCAACTCCAACATCCCACACATAGAGGTTACATAAGACATCAACAGTGAAGGTCTCCCTAATAGGAAATAAATAGGATACCTTCATCTATTGTACCATCATCACCCACACTACATCATTATTTCAGGGTTTCTTAGGTAAAACTTTCATGAAGTATATTGGTTATATCCACTCACTTCCATTCTAGGATATAAAAAGGCTTTTATAACCCAGTAGGCCACTGATGCTTGACATTCCCTTGTTGATAGGCGTAGCATCACATCATGAATCCAAATATCTCTTTCTCTATCCATGGACACCAATACTTCTTATGGATGGCATGATATATCTATTTAAAACTAGGATGTACCACCCATTTTGAATCATAGAATTCCCTCTTCAACTCCTCGTGCATTCTCATAGGGACACAAATATAACTATAGACATGAAGACTTTCATCACCATCAAATCACCGATCTAGTGTTGGATCCCCACCATACATTTTCTCCCTCATGGATAAAGCCTCTAGATCAGATAATTGCCTTCTATTTATCTGATTCATATGTGAGGTAACAATAGAGTTTGATGTAAAATTTTCTCACCCATAAGACTTCTGAAAATCTAGATATATATCCACAAAAAATTACCATCATCTGCCACTCATCAAAATATTCCTATACTACCTGAGTTTTTATCTTCTAACTCAAGGGATTAGAAATGATGTTTCCCTTACTAAGATTTTATTTTAACTCAATGTCGAAGGACTGAAGATACTTAACCCACCTCCTCTACAAAAGGATTAGGTCCCACTGCGAAAATATGAACTTTGGGATCTTGTGATCTATGTACACCATGAATATCTCGCCTAATAGATAATGTAACTAGAATCTCAGAGTGTGTACCATTGTAGCTAACTCAAGATCATGAGTTGGATAATTTCATTCATACAGTATCAGCTATCTGAAACCTTAACAAACCACCCAATCCTCCTGCATCATAAATTATCTGAGTCCAACTCTTTATGTGTCGTAGTACATGGTATACTCTTTACCAAGATCAGGTAAGGTTAGTATTCATGATGATATTAGCCTTATCTTTAATTCTTTTAAATCCTCCTCACAATAATCTAGACAAACAAACCTCACCCCTTTCTTGGTCAAGTAAGACATTGGTGATGTCAAATGGGAGAAGTCCTAGATGAATCATCTATAATAGCCTACCAAACCCAAAAATATCTGAATCTTGTAAATGTTCTTAAGTCACTCCCAATACACCAAAATTGACACTTTTTCCATGTCCACTGACACTCCATCATTGATGATAACATATCCCAAGTGCACTTGATTAATATATAAAATATATTGAATAATCTTAGTGTATAGTTGATGCTCTCTTAGTGTATATATAATTATTTCAAGATGTTGGGAATGGTCATCTATAGATTTGGAGTATACCAACAAGTCATCAATGAAAATCAACACAAATTAATCCACATAAAAATTAAATATCTAATTCATTAAGGAAATGAATATTTTTAGTGTGTTCATCATTCCAAATAGCGTTACCACAAACTCATATAAGATTTACCTTCTCCTAAAAGCAGTTTGGGGTATATCAGAAGATCTCACCCACAACTGATGGCACCCTGACTTCAATTCAATATTGGAAAATATTTAGAAAACTCTCAGCCGATCAAATATATCATTTATTTGTAGAATGGGATATAGGTTCTTGACTGTTATCTGGTTCAACCTCCAGTAATCCACACATAATACAAGGTTTCATATACCTTTCTAATGAATAATATGAGAGAACCCCATAATGATGTATTAGGATGAATGAATCTTATAGCTTTTATATACTCAGCTACACTTTTAACACTTGTATATCTACTAGTTACATCTGATAGGGAAGAATATAAATAGGTTCGGATCTTGACATGACTCAATAGTCAACTATATCTCCTACTCATGTGGTAGGTCGTAGATCTCTTCTAAAAAGACAACCAAAAAGTGGTTCACCACTGGAGGAAAGGTATTATGACACACCATCATCAAAAAAAAGTATTTCTACCTAGGACATTATCCAATCCAATTTGTGATGAATTGGATTTGTATGACCAACTATAAGATCTCATTCACATTGATAGACATAACTATTAGATTCTAGAGATAGAAAGTCCAACCTCATCCAATAACAGTTGATGTGATATTTTAATATAACTAGTAAATCCATACCTAGAATAAAATTGAATTATTCCATTTCCAGTAAAAATATATCCCAATGAAACTAATAGCCCATAATTTCAATAAGACACTCTTTATAGTGTCTGGTGCCCTCTGATAGTACCCCTAACAATTTATTGATGTTCATAACCTCAATGAATATTTCCATAGAAAAACCAAATTCATTGGTGAATTGATCATATATAAAGGAATGTGATGCTCTAGTATCAAACAAAATAAAATAAAGTTTATATGACATAAAAATAGTACCTATGACATTGGAAGGACCTGCAACCAGACTGGTAGGAGTAAACTATATTTCATATATCTGACTCACCCCTCTTCCCTAGGATCCAACTTGACTCCCCTTCCATGATCCTTCCTAATGACATGGATACTCCTTTTTTGGGGTAACACACCCCCTACCCCAGCCTAAGCTATCGATGAAACTCCAGCTACCTAATTGATGGAGGTAGTTGAGTCTCTCCTAGACTCTAGTTTCTTTCATGATCCTCCATTTTGACTATATTATTGAGTGACCCAGCAAAATTTTTGCTGGTGGATAATATTACCACAATATTGGAACTCCACTAGAAAAAAAAGGACACTACCTATGCTTATGGACAGATTTTTGACACTTATATAACTACACTTGGATATGATTCTGATATGGCAGTCCACTCCCTTAACTACTCTTCTTGCCACTACCTTAGAAGAAACTATATAAGTGGTGCTTCTTATTGCCAGAATAGGAGCTCACTAATTGGCCTTCTGGAACTTTATTCTCACCACTTAGGGCCTCCTTCACATTATTTCTGGTAATGAGTTTTAGATTCACCATATCAAAGAATTTTTTGAAGTGTAATACATTCACCTAACACTTTATTTCATACTGAATTCCATTCTAGAAGAGTTTCACCCTGACTATCTCATTTCCTACTAATGATGGAGTAAAAAATTTAGATCAGTAAAATAACCAACATAGTCTACCAAAACTATTCTCCCCTATATCTAGTTCATGAACTTTAAATCCCTTTCATCCCTTAGTGTCTCTAGTTAGTAGTGACTTAGGAACTTCTCCTCAAATTATTTTTAGGTTAGATCCTCATATTGTCCAGTCTGCACCATGATGTCTCACCAAATCTTAGTTAGTATCTATATAATATTGGTATTAATATTCACCTTCATATCCATGGGTTTCTCTAGGTGACCAAAGATAATCTAGATAGACTTGATCCATAACACTGCTTCCTAGGAACCTCCCTCCCTAGTGATGTGGGTGGGTTCTACAGCTAGAAATCCCTTATTACATCAGAAATAGAAGGTATGACATGATTATTCACCCTCTATATAGATTTTATGATCCATAGGAAACTATCATGGATCTGATTTTCCATTACATTCCTTAGAGATATAGGAAACTCTGGTTCTACTACATGAGGTTTGTGCTCATTACCACTCTCCTTTTAATCAACTAGAGGACAACACATAAGCATTTCTCCACAAGGGTTAACATAATCTTTGGATCATCATGTTCATGAAATACTCAACACACAAGGGAAAATATATAAACATATATACAAAGTCACTCAAAAGATGTCTTAGAAAGTTAATTAACATGTTATATCATAATAAATTTTATTCCTTTTATCAAACATGTTAGGGAGTTACATGCTCAATTTAGATAGGAATATATTTCATATGTAGTATTTATATACCTAGAATGAGTGATGAATTTAAACATATTTCCCTATGATTCTACTATAATGCATTCATATGCACCTCATGTTATACCATCCCACTAGTAAAATGTCATAAAATTAAAATATCACACAACAAGTGTATCACTCAAGGTGAAATAGCATCATAATTTTCATAAGAAAACATCAAGAACAATAATATCATCCCTAAAAACATAGGGTTTAGAACACACAAGGGTTATCTATTCCCATTAATGAGCTCATTAAAAAGTATTAACACATCCTATTCTCCTATCTACATTTCCCAAAATAGTAAATAAAAGGAAAAACTCGAACCTCATATACCACTTTGTAATATCCCTAGCCCAGTTCTCCCCCACATGACCGTGTTCAGTCACCACAAGACCTCAAGTGTGCTTCCTCATATTTAAAAGGCTACCAACTAGTAGTGAGGGTCTAATAAATATAGTGGGGAGACTGTAAAATTTGGTATAGAATAATAATTATAGTGTAAATATAATAAACAAAACAATACAATCACATCTAGTTGACAAATAAGAAAATGACAGATCAATTCAATATAATCAAACCATGAAATGTAATGCTTAATGTCATACTAGATATCATACAAGGAACCATATGAAATAAAAAATAAATACTCACAAAACCGGTCCTAAACACCATTCATGGTCCCATCTTTATGCTCCAATCCCACCTAACAAAATCAACCAATCAAGCACATGGATCATTTCCCTTGTCCATCCCTGTATCCATGAAGTCTACTCAGGTACGAAATTCCTTCCTAAATAGGGTGTGAGTAAAATTCAGTGGCCCTCCAATAACGGTTTCTAAAATAAATTGGTCTTAAGTAACATTTCAGGAAACTATAGAATAAAAAAGGCATTGATTATAATTTAAATACAGAAGATCTAAATAACATGTCAATCCTTGAGCTCTAGGCTGACACTCGGGGCCATCCATACCTTCTATGGAATGATGTTAGATGTCTCTGTACATACCCAAAAATTATTCAAGTACCTACATCTACAATATCCATATATGATAGAATAATGTACAACATACCCAAGGTGAATTTCCATTCCAGTTGCTAAATAAATATTTAATTTAAAATAGACCTAAGTAAAATTCCCAATATAGGGGTTAATTACAAATGAAATTCAAAACTAACACAAGGTTCATTCTAGGGGTTAATTATGTATTCCATTCACAATAGACCCAAGTTTAATTCCCATTCCATGGGTGTATCATTAATATTTTTCTATGTAATGTATTTGAATATATCTAGTAATATTTTTAATATCATGCAATGAGATAGCACATGATTCTATGGCCCATGAGCCCAGAATTGATGTTTGAAATATATTAGATATAATAATTTTATGCACATGCAGTTTTCCTAAAAATGTTTAATAACTTACAAATGGGGACTTGAATCTAAAATATAGGGATATCATCAAGTTCAGAACATGGGTTTTACCCTAGGCATGACATAACCTTGGAACGTGTTTGATGTTTGGGTTGAGCGCAGTCACGGGCGGATTAATGAATAAAAAATATTATTTGTTGATTTAATTTAATTTCTTCACCATTACCTAATGTGGTCTATAAATACTCTACTATGGTAAAATCCCATTGTGATCTATATAAACATAGAGATTTGAGAGAGATAATTGAAGGATCTTCCACAGATGAACAACAACCTGATCATGGATCGTCGATTGGTGTGTAACAAAAATCAAGGATCTTGCCAATGACTACGATGAGGATTCATTATTTATCATTTATCAATCCATATCGACGTAGGACATTTTTTTGTGGATTTATCACCTTTTTATTTTTTCTATGATGAACACTAATTAATCAACTAATAAATTAGTTCATGGATCTAATGTATTGTAGGTATGAGTTAGATATTATCCAGAATTAGGAATTTTTATTATTGATTATTTATATCACTTAGTTCATCATTATAATGAAAATTAATTAAGGACAACATGAACATAAAATATGGTCTATTTATTATGTTTTTTATGCATTTCTTCCCTCATTCTTTTTTATTCAATGTTAATATTCTCTTTAGCTGGTGTTTCAGTAAATACTCGATAATCAATCATTGTGCACCCATTTCTTGGTGAAATGGATTGATACCATAGATTTGGAATCAGTTTAACAATGGGATCGATCTACGATGAGATATCATAAATGGATCATAGTTATTCATATGGGTGTTGGCATGTGGTGGTCAGGAGATGTGACGAAAGGGTTTTCCCATGCGAATCTAGGTCTAGATTCTAATGAGTGATAACGGTGAGGCTTGAATGAACTAGATATTACTTATAGGAATGATTTTCAGGACAATAAAAGTCTAGAGGAGAAAAAAATCTCACATTAAATGGATCTATATTTTCTAAAAATTCTTCATATACTTGGTGTGTCATTTGGGAATACACATTATGTGGGGACCTAGTTGTGGTGCTAGGAATTATGCAAAGGATATAAGTATCACATGGAATGTGACATGTGTCACGTGGTTTGTGACCTATCTTAGATACTATACATGTACTTTGGGAGCACATGGTTAGGTTCAAGTCCAAGTACGTAGGCATGAACAAGTGTACATGGACACAAACACGAGCATGGGTTGTGATACACAAGTAGACCCAGTGATAAAGAGACACAATGTATGATTATAGTACACATCGTGTACTTATTCAAAGTTTTCTTTGAGACCTTATTCCCTTTGGCATAGACAATTTCATTAGGGTAAATTCCATTGATCCTTTCAATGAGGGTTTCTTATAGAATTGCATCCTGTGTATAGGAAGGTGATCCCCTCTATGTAACTTCAATCTCGGAGAGATTTTTTGGAACCCCTTCTTGAGGCTTGAAGTGAGATCCTATTTTATCATAAACCATAGGTGGGGTTCTTAAAATCTTCCTGACCAACACTACAAGGTCATTAATCCCCTACTTAAAAAGTTAATCTAGATTGGTTTATTGGTATACCCCATGGCCATGGGTGTGATACTCATCCATGTATTGATCTCTTCATACTTCTAGATATACTTATTATAGAGAAACCTAACGATAAATACATTTCATATGGAATCTATCAGTTTTATATGACTCATGGGATGTGTTCTCTTGGATGAGTGTTATGTGGAACCTTCAAGTAGGAATCCTAGGATAGAAATACGGTTGTGACCATACCTTGAGATTATGTATATATTATGAGTATTTCTAGATGTTCTTATAATATATGTTATTGAAATATTCATATGATGAGATGACTATTATTATTGATACTTTATTCTTGGTGATTTTAGGGTGTCCAATTGGGTATTTTTATACTCACCCATACATGGTATATTCCCGCACGTGTCATGTCTTATGTAGATGAACAGCAGTTTGATAGGGTTCTCGATGGAGCAAGACCAAACAGAGCTTAGATTTTGGCTAGAGAGACTATGGTTTAAAACAAAAAATCAAATTTGACTATAGTATCCTCTTGCTATTAGGTTGGAATTCTTTACAGTTTTTTTGTGGGTTGTATTTGGACCTTATCGCTTTATAGTATTGTATTAAACTCTGATAATGGGATTTAGACATGTGTATGAATTTGGTATCGGTTTTATTTAACATTTCTGAATTGTGCAAGCTTGAATATGTGTGTGTGAGTACAAGTACCATACTCTATGGCCTCCCATGTGAGTATTATTCCTACTCAGTACTGGTCACCAGCCCCTAACCTATTGGAGGTGGGTTGGGGTAGTCACACTTGGCTTATTACTGGCCAGGTAGGCCCCGATGGGTCGGATCATGATAGAGTGATATCAGAGAAGTGTTCCACCTTAGGACCTAAGTTTTAGAGTTTTTCTTAGTATTGATATTGGTTTGGATTTTTTGGAAATAGTGTTAAGTGTTTTGAGTTTGGTTCTCAGGACAAGGACTTCAGTGTTAGTGTGGTGGTTGACTTATCCATTCACCAAGACTTAGACTTTCTACTTGTCAACTTGGTATATGTAGGCACCAGTTGTGGGGGAATAACTTTGGCACATAACTTATATAAGAATGGGTTTTGGTTTCTATTTATTTCTTAATACAACTCTTTATATATATGCATTGAGCATGGTGCATCCTGTCTATTTCAGGATGCCTCCATGTTGTTTTCAAACTAGGATTCGGCAACAGGTCATGAAGATGATCCCATTAGTGATGAGGCTTCAATACATAGACCTTTTCAAGAGGTTTTACCTCCAATTGGTGCACTAGTATTACCACCACATATCAAGTAGTAGATGTTACCAGAAGTAAGGGCATATAAGGTGCATAAGATGAGCATGCTTCATGAGTTTTAGTGATAGCGAATCCTTAGGTTTCAAAGCAAACCAAGCCCCCAAGGAGATAAGGACTAGATTTATGTACTGATGCGAGTCATTCATCCTTTCAGGACACCTACAGACTAGGTGTTAGTCCTGACCATGAGCCTTCTCTATGGCTCTATAGGATTATGGTGGGGATTAATGACTAAGTCATATTATGAGGTGACACTTGCATGGAAAAAATTTTACTTCCTTTTTAGAAAGTATTTTTATCCAATAAATTTGTGGTTTTTGTGCATTTAGGAGATTCTAAAGCTTCAAAGGGGAATTAAAACTATGGATGAGTATTCATCAAGGTTCACCAACCTCTCTTGGTACTCAATAGATATGGTACATGATCAGTTATTTCGAGCTCGAACCTTCGAGTGAGGTCTATGTAGAGACATCTAATCTAGCATGATACCTCTAAGAATTCCTACCTATTTTTGGGTGATGGAGCATGCTTTAGTTGTTGATATTTTCCTTGCTAAGAAAAAATGGATTGTTAGTATCGGAAGTGCGAACACAAGAGTGGAGACTTCGGTGATAGATAGTTGATGATAAAAACAGGGACTTAGATGTGTGGAAAATTTTAGAAGGTGAACCCTAGATAGAGGGTCAATGGTTTAGGGCTCACATGATGGATCTAATCATTCTAGAAGGATATAGTTCTACTCTTATTAAGAGCAGGGACATCTTGAAAAATGTTACCTGACCCGATGTGACGATAATGGATAGGTAGTGGGTTGGACACCAAGGTCGAGGTAGTGGTAGGTTAAGGTTGGTCTATAGGGAATTGGACGTGGAAGAGGATCTAGGATACTAGCTAAATTTGACAGACATTTTCAATTGTTACTGCAAAAACCCCCTTGTGGTCTATGCCAGAATTAGGGAGATGGGGGAGGGGGAGAGGATAGATTCATGTAGTTGAGTCTTGTGAACCTAAGCCTCCAAGGATGATACGGTGTATGATCTATGTCTACTCTAATTTAGTTCCATTATTGGTAGATATAGGTTTGATCCACTCCTTTATTTCCACTTCTCTAGTTTGGGACTTAGAGATTATAGTATAACCCTTGGCTCGACCCTTACACTTGGAGACTCTTGCTGTATATGACTCAATAATAACACACTTTTGCTGATGGTGTGACCAAACTCTTAGAGGTGATAGTTTATTTTGGGATATCTTTTTCATAGTGATGAGGCCTTATTCCATCATCTAAGGTATGGACTGGTTATTCATAGTTCAGTACTAGATAGACTATTTTATGTGGATGATATGGTGTGTTCGAGGTGATGGGACAAGGTTTTCTTTTGTGAGTGAAAAGGAAAACTAGGAAGAGAAGGGTGGTCTCATGCATAGGAGGGTAAATCAAATTACTCACCATTGGGATAGCATGACTCTTGGTGTAGTAGATGTTATAAGCTTTCAGTTTTCAGTAGTGGTGGTAGAGTATGAAGATGTATTTCTTGAGGATGTGTTAGGATTACCTCCCCACATAGAGATATACTTCGGCATTGATCTAATATCTAGGATAGACCTGATATCTGCACCATTATATCAAATGGATCCCAAAAATATTTCTGATCTAAGGGTGAAATTTGAGGACTTGATGAGGAAGGGCTTTGTCAAACCTAGTGTTTTTTCCAGGAAACCCCAGTGTTGTTTGCCAAAAAGGTGGACCAAAGTTTAAGGTTATGTGTGGATTATCATTTCCTAAACCAGGTGAATGTGAAGAAAAAGTATCCACTATCAATGATTTATTACCTCTTCATTTAGTTGAGAGGGGCATGATGGTTCTCAAATATTGACCTCAGGTCAGGCTATCACTAGTTGTGTGTACGGGATCAGGATATACTGAAGAAATATTTTCAATGTCATTATGGTCACTATGAGTACTTGGTGATACTATTTGGTGTGATGAACTCCTCAGTAGTGTTTATGGAACTCAGGAACTAGATATTTCATCCTTTCTTATATCGGTTTATGGTAGTCTTCTGCAATGATATCCTAGTGTACTTGGTGTATGAGTAGGAGAACATGATACACTTGAGGATGGTTCTGGATTCACTTTGAGAGAACCATCTTTATAGGAAGCTCTTGAAGTTCTAAATCTGGATTCTTAAGTTCCACTTTCTGGGAAATGTCATCTCAGAAGATGGGGTAGCAGTGGACCCAATGAAGGTTGAGTCAGTGTGAGCTTGGGATCTACCCAAGAGTGTGATAAAGGTGTAGATATTTCTTGGGTTGGTAGGATGCTATCATAGATTCATACCCAATTTATCTAGTATATCAACTCCCTTAACAACATTTAACTAAAATGGGTATCCTTTATGTGGAAAGATAGGTGCCAGTAAGATTTTTCGGAGTTAAGACAAATATTGATAAGAACTCCCATCTTGATATTGTTGGAGGAGGGTTTCAAGTATGTAGAGTTCTATAAGGCATCAGGGATCAGTCTTGATTGTTCTATGATGCAGAGACAGGTATTTTTTTTATTATATTTAATGTTAGTTGATACCACATGAGCAGAACTACATGACCCATAATCTTGAGCTAGCAATGATTGCTTTCACATTAAAGGTGTGGAGACACTACCTTATGGGTGAGAAATCTATCATTTATTATGAACACAAGAGTCTAAATTATATATTATATTATAAGTATCTTAACTTGATATTGAGGATATTTCTATAGTTCCTCCAATATTATGACTTGCAGATTGTCTATACTCCTAGGAAGGGGAACGTGGTGGCAGATGCACTTATTAGGAGATCTTATTCTCAATTTTTGGATGAGGCATTAGAGAATTTAGCCTCATTGTAGTTATCCTTAGTGTAAAAGGATGATTCATCATATATTTAGTCAATTTTTATTACCCCATCGCTTTTATAGTGTATTATGGATTCTTGGCATGGAGATACTAAATGTGTGACCTTACATGCTCAGATATCTGCTGGACATGCTCCTAGAGAATTTTTTGAAGGTGGGGAACATGAAATCCTTTTTAGAGGATTCACAATGGTACCAGTGACGTTATGGGAGGAGGTTCTAAGGAAGTTTCATAGATCTCATTTGGAGGTACATCTATGTGTTTAGAAGTTGTACTAGGACCTCCCATGTTAGTTTTGGTGGACAAGGACAAAGAAGGGAGTTGCAGAGTTTATCTCTCGATGGATTACTTTTCAACAAGTGAATGCTAAGCACTAGGTTCTAGTAGGTTTATCTCAACCCCTTGAGGTTCCAGATTTGAAGTGGGATGGTATATCTATAGTCTTTGTGATGGGGTTACCATGAATATCTATAGGACATGATTTCATATGAATGGTCGTAGATCGGCTTACCATATCTTCCCACTTCCTAGTTATCCAATAATAGAGTTTAGTAAAGATACTGGGACACCTATATGTATAGAAGAGAGTCCAAATACATGGAGTTACCTTGATGATCATTTCTGTGTGTGATGATCACTTCACATATCGATTATGGAAGGGATTGCAGGAATCCTTTGGGACTTAGTAGCATTTGATCGTGGATTTTCACCCCCAGATTGATGGTCAGACTGAGTAGACCATTTAGGTCCTAGATTACATGCTTCAGGCTTACATGTTATACTTAGGTAGTATTTGGGAGGATCACATACCATTGGTGGAATTTTTTTATAACAAAAACTTCTATTCCACTATCGGTATGTCACCATTTGAGGTCTTGTATGGGTGAACCTATAGGTCACCACTATGTTGGACTAACCCAGGAGATTTATCACTTATTGGATCAGAAGTGGTGATAGCCATGACAGAGAAGGTACAGATCATCTAGTAGTGGATAAGTTCTCTACAAATCCTTAATAAGTCTTATTCAGACTAACAATAGAGGCCTTTGGAGTTCTGGGAGGGAAACCATGTCTTCTTATGGGTCTCACCAAAATGTTAGTTATGAAGATTTGGCTAGGGAATAAATCTATCTTCAAGATTCATTGGCCCTTTCTAGATACTTTATATAGTTAAAGAGGTGGAATACCTTTTGGATCTACCCTTATAGTTGAACTAGGTACATGACATCTTCCACGTGTCGCGACTGAGGAGGTGCGTGCATAACTCGTCACATGTTATCGACCGGGGTGAGATGGACATCGAGGATGGAACTACTTTTATGGAGTGACCAATAGATATTGATTATTGGTAGGATAAAATCATCCATGAGTAGGTGATTTTTTTAGTGAATGTACGGTGGCAGCATGGGAATATCAAGAGAGTGCCTAGGAGTGAGAGGCCCAGATGTGTGCTCAGTGCCTGCATCTCTTTGAGTAGTCCTTTGTTTTTCTTTATGAGATGTAAATCCCAAATATGGGATAATGTAATTCCTATATTTTCTTCATTAAATGTCTTTAAATATATCTAGTAATATTTTCAATACCAAGTGTTGATATGGTGCATGGTTCTGAGGCCCGGTGAACCCCAGAAATTTATGTTTCAAATATATTATATATATTAATTTCATGCACTCATAGTTTTCTTGAAAATTTATAATAACTAAAAAATGGGGACTTGGATCAAAAATATAATGCCACCATTGAGTTCATAACATGGGTTTTACCCTAGCTACAACATAATTTTGAAATGTGTCAGGTGTTTAGATTGAGTGCAGTCATGGGGGATTAATAAATAAATAAAATGATTTACTTATTTTATTTAATTTATTCACCATAATTGAATTTGGAATATAAATATAATGGTATGGGGAAATCCCAGGGTGATCCACATAACCCTGGATATTTAGGAGAGAGGTTTGGAGGATCATTTTCGGAAAATGAAAATTGGATCGTGGATTGTCAATTAGTGTACAATGAAAATTGAGGATCTCACAAATGACTATGATACTGATTCATTCTTCTTTAGTGATCAATCCATATCAAGGTTGGACATTTGTTTTATTTGGATTAATCACCATTTGATTTCTCTTATGAAGAATTAAAATCAAAAAACTAATTAATTGATTCATGGATCAAGTGTCGTGATGGTGTGGGTTAGATATTATCTAGGATTGGGTGTTTTACTGTTGATTATTAATATCTATTCCTTCGTCATTCTAATGTAAAAAATCAAGGATAACATGAACATTGTTTGAGGATCATTCCTCATTTTTTTGTTTTATGAATTTCTTCCACCATTATTCATTCATTCATCATTGACATTCTATTTAGCCAGTGATTTTACAAATACCTTGTAATCAATAGTTGCACACATGTTTCTTAGAACAATGTATTGATATCACTGATTTGGGTTTAGTTTGATGATGGTATCAAGCTATAATGATGTATTAGGACTAGATTAGAGTTCGTAACATGGTTTTTGGCATGCGGTGACTAGGATATGAGATGGATGGGTTATCCTATGTGAATTGATGGTTGTATTCCGGCGAGCGGAAATAGAAAGGATTAGTCAGACTATATCATTGCTTACTAGCATGACTCGTGGCTAGATTGAAGTCTGTAGGTGTAGAAAATGATGCATGAAATGGATTTTTAGGTTCTAGAAATTCACAATAAACATTGCATGTAATCTGGGAACACACTCTATGTGGGGCCCTAGTTGTGGATCTAGGGTTTCCGCAAATGAGATAAGTATCATATGATATGTGACACATGTCACATGGTGTGTAAACTAACCTAGAGACTTAACGTATACTCTAGGATCACATATCCAGGAACACGACTAGGTACACGGGAATGGTCAAGTGTATACATACATGGAGACATGCATGGGACAAGATACATGGGTATACCTGGTGTCGAAGAGACACATTGTGTACTTATACTACACATATTTTACTTCATCAAAGATGGTTTAGAGCCTTTATTACCTTCAGCATAGACAGTTTTTGTTAGCGTGTGTTACCTTTCTCCTTTCCCTAAGGGTTTCTTATGGAATCGAATCCTATGTAAAGGATGGTAATCCCCTATGAGGAACTTCAAACTCAGATAGAGTTATTTTAATCCCTCCATGAATCCTGGAGTTAGATCCTTTGTCACCATCAGTCCTAGGTGGGGTTCTTGGAATTGTCAGGAAAAACACTACACAAGCATCAATCCCCTACTTAGCATGTTAATCCATAATGGGTTGTCAGTAAACCCCATGGTCTTGGGTGTGATCCCTATCTATGTATCTATCTCTTTATAATTCCAACACATACTTATTATAGAAATACCCAATGAGAATGACATATCTAATGGATTTTATCAGTGTTATCTGACTCATGGAGTGTGTTCTTCTAGATGAGTGTTATATGGAACTATTGAACAGAAATCCTAGGCTGGTAATATGGTTGTGATCCTACCTTGATATTGTGTGTCTACTATGAGTATATCTAGATTTTATTATTATATATGCTTTTTACATATACCTATTATGCGATGACTATTATTATTTATGATTTATGCTTAGTGATTTCAGGGTGTCCTACTAGGTATTGTTATACTCACCCCCACATGGTCTCTTCCTACATGTGTTGTGTCTTATGTAGATGTTATATAGTTTGACCATGGTCTCTGACGAGGTTCTCAGTGGACCAGGACCATATGAAGCTTGGATTTGGGCTAAACAGACCATGGTTCATATGAGGAGACACATTTGACTACATTCTCCTCTTATTATTAGGTTAGAATTCTTTACAGTTTTTGGTGGGATTGTATTTTTTCCTAATCACTTTCCATTATTTTTTTATACGTTTATTGTAGGATTTAGATGTGTTCATGAATTTGGTATTAGTTTTATTTTACATTTCACCATTGTATGGGCTTGGACATGTGTGTGTGAGTACAGATACCTTAGGTTAAGGCCTCCCATGTGAGTTATATTCCTACTCGATTCTAGTCATCATTCCCTGGCCTACGGAAGTTGGTAATGGGGTAGTCACACTCTACTTATTGTCGACCTGGAGGGCCCTGGTGGGTCAGGTCATAGCAATGGTCTAATCCAAGTCAAGGTGATAAATAAATACCAACATGCCAAATCATGACAAATATGCCTAATATAAATCATTATTCTAATTATATATCAATATTCCATTTCATTCCAATTACAAGTCAACAAGTCAATTCATGCCAATTACTAGTAAATATGTTAATATGTAATTATTACAATATTTGATTGAACCATTTTCCAATTTTAGGACAATTAAACCAATTTTGTTTCATTTATCCCCAATTTCCAATTTACGAGTCAATACAAGACCATATTCCAAATTCCAAACAACTAGGGTAAAAACTGTTCACAAGGTTCAATTTAGGAATCAACCATTGACTCCAAAAATTAGTTTTAAGAATATTATGTTCATATAATCCATATTTCTAACCTAGGTTCAAGGAAAATCACACCTAGTTGGTGGTGAAAAGTCCAGGGTCACAAAAATTTAATGACTCTACATGATTTAAGGAAGGTCTGGGTAAAGGGATTCATGGAATAAAATTGATTAAAAATTAAAATAGGTCACACATACGGTGTGGTGGTTCCATCACACATGTTAAATATACTATAAACTAAAATAATACCATAGGGAGACGCTTTAGACCACCTAAATAAAAATTAGTACAGAGAAATTACAAGAATTAATAATCTTGACCAACACATAACATGATAAATCCTTAAATATAGTGATATATCCACCATATCAGGGATAGAAGAATAATAATCATGGATAAAAATAGAGGAATTCATTAATTGTAAGAAAACTATATTGAATCTAGGCATCAGGATTGTAAAAAAAATCAAGGATAAAAGGAAAACATTAGATAAGTTGATTAAGCCCTAGATAACCCTTGACCATAGCAATCCAAACTTAAAATACATGTAAATTACATCATTTTATATGAATATTCATCACATTACAAAAATACATGCTTGAGTGTTATAATAGATTAGTGTCTTTAGAAACTTGGAAACATAATATTCTAACTCGATGAAAGATCTTCAACATATACCTTAAAGATCTTTCTCTTTAGTACTTCTAATTAAAACCTATATTCATAACCTGGGGAAAGGAAACATAAGAAATGGGTGAGCTCAGATGCTCAGTAAGGGTAAATAAGGGAGATATGTAAGTATATCATGAGTATAAGGGTATGAGAACATGGTCTTAACATTAGAAGATCATAACCTGCATATCAAATATCATAATAAAGAATCATGGAATAAATATTGGCAGTGTATAATACATGATTAATAAGGGTGATAAATCATCATCATAAATCAATCATGAAAAATAAGCTCATGTCATATAAGTGTGGCACTAGTAGAACTATAAAAACCCATTTCATGTGTCAAGGTTAACTATCAAGACCATCAACATAGTGGATGAGGACACACCTATTTCCCTTTTAGATCAAGAAACACATATTTCCTATTGTGGATTATGACACACCTATTTCCCATAGTGGATCAAGACACACCTATTTACCATTTTGGATTAGGAAACACTTTTTTCTCATTTTGGATTAGGACACACCTATTTCCCATTTTGGATTAGGACACACCTGTTTCCTATTATGGATCAAGCCCATTGACTTGTTTTCCATCATTAACTCATGTGATATAAATATTTACCCAATTCATTGTTGGTATATATAGGTCCCACCCAACACATAATAAAATCATACATACATGTGCCACAAGATATTAAAATTTTCATCATATCATTACTTACAAAATGATATGGGTTTTATAAAAATTAAATCATAACCCATGAAAATAAATGGGTATCATAAACATTTCAAAATATTATTACCTATGGAAAAGAGATATGACTCATAATAATTTCATCAAATCATAACCCATGAAAATAATTGGGTTTCAAAATCATATAACTATTGGAAGAGGAACGTGTGTCATAAACATCATGCAATCAAAACATAAACCATTCAATAAAGAATATAAATATTATTCCTAGATAATGTCCCCCAATAACGAATAAACTATAACAAAGTGTTTCATATTAGAAGGATGAGGATTTATAAGGATCACATGGAACATTTCTTCATTAAAATAGCCTCTCTTTGAAAATATTTTCCATAAAACCATTTCAAAAATGTTTTTTATAAATAAGGATTTACAATTTCATTTAAAACATTTCTTGAGTAAAATGCCTTTTCTTCTTTGAAAAAAATCTTTTTAAAATATAAATAATTTTGAAAAAAAAATCTTTTAAAATTTCTTTGAAAAATAATAAAGGAATATTGAGAATATTTTGAAAACCTCTTTCTTTTAAAACACCTTAAAAACTCATAAATAATTCTTGAAAACATTTTTAAAACCTTTTTCATTAAAAATACATTAAAAACATAAAAATAAGGCTTGAAATAATTTTTAAATCCCTTTTATTTGAAAATGGGTTTGAAAACTTATAAATAAGTTTTTAAATCATTGAAATCCTTTTCTTGGAAAATAACTTTTTTAAAACATATAAAGGAAGGTTTAAAAATCATTTAAAACACTTTTTAAACATGAAACATTTCTTAAACCTTTTTTCTTTAAAATCAACTTTAAAGTAATAAAAATTACAAAATATTAAGAAAGTAATTTCTTTAAAAATAAACTTGTAAACTTACAAATGAAACTTCAATGAAATTACAGACATGAAGGGGGTAAATTTGTGCATGTTGAACATTCCTTTCTGTACCTTAAAAAGTTTAGAAAAGTGACTTGATCAGAAATAAAACAAGAAGATGCCTTTTAAAAATTTTAAAAAGTTAAAACATGTATAAAAATGTCCTTTAAAAATCATAGGGTAATATTAAAATATTTTTTAAAACATTTTTATAAAATATGGTTTTTGAAGAACACATATTTCCAATATAAAGGAGAAATAAAGTCATATTTTCTTAAAAATGTTTTCTTAATTATATTAAGTTCCAAAGAGTGGGAAAATGGAACTATTACTTGGATATAACATGAATAACCAGAGGATAATAAATTTCATGAGATTTATTAACATATGTATTGTGATATTTCATCAATGGTAGTATAATTGTAAACAATCCCGATAAATGATGAGATTGCAGCAATAAACTCTTGCCACTTCAGTAACTTTAAATCATAATCCTCGTTAAAGAATAAAATTACATGAAGTTAAAAATATCATGAAAATAAGGTGATTCATAGTAGAACAAGTAAAATGTAATTATATACACACCATAATAAAATATAGGTTCATAACATGGCATGTATCTCAAAGAAGGCAAATTGAGAAAAATTACTGTACCGATTTGGTAAATTGTGAACTATAAATCCTATGAAATAAAGATCATAAAATGGATATTTAAATACCCATAAATTTAATTATAATAATTATATAAATAATTAATGGTTAGTATGTATACCTTTCAAAATAAATGAGTGATGAATAATACATAAGTCTCACAAAAATAAAAGTGAGACGAGAAAACTCTTACCTTAAGTTTTGACATTGTTTAAACACATTAACACCTCCTACATAATAAATATAATTTTACTATAAATATACAATAGAACCATATTATTATATCTAATAACATATATTATTTTTTTTATGACTTTATATTACCCATTTATTAACAACTCTATGTTAATGTTAGGTTTTTGGTAATATCTGCTTTGTTTTTTTTATATGTTTTGGCTTGTAATTCTTGATCCTCTTACTTAGATCAGGATTTACTTATTTTTGGAATGTAAAAAATTATATTAATATCATATATATTAATTATATATATATAATAATATATAAAATATAGAAATGTTAAATGGAATAAACCGTTCATGGAGACAGTAGGTTATATGTACGCTTGAACGTTATTTTCATTTTATTATCGTATTAAAAGAAAAAAGTAAATAATACATGTGTATATATATATGTATATAATATTATACCATTATAATTATTATATCATATATATCATATTATTTCACTAAACTCATCTTTAATACATTCCATTTAAAGTGTGAACAAATCACATCGCTTTGAGGAGGTCGTAGTCAACACGTCCACAAAGGATGTTATCGTTTGTACACAAAATGGAAAGCATCAAGGTATGTTTTATATAATAATAATAGAATCACAAATAAATAATAAATATAATATATATATATAGTGTAAAAACATATTTTATATCATAATTCCTACCCATTAGAGGTGGTAAAGTAAAAAATGAACATCTTTTCACGAGGCGGTAGTCCACCGTACACACAAACGGTAAGTTCATTTCCCATTAGATTGAAGTGTGTTTGATTGTAGGTAAAACCCTTATAATAAAAAAATATCATAATATTTATGATACTGAGGTTATTATAAAATCATGTAATAATAATATTTTAGGGGGTGGATAATGAAAATAAAAAAGAAGAGCTTGTGGAAGGTTGTTGCCTCTTCTTTGGGTAACTCCTCTTGGTTTGCACCAAAGGGATTACTTGGTTGTATTTCTTACAAAATAGATACTTAGAGGATGAATTTATTTATTTTTTAAGGATATTTGGATAGGTTTTTATGATAAAAATTGGATTTAGATGTATGAGGAAGTGAGGGGGTGAGTGTCCCTTTATAGTGGATTGAGAGTGGCATTCTTTTAAATATAAAAAGGTAAACACTATTGATAGATATACCTTACATCATGGGAATACAATAATTTAAATTGTTAATTGATCTAAATATTTCCATCCAATGGATTTTAAACATGTTTTGAGGTTATTTGGCCTCTTAATATTAAAGCTTAACCATTAAGTAAATTAATTTTTACCTTAATTACTATAATTGATTTTAATTACTTTCACTAATATTTTTGGTAAAAAATAAATTTGACCGTATTATAAATTATAAATTATTATTATTACAAATATGTAATCCATTTTTCCAAATTATAATCACATAATTGGCATAAATAAATTTAAAAGTAATCATGTTAACAGGAGGAGACGACGGGTTTTTAAAGTCAAAAAGTCCAGAGGTTTGAAATTTTTTTATATCCAATTTCAATGTGAAATTGGTTTGAATAACCTAAATTGGATTAATTTAAGAATAATTTATCTAATTATACTTTGAAACCTAATTAAAATATAAATTAACTGTATATATAAATTAGATGAAAAAGAAGCTTTGAATTAAAATTTAATGTTTTTCACTATTCATTAAAAAATGAAACTTCTCATAAAAATACAAAAAACTAACCCAAAGTAAATTTTTATATTACAATTTAAATATTAAGTTTATTTTTTCAAATAAAAATTATTAGTGTCAAAAATCATATTTAAAATGGGTTCTCCATTAAAAGTTGATAAAATTTCCTTTTAGAAAAAATACATCTTTTTATTCATAAAATTGGATTTATTTTTATCTTATATCTGTCAAAACTATGGGATTATTATCAAAAATACTGATTGAATATATGAAATATAAATTTTATTGAAAACATTATTCATAGGTGTTATTTAAATTTATTTAGCTTAAATTTTTTTGTACATATAAAAATAGTTTTCTTAGAAACGTAATTTTTTTATTTTCAAATTGTTATTCCATTCACATATAATAACTGATAACCAAAGGATTCATTTTATATACATGTGTAAATCATATTTTCACAATTTAGTTTGTCTTATTAATAAATTCCATTTCAATAGCTAGGTGGTAACTATAATCATATTTTAATAATAATATTAATAGTATATTGCAGTTTAGTAAAACTCAGTCTTGCCTATTACGTGAGCTATTGAAGGAAAATGGAATTATGTGTAACATAATCCAAACATATTTTTTTGTCTACCAAAAGTCAATCTAAGTGTTTTGTGTACTTAAATTAAATCTAAGTGTTTCATATAGTGCAAACTTAACTTGGTTTTTCATATAATTAAAGCAAAAATTAGTGATTTCATATGGAAAAAGCTATATTCAGTGTTTCATGAAATGAAAAATATAAAATGGATTAAATTAATTAAAAATAATAATAATTATAAAAATATTAAAGTGTTACAATCTACCCCCACCCATTAAAATGAATTTTTCCTTTAAAATTTTTCTATGTTATCAAAGGTTTAATGCTTGAAATTTCCTTTAATAGAAACTGAAATCATAAAAATGAATAATAAAACTTTCTTTAAAAAAGGAAGTTATAAACATAGAGGTTACCCAAAGTAACTCATAACTATGTTTCCACATCGGAGAACAAAGGTGGAAAGTGAAAATATGGACATGGAAGAGAACTCTAACTATCAAGTTCTGATGGAGAGTGATACATAACATGGTTAGGATAAAGTTAGTAATCAAAAATCCATAAGCCAAAGAGGCTTGAAAAAGGTCATTAATATCATAGAAAATTATGATAATATGACAACATTTTATTTCAAGACCCTTTTTCCTAATGTTGAAGAATTTCAATAAGAACGTATACCTTCATGATTTTAGAAAAACCTTACCATTTTTTGTGCCTTGATAAATTTTCACTTCATCAATTATTCTAATAAATGAAGGTGAATTTGTCATCCCTAGACATTAAGAGATCATGATATCCATTAATAGAATGATATGTCATTCTATCTACCTTTATCACCAAAAAAGGTTATCAAAAGTTATCAAATAGGAAAAAATCCACATATGTCAAGATAATACTTTAATTTATAAAACCCCATCTGATGTTTAACTTAAAACATTCCATAAATGGTCAGCCTTATAACCCTTAAAAAATATAATTCGCCCTTTATTCCATAAATAAGATTTTATCTTATACCAAAAACATTTTTATTGGAAACTAGGGTTCATCCTTGTACTAACGTAATATTAAATGTGATTTTATTATTCCAAAATCCATGTAGAGGTAGATAATCACATGAAAATTCACTAAAGGATGAATAATAATATTTTCATAGGTACTATTCATACAAAATCAAAAATTAACTTTGTGATGACCCAAACTTTTTGAATAATATATTTTTCCTAAAAATGTGTGTTATATTATTTTTTACTCAACATAAATATATATATTTAATAATAAATTGAGTATAATTTGAAATGTGACCATCAAGTTTCAACCTTTATATGACCGTTTTTCAATTATGACCATTGTTCAATATGTTCATTGGAAACTATACTCTTAGTAACTATTTTAGCGTTATAATTATTTTTTTTAAGTATAAATGACAAAGGAAAATTAATGTAGAAATAATAGTTGATGGCATCATCCAATATAGTCATGTTGTACGAATCCCATTTTTTGAACTTGGGAGTGAGGTAGAGTCATTGGGCTTCTCTCTTGACCAATCCCAAGATGAGCTTCAGCATGTTATGCTTGAACGAAATCGCCTACGGGAGAAGATCAAGTTCGTGGAATTTACCACTCGGGCAATGTTATCTGGACCGCTCAAATAATCTATCACCATCGCACACCTCATCCTTAGGTCGTATGCTGGTTTTATAAGGGGTTATGTTTTAAAGGTTTAGTTTCTTAATGTTTAATCCCTTTGTATAAAAAAAATATTCCATCAATTCTGTTTTGAGAATATTTTTACTAAAAAATATGATGAATTTAATAAATTGACTTTTTGAACAGAAATTGTAATTTTTAGAAAAGATATAAATGTTTATAATAAACTAATATATTATGAATAATAATTATTTTAATTAAATAGTATTATTAAAAAACTATTATTTAAATTTAAATGATAAAATGATTTTATTTTTTTCAAGTGTTAGAAATTTTACTATAAATTTTACTACCTATTTTCTATTAGCTATTATTTTTAATAAATAAGGATTTTTATATTTAAAAGTTATATTTATCATACTTGTAGAATTATTATGATAAAATAAAAATCATTTTTTAAATCAAAACGTCAAAATTATGTTAAGGTGAATTTATGAGAATTTACTAAAATACTTTATTTTTTCGTGAATAGTAAAAATACAGCTTAAGTTTTTATGTATGTTTAATTGCATCATAATGGTTTAATAAGTAATATAAAATTATGGTGAACTCTTTTGTATTGAAATATCATAATAGGTGTACAATGTGTCTAATACCATGGGCATGCCCGTGGTTTTGAATTTACCACTACCTAGGTGTCCAAGGAAATTAATAAACAAATCCCCCACTTTTGCAATAAATAATCACAAATTTATCTATTTTATTTCATTACCAATTAATCCTCCATGAATATATGATATTTTTACCTCCCAAGTAGTCCTCCCAAGGTGTCCTGAGTCCCCTAAGTTTCCAATCATTGAGTTTTAGGAGTTACTCTTCAAGGTAAGGAAAATATCAACTTCTCTTTTCCTTTCAGGTTTCCTTTTTATGTGGTATATATTTCAAATTTCCATAATATATTATTCTATAAATTTTATTATATACCTTTACTATATTGATATTTTTGATTAATGGGATACCCATCTCCCCTCTCTTTTTAATTTTTTCTAAAACCATGTTTCATACCTGTTATGTTGTCGGGTTTTCTTCTCAAAATTTCTCTCTTTTTCTAAAGAAATTATTTTTTTTATGAATACCCAAATCATTTTATTTTCTAGGGTATTAAAATAGATTTCAAAATTATCTATTTTATTTTGGTATTAATATATATGAAACCCGACTTCCTTTTTTGTGGGTTAATAATGAAATAAAGATCCTGTCTTTAAGCACTTTTTTAAAACATCGTGATTTTAATATGAAACCTATTTATTTTATTCTCCATGAGATATTTATGAACTGTTTTATTATAATATATTTGGATCACATTAATTAATAAATATGAAGGGTGTCCCCTGATAGATCTCAAATTAATTGGGTAATGAATTAAATCTCTATATATGATATGTTTTAAGAGACCTTGGTGAATAACCTTGGTAATTTTTATGACAGCGCGATGATAAACCTTGGTGATATGATTATAAATGACTCAATTAAATTTTTTTACCACAGTCCCAAGTTATGATTCATGTTCTTATTAATTTTATGTGCTTATTTCTCATGCCTTTATGTATTTCCTCAATTTCTTATTGAATTTCATCAAGATCACATGTAAATTGTTTCCCTTACTTTCCTTTACTAGGCCTTATGCTCACTCATTCATTTAATGTATGTCCCCAGGTTATAATATGTAATAAATTTACTAATGATTAACCTTGAATAAGCCTTTCAATTTTAATATAATAATGTCTTAAATTTTCATTTATTATGTGCCTTTTTTCCAAGAAACTAAACTTTAAAAGACACTATCTTTGTACAATGAAATGAAAAGTTATATAATAAAAAGGATGGATGTCATAGTTGGTATCAAAGAATGGTTTAGTTTTTTTGGAAATTAAGATTTGAAAATTTTAAGGAAAACCTTATATAAATGTTTAAATATATGAAAAACAGCCTGGTATTTTGGCGAAATATTAAGTAATTAGTTTCTGATAAAATAAATCCATGTCTGGATATTAACAAGTGTATGTGGCTCTAAAAAATATATACCTAGGGGTAACAACTCTGATAAGGTCCTTCGGGCCTGACTTGGCGTACACTGGTACACGACAATGGGTCTTGTTGCACTCCTAGTTTGACACTCCTGGGGGATATGTTTGGTTAATTACAAGCTTTTTATAATCACTTATGAAGAATTTATAGAAAATGTAATTGTTGTTAAAGAATAACATATTTATGAAAAATGTTTTAAAACATGAAATTTATTTAGAATTATAAGATTATTAAATGAAGCACATTTCTCAATAAGGTTTTTTTGTTTTATAAAATGTATGGAAATAAAAGAAACCATATAAATGGTGAGCACAATGGACCAAGAACTAACAGACTTATAATGGAATCTGGAATGAAAAACTTCATGTGAATGATGAATCAAATGACTTGAGTTAAAAGTAATAACTTGAATCAAGCTAAGAGGCCAGAATCACCTTGAAGGTAGTAATTATTCATTGTTTTTTATACATCAATGACCACCTTCATTCAATGGATCTACCGACCCATTGATTGCTGAAGAATGGATAATCTCTATAGAAAATATCTTTTCTATACTCTGTTATTCAGAATAAGAGAAAGTCACCTTGGTTTTGTACCGGTTATAGGGAGAAGCTGATAAGTGGTGGAAACTAATTAAAAACACAAATCCAAGAGGGGATATTGATGCAATAGAGCGACAAGAGTTCTGGGGAACCTTTTCCAAAAAATATTTCCCCCATTAAATGCTAATGTAATGGAGAAGGAATTCCTAGATTTAAAGAATAAGGAAAATCAATATATGGGAAGCTATGAGATTAACTGCATAATAATTTCCTGTTACACCTATAGCTTTGACATGGATCCTAATGGGAAGGTTGATAGATTCTTCAGTAGACTCATACCACATCTACAGAATAATGTATTTAATTGAGACTATGAAAACATTTAATAGAACATGAGGAGTGTTATGAAAGTTTAATTGGAGTTTAGAGAGACATATCAGTCCCATAGATCAAATGAAAAGAAGATATCTTTGGATCCAAACTTGGGAATGAGCTTTAATCAAGGAAGAGGGGAAATCAAGTGCAATTTTCCACATGAAACAAATGTGATAAGAAGAATTTGGTGAATTTATTTCTTGGGAGTCGGAAATGTTACAAGTTTGGAATAAAAGGCTATATTTATCAGAACTATAATAGTGAGGTGAAGCCTCAACTTCTCAACACTAACAAAAAATAGAAGATGGTGTAGGCCCTACTTTAGGTATAATTCTTCAAGTGTGGATAGCTTGGGAACTTTTCCAATCACTATCTAAATTCTAAGTTAATGGAGGGGAATAAGCATTAACCTCAGCATAGTCTAAGGAAATAAGGTTGTAATTTTTCAATCACAACATTTGATGTTAAAGCTTCAAATGATGTGGTGGAAGGTACTCTTATAGTTATCTCACAACTATCAAGTACTTTGTTTGATTCTGGTTCTACGCATTCCTTTATTTTTTCTAGGTTTTGAAAGAATATAGAATAAATCCCTAAACTGCTAGAAGTAGAACTATCAGTCAAGAACTCTAGAGAGATTATCCAAGCATCAAAACTGTATATAAACTTTAGTATTCACTTTTTTTAGCACAATCTCATAACAAATCTAGTTTTCATTCTCATGTTGGAATTCAAAATTATACTAGGGATGAAATGTATCTCAAAGAATAATATTAAGATCAACTAAAGAAGTAATGAAATATTAGTAGTCTTGAATAGAAAACATAAAATTGTTTTCAAATGAGATATATCTCAACTTTATATTTGTCTAAAAGTACCACTAATATCCTTCTTTATGGATATGATCGGTGAATATGAGGAAGGAAATGAAATTATATGACTAGATAATGTACCCATAATTATGGAATACATTTATTTATTTCCTTAAAAGTTACCTGGACCTCCCCTATAAAGTCAGGTAGAGTTATCCATTGAGATCATGCTTGGTTCAATGCTGATTTCAAAGATCCCATATAGAATAAAAAATGTGGAGCTGTAGAAATTAAAGAAGAAACTATAAGATATTTTAGATAAGGGGTTTATCTGACCAAGTGTGTATCCTTGGGGAGCACCTGTTCTCTTTGTGAAGAAGGATGGATCAATGTGGTTATGAATTTTTTATAGAGAACTTAATGGGATCATGGTGAAGAAAAATTACCCTCTTCCAAGAATTGATAATTTATTTAACCAACTTTGTGGGGATCAATTCTTCTCCAATATTGATTTTTGGTCTAGTTATCATCAATTGAGGGTGACGAAAGAAGATATTCCAAAGACTGTCTTTTGATCAACATATAAGCATTATGAGTTTGTTGTTATGCCCTTTATCTTTACTAATTATCCTACTATTTCTATGTATTTGATGAATAGAGTATTTAAGTACTCCCTTGATAACTTTGTGGTATTGTTTATTGATGATATTCTGATATATTCCAAGATTTTAGAAAATTATGAGGATCATATTAGGCTTATATTTCAAACTCTGAGGAAGGAGATTCTATTTGTAAAGTTCATAAAATTTGAATTTTGGTTACAACAAAATGCTTTATTGGGGAACATTGTAACCAATGAAGTAATATCAATTGAACCTACCAAGAAAAAGTTTGTATAGGAGTGGACTCATCCTATAATAGTAACCGAGATTATTAGTTTCCTTGGTTTAGTAGGATATTATAAAAGGTTTGTGAAAAAAAATTCATGACTTTATAATCCACTAACCAAGTTAACTCAAAAAGTGTTCAAGTTCATCTGGATAGTGGATATGGATGCACTATATTTATAGGGAGAAATGTGATATATACAAAAACTATCAAAGTTTGAAGCATATTTTCATGCAAAATAAATTGAACATGGGACAGAGGAGATGGTTGGAACTTCTTAAAGACTGTGATTATTTAATTCATTATCATCCTAGAAGAGCAAACAAATTCGTTGATGCATTGAGTAGGAAAGACCATGTTATTCTTAAATGATGAGGATTCAAAGAGATCCTTTGATCAAAGACCCTGTAAAACTGGACATGGGAATTATAAGGAAAGGGACATCATCAACCCTATCCCAAATTATTTCTCAACCATCATTATTATAAAAGATCAATAAATATCAAGATATTATCATTTTCTACAAAATAAGATAGAGGCTGTGAAGGTTGGTAAGTTTCATGAGTTAAATATTGATCAAGAAGGTGTGCTGAAATTTTATACAATACTATGTATTCCATCTATTCCATAAAAAAGAAAGAAATGATGGATGAATCTCATAGATATACTTTCTTTATACATCCTAGAATCACAAAAATGTATAGGGACCTTTGAGATCATTATTGGTGGGATAACATGAAAAGGGTGATTGTCGACTACACTACAAGGTTCCCGGTGAGTAAACAAGTGAAGAAAGAGTGACAACTCTCTAAAGGAGTATTACAACCACTACCCAACATACATGGAAGTGGTACAATATCACTATAGAATTTTTCATTGGTCTCTCAAAAAAATCCAAATGAAATAATACGATATGGGTTATAGTGGACTATCTCACCAAGACTGCTCATTTTATCTCTATTCAGGAATATTTATCTCTCGACCAACTTTCCATGATTTATGTAAAGGAAGTGGTAAGGATTTATGAGGTAACACTCTCCATCGTATCTAATCATGATCCAAGGATCACATCATAATTTTGTATAAGCCTTCAACATTCTCTGAATACTGAATCGAATTTTAGTATGGTCTATCACCCCCAAACTGATGTCCAATCTGAAAGGAATATTCAGACACTCGAGGATATGCTGATAACATTCTCAATGGAATTTAAATGTGTATGGGGTAAATATCTCTCATTATTTTAGTTATCATACAACAAAAACTTCCATTCGAGTATTCAAATGGCACCCTATGAATCTCTATATGGGAAGTGATGTAGAACTACTACTTGTTGGGAAAAAGCTAGTGAGATAATGCATCTTGGGCCTGATCTTGTGTAATAGATGACAGAAATGGTCCATGTCATCCAAAAACACATAAAGGCTACTCAAAATCAGTATAATATATATGATTACATCCATCGAAGGGACTTAGATATTGATGTTAGTGAAAAAGACTTTAAATTTCACCTTGGAAGAGAGTCAAACAATTTGGGAAGAAAGGGAATATCATCCCTAGGTACATTGTCCCCTATTAAATCCTTGATCGTATAAGAGAAGTGGATTATTAGCTTGCACTTCCTCCAAATATATCTCAAGTTCATGATGTATTCCATGTATCTCTCTTGAGGAAATACATAATTGGCCCTTCACATGTACTGAATCCTAATGTGGTACAACTACTACATAACCTCTCTTATGAGGAGTAGCCAGTGGAGATCTTGGATTGTAGAGACTAATTTCTATGTAAAAATACTACCCACCTCATTAAATTGCTGTGTAGGAACAAGAAATATGAAGAATCCATGTGGGAACTAGAGGAAACAATGAGGTAGAAGTACCCACACCTTTTCTCAACTGAGGGAATGAGTTGAAATTTCGAGGATGAAATTTCTTAAGTGGGTAAGAATGTAATGACCCAAACGTTTTGAATAACATTTTTTTCCTGAAAATGTGTGTTATGTTATTTTGTACTCAACATAAATATATCTCTTTAATAATGAAGTGAGTATAATTTGAAATGTAACCATCATGTTTTGACCATTATATAACCATTGGTCAATTATAACCATTGGTCAATTATGAAAATTGGTCAATATGAATGTTGTAAACTATACTCTTAATAATGGTTTTAACATTATAATTATTGTTTATAAGCAGGAATTACAAAGGAAAATTCCTACAAAAAGAAGAGTCAGTGGCCTCATCCAGTAGATTCATTTCATACGAAGCTCATTTTTCTAAACTTGGGAGGGAGGTAGCATCATTGGGCTTCACTCTTAACCAATCATAAGCCAATATTCGATATGTTAAGATTGAATTAAATAACCTATAGGAGAAGTGAAAGTAAGTGGAAATTACCACTCAGGTGATGTTATCTGAGTCTCCTCGAGAATATATCATCATCGAACACCTCACCCTTAGATCGTATGTATATTTTATAAGGGGTTATAAATCAAGGACTTAGTTACTTAATGTGTAATCCATTTATATAAATAAAATTTTTATTCCATTAATTCTGTTTTGAGAATAGTTTTTCTTTAAAATATGAAGAATTTGATAAATTGATTTTTCGGACAGAAATTATACTTTTTAGAAAAGATATAAATATTTATAATAAAATAATATATTATTAATAATTATTATTTTAATTAAATAGTATGATTAAAAAACTCTTATTTAAATTTCAAAGATAAAATAATTTTATTTTTTCAAGTGTTAAAAATTTTATTATGCATTTTACTATGCATTTTGTATCTGCTATTATTTCTAATAAATAAGGATATTTATATTTAAAAGGTAAATTTCTCATACTTAGAGAATTATTATGATAAAATAAACATAATTTTTTAAATTATCACATCAATATTAGGTTAGGGTTAATTTATGATAATTTTATAAAATACATTATTTTGTGAATAGTAAAAATACAGTTTGAGTTTTATGTATGTTCAATGACATCATAATGATGTAATAAGTAATAAAAAATTTAGATCAAATCTTGTATATTAAAATATCATAATATTTTTCACAAGTGTCCAAAACCATGGACAAGCCCATGGTTTTGAATTTAACACTACATAGGTGTCCAATGAAATTAATAAACAAATCCTCCACTTTTGCTATAAATACCCACCCATTTATCCATTATATTTCATTCCCAATTCATCCTCCAAAAATCTATTATAATTTTACCACCCAATGTGTCCTCAATCCCCCAAGTTCCCAATCTTATATTTTTAGGAGTTACTCTTCAAGGTAAGTGAAATCACAACTTCTCTTTTCCTTTTAAGTTTTCTTTTTATGTGGTATGTCTTTCAAATTTCCATACTATGTTATTATGTACATTTTATTCTATCCATTTAATGTATTAAGGTTACTTTATGAACGGTATACCATTTTACCCTCACTTTTTAATGTTTTCTAAAACCATGTTTCGTACCTGTTATGCTGGTGGATTTTCTTCTCAAATTTTCTCTCTTTTTCTCAAGAAATTCTTCAATTTTATTTTCTGAATATCCAAACCATCTTCATTTAAAAGTTTATTCACCTAGTTTTAAAAATGATATATTTTATTCTGTTATTAACATACATGAAACCCTCCTTCCTTTTTCTTTGGTTAATAATTAAATAAATATCTTATCTTTAAGCAATTTTTTAAAACATCGTGATTTTAATATGAAAATCGTTCCTTTTATTCTACACAAGTTATTTATAAAATGTTTCATTATGATCTATGTGGATAAAATTAATTAATAAATATGAATTTTTTTCCCTGATAGCACTCCAAGGAATTGGGTAAATGATTTAATCTCTAGATATGACATGTTTTACGATACCTTGGTGAATAACCTTGGTAATTTTTATAACACATCACTGATAAACCTTAGTGATATTCTTATGAATGAATCAGTTAAATGTTTTATCTGCATTTAAAAGTTATTATTCAAATTATTTTTAATATAATATTCCTATTTATCATTCCTTTATTTATTTCCTCAAATTATTATTTAATTTCTCAAGATCACATGTAAACTATTTCCCTTGCTTTCCCTTACTGGGCCTTATGCTCACCCTTTCCTTTGATGTATGTCCTCAGGTTATGAGATGTAATAAATGTACTTAGGATGAACCTTGAATAATCCTTTCAAGTGGAATATAATAATTTCTTAAGTTTTCCTGTGTCATATACCTTTTTTCTAAGAAAATAAAATTTAAAAGATCCTCTATTTGTACAATGAAATGAAATATAATGTAATAAAAAGGTGGGATGCCATAAACTTCCAAAATAAGGGGGGAGAATAATTGTTCCCTAATTATCATGATTTACTTCATTCATTGTGATTAAATGATATTTAGCTTTGTAATTTTTTACTCTGAGGTTGTTTTGGATTATCATCTATATTATCCCTTGGATTAGGGCATTGATTCAAATAATTCCCAAACTCCTTTCAGTTGAAAAACTGGAGTGTGGGTGGTGCATTAGTTGACATTATCTTTTTTCTATTACATTAACCATCCCATTAATTTTATTTTTAAATTAACATATTTTATGACATAAATTTTCACTTTTAAAGAACCTCCCAGTTCTATTCAATCAATTCCCTTGATGTTTCTTCCCACATTCATGGCACATAGATGTCTAGAATTTCTTTCCATCATTTGATTTTTCATGAGACCTGACCTTCCCTTTCTTATAAAAACTATAGTAATGGTGGTAATATCCAATTTTAATTTCTTCTATTATTACACATCAAATGAGTTCTTCATAAATATTAATGTATCATATAGCCAAGGCCTTTCGAAGACTTGGTTTTAGGCCACCAAAGAATAAATCGATTTTTCTTTTTGGGTTGAGGATCAAAATAGAAGCATAACTTGAAAGTCTTGTAAAATTAGCTATATAGGTACCAATAGATTCATAGTACTTTTTCTTTAACTTAAGGAATTCATTATCCATATTTTTTTATAGAATAAGAGGGAAGTAATTATTTAAAAATATCCCCTTAAACTCTTCTCATTCCATAGATTAAATTTATTCTTGTTCCCTCATATTCTTAATAAGATTCTACAACTGGTCTGCTTCACCTTCTAAATGATAAGCATCCAAAATGACTTTTTCATGCTCTGAGTACTGAATAATGGAAAATATTTTTTCAGTGGTACTGATCTATTTCTCAGAAACTAGTGGATCAGTGGAACCACTAAAATATGGTGTACATTTCCTCATGAAGAACTCATCCAAACATTGTTTCATCCTTTTCTCATTGTAAGTTCAACATTATTCATATCTTTGGAAATTTTATCGATAATATCAAAAATACTTCTCATTCCATCTCCCATGTCATTTGGTTTCTTTGGAGGAAAATCATCACATTTCCCATTACATTCAGTATTGACATGGTTCCTTCAAGTTCTAAGCATTGACTAAAACCTACAAGCATAGCGTGTGAATCACTTATCATAGAATCAAACCACATAATCATGAAAAAATACATATACTATGTCTAAATCATAACACCTAATCCTTTAATCTATAACACATTATGATTATCCTTAGAGACATATCCTTAAAAATATCCTTAGGGATTTCACTAAAGTTTTCTTATCCTAGTTTCAAAGGTTGACTAATCCTTCCCTTTGATACCAAATATAGTAACTCAAGATTAACATACATGGATATTACATCATTTTAGATGAATATTCATCCCATTAAAAAAATACAGTCCTGAGGACTATAATAGTTTAGTGTCTTTCAAAACATAGAAACATAATATTCTAACTTGGTAAAAAATCTTAAACATATCCCTTAAAGATCTTTCCCTTTATAAATTTTACTTAAAAGATCTCTTTATAACCTAAGGAAAGGAAAGATAAGAAAGGGGTGAGATCATATGCTCAGTAAGGGTAAACAAGGGAGATATGTGAGCATAACATGAGCATAAGGGTACAAGAACATGATCTTAACATTAAAACATCATACCCTACATATCAAAGATCATAATAAATATTCATGGAATAAATATTGGTAGTGAATAAGACATGAATAATAAGGGTGATAAATCATTATAAATCAATCATGAACCATAAGCTCATGTCATATAATTGTGCCACCATTATAACTATATAAAACCATTTCATGTGTCAAGGTTAACTACCAAGAACATCAACATAGTGGATCAGGACACACTCGTTTCCCCCTTTTGGAATAGGACACACATATTTCCCATAGTAGATTAGGACACACCATTTTCCCATATTGGATCAGGACTCACATGTTTCCCATTTTGGATCAGGGCACTCCTGTTTCCCATTTTGGATCAGGACACACTTGTTTCCCATTGTGGATCAAGCCTATCAAATTGTTTCCCACCATTATCTCATGAGATATAAATCTTTAACTAATTCATTAGAGGGAGATATAGGTCTCACCCATCACATAATAAAATTATACATATATTTCCCACAAGATAGTAAAACTTTTATCATATCATGGCCCATAAAAACATATGGATTTCATAAACATCTTATCATAACCCATAAAATTAAATCGGTATAACAAAAAATATATCATATAATTACCTATTTAAATGGGATAGGTCTCAAAATTATTTAATCAAATCATAATCCATGAATATAAGTGGGTTTCAAAATCATATAACATGTGGAAGAGGAACAGGTGTCATAAACATTATTCCATCAAAACATAAACTATTCAAGAAAGAATATGAATCATATTATTGGATCATATCCCCAGTAATGCATAAAATATAACAAATTATGTCATCTTATATGGATAAGGATTTTGAAGGATTGAATGGAATATTTCTTAAGGAAAATAGCTTTTCCTTGAAAATCATTATCATAAAACCATTTCAAAAATCATTTTCTTATAAAGAAATATTTACAATTTCATTTAAATCATTTCTTGAGGAAAATATATTTTCCTCTACAAAAAAATGATTTTTAAAACATAAATCATTTTTAAAACCTTTTTCTTTTAAAATAGCTTTCGAAACTCATAATGTAATCTTGAAAATATTTTTAAAACTTTTTTCTTTGAAAACATCTTGAAAACTCATAAAGAAAGCTTGAAAATATTTGAAAGGAATTTTATTTAAAAATAATTTGAAAACTTAAAAATAATTCTTGAAATAACTTTGGAAACCCTTTTATTTAAAAATCGCTTTGAGAATTTATAAATAAATTTTAAAATCATCTAAATCCTTTTATTTTAAAATAACTTTTTAAAAACATATAAAGGAAGCATTGAAAATAATTTGAAAAAAAATTTAAGCATGAAACATTATTTAAACCCTTTTTCTTTAAAAACAACTTTAAAATATAAAAAATTCGGGAATATTAATAAAATATTATCCTTAAAAATAAAAATGTAAACTTATAAAGTAAGCTATAAGGAAAATATGTTCATGACGATGGGTAAGTCGGTACATGTTGAACATTCCTTGTTACACCTTAAAAGGTTTTAAGAAGTGCCTCGATCAGAAAATGAGAAGACGATTCCTTTTAAAGATATTTTTTTAAAAGGTAAAACATGGGTAAAATTTTCATTTAAACATAATAGGGTAATTGTAAAAAAATAAATCATTTTAGGAAAAGAAAGTATTAAAATAACAAAGATTTCTGACTGAAAGGATAAATAAAGTCTAATTTTATTAAAAACATTTTCTTAATTAACTAAATTAAAAAAGAGTGGAAATGGTATTATTAATTTCATATAACATTAATAACCAGAGGAGAATAAATTTCATGATTTTTTTTAAGATATTGATTATGATATTTCATCAAAGGAAATATAATCATAAACAATCCTGATAAATGATGATATTGTAGCAATAAACTCTTACCACTTTGCTAATTTTAAATCAAAATCCCCATGAAATAATAACACTAAATGAAGCTAAAAATATCATTAAAGTAATAATATTCATGATATAACATGTTAAATGGAATTATATACACCCCATATAAAAATACAGGTGCATATCATGGAATGTATCTCAAAGAATGAAAATTAAGACAAAATTACTTTACCGATTTGGTAACTTTTAAATCATAAATACCATGAAAGAAATATCATAAAATAGATATGTAAATACCCATAATTTTAAGTATAATAATCATATAAAACATTCATGGGTAATATATACACCATGAAAAATAAATGAGTGATGAATAAGACATAAGTCTCAAATAAATAAAAGTGAGACGAGAAAACTCTTACCTTAAGTATTGACTTTCTTCGTACACATTAAAACCTCATGTATAATAAATATAATTTTTTTATAAATATACCAAAGAAACATATTATTATATATAATATCATATATTTTTTGTTTTATTATTGATATTACATGTTTATTAACAACTCCATGTTAATTTTATGTTTCGGGTAATATCTTCTTTTTTTTCATATATGTTTTGGCTTGTTAATATTTATCCTCCTACTTAGATCAGGATTCAATTATTTCCATAATATAAAACATGATATAAATATAATATATATTTATTATATATTTATTTATAATAATCTATAAAATATAGAAATATTAAATGGAATACACCATTCATGGAGATGGTAGGTCATGCGTAAGCATTAACGTTGTTTCTGTTTGATTGTCGTATTCAAAGAAAGAAAGTAAATAACATATATGTATATATATATATAAATCATTACATTAGAATTATTATTTCATATATATGATATAATTTCACTAATACCATTATTAATACATTCTATTTAAAGTGTGACTGAATCACATCGCTTTGAGGAGGTTGTAGTCCACACGTCCACAAACGAAGTTATCATTTTTACCCAAAATGAAAAGAATGAAGTTATGTTTTATATAATAATTATATAAGAATAAATAAATCATAAATATCATATATATCATATAGAAATAATGTTTTTATCATAATTTCCACCTATGAGAGGTGGTAAAGGAAAAATGAACAACATCGTTTCGCAAGGCGGTACTCCACCGTACACACAAATGGTAAGTTTGTTACCCATTAAATGGAAGTGTGTGTGAGTGTAGGTTAAAAAATTATAATAAAAACATCTCAGAATATTTATTTTAATTATTTTAGTATATAAAAATGGAATAATAAGAGTTTATGGGTGGATAAAAAAAATAAAACAAAAGAGCTTATGGAAGGTTGTTGCCTCTTCTTTGGGTAACTATTCTTGGTTTGCACCAAAGGGATTCCTTGGTTGGATTCCTTCCAAAAGTGAGTCTTATATGATTAAGTTAAAGATTTTTTTAGGGTATTGGGGTAGGTTTCTTATGATCCAAAGTGTCATTAAAGGTGTGAGTAAGTGAGGGGGGTGAGTGCCCCTTTATAGTGGAGGGGAGTGGCATTCATGTAAATATAAAAAAGGTAAACACTATTGAGAGGTATTCCTTACATCATGGGCCTCCAATAATTGTAATTTTTCAAGAAAAGAGGGTACTTTGTAGAAATATTTTATCCATTGGATTTTGGATCTATTCCTAGGTCATTTTTTCGCTTAAGTTTAAAGTTTAACCTTTAAGTAAACTAATTTTTTCCATAATTGTTGTAATTGATTTTAATTACTTTCACTAATATTTTCTGTAAGAAACTAAGTTGAACTTATTATAAATTATAAATTATTCTAATTAAAAATATTGAATCTATTTTAAAAAATTCTAATTACGAAGTGGTGGAAATAAATTTAAAATTAATTCAGCACACGGGATGAGACGATGGATGTTTAAAGTTAAAAGGTCCAAAAGTTTGAAATGTTTTTATATCCAATTTCAATGTGAAATTTTTTCCGATGACCTAAATTGGAAAAATTGATTTATAATTTATCTAATTACACTTTTAAAAAATAAAATATAAGTAAAATATATAAATAAATTAGAATGAATGCAGTTGAATGTTTTTCACGATTCATCAAAAAATGAAACTTCTCAGAAAAATACCAAAAATTCACCCCAAGTAAATTTTGATATTATGATATTAGAAATGATTTTTTTTTCAAGTAAAAATTATAAAAGTTTCAAAAATAATATTTAAAATGGGTTCTTCATTAAAATGTGGTAAAATTACCTTTTATAAAAATCCATATTTGTATTTATAAAATTGGATTTATTATTATCTTATACCTATCAAATATATTAGATGAGTATCAAAAATGTTGATTTAATATATAATATATAAATTTTATTTAAAATATTAATCAAAAGTGATTTTTTTAATTTATTGAAATTAAATTTTGTTTGAACATAAAAAAAATAGTTTTCTTAGAATAGTAATTTATTTATTTTGAAATAGTTCTTTCATTCACTTATACTAATTGATAACCAAAGGATTCATTTTATATAAATGTTTAAATCATATTTTTACGATTTAGTTAATATTATTTGTAATTTACATTCCAAAGGATATTTGGTAGCTATAATAATATTTTAATCATAATATTAATAGTATATTGTAGTTAGGTAAAACTCGAGCTTGAGTGTTACATAAGCAATCGAAGTAACTCGAAATTGTGTATAGAAAAATCCAAACATAGTGTTTCATGTACTAAAAGTTAATCTAAGTGTTGCATGTATAGAAATTCAATCTAAGTGTTGTTTTTAGAGAAATATTAAGTTAGTGTTGCATATAAGGCAATCCAAATGTAATTATTTCATATAGAAAAATCTATATTCAATGTTGTGTGAAATAAAAAATATAAAAAATATTTAATTAATTTGAAAAATAATAATTCACAAAATCTTGGGTTGTTACATTCACGGTCACTAATCTTGAATTAGGGTTTAATGATAGGTTTGGGAAACTGAAAAGAGTTTAGAGGAAAAAATTATAGGGCTTCTTCCACTTAAAAAATATGATAGACCCCACCGATTAGTCAGGGAATTCTTATATCCTTACTAGGAAACTATCCCATCCACTAGCTACTCCACCAGATATCCATTGGAACTACAATGGATCCTCTACTATATTCCACTACTAGGATTTTTCAATTATGCCCCTCTAATCCCCCCACCCCCTTGAGCACAACTGAGGCACATTTTATACTAGGAATATTTCTTGGTTATAGAATTTAAACAACTCAACTGAACATTCATAGAGAGGTGTACTTGGATATGGGATAGGGTTATATAAATCCTTATCTTTTTACTTACTTTTTTGTGCCTGTCTCTATTATTTTGTTGTAAACCTTATTTTAGGTCCTATTTTTTCGATTTCTATATTTTTTGTGATGAAATATGAATAAATCACTGAGACTATATGAGTTTACTTCTATAAGCTCTACATAGGGTATCCCATTAATATTTATCAATAAGTATGTATATATATATATACATATTATAGTAACCTATCATATATGAGTTATCATTCATGTGGAAACTAAAAGAGTTTAGAAAACTCCACTGATGTAAATAATACTTTTCTATTTATAAATGATTAAAAATTATCTTTAGTACTCCCAAAAATAAATTCAAAATACATAAACTAAGTCTTCTTAACCTCAAAAAAATACCTCTTTTAAAAACTAAACACTTTCTTTGAGACAAGGTGTTAGGTCCACAAGGCTGAATACCCTGAGAGGGGGGTGAATCAGGGTATGACTAATTTAAAATTAAAGCTCGTTCTGATCTTTTTTCGTTGTTAAGAAAAACACTCTTCTCTCTCTTTCCTGTTGCACGATATAAACAGAAGTAAATCAAGCACAGGATACAAAAAAATTACTTGGTTCACTACTAAGGGCTGCGTCTAAGGAGCATATGCCAATAGGTTTTCGGTCATACCAAATTCCACTAAATTTCACTAGCTGTGGATTACAAGGTTCGGGCACAGTCACTCTGTCCCAGGCTCACTGCCTTTATAAGGTTTAGGGTCAGCTCACTACTTTCCCTACGGTCACTCCCTGTTTCTCTCTCTCTAGATCACTACCGGTGGAGAGGATCACCTTCTTCCTCTTTCTTTACTCACTACTCTAGAAAGGATCCACTCACAGTTTATAAACCTGTAGGTCTCTTCATTATATCTAATGAATGCATCCTCTGTTGTATGTAGATGCTCTGTTGAAGTCCAACTTTCACCCGAAGATGAATTTCCCTTTGCACCGAAGGTATCGGGAAAACTTCCAACTTTCACGCAGCCCAGAAACACTGCTATGAATCAACCTTACTTGGTGCACAAGTCAAACCCGATGCGCAAGTATCGGCGCGCAAGACACAACTGGTGCGCAAGTCCACCTCAGACACTTGCGCGATAAAATCTTCTTCAACTCCAAACTTGCGCGACGCACTTCCCTTTACGCCAAAACCAATATTGGTGTGGAACAAACAAAAATCACCATTCTTCAAATCTGGCGCGCAAGTCCCACTTGCGCGACACACAACCACTTGCATGACTTCCATACCTGCGCGATGAGAGCTTGGATTTTTCTAATTGTTGAACTCCATTCAAAATGAGGAGGGGTCAACCTGTATTTATAGGCGTTTGCACACCCTATGCAACGGCGTGCAAGTCTCCCCTCGGCGTGCAAGTTTCGGCGCGCAGGTCTCTTCTCCTACAAGTCACTTGCGCAACCCACTTACAAACTTGCGTGACCCTCCCTCTTTTTCCATATTTTTAAGTTCTTATCTTGAAAAATATATGGCGTGAAGTTTCCAATACTTCTAGATATCGGCACACAAGTCAATTCACAGCGCTCAAGTCACCTGCGCGACCACACCAACACCTGCACGAACCACTTTCCTTTACCATATTTTGACCTCCTAATCTTGAAAAACATTAGGCATGCAAGTTTCCTCAACTTTAAGTACATGGCACACAAGTATCTTTTCCAAAACCACTTTTCTCCTTTCATCTATTTTCAGGCCCAAAAATTTGGCAAACACTAGAAAACGGCACCACCTTGTATCTTTTCTTTTTGTACTACCTCCAGAACATCCATTCCTTTGTTGAAATTCTTGAATAAAACATGGATCGTTGACCATAGCTCTTGAACTCGACATTCCACCATGAAATCCCCTTTGTTAACAAATTTTTATGTCCTTTTTTTTCTATGTCAACAATCACCACACAGATTTCTACTTTTTCAATAAACACAATCACCTCAAAAATGCTTCAATGATACCTTGAGGGGTTTTTCCCCAACACAAGGTCTGTCTTATTTATCCAATCAAAATTGATAGTCTTACTTAGTAAGTTATTTCTAGTAAAAAAATATTCTAGGATTTCTAAATAAAAATTGAGGTTATTCCTTATTCAAATTTTTTTACCTTCCCTGTTTTATAAATTGAATAAGAAAAGGATATTAGGATTTGGATTTTAGAAATAATGATTTTTGTTTCAAATATTCAAATAGTTTATCCTCATTCTAATGTAAAAATTATTCACAAAATTATGGATGTAAAAAACCTAACCAATGAGTTTTGATGATACTCTATATGTGATGGGAAATACTTTAAAAAAATTTCATCAGGATGTAGTCTCTAAAAGTGGATATTTTTTTATTAGGAATGTGATAAAACATAAGATACTAATTTATTTAGTGAAGAAACCACAAGATTTATTGTTATATTCCATAATTTGTTGGTCAATTATAATCAGCCTTCATTGAAATGAGATATAATATTCACTATATTCAAGAAAACTCTCATATGAGGATGAAACTAAATTATAATCATCTGAGTATGATAAATACAATTCAAAAGGAAAATAATTTGTTGTCTATAGAGACCCAATTGCTTCTATATCTGATGTACTTATTAAAATTGATGTGGTATCCAGGAAAAATTTAGAAATATTTAGATAGCTTATAGGAGACATTTAAAATATCACAAAAATATGGGATAATTTAATAATAGTATGAATAATCCTAACAGTGTGGTCAATAATTTTTACAAAATGATTCAACATTTTGTGAATTATTTAAATGAGAATGTGGAGAGAATTTAATATTAATGTAAATTAAAAATTTATTGTTTTTATTCTAACTTTGTTAAAAGGGATGATATGAAGGATATGAAAAAATTATATAGCTATATTTTGAGACAATGTGTGGTTTTAAATAAGTTTAATAAGGATGGGATTATTTTAAGGATTCACATTTTTGGACAAGATTTATAAGAAATAAGAGACAAAAAAAGGAACTTGCCTTAATCCCACCAAATAAAATTTAAATATCCATAACTCAATTATAAATTATCATTGGTCCACATAAATTATTTCATAATGAATCCAAGGATAATCCTTAATCCAATTGGAGAATAGAGTTTACTACTTTTCAAGAACCATCTGTTATAGAAAAAAAATCCATTATTGATGCTTCCCTATTCAAAACCTACATCTAGTTCCTCTCAAACATACAATACTACTAAACTTATGTTAAAATAACAAAAATACACTAAGGGGAAAATGGATCAAGACTCTAAAAAACTTGATGAATTTTTAAGTAAATATATATAGAATTTAGTTAGATCTCAACATATGAGATTTGAATAAGAAAATTTTGGTTTTTCCTCAGGTTTTAATACCTTTACCAAATCCAAAGAGCATGAACTGATGAAATACAAATCTTCTACCAGTATCACATAGCCAAAATCCTCTAATACTTATCCTATAAATCATAAATCATTTGAAACAAATCCTCATTCAAAGGACAAATTATTTTTTGTTTTTTTGTATTAGACTATATTTTCAATTTTTCATAACTATGTTTATCTTATTTCAAAAAATTATAGTTCTTATTTACTATAAGTCAAAATCATATTCTAAATCATTTCAGTTTTATATTTTAATATTTTTTATTTAAATTCAAAAAAAATTAAAATTGTTACTCCTTTAGATCTACTTTCTTTTTGATATCATGAAAAGGGGGAGAATGATATTGATAAACACAAAATTTTACTTACTCTTCTAATACATTAGTGTATTGTGTAATTATATATAATATATGACATAATAAATAAAATTTTATATTTAAATTTTATAGTTTATATGATCATCAAAATGAGGGAGCTTTAGAATATTTTGTGTGTTTTAATATACCCAAACATATCTTAAGTTTTGATTCTCTCAAAATACATTATTTATGTTATTAATGAATTTAATTTTAATGATTTTTCAGTTATTCATTTATTTATTAAGAAATTTATCAATGATAAATTATATTGAAATTATAATTTGTGATATTTTTGAAAAATATTTTACAAGTATTCAATATTATATAAAGGTTTAGATATTCATACATAACCATCATATTTCAGAGTTTACTCATATGTACAGATTTTTTAAAAATAAAATATCTTATATAGACAAGATTAATTCCTACATGATCTTCAGAATTAATATGTTATTCTTTTATATTTAAATTTTATATAAGTATAATATCTTATGTATAATGGTTTTATTCATATGTGGGATGTTAAATTTTCAGTTTATTCTTATGAAACTGAAATTGTGAAAAGTATAGTTTCAAACATAGTTAGTTTTTGTTTTGGAAGTTAACCTTATGTTTGGAATATTTATTATTATTAAATTTCATGTGATTTCTTATTCGTGTGTAGAATTCAAAAGTATGATGTTATTATTACATTAAAGTATATTTAAATAAAAAAAAACTTATTTGAATACTTGAAATTTTGTTTTTCATAAATGGATTAATTTAGAGATATTTTTTCAGATTTTTCCAGTTAATGATTTATAGGATAAGACTTCTCAACTTTGAAATGATTTTTTAATAATGTAGTTATCTTTTAAGTAGGTTGGATAGAGTAAATTTCAAGATATTATTTTTGGATGACTAAAGATCTTCAAATGGATAGGGAGTTTCCAATATTCAAGGAGAATATTAAGAAAATAGTTGAATCAATTAAATTTAAATTATTTATTTAAATATTATCTAATGGTGAAAGGAGAAAATACACCAACTTTATATGAGAATATATATGACTAATTATTTTAGAATATTCACATGAACTACTCATTATTTACCTACTAAGATTCATTGTTGTTTTTAATATTACTTATTCCTACTATGATTATTATCATTGTGTTCTAAATGTCTTGAAAATAAGGTTGAAAGTATAAGAAGGATAAAATTATACTGTTTTTTTGTATTATTGAATAATCAATATACATATGAGAATATCTTCATAGTTAAAATTTGATGAAATACATTTTTATAGAGAAGATTCATCTTCTGTCATTTGTGTTTTAAGACACAATTGTGTGTTGCTGCTATAATCAAACTCTATATATTTTATATATTTTTATAATTGAAAACTTCTTGTACTAATTTTTAGATTAAGGAAAAGGATAGGTTTTTTTAAGAAATGGATACAATCATGTTGAAAGATATTTTATCCTGTAATGTCTAAGTTTCATATTCTTTCACTCAACTGTTAAGATCTATAATTAAAGAGTCTAAATAAAATCACCATTCCTACATTAAGTATTTGTGGATTAGAGTAGGGGTTATCTTGAATACCCCAAACCACTATAAAATTTTTTGTGTCCTTTACTGTTCTGTTATTATGTTGAATTTCCAATTCAAGAAGAAAGGATATATTTAAAGACAAAAACTTTTATGTGAAAATATAAATTTTTAAAATATAACATTCATGAAATCAATTAACACCCCCTCATAATTAATTATAATCAACATAATTAGGATAATATTTTAATGCATTTGCATACAAGGCTTGGGTTTTTAAAACTCTACATAGTGATCGGGTGACCTATAAATTGTGCATTAATCTAGTTTAGAGCCTTATAGAGATTAAGTGGGTATTACATGTGTGGTTTTGGGATTTATAACTCACTCACTGGTTATACTACCAATGGGTGTGACCTATAATTTTATAAAGTGGGGCCTAGAGTGGTCTATATTTGTCTAATAAATTATAAAAGGATTGGTGTTAGCCTTAGTGATTTTGTTAAGGTAATTTCAAGCAGTTAATTTTTCATGTATAGGTTCTATTTATGGATGATGTTTCAAAGTTTATGGGTCTTATGGTATAAAAGGGAGAAATTAGGTTATCTTTTTTCCTTTTTGGTTGTAATCTCTATTTTGAGATAGGAAATGGGTATGGAAGGAAATGAGAATACAATTTAATCCCTTAAATCATGTATATAGTATATGCAAGTTTAGTGACAAAAGAGGAATTGAGTTATAGGTAATACCTCTAGGTTTATTATATTCTTAGATAATGGGTTATAAGTAAGAGAATTTTGAGAAACTAAGATACCATAGTGTGATCAAAATGATTCTAGATTTATTAGAGGAAGTAAGGGTGGATCCATTGAGCCTATTTGGTGGGTAGCCTTATGATATTGGAATGGGTGATAGGTTTAGCCTACTATTCCTATGAAATTTTGGTTAGTAGATTTATTAGGTATTAAGAACCTGGTACTTCATAGGGTTATGGTTTTAGTTATGGGTTATGTTAAGTCAACTGAGTATGAAGAAGTTGGTTAGGATGGGTTATAATTGGGTTGTGTATGGTTTTATCCTATAGTGAAGCCTTTGGTATAGATTTGGTTGTTAATTATGAGATAGGATTTTTGGATACATCTTCCATGATTTTTCTTATTTATCCTTACCTTTTTATGTGGTTGTAGATGAGGTGGAGTCCTAAATCCCTAAGAATCAAGGTGATAAGCTACACTACTTGGGTAATTATTCTTCTAGGGTTCTAGGAAGATCCTGGGGAAGTGTGATGATTTCCAATCTCTCAACTACTAAATATTTTTTGAGTATTATTCCATCCTTAAATTTTTTTCTATGCATGGGTCTAGCTAAGTGTTACTTTATTCCCTAACGTGTTTCCTATACATGAATTAGGTTAAGTTTTATGCCTTATATGGATTTTCTATATGTAGGTCTGGATAAGTGATACACCATTCCCTAATTCCTTTTACATACCCAAATTTTCCATGTTTTACACCATAATCAGATGTATATCCCATTTAATAAGTCTTGTAAAAATTGATTATTACTAGAAATATTTTTTATCCATTAATACCACATACTAGCATTGGCTAATGAAAGTGGGGTCAGGTGTTGTGGTGGCATTGCTATCAGATGATGACCTAACATTATTTCTTTCATGTCATATGTTATTGGTTTAATTATCATTTTATATATATATATATACTAGATATTATAGTGTATATAAGGGATCATGTTGTTAATTCTCTACTGAGTTTTATGATCACACTCAATGTGTGTACACCAGTGAATATGCAAATATTATGTCTATTATGAATGGTTATTTATAGGTTGTAGATTATATCATTCTAGAGTATCTTGATAGTGATTAGATAAAGGAATGAGAAGGTAATTGCGTTTTCATGTTATAACTCTTATAAATTTCTTTTTCTTATTGTACATGTTGTCCTAATGGGTGATCCCTTTAGTGTATGCTTATATGTTCATCATGGGTCCATGTTGTTATATCATTTTAATATTTTTTATTATTTATAGTTATATATTAGTTATAATTTCATGCATTTAATTTGATGTTATATAATTATTGTGTTATTTATTTTTATTATATGTTGTTATAACAAGATTATAGCCTCCCAACATTGGTAATAGACTCTCACCACTAGTCCATATCCACTAGCATATGGGGAGGCACACCTGAGGTCATGTGGTGTCGATTGATCACCTTCAATTCAAGATGGCCTAGAATGGGGCATTATGAAATTGTATTAGATACTTGTTTTGATTTTATTAATATTTTATAACATCGTATATAGAGATAACATTGTTTAAAAAATATAATATACACTAGTCTTATGTTTTTTGAACACCTATATTGTGAAATCCCAAGTTATCAGGGATATGAAAATTTATTCTTACTTTATGATATTATTGTTGATATTTTTATATAGGTATGATGTCTTGGGTTTTTTATTTATGGTTTTATTCTAAGGATATTGTGGGAAAAGGTTTGTATTCATGCATCATTTTTAAGAATGTTGGTGTATTTGATATGTTCTTAAATGCTTGTGAGTGTGAAGTGGTTTTTAAAAAGAGAAGTGGATTTGTAAAATGGTTTTTGGAAAGGAATGGATAATAAAATATTTAAATAGTAAAAAATAAAGAAATTTTTTTGGAAATAGTTGGAGAATAGGATTTTTATTAATTAAAATATAGACAATAAGTTATTCAGTCTTTTTCGGAAAGATCTATTAGTGGCAATTTAATTAATTGAAATCAATACTGGTGGTTTTTTCATGTTATTATTTTAATATTATGATATCATATTTATGATCTCCTAGAAGAAAAAACCCCTATAGTGGGTATAATTGGGTATTAAGTGCATTAATTATGATTAGGTGTGAGAAATGTGTATCTCATGCATGGTTATTATTGGTATGGGATGATCTAGGGGATGAGATACCCTCAGGTCGGTTGATATAGAATGTGATATTTCCTCAAGGTATTGATATGTGACTCATTATAGAGTGAGTTGAGTGGTTTTAGGTTAAATTTAATGATTATACCTATTAGTTAGTTGGTCACAAATCATTAGATGAGTGGTTATTGGTTATCACTTTAGGAGCATATGATGGTATGTCATAGCATGTTTTCAAGGAGACTAGGTATAACAACCCTACTCTTTATTGCATACTTAAATATGATTTATTACATAAAACCTTCACTTGATACAAAATAGAAGATCGAGAGGTCTAGTGTATTTGGATCTTAGGAACAATACATAACAAGTTAAATCATATAACACAACATCTTATTGAAAATTTCCTTTACCTGACCACTACATTCCCTCGTACTTAGCATTGCATAGGATAACCTGAGGACATGCATAAAAGAAAGGGGTGAGCTATAAAGACCCGTAAGGGAATAAACATGGAATAACAAGAAGAATATAATACATGTTAGAAAATAGGCATATCAATGTATCACAAGATAAACATGAACATAAAGGAATGATAAAGCATGATAATCATAACATGGAAATGTAGCAACAACATTTAACATGATTTTAGCATGAGTCAAGGCTCATTGCACATGGAGCATGAGTAAATACTCATTGCACTTGAATTAGCATGAGTAAACCCTCATTTGACTTGAATTGGCATGAGTAAACCCTCATTTCACTTTAGGTATCATGATACTAATCTTTACCCAATGCATTGGAGCACTATCAAAGTGCACCCTTCTTAAACATTTCATTTCATGCATAAGTGTGCCACATGGGTTATATAACATGGAATCAATTAACAACATAAGTTATTCCATGATTAAGTAATGTGGAATAAATACATGAAAGTACCATTCAATATGTACATGTGCATAAAGGTGAATATTCTAGATAGAAACATGGGTATGGTATTCACTACACAATGATCTTGGCTTGGAAAAAATGCGGTGCAATTTCAGCAGCATAATGGCATGGCATAAGGATTAATGAAAATGGTTTATGAGAGATAAATGTGTGTCTCATAATATTTACATAAAATGTACAATAAGGGGATCATATAGATACATGTCCCAACAAATTTAATGGAATTTAGATACATAATAAAAAAGAATTACATGGATGTAAAAGAGGAGAGATAAATCCCTCACGGAATTTCAGCATGGTAACAACTGTGCATAGGAGGAATTAATGAGAGATAAAGGGGTCTCCCATCATCTGAAAATAAATAGGGAAGTATTGGGGAGGTTCAAAATCATACCCCAATGGTTATAATTGAAAAAAGGGCATAACAACTTAAATAAAATTGGATAAAAATGAGAAAGGAAGAAATACCTTACTTGGAAGTGTGATCACTGCCACAAAACTAGGAAAAGTATGTGCTCGCCTTTATCAGCGCTAATGGAAAAGCGCTGATAAAGGAGTGGGCCTTTATCAGTGCTAAAAAAAGTGCTGATAAAGGACCCCTTTATCAGCGCTAAAACAAGTGCTGATAAAGATGTACCCTTTATCAGCACTTTTATTAGCACTGATAAATGTTACATTTATCTGCGCTTTTCTTAGCGCTGATAATATTTATTATATACATTAAATAAAAGCACATGTTATAACAAAATATATATATATAATTAAATAATTATAAGATTAATACTAAATATATTTATTAGATTTATTAATTCATTATATATTTATTAGATTTATTAATTCATTATATTTATTAGATTTATTATTTCATTATATTTATTAGATTTATTAATTCATTATATTTATTAGATTTATTAATTCATTATATTTATTATATTTATTAATTCATTATATTTAATATATATATTTGTTATATTTTCTTTATATTTAATGTATTTGTTTTATTTATAAATATATAATGCATTCTAATATATATGTATAATTGAAATTATTGAATATATGTGTGTTTTCCAATGAATTGGGGTCAATATCATACATGCACGCACGTCTATATATATGTTTTTTCCAATGAATTGGGGTCAATGAATATATCATACATGCGTATATAGTGTGCATATTGAATAATGTTCATTTAAGATTATAATTCATTATTTTACTCATATAATATATATATATATAATGTACACTTAAAATTAAATTATATTTAAAAAATAAATATATATTATATTATATTTTCAATGATATATATATAAATATACCTTTCAAATAATTTTATAAGTATAAATAGAGATATAAATATTAAGAGTTAAATAAATATATAATAATATAAGAAATTCTTAAATTTATACATTTATCAGTGCTTTTATTAGCGCTGATAAACTATGTATTTATATATATAATTAAATAATTATATATATATATAATTAAATAATTATAACATTAATAATAAATATATTTATTAGATTTATTAATTCATTATATATTTATTAGATTTATTAATTCATTATATATTAATTTATTAGATTTATTAATTCATTATATTTATTAGATTTATTAACTCATTATATTTAATATATATTTATTATATTTCTTTATATTTAATGTATTTGTCTTATTTATAAATATATAATGCGTTCTAATTTATATGTATAATTGAAATTATTGAATATATGTGTGTTTTCCAATGAATTGGGGTCAATGAATATCAAACATGCGTGTATATATATGTGTTTTCCAATGAATATATAATACATGTGTATATATATGTGCGTATTGAATAATGTTAATTTATAGATTATAATTCATTATGTTACCCATATAATATATATGTTATAAAAAAATGTACACTTATAATTAAAATTAAATTATATTTAAAAAATAAATATATATTTATTATATTTTCAATGATATATATATAAATATACCTTTCAAATAATTTTATAAGTATAAATAGAGATATATATATATTTAGAGTAAAATAAATATATAATAATATAAAGAAACTCTTAAATTGATACATTTATCAATGCTTTTATTAGCGCTGATAAACTACATATTTATCAGCGCTACAAAAGCACTGATAAAGAGTGTCTTTATCAGTGCTAAAATGAAAAGCACTAATAAAGTCACTCTTTATCAGAGCTACAAAAGCACTGATAAAGTCATGCCCTTATCAGCGCTAAAAAAGCACTGATAAAGGTGGTATTTATCAGCGCTTTTCATTTTAGCGCTGATAAATATACCCTTTATCAGTGCTTTTTACTAGCGCTGATAAAGGTCCACGCGGGATTTATAAAATTCACTGGGTCCTCTTCCTCCTCCCCGCACCCTGTCAAGCTTTCGCGGAAGACCTCCTCTGCGCCGTTGCCTCCTCTCTGTCGTTGCCGCCGCCTCCTTCTCCTCCTCCTCCGCCGTGGCTGCCGCCTCCTCCTCCTCCTCTGGCACCTACTTCTCCTCCTCCACCGCGGCTTCTCCTCTTCATCCTCCTCCTGCGCTGCGGCCTCCTCCCCACCGCTGCTCCTCCTCCACCGTGTCCTTCTCCTCCTCCTCCACTAGCGTCTCCTCCTCCTCCTTCTCATCCACCTACTCCTCTGCCTCCTCTCCACCGCGGCTCCTCCTTCTCCTCCTCCTCCACCACGGTCTCCTCCTCCTCCTCCTCCTCCTTCGCTGCCTCCGCTACCTCCGAGCGACCTCCGAGCTGCCTCTGAGCTGCCTCTGCTGCCTCTGCTGCCTCTGTGCTGCCTCCACGCAGCCTCTATACTGCCTTCGCTACCTCCGGTGCCTCCGCTATCGATGCCTCCTTCTCATACGCCATCGGGTCCTCCTCCTTAAGGTGATTAAAATTGACTTTTCATGAATTAATTATTTTTTCATTTATTGTCAATATTGATATTAATTATGATTTGGTGTGATTCTTGTGTGTGATGCTTGTGCGTGTGACACATGTATATGTGGTTGGTTACTTGTTTGATCTTGATTAGCTCTCCCCACTTACGGTTGGTTTACTTGTGAATTGATCTTTTTGAGTGGGTTTTGGTGCCTTTTATGTTTTGGTTCATTGTGTGAACCCTTATGGTTAATTATAATTCTCCTTGTGTTTATTTAATTAGAATTTTTTGTATTATTTTGGCCTCCATAAGTGAACTATTGGATGTAGGCATATTCATATGTGCACAGGGTGAAAATATGGATTGGTACACAAATTATAATGGCTTTATAAAATGATGCTCACTTTAAACCCTGGATTTCGAAACAATTTCCCTCCTTTCCTCCTTATTTTCCTTATCCCTCCTCATTTCAAATGGTTCTTATAAAACCCCAATGTTTCTAAAAATGGATCCTTGGTTCCCAAATTTCAAATTTAGTTTCAAATGTGTTCCCTAAAACTAGTTATGTTTGACTTCTTGAGGTGTGGTTTGGTTTCAAAATCACATAAAGGCCTATTTGGAATCTTCAGAGCTTACATGGTGTTTTCCCCTTGGTTTTGAAAATGGAATTTGATTTGTAAATTTTAAAGATCTATTGGTATTTTGTGGTGTTTTGGAAATTGGTTTTAAAACTCATGTGATGTATAGGCCCGGTTGGCACTTTTATGTTATTGGTTTATACCGTGCATGTGATGGCCTCTTCATTCTCTGGTATACTACTATAATGGAGCATCAATGTTGGTTGTTTACTATGGAGGTACACCATATGTTGGCAGGTGAGTCTGAACCTAGTAAGTCTAGGGATTTCTTCTAGGTATGTTTATGTAATTCTAATGATTACCTATCTATATGTTCTTCTTTATTTTTCTTCACTTTGGTTATCTAGTTTTCTAGTATTTTTCTACCTTTATTGCTTCAATTAATTTCATCATGGATCTGTGATCACCTTGTTTGGATTCTTATATTGAATTTTGAATTCATTTTTTAAACTAGATATCTATTTTAAAAAGGGAAGTCATGATTATGTTTTGAAAATGGATTTTCTAAAAAATATGTGTTGGTTCTTTAAATGATAAAAACCAATTTTATAAAAGTATTTCAAACCTGTGTTTTTGTATTATTTTAGGAAAGGTAATGTATGTATTATATGGTGCTTACCTACTAAGTTGTTTTATGATCACACCCTACTTGTGACACTTGGCATTAGTAGACCCAGTTTATTTTTAGGTTTGGGTTTCTTTTTTAGGTTTCCTTTAAAGCAGGTTGGTCTTATAATTAGGGGCAACCCAAAGGTCACGAGGATATCTGGTCAGGTTTTGATTTATTCTATCTCTGTTTTTAGTTTATTTTTGTTTAGTTGACGTTTTATATGGATCAAACGCGTTCATATTGTTTTGATACATTAGGACAATGATCCATGAGTCATTTGTTACGTTTACGAATCGACTGCACCTCAATCTGACGCACGGTGTGACCAGTATGGCTAAAAGTGTTTGATATCAGTTTCAAATTGAGATAAACTTTAGAAAACAACACTACTGACATACGAAATACCATGAAAATTCATTCGGATTGTTTCGATACTTTAGGACAAAGATCCATGAGTCATTTGTGACGTGTAAGAATTGACCGCACCTCAATCCGACACACGGTCTGACCGGCATGGCTAAACGTGTCTGATATTAGTTTCAAATTGAGATAAACTTTAGAAAACAACACTACTGACATATGGAAAACTGATAAAATGCATTTGTATTGTTTTGATAAATTAGGACAATAATCCATTAGTAATTTTTGACGTGTATGAATTGACCTCACCTCAATCTGACCCACGGTGTGACCGGCATGGCTAATAGTGTCTGATATCAGTTTGAAATTGACATAACTTTAGAAAACAACACAAGTGACATATGGAAAACCAATAAAATATGTTCATATTGTTTTGATACTTTAGGACAATGATCCATGAGTCATTTTTGACGTGTACGAATTGACCGCACCTCAATCTGACGCACGGTGTGACCGTCAGGGATAATAGTGTCTGATATCAGTTTGAAATTGATATAACTTTAGAAAACAACACAAGTGACATACGAAAAACCAAGAAAACATGTTCGTATTGTTTTGATACTTTAGGAAAACGATCCATGAGTCATTTTTGATGTTTACAAATCAACCGCACCTTAATCCAATGTACGGTGTGATCGGTATGGCTAAATGTGTCTGATATCAGTTTCAAATTGAGATAAACTTTAGAAAACAACACTAATGACATACGGAATACCAAGAAAACACGTTCGGATTGTTTTGATACTTTAGGAAAACAATCCATGAGTCATTTTTGATGTGTAATAATCGACCCCACCTCAATCTGATGCACGGTGTAACCGGTATGGCTAAAAGTTTCTGATATCAGTTTCAAATTGAGATAGACTTTAGAAAACAACACTACTGACATATGGAATACCGATCAAACACGTTTGGATTGTTTTTATACTTTAGGAAAACTATCCATGACTCATTTTTGATGTGTACGAATTGACCGCACCTCAATCTGATGCACGGTGTGACCAGTATGGCTAAAAGTGTATGATATCAGTTTCAAATTGAGATAAACATTAAAAAACAACACTAATGACATATGTAATGCTGATCAAACGCATTAGGATTGTTTTTATACTTTATGACAACGATACATGTTTCATTTATGACGTGTAAAAATCAACCGCACCTCAATCTGATGCACGGTGTGACCAGTATGGCTAAAAGTGTCTGATATCAGTTTGAAATTGACATAAACTTTAGAAAACAACACAAGTGACATACGGAAAACCAAGAAAACGCGTTCGGATTATTTTGATACTTTAGGAAAACGATCCATGAGTCATTTTTGATGTGTATTAATTGACCACACCTCAATCCTACGCACGGTGTGACCGACATGGATAAAAGTGTCTGATATCAGTTTGAAATTGACATAAACTTTAGAAAACAACACAAGTGACATACGAAAAACCAAGAAAACACATTCGTATTGTTTTTATACTTTAGGAAAATGATCCATGATTCATTATTGACATGTACTAATTGACCACACCTCAATCCGATACACGGTGTGACCGGTATGGCTAAAAGTGTCTGATATCAGTTTCAAATTGACATAAACTTTAGAAAAAAACACTACTAACATACGGAATACTAAGAAAACATGTTCATATTGTTTTGAAACATTAGTAAAAGCAATCCATGAGTTATTTGTGTTGTGTAAGAATTGACCGTACCTCAATCCGATGCACGGTGTGACCGGTATGGTTAAAAGTGTCTGATATCAGTTTGAAATTGACATAAACTTTAGAAAACAACACTAGTGACATACGCAAAACCAAGTAAACGTGTTCGGATTGTTTTCATACTTTAAGAAAATGATCCATGAGTCATTTTTGATATGTACGAATCGACCGCACCTCAATCCGACGCATGGTGTGACCAGTATGGCTAAAATTGTCTGATATCAGTTTGAAATTGACATAAACTTTATAAAACAATACAAGTGACATACGGAATACCAATAAAACAAGTTTGGATTGTTTTGATACTTTAGTAAAATGATCCATGATTCATTTTTTATGTGTACAAATTTACCGCACCTCAATCTGATGCACAGTGTGACCGATATGGCTAAAAGTGTCTGATATCAGTTTCAAATTGAGATAAACTTTAGAAAACAACACTACTAACATACGGAATACTGAGAAAATGCATTCGAATTGTTTTGATAATTTAGGATAACAATCCATGAGTCATTTTTGATGTTTATGAATCTACCTCACCTCAATCCGATGCATGGTGTGACTGGTATGGCTAAAAGTTTTAGATGTCAGTTTAAAATTGACATAAACTTTAGAAGACAACACAAGTGACATACAGTAAACCGAGAAAACGTGTTCGGATTGTTTTGATACTTTATTAAAATGATCCATGAGTCATTTGTGACGTGTACAAATCGACCTCCCCTCAATCCGACGCACAGTGTGACCGGTATGGCTAAAAGTGTCTGATATCAGTTTCAAATTGAGATAAACTTTAGAAAACAGTACTACTAACATACGGAATACCGAGAAAACGCGTTTGGATTGTTTTGATACTTTAGTACAATGATCCATGAGTCATTTTTGACGTGTAAAAATTGAACGCACCTCAATATGATGCATGGTGTGACCGGTATGGATAAAAGTGTCTGATATCAGTTTGAAATTGACATAAACTTTAGAAAACAACACAAGTGACATACGGAAAACTGAGCAAATGCGTTCAGATTGTTTTGATAATTTAGAAAAACGATCCATGAGTCATTTATGACGTGTATGAATTGACCACACCTCAATCCGACGCACAGTGTGACCAGTATGGCTAAAAGTTTCTGATATCAGTTTCAAATTGACATAAACTTTAGAAAACAACACTACTGACATACGGAATACCAATAAAACGCATTCGGATTGTTTTGGAACTTTAGTACGACAATCCATGAGTCATTTGTGACATGTACGAATCAACTGCTCCTCAATCCGACACACGGTGTGACCGGTAAAGCTTTTCATTAGATAAAGAATCAGTATTTATTAAATGAGATAAATCATCCAAAAACATATTGATTTTACATTATTCCCTTTCATTGTTATCAGAATGAAAACATTTGAGTTTAAAATTTCATATTTTAGTTTCACATTTCCATATTAATGTATTATTTCATATTACTATTTTAATTTATTTCATTATTGCATTACTAACATAATATTTGTTTTCTTATATAGGTGAATTTTTTTCCTTGAGTTTGGATGCTTTATTCGGCAACAAATACCATGGATGACAATTTTTAGAGCGGATCACGGATATCAAAGTATGAAACATGAATGTCTATAACTATTGTTGAATAATTGTAATTTTAACCATGTAAAACAATGTTTTAAATGTATATAGCAGTGTGTTTTTTTGTATTCATGATGTTAAGTAAATGTATATATTGTTGTCTGTAAAAATATTGTGCGCGGGTGCTATTTTGTGCAGGTGTGCATGTGCTACTTTGTACAGGTATTCTGGTTTGTGCAGGTGAGCAGGTGTGTAGGTTCTGTTTTTCAGGTGCAAGCGATGGTGCCTTTATCAGCGCTTTTTTGAGCACTGATAAAGGACACATTTAACAGTACTAGAAGAGCACTAATAAAGGAACCCCTTTATCATCACTTTTCGGAGCACTGATAAAGGGGACCCCCCCCCCCATCTACACCAGTATTAACAGCGCTTTTCTAGCATTGTTAATGTCTGTTTTAGCGCTGATAAAAGTCCAAGTTGTAGTAGTGGATCCAAAAGGCTTGAGAGAGTCTTCTTGTGAGATTGGGGAACCTTGGGAGGATTATATAGAGAGGAGTTCATGGGTTGGTCGAACTCTAAAGGCTTTGAGTGAAGAGGAAGTGGGATCTTGGGTGGGTTGATATAGGAAAGGAGAAGGAATTCTTTATTATTTAGCTTTGGGACACCTCACATTAAACTAATCAAAACCATAAACCATCCCATGGTTTTTGACCATGTTTTTTTCAAAAGGGGAGTGGAAAACAATATTTTATAAGGAAAATTTCCTAACATCTTAAAAAAATAGGGTTGCTTATGTGGAGGTGAGTCACACTCTCAAGGAAAACAATTTAAAAAGACAAAATGTTTTATAAGTCTTGAAGGGTCCACTAAAGCTTTGTAAAATAAATCAAACAAACCCAAAATCACAATATTTTAATGGTAAAACATATATTGGACGAAAATAATGTTTATAGTATTTTATTACATCACTATTGGGTCATTATGATGTCATAAAACACATTATATATTTAAACGGTATTTAATTTTTACCCAAAAATTCGACTGTCTCATAAAATTATGAAAAATTCACCATTGCATAATTTTTATGTCCTGATTCCAAAAATAATATTAATTTTATCTAAATAATTTTCTAAATATTAGAATTTTAAATTTCAAAATAAAAACTGACATTTATCGAAAATTCATGGGTTTTGATAAAAACAGCTTTCAAACCTTAATAAAAAATAAAATTGCATTCATAAAATTATACGATAATTTATATTTAATAAAAATTAATTTAATATTATTATTATTATTTTATTAAAATATTATTTAATTCAAAAATCCATTAATTCATAAAAATATATTTCTTAGTTGAATATTAACTAAAAATACTATCTATGCTTTAAAAACTATTTACAAAGTAACAATAATAAAAAGAATGTATATTCTCTATAAAAGATTAATGTAAATAATTTTAGTACTAGGGTATTGTTACATAACCCCTTAAAACACCCATATAAGACCGAAGGGTAAGGTGTGTGATGGTGACAGACTCTTGGGGTGGCTTGGATAACATTTCTCGAGTGGTAATCTCTATCAACTTCCACTTCTCTCGTAGGTGGTTCTGATCGAGCTTAACATATTCAATGTCAGCTTGGGCTTGGTCAAGAGTGAAGCCCAATGGCGCAACCTCATTTATGAGCTCCGAAAAATGGGCTTCGTATGGGGCAAGTCTTCTGGATGAGGTCATCGCTTCCTTTTTCTGAGTAAATTGGATTTGTTAAAGCCCTATATTTATACTAATCATGTGATCATTGTTCAATGGATATATTAGCAACGGTCACAATTATTAATGGTATTTTAAGATCAAAAACATAGAACCAAATAAGTTCATACATTTTACATAACCATAAGAAGACATTTAAATAGACCAATAGGAATTTTCATTAATAAATTTTTGGGCCATTAAAATATCCCCCCTTAAGAAATTATACCTTCAAAATTTCCTTTTACCACACTAAAAAAGATGTGGGTAACTTTTCTTCATCACTTCCTCTGATTCCCATGTCACTTCTTCAAACTTGTGGTTTCACCACAACACCTTGATGAGGGGCATTGTCTTATTTTGTAGAACTTTTTCTCTAAGATCTAAGATCTTCACTGGTTGCTCCTCATAAGAAAGATCATCCTCTAACTGTACTACATCTGAAGAGAGTACACATGAAGGGTCTGGTATGTACTTTCTTGAGAGGGATACATGAAGGACATCATGTACTTTGGCCATGGTAGGTGGAATTGCTAGTTGATAGGCCACATCCCTAACATGATCAATAATATCAAAGGGGCTGATGTACCTTGGACCCAATTTCCCTTTCTTTCCAAACATCATGACCTTATTCCATAGAGATATGTGTAGAAACACCATGTCTCCAACTTTGAACTCAAGTTATCATTGATGTTTATCTACATAACTCTTCTATCGACTTTGGGCTGCCTTGATATGCTGATGAATGGTTTTCACCTTCTCAACTATTTCTTCGATCATTTCTGGTCCTAGCATCTTACACTCACTAACTTCATCCCAACATACAGGTGTTCTACACCTCTTCCCATACATGGCTTTATAAGGTTCCATTTTGATGATCAAGTGGAAACTATTATTATAGGAGAATTCAAGCAGAGGAAGATGTTGATCCCAACCTCCTTTAAAGTCTGTTGAACATGATCTTAATATATCTTCCTGTATCTGAATAGTTCACTGAGATTGGCCATCAGTTTGAGGATGATAGGTCATATAGAATTTTAGTCCAGTATCCAGAGAATGTTTAAGACTCTTCCAAAACATAGAGATGAATCTTGGATCTCAATTGGAACAATAGATAGTGGTACTCAATGCATCCTTACCACTTCCCCGATGTATATCTGTGCTAGTTGATCCAATTAGAAATCCTCTTGAATTGTAATGAAGTGTGAAGACTTTGTAAGACAATCCATAATAACCCAGATTGAATTGTTACCTTTGGATGACTTCAGAAGTCTTGTGACAATGTCTATGGTGATGTTCTCCCATTTTCATGCTGGTATGGGCAATGGTTGCATCATCCCCTTAGACTTTTTCCTCTCTGCATTTACTTGCTGACACACCAGACACTTTGATGTATACTCAGCAATCTCCTTCTTCGTATTATCCCACCAATAATGTTCTCAGAGATCTCGATACATCTTTGTGTTTCCTGGTTGAATAGAGAAATTTGAACTATGTGCATCATCCAAAAGTTCCTTCTTCAGCTCTAGACTTGATAGAGCACATAGTCATTTCCCAAATTTCACCATCCATTCTTCATTAAAATTGAACTCTGACGATTTCCCTTTTCTGATAGCTTCCACTTTGTTCTGAATTCCCACATCATCCTTTTGATCATCCTTTAACCTTTCCAAAAGAGACGGTTGAGCAATCATTTGTGAAAGGATTGATGGTATTCCCTTCTTTATGATTCCAATGTCCATCTTTATAAAATCTATGATGATTGGATCCTTTTCAATTCTCATCAATGATAGAATCACTAGGTCCTTTCTACTTAGAGTACCTGCCACCTTGTTCACTTTCCCAAGGTGGTAATGGATTGAGAAATCATAGTCTTTGATCAGCTCTAACCATCTTCGTTGGTGCATGTTCAACTCTTTCTATGTGAATATATACTTGAGTATTTTGTGGTCCATCTATATTTCACACTTCTACCCAAAGATATAATTCCACCAAAATTTTAAAGTGAAGATCACCATAGCCAACTCCAGACCATGTGTTGGATAATTATGCTCATGAACATTCAATTTCCTTGAAGCATAGGAAATGACTTTGTCATTTCGCATCAACACATAGCCCAGGCCCTTCTTCGAAGCATCACTGAATACCACAAAAAGTTCTCCACTTGTGGATAAAGTGAGCATGGGCGCAGTGATAAGCCTCCTTTTTAACTCCTTGAAGATTACTTTGCATTCAACACTCCAAGAAAACTTTATTCCCTTCTGAGTTAGCTTGGTAAGAGGGTTGGACAATCATGATAATTTTCTCATAAATCGTAGATAATATCTAACTAACCCCAAAAATCTATGGATATATGTTACCAATGTTTGCCTCATCCATCCCTCTATTTTAGTTGTCTTGGAGGGATCTACGGATATCCCATTGCTTGGGATGATATTTTCCAAGAATGAGACCTCCTTCAACTAGAAATCACACTTGTTGTACTTTGCATAGAGATTCTCCGTTCGCAAGGTCTCTAGTATAGTTCTTAGATGCTCCTCATGATCCTCATTGGTTTTTGAGTATATGATATTATCATCTATAACGACTACCACAAATTTTTCAAGGTAATATTTAAAGAATCTATTCATCAATTCCATGAATATTTTTGGAGCATTACTGAGTCCAAAAGGCAAAACTATGAATTCATAGTGCCTGTATCTTGTACGAAAAGCAGTCATGGGGATATCTTCCTTCTTTACCCTTACTTGATAATATCTCGACCACAAATCCACCTTGGAGAATTATTTTTCTCTACGCATCTGATAGAACAATTCATTAATTCATGGGAGAGGATACTTTTTCTTTATCATGATTTTTTTAACTTCACGATAATCGATGCAAAGGTGCATTGACCCATCCTTCTTCTTGACGAAGAGGACTGGTGCACCCCATGGTGAAGCATTTGGGCGTATAAACCCTTTATCCAGATTCTCCTGTAGTTGTTTCTTCAACTCCTCAATCTCTACAATAGCCATTCTATATGGAGTCTTGGATAATGGCTATGCCCTAGGTATAAGATCAATTGATAATTAAACATCTCTTCTTGGAGTAAGACCAGGCAATTCCTCAAGAAACACTTCAATTAATTCCCTCACAATAGGCATGTCTTCAAGGATAGTTTCCTCCTTAGACTCAATCATCTGATACAGATACACATACTCATAGGGAAGTAATATCCATGCTTTAGATTATGGAGCTAAAGAAGATTCATCTTCCTCCTTGCACTTGTACAGAATCGGGGGTCGATTCTCCACATAGAGAGTGATTTCCCTCTCACGACAATTTATGTTGGCTCTATATAAGGAAATCCAATCCATGACAAGAATTGCATCAAATTCCACTAGAAGGAGTATGATGAGGTTCTCCGAGAAGTTCAATCAACCAATTATGATAGGGGAGGAGTTATATTCATAGGATGCAATGATTGCCCCATTTTCCGTACTCGCCAACATCTTTACTTCTATGATTTGTGGTGGTGTTGGGATTGTTCTACTAAACTTTCAGGATATAAAATAATGCGTAGAACCTGAATCAAAAAGTACATTCTCTATTCTTTAATGAATAACTAGTGTACCTATCACCACTTTGTTTTCGTGGTTCACTTTGGTAGTAGTGATGGGAAAATATCACCCTTGTTGCCTTGGAGGTTGTTGGTTGCCTCTGAAAACCCTTGGATTAGGGCACTGATTTGCAAGATACCCTGGTTCTTTGCAGTTGAATAAATTAACAATGTGTTGAGATTCGAACAGATCTTTCTTCTCCTCTGTCACAGCCACGGGTTTTTCTTGTCGATGGTTAATGGCTAGGTTCCCTTCTCTTCCACACCTAAAGCATCTCCTCATCCCCTTCAGGAAATTTATGGGGTGCTTCTTTCTGCACCTTTGGCAAGTGGGATACTGGATTTTCTTAGCACCGTTGGATTTATCCATTGGACTTCCATAATTGAAGTCTATCTTATACTTCTTATCCTTATGATACCCCTGAGGTTCTCTGATCAATATTTCAACCTTGAGGTCACATCAGACAATTTCCTCATAGCTGTCGAAGTCGTGGATCACCAGGGCTTTCTGCAGGCTAGGTTTCAGCCCACTAAATAAGCATTCAAACATGAATTCAGGGGTAATTACAAAGTCGGATGTGTATCGTGCAAGCCTTTTGATGTTTTCCTCATACACTCTGACAGATTCGTCGTCTTTTTTCTTGAGTTCAAGGAAGTCTCTTTCCATCTTAAGTCGGAGGGTGCGCAGAAAATATTTATCAAAAAACATCTTCCGGAAATCCTTCCATTACAATGCCTTGATCTCCTCCCTAGGCTTTTTATTTTTGATCAATGTCCACCATTGATCAACTTCACCCTCCATAGGATATGTATCCAGAAGAACCTTCTCTTGTTCAGAACATTGAAAGATGGAGAAGATCTTTTCAATGGAGTAGATCCATTGTTCAGTGATTGAGGGATCGGATGATCCATTAAAAGTATGAGTTCTTTGTCTCATGAAGCACTCGATAGTGACTTGTTCTTTATTAGGGGGTTTAACGTTACTCTTGACCCATGTTTATATTCAAATCTTGAGTTAACTAAGAGAGAATCATGACAAATTTTTTGATTCCTGCTCCCATCGAATTGGGCATCTCATTAGCACAATCATTACATTGATCTTCACATCGGTTGTTAGCCTGAGTCCTCCTATTACCAGACATTAGACTGAATAAAAGGAAAGTTAGGGGTAACACGTAAAGGGTAATCCAAAAACAGATGACTTATAAATATCTTTTATTTCCTTAACATATGAATCTATAGGCTTCAATCTATGTTATCCATGATCTACTTTCTAACATATATTCTTAGGGGAATTTTTTTAATTACCTTAATAATTGTTCATACTAAGCTTGTGAATTTACCAATGCATATCCCCTGGGAGTTTCATAACCAAGAGTACAGCAAGGCCCGTTGTCATTTACCAGGATACCCAAGGTCAAGACCGAAACTCCTTGTCGGGGTTTTCTCCCCTAGGTACATCTGTGCCAGAGCCGCCTCTACCTGCTCTTATCCAGACAGGGATGTATTTGCTTGATAAAACACATAATCAATACCCAAAAAAACTTAGGGATGTTTTTATTATACTTAGTCTTGTCTCTAAGGCTTTACTAGGGTTTTTTAATCCTAATCACAAAAATAACTAAACATATCCTTTGATACCAACTATAACAACCCTTCTCTTTATTACATACTTAAACATGATTTATTACATAAAACCTTCACTTGATATAATAAAGATGATTGAGAGGTCTAGTGTCTTTGGGGATTATGAACATTAAATAAAAAATTAAATCATATAATGAAACATCTTATTGAAAACTTCCTTTACATGACCACTACATTCCCTCATACTTAGCATTGCATAGGATAACCTGAGGACATGCATAAAAAAGGGTGATCTATAAATCCCAGTAAGGGAATAAAAATTGAATAACATGAGGAATAAAATACATGTTATAGAATAGGAATATCAATGGATAACAATAGAAACATGAACATAAAATCATGATAAAGCATGATAATCATAACATGGAAATGTGGCAATAACATTTAACATGATTTTAGCATGAGCCAAGGCTCATTGCACATAAAGAATGAGTAAATCCTCATTGAAATTAAATTATCATGAGTAAACCATAATTTCACTTGAATTATCATGAGTAAACCCTCATTGAACTGGACATATCATGATACTAATTTTTACCTAATGCATTGGAGCGCTATCAGGGTGCACCGTTCTTAAACATTTCATTTCATGCATAAGTGTGCCACATGGATCATATAACATGGAATCAATCAATAACATAAGTTATTCCACGATTAAGTAATGTGAAATAAATACATGAAAGTACTATTCAATATGTATATGTTCATAAAGTTGAATACCCTTGATAAAGACATGGGTATGGTATTCACTACACAATGATCTTGGCATGGAAAAATGTGGTGTAATTTTGGCAGCATAACGGTGTGACATAAGAATTCATGAAAATGGTTGATGAGAGAGAAATGTGTGTATCATCATATGTAAATTAAATGGATAGTAAGGGAGTCATATATATATATATCCCAACAAACTTAATGGAATTTATATGCATAATACAAAAGAATTACTTGGATGTAAAAGAGGAGAGAGAAATCCCTCGAGGAATTTCAGCATGGTAATGGGTGTACATGGGAGGAATTAATGAGAGATAAAGGGGTATACCATAATATAAACATAAATATGGAAGTATAGGAGAGGTTCTAAATCATAACCCAACATTTTTAATTGAAAAAAATGGCATAACAACTTAATTAAAATTGGACAAAAATGAGAAAAGAAGAAATCCCTTACTTTGAAGTGTGATCCCAAAGGCTTGAGAGAGTCTTAAGAGAAGATTATTGGGAGATTGGGGCACCTTGGGAGGATTATAGAGAGAGGAGGGTATTGGTTGGTCTAACTCCAAAGGATTTCATTGAAGAGGAAGTGGGATCTTGGGTGGGTTTATATAGGAAAGGAGAAGGAATTCTTTATTGTTTAGGTTTGGGACACCTCACATTAAATTAATCAAAAACAAATCCAGCCCATGGTTTTTGCCCATGCTTTTTGCCAAAGGGGAGTGGAAAAAATATTTTAATAAGTCCAATGTTATAAATTCTTAAAATAATATGGTTGCTTTTGTGGAGGTGAGTCACACTCTCAAGGAAAACAATTTAAAAAGACAAAATGTTTTATAAGTCTTGAAGGTTCCACTAAATCTTTGTAAAATAAATCAAAAAAAACCAAAATCACATTATTTTAATGTTAAAACATATATTGGATGAACATAATGTTTATATTATTTTATTACATCACTATTGTGTCATTAAGATGTCATAAAACACATTATATATTTAAACGGTATATAATTTTTACCCAAAAATTCGACTGTCTCAAAAAATTATGAAAAAATAACCATTGGATAATTTCGACATCCAGATTCCAAAAATAATATTCATTTTATCTAAATAATTTTCTAAATATATTAATTTTTAATTTTAAAATAAAAACAGACATTTATCAAAAATTCATGGGTTTTGACAAAAACAACTTTCAAACCTTAATAAAAATTACAATTGCATTCATAAAATTATATGATAATTTATATTTAATAAAAATTAATTTAATAATAATAATAATATTTTATTAAAATATTATTTAATTCAAAAATCCATTAATTCATCAAAATAGATTTCTTAGTTGAATATTAACTAAAAATATTATTTGTGCTTTAAAAATTATTTACAAAGTAACAATAAAAAAAGAATATATATTATATATACAAGATTAATGTAAATAATTTTAGTACTAGGGTCTTGTTACATAACCCCTTAAAACACTCGCATAAGACTGAAGGGTAAGGTGTGCGATGGTGACAGACTCTTGGGGTGGCTCATATAACATTGCTCGAGTGGTAATCTCTATCAACTTCCATTTCTCTCATAGGCAGTTACACTCAAGCTTAATGTATTCAATCTCAACTTGGGCTTCATCAAGAGAGAAGCCCAATGACGCCACATCCTTTCTGAGCTCCGAAAAATGGGCTTCTTATGGGGAAAATCTACTGGATGAGGCCCTATCTTCCTTTGTCTAAGTAAATTGGATTTGTTAAAGCCCTATATTTATAATAATTATGTGATCACTGTTCAACAGATATATTATAAATGGTCACAATTCTTATTGGTATTTTAAAATCCAAAACATAGAACCAAATAAGTGCATACGTTTTACATAACCATAAGTATAAATTTAAATAGAACAAGATGAATTTTCATTAATAAATTCTTGGTTCGTTACACTAGGTGGTTTATTTTTTTGGTAATTAAATTCCATTATGAAGTAAGGATATAAAGAAATTTCCTGTTTATGTGGTGATAATTCATGCTTGTGATTTTCAAAATTATAACTGGTTTCATTACAGAAAAATATTGGACCAACACTAATCAATGGAGTATCAACCAAAGATATATGTAATATCTCCCAAGAATGATGTATATGTGGATATGTCCTTCACAAAAGGTATATTATGGGATCTTAAAGACTTCGTTTAAATAATTTAAAATGGGAACTGGAGGATGGTCAATCCATCCCTGAGTTTCAAGAGGTAAGTTACCAAGATTTTAGTGTTGACTTACGATTTCAAGATTCTTAAACTGGTTAGAAAATATAAATTATAATTTTATGTGGATTTATACCCTAATATAGATATATTTATAGTTAGAATATTTTAAATTTCTAGGTGGTTCACTTAAATGATGAGATTTTATTGATCGTAGAGGAAAGGATGTGTGAATTTCCTCAATTGTAATTCCATCTTTTATGAAAGGTTTTTCCTATAATTTTAGTATTGAATTATGTTTTAAATTTTTATGGAGATTTAATAAGGTCAATGGTCTATGGATGATTACACCACCAAATTTTACATGCTATTTTATTTTATCTTGTCCTTAAAGAGAAATGGTTTTATAATGGAACGTTATTTTAAGAATGATCCGGAGTACTCATTGTAGGTGATTGTGGTCCTTTATTTCTTATATACCTACTTGGATATAGTCAATAAATATTTTGATATCATTATTTATATTTCCTTACCTCAAAAAGGTATAATAATTTGAGTGGAATCAAGGAAATATATGAGTTTAGTGGGAAAGTAACAGGGTGGTAGGGATAAGTCTAGTCAACGGGGAAGTCTATCACCTTAAGAGAAAGCATATTATGGTATGTTATTAATTAAAGAGATAAAAATGCATTTGATACCAGTATTTTAAATAATATAATAAGTTTCAATCCTCTATAATAATGGTTCACCTTTAGTGTTTTGTATGAAAAGGAAGTTGGCTTGATGTGTAGGTGAAAAGGGGATAGAATATTTCCATTTTTAGGTATTCCTTTAAATAATTATATTATTTTGATATTAAGTTCCCTTATAAACACTTATATATATATATATATATATATATATATTATATGGGTTATGATATGTTTATAGAATATAGTGTTTATATAGTAAATAAGCCTATAGGGATTCCATAGAAATAGTGATCTTTATATGGTGTGGGGAATATGTTAGTAAAGTGAAGCCATTTCCAATTTACCTTTAACTTAACTAGTAGAAGATAAGATTGGAGGATAAAGAGGTATTTATATGTGTAGTGGTATAAACTTCAGTTGAAGGAAAGATGATCAGATGGAGGTCTTCTAATGGTTGTGTGCATACAATAGTAGGGTGTTCAACCTATTGGAATGTGAATCCTTCAATTCACTAGAATAGATATGTGTGGAAGTTATAATGGGTTCATCCAATTAGTTTTTCTAAAAAGGATAGAGAATAGGTAAATTTCACTTATCTATCAAGAGGTGATGATCTAGACGATGAAAGAAATAGTGAATCGGCATTCACCGCAGTTCAATGAATCAAAGCTCGTGGAAGTTGGAGGTCAATGTTATTAGATGATCATCTAGAACCAAATATAAATATGGGGTGGATCCACCTACAACTATGTGACTATATCCTAGGTCTACCTATTCTAATATTGAAAATTACTGATTGTGAATTGTAATCCTTTTTTTCTTTCAAGTAATGAAAAAATTGGAAGTGTTATCCCATGGACATAAAACTTAAAGTCTGAACCATGTGAAACATTATCTGTTTTTTTATATTGTTTTTTATTTTCATGAATGTTATATGATACTTTGATCTTTAATGGAGTGTGCCTATAGTTTACTTAGTATCTTGAGTGGGTGTATAGGCTTTCTATCTTCTGTTACACTAATCTCAAGGAGAATATAATCCAAAAGTTCCATTCCATTGTGTGTTGAACCTTTCAATGGTTTAACATTCGGTTATAAGAAGTTGGTGTGGTTACTGTGGTTTCCCTTATCCTAACAAGTGGTATTAAGTCTTATAGTTCTTACTCACTATCATCATGCTCAGTATCATACTCAGGTAATCCTCTCACTATTTCCTTGACATTATTTATGTTTCTAATGGGAGTTTACTATTAGAAATAGTTATGGTGTTTCAATAATGTAGTTTCTTGCTTGATCAGTTTTTCAAAACAGAATTTGGGTTCTAGAGGATTCAGGTGGAATATTATCTCATCCAAAACTACCTAAAACTTCTTCTGGTTGAATTCAAACCCAAATTTATGCAAAAAAACTTAATGATAAAGGTTATAAATGAAATCCCTTGGTTTGGTGTGGATGTCACTATCCTATAATGTGGCCATTAATATTAGGGATAAGGAAATTATAGTAGAGTTAATGAAATATTTATAGGATATATACAAGAAGCCTATAACACTTAATAAATTGTTCATGATGTGAATATTGTTCAGTACAAGGCTATCAAAAGGTAGGCCAGTGGAATATCATGTGAAAAAATTGAAAATGATCGATATCTAACTTGAATTAGTGAAGGTAACTTTCACAGATGATGTATGATTAATTCTGTTATTCTCATCACTACATAGATCATGGGATGAAAGCGTAACAATAGTTAGTAATTCTTATAGAGAGGATGACTTGGTATTTGAGGATGTTTGAAACTTAATACTCATTGAAGAACTATATAGTAGGGATGTTTAACCACCTTTTTTAAATTCTTTGAATGATAAAGGAAGGGAGAACTCCCCTCAAGGGATAATTTGGAAGAAGAAATTGAAAGCTATATCTTCATACATAAGTCAAAGAAATTTGGCTAGCCCTAGCCCTAGATGTTGTCTTTGTAGGAAATTTGGGAATCTCAAAAATGATTTTAGAAGTCACAAAGAAGTCATATAAAGTGTATCTTATAGAATATCAAATTATATGATTGTATTTGAGGGAAATACTAGCTCGTTACTAACTATTAATCTTTTGGTGGAATCATGGGTTTTTTATTTTGGTGAATTGTTCCACTCTACATCAGATCAGTGATGTGTGGTCAATTATGTATCTGAATAATTTGATAAGGAAAATTTAGTGGATAATGGATCTCTAGAAATAGGGTGAAAAATAAATTTTAACATTCGGATTAAGAACATAGGATTCTTGAAGCTCAAAGAAGTCATACACATCCCTAGAGTATGGAAGAAGCTTATATATATTGGTAAGATTGATGATTCTGGATTTGGTACAAGATCTCCAATAAAATTTGGAATGTGACTCAAGGTTCTATGGTAGTGGTGTTTGAAGTAAATGACAGGACATTTTATCTAACTAGAAGATCATATGAATCCTCAATTTTCATAATAATAACTTCCAAATATTCTGAGTTATGGAATTTAAGGTTTGAAACTATTAGTGAGAATAATATAAAGGTTCTAATGGTGGAATTAATATTAAAGCTTAATCATGCTAATATTATAATTTTTGAGATATGTTCTTGGGAAGTATAAAATATTGAAATTCAATTTGAGTGGATCAAATTCCAAGAGAAAGAAGTTGAACTTGTTCACTTTGATGTATGGAGGTCAGACCAAGTTTAGTATCATGGAGGATACCTTTATTTTTTTTACTTTTTTTTATGATGTTATAAGGAAGGTTTGTATTTACTTAAGAATAAATCTGATGTGTTAATTTCATTCATTCAATGTAAATACCTTGTGGAAATACAATTTTTTCAATAGTTAAAGTATTTAAGATCTGAAAATGGAGGTGAGTACAATAGTAGAAACTTTTATAACTTTTTCTAGAAGAAAGGGGTTAGGAGAGGGAAGAGTATTATCAGAACATCACAGCAGAATGGTGTTGTTGAAAGGATGAATTGTAAATTTATAGAGTGATGAGAGTGGAAATTTTCAAAAAAAATAGTTGTTTTCACTAAATTAACCATCATTATTAATTAAAAATGGTTAATTGAAATGATTTTTCTGACTTTTTGATAATATTGACTTTATTAAAAATTGGATTTAATTGTTATTTTTAGTGTATTTTTTAATTTTTGTAATAAATTGAGAATCCATACATTAATTTTGGATTTTTGGAATTTAATTGTTTAATGGCATGGTGATCTGATCCTTCATTATTTATAAATCATCTATAACAAAGCCAAAATTTTAAATTCATAATTTTAAATATTAAGAATTTAGTATATAATTTTAGAATGTGATTCTAATATTTGAATATTAAATTAATTATAATTTTTAAAATCTTAATCTAAATTGTAATTATGAAATAAAGAGGAATTAAAAATCGATGAATTTAAATTGTGGATGAATTTTATGAGATGAATTGACATAATACACCTAGGTATTTTAATTAATAATTATAAGGGTTCTAAATGAGAAATGAATTTGATATGTAATTTCATTTGGTTGATTATTCAATTTATCTAAATATAACCTACACTAAGTTTTGTTTTTTAATTATGTGGTTTAATACTTCAATTTGTGTAAATTCAAGTGATCTTTCCCACACACAAAAAATGAAATTATTGAACCTCTCATGCTTCACATCATTGCCAGTATAATTACCACATAAAGAAGGAACAAGTGATCGTGTATATTATTTGTAGCTGACTATAATATAAATAACAACTAACTTCAAGAAGAACTTGAAGGGACTATATGAAGTCCGTGCAGTTAGTATACTGACCACAAAAAGAATAATCTCCAACTAACTATACTACATCAGTCACAATCAATCAAGCTAAAGTGATCCCTATATCAATATATCATGGCATAGAAATTATACTTACCATAAGTTTTATTCCATGGCAGACCTGGGACCTATGTCAAGGCATCCTCCTCCAATTTAACTTACCATTATCTCCTTCACCTTCACAAGAAACTATGAGCTCCTCCTTGGGAACTCTCAAGTTTATTCACTTTCCATAGCACACCCATTTTCAAGCTAGATCTTTCCATGAACTCCCATTAAAGAAGACCAATCCCCTAAGCTCATCATAACACTTAATGAGGGGTGTTGTTCCAATAATCTAAAAAAAGCCTATCATGCCTATTTTGGCCATAGAAGATAGACCTCAGAATCATTGGATAAAATTTACTGGAATTTGAAGAGGAAGGTTTCTCCCAAAAACTATATCATAAACCCAAACCCTAATCATAGATCCCTCTTCCATGAGTCATGCATGTTGACTCCCATCATGATAATTGTTTTATTGATCACAACACATTAATTTGTTTCTAACTTGTTTAAAGTTGTTTCCATTGTGTTCTTGTGTTTAATTTTAGTTATAATTATAGGAAGGCATCCAGCCTAAAGGGGAAAAAATAGGTTCAACTAGCCTCTTTTAAGGATGTTGTAGCAGAGCATCACCAGCTAGCTAGTATTATAAGATAGAACTATAATAATTCCATCAATCCCACCAGCTATCTGATAGATTTGATCAACCAATCGATAGTATCAGATAACATAAAGTTGTTTCCAAAAACACCACAAGCTACCTAGTGGAGGCTATGTAGTATCCAATAGAATCAAGATAGATCATATAGGGTAGAATATATCATGTCCAAAAGGTTTCTATTTCAAGTCTTAATTACCTTGTCTTGATTCATTCGACTCTAATACCCTTTAAACTCTATAAAAGGAGTATAAGGTAGCCTTAATCCTCATTCCACTTCCATCAAATCAAAGTGCTAATGAAATAATTCCCCTGAATCTCAAAGTTGAACAAATTATCTTAAGAACTCCCAAGATATCAAAGTTATCAATTTTCATCTTTCAAAGAGAGATCAATCTTTCATCACCCAATGATATCAAAGAATTGAATCAATAATTTCATGTTCTTCATTGACTTCTTACAAATCACCAATGATATTCATAATCTATCTTATTGTGCCTTATTTCTATCTCATGATATTATACCTATTTTCTAAAACCCCTTGTTCTCTCACTTCTTATCCTTCTCTCTCTCCAATTCTATCTTGTTCATATTATTTCTAGATTAATTGAAGTTCATTCATTATAAAGGGATTATAATTAATAAAGTCATAAATTTCATTCTCCGCCTATTTTTATTAGCTCTTGGTTATTCATTTAAACTAAGGGTTTTTTGTTCTTTGTTCTCCATTAAAACCATAGGAGTAATGTTCTTTCTATTCTATTAAAATTAAGGGTTTTAAGGTTCTTAGTTTCTATTAAAACTAAGTGTTTTTTGTTTTTTAGTTCCAGTTCAAACCAAAGGGTTTATTATATTGAACATCATGATCAGTATCATGGGGAGGATATGTATGGGTACCTTCAAGGACCATTTACAAATTCCTTTAACAAATCACTCATGTTCATTTACTTTCCACATTTACTTTTCCCTAACTCTTTTATTAACTTGTTTTTTTTTGTTATGCTTAACTTTGATATTATTGATTTTTTGTTTTAAATCGCCATATCATTTATCACATCAAGTTATTTATTTTCTTTAACATTTAAAAAAAAGGAAATTCACCCCCACCCCCCTCTTCCCATAAAATCTCTGATTAATGATCATCATCAAAGTGAACCTTTTAAAATATTTCAAAAAATATTCTTTTTTTTCAAAATAATTTTATTTTCATAAATTGTTTCTGATTTTCAAATCCTAACCGATTTCAAAATTTGATTTTAAAATGGAATCTACTTATTATATTCATGATCCACTATTTTATGGTTCATATTATTCATATAGGAAAACTCACATGTCTATTTTTCTTCAAATTATTGGATATAATATTTATAAAATTATTATACATGAGTATACCCATTTAATTGAAATTGAAGATAAATGGAATCCCCAAGTCATTGCATATTTTGAATGATGTGGAAAAGCTATGAATGTCCTGCATTATAATTTAGATAAAAATGTGTTTAGTAAAATTTATTCTTGTAAAACATTAAATGAAATCATGAAATTATTAAAGAATAAAAATTAAGGCATGAATAAAGTAAAAAAACACTATATTAGATATGTATCATCAAGATTTCAAAAGTTTATCCATGCATGAAAATAAATATATTACTATCATGTTTACTCATTTCACTAAAAATTACAATGGAAGAAAATATCTCAATTATTTTTTGTCTATAGAAATGCTCATAAAGAAAATCCTATGGGTTTTACCTAGTTCATGGGATCCTAAAGTGATGAAGATCCAATAATACCAGGATATTTAAAATATGGCAGTTGAAGAACTCATTGGATCCTAAATGATGTATGAAATAACAATGAAATATAAAGTTCTTGAATAATAAGTGGAGTTTAAGGAAACCAAGAAGAGAATTTATTTCAAATTAATCCAAGTTGTTGATTATTTTAAAAGTTAAATTGATCATAAAGGTGAATTTAAATGAATTATAAAATTTTCATACAAAATCCTAAAAAGAAGAAATCATCCCATCATGAAAAAAAGGGATATAATTGAATTTTATGAGGTGATGTGTTATAAGTGAAACAAAAAAGGTCATATAAGACCAGATTTCCCAATCTAAAAAAAGATGTTAAAAGAAAAAAAGAAATATAATAAATCTCTAAAAGTATCTAATTGGAGTGATTCATCCTCATTAAGTAAACAAAGTCCAAAATACCTCATGGAACACATCAAGGAAGGTAACAAAATTAGTACTCCACTGTATCATTCTCCTTTTAAATATTCTTCTACCAACTATTCTTCTTATTATTTCTCCTTCAATCTCCAAAATTATAAATATTTAAAATATGCACATGATTAACATGAAAAATTATTTCATCAACTCAATTATTTATATTTATATGTCGAAAAGAAGTATAAAGAAGTTTTATTTAAAAAGAGACTTCTTTTAAAAGAAAATGATGATTTAATTTTGAAATTGAAAAATCAATAAAATATTGAAGTTTTGAAAACTAAAATCAGGGATCTTAGAAATTATATTTCAAAATTTACCCAATGTGAAAAAAAACTTGATATGATCCTTGATTCACAATGCATCAAAATAAATAATAATTGTTTTCATTTTTTAAAAAATAATAAAAACTCTTCAAAAACCTATACTGTTGTTAATTTTTTTTCCCAAAATAAATTTTTCAAAAAACTTTATAAATATGGGAATATTATATATGAATGTGATTGTAAAATTTCTAAATATGTAAGACCCAATTCAGTTAATCTTTCTTATAATTCTCTTCAAATATCTAAACAAGTTTGGGTTCCCAAGTCTTTACTTGCCAATATTTGTGGGCCAAAATTTTTTTTGATTCCTAAACATATCTTACTAATATTTATAGACCCTTAGGGGTGCCAAAAGGAAACAATTATTGATATCATGAAGGGCTTAACCAATGAAACTCATTTTCATATCAAATAGTGGCTTCTGATAAAAAACAGGTGTTTAATACCCTTTTAAGTGATTTATCAACTCTTTTCATATTGAGATTGATTATTTTTCTCCAAGTGAGGGTGGTATAGATCTTTCCTTTTCATAGAATATTTTACTTGAACCTTGATATTCATAGGAAAAAGTTTTTTTGTTCTTTTATTTTAAGTTCTCTATTCATACTATTAACAAATTTTCTTCTCTATTTTCTTTTTTATTTTTATTTTTATTTTTCCTTTAATAACTATTTATTTTATTAACTATCCACTATATCTCTCTATAATTATTATATTATTTGGATAGTTTTGGAAGTTAAGAAGTGTTTTTCAAATTATTTTTTTCTTTTCTTGTTCTTTTTCAAAAAAATATTTTTTTCATCTTTTCAAAAACTTTTTGTTATTTTATTATTATTATTATTATTTTTAAATGTTTTTAACTTTTATTCTTGGATATAATCCCTTTATCTCAATTGTTTTATCATTTTAGTTAGATCTAGATCTCTATTATTTCTTTTCCTTTTTCAAAAAAAAAATATTTTCCTTTTTCAATTTTTTTGTTGGAATGATATAAATTTCTAAATCATTACAAATATTTTTGAAATTATCTTCAATATATATCTTATTATATCTATAGCCCCTGTACTTTGTAAGTTTATTTTTTATAATATAAAAGGGGGAGAAGGATTTTGATGGAGATAAATGATAAATAACATTGTAAGGTTTAAAATGATCTTTCATCAAGGGGAAGATAAGGATTCATGTTTAATTACTAAACTCCTTCCTATATTTTCTTTTGCACTTCCTTAACTTGATTCATAATATAAATTGTTTATGATCATCAAAAAGGGGGATATTTTTAATTATCATCATGCTAATTTTTTTAATTATCACAACACATTAATTTTTTTCTGACTTGTTTTATTTTTTTTTCTAGCGTGTTTTTTGTGTTTCTTTTTAGTTGTAATGGAAAGAAGGAATTTGGCCTTAAGGAGGAAATAAATAGGTTAAACATGCCTCTTTAAAGGTTGTTGCATTAGCGAATCACTAGATAGATGGCGCAGTGTTTACGGTTAGCTGGTATCATATAACAGAACTAGAATAATTCCATAAAGACTACCAGATGGTTGGTGGAGGGCACCAGTAAGCCAATGGTAACAAACAATGTTCAGGTGTTTCCAGTAACACTTCCAACTACTCAGTAGAGGCTATCAAGTATTCAGTGGCATCGAGATAGATCATTAAAAGTATTATTTATGGTTTTTAAAAGTTATATGATTTGATAATTAATTTACTTGGCTTGATTCATTGGATCCCAACATCATACAGAGGTTATAAAAGGAGATAAAGGCAGCCTCAATTATCATTCCACTTCCACTGAATAAAAGTGATAACACCATAACTCTCCCAGATCTCAATGATGATCTAATTCTATAAAAATATCCTAAGAACTTAAAGTTATCAATTTTGTATTTCAAATGATGATTAAGCATTCATCACTTGAGGAGATCAAGGCACTGAATCAAGATGAGCATGTTCTTCATTAAATTTATCCAAAGAGTTAATAAAATTGTTATTTTATATTATTGTGTCTTATTTATCTATCATCCAATTGAGTTTATTTTGTAAAACCCCTTGTGATCTTTCTTCTAATCCACCTTTCTATCCATTTCTATCTTGTCCTAATTCTTTCAAGAGAGAGTGAAGTTCATGCATTGTAAAGGGCGTGGAATTAATAAATTCATCTATTTCTATTCTCCCTCTATTTCTATTGGTTCTTGGTTATTCTTTTAAAGTAAGGTTTTTTCTCTTGGTTCTCTATTCAAATAAATGGATTGACTTTCTTGTTATTTCATTAAAAGAAAGGGTTTTTGAGGTTCTTGGTTTCTGTTAAAACTAAGTGTTTTTGGTTTCTGGGTTCCCATTCAAGCTAAGGGGTTTATTATATTGAACCTCATGATAATTCTCATGAGGAGGATAACTAGGGGTACCTTCAAGTGTTATTATCAAGATTATTTAAAAATCATGTGTTCTCATTTACTTTCCGTATTTATTTTTTTATAATGCTTCTTGTTTTATTTTCCACTATGCTTAACTTTGATATTACTGATTGCATGTTTTACATCATAATATCATTTATCACATCAATTTATTTATTTGATTTAACTTTTTTTTTAAATCAATGCACCCCCTCACCTATTTTCAAAATATCTAACTAACAGTGCACTCAAAATTTTTGATCACAAAGACTTAATGACTGAGACATGTCGACCAAGGCTTGTCGAAGAAGTTGACACCCACCTCAATCCTGCCAAGATTTATTGAAAATCAGACCATCCTATTAATGGGGCCATCCAAAGGTGATTATATGAGAAAGTCCAAGAAATTGATGAGTCACATGATCTTGGGATCTCTCATTCAAATATAATCATGCCATTATTGTAAATTACTAGACCCAAGTTGTGTCAGACCCCATATGAATGAAAATGAATAACTAAGTTATGATTGTTCTTGCGGGAAGAATAGTGACCTTTCCAATTAAGAGATGAACCCTACTGATCTTGATCGCAAGGGATTCCTAATTTCTGAAATTTTACCTACTCATGTGTTCCCTATGATGGAATTTGAATATGGAAAGGCCTAATTGGTCCATATTATTGATCTTACGAAAATGAAAAACAATTCAATCTAGATGTTAGTTAAAATTACTAAACTAATTCATTGTAAAATAATGGCCCCATATCAAAGCCTACAACATCACACTAGTGTTCATGCCTAATTGTTGTTCAAAGTAATTACCCAGTTAAGTAAAGCCTTCAAAATCCATATACCAAGCAGCCAAGGTCTAGGACCGAGCCCACCATTCTAGTTCAACTCCAAACCACTAAAAATCAAAGGAAAATTTTAAATTTAGTGAAATATAATGATTTACATCCACTCATCATACCAATGAGGATACAAATATGGTTATAATCATGGTTAAACTGGTAATCAATTATTGAAAATGATTTGATGTTGAAGTATAGGACTAAAGTTTCTGAAGATAAATCTGAACCATACTAGTGAGGATTACAACCTTCTGAAGGCCTCTTCATAACGCTACATAGAATTTCATTAATATTTTTTATTCTAATTTTTTATATTTACATACCTAAGTCCAAGACCAAGATAAAATATTTTTAAATCCCACTATCCTTGAAGGACAAATCGGTGCCATGTGCAATTCCTCATGCGAGCTTATTAAGAAGAAATCATATTATAATTCATTATGAAGAAGTGTAGAAATTTTTTTATGAAAGTTCTAGAACTATTGTGGATATAAATAGTTAATATAATTGATGATTTAGAAATATTCATGAATATTCTATTTGTCGAATCAATCCAGAACCTCATTTGTGACATGTGGAACCCATCTGAAGATAAAGAAGGAGCTCACTACTTGATACTGAATGTGATGTGGATGAATACATGAAAATGATTATAAATATTATTCCCCTTTTACAAGTAGAAAATATTCTACTCATTCCAATTAAAGTATAATAAATTTTTTGATTCTCAATATTTCAATGCTTATTCTATTCTATTTATATTTGATTGTGCTTTTATTATTCTATCTCACATTTTATATGTTTTATAAATCCTTTTTCTATGAATTTTATCTATTTAACTCCATAATTATGGAGAACTAACTTGAGGGATAGGTCACTAAGAGAGACCACATAATAATTTAGAATCCTAGTTTCTTCAATTCTTTATTTTCTGATTTCATCTTGGATGAACCAGTGAATTATAGAAAAGTGGATAGATATTATTCATATTCTCTTTTCAATGATTTTTTTCATTATTTAATTTTTCAAAATAATTTTAACTCCATATATTAGTCTAAAAAGTATCCTACTGGAATAGTGTAGACATGGGGATGAATAACATACAATAGAGTTATGTGTGGATACAGTGAGTGCCTTGATTTAGAATGTTAATTGCCTCTTCACTATGGAGGATGTGGAACTAGATATACATAGGGGTTTTTTTATATTTGTATTCAAACCACAAATTAGATAGAAAAAATAAATCAATGAATGATATTAATATTATTATCATATGTTAACAATGGTAGATAATGAGTAACTCATGCAATCAAACCCGAATCCAACCCCTTTTACACTAACTTGGTTTTTTTATACTTCCCTTATTTTCAAATTCATAAAATTAAAAATTAAAACTCAATTACTATTTACTTAATTAAAAATATAAAACAAAACAAAAATATATAATAGTTAGGATAAGTAAATATCCCATGCCCAACTCCGTGATAGACAACCCTCGTCAGCCACTGTTTTCATTGTGAGTAATATATGAGGCCCCATAATAGGCACATCCATTAATTTATAAATATTTTCATGGAGTATGGTAGAGTTTTCACTGTCTAATTCACCTCTATAATTATTGTTTACATTTTTATTTTCCTATTTTTCTTTTATTTTTTTATTTACTTTCTTTATTTCCACAAATCTGGGAGAAACATCATAGTGTGACCATTCTTTAATGAATCACCAGTTTTATTCTCAGTTCATAGTCTCACATGATCTCGATGATATAAATTTTCAATGGAAACACTAGTATAAACCTTCATCATACACCAACTTCTAGGAGGATGAAAGATATTATATGAACGGACCTAACAACACTCAACAATACATTCCCCCACACCATAAAACTGAAAATGATATTACACTAAAGAAGATTAAAAGATGCTACTCTTTGTTGAATGATCTTTAAGAAAAGAAGAAAAAATATGAAAATATGATGAAATTTATGAGGGAAATAACAACTTTAATAATCACCACTCTCTAGGAACTTATAGAGAAAAAAATAATTGGAAGATAATGAATTAGTGTCTGTTGTCTTTTCTCAAGAGGATATTGTAGTAGAGAAGTAAGAGTCTTTAGAAGTGGAATATATTACACTAATTTTTTATTGAACACTCCTATAGATATCTCTTGTACCTTGAAAATGAATTATAATTTTAAACTATTAAAGGATACTCTTATTCAAACTTTTATTTAAATAATTTTTTAAAAGCCCAATTTTCTATTGATATCTCTTGTTTTGTAAGTGAAACCATATGACTAGAAGGATAGTTACAATACTTTGATAGTGAATATAAATATAAAGTGTATGATCTCATATTTTAAGAGAATTTGTAATGCCCATTATTTCCTCTATCAATATAAGAAAACTTTAGAGTGGAATTATACTTGGAAAATGACCTATATACTAAGATAAAAATGGGAGATAGTACTTTCCTAGAATAATTTTATTCTATGTTTTTGTAATTTGAATTATATACTAATATCCCTAGTTTTAATTTTATAGACTGAAATAAACTAATTCCCATCTTGTATGATAGTTAAGATGAACCTGAGGTAGCCATCAATGTAGAGAAACTACCAATGACGAAGAGTTAGATGAGGAATACTTTGATATCCAATTATAGTATTCTCTTGAGTAATTTAAAGAGGATTCCACCAATGAGGTGGATGAATAAGAAGAATCTTAGGGGCCTGTGGTAAATCAACTACTCCCTCAACATCACCATGAGTATCAAATGGGGGATATACAGTAGAAGAACAATTACCAGTAGATTATCATGAGGAAACATAAGTATATGATTTTACGTATGAAGGGGAAATTTTGTCTTAAACTTGTCTTTCAATGATTTTATTAAACTTAAAATAATTACTGAATATCTCCTATCTAAACTTAATCAAATAGTACAATTGGAGTAATAAATGGATGAATAAGAGGACACAATAGTTGTGGATGTGTTTTATGAGACCTCATATATCATCATGCCACCCCAACCTTATGAAATGCATCACACAGATCAGGGGTGGACCTAAATAACTCCATTAAAGGTGGCCTACAAGTGGAATCACAGTTTTCCAACAATATAATAAAAAAAATGTAGTGTTTTTCATCACACCAAACACATCCTCCACAGATTGGGGATAACCACAGGACTGTACAACTATGGATATTCAAAACAAGAGCCCCTCTTGAGTGGTAAAACACAAGAATATATTCCCTTCTATTTATTTTCCAATTTTCTTAGTTTTTTTTAAAATATATTTATTTAATTCTATTTTCCATATGTTTACTGAAATGCACATCACCTAGGAGTATTTCTAAATCGATATACAAGTTCAACCAATGGAGAGATCTTACCCCAATCTTACTAGAAAATAAACACTAGGTTGTTTTTATCCTTATAATTTTTTTAAACTGATAATTATTAATATTCCTTTCATCGAAAAATTTCATGATTGAAAAATAATTGGTAGTGGTGTCATCAATAAGTGTGGGGGAGGGAGCTCAACTTCTTTAATGACTTTTAAAAACTATTTCAGGATAATTAAATAAATAAAATAAAATATTCATGTTGTTTTAGAAATTTTTTAGTGAATCTATTTCCAAAATAAAAAAATGTAAAAAAAACATATATAAAAATTCCTATTTATAAATGTTGTACATAACTATTTTTATAGTTTCTGTTATGATTTTTAAACTTTTTTTAAAATTTTAATGTTTCTCTACCTAGTAATGGTTTCATGGTAGCTTTTGAGGATATAACCAATTTTGAAATTTTGAGAGATAGGTGATTGTTGAGTGAATTTAACCTGTGTTTTCATGAATATTTTTTATTTTAGAACTAAGAAAAAAAACTCAATAGAAAAGGAATTAGTGAAATCAAAATTACAAAATGAGGTCACTGTAATTTAGAACATAATTCAATATAACTTATAATCTATGAAAAATAACACCTCGGTGATCCAACTCAAAATAAATTGATATAAGTCCATTGAAACTAGAGTAAATTTAACAATTGGGATCCCATAGTAAATCTCTAACACATTAGGCACTATATGTATAAGTAATTCCATTTTTACATATCCAATATGTAAGGTCTCATATTTTTCTAGGTACGTCTCTCTTGAGTTTAATTTAAACTAATTTTATTTGGGTTTTCTTCTCTTATTAAAACATTGGTGGTAGATCCTTTTCTTTTTTGGTGGAGAGATTATGCTAGGAAAAATGACTCAAATTTCAGGTATGTATGTTTTTTTTTGAATTAACGGATTCTATGTATAAATATGTTAAAGGCTTATGAGGGTTATCCATGGGTTTGGAAATCTTTCGAGGTGGTTCATGTTATTTCTGAAAAAGTTAGGCTAATATCTATTTTTTGGACACTTTCACATCATGAATAGTTTACACAACATGAACCTTTTTTTAGGAAGATTTCTGGAATTGGTTCAAATGCTTAAATTTTTACATTCCATGAAACTGGTTCATGTCTTGAAATGGTTTATCAGGGTTAATTTAATATGAGGAGATGCGTTTTTTTGGTGTATCATATAAATTGAGAAATTCACATCGTGAAAGGGGTTCAATTAATGAATATCTCGGAACTAACCATTTTAAACCATGTTTCATGTATGATTTTATTTTTATACCTCATGTAGTCTCTCCACTCTCAAACCCTAGGGAGACTCCAAGAAATCTTATAGTGATTCCTTCCCTTCCATATGTCTCGTTCTATCATTTAATCTCTGGTGAGTTACTTCGCTTTGGTTTTCTCCTTCTTTTATTCTCTGTTAAAGCAGTTTGATCTCTTGACCGTCATTTAATCGAGTTTTGATCTTGATGTTTTTGTGATCTAGTTTTTCCTTTTAATCTTTATCACCTTAATTTTTAATTATCAATCCCTATTAAGAGTGTTTCTTTGATATCTATATAAAGGTATGTAGTCTAGAACAAATCCCTATGGTCTAGTTATTTTTGTTTAAGTGTGTGAAATATTTTGTGATTTCACCAACTCAACATGACCATTAACTAATAGAATAATGGGTGATGATAATCTTGTGATTTTTCTTCTCCTTGGATCCATTTGGAGCCATTATTTTTTAGACTTGTCTTGTAGAAACACATAGGGTGAGCCTACCCTTTAATATTAATGAATTGGATAATGGATTAAAATATGTTTCAATATGACATGAGACCTTAGGTGATTTATTATGATAGATTCACCTTGGAAAATGGATTACTTGTTTATTGAAATTACTAGTGAAAATTTTATATGAGATGGGTCTACACACTAGCATGATAATGGATTAAGATATAATTTGATGAATGAAATGGTAATTAAAAGACAAATGGTTTTTTGGATAAATTGACCATTGTGGCTTATGATATTATGTTGTGTTATTCTTACCGTTATGACTTGCGTTGTGATTTATGTTGTAATTATTATAGGTATTGTCCCAATTATGAAATAATTATTATAGGGCCTGGCTTGATTATGATGAAATTATTATATAGAGGGATTGGCCCAGTTATGTTGTAATGCTTATAGGGATTGGCCCAATAATGTTGTAATGATTATAGAGCTTGGCCCGGTTATTCTGAAATGATTATACAATGGATTTTTCTGGTCATGTGATTATACCATGGACTTGTGGTTGTAGTTGGTATGGTTATACTACATGATTATAGATATCCCAGCATAGTATTGAAGTAGGTTGATTGTTGTATTGTATTAATTGATTAATTAATACTCTTTTTTATCACTTTATAACATGAATATACTATCATACTGGTTTTGTTTAGACACCATGGTGTCAACCTAGTGAGTTTTACTAACATCCTATTTAGGTATCCATTTGGTACCCATGAAGATTACATGGATGAAGGTTTGGACAGGGGAAAGGGACCTTGTTGTTGATTGTTGCTTTCTGGATATGTTGGAGCTTGGAGAAAGGACCGGTGTGGGGTTTGGGACCAAGTTCTTTTGATTTTATCTATGTCAGCTTGATATAGTATCTCTATGACTATTGAAATGACATTTATTTGAATTCCATACTATAATTACATTATTCTGTTATTATTATTGGATTTATCAATTGACATTTATGGTTTGGTTTGTCTTCTATGTTGTATTGTTTCTGCTATTTCGGTCACTCTGATATTTGTTTATTTCACTATATTGTAACTCTATACCAGGGTCTATAGTCTCGAAACTATTATCTATACACCCTCATTTTTATTCTATATCCCTTGGTATTCATATAGTTGTGCTTGAGGTTCAGTAACCAACCCATTTTGTCCATGTGAGAGAGTATCAGATCAAGGGACAATACAAAGTGGTATGAGAGCATTAGATTTTCTTTTCTATTGCTTTACTATTTTGAAAAGTTATAAAGGATACTAGGGATGTTTTGGGACTCAATAATGAGCTTGTTCATGAGAGTATCTTACCCATGTATGGGGAAAATCTGATTGACCTGGGATGGGATTGTTATTCATAATGTTCTCTTGTTACGTTTGATATTATTTCACCTTGGGTGATTCATGTGTTATGTGTTGTTATTGTTTCTTGATATTTATACTCATGTCCTAGTATGGCATGAGATGAGTATGCATGTATCATGATATGAACATAGGGATATATTTTTACATTCATTTTTTATGATAGGTAAATATTTATTACATGTGATATATTTCCATGTATGAACTATTAAATAAGATCCCTATTATATCTAATAAATGAAGTTAAATAATTGTTATGTCATTTCAATTCACTTTTTAATTTATATTTAGAGAGACAATGAGCCAGTGGTTCTCTATTTTTTCACCTATTGTGGTTGACCTTGATTTACTTCAGTGTTCTAAGGAGTGAATTTTTCTTATAGAGAAAATGCCTCCTTTTTATCTTTGAATTGAGCATCAGGAGAGCGGAAATTATCATGCTTCTAATACAGTTTAACATGATCATCCTATAGCTCCTGAGGATCATATGGATGTTTATATTTTTTACATATTCTTAAGAGCAATGAGATCCATGGTAAGGGAGACTATCCACACTATTCCTTCAATGTCTGAACAGAAAAGAGATTTCTAGCTACAGAACCCACCTATATTCACTATAGAGGGAGACCCCTAGGAATATGAGTTATGGATTGATCTAGCCTAGAAAATCTTAAAACATATTGAGAACCCTATAGATAGGATGGTGAACCTTGTTACATACATGCTTCATGGACCATCCAATAATTAGTGGGACACTTTAGAGTAAGTCAGGAAGCAAGATGAGCTATCTTGGAAGGAATTTGAAGAAAATTTTCTAATCCACTTCTATCCTAAAACATTTAGGTATGATAAGGCTCGTGATTTTATGCACCTATTATATAAGGGCATTTCAGTTATAGACTATACTGTATATTTCACTGACTTAATTCACTTTATTTCCATCTTTAGTAATTGATGAGATTACTAGGGTGAGGCATTTCCAAGATGAGATTCTCTATGAGATCAGGTCATAGGTGATTTTTTTCTTGATTAGCATTTCAGATATGATGAATTGGGATCTCATCATGGAAGGGAATATGAGAGACACCCTGAGGAGCCGCTATGATTTTCAGTAGAGTGAATTGGTAGCTCTTATTCTGGTGGAAATAAGCACTGTTATGATAGTTATCACTATGGAAACAGTGGGAAGAGTAGTCGGGGTAGTGGGCATCTATCTCAGGACCATGTTCCCTTATAGAGGTATCATTATGGAATGTTTGGACACAAGTAGGCTCAGTGTTTATACCCTTCTTTGGAGTATCATGCTTGTAGTATACTAGGTTAATATATAGGTTTTGTGGAGGAATTCAATAGAAAATAAATGGAAGGGAATTGGTATGGGTACCATAATCTGGGATAGACTCAAATACCCCTCAGTAGACTGGCATCTGGAGTTCCATTGGACGTTCAGGTAGAGATAGGTAGCGCGATACCCCAATGTAAGAGCGGTAGTACCAGGCAGAGGGAACAGTGTATGGGAATCTGACTAGAGCCTAGGGAAGAGGGGAAAGTTAGTTTCATTCTATATAGTATACATCATCTAGTATGGATGAAAGAACTTCTACCATCGGAGGTATGATTCTTGTGTCATCTACCATTTCCTTTTTTTTAAACAGGAGAATCACATTCTTTTATATCTACTCTTTTTGAAAATGGTTTGGGCATGGTTGTGGAAATCTTGGATGATTTTTTGGATATCAATATACCATTGGGAGTGTGTTCAGAGGGTATAAAATGTTACAAGGCATGTTCTCTAGAAATTGGTGGTTATCATTTCTTTTGGAAACTATTCATGTTCAAATTGACAATTTTTAATTTGATTCTTGGTATGGATTTGTTAGTTATGTACCAGGCTCATATAAACTATTACCAGAGGAGATTTATATTTCTATATATAGAAGGAGGCGTCTATTTTCACCAGGGTGAGTTGGATATTTAGTCTAGTCATGTATATCTAATTCAGTGTAGATTGGATTTCCTCATAGCTCAGATAGCATGCCTTGCTCTAGATGATGGTGGAATATATAAGGATACTTTTCTTCAGTAGTAGACCATTTTTAGGATTTCTTTCTTGATTATTTCTATGCCTTACCACCTGATAAGTATATAATGTTCATTATTGAGTTGGTGTAGATATTAGAGCTAGATTATATTCCACTTTACTAGATGGAACCATAAGATCTTTACGAATTGAAGGTTTGGTTGGAATATCTAGAAGCTAAGGGTTTCATATGACCTAGTATATCACCTTGGGGTTCTCCTATGATTTTTTCTAATAAGGTTTATGGGAATTTATGATTGTGTGTGGACTATTAGATATTAAACTAGATTATAGTCAAGAATTGGTATACCCTTCCACAAATTAATGATCTATTTGATCAGCTAAGAGGTGCCCAAATTTTCTCTAAGATTGAATTGAATTCATGGTATCATCAGTTGAGAGTGATACCATCAGACATACCTTGGAAACATTTTAAGATATGGTATGGATTTTATGAGTTCTTGGTGATGTATTTTGGTCTCATGAATGGAATGGTTTTATTCATGGCCTTGATGAGTTGGATCATTCATACTTTCTTGGATTAGTTTGTGGTGGTTTTTTTTTATGAAATATTAGTGCACTCTCATTTAGAAGATAATCATGTTCAAGATCTTGACATCAACTTGAGTACATTAATAGACAGTCATATTTAATCCAAGCTAACCAAATTTAGTTTCTAGATTGATAAAGTGAACTTCTTGGGTAATGTCATCTCAGAGGTTGGATTTTTAATGGACCTAGAGAAGGTTACAGACATGGTATCTTGGTAATATCCCAAGAAAGTATTTGATATTTTAAGTTTTTTGGGTTTAGTATGTTATTATCGGTGCTTCATCCAAGACTTCTCCCATATAGAAGCACTTATGTCTAAGATGAAAACAAAAGGGGTGAAGTTTGTTTGGTTAGATGCTTGTGAGAGGGATTTTTAGGAGCTGGAGGTCGGGCTGAGCTCAGCACTGATCCTCACCTTACCTGTGATAGGTAAGGAATATACCATGTACTATGACACATTTAGAGTTGGAATTAGATCATTTATGATGTAGGAGGACTGATTGGTTTCTTATGGCTCCAGATAGCTATGACTGCATGAGAGGAATTATCCTACTCACAATCTAGAGTTAGTAGTGGTGGTACAAACCCTAAGATGTTGGAGAAACTATCTTTTGGGTGAGAGTTTTTTTGTGTACATGAATAGTAAAATCCTCAATTACATATTTTCTCAATGTTACTTGAACATTCAATAGAGGTGGGTCAAGTATCTATAGTATTTCAACTTTGAGTTTTCTTATACATCGGGTAAGGGAAACATCATTGCAGGTGCCTTGAGCCAAAAAAATGCAAAAAAAGGTAGTGTGGGAGTCTTGCGATAAGTGGTGGATAATATATTTCTTTTCAGATATGCATCTAGATGTTCAAGAGTCCTAAGGATGAGTATCTATGACTTCTAAATCTGTTATACTTGTGATTTTGGATAGGATAAAGATTGATCAGTTATCTAATTCAGAGGGCTTATCTTTGAGGGAAAACATATATAGTGGGGAGCCACCATCAATATGGTCTCTTGGAAGTAGCAATACTCTTATTTTCCATGGCTAGATATGGGTTTCTATGGGCATGCGTGAGGAGCTAATGATTGAGTTCCACAAATCTAGATAGGCATTACACCCATGTCTAAAAAATATGTATCATGATATCTATAGACAATACTAGTGTATAGAAATGAAGAAGGAGGTAGTGGAATTTGTGGTGAGATGATTCACCTATCATCAAGTGAAAGCTAAGAACTAAAGTCTGTATAGGTTGTTATAGCCTCTTCCTATTCTAAAATTTAAATGGGATGATGTCACTAAGAATTTTTTGACAGAATTACCTAGGACACCTCATAATAATGATGCAGTATGGTTGATAATAGATTGAATAAACAAGGTATGACACTTCATGCCCATTATGGAGACCTTGATTGTTAATGATATGGTTAGTCTTTACATGTGAGATATAGTTCAGTTTTATAGTGTTATAAGGATTATAGTTTTTTATAGAGATCCTCATTTCAAGTATCAGTTCTAGAAGGGTCTTTAGAAGTCTCTGGGATCGTAAGTTCTTCTGAGCACAGCCTATAAACCTTTTACAGAAATCGAATATGAATAGACCATTTAGATTTTGGATTATATTTTATGAGCCTATGTTATGGATTTCAATGTTTCATGGGAGTATAATATGTCACTCATAGAGTTTTAATATAATAAAAGCTTCCATGAATTGATTTAGATGGAACCTTGTAAGGATTTGTATGGAAGTTCAAGTCATTAATTTATTTATTGTTTGGAGGTAGGTGAGTTAATGATTATTGGACCTAGTCTTGTGAAGGATATGACTGAGTAGGTTTAGTTGATTAGGAGGTAGTTCGTGACCACACAAAGAAATCATAAATCTTACACTGACTATAAGAGATGGACTCTGGAATTTGAGGTGGGTCAAAATGTTTTCCTTCAGGTGTTTCCTAGGCTAGGGAAACATCATATCAGGAAACAAAAAAAAGTTAGCCTTCATGTTTTTTTGTTTGTTTGAAATAGTGGAAAGGGGCAGTCTGGTGGCATACCGATTGACCCTTACACAGTGATGCAGTTCCATGCATGATGTGTTTCATGTGTCACGGCTTCAAAGATATCATCCTATCCCTTCTCATTTGGTAGATGTTTATTATGTCAATATTGGTGCAGATACATCCTTTAAGGATCATATGATATGGATTGTGGACCATAGTTATAAGTATCTATGGAGAAAGACCATACCTCTATTTTGAGTGTAGTGGCAGTATAGGCATGTTCAAGAGGAGACTCGGTAGAGGGAATCTAATATGCGAGTATAATGGCCAAACTTTTTCATTGATACCCCATAGTGATTCTTGGACTATCTTGAGGATGATATATTTTATGGTGGATAGGTTTTAATATCTTATATTTTTTTAGGCATGTCTCTCTTTAGTTTTGGTTGAACCTATTTTAGTTGGATTTTCTTCTCTTCTTAAAACATTGGTGTTAGAGCCTTTTCTTTGGGAGTGGAAATATTTTTATAGGGTAAATTACCTAAAGTTCAGGGATGTATTTTTTTTTAAATTAATGGAGTCTAGTTATAAATTTTTCAAAGGCTTTCAAGGGTTATCTATGGGTTTGGAAATATTTGGAGGTGGTTTGGGTTCTTTCTTCAAATGTTGGGATAAGAGCTATCTCCTGGACACTTTTACATCATGAATGGTTTACATGAAATGGACCTATTACTAGGAATATTTCATGAATTGGTTTTGATCTTGAAATGTTTACACACTGTGAAACTAGTTCACATCATGAAATTGTTGATCGAGGCTATTTTAACCTGAGGTGATGTGTTTTTTAGTGTATCCTATAAATCGAGAAATTCATTTCATGAAAGGGGTTCACATCATGAATATCTCAAGAACAACAGTTTTAAACCATGTTGCATGTATGATTTTATTCTTATACCTCATATAACCCCTCCACTCTCAAACCCTAGGGTGAATCTAGGTGATCTTGGAGTGATTCCTTCCCTTATGGACATCTCGGTCTAACATTAAATCTTTGGTGAGTTCCTTCTCTTTGGTTCTCACATTCTTCCTCTATTCTATGTTAAATTGGTTTTATATCTTGACCTCCCATTGAATTGGGTTTCAATCTTGATGGTTGTGTGATCTAGGTTTTCCTTGTGATCTCTTTGACCTTAGTTCTTCATTGGTGTTCCCTATTGAGAGTGTTTCTTTGATCACCAGATAAAGGTAGGTGGTCTAGAAAAAATCCCTATGGTATGTTTCTATTATTTTAAGTGTGTGAAATATTAAGAAATTGTGCTAACTCAATATATGTATTAGATAACAGAATAATGGGTGATGATAATCATGTGTTTACTATACTATTTGTATCCATTAGTGTTGAGAACTAGCTTGTGGATACCCGTAGGGTGACCCTACCCTTGAACAATAATGAACTGGTTAATGGATTAAAATATGTTTTATCATGACATAAGGCATCAGTTGATTGCTTGTGAAAGATTCACCTTGTGAAATGGATTACCTATTTATTGAAATGACTGGTGATAATTTGATATGAGATGGGTAAATACACTTTCATGATAATGGATTAAGATATAATTTGATGAATGAAAGGGTAATTGAAAGATAAATGATTCTTGGATGAATTGACCATTGTGTATTATGATGTTATGTTGTGTTATTCTTTCTGTTATAAATTGTGTTTTGATTTATACTATAATTCTTATAAGTCTTCTTATGGTTATACTATAATTATTATAGGATATGGCCAAGTTATGCTGAAATGATTATATAGAGGGCTTGGCTCAGATATGTTGAAATGGTTATAGGGATTGGCTCGGTTATGCTATAATGCTTATAGGGCTTGGCCCGGTTATGATGAAATTATTAGACATAGGGATTTTCTTAATTATGTGATTATGACATGCTCATAGATATCCTAGCATGGTGCTAAAGAAGGTTTATTATTGTATTTTATTAATTGATTAATTAATACTCCTATTTATTTCTTTATTGTATGTACTTTCTATGAGACCGGTTTCTTTAGACATGGTGGTTTCGACCTACTGAGTTTTATTCACACCCTATTCCGGATTTCTTTTGGTACTTGAGAATATTACATGAATACATGCTTGAAAAAGGTCAAGGGATCTTATTTTTGATTATTTCTTACTAGATGGGTTAGAGCTTGGAGATGGGACCGATGTGGGGTTTAGGATCAGGGTATTCTGAGTTTATCTCTGTCATCTTGGTCTTTTATCTGTATGACTCTTAGAATGACAATTAGTTACATTCCATCATGTCATTACATTATTCTATTATAATAATTGGATTTTTCAGTTGGCATTTCTGGTTTATTTTATCTTTTATGTTGTATTGTTTCTGCTATTTTTATTACTCAGATATTTTTTTCCCATTGTATTTCAACTATGTACCAGGCAGTATAGTCTCTCCACAATGTTCTCTACACCCCCACTATTGGTCGGAAGCCTCTGGTGTATGGTGAGGTGTTTTTGAGGTCCAGTAACCAACACGGTTTGGCCACATGAGAGAGTACCAAATCAAGGGACGTTATATAATAATTTCCTTTTCGTGGTGCTTTTCACATACATTGATGGGAAAAATTCAAAAAAAAATCAATAAAGTTCCTAATTGAAAAAATGAATTCATTAAAATGAGGGGAATATTGAACCTAGATAAATAAGGGGTAAATTTAATTATAACAAATTCATTTCAGTTGTATCAATGAAGTATAAATCCAAACTTTGGTTTAAGAAACTTTGGATAGGGGGGTTAATAGAAGTGTTACTTATTAATATTCTAATTCCACTAGGATCTATTCTATTAAAAACCTAAAACAAAAACATATTCTTTAATATAAATAAGAAAATGGATAGATTCATATATGAGGAATGATAATTCAATAATGAATGAATCTGTGTTTTCTTTAAATTTTGGCATGTGTGTTTTAAAGTAGGTAGGACCATCTTTTTATTTTCCTTTTTAATAAATGGAACTCAATCTATTTATTAGGAGTGAAATAGTTAAAGTGTGGTGGAGTGATCAAAGTTGAAATTTTTTAAATTTTTAACTATTTTCACTGAATTTATCCCCCGTTGTTAATTCAAAACTCAAATAATTGATTGGATTTTATGAAATTTTTAGAATTTTTACTTCATTAAAAATTTGATTTAATTTTTATTTTTAGTGGATTATTTATTTTTTTAGAATTAACTAAGAATCCATAAATTAATTTCATATTTTTTAAATTTCATTATTTAATGTATTAGTGATATAATCATTCATTGTTTATAAATTATCTATAACAAATCTAATATTTTAATTTGGAAATTTTTAGTTTAGAATTTTAGAATTTGCTTCTAGAAGATGAATTGGAAATAAGTTATAATTTTAAAAATATGAATCATAATTTTAATTATAAAATGAAGATTCATTGAAATTTCATGAATTTAAATTATGGTTGAATTTTGAGAACTTAATTGACTTAATACACCTAGTTATATTGATTAATAATTTTATGTTGTGTAAATAAGAAATGAATTTTATGTATTATTACTTTTGTTTGATTATTCAATTGATCTAAATATATCCTACATTGAGTTTTGATTTTTAATTGTGTAGGTTGATAATTGAATTTTTTAAAATTCAAGTGGTCATTCCCACAAAAAAACTATTTAACCCATTGTGTTTCACTTCATGTTCATTACACTGGCCGCATGATAAAGGAACAAGTGACCATGCCTATTATCTATAACTGGACTCAAGAGAAATAATAACTGACTTCTAGAAGAACCTAAAGTGGTAGTATGAAGTAACCATGGTCAGTATACTGATTTTAATAACTATCATCTCTAATTAACTATGCTACATCAGTCATAGTCAATCAAGTGACTACGATCCATCCATCAAACTATCATAGCATAGAAATTCAACTTACCGTAGGTGCTCCTACGTGGTCGACCAAGGAACCTACCACAAGGAATCCTACTCCAATTCAACTAATTGTGCTCTCCTCCACCTTCAAAAGAGACCATGAGATCCTCATCAGGAACTATCAAGTTACTTCACTTACCACAATCCACCCATTTTGAATCTAGATATTTTCTCAAACTCCGTATTGAAGAAATCTAAATCCCCAATCTCATCAGAACACCAAACCAGGGGTGTCAATTTGAGCATCCAATTAAATATTGTTATGCCTCTTCTGACTAGAGAATATGAACCCTTCCATCATTGAAGAAAATTTACTAATGTTAAAAGATTAAATTCACACTCAAAAACCATATCATCAACCCAAAACATGATCACAAATCCATATTATTTGAGTAGTGCACTCGCAAGCTATGATCACAAATACCTAATGACTACGATGTTGAGTCGAACTTGACTTGTCGGAGAAGATAATGTCCACCCCAATCCAACTGAAATTGATTATATATGAGATAAGCATGTTGATAGGTCTATTTGAAGGTGAAAATTTTATCAAGGATGAGAAATCAGGGAGTCATTTGATCCTAGTATCTCTCATTCTAAGATCATCATACCACTATGGGAAAACAATAGACTTGAGCCACGTTCGACCCCATCAGAACAAAAATGAAGAACCAAACTACTACTATTATTACCAGAATAAGATCTTTTCAAGGAAAAGATGAACCCCACAAGATCAATCACAAGGGATACCAAATTGATGAAATTATGATTTCTCATACATTCCTTGTATAGAAATTTGAAGACTATGAGGCCTCATTGGTCCCCATTATTTTGGTTTTGATAATGAAAATCAATTCACTCTGTGTGTTTATTCAGATTATAGAACCAAGTCATTGTACACCAATGACCCCAGATCATAGTATACAGAAATACACCATTTTTTATGCCTAATTGGTGTTTAACGTAATTACCCAGTCAAGTGAAGCCTTTGAAATCCATATGCCAAGTATCTATGGTCCAGGACTAAGCCCACCATCCAAGATTCAACTCCAAACCACTAAAAATCAAAGGTAATTTTGAAATTTTATGAAATATGATAATTTATGTCTTCTCATTGAACTAATGAATATGAAAAGAGTGTTCTGATCATTTTTCAATTGGTAATCCATTATTTAAGATGATTTTTATCTATAGTACATGATTAAAGTTTCTTAGGATAAATCTGATCTATATCAATGAATATTGAAACCTTATCGATCCCTCTACACAAAACCACTTATAATTTCATTGATATTTTTTCCTATAATTATTTCTATTTACATACTAAATTCCAAGACTGGGTCCAAATATTTTCAAAGACCACTATCCTTGAAGCCTGGATTGGTGTAAAGTTCAATTCCTTATGTGATCTTACCAAGAATCACTCATATCCCAATACATTGTGAAGTAGAATAGCACATATGTCGGGAAAATTCTTGAAGAACATGGATCTTGATATCCAAAATAATTTCCAAGCTAATAATATTTGTGAAGATTATCTCAAATGAATCTATCATGACCCTTATCCATGACACATGGAACCCATATTAAGCAGAAGAATTATCTCACTACTTGATACTAAATTCAAAGAGGATAAATATGAGTTGATGATTATAAATATTGTTCCCATTTTCCTAGTATAAAATATTCAACTCTTTTCAATTGTGGCATAGGAACTTTTTTAATTCACAACATTTAAATGTTTATTTGATTTTGTTTCTATTCGATTTTATTTTTTCTTATTCTCTCCCATATTCAATGTGTTTTATCAATATTTATATTATGAGTGTGATCTATTTAGCTCAATAATTATATAGAACTAAATTGAGTGATAGGTCCCCATTGGAGATCTCACAGGCATTCAGAATCTTTATTTCTTATTTTTTTATTTCATCCTCAGTATGTCAGTGAATTATAGAAAATGGATAAATGTTGTTTATATTCTCTCTTTGATGAGTTTTTTCATTATTCAATGTATCAAATCATAATTTCATCTCTATATTGGCCTACACAGTATACTAGTGGAACTGTGTGGACTAGGGGATTAATAACATATAATGGAGTTGGGTGTAGAGATAATGAGTGCCTTGATTTAGTGTGTCCATTGGTCCTTCGTTATGGATGATATGGAACTAGATATATACTTGGATTTCTTTCTATGTGTGTTTAGAACTAAGTATTAGATAGAACAAATCAATTGATGAATGATCTTGATTCGATTTTCAGATGAGTACAATGGTGGATAATAAGGAACCTATGTAATCAAACCTATATCCAACCCCTTTCACCATAACTTGGTTGTGTTTATTTCTTCCCTTTTTTTCAAATTTATAAATTTAAAATTGAAACTCAAGGATTTTTTGTTGTTTTAAAAATAGAAAACAAAACAAAAATACATAAGTGTTAGGATAAGTGAATCTCCCAAACTCAACTACTTCAATGACATCCCTGGTCATCCATTGGGATATATTAGGAATAATAAAAAAATTAATGGGGCCCCATGATAGGCCTTTCCATCATAGATAAATATTAGAGTATGAGATGAACTCAGGGATGCCCAAGTAAATTTTCAATGAGTTAGTTAATATGGTATCATATCTAGTCAATATAAATCATACATTGATGGTTGGGTAGGATATTTTTAAATATATATGATTCGTTAAAATATTATTATTTGTATACCTCAAAGTATATAATAGTATTTCTATACCCATATTTATGAAAAGTATAGAGACAATCTAGAGGAAAATCACAAAACTTTTTTCCTTATGGGTTATAATAATGAAGACTTCATATTTCAATTATATGATGATGATCAGAAGAAGATCATAAAGAGTCAATATGTTCTCTAAAATATGAATATTATTTGGAAGTAATGGAACAAGGATGAATTTAAAGTTTAAGGAAAGGAAATTTCTATTGAAGTTCAAGTTGATCTAAATGGGGATACTAGAAGATAACAAGTTTTGATGAGTTCAGAAGACCACATAGACTATCTAGAAGTGAGACCAGTGAAATACATTCTATAATTATCTCGAATTTTTGAACTATAAGGTAATTATTTTGAATTTTTGATATTGTAAAATGGTGCTACATAAAATATAGTACTAAAAAATTCATCATTATAAAGAGTAGAGCAGCATGTTTAGCTAAGGAGATCTTCTAGATTTTGGAATCCATTTTTAATATTTGGGGACAATATGAATTTATTACTTTTAATAGATGGTAGAGAACCTAAATTACTAGAATAATTGTAAAAAATAGTGATTCTAAATAATGGGATTTAGTGGTAAAGTAAGAAATATATTCCTTGGAGTATAATAGAACTCAATATATGATAGAGTTACCATAGGGAAAAAGAGCACTATAGAACAAATAGGTCCTTCATTTGAAGGAAGAAGTTGGTAGAATAAAGTTTTATAAGTCACGATTAGTTGTTAATGGTCTCTAATATAATGAAGGAATTGATTTCTAGGAAATTTTATCATCATTATTTAATCATGATACCATTTAGATAATATTGAACACAGTAGCTTATGATGATATACACCTTGAGTAGATTGATGTAAAAACATATTTTCTTTATAGTGACTTGGAGGAAGATATTTTCATGAAGAAACCCAAAGGTTGTAAGGATCATCAGAATAGAAGTCTTATCTATAAAATCAAGTAGATACTTTAAGTCTTGAATTAGTTTCCTATATAATTACATTAAAATTTTGATGGTTTCATGGATAAAGAAGGATTCACATGGTGTTATATAGACCATTGTTTCTACTAGAATACTTAGAATGATAGAAGTTACATAATTATTATTCTATACATGGATGGAATGTTTCTAATTTGTTTGGAATATTTAAGGATTTAGGAACTAAAGTGTTATTTTTTGATAAATTTTAAGATGAAAGATCTCAAACAGGCTAAGAGGATATTGGGAAAGAGAATTGAGAGAGATAGAAAAAATGGAAAGTTGGTATTATCCTTAAAGAAAAATATCTATAATATAATCGAGTGATATGGGATGAATATATTTAAGTTCATCTCAACTCTATTGGGTGTACACTATAAGTTTTCTAAGTAAAATACATTGAAAATGGAAGATGAGTTATAGTACCTGATGAGAGTTCTATTTTCATCAGTTGTTGGAAGTTTTATGTATGTGATGATTTGTATATAGTTGGAAATTTCATTTATAGATAGATTTGTACTCTATTTCATGTAAAATATGGGAAGGTTAAATTGGTAGGCTTTGAAATGTATCATTTGGTACTTAAAGGGGTTGGAAGTTATAGTGCTATGCTTTGAGGAATATAATCTGTTGCGGGGATTTATTAATATATATTTTTCTAGTTATTAAAATAACTTGAAGATCACAATTAGTTTTTTGTTTACCTATAGATGGGTAATAGTCAGTTGGATGTCTCAATTGTAACCATTGGTTACTTCATCTACCATGAAAATATTATATGTGGTAGTAATGGAAATGGTAAATGAAATTATTTGGTTGATGTGATTGTTGAAGGAACTCGAAATATTCTAAGAGGAGGGAGTAATCTACTATGATATTAAGAGTTTGATTCACCTAACACATAATCTATAGTTTCCTATAAAAATGAAACACATTGACTTGAAATTAAATTCATCTATAATTTTTCAGAATAAAATTTGTTGGAGTTCTAGAAGATAACAAGAAGACAAATCTGGCTAATATGTTCACAAAGGTTCTAGTTCAAGAAAGTCTTATGAAACTTTATGCCTAAATGGGACTAGAGTGAAGGTTATAGAGGGACATTTAAAGATTTAAATGAATGATTCTAAGAAATTTCTAAAGTGTTATAGGTTTCCAAATGTTTCTTATAATAGTATTCAAGTGGGATATTGTTAGGAAAATGAAGACAATTCTAATTTCCATTCAATTTAACTAATAGGATAGAAGATCAGAAGATAAGTAACTCCTTATATGTGACGTATTATGAACTATAGTATAATGTAGGTTGATCAAAAGGAGTTATTCTAATTGATTCTTTCATAAAATAGAAGGGTGTTTAGATTACCAAAAGGTGGAGCTTTTAGTTCACTGGAAGGGTAATAAGTGAAATTTATGCTGGGTATATCCAAACGGTTTTTCTATAAAGTATGGAGTATAGGGAACTTATAATTATCTATTGGGAGGTGATAGTCAGGAAAATGAAGCCAATAGTGTATCAATGGTCACTAGATTTTAATGGATGGATGCCTATGAAATTCAGAGTTTAGTATTATTAGATGACTGGTTGGGTTCAACTTTAAAGGTGGGGTGGGATCACATACACACGTGTGACTGTGAAGTGGATTTAAATATTCTAGTATCATAAATTTCTAATTGTGAATTTTAATCCATATATATTTTGAGTAATGAAAATTTTACAATGTTATCCTATAGACATAGGACTTAAATTTTAAACCATGTTCAACTTTGTGTGTGTTTTCTTTCCTATTGTATATTTTCTTTCCTTGAATTTTGGTTATGGATTTTATTTTGAATGGATTTTATATGATCATAAACTTACTATAGTGAATAGAGTACAAAGGAAATCTATCTTTTGGTACATTAATTTTGAGGGAGAAGCTCATCTAGAAGTTTTATTATATTGCATGTTTCATATTTGATGGTTTAACTGTAACACCCCAAGATTTTAAAGGAGGAACATCATCTTCAATAGCATATAACACAAAAAAATGAGATTATATGAGAATTTAATAATCGAAGACTTTATGATATATTTCCTTTTAAATAAATCCATCATCTTTGATAGCTTATAGAACACACAACCCTAAGTCTAAATGAAGCATAATATAGTATATCGTTATAACCTAGGCATTAAATTGGCAAGTGTGGATAGTAATAAATAAATTATTAAAATTATATAGTTTACACATACATAAAATAAACAAATTGGTTATCAATTGATTATAAATTAAATTAAAATCATTTGAAATATAAAGAAATGTTTTCCAAAAAAATGTATTTTTCTAATAGGCGATTTAATCGCACTTTATGCACATAATTTAACATTAATTTTGATAAAAAATTATAAAATTTAATTTAGAAAATAAAATTCATTTTTTAAATCTACGTGTCAAAATTATCCTTTGGTGAATTTTTGAAAATTTTCTAAAAAGATTAATTTTTTTATGAATAGTGAAAAATACTAATTTTTATTGAAAAATGACATTTTATTTAAAAAATTTTAAAGTTAAATTATATATTAATTTGGTTTTAAAGTAAAATTAGGTGAATAATATTTAATATATCTAATTTAGGTCATTTTAATCAATTCCATATTGAATTCTAAAATAAAAACTTTTTAATGTTTTGAATGTTTTTCTTTAGAAAAACCGCTTTTTCATCGCATCTGCAAGATTAATTTTAAAATTAAATTTTGCCAATCATATAAATAGAATTTGATAAAATGGATTATATATTTTGAATAATAATAATAATTAATATTATCTAATAAGGTCAAATTAATTTGTTACCATTATGAATAGTAAAAACAGTAAAAATTAATTACCGCGGTTACGATAAAAATGGGTCTACTGGAGGTTAAAATAAGAAGATAAGGGTTTAAAATGGCCTAAAATTTATAAAAAACAGATTTTATAGCCATATTTAAACCTTATAAACTCTAATGTTATATAATGACTCATTTTTTAGGCCTTTTCATGATAAAAACATGGGTATCGCTTTATCTTTTAAAAACTTCCATGTGTGTCCTCACCCCCACTTATAAAAGGTCTCCCTGTTTCCTCCCCTATTCACACTTTAAAAGATTTTGTTTTATCTAATAACTATCAAAATATATTAATTAGATACCTCCCCATATCTTATATTAATTATTTTTATTATTAATTTCTCTTAAAAAAACTTTAGGTATAAACCTAAAGAGGCTCCCTGAAGAAGAGGTAAAATTCTTTAACGTACATATTTGCTTTATTTATTCATCCATAAAATTAAAATCATATTAAAATATGATAATATAATATAACTAGTATCTAATATATAATGATATTTTATTATGTTAATTTAATAAACCATATCTATCTCCACTTCTATCAAATCGGAAACAAAATCGTTGATTATGTGTACAGCAAACTACCACCTCGCGAACTGATGTAATTCATTTTCCATCACTGCATTTATAGTATGGATATAATGATGTATTTAACATATTTATATGATATTTATGAAATTTTTATACTTCTTGAATTATTATATCACATATTCCTTCTTACTTTTCATTACATGGGGGGATATTATAACGTCGCTTGTGTGTACGGCGGACTACCGCCTCACGAAACGATGTGATTAATTTTTCAATTATGCTTATCATGGATGCTAGTAAGGATAAATTTAATAAATATATATGATATTTATGACCTAAAAATAATTATTTAAATATAATATCATATCTAACTCCCTACATTCCTATCTTTTGGAAAATAGTAATGTTGCTCGTGCATACATGTGGATTACCACCTCCACATAGCGATGTGAAATGTTTTTTCATTTTATTTTTACATGGATGGTAATAAGGATGGATTTTATTAATATAAATTATATATATATAATTAATATTATTATTTAAAGTTTATTTAACATTTATTTTCTTTTTATTCCATCCTTCATGAAAAATGTAAACATTATTCATGCATATGTGTGGTTTACCATCTCCATGAACGATGTAATATGTTTTCTATCTATAACTTTTACAGATTAATTTAAATTTATATATAATGAATATATTTTATATTTATATCTTGTTTAAAACTATTAATACTATTTAACCATGATCAATATAAAATGATCAAAATTTCCGAACCAAAACATGCATGAAAAATTAAGCAATTATCACTTGCAACAGTAATTTTAACACAGAATTGTTAATAAAATGATCATAAAATACTATACATAAATCATATATGATATGAAATATATTATTATGGTTAATTAATATATTAATAATAAATCCATATTTATAATAAATTAGGTACAGACATATACAAATTAAATCATACTTAAGGTAAGGGTTTCTCGCCACACTTTTACTTCCATGAGATATATTCCATATTCACCACTTAGTTATTTTTATGGTATATATAATACCCATTTAATAATTTTTATGATGAATACATTTATATTAATGTTATTTAATGTTTCATTTGAAGTTATTTCTTTCATGGGCTTATGATTCAAAAGTTACCAAAGTAGAAAGTATTTATTTTACAATCTCATCGTTTATTAGGATTGTTTATGATTAAATTTATAATGATGAAATATTATGATATATCACTCATGAAACTAGTGAATTTTATTATCCTATAGTTATTCATAAACTTTTCAAGTATTAGTACCATTTTACATCTCTTTGGTACTTAAATGGTTGAGAATGTTTTTTAAGAAAATTCAATTTTATTTCTCTCTTTGTCCAAAAATCATTTTTTTTAAAACCATGTTTTCTTAAAAAAAATTCAAGAAATGTTTTAAAATTATAAAAATAATTTATCAAATATATTTTTACCCATTTTTTAATTTTTTACAAAAAAAATTGAAATAAATATTCATGTTATTTTCCAAAAAAGGCTTATTTCTCTTTTATTGAAAGTGTGAAAGGAATTTTTTTAACATATACAACATGTAAAAAATTTATTTCAATCCTGAAAAATAAATATTTTAAATATTATTTTTCAATTTTCAAAAGTTATTTTCAGATAAAATTATTTTAAAAATCTTTTTTTAACTTTTAGTTTTAAAAGGTGATTTTCAAAATGAAAAGGATATTTTTCCTCAAGAATGTTCTTAACAGAATTTTTATGGTATTTATATTCATCAATGATAACAACCCTAATTAACTTATGATACATTAGTAATATATTTTAATGATATCATCATTATTGTTTATTTGGATTTTTATGATCAATTGGCAGGGGTGTACTATTTTAATACTAGTCATCAAATTACTCTAAATGATTTATGATTATGTTTATTGATTAGGGAAAGTGTTAATATTTTATATGATCATTTTTTTCAATATGAATGTTTATGTTGATTATGTTTCACCCATTTCATATGAGGAATGAATTATACTTTTTAATTGATGGTTGGGGCCTTCTATAGCCCCTCAATGCATCGATAGGTCTCATTAGACATACTAGATTGGGTTTTTAGACGATGCCTTACCCATTTATGTAATATGTCTTGGAACAAGGCCTAGGTAGTATATTTATGATGTCCAGAATTATGTATTCATTTATTATGAGATTAGTTATTGATGTTCATGTGATTATTTTCTTATTTATAATATCCATGGTTAAGTTTCAAACTCCTGTGATGAATTATTTGATCATCATTTATTCTTTCCATATTATGCTCAAGTAATTGATTAAATTTCAAGTATTTTAGTTATTTACCTTTACATATTGATTATTATTATTTATTCATGATAGATTCCACTGTACACATAACCTTACTAAGAATTAGATCTCACCCCTTTCTTATGTTTTATTTTTTCTAGAATACCAGGAAGTGTTTTTTGATTGATATGTAGGGATACACTAAGGGTATTAATGAAGTTATCAAAGAAAATACTATATTGTATTTATATTTTCAAATTTAGGTGCAATTCATGTATGTATATAGTTTTCCAATACTACTAAACTATTCATTTCTTCAGGATCTGATACCTTGTATCTAGTGATGATGTAAAAAAGAAACCACCGACTCTAGGCTACTAGGGTTGGGGTATTTACAGTTTGCATCAGAGGAAGTTCAGTAGAAACATTGGTAACTAGATTTAGGAAAACATATATTATAGAACACATCCCTGTGAATGAATTAGTATATAATTCTTAGTATGGGATAGTATCCTAAAGTTTTGGTAAGGTAGAGATTATGTGGTTGTCCTAGAAATACATCCCTATCAGGATACTACAAGTAGATCTAGTTCTAAAATAGATGTATCTGGGGGTAATAACTCCAAAAAAGGTGCATCAATATTGACTCAAGAATTAATTGGTACATGAAAATGGTTCTTACTGCCCACCCTATTTGATACTCCAGGGGGATATTCTTTGGATAATTGACATTTTCTTTACAAACCATTATGAAATATTTGAATAGATTATGACAATGAATGGCCTATGTTAAACCTAAGGTTTATTAGATTGAAAATAAGGTTTCATGATTTATAAATCCTATAAATTATTATATGGTTTTCCACTATGATTATTATTGTTCACACTATGATTTTTTGTTTTAGACAATAGTCTAAACCAAAAGGAACTAGATTAATATGAATATGATATATAATGTGTTGATAAGAAACCAAATGGGATAATGACTGGGGTGAAGGAAATTGTGAGTATGCCTAATAAGTTATCACGATATATTATTAACAACTTTCACCTTAACCAACAATCATACTCATAGAAGAAGAGAAGGATAGAGTTTGTTGAGAGCTTGGGTAGTGGAGACCGTGGAGGAAAGAAGTTTCAGTTTCCTATATGTAAAGAGTGTGGGAAGAAACACATAAGTTAATGTATCATAGGAATAGAAAGATTTTTTTGTGTGAAATAAGGACAAAAATAAGTAATTACTAAGTAAAAATTAAAAATTTTGTTAATGTAATGGATGATAATAATGGTCTCTTTGGGGTATCATCGACAGTTGAATTTTTAAAATATGGAAAGTGTGGGAATTATGAAAATCAGTGTCCTAGGGGAAAATCTAGTAAATATAATCAGTATGGTTTTAATAGTAATGGTTATACTTCTTATAATGAAGAGACTAAAAATGATATATGAAATGAAGGAAGTTTAAGGAATAATATGATAAATCATAGTTGATGGTTTAAGAATAAAGTGGAATGAATAAAGATCTTGTATATTTAGATTCAATAATTTTATTAAAGAAGTATTTTATCAATTATATTATCATTATAAGAATCATAAAAAAATATAATTATTGTATTATAGTGATTTTTATATAAGGATTTGAAGATACATATTGAATGGTACCAAGAAAAGTGATTCATTGGTAAGTTGATATTTTTGGAAAACATGTGATTGAGGGAGTATAATTGTTAATATATTCCCGGTTTTGAGATAATAATGATAAAGATATGTTTATGGGATAGTATTGGTGACCCTAAAATTGGTGAGTGATTTGATGTTATCTTCTCTAGAGTTTACTTTATTTTTTGAATTAACGAATAAATTTGATAATTTGAGATTTTATTTAAGCAATAAGAAGAAAAAAAATTTTTATAAGCCTATTTGTTTTCATTAAGGTTTCAAGTTGATTAAGGTATTCGTATATTTTTTATGCTACATTAAAAGCTATATTATGTTGTTTGGGGAATCTAATGTTAAGTTAATTTTGTAAATTTAGTGACCTTCTAAATTTTTGGACTTTAAATTTTGAAAGGCATATTATGGACAATTCTTAATGTTAAATATTTATGAAATGGATTAAGTTAAACATTAGGGTTATTTTTTAGGTTTTAGAAATTAATTTCTTATTAGATAACCCATGCTAACCATTTTGGTCTTGGAAGATATCTAAATATGAGAGGAATGACTTATCATTCTTTTAAGGATATTATGATCTATTGAAAGATAATTTTAATGCTTCAATCATAAAAAATCATCTTTTATATTCATTTATTAGAGTAATAAATGAATTTTAAATTTATCAAAGTATAGAAAAAGGATTAAATAGTAAGTATATTTTCCAATGTTATGTATCATGATAGTAAAATAATCCCTGAACTCTAGGAAAATGATCTTGAAACAAAATAAATATCTTATTACCTTCGTATCTGATGAATCAAATGGTATTTTAACTCATAATGTATTTATGGTTTTGTGGTTGTTAACTTTATCATTATTTTTAACTTTCTTTTTATCAATAAATTATATCACCCTCCATTTTAATTTGGGCATTATAATTTTCTTACATGTCTATATCTTCACCTCTCACTAATGTTTTCCTACTTAGAAAACTAGTTATGTGTTATATAAGATGACCTTTATAATTCCATTAATCTCTTATAAAGATGAATTTTTATTAACCCTTTTATAATATCGGTTTACAATAAATATAATTTAAAATGTCAAACCCTTGATTACCAAGATCAAGATTAAATTACAAGGATGAAATTTATTTAAGGGGGTAGAATGTAACACCTCAAGATTTTAAAAGAGGAATATCATGTTTGATAGCATATAATACATTTAACAATGAAATTATATGATAATTTAACACCCCAATACTTTATGATATATTTCCTTTTAAATAAATCCATTCTATTAGATAGCTTGTAGAACACGCAACCCCAAGTCTAAATAAACCATAATATAGTATACTGTTATAACCTAGCTATAAAATTTGAATGTATGAATAGTAATAAATAAATTAGTAAAATTATATGGTTTTAACTTATATAAAATAAACACATTGGTTATCAACTGATTGGAAATGAAAATAAAAACCATTCGAAAGAGAAAGAAATTTTTTTCGAAAAACAATATTTTTCTAAAAGGTGATTTAATCATGCTTTGTGCACATAATTTAAAATTAACTTTTTCCAATTTTATAAAATTTATTTTAAAAAATAAACTTAATTTTTTAAATCTACATTTCAAAATTATCATTAGGTAAATTTTTGAAAATTTTCTAAAAAGATTATTTTTTTGATGAATAATAAAAATAATGATTTTTATTGAAAATTGACTTTTCATTTAAATTATTTTCAAAATTAAATTATATTTTGAATTATTTTAAAGTAAATTCAGACCAATAATATTACAATTTAACTAGTTTATTTTATTTTAATCAATTTCATATTGAATTATAATATAAAAATGTTTTAAATTTTTTAAAAAAATCTTTAGAAAACCCGCTTTTTCATCACGTCTACGGGGTTAAATTTAAATTAAATTTGGCCACTTATATAAATTGAATTTAATAAAATGTATTTATTATTTTTAATAATAATAATTAATATTATATAATAATTTCAACTTAATTTTTTACTATTGATACCCAAAAAACTCAGAGAATGAGTTAGTACAACTCATACTCCCCAAAAGTTTATTAAAAAAAGTCACAGTGAATACATGAGGTGCATTAAGCATGCACCAACAAGGAAGAAAATGAAATAAAAAACAAGAGAGTGATTTGAAACATTTCTTAAGAAGGCATATTAGAACTATCCATCCAGAGATAACTTGTTTTAGCAACCAATGTCAGAAGCAGCAATAACATCAACACCATAGAAATTGGGTGATTATGCAATATCCAATCAGCACCATCATCTCTAAAAATAGAATATAGAGAAGTATTTAAGTACCTAATAATAAATCCAATAACTAGGAAACATCCCACTTGATCAAATTAAATGGTCCATATATACTTACAATAGCATAGATTTATCTCAAAATTAGCACAATGTGAGTATGAAACTTCTGTCAAATCAAGAATTAGATGAAAAAACAAACATCCCTTCAAGTAGTAAATTTCCCTTCAAGAATTAGGCATCAGTGGTCATACTATAGTCATATGTATACTCAAATAGTGCACAAAACTTTCCAGAAAAATATCATTTAATAGGAAACTCTTTTGCAACCATAAAACAATAGCTTCTATATGACATTATAGATCACCAACTCCAAAGACAAAATCATCATACAAGAATCTGTTTATCAGGTCCATCATCAACCAGTCTCTAGGTTAGATCCCAGTAGAAAACCCATAAAAACCAATAAAAATGATAAATAATAATAGAACCCATGCGCCATAGCCTCTATAGACCAAATCATGACTTTAAGACCTTCATATTCATCTGTAACTTGTGTTCAACATCTACTAGCATTATCTCCAAGGAAACATTTCCTCCAAACTTCAATAAAAATCATGTTAACCATTTTTAGTTTAATAACTTCCATCAATAGTAAGATAAACCCCCAAAAAAAGGTCCAATGGAAAAAACGCTCAACATGAAAGAATAATCTGAACAAAACACAACAAAACATTTGAAGCATAGAAATCAGAACCATATCAATGGATCAACTTCCCTATAAAGACTCATCCACAAAGATTTATTCCTAAGGAAGGTGTAGAAAATCAAAATCAGGGTCTCTATCAAGTTAAAATCCCACCCTATCAAACATACTCTATATGATGTTTAGGTATGTGTCTATAGTTATCTCCTTGTTAAGATACCTTACAAAGGACTGCCTGTCTTTTTCATCAATCTAGGGGTAAAATTCCTCTTTATAACCCTCCTTAATAGCACATTTGCAATTCTTGATCTTAATGGAATCCTTTGAATCCTATGAATCTGAGGAAGAGGAGGAATCCTCTTCATCTGATGATGAGGAGGGATCCCCACCAACTCCTAGATAAGGAGGGATCGCAGATTTTTTCAATTGAATCCTCGAGGATCTGGTGATAATAGTTCTATCATACTTAGAGTAATTGATACATTTTTAGGTATTCTTGAGGGTGGATTAATAAATCTATCTGGGTCAATAATCATTTTATTCCCTTTTTTAGCACTCGAGTGTAGGTAGTCCTTCTCAATTTGGAATACTTGATCATGTGAATCTTAATTGGATTCACTAGAGTTAGAGTGTGTCTCTATTTTTTTCCTTTTGAATAGAGGGTGCACCTTCTAAGGTAACAAAAATGGGCTGGTAAATATTAACAACATCCATAAAGCTAGAGAAATCATCAACATTAGGACTCATAGGCTGGGATTGTTTAGGATGACCAACCACATCCCTATTGGGTGTGGTTCTCATGGGAATAACCTTATCCACCAATTAAGGGTTTGATTGGGCGTTATCTATCAGCACAGTATCCTAGGGTGGTTGGTCATCAACAAGTCCAGCATAAGCTATAAGAATCCCTGAGTTCCTGTCATCATGATCCTTAAACTCCTCAGGAACTAAATTGTATTTACCCTTTCCACCCATAATGACTTTTTCTGGGTAATATGATGTGGGATAGTTAATTAATTATTGTAATATTCAGTGGAATGATCAATCTTGTGACATTTGTTACAATAGACAGGTATATTTTCATAATTTATCTCTTACTAAAATCTGGAATCCCCATTTTGAATCTAAACAACTGATAGAAGTGGTTTAGAGATGTCAATTTTATTAAATACCCTCGCAACTGGGGGTCTTGAAATATTTTTGGTAACAAATTCCATTTTCAATGGTTGGCCAATTAAGCTGACAATTGAGAAAATAGATTTCCATTTGAATTGGTAAAGAAGAAGGCCAAAAATCCTTTTTTCAATAACCATGTTTTCTTATAATTTTTTCAAGAAATGTTTTAAAATTATCCAATTGGTTTATTAAAACATTTTTACCCATGTTTTAATTTTTAAAATCAAAATTGAAAGGAATATTCATGTTGGTTTCCAAACAAGGCTCATTTGGATTTTACTGAAAATGTAAAAGGAGTATTTTTTTTAACTTATACAGTATGTATAGAATTTCATGTTTTCATAACTGCTCAATGTTTCAAATCATATTTTAAAACTTTCCAATTTTATTTTCAAGTAAAATTTTTTTCAAAAAAATTATGGAATTTTAGTTTTAAAAGGTTATTTTCAAAATGAAAATGATATTTTCCTCAAGAATGTTATTAATGAAATTTTTATGGTATTTATATTCATCAAAAACAACAAAAATTATTTTACCTTATGCTCCATTAGGTATATGTTGTAATGATATCATCCATATTATTTCTCTAGATGGTTTATGATCATTAGACCAGGATGTACTATTTTGATTCCATTCACCATATTACTCTGAATGGTTTATAATTAGGTTTATTGATTAGAGAAAGTATTCGAATTTCACATACTATTTCTTCCAATATGAATGTTTGTATTGATTATGTTTCACAACTTTAATATGAGGAATTAATTGGACTTAATAAGTGATGGGAAGAGTCTTCTATATCACCTTGATGCATAGATATGTCTCATCAGACAAACTAACTTGGGTTTTTGGCTAAGGCTTTACCCATTTATTTAAGATGTCTTGTCATGAGGCCTTAATAATATGTTTATGATGTATAATATTATTCATCCCTCATTATGAGATCTGTTATTTATTTCCATGTGATTATTTGATTAGATAGAATATCCATGGTTAAGTTTCAAGCTCATGTGATTATTTATATGGAATTATTTTATCATTATTTATTCTTGCCATACTATGATCAAGTAATTGATTGAATGGAATTTGTTTCAGTTGTTTACCTTACCATATTAATTATTCTTATTTATTCATGATATCATTTTTTGTAGTCATACCCTTATTGAGCATTATATCTCACCCCCTTTCTTATGTTTTAATTTTCCCAGGATACTAGGAAGTGTTTTGTGATTGATACGTAGGGATTGCTAAGGGGATTAATGGAATTATCAAAGAAAATATGATATTGTATTTTATATTTTCAAATGTATGTGAAATTCAAGTATGTATATATTTTTCCGAGGATACTAAACTATTTTGTACTTTGGGATGGGATACCTTGTATCTAGTGCTAATGTAATAAAGTAATCACTGACTCTAGGATACTAAGGTCAGGGTCTTTACATTAACTTCTGTGTATTCAAATTTGGCATGGTTAGTGTGGGTTCCCTTATCCAAACATAATTTAGTGTGTGAGTTATAATCATATGATGGTATATATAATCCTATTGTGGGATTATTTTATTTATCACTTGATAAATGATACTTGCATTAGGATAATACTTATTGATATCTAGGTTAATGATAATATTGATTGTATTCATTGGGAGGGTAATTTTTAAAACCCATTCAGGGTAGGAGTGGGATGAGTCATGTCTAGTTTCATGAAAATTCCATATTATAGATTTTATATGTGGAGGTTGGTGAAATTGGTGCTTTTTATAGCTAAATTGGAATCATGTTTAAGGATATTTCTAAGTATAAATCAAGTGTTTTCATGATGATTTTTGTTTGAGGCATTATAGAGTAGGTGAGAAATCTAGTGATGTAGTGGGTGGGACAAAGTTAATATAGAGGATAAAGGTGTGTCGAAGAACTGACTAACACTTTTCATGTGTTATTGAATATGGTAATATAAAATTTATACCTGATATTTCATTTTTAAAATAACTGATGAGTATGAATGATCAGAGAAATATTTTATAGTAAAAATCTAGTTTGCTAGTTTTTTAATATAATAAGTAGGACTATATCCATCCTGGAATCAGAAATTAAGTGGTTGAAATGGATTATGATGGATGAGTTAAAATAAAAAGGTATGTTTTAATGCTTCTAGGGTATGATAATCTCTATAGTTGGGATATTACAATGACCCATATCTTTACAGGTCAATAAAATTGGGAAAATTGGGATCTAGTGGGATTATATTTGGAGGTGTTTTTCAATTCGGGTTTCAACTTAGAATTTGGAAGATGAAGGATAAAATAGTGGATGGTTGTATAAAAATTTAGATGTTAATTTAGAGTTTTAATTTAAGTTTTCAGGTTTATTTATTGATTTGGGAATGATTTAATAGGGGTTTAGAGGTTAGGTGGGAAGTAATATAATTATAGGCATATGAAGTAATGTTACTAAAATGAAGTTGGACCGTACTGGGTAGCTAGTAGTGGGTTGCTAATATATATTGGGTATCTCGTATTGGGTTTAGTATATAATTGGGTAGAAATTAGTAGTATTAAAATTGATAAAAATTGATAAAGGGGTTACTAGGTACCAAGTGGGAGAGTACCAGGTACCCAATTAAGTTGTATAGAAGCCTAGGGAAGGCCTTGGATGGCCACTGGATACCCACACTTAGTACCTGATAGACAACTAGATAGTTTTTTAAACTTTAATGAAATTAATTGTGTTATTAAAATCCTTACATTTGATCCTTTATTATCAATCAGAACACCCCATACCCTTCCATTTCTTATTTCTCTCCCCCTCCCTCACTTTTTTAAGACTCCTTAAGTGTCATCACATGTCATAATTACAATCCATATAAAGTGGGAGTCTTCCTTTGTCTAGGATAAGGTAATACATAGTTTTCCTCTAACTTTTTTGTGCACCTCAATACTATTTTCATGTGAACCTTGTTTTAGGGCCTACTTTTCTAATTTATTTATTTCAAGCTATCATATTTAAGTCAAGTAGTAAGACTATATGAGTTAAATCCTATAAGAATGATGTATGCAGTGCCTTTAATATTTAGCAACATGTGTGTGTGCGCATGTATGCATGAATTTCATGCATATGTATATAGGGATTAGGTTCAAAAACTCTTCATTAAGACTAGGAGACCTATAAATTGTGTATTAGGTTAGGTTAGAGCCTTATGTAAGTAGAGTGTGTGTTTTGTGCATGGTTTTTGGATTTAAGAGTCATTTGGAGCCTATTTCACCAATGGGAATGACCTCTAGTTTTATAAGATGGGTCCTAAAGTGGTGTTTCATTTCTGTAATGATTTAAAAGAGTCTTAGGGTGATCCTTAGTGATTTAGAAAAGGGACTTATAGGTAGTTAAGTTTTTGGGTAGTGTTTCCTGTAAGTGATTAAACATGGAAACTATATGGGTCTTATGGAATAAAAAAATGAAAAAGATGGTAGATTTGTTCCTATTTGGTTTTAATCTAACTTTTAAGATAGGAAATGGGTATGGAAGTTCATGGGGATTCAATGAAAGACCTTAAAGGGTGTGTATAGTATAAGTAATTTTACTATGTAAAATAGAATTGAGGTATAGGTAATTTATCTAGGTTTTTTATATTCTTAAATCAAGGGTTAAAGGTAATGTACTTTTAAGAAATTTTGATTCCTTAGGGTGATCAAAAGTATACATGTTTTATCAGAGGAAGTCAGGGTGGATACCTTGAGTCTACGAGTTGGGTTACCTTGTGAGAATGGAATGGGTGCTCGGTTTATCCTAGTATTCCTAGGAAATTATTGTTATTATATTTATCAAGGAATAAGGTCCTCAATACCACATAGGTTTATGGTTTTATCTATAGGTTATATTTGTAAGTACCCAATCAATATTTTTGTATCACTAAGAGAGGAAGGGATTGAACTAGTGATATCCTTTTCTTTTAAGTTTCCTTACTAATGAAAAAACCTTTGTCTCATGTTAAATATTTCTTTTACTGTTGAAGACAAATAAAACACACATCCATAGCAACACAATAATTTACAAGGTTCAATACTCAAAAAGAGTAGTTACATACTTGGTGTGGTTTGGAAATGATCCAATACCACATAATCCACTAGAAAATAATCCTTTTGTGTGGAATAAAATGAGTAGAAAATTCTCTTACATTCAATAGTACTATGTAAACAATCTAATAGTGTGCTCACTCTTTATAGAATAAATTATATAATAAATTTTGTGTAACAAGCATGTTATAGTGATTCTTGATCAACTTTTACAAATATGATCTATCAAAACAATTCTTCACTTTATTACCCAGAATTTGGTAAGAACTTCTTGGACTTTATAATAAAACTCAGTCTGATTACCCAATCTGATTTCTCAATACGGAAAATATATATGTCTATCAGAATAAGGTTGAGATAATTCTGAACAACTTCTTTCTGATTTTGGAAATCCCAGTCCGATTTTCCTAATCTGATTTTCCCAGTCTAATTGATCAATACGGAAAATATATGGATCTATCATAATTCCACTGAAAAAATTCTGGACCACTTCTTCTTCAATCCAGAAATCCCAATATGATTTTACCAGACTTAATGATTCACCTCAATATGGTAACCACCTGAATATGATGATCAGTTGAATACGATGATCAGCTAAATATAATCTTATCTCTTCTCCTTTTTTCTTCTGTCTAGCATGACTTCTTCAAGAAAACACAATCTAGAAACTTCTTCTCTCTAGAATTTTTTAGCGCTCTTCGTTCTCTCTTCTTCACCTGTGAACAATATTTCTATCAATTAAAATTACAAAGTACTTTTTCCTTTTATATGTGACCCAAATATGGTTTGGGTGGGATTCTTAAAAATTTTCCTAGTCAACCAAATTTACCCAAATCATAAACTCTCCTGGAATTTTTAGTGTATCTTGAATTCATCAATGATTCTAAACTCTTCTCTAACCTTCTTGAATATTCTAACAACTTTAGCTCATTTCTAACTTCTTTAAAAAACCTCAGTCTGATTCTAATTATCCAATCTTATTTTTCTAATATTATTTCTTAAATATGATTCTCCATACCAACTGATGAAAAAAAGCATATTATTCGAGCTTAAGGATCCCCCTTGTCAACACTTTTGTATCTCATTCAAACTTCTTCAATTAAAATTCTAGTCTGATTCCAATACCAATTTGAATTATTATGATGAAGATAAATGTAAAATAAAAGTTTCTTCAATAAATTGCTCTGCACCAAATGTAAGAAGGAAAACATATGTCTTCTCATTATTATTATGGGTACTAAGTTAGATTTATTCATTATTATGGAAACATAAGATTCTTCAAGCAAGTTTCTTGTCCCCCTTCGACAACACTTCTGAATCTTCTTTTTTCCAGGATTTTTTTCTCTCTGATGAATCAGTTTCATGTTCAATATGATGTCTCTTGACCAACTTGAAATATTACATCATAGTTATCCTTTTATTCTCAACCAACTTGAAAGACAACCGAAAATTCTTCTTCTAATGATTACGATGGTATACTAAGCCCGATGGACCGATATTAGTAGATTTGACTTTAGAAGCATATTTCTTTACTGAATACAATACCATAAATATATCGTCAACATCTTCTTTTCTGGATTATGATACTCCAAGTTATCTATCCTTCAAACAATTCTTCATTCGATAAACTCATTATGATGATATTGAGATAAAAAATAGTCAGTTTCACCACTTTTCTTCTTCTTCAAACTTTCAGCAAGTATCATGACTTATTTAATGAATTTGAATATGTTAAAGATTAGTATAGAATCATCTAACTTATAATGGAAAGTATTGTAACTTTACACCCTTTCCAATAACTTCTTTCTTTCCTACTCATCCTGAATATAATTGTCTTGAATATGATTGGTCTGAATATGATTGGTCTGAATATGATTGGCAACACCTTTTCTCCCAATATATTGCTCATTACGATTTTCATCACCTATTCTCCACCTTTATTTCATCAATGCATGCATTACAATTTTCTTATCCAACTTATGAATTTTTTGAATTAAAAGATAGTAAAGCATCATCAAATTTATATTCGATCCATTATAACTTCGAAACAACTTCCTAATTACAATCTCCAGTTTCATTCCAAACACAAATATGTAACTCAAGATAAATAAAAATTGACATCCTAATTAGAAGATTATATAGTTAAGTATAATGTTGTTACAAAACTTGAGAAGGATGAAGAAAAGGAATAAGGCACATCTAATGAAAAATACAAGAAAAAGAAGAAAAAGTCAAGTCTGAGGGAGGAATCTCATTCTGATTGTTATTTCAAAGAAACAATTGAGGTTCCCCATTATTCCCAAAATATTGTTATAGCCTTATACTAATTTTTAGGGAATTGAAGGAGGTAAAATAAGTAATCTGATATTGATAAGTCTCTTACTATTCTTGCAAAATAAGGTGATGAGGTTATGAAAAGTTTGTTTGGAAAGTTTTGTTTGTACACCTAAACTTTTTGATGTCTAGATCCAATGCTGGAGGAACCTCAATTATTTCTTTAAAATAAAAATCAGACTGAGAGTCCTCTCTCATACTTTACATTTTCTTCTTTTTCTTGGATTTTTCATTGGATGTGTTTTCTTACTTTTATTCATCCTTATTAGGTTTTGTAACAACTTTATAATTAACTGTAGAATATTCTTATGAGGATTTCAACTTTTATTCATCTTGAGTTACATATTTTTTATAATCAGTTTTTAAAAAAAATCATTCCTATCGTTTTTTCTGAAAATATAGATGAACAAATTTTGATAGCATGCCCTTCTTGATCATATCCACAATCTGTTGATACCTTTTTGTCATCTTTTATTATATCTTCATAAGTATGTTTCTTTCCATCTTCTTTCAATGATTTTTGTTCTTCCTCTAACTTCTTGTCCAGGTCAACATGTTCGAGATAGATAACTAAGAACTATTTATTTTTGGATGCAGCAGATCTATTTTTCTTAAATTATAAAACATATATCTTCTAATAATTATTCAGAAACTTTTATTGTGCTTGTAACAAAAAAATACATCCTTTAGAAATATGTCTAGGTTTCTCACGTATTTCACAAATAGTTTCTAGAGGTTGGAACCTATTTTTAATTTTCACACCAATTGTCTTAGGTTTCTTCTGAACATTCTTCTCAGACTTCTTCCCTTGAGAGGATTGACTCCCCCTCAAATTTTTCCATCTATAGCTTGTGGAATATTTTTAATATTGTTGTTTGAACCAACACCTATTAGTTGTATGCCCAAATACACCACAATTCCAGAATTATCCATAAAAATAGTATTTTCTTTTTTAACATGCATACAGACAGGATTTGTGAATATGTTTCTTAAAAACCTTCTTAACAGAACTTTTTTGGTGTCTTTAAAATATATTTATCAATCATATTTATTTCCCTTCATAAATTTTTCCCTTATTTATCATATGTGATGACAGTACTATGAAAATAATACATAGATAATGTATTAGGATCTCTATCTTCCAATGAAGAAACATTGGAATCAAACTTATCGGTAATAATTATCAAGATATTTTCAACAATAATATAATCTTCTAAATTTTCACTAAGACCTATGATGGTGCTAACAATGTGATTCACCCTAGTAAAGAAGTCACCAAAAAATTCATACTCACCCATCTTCATATTTTCATACTTTAATCTCCATATTTGTAACTTTACTTTTTCACTTTTGTATTGCTTTAATAATTATTGTTCAGCTTATCCCAGATACCTTTGGCAATGGAAACTCCTTTTACTCTCAGAAACTCACTTTCAAAAAGTGATGAAAGTAAATAATTTTTAGCTCTACCATAATTATCAAGGTTTTACTTATTATCATTTTTGATAAGTGCATTCTCAATACGAGGAGGGAAACTATATGTAACATCTTTTGAAACATCATACCCAAGAGACATAAGATATGGAATCATTATTTCTTTCTATATATGATAATTTCTATAATTTAAGATTAGAATCCCCTTAATATTCACACAACTTAGATTATCCATCATAAATTCTTTTTCAAAACTTTAGAAAATGATAAAATAAGGGAACCTTCACTCAGATACCAATTGTAAGTGACCAGTCAAGATTTTTATATCACTGAGAGGAGGAGGGGGTGAATTGGTGATATATTTTTCTTTTAATTTTCCTTAATAATGAAACAAACTTAACCTCTTGTTAAATATTTCTTTCACTGCTAAAGAAAAATCAAACACACATCCACAGGAACACAAGAATTTACAAGGTTTACTACTCAACAATTGTAGGTACATCCTTAGTATGTTTTGGAAATGATCCAATATCACACAATCCCCTAGAAAACAATCCTTTTATATGGAATAAAATGAGTAGGATATTCACTTACACTCGTGTAGCACTATGTAAATAATTCAATAGTGTGTTTTCTATTTTTATCACAAATTATATAATACAATTTTTGTAACAAACATGTTATGGTGCTTCTTGATCAACTTTTTCAAATATGATATTTCAAAACAATTCTTAACTTTCTTACCCAGAAGCTAGTAAGAACTTCCTAGACTTCGTGATAAAACTTAGTCTAATTAACTAGTTCAATTACCAAGTCTGATTGCTCAATATGGAAAATATATATGTCTCTCAAAATATGGTTGCGACAATTCTGAACCACTTTTATCTAATTTTGGAAATCCCGGTCCAAATTTCCCAGTCTGATTTATTAATAAGAAAAATATATATCTCTAACAGAATATTTCTAAAACAATTTTGGACCACTTATCATTCAATCCATAAATCCCAATACGATTTTCCCATACTTGATGATTCATCTCAATATGGTAACCATATGAATATGATGATCAGTTGAATATGATGATCAGTTGAATATGATGATCAGTTGAATATGATGATCAGCTAAATAAAATCTTGTCTCTTCTCCTTTATTCTTCTTTTCAACATGATTTCTTCAAAAAACACAATCTAGAAACTTCTTATCTCTTTAATTCTCTAGTGCTCCTCCTTCTCTCTTCTTCACCCATGAACACTACTTCTCTCAATTAAAAGTTCGAAGTACTTTCATCTTTTATAGGTTACCCAAAAATAGTTTGGGAACAATTCTTGAAAATTTTACCACTTAACCAAATTTACCTGAATTATAAACTCTCCCTGAAATTTTGGTATATATTGACTTTATCAATGCTTCACAACCCTTCTTGAACCTTCTCAAATCTTCTAACATCAACTTGCTTATGACTTATTTAAAAAACCTCAATCTAATCCTAGTTATCTAAACTGATTTTTCCAATACGGTTTTTTCATTATGATGCTCCATACCAAATGATGAAAACAAAAACAATCATCTTCTTTGAGCTTCAATCTCCCCCTTCTCAAAACTTTTGTATCTCATTCAAACTTATTCAAGTAAAACTCTAGTCTGATTCCAATTCTAATATGCCTCATTATGATGAAGACAAGTGTAAAATAATAGTTTCTTCAATGCCTTTCTCTACACCAAATGTAAGAAGAAAAACATATGTATTCTCATTATGATTCTTAAAACAAACTATGATTTCTTCATTATGATGGAAACATCAGATTCTTAAAACTCTTCAAGAAATATTCCTATCCCCCTTTGACAAAACTTATGAATCTTATTTTTTCAGGATTGTTTCCTCTCTGATAAATCAATGTCATGTTCAATATAATTTATCTTAACCATCTTGAAAGAATACATCATAGTTATTCTTTTATTCTCAACTAACTTTCAAAGCAACCAATAATTTTGCTTCTAATTATTATGATGGTACACCAAGTTTGATGGATCTATATCAGTATCTTTGACTTTAGTAACATCTTTCTTTCCTGAATTTGATACCAAAAATCTATCAGAAACATATTTTTTCTGGATTATGATACTCCAAGTTATCCAGACTTCAAACAATTTTGAATCTTATAAACTCATTATAATGATCTTGAGACCATAAATATTCAGATTCTCTACTTTTCTTCTTCTTAAAACTTTCAAAAAGTATCATGAATTCCTTCATGAAATTGAATAAGTTGAAGATTAGCATAGCATTGTCTATATTACAATTGAAAGTATTGTAACTTCCCATCTTTTCCAGAAACGTTTTTCTTTCCTAATCAGCCTGAATACGATTTTCCTAAATATAATTGTCATGAATACGATTGGTAGCACCTTTTCTCCCAATCTGATGCTCAATATGATTTTCAACACCTGTTCTCCCCCTATCTTTCATCAAAGCATGCATCACAAGTTTATCAGACAACTTATGACTTTTTTAGATTATAAAAATAGAAAAGCATCATCATATTTATATTAGATCCATTATGACTCTGAAATAGCTTCCTCATTATGATTACCACTTTTATTCCAGACTAAATATGATTTCTGTCTTTTTCATCAAAGTCTCATTATGAAACTTGAATATATTGACTCATGATTATTTTTGGATCTGATGTCAATGATTCTTAATCTAATCCTCCTAGATCTGATTATCATCCTTACAGTTCTAGATTTGATTTGATAATTTTACTCACATCCTTATTCAATTCAGATTTTCAATACCTTTTCAAAAAAAATTATTTTATCAACATATTGATCTATTGACAAAAAATACAAACTTAACTGGGGTCTAACAATATTGATAGGATTAAGTTTAGTTAGGTTGGACAGGATGAGTTATACTTGATTTTTTTATGGTGTTATCCTCTAGTGGATCCCGATGTATGTATTTGGTTTCTCATTGTGAGCTAGGATATTTTTTCTACTTTTTATTTTTTATTACAACCACATTTATGTATCTATAGATGAAGTAGATGCTAGAATCCCTAGGAATTGAGGTATTGAGTTACACCACCTAGGTTTTTATTATACCATAGTTTTTGGGAATATCGTGGATGAGTGATATTATTCATAGTTTCTCAATAACATGAGGATGGATATGTATTTTACCTTCCATATATTTTTTCTAGAGGTGGTTCTAGGTAGGTTTTATGTTGTTCACTGAAGTGTTTCTTATACATGAGGTTGTCTAAGTGGTGCGCCTTCCATAGATGATTTTTCTACATGCAAGTATGTCTAAGTGTTATGCCTTTCCTTGATGCATTTACTATACACGATTATAACTATATGATATACCTTAATTAGATTCATTTACTATATAATGTAGCTTAGATGGATTGGTTGTTACCATAAATCCTTTTTATTCCTCAATACCACTTTAGTGAAATTATAGATCTATTACCAGCACTGGTCAAAGTAGATAGGTTCAGGTGTCATGGTGGCTAGATTAGCACACGATGACCTAATATGATTTATTTCATGAGATATGTTACTAATTTTTTTATTTTTTTCATACATACATACACTGGATATTATAGGGTATATATGTGACTCGTTGATGGTTCCCTACTGAGATTTATGATCATAACTTATACATGAACTCAGATTAATGTGCAGATCTTATGTAAATTATACAAGACAATTTATAGGCTATAGAGGAGATTATTCTAGAGTAGTTTGATGGTGTTCAAATATAAGACTATGTAGGGACTCAGGATTTTTTGTTTAGTCTCTTATTGTATTTATCTTTTAATTATTGTACTGGATCGGTTTAGTGGCCAGTACCTTTGGAGTATGTACATATTTTCAGCATGGGTTCATATTGTTGTATCATGTTTATGTTTTTTTTTAATTGATGGTTTGATATTTTCTGTAATTCCTTGTGTTTACATCGATGTTATGTTGTAATTATATTATTTATTATTATCATATGTTATGATACTAATAGTATAGTCTACCCAATATTAGTAATAGAATATCACCTATAGTCGGCCACCTCTAGTGTATGGGGAGGCACTCCTAAGGCCATGTGAAGCCACTAGCTTGGTCATTATTTATGTGGACCTAATAAAGGGCATTACATAGGAAAAGAGAAATGAGGTATCATCATGGAATATCTTATAGTCTTCTTTTTTAGTAGCACTACCCATAGATTCTAAGTATAGATAGAGGTCAAGAATAAATAGAGAAGAAAAAGGAGATTATGTCTTTTTATTATTTTTCTTCTAAACCTATGGATGTGTTTAATTTTACTCTAAACTTGATAGGCAATGAGAGTTTTAATTAGAAAATTTTTTCATGTTTTATTTTAAAATATTGTAATTTTTTATGTTTTTATTTTTTCAGTAAATTTGTAGTAATATAATATTTAATTGTGATTTGGGTATTTTTTAGAATAATAATTCAATATTTAACATTTATGATAATAAATTATTTCATTCAGATTATTTTTAAGTGTATAGATTAAATCATGATTCATATAAATAATTCATTGAATATTTTTTTTTCACAAAGAATATTTTTTACATGATTGTAAATGAATAAATCAAGGTGTTTTGTATGAATAAACTATGGTTACATAGAAAATGAAAAGGTAATAACATTTATCACATTACATTATTAAATAGAACATTGGGATTCCAATTCTTTGTGTGTAAAGGAATAAGGATCACTATTACAAATTGGACCTTTAACAGCGCTAGTAAAATGGTTTTATCATCATTTTACAATTTCTAATATTGTTAGCCATGTTAAAATATATCCTTTAATAATGCTAAAAAACAGTGTTAATGGCATCCTTAAACAGTATTAAAACACTAATAAAGGCACCCTTTATCAGTGCTTTTTTAGCAGTGTTAAAGGGTGCATTTAACAGTGTTTTTGTAGTGATGTTAAAGGGTGACTTTTAAATCACTTTTTTATAACTATTAAAGTTCATCTTTTAAAAATGCTAAAATAAGCACTGTTAAAAATTTTGAAAAAAAATAATTTTTCACGCACCCCCAACACCCCCTTTCTCATCACTTTCCACTACCCAACATCCATTACACACCCCACCCCCTTCCTCAATGCTATAAGGCTACCCAAAATACATGTGCACACATGTATTTAATCCCAGGGCCTCCCTTATTCAACTGAATGCTCTTTACCACTATAAATCATGTTTTTTTGTATATTTAATGACTTTTCTATTTATTTATATATATTTTAAAATGTGTGATATATATATATATAATTTTATTTATTTAAATAGATTATTTATTAATATTCATTTATATATATTAGAATATAAATATATATATATATATATGTTTATTAATACACATATATATATATAAATTATATATACATATTATTACATTTTTATAAGGTAAATAAATGGATAATTTTTTAATTTAAATAAAATGAATAATAAATATTTATTTAATATATTTAAAAATAAATTTTTATATAAATATGTTGATATATGTATTTATAAAAGTGATTTATTATAAGTAAATATAATAAAATATGTATATATTTAATTATAAATAAAACTATATTGTGAAAAATGATTAAATTTTAAAATCATAATATCAATATGAATGTAATCCCTCAGACTAAATTCATTTTCCACTGAAAATGGGTGAAAATAACTCCTTAAACAAGGCTGAAATTTCATTGAATGTTAAAAAGTTAGGTTACCCTGACTAAACACTCAATTTTGGAGGCCTTCTAGGCCCTTTTTGGCCTTAAAAAATGTGACCAGGATATAGAGCTCGTCGCATGCTTCGATTTTGTGGTAGAGCCTAAATGGACACCCAACTCAAAATTTATGGTCTTTTGAAGTTTGAGTTACATTTTAAACTTATTTTATATATTTTATTGATTTTTTGATTTTTTTATCTTCAATTTGTTATTAAATGCTTATTACTGAATAATAATAAGCAAAATATTAATTAAAAATATTTTTTAAATTATTTTGTAAGCCATTTTCACTAAATATCTTATATATTATGTGTAAATTCCTATTTATCCTTATCTAAAACATATTTAAAATGTATATATTATATTTATATCAATATAAATATATTTATATATTAATCTATTATTTTTAATGAAATATTTTTTTTGAAATATATCCTTTATCATCACTTTTTTACTAGCACTAATAAAGGCCCCCCTTTATCAGTGATTTTTTAAAAGCACTAATAACGGGGTCTTTATCAATGCTTTTTTACAAGCACTAATAAAGGGACCACTTTAACATCTCTTTTTTAGTGTTGTTAAATATCCCCTTTAATAGCATTAAAAAATATCTCTTAAATACCCTCTTTAACATTGCTTTTTCTAGCGCTAACAAAGGGGGTTTTTAATAGCACTTTTATCTAGCATTTTCAAAGACCTAGCAATGGATAAACCCATTTTTGTAGTAGTGGATGTAGCACTGCATCAATATTTTTCATGTCAGGACTCAAAGGAGAAAAATAAACCAACTTTATCCATGTCAGTTCTCAATGATGTGACAATTTTAGAATATTGGATGTTTCAACTACCAAGATAGTGATAATCAGTGAGGTTAATGGTGAAAAACATCAAATGGTAGTGGTAATTGTTTTTAAGTCTGTATGAAGGGATGGATGACAATACAGACAATATAAATTCTAACACCATAATTATTATTTCTAAAAACATAAAAATTAATATGATATTATCTATATAAAATCTTAATATAGTGAAAATATGAGAACATATGTTTTATTATGGTTCCCTATTTTTGGAGAATATGTATAGTTATATGCCCATGCTGGAAACTGAATTCCAATTTCATTGTGATGAAAACACATGTATCAAAAGAAAGGAATATTTTCTTTGATGGAAACATAGATAGTGAGAACACCAAAATGATATTGTGTCAATAACACCAAGAGAAAAGTTTATGTGATGTGGTCTACATTTCTTTCCTAATATAACAATACTATCTAAATACCATATATATCGATTGCACAGATAGTGTTGGCTATCAAAACAAGTTTTGTTCAATATTTGTTGAAATTCGCATAGATTCATATGATGAAAATTAAGTTTCCAATAATTCAAGAACACTCTAGAATATTTATGATGATTAATATAAAAGTAATTAAGGTAAAATGATTGATCAGATATATTTATGAAGTATAGGGATGCGTCAAATACATGAAATGAGGGTAATATTTTATATTTATTTTCTAAATAAATCATGTAAAATTTTAACATATTATATCAATGGAAGAATAACTGAGAAAGAGATAAGATGACTACATGTTCAAAAAAATGGAATATGGTATGTGAAGGGTGAGGAAGTAAGTGGAGATATTTTTATGATTTTACACATGGATTTATCTCAGTAAACATTACCTATGTGGATTTATCACACAATGGAATAAAATTCAAGAGGAAGTGTACAAGGGAGTAGATGCATATATAATTGGTGTTAAAGAGATTTGACTAGAGTTTGGAAAAATAAAAGATGGTTAGATACTGAGGAGGAAAATTATTAAACATCACAATAGATAAAATTATTTTCTATTTATTTTTAATTGATTTTATATCATGAGCATGGGTGGATATATCGTTAGTGGGAATAGAGTGATGTTTAGTTAATGAACACTATAATTTTTTGAATTAATTAAATCCTATGTATTTTTCTATTTTTAACTTGATGATTAACCAACTTGATCACCTAGTGTATGATCCTTGAGGATGGTTAAATTTATGAGATTTGAAATATATCATGTTCACTAGAGATAAATACTTGGTGCTTTAAAGTTTTAAAATCAACTAAGAGCCCAAGGAACACATAGATTACAAACTTTTAAAATTGAAATACCTTAGTATAGCTTGTATAGGAAACCTTACAGGGGCCTATGTTTGTATTAAGTTGTATAAGAGAGTGTCAAGATATTACTTAAGGGAATTTATGGTCATGCTAATTGTGATTCAATAAATTTAAGTAATAATAGTGTAAAAAAATGATCCCACAACTTTCTATTGTCACTCAAATATTATTTAAAACATTTCTTGTTATTATTTATTTACATATATACCATACAAAACTCTTGGTTATATTACATTGCTTAGTTTTAATTTTAATATAATACAAACCACATACCTATTTGTCATTATTTAATAATTTGTTAATATAGGTAAGATAGAATTAATGAAGATAAGTTATCATTGCATAGATAACCTAGATACTTTGAGTCAATGTACTTCAATAATCTTGTTCACTTTCAGAGAGTTTCTAGCTTAATCTACACATTGTAATCAAGCATGTTTGGTCTCATTTTCATGGATATTAGTTACGTTTCATAAATCTCATATTATATTTTACATCACAAATAAAAAATAAATTTACTATATTCATTATAAATATTCATGCATTTATATATTTTTAATGAAAATAAATTTCTAATTCATTCATTTTTGTTATTAGTGTATGTGAATAGAAATATACTTGGGTATAGATCTACTTCCATTAATACAAGAGATTCAAAAAAATACATCATATTTTAATAAAAAAATAGAAATTACAGAATGGAATAATGAAATAATTATGAAATAGGAGAGATCATATCAATATATTCTAAATTCTATAATCCAAAATGATAAATTTTTACCAATACTTAGGGGATTACAAGTACCAAGGGTGATTGGGAATCCATCATACATAATACCAACACCACATGCAAGGAATTAGGATCTTAAGCATCATCACTTATAGTACTTACTAATATTTAATGTAATGTTATTCAAGGATACACTGATTTTCATTAAGGAATTTTATATAACTATTCTATGAGTGACATTATGTTGAACCCTAAGTGGTGATATTGTATTTTTAGTAAAACTGATTTTAGTGTGTTGATTTTTGGAGTTGATTTTCAAGCCAAGAGACAAGTTTTGATCAAGAATTAATTTTCTACCACATATTTCAAGGTAATTTTAATTAATAAGATGTTTTAGGATGAGTTTTGAGTGGTTTAGATATCTTGTAGGTGAGTTTAAGAAGTTTTGGTTTGAATTGAGTGAAGTCTAGAAATGAAGTCTAGGAATTTAAATTTTACAAAGGCAATCATCATATTCATAAGATATTTTTTCCATATGTAATACATTTTTACAACACATAAGAAAAATAATATATGAAAAGGATGTTTTGAGGTATAATAATTTGATAAAGTAAATTATCATATGTGTTGGATATTTTTCCATGCATAAGAAATTTTTTCCATATATAAGAAAATTATCTACACAAAGGATGTTTTGAGTTGACAGAAATTGAAAAATGAGAACATAATACATGTAAATAATTTTTATTTCATGTATAATATTCTTTTATGTGTAAATGAATTTATTTACACATAGGATATTTTATATTTCCAAATTCAAAAAATGCATGAGCATCATACAATATTTGAAAACCCACATACATAGTTTGACTCCCTATAAGATATTTAAATAATATTATATTATATTTGAGAATATCATAGAATGTATAATATTATCATAAGACGTTTCAATCTATATACAATGAATTATATCCTTGTATGATATTTTACATTGAAAATTTTTTATGTTTTTTTAATGATTTGAAAACATTAAAACATAAAAAAAATTACAATGAGATTATTCTAAATAAAATTAAATGATTTTAAATATATTTTCTTCATGGATTAAACATCATGATCACACATGGATCATGATTCAATATGAGATAAAAGGAAGACCATCTATGGAAGTTTATGAGATTATGAGAGAATTTCCACACCTTAAGAAGAGTAATTACATCACCACAACTTTCATATATGGATGGAATGTGCTGAAAGTGCAAAACATTTTGCAAAGAAGAAACCATGAAATTTCAAAATATAATGAGGAAGTTATGAGTAGGGATATTTTGGAAGGCTGAAGAAGAAGGGAATTAGTTGAATTTTCATTAGTGATTAGATTTTTTTAGTGTTTTTTAAGCCACCTCTTGATTAAGTCTCGATGAGTTCCTATCAAGTCACCTTCTATTTTTGACTAAGGACTTTCTAGGGATAAAACGTGGCATGGTATAGAGATTGTAAAACCCTATGTTACTATTATGGTATTTATATTATTTTATTTTGGGTTAATTTGAGTTTTGAGAAATTTGGTATTTTTTGGAATTCTAGAAATTTTCCTTCATTGAACGGTTAGAACATACAATTTGGAGTGAATTGTGTAATGACCCCTATATAGGTAACTTTCTAGTTAATTTTTATATATGAATGGTTTGTCTTCATGGGTAGTTAATAGTTGGATCCAAACCATGTAAAACCTATTATAAACTATGTGATCCCTTTGTACATATGGGTGTGGTAACATGACTTGTGCACGGTCAGTAGAAACCATGCGAAAAGCATGTGAGAGGATCTATAGTTTTTACATAGTATTTTTTCATAGTTGGTATATGGTTTGGTAAACCATGTGGCCAAACTATGTAGATTCCATGTGCTTTTCTAGTAGGATTCACATGATTGGCACACAGTTTACCAAACCATACAGCTAAACCGTGCAAGCTACACTAGATCACTTGAAAAGTGATTGGACCTCCCCCCCTGATTTTAATATTTTTTTCACCTCCCCAATTGGTTTTTTTTTTTGTAAATTATTTAGTTTCAGCATAAAAAGGTTTTCTATATAGAGATCATCAGATAGAGATCAGTGGATAGAGGCTTCTTATTGTACAATTTCAGAGTAGTTGGGAAAAAGAGTCCATTGGATAGTGATAATAAAATAGAGATCATTATATAGATTCCATCATATAGAGTTCTCATAGATGGTGTTCACTAGGTAGGTGTATTAATGTTATGGTTGAAATCTTGGTATCCAGTAATGAACATTTTAATCAGATGGTTAAAAAGTGTATCAGAGGTTTCCTAGGTCAATTATAAGTTGATCGTGAATCTCATATATTGGTGAAAAATGTTTACTAGATGGAGACCTCTATATATAGAGGTGGTGGCCCATATCTAATTTATAGAGTTTGTGACTATAATTCTAAGCTAACAAATATTTTCTAACTTTTTAGTCTAAGACTTTGTAAAGTGGAGTGGAAGAGAGCAATGAATTTTTTATTCACTTGCATATCCTTAATGGAAAATGTTTGTAGTGTTATCCCATATATGTAGTATATTTGTCTGAACCACGTAAAATCTTATTTGTTTGATTGTTTTTTATTTGTGTGTGAAGTTTTTTCATGGGATTTTTTGTGGTAATTATATCACGAACCGAATCTGGTCACCGCCAAAACTGGCACCAAACCCAGACCGTGACATGACCCGAGGGGCGTTCCCTATCCCCACGGGCTGGCACAAGTGCCCGGGTATCATTAATTTAGGTTTGGGAATGATTTACCCGAGTATGAAAGCATAAAACATTAAAAACAATCCATAATATAAATCTGAAATTTTTGAGTCAAACAAGACTTAAGTAAAAACCATAACTGAGTAAATTGGTTTAAAGATAATACAAGTGGTCCAAATAAAAATAATTATAGCATCAAGACAGCCCCAATGACTCCACACGACTAGGGGTCATCGCCCCCAAGCTATCTCCACAACTCCGCACCAAGGATGGGAACTAACACCATGAACCGCCATCACCCTTAGCCTTTCCTTTACCTGAATCAAACATAACCAAGTATACTTACACCCAAGGGGTGTAAGTAGGGTGTGAGACTAAGCCCAGTAGGATACCACCCAATTATTCCAAAGAGTAAGAAATACAATGTGAAAAAGTAAGCAGTTTTCAAACGCAAGGAAAAGTAGTGTTAAAATTTCAAGAAATGAAACCTCTAATTGAAAATAGTTTTCAATCCAAAATTTTCAGAATATTAACACATTAAAATAGAAATGTTATATACTGTAATTTACTTCCAAACACACCCTAAGACATGGGTAAATACTACAAATCCAATGATCAACAACATTGGGAACACCCCTAGGCACTAGGTTGTCTTGGGCCCTATGTACCTCGTACCTCGGTGTAAAGTAACCATAGAAAAATTCTTTCTCGTGCACGAGCCACTAGTAGGGAACATACCCATAACCTAGTGGTCCCCAATAATCATCCACATAGTTTAGTTAGAGTTTTCGTTATCCAAATGCTAAGTGAAACAGGGACAAAACCCATCTGGTCCACTAGCCGTACTAGTACAAATCTGCCCCACCTAGGTACCTGGGCTTCCTCTTTTGTGCTCAATCAATTTCAGCATGAAACATAAATAAATTTTCATATAAAACACCATTACTGGTCAAACACAACCAATACAGTATCTATCACATTTTATACCACTTAAAACACGCAACAAAACACTTAGATTTTTCATAAAACAATTCCTCAAAATTTCGTAGTGTTTCGGACACAAAACTACTTATAAACCTCAATTTCATACTATTTTCCCATATTTAAGTTTCCAAAACATAAATGGAATCCTACTACATTTCAGTGAAAACACAAAATCATTTTTAGGGCAACCCCATATGGTTCAAGAAACGACATCATTGCAAAGTCTCCATTTTTACACAACACAACTCTTAGAATTTCATGTGGTTCACAAACACCATTAAAACCAGATTTTTCATCAACAAACACAAGGGAAAATCATTAAAAACAGTATTTTTATCCCTATTATAGTTCAATAAAATCAACTAGTTTCTTATAGGGTATCCCCAATTAAACTAATAAAACATTTCTATGAAAAACCCCCAATTTCACATGAAATTGGCATTTAGGATTCATTTTAAATACAAACACCACTAAAACTATATTTTTCAAAAATAATAAAATTGAATAAGAATGAAAATACCATAAAAACAGTAGCCAATTCACAAAGATTTCATACACAATGGAATCACCTACCAAAACCAAGGAAACCCTTGAATCCTTTGTGCGAAAACTCAAACGCACCACTGTCGCACCTCAAGGAAGGTAAACCAGACCTAAAACCAGAATTTCAGACCATTAAACACAAGATAAAACCCTAATTTTTAAACCCTACTTTCTGGACATTAGTAACCTCAATGATAATGGAAGAAACCCTAAGTAAATTGGATGTAACCCTAAACAAATTGAAAGAAGAAAGGAGGAGAACAACTTACTTAAAATATCTTGTATAAATCTCCCCCAAAAATACCAGTAGATGATTTTAAAAATACTCAAACCTTCAAGGGAGGTTCTAAAAAGGATATTTAGATCATTTAGGAATTTTAATGGGGGAAAAGAGTAATAATCGAAGGAGTTATGAAGGAAACAAATTACCTTTATAAATCTGCCCGAAATTTGAGTTCTTCAGAAGTTTCGACCTAAACCGCGATGCAAATGAACTAAAAAGAGTGTGGGAGGATATTGGACGCTCGGCTGTGTTCAAGGGGCGTGTTTGGGGCTTAGAATCACCAAAAAAACCTTAAAAATGAATAAGTTATTAATTAATCAAATTTTATTTTTAAAACTAGAATTGGGCTTTCGGGCAAGCCCAATCCCTTAAATAAAAACCCATATACACCTTGGTTATGGATTTCCAAAGGCTCCAAATTTTAATTGTGGTGTTAATATATCAGGGGAGGACATTTAGGAGTTGGAATTAGTGAAAAATATTAAAAAATGAATAAGTTATAAAAGAAACAATATTTATTTTTAAATCTGGAATTGGGCTCACGGTTTGGCCCAATTCATGAAAACTCACTTATTCTCCATAAAAACTTTAGAAACCCCCCAAAACAAAGCATTAATGGAAATTAAAATAAAAATACATTTAAAATAAGCTATGTATGTGACAATTCTCCACACCATGAAAACTTTCTGCCCCGGAAAGTCACAGTAAGGCCAAAGCAACAACCAAACCCAACTGAGAAACCAAGAGGTACTCTCTTGCCAGGTTTCTCCCCCAAAGGCCATAACACCTCCAGTGATCAATGAAGGAAGGAATACTCTCACAAAACTGACTTACACCACTTTACTGAAAGAATCAAGCACATTCAGTCTTTATCCCAAATGAAAACTCCTCAAACACAATCTGAACAACACTCAATCAATTTACCAAAATAAACAACAACATCGAACAAGGTTACACTTTCCCTACTATAACTAAACCATTGGTCACTCTCCAATATCAATGTTTACCAAAGTAAGATGTAGTTAATTAGACATATCCAAATGATAATACCTACTTCCCATACAAAACCAAGGAAAAATATGAGTTACTCGTATGAAGAGACACAAATGGGCTCCCCACCGTAAGAGACAACTTAAATTTTTTTTTCCCAAGACAGAATCAACACACTAATAGGGGGAGGCCCAAACATACTCCCTAGTACAAGGGGTATACATAAATCAGAAATTTACAAAATAATATACATGATACCCACAGTGGGTCTTCCCACCACAAGAACCAACCATCTTAACCGACCGGCGTGGGCCGACATGAAAAGACCCCAAAATTAAGGAGTTGGGACGGTCGCATGGTTAGTCTGCACAGTTTGGAAAACTATGTGATACTGTGTGGATCCTTATATATTCATGGTTATTTTTTTGTTCATGGTTATAACTAACCATGTGAAAACCGTGTGCTCAACTTGTCTAGCCAAATTTCCAACCATTCTCCAAAGACTCAATGGAAACCAAAGGGGGAGGGAATAACCTTGTGTGATGACATGGGTACAAGACCCTCCACCTATTTCCACCGAATGGGAACAATAGAAGAAATATGATGACACCATAGGTTTAAACTGTTCCTATCTTTCATACTGAGGATAAGACTTTGTACAAGAGTTTAAACGACACTGGTGTTTCCCCTGACTACGCACCAGCTTCTCTCTGGGACCTATGGCTGGAGCTCAAAATATTGAAGCATCTTCGGCCACGCAGTTAGGCTGTTTAAACCCCTATGTGGAACTTCTTCTTTTGGTGCCACAAACAACTACACCACATGCCCCGATGGGTTTATCAAGACATAACACACTCCATAACCCACGTTACCAAAACCAGACATTTCATTGAAACAAGGGATCAGAAGATGCACACACATCGCACCTTGTTTCTTTGGATGAGAAACAATAGAAGGGAAAGACACGTATAAAAACCTTCCTCTAAGATAGAGGATTTGATGTTTTTCCCAAGGGAGACATAATCCCAACATAAAATAGAACCTTAGAGGATTGTGTGACCTTCACCTTTATGGTCAAAAGAGCACACAACATCACAATGCGTCACTGAACATGAACCTTGCGATTGATAGAAAAAATACATGGAACGGGACCATATTCAAAGTCCCTAAACAACAGATAAGTCCAAAAAGTAGACACAATATCCTATCATGACCGAAATCTCAAAATTGGTGGTTTAATAATAACTCTTTCTTCAAAAAAACTATAAAGAACCCAGAGGCCCTCTTAGACACCATCAAGACACTCATCCATACTAAGAATGAAAGAACACTCCCACCTTTGATGAATCAGGAAACTTAAGAAACTAAGGTCTCTTTCAACCTTCCACAAGCACTATCCCACTACAAGAGGATCCACAAATCAGTGAAATTAATGGGTGTAGACTCAATAAAAAAATGTTCGATAAAATATTCTTTATATTGATCAACTAGAGGATTTTCCAATGGCGAAACAAAACGGGTTGCACTTCAGTTGTGCATTAACCCTTAATGGGGGCGTACCTTATCCAATGAGAGAACCCAAGGACCCAACCAAGCTGGTCCATTTTTCAAAACATGCCACAAACCAGATCCAAACACATGAAGGGAACCACCGTAAAGGCATCCCAAAAAAAATTTCAAAAGAGACCACTAACCATCCCTACAACACATCTTACCGACCAAACACAAACCCAAAACACAGTTCAAACAGAAGGGGTTCTTGAAATCAAAACATCCCACAACATCAACATTTTCAAAAACCCATAATACAAACCATACCAAACTATTCATCAAGACATCATGTTTTTCTTTAAAACCAATTATTTGAAAAAAAACGGTTTAGCAGTAAGCGTATCCACCAATGGTACCCCATGGGCCTCACACATGCATGTTTTTATGCCACACCGGGCACCCTCCTCATATCCATCCCAGCACTCATCCATTCATGCCATCAACCATCCATCATCCCATATAACCCCATGCATGTGGTTGCTCACGAAAATACCAAAGGTTAAAAAAAATTCGTTCCACTTTTCAAAACCAAAACAGTCAACCGACACATCCTTTTTCTCAAAACTGCTAACAATGAGATCAAAATACCAATTCACATCTTACAAAACATTTCATAAGGACACAACCATTTAGAAAAGAATCCATAATTCAATAAAAACACTTTTGAAAACAAACTTCAATATGGTTTCGGCTTTCAAAAGAGATGTAAGCATACTATTTTCCATTTCAAAACAATTCTAAAAATTCAGTTCCACCATTTCATAAATCAAAACATTCCATATTTATTTGAAAATCATTTCACAGAAACTTTACACTTCTTAAAACCAAGTCAGTTTAAAACCAAAGTTCCAAAATTTCAAAACTAAAGAACACAAGACAATGCGAGAGGAAACCAGTTTCAGTGGGTAACTTGGACATATGGTTGGAGAACATATTCCAATCACTTCACTGTTACAGAGAGTGTTTTAGGGAATATCCCTAGCTCCACATGGCTTGCCAGGCCCTGCGAGCTTACTGATACCATTAACCCAACTCTCTTTTCATTTCCCCTAATCATCATCAGACCAAGAAAACCAAAAGACATAGATAAATCCATACTTCCCATGGTGACTTGAATCCCTTCATGAGGTGTGTTGGCCAGGCACACTACCCATGACTGAAATTTCAAGTCCCAAAATCCTAGCTCCAGACTATGCCGACTCTTCCCCAAATAACATGACCCAAGGAGCGAACCTCCTCTGATACCATTTTGTCACGAACCAAATCTGGTCACCACCAAAACCGGCACCAAAACCAGACCGTGACATGACCCGAGGGGCATTCCCTATCCCCACGGGCTGGCACAAGTGCCCAGGTATCATTAATTTAGGTTTGGGAACTATTTACCCGAGTATGAAAGCATAAAACATTAAAAACAATCCATAATATAAATCTCAAATTTTTGAGTCAAACAAGACTTAAGTAAAAACCAGAACTGCGTACATTGGTTTAAAGATAATACAAGTGGTCCAAATAAAAATAATTATAGCATCAATACATCCCCAAGGACTCCATACGACTAGGGGTCATCGCCCCCAAGCTATCTCCACAACTCCGCACCAAGGATGGGAACTAACACCATGAACCGCCATCACCCTTAGCCTTTCCTTTACCTGAATCAAACATAACCAAGTCTACTTACACCCAAGGGGTGTAAGTAGGGTGTGAGAATAAGCCCAGTAGGATACCACCCAATTATTCCAAAGAGTAAGAAATACAATGTGAAAAAGCAAGTAGTTTTCAAACGCAAGGAAAAGTAGTGTTAAAATTTCAAGAAATGAAACCTCTAATTGAAAATAGTTTTCAATCCAAAATTTTCAGAATATTAACACATTAAAATAGAAATGTTAGATACTTTAATTTACTTCCAAACACACCCTAAGACATTGGTAAATAATACAAATCTAATGAGCAACAACATTGGGAACACCCCTAGGCACTAGGTTGTCTTGGGCCCTATATACCTCATACCTCGGTGTAAAGTAACCATAGAAAAATCCTTTCTCGTGCACGATCCACTAGTAGGGAACATACCCATAACCTAGTGGTCCCCAATAATCATCCACATAGTTTAGTTAGAGTTGTCTTTATCCAAATTCTAAGTGAAACAGGGACAAAACTCATCCGGTCCACTAGCCGTACTAGTACAAATCCGCCCCACCTAGGTACTCGGGCTTCCCCTTTTGTGCTCAATCAATTTCAGAATGAAACATAAATAAATTTTCATATAAAACACCATTACTGGTAAAACACAACCAATACAGTAGCTATCACATTTTATACCACTTAAAACACGCAACAAAACACTTAGATTTTTCATAAAACAATTTCTCAAAATCTCGTAGTGTTTCGGACACAAAACTCCTTATAAACCTCACTTTCATACTATGTGCACATATTTAAGTTTCCAAAACATAAAGGTAATCCTACTACATTTCAGTGAAAACAAAAAATCATTTTTAGGGCAACCCCATATGGTTCAAGAAACGACATCATTGCAAAGTCTCCATTTTTACACAACACAACTCTTAGAATTTCATGTGGTTCACAAACACCATTAAAACCAGATTTTTCAGAAACAAACACAAGGGAAAATCATTAAAAATAGTATTTTTATCCCTATTATATTTCAATAAAATCAACTAGTTACTTATAGGGTAGCCCCAATTAAACTAATAAAACATTTCTATGAAAAACCCCCAATTTCACATGAAATTGGCATTTAGGATTCATTTTAAATACAAACACCACTAAAACTATATTTTTCAGAAATAATAAAATTGAATAAGAATTCAAATACCATAAAAATAGTATCCAATTCACAAAGATTTCATACACAATGGAATCACCTACCAAAACCAAGGAAACCCTTGAATCCTTTGTGCGAAAACTCAAACGCACCACCGCCGCACCTCAAGGAAGGTAAACCAGACCTAAAACCAGAATTTCAGACCATGAAACACAATATAAAACCCTAATTTTTAAACCCTACTTCCTGGACATTAGGAACCTCAATGATAATGGAAGAAACCCTAAGTAAATTGGATGTAACCCTAAACAAATTGAAAGAAGAAAGGAGGAGAACAACTTACTTAAAATATCTTGTAGAAATCGCCCCCAAAAATACCAGTATCTGATTTTAAAAATACTCAAACCTTCAAGGGAGGTTCTAACAAGGATATTTAGATCATTTAGGAATTTTAATGGGGGAAAAGTAGTAAGAATCAAAGGATTTATGAAGGAAACAAATTACATTTATAAATCTGACCGAAATTTGAGTTCTTCAGAAGCTTCAACCTAAACCATGATGCAAATGAGCTGAAAAGAGTGTGGGAGGATATTGGAAGCGCGGCTGTGTTCAAGGGGCGTGTTTGGGGCTTGGAATCACCAAAAAACCTTAAAAATGAATAAGTTATTAATTAATCAAATTTTATTTTTAAAACTGGAATTGGGCTTTCTGGCAGGCTCAATCCCTTAAATAAAAACCCATATACACCTTGGTTATGGATTTCCAAAGGCTCCAAATTTTAATTTTGGTGTTAATATATCAGGTTAGGATATTTAGGAGTTGGAATTAGTGAAAAATATTAAAAAATGAATAATTTATAAAAGAAACAAAATTTATTTTTAAATCGGGAATTGGGCTCACGGTTTGGCCCAATTCATGAAAACTCACCTATTCTCCACAAAAACTTTAGAAACCCCCCAAAAAAAAGCATTCATAGAAATTAAAATAAAAAAAAATTTAAAATAAGCTATGTATGTGACAAATTATGTGGGATATCATTCTAGTTGAAATGCATAAAATCTATGGAGTTAGTTATTAGAAAAACCTTTATCTTGTGACATTTGGATCTTTTCCGATGTGAGGGATGAGGTGATCAGATGAACATCCATTTGATGTACATTGTTCTTGTCATTTCCACCTAGTATAGTGGAATTATTTCTCCTGAAGTCCTTTTATATCCCTGATAATTGGTATCAATGTGGTTAGTTCTACTTCACTCACAATATTCAAATTTCTCATTTCCTTAGCTTGTATAATGTTTTTTGTTTCAGTTAGATTTATTGTTATTGGGAATAATGAATTCGGAGGAATGGAAGGTTCATATAAAAAAGTTATAAGGGATAAATGTTTCCTTTTGGATAATTTAACCAGAGTATCTTTTGATATAGAAATATCTAGATGCTCTTTTTCCTGGTAAATGTTCTAAAATAAAGTACAAGATGGAATGGGAGTAGTTATACCAAAAGGCCTTATCCATTATTAATATGTATCTTGCTCAAGATGTTGTATTTAACATTCAATATAAGAATAAAATTATAGTGTTTATGAAATCATTTGATTATATGTATGAAAATATGATAGATCATAACAAAGTTCTTATAGTGTGAAGATTGTTCATCTTGTGGTTGTCGAACCAAATACCTATAAAAGATCATTTGAATGACTTCAATATAATATGAGGGAATCTCAATTAATTAAAGGTAACTTTCATAGATAATTTTTAGGCTTTTCTTATTCTTTTATCACTCTTGGAAATCTAGGAATATATGGTAAAAGTAGTAAGAAACTCTAGTAGGAAGATATATCTTGTCTTTGATGAAATTTCAAACTTGATCTTAAATGAGGAGTCGGTGTAGAAGGAATTATATTCTTCATCAGTAAGTGCTCTCAATACTACCATACATGGACGATCACCTCAACAGAAGGGACATTAGAAGAAAAAGTATTCAATTGATAAGTATCAAAAAATATATTGAGATAAATCAACTCATCCAGGTCCTATATATTATATTTTTTGGAAGAGAGACATGTCAAGAAATATTGAAGGAATTGGATGGAGGATTCTACTTCTAGATAGATAAACTCAATAAGTAAAATAAATGAATTCATTGTTTTATTAATAAGTGTGATTATTCTATAAGAGTCATGGGTTATTGAATCAGGTGTATATTTTCATTTATCTCATGAGTTAGGGTGTGTGGTATATTATGTATCATGAATATTGGGTAAATTACATCTAGTCAATGACAAGGCTTTGGATATAGTTTTGAAAGGTAATGTTAACATTTGAATGGATAATGGAAGTGTTTTGAGACTAAAATATGTTAGATATATTCCAGGTTTCTGGAAAAACCACATATCAATGGAAGAACTTGATGATTTTGGTTTCAAAATGAATTTTTTTAATGGATTCATAAAGATCAACAGTGGGTCCATAGTTATTACTCATCGAGTAAAGTATAGAACCTTGTACTTGATTAGATGCAAGGATGAAGTTTTGGTGATCATAAGCACTTCATCGGATGGTCCAAAAATGTGGCATTGTATGTTTGGTCACCTTAGTGAAAATAATTTGAAAGTTTTATTGGAAAAGGTATACCTAAACTTGATCACACGGACCATAGAAGATGTGATAGTTGTATGTTAGGGAAATAGGATAGAGTTTCCTTTAACTTATATGGTATAAATCCAAGGAATCAAAGGTTATAACTTATTTATTCTAATGTTTTGAGACCTTTCCATGTTCACTAAAATAGATTATCACTATACTTTTTAACCTTCATTGATTATTCCACTCAAAAGGTTTAGTTTTTCTTACTAAATAATAAATTTGATGTGTTTTGGGAATTAATTTAGTGGAAAGTTTTTGTCTATAAAAGAGTGTGAATGAAAGTTAAAGTGTATCTAGATAGAAAATAGTGTGGAGTACACTAGAAACAACTTTCATAACTTTTTTCAGAGGAATGGAATCCTGAAAGAGAAAACTATTCTAAGAACTCCACGATAAAATGGAGTAGCTGAAAGGATGAATCATAATTTTCAAGAGAAATCTTAGAGTATGAGGCTTCACTCTGGAATTCCTAAGGGAATTTAGGTAGAGTTAATAAATACAATAGTTTATTTGGTAAATATTAGTCCATCTTCATTTGTGGAACAGGAACTTCCTGAATAACTTTGGTCCATTAAGAGACCATAGGTTAACCATCTCAAAGTCTTTGGAAGTATCATGTATGTTTATATCAATTCTAAAGAAAAATTTAAGTTGGAGGTGAAATCCAAAGTTTAATTTCTTGTCAGATATAGAGATGATAAATTTGGATATCACTTGTGGGATGATAAAAAGAAACAAGTCATTAAGAGTAGACATATTATTTTCAATGAATAAATTATGTGGAAAGATCAGTACTTGGATGATTAGAAAGTTAAGGTCTGGACAATTGTTTAATTTCAAGGTGATCAGACAGATGTTATCAGAAGTAATATACTTATATAAACTTTAGTGGAGAGTTCAAAGGTTGGTGGTTTGAAAATCAGTTTACCAAACTGAGAATGATCGGACATACCTCTACTGAATGGAGGAATAATGGACATATCTCTAGTTTATGGAGAATAATAAAACAAACCTCTACTAGACAAATAAATTTTGTAGGGGTGACTATCAGATAGAGAGGTTCCAATGGTCAAACCTAAGGTTATTATAAGTAGATATACTCATATCATAAAACCAGTTCAGAGGTTTGGAGTTTCAATGAAATTTCTAATTTTAATGGAAACATGGGAACTAGAATGTATGGAATAATCTGCTACTCTTAGAGAATCAAAATAATGGTAGTCATCCATGGAAGTGGAAATGGGTTCCTTAAATCACAACAATATGTGGGTTTTGTCTTAACTAGCAGAAGGGAAAATATATCTAGAAAAATCATGAGTTTTTCATTTGAATTAGGAACCTAATGTAAGTAAGTGGTACAAAATAATACTAGCGGTTAATTACTTTCAACAAAAGGAAGGTATTTAATTTTCTAAAATTTTATCACTAGTGGTGAAGCACACAACCATTCAAATATTGATTAGAATTGTTTTATCTGATGATCTACACTTAGAGTTTATGGATGTATTGATGGATTTTCTTCTTGGGGATTTAGAGGAATAAATTTACATGGTAAGGACCAAGGGGTATAAATTTCATTAAAAGTAGTATCTAGTTTGTAAGTTGAAATAAAGCTTTTATGGATTAAAGAAAGATTCATAATAGTGGAATTAGAAGTTCAAAACTTTCATGCTTGAGGAAAGTTTCAATAGATGTGATTATGATCATTGTTTTTATAGGAATAAATGGTAATATGAAACATATATCTCACTATTTTAGTATGTTGATAACATGTTGATTGTTGGTCCAAATTTCTATCAGATTGAGGAACTAAATAAGAAGTTTTCCAGAATGTTTGATATGAATAAACCTAGACAAGCTAGGTAGATCTTGGGAATGAGAAATGGTAGGGATAGAAAAACTTTCACTTTGGTTTTATCCTAGAAGTAATATATCAAAAAGGTCATAAAAATATTTAAAATGATCGGTTGTAAACCTATCTCAACCCCCCTCATCGAACACTTTAAATTTTATAAAGCATGGTGACCATCATCGAATAAAGAATTTCATTTCATGGAGAAGTTACATTTTTCCTCAGTTATTGTAAATTTGATGTATATAATGGTTTGTACACAACTAAAAATTTCTTTTTTAGTTTTATTTTTAGTTATTTCATGTAAAATTATAGAATAAGACATAGGGAAGTTTTTAAATAGATCATTCAATACTTGAAGGGGTCAAGGGATGTAGCTTTTGTTTTGAAGATGATGATCAATTGAAGGGTTTTGTAGATGTATATTTTTCTGGAGACATGGACTCATGAAAAGTACAATAATTTTTGTGTTTACTTTTGGTGGAATGGTATTTAGATGTATGTCTTGATTGTATCTATTTCTTACTTTATATACAACAGAATCAGAGTATGTTACTACTACTGAAGAGGGGAAAGAGTTGAAATGGTTTATGTGCTTACTAAAGGATCATATAAAGGTATTAGATAGAGGGATTTTATTATTTTATAGTCATAATTTCATATATATTTCTTGTAATCCAGTGTTTCATGCAATAATGAAACACATTAACCTAAAATATCACTTTATATAAAGTCTAATAGTGGATAAATTGTTTTATCTATAGAAGATTGTTGGTATGAATAATCCATATGATATGTTTATAGAGGTGATAGTTCAAGAAATTATGAGGAGACATTGTGCCTCATTTGTACTTGACTGATTATATGGTTAGGAGAGAATTGAATACATTATAAATAGGATGATCTCATGTGGATGGTCGAAGAAGGATGAAATCCTAAATCATTTTTCAATTGGAATATTTTTTGGTTTTTTGAAAATTATTCATTTTTTTCTGACATAGGTTTTCCAGATGGAGATCATTAGATATATATCACCATATATAGGTTTCCTATTGTATAATTTTATAGTGTTTGGGTGGAAGATTCCGTCAAATGGATTCATTATATAGGGTTCATCAGATAGATTCCATTAGATTGAGATGATTAGATGGAGATCATTATAGAGATTCAATCAGATGGATTTCTCACATATTATGTTTTCAGGGATTTATCTCAATGATATGGTTATAAGCTTTATCACTGAATATTGGTAGTTTCATCATATGGTTCAAAAATGTATTGTAGGAATGGGAGGTTGACCATGAATCTCAGAGGTTGATTCAACCTATTCGTAGAATGGAGACCTCTATATATAGATTTGGTGTCCCATCTATGATTAATGGAGTGTGTGACTGTAATGTTAAGTTGAAAAAGAGTTTCTTAATTTTTATTAATATACTTTGTAAAGTGAAGATAAAGTGAGTTATGGGATTAATATTAACTTGTATATTTTTAATGTAAAATTTTTTCAGTATTCTACCATGAATGTAGGACATTTTTTCAAACCTCATAAAATTGTGTTTGTATTATTGTTTGTTTTTTGTGTGTGAAGTGTGTTCATAGAGTTTTTTGTGTTGATTAAGTGGGATCTTATCCTAGTTACAATGTAAAAACTTGGAGTTAGTTATTATAAAGAACTATATCTAGTGGTGTTTATAGATTTTCTAATTCATAGGCTAAGGCGATCAAACATATGTCCATCCGATATATATTGTGTTTTCCATGTCCATCTAGTAGAACAAAAGGAGTGCTCCTGGATTCTTTATCTCTAGAAAACCCTATATTTACCTCACATTTGACTAACCCTACTTGTTATATAAGGAGAAATATCTCCTCTCCTCCTCTAATTTGTGGGATCCTCTACCTTGGATTTCAAAAGTTTTGATCATGGTGCCCCTCCTTTCTTCCTTTAAACTCTTCTCCTATAATTTTTCCTTATTTAATCTAGGATTTTCTTCCTCATAGGAACCCTAAATCACTTTTTAAGATATATTTGGGGTTTATATTGATTCTAAACTAGATTTTACATTGTTTATATAATATAGATGGGGATTCCTTGCTTATTTGGGTGATCTACATTAAAGGCGACATGTTGTGTCTTGATTCCCACTAGTTTGAGGTAGGTTCTTATATGTGCTCACTTTCATATGAAATTAATTTAGTTATTGAGTATTATAAACTCATTTTAATGTATATTATAAATATATATTATTTTCAATGGTAATATGAATGTTTTCTTTGGAAATGATAAGTTGGAACAAAGGGATTTATCGATAGAATTCATGTTTTTATTTTGAGTCAAATGTTTTCAGGTGCCAAGTATCCTTAAAATAAATTTTATGAGATTGTAGATAAATCTTTATTGGAAAAATTAGGCCTTGGGACTTTTTTTGGGTTTCCATTGAAAGTTTCCCATTTTTAAAGAATTTTTTTTGTTTTAAAAAGGTGTGTGTTTTTTGGTTCATTAAATTTTTTTAAGTGATGAGATTTTTTACTATAGTAAAGGAATTAGAACCCTGAGTTAGTTTTTATATAAAGGTCAATTTAGAACCTTAAGAGAAAAAGGGTTCATAAATCATGATACCCTCAATTAATTTCTCATTAAATTTATCTTTCTCTATATGGTTTTTTTATCATTTATTTGATGGATTTACTATGTGATAAGGGTATTTTTAGGTGATGGTGTTATAGATGAGGTGTGGGAAATTATTTTGTTTACTTATGTAATTATTTTTATTTCTATATCACCACATTATTTTTTTTGTTCATAGGAATATTAGGTTTTTGATCCAAACCTATGTTTGGTGTTGGATTTTTTTATCAATTAGTGTATCATACCATATGGTTAGAGTATGGAAAATGTTAAAGACATGGTTAGAGTATGTGAAATACATGGTTATCTGATGATGGTAAGTGCGCATGGTAGATTACGAGAAGGATATTGCATTATGTCATAAGTTAAATCCATGGTGATCATATGATGATGATGAGTGTGCATGGAATATTTTGAGAAGGATATGGTAGTGAATAAAAGATCAGAAAATGATGAGTAGATTACAACATTAGATTTATAAGAAGGAAAATAAAATAGAATTTTCTCTAGGAGATGGAATAAATTCCAATATTTTATTTGATGCTAAAGATAAATGTAATAGAATAATTCCATTGAATAATCATTCTCACCTAGAAGAATTAATATTTCATAAATATTAGCTAAAAATGAGGTAAAATTTTGAATCATATGTGTTGAAGGAAGATGATTGAAAGTCTTATACAAGCCCAGAAGAGGAATTCAAGTAGGCATCTTTTCCCAGTGTTGGCCAATTTCCAAAGCTTAAAATCTGGGATAAGAAGGATTTTCACATAAAATTTTAAGGTTTAAGTGATCACATAATTATAAAAATACTACGCAATCGCATAAATCCTATTGAGTCACATGACCCCGTATATTCGATCAGGTGGTGTGGTCATCCAAATCGTGTAAGGGGTGTTATACGGTAAATGATAGAGGTCTTGTGTGATCCCCTGATCTCAATCTTGGATTAGTTATGTGATGAAGGAAATACATGACTTGGTTTAGGAGCATATCATACAATTTATGAAATAATAAAATCATGGAAGGTAATGAGATTTTTATAAAGGAATATTCACTATTAGAAGTGGTGATTTCATGTGATCGCATGATTATATTCTCTACTGATTTAAGAGACAGAGGGGATACATGATGGGAGACTTGTTATCACTTAATTTGGATGATTTATATAATTAAAACGTGATGTTATTACACAAAATATAAGAGCTCGAGACACATGATCGAAGGCAATCCTATCAGGCAAAGCGTTTGAGTTGCGTAGGGTGGTCATGTGATGCATTGGTGTTATAAGTCAGTGGAATAGACATTTGACTGAATTTTTTAGAGACTAATTCCATGTAAATTATATATAAATATTCTAATATTAAAATCATTAATAGGAACAAATATTTCTTAAAATATTTGATCTAAAGTAGAAGTTCATGGAGAAGGGAGGATGAATAAGGAAAGGTTATGCAGTATGATTCATGTTTTAGGTTAAGATATCAAAGTTGAAGGTTTGAATAATATAAGGAGGATAAAAAATTAGGAGTTTGTATATAGATTGTGAAAACCAGTTTAACACTTAGGTTTGAGAACTTAAAATTTTGAACTCGTGATAATGCAATTGAGGGTACATGATTGGAATCACACAAAGATGTTTTGTGGAAGGAAGCTTCATAGGTAATGTGACCAGGTTACACGAATCAAGATTATGTGAATCGGGTTATTCAACCACAAGATAAGGATGAGTCATGAGAACATAATTTATGCACCAGTAATCCCATAGAGGAGTCATGCACTTAAGGGTCTCATGGTCGAGGTTACACATCTGAGGTTACACGATCATGGTTATGTGGTGAATTGTGTTTCCAAGATAATTTTTTCAAATTATCAAGTTGTGTTTTTTGAAGTTATTCAGGATATTAATAAGCATATTATAATATCTTGTCAATATCCTTTTAAAAGGAATAAGTATCATAAAAAATAAGAGTTTGAGTGGGACATACTATTATTGAACAGGAGGAAGGAAATAGGATAATTTTAGTATGAAATTTTCCTCAACTATAAAAGAAGTGTTGTTATAGTAGTATTGTGTAATAAAAAGACTTAACTCTCTCATTGAGGATTTAATCTCATCTAGCATAGAAGAATAATAGCATAGTGTAAAATAAGAGTAATAAAGTATCAAATTAGTAGATATAATGAAAAAAGAGTCTCATGTTGAATAGAGATGGACCATCATGATCTATATATGTTGAAGAGACCTATAAGTCTATAAACTGTGGAATATCCTTCATGGAAGCAGTGCATGAAAGTAAAGAAGAGGTAGTGTGCCTTGGGAGAGGAATTACCAAGCCCAAAAAAATTATAAAGGTGGTGATATTGGCATATAGTGGTTGTAACCTAAAATTTTTATCCGCTGAACTAGGGAATATTAATGGATTTTGGAACATTAATACTCATAAATGTGTGCTCCTTGATGTATCCCTTTATGGTGAACCGAGTAATTTTTTTTTTTGCATGCTTTAATTTCTATTATATTTTTTCTTTTTTCGATGATTGATCATATAAGAGTTATAGGTTGAAAATAGTTCCTACCAATGTGGGAACATCATCCTAAAATAAAGATGAAAAAATTAAAGAAAAATTTTAATTAAACCATTAACTAGATTCACTCCCCCCCAAGGGTGTCTCTAGTAGCAATAATTGGTTCTAAATGTTAAAGTTTTTGTTTAAGTGTTCAACCTTATAATTTTTATTACTTTTTTTATGCTCATGAATTCTATGATGAAGCCTCAATTTTTAAAAGGAAATAACATTTTTGGTTGGTGAAAATAAATTCTTATGTTCCTTCAAGATTTTAAAAAGGATATTATGGAGTATATATTTTGAGATACAGATCTAACCAAGCATAGTGAGGTAATGGGTAATGCTCGAACAAAGAAGATAATAAATTTATAGTTTCCCAATGAATTTTACAATAAAACCATTCATTGTGCCACTAATTTTGAAATATGGAAGACCATGGAAACTTCTTATGTAAAAAACATATGAAATAGATGTTGTTATGACTACCTCAAAAGAATTTTGTAAAATTGGTAAAGATGAGAACCTAGTGTATATGATATGTGAAGAGTGACTTATGAAAAATGGAAATAATAAGAAAAATAATAATAATAATAATCCTAGGATATTTTTTACTAAAATTAAGTTGAATAATTCTAATTCAAATATTTTATTACATTCTAGCCATGTTGTGGTAGTTTCTAGTAAATTTGGAAATTTAGATTTCTTCCCAAAGAAGAAAGAACCATAGGTTTTTGTTAATATTGGGTAGATATTTAAGGTGATATTAAATAATCATATATTCAAAGAGTGAAAAAATAAAATATTGGTGGTCTATTGAAATAATATATTGAATATATGGATGAGGTTTAAGTAGGGATGGAAAAACTCCAGAAAGAGTTAATAGATCAATCAGCTAGTCTTGAAAACTCAAAAGAGGCGATGGAGTTCAAACTAAATATTGAAGAACAAGCCAAGGTGATTAAAATTTTAAATTAAAATATTGAATAAAAAATATAATATTGAGAAACTTGAGAAATAAGCTACCATATCTAATGGAAGGAAAATCATGGATCCATTTGATGATGACTCTAATGAAAGGAAAAACTTTAGAGGATTTAGTAATGAAGATGAACCACTTACATATGACGAGAACTATAAAAAAGAATAAGTGTCAAAAATTTATATTTATAAATTCAAAAAATGAATGTGCCAAGACAATGAAAAGATTCATTCCCTCAAAAAAAAGGGTGGATCAATGGGAAATATCGTAGGAAGTGGACTATGCTATCATTGAAACTTTATGCTTAAAGAACAAGAGGTTGAAGATAATTGAGATAGCCCTAGAATTTAATATATAAAATTTGGGATCAAAAATGAAAGAAAATTTGAATTTATAAAAGAAATATCCTAGGAAATTAGAAAGCAGATAATCATGAAGAAAGTTTTTAAAGAAAGTATCATTTCAATTAAGACTCCGCTGGTGGAAAGAAGAAATTTTAAAAATGAATAAAGTTATTATATTAAATAAAAGGGTGAAAATATTAGGTATCTTGGTATAAATCCTTATTTGTCTAATAGAAAATATAACATAGATTTTCCCTCTAGAGAAGCATCTACAAGTGGATTATGTGAGGCTCCAAATTTGAAATCATCATATAAGAGGAACAATATTGATAAATCTGAAAATAAGCCAACGATTCATGATAAATATGAAAATAAAAACTATCTATAGAATGTATCCATGAAATTATACTATTTTGGAAGACTATATAACATTGTGAGTATGTTTCTAGAAGCCTGAGGGATCAATGTCAAAAGAAGAACATCGGTTTCACCAATATCTCCACTGAGAAATGATGACATGAGGTATGTCTGTAATGGGATATATTTTATTTGTACTAACCTTAGAAATATAGAAATAGAGTGTGGGTGGAAGAGATCAATACAGTCTAAAGATTCTATAATGATATATTCAAATCCTATAGCATATAAGGAAAGATATTATCTAGGAAATATTCATGATAAGCTGGAAAACATGTTCACTATTTTGGAAGAAAAACATGGAGCTCAATGAAAGGTGTACCAAGAACCTACTATGTTACAATTACAACAACCATCTTGGAAATAATATTGAAATATATGGAAGAAAAAGGGTAAACCTACACATATTTTCTCAATAAAAGACTCCCCCCAAGTGATAAAGTATGAGGTGACCCATATGGATAAAAATAGAAAAAAATAAAGAATTTCTTGTGAGATTCATAATTTATGACATAAAGAAAGAAGTGAAGGGAATAGAAAGAGCTCTCTGATGGTGGAGTAAGTAAAAATATAAAATATGTGGTGTATCAATGAAGAAAATTTGTACATGTGGATTTAATATTTTGGTTATAAAGAAGAAGAAAATTTCAGAACCTATATGAAAAAATAATATTGATCATGAGAGAAAAGAATGGTTAATTATATATCCATATCAACTGGAATTTTCTAGGAAGATAGAAGAGGCATATAAAAATGAATGTTCCTTAATTTTTATTAAAATGAAGTCAAATCCAATAAAGGGATATTTTAAAGAATGCATATGAATAGAAATTTATGTGAGCGGTTTCATATAAAGCAACACCACAATGAAGGTTTGGATAGAATTTGGAAGAAAAGGGTTGGTCCATCATGACCAACCACAATCCTATACTTGATTATTTTGGAGGTACCCCTATCCTAATTCATTTAAATTTTTTTAATATATATTGGAATTAGTGTGGGATTAAGGGGGTGACAGAATCCATGGGGTGTATATATGCTAAAAGGACACACGTGCATAAGAAGAATTGAGATACATGCAATAAGAAGAATCAAAATACTTGAAATTCATGTATGGAATTAGACTTAATGATTGGTTTCAAACAACTACTCTGATCTCCAAAGATGAATATAAAAGTCACATGCTGAGAAATGGTAGGAACAACCAATAAATTCCTGGTCTGAATTTTAAGAGGTTTCAAAGCTATGTTTGAATGATCAAATGATTACAATTCATTTTTGTTGGATCATTATTGATGGAAAATGTGACTAGATGGGGGTGAATAGTCATTGTAATAAAATTAATGAAAAAAACAATCCAATTTTATAAAATATCAAATTATCATGAGTGTAGTGTTCTTAAGTTGAGTTGTAGTAGAAATGAATTGAAGGAACACACGGATTTTTAGTGGTTTGGATCACAAAGATCATACTCCACTCCTTAATATCCTCTACTACTCAAGAAGACCAGTACCCACTAAGAACCTAACTTTTAAAAGTTTGACAACCTTTTTATAGATCCTACCTTTTACAGAAACCCCAAGGCATAGCCTATTATAATATAGAAGAGCAGCCTAATCTGTTTAACTAACTTTTGATGAGGATTAAAAACCCTGACATCCTTTTAGGCAGTGGAATAAACAGATAAATCAATACTTTCTTTTGATGGGGAAAATCATAAACCAAAAATGAATAATTACAAACATAAAGATAAATATCACATAAATAAAAAATAGGGAAATTAGAAGATGATCATAAATATCTACGATGTTTAATCTTGATGATCGTTGATCACTTGAAATGGAAAAATGTCAAATTATAAGTCTTTATAAGATCACGGTAAGAGTACAAAAGTTACAAAAGTTTGTGAACAATTTATGAGCATTAAGAATGTGTCAAAGTTTTTATCACAAGTGGTTTTTCAAATAATACACTGGTTTTGTTTTTATTCCTTGAATATATCTCTTTAATCATTAAAACAAATATCCTCTAGGATTGTTTTTGTGTTTAATATCTACACGACACTTGTTAGTGAATAAAAATGAAATAAAATGATAATTAACTTTGTTTGTTAAATTTGTGATGAAAAACATAAAATAGATGATCTTTATACTTCTTCATTAAATATTAATATAAAACAATTAATATATTAAGTACATAAATTTTAAACAATTCAAAATTATTAAACAATTGAAATAAAAATATAATCTTTTAGATTATACAGACAGTAAAATGTTGTGAAAACATAGCATTGTATAACTTTTAAACTGAAAGAAAATGTGTATATAAAATAATTCTACAAATTTTTTTACACACTATTATAATTATATTTTGACATAAAATGATAAAAATTTAAAAAAAAATTATTTTAATAATAGAAAATAAAAAATAAAAAAATTAGATACAAAATTTAATTAATAATGGATTATTTTTTTTACCACTGAAAATAAAGAGCAGTAGCTCATGGACTGTTACTGAAAATAGAGAGTGATAGATCATGACCTACCACCAAAAATAGAGAGCATTGAATCAATTTTCTACTGCTAAAAAATATTGCATATTCTACTATTTCACTTAAAATAAATAATAATTATATCCAACCAAAATAAAATCAATTTCATGACCCTGAATAATCAAAGGCTTCTAGAGAAGTAGTATAAATTTAATAATATTGGATGTCTAATGGTTATTCATGACTCACCATTGAATATTCTCAATGGTGACTTATGACCAACCATTAGAAATATCAAATGGTGACTCAGTGAAAAACATTTCCAAACAACAGGATGATGAATAATAAATAACAAATGAATAAACTTCTAATAAAAATGATAAAATAAAATAAAACAATAAGAAACTTACTGCACTCAATCGAAGAAGGAGAAGAGCTCCTGTTGGAGTTTAAATAAGCTTATGTTTAGACTCTATATAGTAGAAAGAAATAAAAGTGGGTAGATAAATACTAACTATTTGAAAACCAAAGGTGACTCAACTCATCATTGATATCCAATGATGACTCGAATCACCGTTGATGTCCAGTAGTGACTCGAATCACTATTTATGTACAACAGTGACTCGACTCAATATTTATATCCAATGGTGTCACCATTGAGCAACCATCAAAAGGGGAGTCTTGGAACCAAACGAATTTTGAGGTGAAAAAAGACCCTGAAGAAGAATAATAAGAAGAATTTATTACAATTGAAACTTGAATGAAGAAATGAAAAGAAGATACTGAGACCGAGTGAGATAAACCTATGAGATCAACATGATTCAAAATATTGGAATGAAGTAATGGAGTTTTTGAGACAGATACAAGCATACTGGGAAATAAGTAGAAAAATAATGAATATGATAGTAATAATTCAAAAATATGAAGTGTTTGATATCAAATTATAACGTGGGAGATCGAATGGATTGATTTGATCAAATCTGATAGCTGAGCATGTATTCGAGTTTTTAAGTTTGGATTAATAGTGGAACACATATCAGCATCCCACATCGATTTAGAGATGTGGTGATTGAATGGTATATCATACATCCCATGTAGATCCTTAGTTTGAGTTATATACTAGGAATTAGCACCGGTTACACATTCCACACACATGGGCCTATGGCCAAGCAGGTGACCTAGCCCAACCCATGTGTCTATGGTTATGCTCTACAGGCCTTATACAAAGGCATGCATGCATTAAGTGTGAACTATGCACACCAGTTACTCTGTATCCTTCTTGTGGGATGCCTATGGTGGGCCTTCCCATGGGGTTGACCTTATGGGTCCCCTAAGTGGTTGAGGGCTAGCGAGGTGGCTCACTAAGGATGGAAAAAAGGTTACTAAAAAAATTAAACTCAAGTAAATAAAAATATAATAACATGAATTATCAGATTAAAACATTTACATAAACATGCTTAAAATTTTACATAATTATTAATAGAACTATATTCAAAACATATTAATTAATTAAAATGATTGAGAGTTTAATAAACTTGATAATTTAATAAAATGTTAATAGAGATTAATTTATCAAAAACATTAATAGTGATAAAGTATTGAATCACTTTCAAATACTAGAAAACTCCTCCTTTTTTAAAATTATAAAACAAAATATTTATTAAATTGTTGATAAAAATCTACCTCTTTCAAAATTTATCAAAAAGTACATTAAAAATAATATATAAAAGAGACTACCTTTTAAACAAAATCAACTAATTTAAAAGAAACAAAGTGGTTTATTATCATGAGAGTAATCATTAATTATAATATTTAATAAAAGAAATAATTAAGACAGAGTAATATTTTAATAATGCATTTTTAAACAGGATGATATACTTAGCATATAATCAAAGTAAAAAAACCATATTCAACAATAGAATATATGTAAAAACAAATTTAAGGATAGTGATTATACTAATAGAGATTTTAAGCTTCTAACACACCCAATTAAAATATCATCTTCTCAAATTTAATAGAATCTAAGGGTTTTGTGAAAATTTCAGCTAATTGTATCTCAATAGGGATGAATTATAAGCATATATCACCTTTATTTACATGATCCCTAAGAAAATTAATTCTTACATATATGTGTTTAGTTATATAATGATGAAAAGGGATTTTAGAAATTTAAATAACACTTGAGTTATCACAGTAAATGTGAATTTTATCAAAACTGATATTGAAATCATAAAAAAATTTATCCAAGTACTCTATGAAAATAAAATCACAACAGAAATATATTCTGTAATGACCCAGACCTCTCCGGTCCATTACATTGTAAAAATTTTATGTGGTCAAACATGACGTGTGAGTATCGTGGGAGAGAGGGAGTAATTATAAGATAATAATGGGCGTCAATAATAATAATTATTAATAATTATAATGATGGAGACCCGTTGATGAAATTGAAAGAGGATTTATTACTATTGTATTAAATAATAATGATAATGGTGACACAAATATGTGTGTGATTGGTAAATAAAATTAAATGGGTTTAATTTTTTTTGGAATTGTGCTATTATTATTATTTTAATAATAATAATATTGTCTTATTATAATTATAATTATTTCATAATAATAATAATTTTAGAAAAAAAATGTGTAACTAAAAAATTTAAATGGTTTTAATTTTGGTTAGTAAATTAAATTATTTGAATTTAATTAAATGGAATGGTTTTAATTTAATATGAGAATAACCATGGTAAAATAATTTAATGGGATTAAATTAGAACATTAATGATGGGTGTTATTATTATTAATTTTATTAATAATAACATTGAATTAAGAAATAAAATATGGGGTGTGTTGGGCATGGAGTATAGGCAAGGTGCCACTTTTGGTGGAGTGAGGGAATTGTGGAAGAGAATAAATGAGATTGGAGAGAGGAAAGAATTATAAGGTAATAGTGGTAATAAAATTAAATGATAAATAAATGATAAATGGGAGATTTGGTGAAGAATTATAGCCTGAAAGGGAGTCCAAATCGTGATTGATTTTGGAGTTAGAAAAATAAATAAATAAGTAATTAATAATAATAATAATAAAATATTGTTAATATTAATTTTGATGATAAAACATTGTTTTCACTATAACTTCTTCGTGTGACCTCAGTTTTACGAACCGTCAGCGGCAGCGTAACCCTGATATTATGAAGGTCATTTTAAGACCAATTATGAATACCTTTTTATGACTCATGTATTGGGTCAATAAAACACCTATTATTAATTGAAGTTATTATTATCATTAAACACATGGAAACCGCGTGACGTGTCGTGTGTTGACCAGTCAAACAACGTAACAGTTGTATGGTCACGTCATGTATTTATTAATATACGATGCATACCATTTTACCTTTTTGGTGCCTATATAATATAGGGTCACGTTTTATTTATGGACCCCTCTTCTTCTCCACACAGCGACACTCCCGGATGACCCAGAAGCCTTCCTCCTATCTTCTTCATCCGGACTCCGATCGTCGATCTGTCGATGGATGCGGGATTGTGTCAATGAGGAGAAAATCGTGTAACTTGTTCCTTTCCCTCTTCTTTGACTTCCTCTTTGCATTTTCCTACCGAGGAGATTGTTGATATTTGACGGGAATGACGCACTTCGATGAACGTCATCTTAATGGTACGTTCTACCATGTTCTTATTCCTTCCTCGATCTCCTCTTTTTGTTCCTCCTTGACATGCTATGACAAGTGGCACCTTAAACCTTAATGGAGTCTCTCTTGGTTGTTAGTGCGGTTATGCCGCAGCGTCTACTGGAGGACTTATTCATCGGAAGTAGTGATCGAAATCCTCTTGGTGGTTGTTCTCGCAGAAGGACATCAAAACATGTTCAATTAGGGATATTACCTTCATCTCTCTCTCTTTTGTGCATCATGTAGGGTGGTTATCCTCTTGTTTTTCTTGAGATATGGTTGAACCAATAAATAAAGATAATAACTAGTTAAAGAATGGGTTTGTGGAAATTTTTGTTGATATTTTTATTTTATCTCCATCAATGCTTACCCTTTGATTATGTTGTGAATTGAATAGGCTTATGCCTATTGAAAATCACGGTCGTTGGGGGCCTTTTCTTGTTCAATTAAATGTTGCCCTATTTTTATGGATTTTTTTGTGGATGGAATTTTATAGAATGTGTAAATTAGTTAATCATGTAAATTTGGATGATTAAATGAATACCTGGAACCCTTGTATGATCACCCCGATTAAACTAAATAAAAGAATGAATTTTTCTGGGTGTTGGTTGGGGTTTAATTATGTGAAGGGGTGTTTTGTGGGTTGTTGTGGAACGGGTGAGTAGTGGGGCTGCAGTTGGCTTGGTTTTGGGTTGGCGTGTATGATATGGATGTGATGGGTAGCGGAGCTCTGGTAAATGGTATCAAAGGGATAATGATCTGGTATGGGTATTGTTTCCGATGTGTTTGTGGTTATAGTGGTTGGCAGCAGGGCTGCAGGGATGGGTTGTGCATATCAATAAAAGTGGAATAGTTAACTAATGAATTGTGGGGCATGGTAGTTGATTAAATACATAAAATCAATGTAATTGATTGGATGATAAAATAAAATGGTATTGCATTGCTTGTGTTTTCCCTAACTTTATTTGTGGTTGGCAGGGATATGTTTTATGAATGATTGATCTGGTTTGGTTATTGTTAGTTTCTCAGTAGTTAAGGAACTGATAAACTAAAAATGTTGAAACATGAAAAGCTTAATAGGGTTTGGGGCTGTTTATTGTGTGCATACTTTCGAGGTAGCAGTGTCGAGGCATGTGCTCAGATATTTTGTGTAGAAGCCTTAGGATGGGCTGAGTGGTTGATATAATTATATAAATCTATATGTTTTATGTTTCTTTACGCACCCCACACATGTTTAACACTACTTTCTGAACACCCGTGGGACGGGGGGTGATATTCTCAAACATCTAAAGGATGGCTGGTTACTGTTCTTCCATTTTATCCCTCTTCCAGGTTCTATAGCCCAAGATCCTTCGGGCAGGTTATGACAGATGTTTCCCAAGAGTCCTCGGGATGAGGATGTGATATGTTCCCAGGTGTCTTCGGGATGAGATGTGATGTGGTTCCCAGGTGTCTTCGGGATGAGATGTGGTTATGGATGAGGATTGAGTGTCGGCGGGATACAATGAGCTTCGTATGGCCAGGTTGCGGCACTAGCTCGAGCTTCGTATGGCCAGGTTGCGGCACTAGCTCAGGAAGAGGGGGAAGCATCAGAGCGTTAGGCGTGAAGGCTTGAGTAGTATTCAGTGGGAAGGTGGTGCGGGGTACCCATAATTTGATAATATTACTATACTACTCTATTGACTTCAGGGACCATGCGGGACCTTGCTAGTTGGGCATTGAAGTTTTGATGGTTGCGGTTTTTGTTTTCTTTTTTTTTTTGGTATTGTACTTTAGAGCTTTTCTTGTACTTGTACTTTTGTTTTAGTGTTGTATAAAACATGCATATGGGTTTGGTTTTGGGTTTATTTTCATTTACTTGTTCCTTTTTCTTTTGGTGTTTGATTCATCCTATTTCCCGATCTTAAATAATAAAAAGGGTAATGCCTCCCATATTTGTGAAAAATCATACCCTTGGTGCTAGTCACCACTCCGGGGCCTACTGGAGGCGGGACTCGAGGGTCATTATCTCCCTTTCACCATTACCAGCTCAGGAGGGGCATCTTTGGTGGGAGGGGGTCATGATAGAATGGTATCAGAGGTGGTGGTTGAGAGATAGGATGAAGTCTGGAGTTAGGCATAGTGAGGATTGCATGGGATGGTAAGGCAACATTGTTGGCTAATCTTGGTGCGTGACATAGGCCAGGGAATACCAACTAGGACACGGGATTTTAGAGACCCCCGTGATCCTATACAAGGACTCTGATCTTACCGAACGACCAAGTAATACTACATTGATTGCAGGTTAGAGACCCTAGGAAAGGTGCATGCATCATCATGATTTGTGTTTTACTTGATTTGGGTGTTATGGGAAATAAATCGAAATAAAATGATAAAATGAAACCTTGAGAAGATTTCCTTGCTACTTGGGCTTAGGTGTTCTTTGTTTACCGTACAGCTATGACACCTAGACGTTAACAGAGAGGCAGAGGAGTGGGACACATACAGTTGCACGCAACAGAATCAGCAACCCTAGCAAGGCTAGAGATCGAGAGAGATGTTTTCGGTTTTACTTAAATGATCTTGTTTATGTTTTGTTTAAATTCAGGCGCATCACACTCCTTTTTTGAAACTCATTCTCGCCCATGCTTTGGGCCTAGACCATGTTTTTCATGAGTTTATAATTCTAAGTTGTTTCCCTCTTTCCTTTACATGTGTGTGAATAGTCCTAACATGTGGGGAGAGGAGGACCTGATCCCTAATCAAGACGCATTAATGTGGATGCGATTAAACCTGTGCGGGCGAGTCAGTTCTGCCTAAAGTGGATAGTATCTTGACATGGGAGAAGGAATTCCCCAATCCATGTGTTGGGGTAGCGTGTTTCTTGTTTTGTGCGATGTTGAGAGGAAGTGTGTGTATGAGAAATCCAAAATTATAGTTGTGGGAGGACCTAATCCCTAATCGAGATGCATTAATGTGGATGTGATTAAACCTATGCAGGCGAGTTAGTGTCGCCTAAAGCAGATAATATCTCGACATGGGGGAAGGAATTCCCTGACTCATATAATTAGGATAGTGGTTGGATTCTTGTTATGACGAGAGCCCTGAGAGGTATCTTGAGGGGTGGTTGTTCAGACCTTTCCCCTTTTTATGGGTTGGTTTTTAATTCTCGAGGACGAGAATGTTTTGAGAGGTATCAGATGTAATGGCCTGGACCTCTCTGGTCCATTACTTTGTAAAAATTTGATGTGGTCAAACACGACGTGTGAGTATCGTGGGAGAGAGGGAGTAATTATAAGATAATAATGGGCGTCAATAATAATAATTATTATTAATTATAATGATGGTGACCTGTTGATGAAATTGAAAGAGGATTTATTACTATTTTATTAAATAATAATGATAATGGTGACACAGATATGTGTGTGATTGGTAAATGAAATTAAATGGGTTTAATTTTTTTTGGATTTGTGCTATTATTATTATTTTAATAATAATAATATTGTCTTATTATAATTATAATTATTTCATAATGATAATAATGTTAGAAAAAAAATGTGCAACTAACAAAATTAAATGGTTTTAATTTTGGTTAGTAAATTAAATGATTTGAATTTAATTAAATAGAATGGTTTTAATTTAATATGAGAATAACCATGGTAAACTAATTTAATGGGATTAAATTAGAACATTAATGATGGGTGTTATTATTATTAATTTTATTAATAATAACATTGAATTGAGAAATAAAAGATGGGGCATGTTGGGCATGGAGTATAGGCAAGGCGCCACTTTTGGTGGAGTGAGGGAATTGTGGAAGAGAATAAATGAGATTGGAGAGAGGAAAGAATTATAAGGTAATAGTGGGAATAAAATTAAATGATAAATAAATGATAAATGGGAGATTTGGTGAAGAATTATATCATGAAAGGGAGTCCAAATCGTGATTGATTTTGGAGTTATAAAAATAAATAAATAAGTAATTAATAATAATAATAAAATATTGTTAATATTAATTTTGATGATAAAACACTATTTTCACTATAACTTCTTCATGTGACCTCAGTTTTATGAACCGTCAGTGGTAGAATAACCCTGAAATTATAACGGTCATTTTAATACCAATGATGAATACCTTTTTATTACTCATGTCTCAGGTCAATAAAACACCTATTATTAATTGAAGTTATTATTATCATTAAACGCATGGAAACCACGTGACATGTCATGTGTTGACTAGTCAAACAACGTAACAGTTGTACAGTCATGTCGTGTATTCATTAATACACGTTGCATACCATTTTACCTTTTTGTTACCTATATAAGAGAGGGTCACGTGTTATTTACGGACCCCTCTTCTTCTCCGCACGGCGACGCTCCCGGATGACCCAGAGGCCTTCCTCCTATCTTCTTTATCCGGACTCCGATCGTCGATCTGTTGGTGGTTGTGGGATCGTGTCGATGAGGTGAACATCATGAACCTCATTCCTTTCCCTCTTCTTAAACTTCCTCTTCACAGCTTCCTAATGAGGAGATTTCTGATATTTGACGGGAATGACTCTTCGACGAATGTCATCTTAATGGTACGTTCTACCCCATTCTTATTCCGTCCTCAATCTCCTCTTTATGTTCCTCCTTTACATGCTATGACAAGTGGAACCTTAAACCTTAATGGATTCTCTATTGGTTGTTAGTGTGGTTGTGTCGTAGTGTCCACGGGAGGAATTATTCATCGGAAGGAGTGATTGAAATCCTCGTGGCGGTTATTCTCACAGAAGGACATCAAAACCTATTCAAGTAGGGATCTTACCTTCGTCTCTATCTCTTTTTTGCATCATGTGGGGTGGGTATCCTCTTGTTTTCATGATATACGGTTGAACCAGTAAATAAAGATAATAGCTGGTTAAAGAATGGGTTTGGGGAAAATTTTGTTGATATTGTTATTTTATTTCCATCAATTCTTATCCTTTGATTATGTTGTGAATTGAATAGGCTAATGCCTACTGAAAATCACGGTCGTTGGGGGCCTTTGCTTGTGTAATTAAATGTTACCCTATTTTTCTGGATTGTTTTGTGGATGGAATTTCATAGAATGTAAAATTTGGTTAATCATGTAAAGTTGGCTGATTAAATGAATACCTGGAACCCTTGTATGATCACCCCAGTTAAACTAAATGAAAGAATGAATTTTTGTGGGTGCTTCTTGGGGTTTAATTATGTGAAGGGGTGTTTCGTGTGTTGTTGTGGAACGGGTGAGCAGTGGGGATACGGTTAGCTTGGTTGTGGGTTGGCGTGTATGATATGGTTGTGATGGGCAGCAGAGCTGCGGTAAATGGTATCAAAGGGATGATGATGTGGTATGAGTATTATTTCCGATGTGTTTCTGGTTATGGTGGTTGGTAGCAGGGTTACAGGGATGGGTTGTGCATATGAATAAAAGTGGAAGAGTTAACTAATGAATTGTGGGGCATGGTAGTTGATTAAATACGGAAAATAAATGGAATTGATTGGCTGATAAAAGAAAATGGTATTGTATTACTTGTGTTTTCCCTAACTTTATTTATGGTTGGCAGGGATATGTTTTACGAATGATTGATCTGGTTTGCTTGTTGTTAGTTGCTCGGTATTTAAGAAACTGATAAAATAAAACTGTTGAAACATGAAAAGCTTAATGGGGTTCGGGGCTATTTATTGTTTGCATGCTTTTGAGGTAGCAGTGTCGAGGCATGTGCTCAGATATTTTGTGTAGAAGCCTTAGGATGGGCTGAGTGGTTGATATAATTATATAAATCTATACGTTTTATATTTCTTTATACATCCCGACCATGTTTATACATATTTTCCAAACATCCATGGGATGGGGGTGAGATTCTCAAACATCTAAAGGATGGTTGGTTACTATTCTTCCCTGTGCTCCCTCTTCCAGGTTCTATAGCCCAAGATCCTTCAGGCAGGTTGCGACAGATGTTTCCCAAGAGTCTTAGGGATGAAGATGTGATATGTTCCCAGGTGTCTTCGGGATGAGATGTGATGTGGTTCCCAGGTGTCATCGAGATGAGATGTGGTTATGTCCAAGGATTGAGTGCTGGTGGGATATTATGAGCTTCGTATGGCCAGGTTGCAGCACTAGCTCGAGCTTTGTATGGCCAGGTTGTGGTACTAGCTCAGGAAGAGGGGGAAGAATCAGAGCGTTAGGTGTGAGGGCTTGAGCAGTATTCAGTGGGAAGGTGGTGTGGGGTACCCATACTTTGATAATATTACTATATTACTCTATTGACTTGCGATATTTGGTGAGTGTGGCTTGTAAGGTTGGGTGGATAGATTTCATACTAGGGTTTGGTTCCTTCTGTTTTCTCACAAGGCATTAGGATGTCTCCCCACCTATGCACGAGAGCTTTAGGTTTTCTTACTGATTATAGTTGTATGCTCACCCTTCATTTACTTTCAGGTTTTCAGGAGGACTTCAGGGACCATGCAGGACCTTGCTAGTTGGGCGTTGGAGTTTTGCTAGTTGCAGTTTTTTCTTTCTTTTTTTTGGTATCATACTTTGGAGCCTTTCTTATACTTGTACTTTTGTTTCAGTATCATATAAAACATGCATATGAGTTTGGTTTTGGGTTTATTTTCATTTAATTTTTCTTTTTTCTTTTGGTGTTTGATTCATCCTATTTCCCGATCTTAAATAATAAAAAGGGAAATGCCTCCCATATTTGGGAAAACTCATACCCTTGGTGCTAGTCGCCACTCTGGGGCCTACTAGAGGTGGGATTCAGGGGTCATTATCTCCCTTTCACCATTGCCATCTCAGAAGGGGCATCTTTGGTGGGAGGGGGTCGTGACATATTCAGCCTTATCTATTGACAGTGCTAGTAAAAAAATTAATAGAGCTCCATGTAATTAAAATTTTTCCTAAAAATTTACCTATACCTATAGTGATTTTTTGATCAAGTCTACAACCTCCAAAGTCAAAATAAAAGTAAGATAGTAAATAAAAATAATTCTAATTAGAATGTGATGGTCCAATACAAATAGTACCCTTGATATATCTAATTACTCTTTTAACTATTTTAAGGTGACTTTATTTTGGGTTTGACTGAAACCTAGCACATAAGAAAACTGAGAACATGATGTCTAGTCTAGAAGCAGTGAGATACAGTGGACTACCTATCATGCCTCTATACAATTTAATATCAACTGAGTTACCAGATTCATCTAAGTCCAGTTTTGAATTACTACTCATAGGTGTTTTTATACTTTTTTTAGAATCAAGTCCAAACCTTTTTATAAGTTATTTAGCATACTCAGCTTGATTTAAGAAAATACCATCTTTCCTTTGATTAATTTTTAAACCAAGGAAAGATTTTAGTTATCCCATTAAGATCATGTCAATTTTACTTGTCATAAGTTTAGAAAAATCATTACATAGAGAATCATTTTTTGATCTAAATATTATATCATCAACCTGTATCTTTATAACCATTATGTCATTTGAAACTCTTTTTATAAACAAGGTTGGATCAACTTTACCTTTAACAAAATCATTTTTTAATAAAAACAATGTTAGTCTTTCATACCAAGATCTTGGAGCTTTCTTAAGACCATATAAGGCTTTATTAATTTTAAAAACATGATTTGGAAACTTATCATTTTAAAATCTAGGGGGTTGTCTAACATAGAATTCCTATGAAATAATTCCATTTAAAATGCACTTTTTACATCTATTTGAAATAATTTTATATTTTTTAAAACTATAAAAGGATAACATAATTATAATGGTTTATATCCTTGAAAAAGGATCAAAAGAATCTTCAAATTCAATTCACTCTTCCTCAGAATAACCTTGAACTACTAGTCTTGCTTTATTTTTAACTATTTTCCAACTTTATCAAGTTTATTAAGAAAAACCCATTTAGTTCTTATAAAAGGTCTATCTTTTGGGACATAAACTAAATCCCACACCTTATTCCTTTCAAAATGATTTAATTCATCATGAATAGTATTAATCCAATTTGAATCAATTAAATAATTTTCAACAATGACAAGAACAAAGATAGAAACAAAATCAGAATTGGTACAGAAAATTAAAATAGATTTTCTGGTTTGAATTCTAGATTCTACATTAACAATTATTGTTTCAATAGGGTTATCTTTAAGAGTTTTTAATTACTTTAGATCGGTTTAAGAATAGATATTATCCCCCTCAAGTGATGCATTATCATTATCTTTTTCATTATCTTCACCAAAAAATAAATTATCTAAAATCATAATTTTCTTTGAAAATTTCAGAATCCTACTTATTATAAATTTTTTCATTAAACTTAACATGCACATATTCTTCAAAAACTAAAGTTTTCTTATTGAAAAATATATAATATTTAATAAAATTTAAATATCCTAAAAATATCCCTTCATCTAATTTAGAGTAAAAAAATTCTAAATTATTTTTTATTTAAGATAAACACTTTACAACCAAAGACACTGAAATAACCAAATTTAGGTTTAAAACCTTTGAAAAATTCAAAAGGTATATTATTTAGGAAAGGTCTAATTGAAAATATTTTTAAAAAATAGAAATTTTTATTTACAGCCTCTTCACAAAAATATTTAAGAACACTAAATTCTATTATCATAGACCTATCCATTTCTTGAATCGATTTGTTCTTTATTTCTACCACACCATTCTATTGTGGTGTCCTAGGGGCTAAGAAATAATGTTTATAACCATTTGATTTATAAAATTTATCAAATTTTAAATTAAATAATTCACCACTTCTATCACTTTTGATGGAGATGATTGAAGCATTTTTGAAATTTTGGATAAGCTTACAGAAAGCACAAAATTTGGATAATGTTTCATTTTTATGGGATAAGAAATAAATCCACAAGAATATATTGTAATCATCTACAATTAAAAATAAATAAATTTTACCACCAATACTAGAAGGTTTTATAGGTCCAAATAAGTCAAGATATAATAATTCTAAATGTCTATCAGTACTAACATCATTTATAGATCTAAATATTTCTTTGTGTTGCTTCTCATTCATACAGGAATCACACATCAAATGCTTACTTGTATGTAACTTGGGAAGTTCCAAAACCTATTCATGATTTGAAGTTTTTGCAACAGTCTAAAGATTTCATGCCCAAGACTCTTATGCCACAGAATTTCATCTACTTCTATAACATTCAGACACTTAACCTTTTATTTAGTTAGATCAAAAAATTCAATTGTATATACATTTTTTTCTATTTGTAAAAAATGAAACTGATTTATTTTTAAGAATAATAAATTTATCATTTTCAAATATAAAATTTAATCAATCATCACATAACTATGATATGATTATAATATTGTGTTTTAAACAATGTACGTATAATATTTTTGAAATAATAACTTTTTAGAAAAACCAACTTCACCTATGCATTTAATATGGCCTTTAGATTTGTCTCCAAATGTGAAAAAGGCCACCATCTCATGAGTTAAATGATAGAAACTTTAAAATATCACATGTCATGTTCCTAAATCAGTCATTATCTAAGTAACATGAGTTATTGATACTTCTAAGGAAGATTTCCTAAAATTAAATAATCAAACAGATTGTTTTGGTACCCATTCCAACTTGGGTCTAATTATATTAGTATTAGAAAACTTAGGCACCCAAATTTATTTAAATAATTTATTAGTGCACTGATTAGAAACTAAATCATTGTAAATGAAAGTTCGAGTATGACAAAAATATTTTTTAAATCTTAGTGAGCACTTATTTTCATAATTCCCTTTCATTCTATATTTAAAATAGGTTACACGTCAAATGCTTCCTTTTGAGCTGTTAACAAAGTTAGATTTATTTAAACTTGGCTTTACACTATTATATCCAAAACTATTCTTATTGGTTTTTAGTTTCATTAAATAAATCACCTTATCATATATTTTTTTCTTTTACAAAAGTAGATGAATCCATTTTAAGATTAACAAATTCAGTTTTCAAATCCATGTTCTCCATTTTTATAGTTTCTAAATCTATAAATACCATTTCATTGGATCCAGAATCTATGTTTATTAATTTTTTGTTTTATTAATTTAATTTCTTACATTAATTTTATACTTTAGTTAGATCATCTACAACTATATTAAATATTTTATCTGAATCTTTATCATTAATTAGTAGAAATTTTTGTAATCCTTTCATTTTTCTCTTTTAGTTTTATCATATCAAAATTATAATTCTCTTTAGATTTATCATTCTAGGAAATAAAAATTTTCAAGTTATTGAATTCCCTTTTCATTTTATCATTTTCTTTAATCAATTTATTATTATTAATTTTTAATTTGATTTAATTTTTAATTATTTTAACTTTATCATTATTTAATTATTAATTTTCATTAAGTAGTTGCCTAACTTTGAAATTTACAGAATCAAAAATAATTTCAGTTTCATTTCCAGATAAATCATTATGATCAACACTTTTAGGAGTTATCAACTGAGTAAAGAGATAATCATTTACCTCACATTGAATACCCATCAGTATAAGATTCATTATCTCTTATTCACTTCCATAATCACAACAAGAGTCAGAATTGTATGCATAGTCCCAACCTCCAACAAAGATTGTTTTTCCCTTATTATTTTATCTTTTTCTTTATTTGGATATTTGAATTTTGGTAATTCATTACTTATGTGACATTTCTTCATGCACTCATAACAAGTTAATTCTAAAACATAATTATTGTTAGTAGTATTACCTTTCTTATAGTCCTTTCTCAACTTCCTCTTGAACTACCTCTTTCCACCATTGGTTTTCATGAACTTGAAAAACTTAATACTAAAGTGATATATCTTCTTTTCACTTTTATAAAACTTATATTTAGAGTCATTATAGGTATCGTTAACATTGTATTTAAATGTAATACCTTCTCTTTTAGTAGACTCCTCATTACTGATATTTTTTTCTCTAACTCATACTAAATCATAGAGCCTGTTAGTTCATCTAAAGTATACTCCTTAAAATTATTACTCTCATCGATAACCACCTTATTTGCATGCGATATTTTTGGAAGATCTATCAGTACTCTTTCCACTTGATTTGTGTTCTCCAAGACTTTTCTAAGAGCACTCATACCATTTGTTATACTTGTGAACCGATGGAACATCTAGTTTATAAATTCTTTATCTCCCATATTGAAGTCTTGGTATTCTTCTTGGAGTATTCCTAGATTGGTTCTCTTAAGATTGTTAATCCCATAATGATACACTTGAAGTATCCTCCATATGTCATGGGTTGTATTATAAGCTGAAACATGGCTATAGACACTTCTACTTACAGTACAGTACAAAATATTTTTAACTTTATAATTCAAAACATATTTTAGCATTCCATCACCTACCAGATTTTTCAGATCAACCTTGGGTAGCTCAAATGTCTTATCCATGATGGTCTAGTGATCCACACTCACTTGTTTCAAGTAGACTTCAATTTTTTCTTGCTAGTATAAACAGTCACTCCCATAAAATAATGGGGGTTACTTTAGAATCCAGTCATCACTGGAATTGACACCTTCCATCTTTGAAATAAAATGTTTCTTTTTTCCTTAAACTGTTAAGTCTAGTATTTCGGGTTATCACAGAGTTAAAAAATAAGCAACATAAAGACTGATTGATTAGATACAAGGTTTTAATATCAATTTTTTAATATCAAAACCATAGATCTATTGACCTAGATCTAATACTAATTATTGGATCGTTATTAATGGAAAATATGACTAGATGGGGTGAATAGTTATTTTAAAATTTTAATGAAAAAAAAAATTATAGTTTATGAAATATTAATCTATAGTGAGTTTAGTAGTATTGATTTGAGTTGGAGAAAAAATAAATTGAATGAACATAAGGATTTATAGTGGTTTAGGTCATAAATATCCTATCCCACTCCTCAATCTCATCTACTCTTTTAGGAGATAGGTTCCCACTAAGAACCTTACTTTTAAAGGTGTGAGAACCTTGTTATAGACCCTGCCTTTTACAGAAACTGGGAGGCACAACCTAGTATAATATAGGATACCAAATTAGTCTTTCTACCTATATTTTGATCATTAGTCAAATCCTTGACTTCCTTTTATGTGGTGTAATAACTAGAGAAAGCAATACTTTCTTTTAATGGAGAAAATAATAAACCAAACACATAGAATTACAAATAGAAAGATAAATATCACACAAATAAAACATATATAAGAAAATTAGAAGATGATTAGAAATGTATAATATGTTAAATATTGATGATCATTGATCACTTTAAAGGAACAAATGTCAATGTTGAAGTCCTTCTATGATCACAATAAGAGTATAGAAGTCACAGAAGTTTTTGAACAGTTTGATAGCAGTAAGAATGTGTTGAAGTTTGTATCACAATTGATTTTTCAAATGATCTTCACTAGTATTGTTTTTATTCCTTTAAGATATCTCCAGTATAATTAAAAAAATATCCTCTAGGAGCATGTCCATGTCCAATATCTACACAACACTTGTTATAGAATAACAATGAAATAAAATAAATGTTACCTTTGTTTATTAAAGTCGCGCTGAAAAACATGGAACATATGAGATTTATAATTATTTATTAAATATTAATATAAAAAATTAATATGTTAATTATATCAATTGTAAAAAAATCACAATTATAAAACAATTGAAATAAAAATATAATTATCTATATTATACAGATAAAAAAAAGTTGTAAAAATGAGCATTTCATAACTTTTAAACAACAATAAAATTTGTACATAAAATAATGCTACAAATATTGTTTACACATTGTTACAATTATATTTCAACATAAAAAAATAAAAAAATTAACAAAATAATTTATTTTAATAATATAAAATAAAAAATAAATAAAATTTTAGAAATATAATCTAACTAACAGTGGATTATTTTTTCTACCACTAAAAATTGTGAGTGGTGGCTTGTGACCTACCACTAAAAATAGAGAGTGGTGGCTTATGAACTACCATTAAAATAAGAGAGTGGTGACTCATTTTGATACCACTGAAAAATAGATCAGATTTTACTGTTGCACTTAAAAGAAAAAATAATGATATCTAACCAAAATAAAAGAAATTTCATGCCACTGAAAAATAGAAGGATTCAAGAGAAAAAATAAAAATATGATACTATTAGATGTCCAATGGTGACTCATGACTCACCATTGTAGATGTCCAATGGTGACTCATGACTTAACATTAGAAATGTCCAATGGTGACTCACTGAAAAACATTTCCAAACAATAGGATGATAAATAATAAATAATATATGAGTAAACTTATGATAAAAATAATAAAACAAAATAAAACAACAATAAACTTATTGCACTCGATTAAATAAGGAGAAGATCTCATGTTGAAGCTTAAAGAAGCTTCTTCCTAGACTTTATATAGTAGAAATAAATAATAGTGGGTAGATAAATACTCACCATTTGAAGACCAATAGTGACTTGACTCAGTGTTGATGTCCAACAGTGACTCAACTCTTCATTGATGTCCAATGTTGAATTGACTCATCGTTGATGACTAACGGTGACTTAACTCACCGTTGTTGCCCAATGGTTTCACCATCGAGCAACCATCAAAGGGGAAGTATTCGAACCAAATGAATAGTGATATAATAGAAAATCATAAATAATAAGAAGAAGAGATTATTGTTCAAACTTTAATGAAGAAATGAGAATAAGATACTAAAACTAAGAAAGAAAAAACCTATAAACTCTATATGATTCAAAAGCTTGGATTGAAGCAATGGAGTGTTTGAGACATACATAGGTGTATTTGGAAATGATCAGACAACCGAGGAAGTTGATAGGCATAATTTTAAAATAAGAAACATGTGATATCAAATTATAACATGGGATATCGAATGGTATTCTTTGATCAGATATGATTCCAGAGAGTGTATCAGAGTTTTTAAGTTTTGATAAATAGTGAAAGTCATATTAGCATCCCACATCGGTTTAGAGATGTGGTGACTGAATGGTATATCATACATCCTGTGCTAATCCTTAGTCTGATATGGCTACTGGGAATTAACACTGATTATACATTACATGCACATGGGCCCATGGCCCAATGGGCGACCTAGCCCAACCCATGCATCTACGGGCGCGCTCTGCGAGCCTTAAACATTGGGTCGCATGTGTTAAGTGTGCACTATGCACACCGGTTACTCTTTATCCTCCTTATGGGCGGCCTATGGAGGTCCTTCCCATGGGATTGACCATATGGATCCCCTAAGTGGTTGAGGGCTAGTCCGGTGGCTCACTAAGTATGGCCAAATTTTTTTACTAAAAAAATTAATCTTAAATAAATAAAAATATAATAACATGAAGTGTAAAATTAAAACATTTACATAAACATGATTAAAAAAAATTACATAACTATTAATAAATATAGAATCAAGAGTTATTAATTAATTAAAACACTTGATAATTTAATAAACTTGATAATTTAATAAAATTTTAATAGAGATTAATTTATGAAAACAAATAATAGTGAAAAATTATTAAATCAATTTTAAATATTAAAAAAATTTAATATTAATACATCAGCATCAATCCTTGGATGAAGTGGTATTAGACCTCCAAGAGAACACATATTAGTGGAGAATCAATAACATTCATGTATTTTATATCTATCTATTTTTTTTAACAATGTGGTGTCAACTAACTATTTTTAGGTTACCAAGAAACTAGTGGGGGATCAATAGCATTCACAACAAGTGATCTCCCCATTTTGAAGAGTAATTCAACATTTGGGATAAACTCATCAATTATTATCATTAATGTTTATCGGTCTAAAGTTGGAGATATTCAAGGAGATTTTGTGATGAGAAATCTAGACTGTTTATATTTATCCATCAAAGGATTACTATGAAGAATTAAATATAATGCATACCAAGTGGTACCATGAGGTTATCTTTAACCAGTGGTTTTAGTTGTCTTAAGATGTGGTATGTATCACACACTTTTTTCTTTGTTGATTATTTACTAATATTTTGATGAAAGTATGATTGAGATCATGTGGTGGGATGAAAAAGGAAATAATATTACAAGATGCCATCAGAAAGTGAGTGAGTGACATGGGTTTTTTTTACTTAAACCATTATTTCCTATATTTATTTTTGACTCAGTGGGATTATTAGATTTACTTATAATAAAAATACTAAGTGGTAATTTCCATTTTTGAAAAATATGAGAGTAAGATTGAAACTAATAAAGAGTATTTTGTTCCCCCACATGTTTATGAAGGTATTTGAATATTGGATGAATGTAGAATATTGATTAAGGGGTAATAAATCTAGATGAATTAATCCCCTGTGTACCTCTATGAGAAAGGAGAAGTTTAAATAAAAGAAAAATATGATGAGTCCCTTAGGGGGAGATGGTGTGAGGGTAAAATCTAGATTCACATTTCCCTTTTCATTTTTATGTCAAAGGGGGAGGAAAACAAGATTTCATAAATTATAAAATACATATCCATGAAATGGTTAGCATATCTAATAGTGGATAAATTTATGATAGTAATGAAAAAAAATAAAAAGGGGAAGAATGCTAGACTAAAACCTATTTTTGGTGTTGTATTTTTTTCAACAACTATATTATGCCATATGGGTAGAGAATAATAGGTGTTGAAGATGTGGATAGAGGATGTGCAATCCATGGTGATGTGATGATAAGAGGGAACATATAATACTATAAGAAGCCTATTGTATCATTACATATGTGTAATACATGGTGATCTTATGATGATAGTTTCACATTGAATATCTCAAGAAGGTAGTGGAATTGCTTTCAAGATGAGGAGATGTTGAATAAATTGCAACATTTTATTTATAAGAAGAAAAATAAAATATAATTATATTTGGGAGACAAACTAAATTCCAAAATTTTATCTAATGATGAATATGAATGAAATAGAATGATTCTAGTTAGGTATCATTCTCACCTTAAGGAATTATTATTTATTAAAGTTGATATGACAAATGAGGTAAAATTATGAAGCAGATGTGTTGAAGGAAATTGGAATGCATTCTTGTGTGAGTTCAGAATAGGAATTGAAGTAGGCATATTTTAATAGTGTTTACAAAAAAAAGTTTAAAATCTGGATTGAGAGAGATTTTTTCATAAACCTTTAAGGTTAACATGATCGTATAAGCATAAAAGGACTACATGACCATGTAAGTCATATTGAGTCACACGACCAAATATGTTTGATCGGGTGGCATGGTCACTTGAATCGTGTAAGAGGAGTTAAACTTTAAATTATGGAGGTTTTGTGTGATTTAACACCTTAATATTTTATGAAATATTTTTTTATCAAATAAATTTAAATTTTTCTATAACTTATGTTACACTTAACACCGGGTTTTAACAAACCACAATATACTATTTGTATTATTACTTAAACTTGATCATTATAAGCTAGTAATTAAACTTGGAGGTTTGAATAGGAATAAAAAAGTTTTAAATATTAATTATAGTGTTTTTATATAAATAAATCACATTGATTAAAAAATACTTATTTTCTAGTAAAGTATTCATATGCTTTGAAAAATACATTTTTTCTCAAAAAATTGATTTATATTGCTTTTTGTGAACAAATAATAAAATTAATTTTTCATAATTTTGGAAAAATTATTTTAAAAAACTAATTTTTTTTTGGAATAAAAATTTAGAAATTATATTAGGGTGAATTTTTTGTATTTTTATGAAAAGATTAATTTTTTGATGAATAATGAAAAATAATGGTTTTTATTGAAAAAATCATTTTTGTTTAAATAATTTAAAATATTAAATTAATGGTTTAAAAAGTAAAATAATCTCAATAATATTATAATTAATCCAATATATTCCATTTTAATTAATTTCAAATTGAATTATGATATATAAACTTTTTAAACTTTTGAAAATTTTCTCTTTGGAAACCCGTTTTTTCATCACATCTTTGGGATTCATATTAAATCAAATTATACCACTTTTATGATTTTAATTTGATAAAAAAATATTTATTATTTTTAATCAGGATAATTTATATTATATAATAAGGTAAAATTAATTTCTATTCATAAATATTAATAAAGATAATAAGAAATTAATTATTGTGATTAAGGTTAAAATAGAGTTTTATACATTACATGTGCTTTTGTTTAAAGCATGTTTTTTAGATGTTTTTATCAAACATATAATCCCTAAACTATATTATTTATCAATATACTGCCACTTGGGGTGAGTAACTTTTCATTATTGAATAGTATTAGGTATTTAAAAAAAATGTCACTCCTCCCCCATTATAAAAGGTCACCTCCTCCCCTCACTTATTCACACCTCTTAAGCCCTTTGGCACAACAAAAAAATTTGAAAATCCCTCTACAACATACCTATTCATGTTATAGATCTTATTTTTATCCCAAAATACCAACCCTAGGGTCCTTAACAATAGATTCAATGGAGGTTGTCTTAAGCGAAGGTAATTGTCTTCACTAAGCACTTTCTTTTTACTCCTCCTCTTACCACCTTCATTCATGTATTAATAATTTCAATATAATAACACTAGTATCTAAAAATAATAATATTTTATTATATTTATGGAATAACTTATATCTATCTCCTCTTCCATCAAATGGGTAATGAAACTGTCGATCGTGTGTACGGAGGACTACCGCCACGCGAATCGATGTAGTTCATTTTCCATCACCACCTCTCATGGATGGATATAATGATAGATTAAATATTTATATATTATATGTATGATATTATTATAATTATATAATTATAATATTACATAAAACTTATTACCTTCCAATACTTTGGAAAATAATAAAATCGCTCGTGTGTACGGAGGACTACCACCTCGTAAACTAATATGATGTGTGTTTCCCATTTCCATTTTACTTGGATGGTAATAATGATAGATTAAATGGATATATATGATATTTTTAACATAATTATACCTCTATAGTTATGACATCACATATACCTTCTTAATTTTTATTCTTTAGTGGATACAATAATGTCGCTCGTGTGTACGGCGGACTACCATCTCATGAAGCGGTGTGATTCATTTTCTAATTCTACTTTAAATAAAAGGTAATGAGGATAAATTTAATGAATATATGTGATAAATATGATATAATAATTAATATATAAATTTAATATATAATTTAACTTCATTTTCTTATATTCTTTGAGAAAATGGAAACAAAATTTATGCGTACGTACGACCTACTGTCTCCATGAATGGTGTATTTCATTTTCTATCTCCAACTTTTATGGATTACTATAAGTACATATATATACTGAATATATATAATATTTATATAATATTTAAAATTATATATATGATATAACTATGATAAAATTAAAAGGATCAAAAATACTAAACCAAAACATACATGAAGAACAAAGCAGTTATTACCCGAAATGTGATTTTAATAAGAAATTAGTAATAAATGGGTAATAAATGGTCATAATTAAATAATATATTGTATGATACATATGATTATTTTTCTTTAATATATTTATAATAAAACTATATTTATTTTACAGGTATTTTGAACATGTATAAATGAATTATATAATTAAGGTAAGGGATTTATAGTCTCTCTTTTATTTCTGGGAGACATATGTCATATTTACCACTCGATTCTTTTGTGTGGTGTATATACTGGCCCTTTGAAAATTTATATCATAAATATAATTATTTTCATGATATTTAAAGTTTTATTTGATGTTATTATTTAATTTTTCTTATGGTTCAAAATATTATCAAAGTGGTAAGGTATTTTTTTCTCAATTTGTATTCTTTGGGAGATACATTATGTTATACATCTATCTTCTTTTATGAGTTGTATATATAGACCCTTTTAAATGTAATATCATGAATTTATTTATAATGATGATATTATAATTTTCATTTAATTTTATTATTTCATGTGTCTTATGATTAAAATTTACCAAAGTGGTAAGGGTTTTATATTGCAATCTCATCATTTATAGAGATTATTTATTATTGAGATTCCAATGATGAAATCTTATGATATATCTCTCAATAAACTCATGTATTTTATTCACCTCTGGTTATTTATATATAATACATGTTTTACCTTTATTTTCCTATCTTTTTTTACTCAATATTTCAAAATAATGTTTTTAAAGAAACTAACTTTATTTCTCTCTTCGGTGAAAAAATATTTTTCTTTCATATCCATGTTTTCTAAAAATGTTTTCAAGAATGTTTCAATATTACTATAAGTTTTTTTAAAGTTATTTTTACCATTTTTTTAATTTTTAAAAAATTGTTTTAAAGGAATATTCTTTTATTTTTCAAAACAAGGACAATTTGGTTTTTACCAAAAATGTGAAAGGGGTCTTTATTTTAACATGTACACCATGAACAGAATTTACCACTATCATGACCACTTAATGTTTTAGACATTAATTTATAAGTTTCAAAGGTTAGTTTCAAATTAAATTATTTTCACAATAAATGGTAGTTTTTTAGTTTTAAAAATTGATTTTCAAAGTAGAAAGGTTATTTTCCTCAAGAAATATTTTAAATGATTTTTAAAGCTTCATTTATAAGTTTCAAATGTTATTTTCAAATAAAAGGATTTTCAAAAGACTTGGTGAATTTTTAGTTTTGAAAAGTGATCTAAAATTTGTAAAGGTTATTTTCCTCAAGAAATATTTCAAATTATTTTTAAGTCTTCCTTTATAATATTTCGAGGTTATTTTCAAAGAAAATGATTTTGAAAATGTTTTATGTTTTCAAAAGTGTTTTTCAAATTAAAAAAGTTATTTTCTTCAATAAATGTTCTAAGTGATCTTTCAAAATAATTTTTCATCTAAGATGACATCCTTTGATGTTATTTATGATTTACTAGGGATATTATCCAAGGATACCATTCTTATTCTTTCTCTGAATGTTTTATGTTTATGATGACAAGATATTTATAAAACTAGTTTCTCTTCCACAGATTATACCATGATAAAAGGCTTAAAAAATCACTTATTTTTCCATGTTTTATTCTATAATAAAATGATGAAATGATTATGAAACTTTTTTCTTTTCCATAGGTTATGTTATGTTTAAATTTTTTATGAAATCCATTTCTTTTAATGGGTTCCAATATGATGAATGTTTTATGATTCGGTGGTACACATTTTTATAATTTTCATTATGTAATGGGTGGGACTTATATCTCCCTAAAATTAATTTGGTAAATATTGATATCTGATAAGATAAATAGGTCTAGAATAGCAAGTGAACCCAGTATGGTAAGGGGATTTTTCCACTATAATAGTCATGGGGTTGAACCATGACTACTATGATGGTTTTGGGAGTGAACCCAATCCATTATGATGGTTTTGGGAGTGAACCTTGAATACTATTATGGTTTGGATATTGAACCCAATTCACTATGATAGTCTTGTCAATGAGTCTTGACTACTAAGGAAATGATTTTCTATACTTATGTTTATGTCATAATTCTATTTCTTATATGATAACATAGATCATGTTATTTGATTTTTTTATGATTCATGTCTTATAAACTGCCAATATTTATACCATGAATCAAAATTTTTATATTTTATATGTAGGATATGGTTTTCATATGTTATTATCATGTTCTCATACCCTTATGCTCACGTTATGTTTATGAGTTTCCCTTGTTTACCCTTACTAAGAATCTGAGCTCACCCTTTCTTATGCTTACTTTCCCCAGGTTATGAAGAAAGGTATTATGTATGATATGTATAAAAAAGGTGCTAGTTATGAATAATATATTGGTAAATAATGTAGCTCACTTATGAACTAGTTGTTTATGTTTCTAAATTTCTAAATACACTAAATTGTTACAATCCTCAGGTGTGTATTTATGTAATGTAATTAATATCCATATAAAAGATATAATATATATGTATGAAAGAATGGGTCACTAAATTTGGTATCAGATGAAATTTTTAGTTAACCTTATTAAATTAGGATGAGAAAACCTTAGTTATATCCCTAGGAATAAGTATAAGGATAAGTCTAAGGATAATTCTATATATAGGAAAATATTCTAAAATATTAGTGAATGATAGAGTGATAAGTTTCCTAGAAATAAATCACTTTATAGCTACTATATGGGGATATGGATCTAGAAAATATGTACCTAGGGGTAATAACTTTCAAAAACACACGTTGGGATTGACTCGAGTGTCACCTGGTACCTAAAAATGGGCCTTACTACACACCTAGCTTGACACTCTCAAGGGATATGTTTTGGAAATTAAAAAAAATTACAAACCATCATGGAGGATTTAAATAATGACCATTAATGACCTAGTTTAAGCCTAAGGTTTCATACATTTAAAAGAAGATGTCATGATTTAGACGTCCTATAAATGATTTTTCATGATTCTATGGTTTTGCACTATGATAATTGTTGCTCACGCTATAATTTTCGGTTTGATTCAATAGAGGGAACTAGAATAAAATGGGTTAACATTGAATATTATAGAAAATATGTTGATGAGCAGACAGATGGGATGATTAATAGAGTAAAGGATATTTTTATTATTCCTAATTAATTATCATGATATATAATTAACAACTTTAACCTTAACCAACTATCATACTCCTAGAATAAGATAATTATGGAGTTCACTGATAATTTATATGGTAGGGACAATATAGGAAAGAAGATTTAGTTTCCTATATATCAAAACTATGGGAAGAAGCACACAATTGAATGTATTAGAGGAACATGAAGATGTTTTAAGTGCGTAAAAGGACACAAATAAAGTAATTTCTAAGGAAAAATAAAAGGTTAAGTTAACTCAATGAATGAGAATAATGGTTTCCCTAAGGTATCATCAATGGTTGAATATTTAAAATGTGGAAAATATGGGAATTATTAAAATTGACGTACTAGGGAAAAATATGATGAATAAAATCATCAAGGTTATAGAAGTAATGGTTAGACTACTAATAATAAAGAGACTAATAATTACATATAAAATTTATGGTCTATTCTAACAGTGTTATTTATATTAAATATAGGAATCATGATTAAATTGAGGTTTATGAATATTAATACTTGATTCATATTTCATATTGTAGGAAAGAAGTGTTAGTGAATAAGATGATAAAGCCTAGTTAATGGTTTAGGAATTAATTGGGATGATTGAAGTGTTTATGTATTGGAATTCAATAATTGTGCTATATGAATCTTGAAATATATAAGTATTATTCATTATAAGTTTTTCATTAAGTATTTTCAAGAATATCTTTAATAGTAATTATGAACTAGAAAAGTGCTTTAATGGAAAGGTGATATTTTACAGAAAAAACATGATTAAAGGAAGATAGGCCTTAATATTTTCCTGATGTTGAGATAATTATTTTGGGATAAAAAAAGATGATAGATATGAATAAAGTAAGTTAGATATTATTTATGACCTTAGAATTTATTAATGATTTGTTAACAAAAAAATTATGTTATTATTTATTTAGTTTACATAATTAGTGGATTTATGGAATATATTTAATTATATGTGGTTTTATTCAAGGAATGAGGAAGCATGTATGTTTTCATCAAGGTTTTATGGTAATTCTGGTTATTACCATGTTTTAGGAAAATATATGACCAAGGTATTCACATATTTTTTATGTGGAAATTAAGTGATACTTTATGATATTTATGGGATTAATTTTAAGCATATTTTTATAATTTTAATATCATTATTTATAATTTTTTTAATTTTTGAAGGGTCATAAGGTTAACCATTTATGGAATTGTTTAAGTTGAACTTTGGATTAGGTTTTAGGGATTAATGTATTATTTCACAATATGAAGATTTATGCATATTAAACAACCTATTCTAACCATTTTGTTTTTGATAATAACTAGAGATAAAAGGAATGACTTATCATTCTTTTATAGATCTTATTATCCATTAATTCTTCAAGAATGAAAAAATTATCTCTTAGAGTAAGATAAAAGTGGAAAATTAATATAAGCACAACCAAAGGATGATATTGTGATTATAAAATAGAATGAAATCAATTAATTATATCTTCTCATGAAAATTACTTAACTATAGGAAAAATGATCTTGAAAAAAATATTACCCCGGTACCTTCATTACTGATGAACCAATGGACTTTTCCCTCATCATAGATTTATGGATTTGTGGTCATTAAATTTTTTAGATCATTCACTTTCTTATGATCAATGATCTCTATCAATCTCTATAATTATTTACATTTTTCTTCTATGTACATATCTTCACTTACCATAAATTTTATCTTATTTGGAAACCTAGTTATGTGCTATTCAAGATGGCCTTTGTAATTTCTTTTCCCTCTTATCAAGAGGAATTTTTAATGTCTCTTTTTACGATGTGGGTTTTCTGTGAAGGAATTTTCAAATTCCAAACCCACCGAGAACAAATTCAAATTGTGAGAATGAAATTTTTTTAATGGGGGTAGAATTTAATGCCCTGATATTTTCTAAAATATTTTTGTTCAAATAAATTTAAATTCTATGATAGCTTACATTATATACAACAGCGAGTTTCAACGAACTACAATATACTATTTATATTATTACTTAAACCTGACTGTTATAACCTAGTCATTAAACTTGAATATGTGAATAAGAATAAAAATATTTTAAATATTAATTATAATTTTTTTTCATAAATAAATAATATTGATAAAAAAATACTTATTTTTTTAGTAAATTCTTTATATGCTTTGAAAATACCTTTTTTCTCAAAAAAATGATTTCTATTGCTTTTTGTGAAAAAATAATAAAATTAATTTTTGAAACTTATAGAAAATTTATTTGAAAAAATTAACTTCATTTTTGAAATAAAATTTTCAAAATTATCTTATGGTGAATTTTTTGGATTTTTCTGAAAATATTAAGTTTTCAATGTATAGTGAAAAATACTGGTTTTTATTGAAAACTGCCTTTTATTTAAAGAATTTATAATGTTATATTTTATTTTAAAATGAATTGAAAAGTAAAATTATCTAAATTATATTATAATTAATCCAATATATGTCCTTGTAATCAATTTTATATAAAATTATGATATATAAATTTTTAAACTTTTTAAACTTTTCTATTTAGAAAACATGTTTTTCATCGTGTCTGCAGGATTAATCTTAAATTAAATTTTGACACTTCTATTATTTGAATTTTATAAAATGGATTATTTATTTGGAATAAGAATAATTTATATTATATAATAATCTCAAATTAAATTTTTTTCATAAATATTAATAAATATAATAAAAATTAATTATCACGATTAAGGTTAAAACGGGGTTTTGTACAATACATGCACTTGTGTTAAAATTAATTTTCAACACAAAAAGATTTTTATTTAATAAATTGGATTTAATATTTATAATTATTGGATCCAAATTATCTAATAAGGATCATTTTAATTTCATTCTTAAAGAATAAATTACCTAGGTAAATAAAAAGATAAAAGTTACCGTGGTGAAAACTTAAATGGTAAAATTAAGTAAACTTAAAGTCTAAGGAATAACATTTTTAAAAACTGTTTTTTTTTTGTGTTTTAGGTGTATATAAACCATATAATCCCTAAAATACATTATTTATCAATTTTTTAGGCACTTTTCGTTAGAGTAATTTCTTATTATTGAATAGTTTTTGGTATTTATAAAAATGTCACTCCTCCTCCATTATAAAAGGTCACATCCTCCCCTCACTTTTTTCAAACCTATTAAGAAATTTATCTCAGCCAAACCCTACCAAAATACATCACTAAAATCCTTATACATAATATAGAGCTGATTTTAATCCTAAAAGACTAACCCTAGGGTCCTTAATAAGATATCCCAAGGAGGTTATCCTAATAAAAGGCAATTATCTTCACTAAGATCTTTCTTTTTTACTCCTCTTACCGCCTCCATTAATGTATTAATAATTTTAATATAATAAAAAAGTATATAAAATATAATAATATGTTATTATGTTTATGCAATAACTTTTATCCATCTTCTCTTCCGTCAAATGGGGAATGAAATCGTTGATCGTGTGTATGGCGGACTATCGACTCACGAACCGATGTAGTTCGTTTTCCATCACCACTTCCCACAGCTAGATATAATAATGTATTAAATTTTTATATATGATATTTATTATATTTTTATACTTATTAAATTATAATATTACATATAACTTCTTACCTTCCAACACATTGGAAAATAATAACGTCTCTCATGTGTATGGAAGACTACCGCCTTGCAAACCGATGTTATGTGTTTTTCCCATTTCCATTTTACTTGGATGGTAAAAATGATAGATTAAATGAATATATATTATATTTTTAAAATAATTATACCTATTTAGTTATGATATCACATATACCTTCTTACTTTCCATTTCATGGGGGATACAATAACGTCACTTGTGGGTAATCGGACTACCGCCTCGTGAAACAATGTGATCCATTTTTCACTTACGATTTACAGAAAGGTAATGCGGATAAATTTAATGAATATGTGTGATATATATGAAATAATAATGGCTCTATAAAGGTTATATATTATTTATATTCATTTCATCGCATTCATTGATAAAATAGAAACAGTTGTCATGTGTATGTATGGCCTACTGTTTCCATGAATGATGTATTTCATTTTCTATTTCTAACTTCTATATATTACTATAAATATATATATACTGAATATATATGATATTTATATCATTTTTAACATTATATAGATGATTTTATCATGATAAAATTATAATTATTGAAAATACCAAACTAAATCATACATGAAAAAAGAAGAAATTATTACCCGAAATGTGATTTTAACAAGGAATTGTTAATAAACAGGAAATAAAAGGTCATAAGTAAATAATTTATGGTATTATAAATATTATTATGTTTCTATAATATATTTATAGTAAACCTATATTTATTATACATGAGGATTTAATTTTCACAAAGAAATTTGAGACTTAAAGTAATGGATTTCCAGTCTCTCTTTTATTTCTCGGATAGATATGCCATATTCACCACTAGATTCTTATGTATGGTGTATATACTACCCACTTGAAATGTTATATAATTAATATAATTATTTTAATGATATTTAAATTTTTATTTTATTTTATTCTTTAATTATGATAATGGTTCAAAATATTTCCAAAGCGGTAAGGGAATTTTGTCTGAGTTTGTTTTCATTAAGACATACGTTATGTTATGAACTTATATTCATTTATAAGGTGTATATACTGATCCTTTGACATGTAATATCATGAATTTATTTATTATCATTATATTATAAGTTTCATTTAATGTTAATTTTTCATGGGGCTTATGATTAAAAGATACCAAAGTGGTAAGGGTTTTATGTTACAATCTCATCATTTATCGATATTGTTTGTGATTATGATTCCAATAATAAAATATTATAATCTATCCATAAATAAACTCAAGTATTTTATTCTCCTATGTTTATTTCTATAGAATACATTTTTTCCCTTTATTTTCCTATATTTATGCACTAAATATTCCCAAATAATTTTTTAAAAGAAAATCGATTGTATTTCTCTCTTCGGTTAAAAACCCTTTTTATTCAATATCCATGTTTTCTAAAAATGTTTTCAAGAATGTTTTAATATTCCTATATGATTATTTAAATTCATTTTTACTATTTTTTAATTTTTAAAAAATGGTTCAAAAGGAATATTCCTCTCATTTTCAAAACAAGGCCCATTTTTCTTTTACCAAAAATGTGAAATGATTATCTGTTTTAACATGTAAAACATAAATAGAATTTCCCACTAAATGTTTTAAATATTCCTTTATAAGTTTCAAATTTTATTTTCAAATAAAATTATTTTCAAAATACTTGGTGAATTTTTAGTTTTAAAAAGTTATTTTCAAAGTGGAAATGTTATTTTCCTCAAGAAATTTTTTGAAATATTTTTAAATATTCCTTTATAAGATTCAAATTTTATTTTAAAAGAAAAGTATTTTCATAATACATGGTGAATTTTTAGTTTTAAAAAGTTATTCTCAAAATTGAAAGGTTATTTTCCTCAAGAAATGTTTTAAATTATTTTTAAACCTTCCTTTATAAGTTTACAAGTTTATTTTTAAATAAAATTATTTTGGAAATGTTTTATGTTTTAAAAAAATTCAAAGTGGAAAGGCTATTTTTCTCAAGAAATGATCCAAGTTGTAATGATCCAGACATTTTCCATGTAAATTTTTTTTAATTATATGGGAATATTATGAGTCCGTGAAAATTGACGACGTGTGATTCTGAGGCCCGAAGTTCCTGGAATGAATTTCTAAACTTTTTTTCAGGTACGTTCAGTAAATTCGTGAGTGGGTTTCTGTAACTTTTGAACCGGTGCTCAGAATTGAAATCTAAGGACATCGTTGAACTCGCAGTGCTGATAGTTTCTTAAGGATACCTTCACCTCGACCATACTAGGTCGAGGGTGGAAGTTAATTTTTCAGTTTTTTTTCATGGAAGAAGAAAAATAAAATAATTAACATTTTATTTATCTTTTTGAAACCTCTCTTCTTGAATTAAGAAATTAGGGACCACCAGATATGGAAAACATCTCATTTTGAATTCATGGTGGTGGGGACCACCCGAACCCCTATTAATGTGGGAAAACCCTTGAAAATATCCAAAGTTAATGTGCCAACATAACCTAATTAATTGTGCAAACATTAATTAATTTGATAAGATTATTTTATTAATTTGGCATTTCACCTCTTGGTGGGGGGGATTTGTTGGAAAAGGAGAGCTTGGGAGAGTTATGGAGAAACAATCTCTCCAATGAAGAACACTTTCTCCAACGAAGAACTCTGTTGAAGGAACCCCAATGAGGAACGTCTTCAACGATGACAAACCGAAGTCTGTCCTTTCATCTCCTCATCGACGTCAATGAGCAATAGAGGTAGGGAATGTTGTTTTGAATACCCCTTACCCTGTTCTTCTTGATCTTCTTGATTTAAGAACAATTATGCCGCTTTCTACTGTTCTAATGCGGAGGGCGCGGGCCAAACAAACATGGCCCAAGCTCTCTGCAACCTTTGTGGTTTATGATGGTCTTAAATCGATGGCAATGTTCCGAGTCGAGTGCGGGAGTCTTTGGAATGAAAAACGGGCCACCGGGGTGCACCTGGTGACCCGAGGATGGCGACCGGCACCGATGGGGCTCAGGAGAGGCGGCCGACACTCTGGCCAGCTGCGACGACATCGGCGGTGCGACCGCGCCGTCGGATAAGGGTCACGGCCCATCGACCGCAGCAAAGTAAGGGGCGGCAGTCGGCTGCGTGAAGGGGGTGGTGGTGCGTGACCGCACTGCCGGGCGTGGAGGAGCCACGAAATGAGGCTGCGGTGGCGAAGGAGGGAAACTGGCTCGTTGTCAGCCATTGGTGGTGGCGCAGTGCGTGACCGCGCTGTGGAGGAAGGCTGGTCGTCCGGCCAGCCGGGGAGCCGAGCGGGACCCGAGGTCCTGCGTGCCAGCTGTCAGTGCCACGTGGCGCCGGCCGGCCGGCTACCCAACCCGAATAGCTCATTCATTCGAGGTACCCATGGGGCACCTCCCCTTGGGTGGTGGCTAGGGCAGACCCCATAGCGGGGCCACCCAGCCATGGGTCACCCAGCGCGGGCCGCCCAACGTGTCGGGTCGCGCCGGCGGGCCTAGCTAAACCCAGCGGTCCAGGCCGGACCCAGGTTAGGACTCGAGTTAGTCTAGGTTTACCCGAACCAGGTCGGGTCAATCCAGGCCGAGTCGGGCCGGGTCGGTCCTGTCGGGTCAGATCGGACCCGGACTAGCTTCGACCCCTTTTTCGCTCTTTTGGCCATAACTTGAGCTACGGGTATCTGTTTGACAAACCGTCTACGGCATCAGAAACCTTGGGTCGAGACAGTCCTTATAGTATGCCCCAATTTCTATTTGGATAAATTTTGGGTATGTCCAGGTTGGATCAAACACGAATCCAACCGGGAACTCGGGACTAAAAGGCCAATAACTTACAGACCGGGTGTCCGATTACGCACCGTCTATTGCGTTGAGACCCCTATTATGTGGTGGTCCTTTGGGATAATTTTTCTTGGGACTTCATGACAGTTAGTGTATCAACCTGTGGCTTGAGGAGCGGACCCTCCCGGAATCAAGCGAGCTTAGTGCGGGAAACTTGTGGCTGGATGTAACATGAGAAAGGGATCTTATGTGGGTCTGTGATTTGGGATCCTATGTGGGTCTGTATTCCAATATCCCACTTGGATATGCTCTAGGAATCCATGTGGAATTACTCTAGGATCCTACATGGGTCTGTTGTACTAGGACCCTACGTGGGTCTGATGATTTAGGATCCTACGTGGGTCTGCCTCTCAACAGAGTGAGATGATTCAGTAGTTACATCAAATCATATTTACTACCGTAACTAAGTTATAACTAGTGTGAGTTGAGTTTTCACCTTTGTAGTAATCATATGTGTGGCGTACCTTTGTGGTTCATACCTTCGTCGTGATACCTTTGTGGTATTCTTCTATGTGGAATTACCTTTGTAGTACTTACCTTCGTGGTGTTACCTTCGTGGTTTTCATTCCTTCATGGGATAGTTGAGCTTTGGGATTTTGAGTTGGGCCTTGTGTTTCCTCATGATTGAGATGGGTTTACTCGACAACTTAGGTATATGTATGGGCATATACCTAAGTAGGGTTATCAGTTGTTTTCATGCTTTGTGGTATCCTTTGTGGATTTTGTGAGACCTTCAAGGGTCTCGGGGTCCCTATTAAGTATCGTTATACTCACCCATGCATTGGCTATGCCCGCACCTTGTTGTGTTTGGTGCAAACAACGGACAGTTCTGACTGAGGATGAGAGTGTCAGGACTAGAGGTAGCTCAGAGGTGGACATTAGATGAGGCGTACTGCAGGGACGACTGATCGAGAGTTGTACCTGCAATTCATGTAGGATCCTTGGCAGGTGTTCATAGGAGTTTTTTTCTGTTATACTTTTACTTTCCAGTTTTACTTGTTCTCTTTAGTTGGGCTTGTATTCTGGCCCCCTTTACTTTTTGTACACACCTTGTTTACATTATCGGTTACTTTGTGCTTGTACCCCACTTTGTGCTTAGTTGTGTGAGTTTACAGGTTATAAAGGCAATGCCTTCCCAGTTTTAGGGAATATGCCTTTTTGGTGCTAGTCGCCAGCCCCTGTCCTATGGAAGGTGGGCTTGGGTTAGTCACAGCATGGGCCCCAGGGGACGGTTTGTGAAAAATTGGTATCAGAGGATTCGGTTATACCGTAGAACATTGGACTCTAATATTTTAACGTCAATAGTGATAAGTGTTATGAGTATGGTTATCATTTTAGGGAATACAGTGTTGGTGCGGTGGTCGACGTATCCATACACCAGGACCCTAACTTCTTATTTCTAACTCAGTGCATAAAAACACTGATTGCATGTGTGTTTTGAAAAGTTTTCTTTGTGATCTCTTTGAGTCAGCTCACCAGGTATAACTTATTGATTGTTTCACACCTGTTTCTTTTCAGGATGCCTCTATGTAGACAGCCAGCTAGGGTTCCATGAAGAGTATGTGATGACAGCCCACTGAGTGACGAGGCCTCAGTGCAGGGCCCTTTATCAGTAGAGGTACCAACGGAGCCACCAGCGGTACCATTACTCATTGGGACACCGATTCCACCAGCCCCAGCAGTAGAGGGTACACGCCGCTTCAGCATGTTTCACGAGTTCCAACACCAGAGGCCACCCAGGTTCAGAGATGAGATGGACCCACAGGCAGCTAAGGATTGGTTGGAGGCTATGGTGAGAGTCTTCCGACTGGTAGGGACATCATCTGATCTCATGGTGATCCTTGCCACCAGTCTTCTACAGGAAGAAGTAGGCAGATTGTGAAGTTTGATGCTCCAGGTTCACGACGAGGTGACATTTCTCTGGGTAGACTTTGAGAGCCAGTTTCGGGCAGAGTTTTTCCCAGTGACCCTTCACGTAGTGCGCATACAGGAGCTTCTTTATTTGTAGTAAGGAAACATGAATGTGGCTCAATACTCAGTGAGATTCACCGACCTCTCATGTTACTCCACTGATATGGTGTGGGACCCATTCTTCAGGGCCTGGACCTTCGAGCAGGGACTCAGGCGAGAGATCAGGGCTTCGATGATTTCTCTCAGCATCCCGACACAGGAGGGGGTGTTAGAGTGAGCCCTCTTAGTAGAGAGTTTTCTTATTGAGCAGTCACCAGCAGTGAGACCCACCACCGGGCATCACATAGTGGAGTCTTCTACATCTTGCAGTAGACAAATGTCACAGAGGTCCAAGAGGAACTGACCTATAGGCGGACGACCGCGGGATTTCGGGTCAGTTGTGCGGGGCACCTGAGACAGATCCAGTCATTCGAGGATCAGGTAGTGTTACGCATGCGGCGGTCAGGGTCACATGGCTCGTGACTACCTGACCTGTCGTACGGATGATCAGCACAAGATCGAAGGACCACCCAGGCAGAGATAGAGGTTTGACTGAGGAGGTCTGCAGGGAGTAGATGGACATGGCAGAGGAGATAGTCGTGCAGCTGGTAGTGGGCGATGATTCGAGGTGTTACCACCACCACCACAAGGTGGTACACCCCGACCACAAGGAGCGGGTGGATAGGGGCGAGCCCAGCTCCAGTCAACTGAGGCCTATGATCACGGAACTCCAGAGATGATATGAGGTACTATCTGTGTCTACTCCACCTTAGATGCAATACTTATAGACATAGGTTTCAATCATTCTTTTATTTCCACTGCCCTCATTCAGAGCTCTGAGATTCCAGTGGAGCCGTTGGCTCAATCCTTATGGCTAGAGACTCCTACAGGAGAGGATTCGATGATTAAACACTTGTGTCAGGAGTGTGAGATTACTCTAAGAGGTGAGAGCTTCGGCTGGGATCTTCTAGTAGCGGCGTCGAGGCCTTATGAAGTCATTTTGGGTATGGATTGGTTATCTACAGTCCATGCCCATATCAACTGCATTAGGAAAAAAGTGTGGTGTATCTGCGAGGATGGGACTAGGTTTACCTTCACCGGTGAGAAGGGAGCCTTTGCAGCACAGGATGGACTTACCCAGAGGAGAGTGCAGCAGATCACTCATCAGTTGGCTAGCCTTACTCTTATAGCGGTTGATGTGGAGAGTCTAAGCTATCTTGTAGTGATGGACCAATATGTGGATGTCTTCCCTGAGGATGTTCTGGTTCTACCTCCTCACAGGGAGGTGGACTTTTACATTGACTTGTACCCTGGGATGGCACCGATATCTACACCAGCGTATTGAATGGCTCCTGTGGAGATTGATGAGCTGCGGGTATAGCTGGAGGATTTACAGGGGAAGGGGTTCATCCATCCCAATGTTTCTCCTTAGGAAGCCCCGATTTTGTTTTCCAAGAAGGCGGATGGGAGCTTGAGACTTTGTGTTGACTATCGGTGTCTAAACTAGGTGACCGTGAATAACATGTAGAGACCCAAGCTTGAAGTACATGGACATTACATTACTTTTGCAGAATAATTAATACATAACAAGAACCAATACTCAAGGACCGTAATAGTTTAGTGTCTTTGGAAACTCAAAACATAATCTTATAATCATGGTGAAAGAACTTCAACATCTCCCATAAAGATCTTCCCATTTTGTTTTCTTATCTAAAACCTTTCTTTATATCCTGGGGAAAATAAAACATAAAAAGGGTGAGCTCAAATTCTCAGTAAGGGTAAACATAGAGAACATAGAACAATCCATAAACATTTTAATGCAAAAACTTGAACATAAAATCTAAATATCAAAATCTTGAGCAAAGACATAAATCATGGAAGTACGTAACACATATATCGTAAAGGAACATAAATCATGATAAAATAGCATGTGAATAAAACATTTAATTGTGTAAAACCATTAATCACATGATATTATTTCTATAGTAGCCAAGGCATTGCTTCCAAGACCATATTAGTGGACAAAGTCCCTTTCTGAATTGAGTTCACTCCTCGTTCCAGTCCTGTAACACTGAACCGGATTAACTTATCATTCTAGCCATGTCTATCTCATGAGATGTAAATATTTACCCAATTCATTGGATGGAGATATAGGTCCCACCCATCTCATATTGAAATCATTCTTACTTGTGCCACAAAATAAACATAAATCATTCATCATAACCCAAAGAATAAAATGGGTTTCATAAACATCATCCCATCATAACGTAATCCATATAAAACAAATGGATATCATTTCATCATAAGAAGAATAAAACCATGTAAATAATAGATAAATTATACTTTAAACATAAACATGCTAAATAATGTCATCTTAGATGGAAAATAGTTGTGATAAAACACTTGAAATGAATTCTTGAGGAAAATATCCTTTCTCCTTAAAAATAATTTTCTTTTCAAAAAATGCCACACAGTTTTAAAAGAAAAGGATTTTATTGAAAATAGCCATGAAATCTTGTAGAGGAATATTCTTTAAAATTAGGCAATATGAAACCGTAAAAATCTTTTCATGCTGTATAAGTTAAAAAACATTCTCCCCGTACTTTTTTCGAAAAAGTCAAAAAGTTCCTCATATGGTAAACAAAAGAAAGATTCTTTCCATAACACAATGTAAAAGTAAAATAGGGCTAAACATGACTTTAAAAATACATGTAATAATATTAAAAACTTTATGAAAAACATTTTTATGGACATGGATGAAAAATATAACCCCAGTAAATACTTACGTATGAGCAATCTCAGATAAAAATGAGATTTTCAAAATTATCAGTTACCTTAGGTCTGATATGCTTCGTACGTATCCGAACCTCCTATATAATGATTTAAATAATTCCATTGACTTATTACAGAATCATATTCATTGTTATGATATCATATATGGTTCACTTATGACTTTATATTACCCGTTCTTTTGTAAATTCTATGTTAAAGCAGCGTTTTGGGTAAAATAGTTTTATTTATCATACGTGTTTGGACTTGTTGTTATTGATATTATTATTACTTATATCATTTTTTACTTACTTCAAGAATGTAAATCATGATTTATATATCATATATATTTATTATATATATATATATAATATATAGATAAATGAAATAAAATACACCGTTCATGGAGACGGTAGGCCGTACGTACGCATGAACGTTGTTTTCCTTTCCTTATTGACTTGAATTGAAGTAAGTAGATGACATATATATATATATACATAAATCCATTAGCTTTATCATGTCATATATTTCATTATTATTCATTATATATACTTTATAATCATTCTTGAATGGTTAACATGGAGAATGAATCTCATTGCGTCGTGGAGACGGTAATCCATACGTACGCACGAGCAATGATATCGTTCCCATAATTATTGAATTGAATTGGAGTGGATGATATAATATCTCAGAATCAGTATGATATTATAATAACTATATATAGTTATTCTTTACACCATTATACCCATCCAAGTAATGTGGTGGTGGGAAAACAGATTACACTACGGCGTGGAGACGGTATTCCGTACGTACGCACGCGCGGTGATTTCTTTTTCCGTAGGATGGATAGAAGTTGAAATGGGGTTGTTTAATATTTCTAATAACATATCAGTATATTATTGATACTTATTTTATTACTTTATAATGAAACAACTAAAGAATAAGAAGTTTAAGAATAAAGAAACTTAAAAGAATCAATAGAAGAGATTACCTCTTCTTCGACGCACCTCTTTTAAGCTTCATCTTAAGGCACTAGAGTTGGTCTTTTGAGGAGACCAGAACCTCTATAATGTTTATAGGGAAGTTGAGAAGAGAAATGGGCAGGGTTTTTCCGAGCTTGAAGGCTCAAAATTGTGTAAATAGAAGAGGGAGGAGGTTCCCTTTTATAAGGGAGGAGAGGGGTACCTTAGGAAAAACTTAAAATATTATTTTATAATAAAGTCATATTCGGTTTATAATAGCTCCAAATTTATTTATTTATAATCTAAATTTGGGATGGGTCTAAATCCTCTCAACCAATAGGTTTTAGACAAGTTTAGGTTGCTATTTTAACCTTATCATTTAGATTTAACTCTAAGTTAAATAATTTAACCTTTATCGTGTCTTCTTGCTTTCTTACACTATATGGTTAATAAACTTACTATAACAAACCAAAAGAACCCCAAGTGATTCATTATTAATATATATAACCTTATCTAAGTCATTTGGACAAACCTTAGATTTTTAGGAATATAATATCAATTAATAATATAATATTTTTTTTTAAAACTATTTATGTCAATTTTGACAATATTTGGTAATTGATTTTTGTGAAAATCATAACAGCATGATTAGTAAAACAAATATTAACTAAATAAATACTAACATGTCATATTAACCTATAAAATTATTTTAATTCATAAAAAGTCTCAAATTACATTTATTTGGGTATTTATAACATCAATTATGTTAATATTTCATTAATAAGGTAAATACTGTATCATCATTGTGTCATAAATAAATTAAATTATTTAATTTCTAAAAATTATAAATAAAATACCATTATGTAGGAAATATTTTTATCTTTCTGATGAATATTTATAGTCGAATTTATCTTATATATAACCCTATATTAAAAATGTGTTAGTTATTAAACTTTGATTTTAACTCTTTTAACTCTTCTTTGAATTAAATAATAATAAATGTCATAATCTAATCCTAGTGGACCTAAATGATAATATTTTATTCCTAAGGTTGTTTTTTGTCGAATTATACCTATCCAATAGAATTAGGAAATGTGTTTGGGTAATAATAATATCATTTTTACCCTTAATTACGCTATTTACTTTTAACCGTGGTAAATAAAAGTAAAACGTTACTATTCACCAAAAATTATTTTTATCTTATTGTACCACATTTTACTCCTTGATATTAACCATGTCTCTCGGATTTTTAAAATTCCACTCACAGAAGCGGTAAAATTAAGTTTTATGTAAATTTTCAAGTTCTCCTAAGAGGTGGGTAAAAGACGGTGAAAAGTTCAATAAAATTTTTATATATCTAAAATTATTATAAAATGAATCTAATGAATTACATTGAACTTATATAGGTATTATGTATCAATTTTGACCTAAAATAAATTTAAATAAAATAAATTATTATTTAAATAAAAAGTCGGTTTTAACCAATAACTCAGTGTTTTCACTATTCATTAAAAATTGAAAGTTTTCAGAAAAATACCAAAATTTCACCCTAGGATAATTTCGATATTCCGAATCCAAAAATGAAGTCCATTTTGAAAAATTAAATTTATAAAATTTCAAAAAGTGGGTATTACTATTCATAACAGCTAGTTCATAATAATATCTCATTTAGTGAAACTCGGTATTGCGTACTACACATGCTATCGAAGAAGGTCTTGATTGCGTATAATGAAAGCCAAGTCAGGGCTGCGTGTAGTGAAATCTCCCTTTGGTGTTGCGTATAACATAATCAAAACTTAATTCATTTATACATTAAACAAAATCTATACTTAATGTTGCGTAGAATGATTTCCACAAAATGAACTTGAAATTGTGTGTAACACGAGCCAAGAATAGTGTTGTGTATACTTCAAGCTAATACGGTGTTGCATATAGTACAATCTAATCTTGGTGTAGTGTACAATAGAAGATGTCAAAGTAATTAAATAGAATATATCTCATAAAATCTTGGGGTGTTACAGAACAAGTACCCACTCCTGAGGATTGATGACCTCTTTGATCAGCTGAAGGGAGCACGGTGGTTCTCGAAGATAGACCTCAGATCAGGTTATCACCAGCTTAGAGTACGAGATGAGGATGTGTAGAATATAGCTTTCAGATGTCGGTATGGCCACTACGAGTTCTTGGTTATGCCATTCACCGTGACCAATGCTCCAGCAGTGTTCATGTGACTCATGAATAGGATCTTTCAACCATATCTTGATTGCTTTGTGGCGGTCTTCATTGATGACATTCTGATCTAATCGGCTACTGAGGAGGAGCATGCCTATAATTTTCAGATAGTTCTGGACACACTCTGAGAGCACCAGCTTTATGGTAAGCTCTCTATGTTTCAATTCTGGATCCGAGAAGTTCACTTTCTAGGACATGTCATCTCGGAGGTTGGAGTTTCGGTGTACCCAGCAAAGATTGAGGTGGTACTTTCTTGGGAGCCACCCATGAGTGTGACGGAAGTACGGAGTTTCCTGGATTTGGCCGGATACTACCAGAGATTTGTGTCAGATTTCTCCAGAGTTGCAGCACCTTTATCAGCATTGACAAATAAGGGGCAACCCTTCGTATGGTTGGATAATTGTCGGCGAAGTTTTCAAGAGCTGGGGCAGAGGCTGACTAGTGCCCCCATTTTGAGGCTTCCAAAGGAGGGCGTTGGGTATGTAGTCTACTAAGACGCATCAGGGACCGGGCTCGGATGTGTCTTGATGCAGGAGAAAGAAGTTATCACATATGGTTCTTGACATCTGATACAGCATGAGAAGAACTACGCTACCCATGACCTTGAGTTAGCAGTAGTGGTCTTCGTTTTGAAGATGTGGTGACACTACCAGATGGGTGAGTGTTTTACGGTCTGCTCTGGTCACCAGAGTATCAGGTATATCTTCTCCTAGAAGGACATGAACCTGAGACAGCGATGTTGGCTTGAGTTCCTCCAATAATTTGACTTCGAGATAGTCTATACTCCAGGAAAGGGGAATGTTGTAGAAGATGCACTCAGCAGGAGATCGAGAATAAAACTGCTATATGAGGCGATGGAGCAGCTGGTCGCTTTGCAGATATCTTTTGTGGATCGAGATGGGGCATCTTTTCTTTAGTCTCTTACAGTCACTTCCCCACTCCTTTAGCAAGTCAAGGAGGTTCAGTGTGGGGACACTGACTGCGAGGCTAGATGTTCATAGATATTCATAGGACAGGCACCTGATGGATTTTCTGAAGGTGGAGAGCATGTCATCTTTTTCAGAGGACGTACCATGGTACCTGTGTCGCTTTGGGAGGAATTATTGATAGATTTCCACACATCCCCTCTAACGGTACATCAAGAAGTGGTGAAGATGTACCAGGACCTCCTATGACAGTACTGGTGGCTAGGAATGAAGAAAGTAGTAGCAGAGTTTGTCTCTCGGTGCCTCGTCAGCAAGTGAAGGCGGGGTATCAGGTACCAGCAGGCTTAGTTCAGCCTTTAGAAGTCCCAGAGTGGAAGTGGGACGAAATATCCCTGGACTTCTTGACATGAATTCCACGTACATTCATGGGTCATGATTATATATGGGTGATCGTCGACTAACTCACCTAGTCGGACCACTTCCTATCGATCAGAGAGCAAGGTTCAGTAGAGAGATTGGGACACCTCTATGTGTAGGAGATTGTGCGGCTACATGAAGTACCCTCGATGATTGTCTTCGATCATGATGCATGTTTCACTTCCCGGTTATGGAAGGGGTTGCAGGAGGCTTTTGGGATGCAGCTTAGTTTGAGCACCGCCTTCCATCCTCAGACGGATGTCTAGACTAAGCGGACCATTCAGACCCTCAAGGACATGTTATGTGCTTGTGTCCTCAAATTTATTCACAGCTAGGATGATCACTTTCCCTTGGTGTAGTTTTCATATAACAACAGCTATCACTCCACCATTGGGATGGCACCATTCAAGGATTTGTATGGCCAACCATGCAGATCGCCTTTGTGCTGGACAGACCCAGGGGAGTCAGTACTCGTGGGACCAGAGACGGTATGGGCTACCATTGAGAAGGTTCAGATCATCCAGGAGCTGATGAAGACTTTATAGAGCAGGTATAAATCCTATTCTGACAAGAGACAGAGACCTCTGGAGTTCGAGGATGGCGACCATGTCTTTCTACGGGTCTCACCTCGACAAGGTTTGCGGAGATTTGCCTAGGGCGGCAAGTTATCTTCGAGGTTCATCAGACCCTTTCAGGTCCTCAGTAGAGTTGGTGAGGTGGCTTATCACCTATAACTTCCCCCTCAGTTACACTGGGTACACGAAGTCTTCCATGTATCCCAAGTGAGGAGATACGTGCACGACCCTTCACACATCATTGATTGGGGTGAGCTTGACATCAACAATGGGGCGACGTTTTTGGAGGTTCCAGTGGAGATTGGGGATCGACAGAAGAGAGTCCTTCATGGGCGATCTATACCTTTGGTACGTGTACGTTGGCAGCACAGGAACCTCTAGGAGAGAACATGGGAGCAGGAGGCTCAGATACATGCTCAGTACCCCCACTTGTTTCCTTAGTTTGAGTTGTGGCTTATAGGGACGTAAATTCCTGAGGTGGGGAGAATGTAATGACCCGGATTTTTCCGTGTAATTTTTTATTTATTTATATGGGAATATTACGAGTCCGCAAAAATTGATGGCACATGATTCCGAGGCCCGGAGTACCCAGAATGAATTTATGAACTTTTTTTTCAGGTACGTTCAGTAAATGTGTGAGTGGGTTTTTGTAACTTTTGAATCGGTGCTCGGAATTGAAATCTAAGGACACCATTGAACTCGCAGTGCTGATATATTCACTTAAGGATACCTTCACCTCGACTGCAGTAGGTTGAGTGTGGAAGTTAATTTTTCAGTTTTTTTTTCATGGAAGAAGAAAAATAAAATAATTAACATTTTTTTTTGAAACCTCTCTTTTTGAATTAAGAATGTGGGGACCACCTGAGATGGAAAACCTCCCATTTTGAATTCATGGTGGTGGGGACCACCTGAACCCCTCTTAATGTGGGAAAACCCTTGAAACTCTCCAAAGTTAATGTGCCAACATAACCTAATTAATTGTGCAAACATTAATTAATTTGATAAGCTTATTTTATTAATTTGGAATTTCACCTCTTGGTGGGGGGATTTGATGGAAAAGGAGAGCTTGGGAGAATTGTGGAGAAATAATCTCTCCAATGAAGAACACTTTCTAAAATGAAGAACTTCGTTGAAGGAACCCCAATGATGAATATCTTCAATGATGACAAACTGATGTCCGTCCTTTCCTCTCCTCATCGACGTCAACGAGCAATCGAGGTAGGGAATGTTGTTTTGAATACCCCTTACCATGTTCTTGTCAATCTTCTTGATTTAAGAACAATTATGTCGCTTGCTACCATTATAACTCATAGGGTATGGGCCAAACAAACACAACCCGACTTCTCTGTAACCATTGTGGTTTATGATGTTCTTGAATCGATAGTGACGTTCCGAGTCGAGTGCGGGAGTCTTTGGAATGAAGAACGGGCCATCGGGGCGTGCCCGGTGGCCCGAGGATGGTGACCGGCACCGATGGGGCCTGGGAGCAGCTACCGGCACTCCGGCCAGCCGCGATAACATCGGCAACATGACCATGCTACCGGAGAAGGGTCACAACCCGTTGGCCATGGCGGAGCAAGGGCGGCGGCCGGCGCATGATCGGCCGCATGAAGGGGGCGGCGGCGCGCGGCCGCGCTGCTAAGCATGGAGGAGCCGCGGCACGATGCCGTGATGGCGAAGGAGGGCAGCCGACTCACTGCCGGCCACTGGTGGTGGTGCGGTGCGTGACCACACCGCGGAGGAGGGTTGGTCGTCCGGCCAGCTAGGGAGCAGAGTGGGACCCGGGGTCCCGCATTCCAGCTGTCAGTGCCACGTGGCGCCGGCTGGTCGGCTACCCAACCCGAACAGCTCAGCCATTCGGGGTACCCAGGGGGTGCCTCTCCTTGGGTGGCAACTAGGGTGGACCCCACCGTGGGGCCACCCAGTCACGTGCCGGCTGCTGGCAGCCCAGCGCGGGCCGCCCAACGCGGGCTGCCAGCGGGCCGCCCAGCGTGTCGGGCCATGCTGGCAAGTCGGGCTGAACCCAACAGACCGGGCCGGACCCAAGGCCGGACCCGGGTCAGTCTGGGTCAACCCAAACTGGGTTGGGTCAGGCCGGGTTGGTCTAACCGGGTTGGACCGGACCCGGACCAGCTTCAACCCCTTTTTCTCTCTTTTGTCCATAACTTGAGCTATGGGTATCCGTTTGAAAAACTATCTACGGTGCCGGAAACCTTGGATCGAGACGGTCCTTTTGGTATGACCCAATTGAGATTTGAATAAATTTGGGGTACAACTGGGTTGGATCGAACACGAATCAAACCGAGCCCTCAGGACTAAAAGGCCAATAACTTACAGACCAGGCGTCCGATTGATGCACCGTCTATTGCATTGAGACACATATTACATGGCAGTCCTTTGGGATACTTTTTTGTGGGACTTCATGACAATTATATTATCAACCTGTGGCGTGAGGACCAGACCTCTCGGAATCAAGCGAGCTTAGTGCGGGAACCCTGTGGCTGGCTGTAACATGAGAAAGGGATCCTATGTGGGTCTATGCTTTGGGATCCTATGTGGGTATGTATTCCAGTATCCCACTTGGATCCACTCTAGGAATCCACATGGGACTACTCTAGGATCCTACATGGGTCTTATGTAATAGGATCCTACGTGAGTTTGATGATTTAGGATCCTACATGGGTTTGCCTCTCAACAGAGTAAGATGATTCAGTAGTTACATCTAATCATCTTTACTACCGTACCTAAGTTATACCTAGTGTAATATGAGTCTTTAACTTTGTGGTAATCATCTGTGTGGTGTACCTTTGTGGTGCATACCTTCGCGGTGATACCTTTGTGGTATTCTTTTGTGTGGTGTTACCTTTGTGGTACTTACCTTCATGGTGTTACCTTCGTGGTATTCTTTACTTCGTGGGACAGTTTAGATTTGGGATTTTTAGTTGGGCCTTGTGTTTCCTCATGATTGAGATGGGTTTACTCAACAACTTAGGTATATGTATGGGCATATACCTAAGTAGGTTTGTCGGTTATTTTCATGCTTTGTGGTATCCTTTGTGGATTTTGTGAGACCTTCGAGGGTCTCGGGGTCCTTACTGAGTATCGTTATACTCACCCTTGCACGAGATATGCCCGCACCTTATTGTGTTTGGTGAAAACGATGGACAGTGATAACTGAGGATGAGAGTACCAGAACTAGAGGTAGCTCTAAGGTGGAAATTAGATGAGGCATACCGCTGGGATGACTGATCGATAGTTGTACCTACCCTTCAAGTAGGATCCTTAGCGGGTGTTCACAGGAGATGTTTTCTGTTATACTTGTACTTTCCAGTTTTACTTGTTATTTTCAGTCGGGCTTGTATTCTGGACCCCTTTACTTTCTGTACAGACCTTTTTTACATTATAGGTTACTTTGTGCATGTACCCCACTTTTTACTTAGTTGTGTGATTTTACAAGTTATAAAGGCAATGTCTTCCCAGTTTTAGGGAATACACTTTTTTTGTGCTAGTCGCCAGCCCCTAGGATATGGAAGGCGGGCTTTGGGTAGTCACGGCACGGGCCTGGGGGACGGGTCATGACACGAGTGATCTTTTAAAATTATTTTCCATCTAATATGACATCCTTTTATGTTACTTATTCTTTATTGGGGATATTATCCAAGGATACCATTCTTATTATTTATCTAAATGGTTTATGTTTATGATGATAATATGTTTATGAAACTCGTTTCTCTTCCATGAGTTATACCATGATAAAATGATTATAAAACCCACTTATTTTTCCATGGGTTATTTGATGATGAAATAATGAAATGATTATGAAATCGATTTATTTTCCATAGGTTATGCTATGATGAAATTTTTATGAAACCCATTTCTTTTCATGTGTTTTGATATGATGAATATTTTATGATGTGGTGGCATGAATTTATATGATTTTTATTATGTTATAGGTGGGACCTATATCTCCGTAAAATTAATTGGGTAAATATTGATATCACATGAGATAAATAGGATTGGAATGGGGAGTAAACCCAATTCAATAAGGGACTTTGTCCACTATGATAATCATGGGAGTGAACCATGAATACTAATATGGTTTTGGAAGTGAACCCAATCCACTATGATATTCTTGGGAGTGAATCTTGACTACTAAAATGGTTTGAAAATTGAATCCAATCCACTATGATATTCTTGGAAATGATACTTGACTACTAAGAAAATGATTTTCTATACTTATGTGTATGTCACAATTCCATGTCTTATGCCAATATTATGCTATCATGGCTTATGTTCTTTGATTCCATAATGATTCATGCCTTATGAACTATCAATATTTATGCCATGACTCAAGATTTTGATCTTTGATTTGAATATTATGGTTTTTATATGTTATTTTGATGTTTTTATACCCTTACGATCATGTTATGTTTACTTATTTCACTTGTTTACCCTTAATGAGTATCTAAGCTCACCCTTTCTTATGTTTCCTTTTCCTAGGTTATAAAGAAAGATATTATGTATGATATGTCTAAAATGGGTTTTATTTATGAAGAAATTAGTGGGAAATGATGTATCTCACTTATGAACTACTTTTTTATGTTTCCAAGTTTCCAAATACACTAAATCATTATGATCCTCAAGCACATATACCTATGAGAAACATGAACCAAAATCCCAAAATGGTCTAGAGGACCCAATGACCTGAATACCCAAAACAAATGTCTAGAATCCCCACCATGGGAGATTTACATAATCCAGTTCCATGCACAACACCACTGTCATTGCCCCCCGGAAGACCAAAATGTGCAAGATGAATCATGTGTCATTCCAAGCACCAGTCAAATGTATCATTGCCCCACCTTCCAATCAATGAAACTATATTTCTAATTAAAAATCTTATGTCACTCCTTCCAAGAAGCTGCATCGTGATGGTCTAACACAACATAGCAGGTCACCCCTCTATCCCACACTAGCATGTGGGGGTGTACTGGATAAAAGGTGTCAATACACCCATATCTCTTTTGATCCGCCCACCTAACGATGCTTATTAATCTCTCACTACACCGTTAGCCTAATCATATGGTTCATCTAACTGATATCACTATATAAAAAAGAACCATGGAGGGTGACCAACCATCCTCTAATGAATGAGGGTAGATGGTTGAATGATGGGTGGAAGCACACTCGTCCCTCTTTTGAGGTCACCCACCTAGCAGTACCTACAAGAAACCCAAGTTGTATTACCTGCCAAATGTATTGAGCTAAATTCCTAGTCTTTTCATGACACCTACAACCCATTAAACATACAGGCCTAAAGATCCAAGTATATTCAAAGTAGGTTCTATCTGAACCGCCTAGAAATGCATCGACATATGATGGCCTCTTCATCACCACCACTGTAAACTATCGAATCAATACCTACTATACACCTAGGTTCCCACAAAAACACCTATTATTGACCAACCAAATCCTACCAACCCTCACAGAATCTGGTCCAACTCCACACCCCAACTCTCGTGTGACCTCGTTTCATCATCGACCACCCATCACCCTCCTACCTGAAGCTCACAATGAGAGTAAAATGATGAAGGTTTCTGGATATAGAGTGAGACTAGATCTAGAGAGAAGGAGTTTGTGCACACCACCATCATTGACCACTGAACAGTTCCACACAACCAGTGATGGAATTTCCACCACCATCACTACGATATCAGATATCTAGAAGGTTTGGACATAGAACACAGTAAAGTAAGTGAGATATTCTAAAAGGAAATGAAAATTTGACATTGAGAAAGAATTAGGAGTAGGAAGGGACATAAGAAAAGAATATATTTACTGAATCCACCTCTAAACCTCCTCTGATGAAGCCCAATTAGAAATGGAAGAATAAATGAGAGGTAGGATGAGGTTTCATGTTATCGTGAGGGATTCATATGGAAACCCAAGGGGAGAATAATATGGTTCCAGGAGAGAACTAGGAGAGTGTGGTGCATGAGAGTTGAAATTATTACATGGTCTATGAGAGATCGATACATGAAATTGAAGGTGGTCTTGTTAAGAAAATATTCTGAGTTGTACGAAGTGGTCATGTGATGCATTGGTGTCATAAGTCAGTGGAATGTATGGTTGATCTTATTTTTAAAAGAGTAGGTTAGTGGAAATTATCTACGTTATTCCATTTTTCACCTCATTATGATGAGAATATAGTGCTTAAAATATTTTATTTGAAGAAAAATTTTGGGGATAAGGGAGGATGAACAAGAAAATGTTATGCAGTTTGAGTCATGTGTTGGGTAAAGTGATCAGAGTTGAAAGTGTGGAGCACACAAGGAGGCTCATGATGAGGATAAAGTAAGTTGATTACAATTAGAGTTTAATCACTTAGGGTTGATCTTTCATAATCTTTCACTTGTGATCATGTGACCAAGGGTATATGATCGGGGTCACATGAATATGTTTCATGAAATAAATCTTCATAGGTAATGTGATCAAGTTATGTGAATCAAGATTTTATGAATTAGGTTATGTAACCACAAGACAAGGAGGAGTCATGTGAATAGGAGTTATGTACCAGCAGTCCCATAGAGGAGTCACGCACTCAGGGTTCTCATGCATGTGGTTACATGCCCAGGGTTATTTGATTAGGGTTACAAGGTGAATAGTGTTTCCATGAAAATTTATTAAAATTATCAAGTGGTGTTTTTTGAAGCCATTTATGATATCAAGGATCACATTAGACTGTTTTTTATAAATCCATTATAAAGGAAGATGGATCATCAAAAGAATATTCTAAGTGTTGCATATAGTTGTTGAACATAAATAAGGGAACATGATGATTTTAGTATATAACTATCCTCATATGGAGAATAAATGTCATTGTAGTAGTATTGTGGAAGATAAAAACATAACTCTTTCATTGATTATTTAATCTCATCTAGCATAGAAGATAAAGATAACATTAAAAAACATGAGAAATGGATCATCAAATCAGGAATTATGATGAAAATAGAATCTCATATTGAATAGAGACATACCATCATGATCCATATTTGTTGAAGAGTTCCACAAGTATATAAACTATGGAAGATCCTTCACAAAATCAGTGTGTGGAAGTGAAGAAGAGGTAGTGCACCTTGGGTGAGGAGTGACTAATCCCAAAAAAACTATAAAGTTAGTGAGCATGGAATGGACTGACAATGACCAAATATTTATATCCAAAAAACTAGTGATGATTAGTGGATTCTAGAAAATCGACACATCATCAGTGTGTTCTCCTTTTATGTAGTCCTTTGTAATGAACCAAGTAAATTTTTTGTGTTTTGTTTATGATTTACTTTCCAAAATTTTTGTGTTTATTTCAGTGATTGATATTAAAAGAGTAATAGGTTGAATATAGTTCCTTCCAATATAGTAACAAGATCCTAAAAAAACATAAAATTATTAAATAAAAATTTTAATTCCACCATCACCTTGATTCACCCCCACCCCTCTCAAGGTGTATCTGGTAGAAACACTAGATAATTAAGTAGAGACTTGGATGATTGAAAACTTGAGTATAGATTATATTCTTGCTATAGTAGGAACCAGGTAATTAAGTGTTCCTAGAATGTTTGTGCACATAGTAGTTTTGGGCTCCTGTGATAATTTAAGTATTGATTAGTTCGATGGGATTATTGGGATGGATAGGTTCTTATAGGTCAGTTTGGGGTTTGGGCCACCAGTTCAGGATCATATCACTTTAGTACCTAGGTTTTTATCCCATGAAACGTGTGCCTTGATAAGTGGTTCTATATAGGGGATTTTAATTTTAGTATTATTATATCCACTTATACTTGTTTCTTGGGAAAACCATTATGTTATTGTTTATTTTCATTTCAATCCCTAATCTTATAGTTCCCTTTTATATTATGCCTCAACATCATATGGGTAGGGTTATTTTGAAACTATTTTAAAAAAAATTTAGAGATTTTTTTAGGAATGAAAATGGAATTTTTGGTTTAGCTTTCCTAAAAAACTTGGAATATATTTTTAAAAGGAGTTTTTACCCAGTTTCATAAAATATTAAGGGTTAGTGGTTTGGTTTTAAAAAATATTTCACATTCATGGGTTTTAAAATAAATAATTTATTATTTATATTAAGGATGTGTGAATTTCATTCATTATGTGTTTATAAAAGGTAGAACCATATTTTCTTTATTGTATTTCAAATTAGAATTCATGGAATGTTTGATTAATGTAATTGCATGGACTCTTTGGTGAGATCTCACTAGGTTATTTTTCTCACACCCTATATGCACACTACTGCATGGGCATATACAGTCCCTATTTTTTCACTTAGGTTTCAGATTCCATTATATATTTTTTATCATTCATTTGGGCCAATTATGGTGAGTTGGGATGTGAAAAGATACCATGGTTACATGGAGGTTCTTTTGGTATAACTTGGTCTTTTTTTGTTTGGTAGGCTTATGTTTTGACCCAGATGACTCTTTTTTTATCCTGTTTCTTTTTTTTATCTTATTATTTATGTTCTTTGGATGATGTATTATTGAATGTTGTGTATTTTTGGAACATAATCACTGATTGTGACTCATCAATATTATTTATTTATGTTTATCTATTTATTGTATGTTTTATGAATGTAAAATGTATAAATGGTTCATTTTAGGCTTTTAGTGATAGTTTTATTGTCTATTAACTCTAATTTTCTAGGAAAAATCATTCCTAAGGTATTTACCTAGATTACCAAGAACCATTTTCCTATAGAAACCCAATACTTAAACACATTTTATTTCATGTTTTTTAACATAGTTTACCAACAATTAGAAACCAAGGATTGAGAGGTCAAGTTTCTTGGGAGATTAAACACATAATTTCATCATCTTGAACATAAATTTCATCATATTTATTTAAAAATCCACATGTTACTCTTAACTCCCATATATATTCTAAAACTATATAGGATAACCTATGAAAAAATACACAAGGAAAAGTATGATCTAGAAAACTCAATCATAGGATAAACATGAAAACAAGGAATAACAAATGAGTTAAGAGTAAAATAAGATATCATAAAAGAGAATCACCATAATCATAAAAACATTTCATAATTAAATGATATCATAAGATCATAGAATAATAAACATGTGGCAACAACATAAATCATGACATCATAATAATGGGACAAGTTTCACTCCCAAGACCATCATCACATAGTGGAAAAAGTACCATAGTGTATTAGGTTCACTCCCTAAACCGAGACATGGTATCTCATAAGATAAAATTATTACCCAATTCAGTTTAGGGATATATAATTCTAGGCCCACCCATCACATAACATCGTGTGCTTAGGCTAACTGCATGTGTACCATATAAGGTATCTTATGAGATGAAAGCACTACTAAATACATTGGAAGGTTATATAATTATGATCTCACCCATCACATGATGAAAAAAATAATATTTGCATGAATATGTGCTCCTCATGATTAAATTAAATGACACATAAATTATAAGTATGATAAAACCCATGAGAAAGAAGTGGGTTTTATAATCATGTTTCATAGAAAAATCAAAGACTATATAATAAGGAATACTGAAAGAAGGGGTAAAAAAATTATTTTCATAAATGAACATAGTTATTTGAAAATATAGTTCTAATATAGTAAAATTCATGAGAATGATCATGGAAAAATAAGAATAAAAATGAATCGCATAAGTAATGCTTTTCAAAATTATCAAAGGATCTTTTAAGGAATGAAAGGGGTTATTATTTTCCTTTAGACTAAAATTGAACCAAGAGGGTTATACATAATGAGGTTTTTTATAATATATTCATTTTTTAATACATTTTTATATAGGTAGAACTTTTCATGAAATAATAAATTGAAAAAAAAATAAGTCGAGTTTACTTAAAAGTGGAAATTTTAAAGGGAACTCAAAACATGTATTATACCTAAAAGAAAGGTAAAGTAAAATTGATATATTTATAAAGAATATATATATATATATATATGGATGAAATAAATGATAATAAATTAAATATATAGGGAGAAAAATAAATAGAATGAGTAATTCTAAAGTCATGAGGGTAGTTTGGAAGATCCCTTACCTCGAGTCTTGATTCGCTCTGCACTTGCACTTAATTACATGAATAATTAAATTAAATTTATTGAATAAATTTACAAGACACTTATTCAACTATATTTAATTTTATAAGTTCCATTTATTATCATTTGTTGTTTATTTTTAATATAATTTTCGTTTACATGAATTACATGAGGTTGTTCAGTAAATTTCTCCATAACCCTTTCGATTTGTTGATCGTGGTAAATGGTGTTATAAAATAACTTCATGATCTCAAAAATTGTGTATTTTTATGTCCTTTTATTGTTAAATTATCACAATATTTATATGTTTTCTTAGGTTATCCCAGAATGTACCCAAATTAAGAGAGGTGTCTTGATCAATTCATTAATGACGGTTAAAGTTACTATAAAAATTTATTGTTATCATTACTTATATATTGTCATATACTATCATTAAATAATATTAATAGTTTCATAAATATAATTTTATATAATATATACAATTTTAAAATCATTTATGTTCGGAGGTTATGGAAAACCGAAATACATCATTTCATGGAGGCGGTAGTCCGCACATACAAGGATAATGCACTCGTTTTTCATAGAATGGGAAGGGGGTATAAAACAAAATTATTATCATTTAAAAATATTAATCATGTTATAATTATTATATTTTTTTAATTAAATAAATATTTTTGATCATCCATGTAAAAAAATTAAAAAATAAACTCGTAGTTCATGGAGGCGGTACTCCGCACAAACACATGGCGGCGTTTTCATTTTTCTTAACGATTTTTTAGGAAACTTTAAAATGATTATTACATTGGTATAATAAAATTTAATAATATTAAAAAAATATTTTATCATAACTTCATGGGTATAAGGTACTTGAGGAGGGGTAAAAGAAGAAAAGAACTATGAAGGTTGGGTTGAGAGCATTACCTCTCCCTTTGGAAGTTCTCCCTTGGGTGACTCCTTAAGGTTCCTTAGCTTGGTATTTTTGGAAGACCAAGGATTATAATAAGTGGGTAAGGGTTAGAGTAGATAATATATAAGAGTTTTTTTTGGGATATAGAATTGGAATGGGTGGATAAATGGAGAGTAGTAAAGATCCTTTTATAAGTAAAGAGGATGGTATTTTTTAAAAATCACTTTACTTCTCAATAATTTCATTGCATTATTCAAGGATAAAGGCTCTAATAAAATTAAATAATTGAGTAAGGAATAGATAAGGTCGATACTCCTTACACCAACCATTATCACAGATGTTTTTAATATTTATTATCCTTTTGTACTATGTTAAACCCCCATTTACCCTAATTTAACCTTACCACGATAACTCCATTTTTACCATAGGTAACTAATTTTAATGATCAAATTTTAAATTGAAATTATTTTAATAATTTTCAAATTATGATTTTAAATATGAAAATACCTTTATAAAATATAATTTATAAGGTTTAGATTAATTAATTTAGTATTAGCGCACATGACGCATAAAAATCATTTTTTTTAGTTTGTTTTAAGCCTAAAATTTATGTTTGGGATAATATTATCAGTATTTTTTATTTTCATGAAAAAAATTGGTTTATTATAAAATAAATAATTTTTTATGGATTTTGTGGAAAACCATAACTGAATTCTACCGAAATTAATATTTAATTTAAAGGTGTGTCCATTTAGTTTTTTTATTATAACTAATTATTATTTTAGTTCCAAAATGATAAGAATATGACTTATAAGTTAAAAATAATATTTTAAAATGAATAATTTTTTATTTATTAAATATATATTAAATTTTAATAAATTTTTAAGTCATTATTATCTTATGACATTGTCATAAATATTATAGTTTTTGGTAAAAATGATATTTTTCCCTATTTACCTTAAAAATAAACTATTTTAGAAAAATCCTAAAAATTAATAATAAGATCATTTTCACATGATTAATCCTATAATTAAATTAATTATATTATATTCAACTCATATGAGTGATAAAAATTAGTTTTTGATATAAGTACTTAAAACGTAATAAAAACATTTTTTTAAAAACATTTTAAAGCATGAAATATATATATATATATATATTATTCCATAAGTTATACCAAAGGTAATATTATAAACATATTATGTTCCAAATTAAATATATGGTGATGTTAGTTTTTATTGTATATATTACCAATTATGACTCACATATATATTCATAAGGGAAATTTTCTATGTATAAATTTCTCTATTGTTATATTATTAGCCTATGGGGATCAGAAATTCCCTTCGGGTCTAGTAGTAGGCCATTTCATGGAGGGTTATCTTGGGTTAGTTTTTTATAATATGACACTACATGTGGTATACTTGTTGGGTCATCTAATACACAAAAACAATTTTGTGCCTCATAATCATATTTAATATCTCCATACAAGAATCCTTCTCGCACTAACCTTAGTATTTTTTATAACATATAATACTTCATGACAAAAATTGGTTAAGGATAACTCAAATTCATACTTTTAGAGTTCAATTATGATTACACTTCTTGAAATTTATATCAATATATACAACTATATATCCAATGTTAAATAATGATAAAGTGGATATTACCTTTTATAAGATATATTTTATATTCTTAAAAATATTTTAATAATCCTTAACAAAACCCTACATAATAATTTTTATATCATATAATATATGATATATTATCATATCATCCTTATGTTTTTTACACTTTATGGGGTTTTGTTAACTCATTGCATCTATATATAATTTATGTCAGATCTATACATGCCCACTTGATAAACCCCTCCCACTAAACTCTTTAGTGAGTGACATATATGAAGAAATAAAATTTGAATAATGGTGATATTTAGGAATAATATTCCTAATTTTTAACTCTTTTAACATATTCAAACTCTTTAACACCATAGCATAAAATGTTACAATGTTAATAACTTCTATTGTCTACTTATAACTCTTTCGAAGTTTAACATCATCATCATCAAATCCCTTTCTATAAAACTTTTCCCTTGATATCTTATGGTAATTAGTGTAAATATTTACATTATTACTTACCAAGACGTCTTAAACTTTTTTAGTATAAATTTACATTCACTATGTTATGGTAACTAAAAGTAACTATTTAAATTTATTTTACCCCCATACCCTAAAACTCTTTTATGATATTAAGTGAAATTCACTTTGTATTTTTACTGGAATAATCCTTTAGGAAATAATGATATTCACCTTTTCCTAGAAACTAAATATAACTCTTTAAATTTATATTTACCATCATATATCCTAAACTCTTTAGGATATTAAGTGGAAATATATTTAATTTTATACTGGTATAATCTTTTATTTTTTAACTTTGAACTTATTTAAGTTCAAACATACTCCCACTAGCCTCTTAGATGTTATATTCTCTTCAAAATGTAATGATAAGATACACAAACTCCTTTATGTTAGTAAATAACACTTATTTCCTTTTAATGGAAATATTTAACAAATAAACTACTACTTATATATCATATATGGTATTGTATGTGTTTGGAGTATTTTTCTCTAAAAAAGACTTTGTTCTTTAAATATACCACTGATGGGTGGAACGAACACCTCCCCTCATATTTTAATAAACATATAGATAAGCACTTTATCTTGGATAAATTTTTTTATCAATTTCTAATTTTCAAAACATATTATAGAATTTAATGAATCATAAACCATGTGTATCAAATTCATTATTTCATATTATTCAAAACAACTCTTTATTAATGAACATCTCCCCTTATCATATAATAGAAATGAGATAACTATACACATCCTTTATTTAGATCCATATATGCTTTATAAACACATTTACATTCAAATGTTTGATGTAGTAATTATTTTTTATAATTTGAATGAAAATTAAAATCTCTATCAGTTCTTACCTTGATTTTGAATACATGTATATTTACAACACTTATAAAACATACAGTTGTTATCACGTAGCCTTCAAACCCATAGAATCAGTTTCTATATCACCAATACATGACATGGAAATTATATGGAGTTTCACAAACCCCTTTAGGTATCTAAAATAATTATATCCTATATAAATAGTGATCCTCCTTCCAATAATCACCTTCAAGTTACAATTATCTTAACTGGTTATTCAAAGGAACATTATTGGACTCTCAAACTAACTTTTCTTCTTCCCGATTGAAATTTTAGTCACTTGTATTATAAACACAACATTAAAACCTATACATCAAATGCCTAGTTAATTTATTCTCAACATTTTATAATATAGGGTAAACTTTTATTAAATTCATTCATCTTGTTAGAACATTTTAATATATGACAACATAATGAATTCCTTAAATAGAATAAACCTTAATAAAACACTTAGTATCCCTAAGTCATTTACATATCCAATCATATTGAATATATAAGTGGAGACTAAATTCCTTAGTTTATTTTTCATCTAATGCATTTGAAACCCCAAGTGAATCACTATTTTCTTCTCATAAGTAATGGTTCTAGGTGTAGTGGAAGTGCTTATCGGGGTTGATCCTGGATCAAAAATTATAGGATTTAATGGATCAATCTCATATTGTGCAAGACATAAACGTTATGACCAATGAAATTTTTTCAAAGAATATTGAAAATGAAATATTCCAGAAGAAATAGGATATCTTTTCACATTAAATTTATAATTTATTTAAATAGATCGGAAGAAATAATACCTCAGTATTGAGATCTTTCTTTGACAAAGATGGTGAATATATGAAACTCTTTTCATTATAGCATCATTGGGATCCTAGTATCAAAGTGTAGAATCTCTATAGTGGCGATCTACATGTGCTCCTTTGATCTCTAAACAATATCGATGGATTGTCGAGTGCTAGCGCAACAGATCAATCATTTTGTAGTGTTTGTTTGGATCGCTATGAAAATCCTTTTGGCTTGAAGAATCATACATGTACTCTAATTCTTGAGAGGATGGAGGAGGGAGGAGAATCTATATAGAATTCTTCAATCTTGATATAGAGTACTAGATTTTTTTGTGCACGTCAATTTTCAATTTTGATTAATCTCTACATAGTAGACATAATAATCTATTTATAGAGATAAGGTTAGGGTTAGGGTTACAATATTATTTAATTCCACAAAAACCCTTAAATAATATATTAAACCTTATATGAACCCATTACATGTAATATTAATAATAATATTATTATTATTATTATTTCATGTTGTGTGTTAACTGGTGTAATGATAAATATTATTTTTTCCATCTTGCAAACTAATATTTATTACCAGACACAATCTTGGCCTACTAGTCTTCCTAAAAATTTATTAAATACCTAAATAAATATTTATTCATTTAATAAATAAATAAATATTATATATCTGTGTAATTAAATAATACCTTGTAAATAAATATTTATTTAATTAATGTGATAAAAATTTCCAAATAAAATTATTCCTTGGTCTTGAGAATAATATTTATTAAAATAATTAAATTAAAATAGAATTTAATTAAGATCAATGGAAACACTTAGTGTATGTCCCTATATGATTCTTTCTCTTTGGAATTAGGTGTGCTTGTTGAAAGTCCAAGATTACTGTCTAGTAAAGGGTCGAGGAACCCAAGAGAAAGAAGTTAATATTGAAATATCGAAAGCCACATACGAGCACTTGATATGTAATATAATCCATTTTTCATGATATCTCATCAAGCAGGTTGCAAACCCATGTCAATAAACTATATGCTATAAATGTCTATTTTTCTATCTAAAATAAACTCATCATTACACTATGGTAATGGAATTTAATGTGATAGTTATATTCTAATCAAAGGGTCAAGATATCAACTTCCATGAATATGGAAGGGATAAATCATTCCTCAACTTATTAATTAATAACACATCATTTATGGTGCACCCAATGTACCCAACTTCACCATGAATTATTATCTTCATGATTTACAAAAATACACCTAAATTCATGAGTCATGACATGCATTAATAATAATCTTAAAGTCAAAGGACCATTACACATGCTCGTGGAAAATAATTTCTAATGACACATAAACATATAAAATTTCTATCGGTGATTCTATTATCATAATCTCCTATCTTGGAGACTACTGAGTGAAAAAATCATGAGATAAAATCTCATCAACTTTAGATTACTCACACCTGATGGTCAACATGTTATGTGCTTCATCATAGAATTTTTTCTAACCATATGAAAAGGTTTTAAGAATATCACCATGGAATTTAAAGGATCTCATCATTGCGGGGAACTGTTATTCCATTTTAATGTGACAGATACTCTTGGACATTATGACATTAAAGTCACACATAATTGATAATGATTTGTAATAAGATATTAATATTCACTTTTTTAATACACATTTAATCTAAAGGAAAAACAGTTAGTTCTAGAACACCAACTCCAATAGACTCACACTCATACTAGAGAGAATTTCCAACGAATTTTAGTCCACTAGATCTCACATGATGATTATTTTTTTTCTAAGTTAAGTCTTTAGTCAAGGGGTCCTTTTTTGTATTCCATAGAGACTCTTCTTACTATGACTTCACTTATCTGAGAAAAAACCCTCAATGGATGATATTTCTGAATTATGTGCTTCATTTTTTGATGTGATCTTGGATCATTTATAAGGTTAATTGCTACAATATTATCACAATAGAGTGTGATGGGATCTTTACTACTATTAATCAAATCAATCTAGTTGATATAGTTATATATCCAAACTACTTATTTATATGACTCAGAAACTACAATATACTCAGACTCGGCTATAAAATCTATGACCACAGCCTGCTTTGAGATCTTCCAGCACACAACACCTCTATTTAGAGAGAAGATGTATCATGGTTGTGATTTTATATCATATTTATATGTTTAGAAACTATAATATTCATGTTTCCTTATGATTAGTTCATCATCTCATCCATATACTAGGAATATATCCTTAGTTCGCCTCATATATTTATGGATAGTCTTGATTTCCTTCTAATAGTGGTCACCTAGGTCAGATTGATATCTTACTACCACACTTAATTCATAGGTGACATTTTTCCTTGTATATAACATAGCACACAAGACTGAACCAATTGTAGAGGCATATGGAATCCTTATTGTACTCTATCTCTCCTCATGTGTCTGAGGACACATTTTCTTGTAAAGATGAATTTCATGTGACACTGGAAAAAAATATCCTCTTGGATTGTTCCATAATAAATATTTTTAATATATTTTCAATATATATACTTTTAATTAGACTAATGAGCATCATAGATCTATTGCAATGGATATTAATCCCAAGAATTATGATACTTCTTCTAAGTCCTTCATAGAGAATCATGTGTTCAACCGGGCCATGAAAAACTATAAGACTAGTATTTCGTTTCCAATAAGTATTTTTTCATTGATATAAACTATTGAGAAAATGATAACACTCCTAATAAACCACTTATAGACACAAGTCTCACATTCATTATTTATGAAACCAAATTTTGTTTTGGATTCATCAAACTGAATGATCCATGACCTATATACTTTCTTTAATCTATAAATGGATATCTAAAACTTTCATACCTTGTTAGAATCCTTTGGAGTCACAAACCCTTTGGGTTGTGTCATATAGAAATCTTACAAGGTTCCTATTAAGGAATATTGTTTTGACATCCATATTCTAAATCTCATAGTCATGGTAAGTTACTATAGAAAGTAAAATTCTGATGTATTTCAGCATAGAAACTAGTGAAAATATTTTTTTGTAGTTTATGTTCTAGCACTGTTTGATCCCTTTTATAACCAGTCATGCCTTATAAGTACTAAATTGTACATTGATGTCTAGTTTCTTCTTGAATACTCATTTACAAATAATAATATTTACATCCATTGGAGGGTCTGCCAAATTCTATACATGGTTTTGGTACATGGAATCCATTTAAGAATTCATAGCTTCTTTCCACTTAGTGAAATTTGTGCTACTTAACTCTTCCTTGTAGTTTACAGGGTCATTATTATTAACTAATAATGAGTCACCATCCTAGATGAATATAAAACCATATCTTTCATGTTATATAACCTCTCTTTTACTCATACATTGTACTTGTGCCTCTATAACTTCTTCTTCCATGAGTTTTTTGGAATCTATTCATGGGCCAGCTTCTATATATCCTAAGCTAGGACTTTATTGAATTCTATCTCACTCACACTATATCCCTTTAGATGTAATCCTTTTCAAGAAATATGGTACATTTATTAACCACGACTTTATTATCTAAAGGATTTTCTAGGTAATATTCTTTAATTTCCTTAGGATACCCTGTGAAGATACACTTTATGCCATGAGGTGTAATCTTGTTTCTATAAATAGCCTTAATATAAACTTTGAAACCCCACACTCAAACATGCGACAAAATAGGTTTATTACATACCAAATATGATATGTAATATTGGTTTCTACTTTAGTTGGCACTCAGTTTAGTATGTTTGTTGTTGGCTATAATGTGTATCCCCAAAATGATAATGGAAGACTCGCATGAATCATCATTGATCTCACCATGTCTAATAGGGTGTGGTCCCTCATTTCACTTACAATATTCTATTATGGTGTATATGTAGGAGTGATTTTGGATTAAATATCAAACTCCAATAAATTATCAATGAAATCTTGGTTAGGATATTCTCCACCACATTCTGAGAGAAGATTCTAAATATTCTTACCAAGATGGTTCTCAACTTTATTCTTGTATTCTTTTAATTTATCAAAATAATATAGCTTATGCCTCATTAAGTAAACATATCCATACCTACTAAAAATATTAGTAAAAGTTATAAAGTATGAGTACCCACCCCTTACTTCAATTAGAAATGGTCCAAATGCATCAGTATCAACTAATTCAAGAATCTTCTTGTCCCTTTCACCTTTTCACTAAATGGGGACTTAGTAATTTTTCTTTATAAACATGATTGACATAAACAAAGTGGTTTTATTTCAAATGAATCCAAATATCCCCCTTGGTGTGATTTGGTCAAACACTTTTCATTTACATGACCTTGTCGATGATTCCATGGTTGGGTGTGGTATGATTCATGTGAACTAGTTTCATTTTCAATTATCATTACTTGGTTCATGTAATTTAACACATAAAGACCGTTATTTAAATATTACTTACCATAAAATATGATTTCTTTATAAAATAATTAAAATTTATTCCAAAATTTGAAAATTAATCCATATTTATCAAGGATGGATACATAAATAAATTTTTTGGTAACTAATATCACATAATAAAAATATTTTAAAACCAATGTCATTCTTGTTAGAAACATTAGGTGGTAGTCCCCAATAGCCACAATAGTAAGTATGGATCTATTAGATGCTTGTAGATCTACCTCACCTCAAGAAATCATTTGTAATCTAATTGGTTCCTATGTTTAGATACATTTATAAGAACCATATGTTGTATCTAATACCTAATTTGTAGAAATTGATAGATTAAACTTGATAGAAAACACACTTAATGTTTCCCCTTCTTAATATGGGTATCGTTTTTCTTCCAGGGGCTCTTCTTGTCTACATAAGAGCCCTTAAATAATATATTAAACCTTATATGACCTCATTCCATGTGATAATATTATTTATTATTATTTTATCATGGAGTGCACTAACTGGAACAATAATAAATATTATTTTTTCCATCTTGAAAATTAATATTTATCACCGGACAAAATCTTTGACCACTAGTCCTCCTCAATGTTTATTAAATATTAGAATAAATGTTTATTCTTTAAATAAATAAATAAATATTATATATATGCATAATTAAATAATCACCTTGTGAATAAATATTAATTTAATATATGCGATCAAAAAATTATGAATAAAATTATTCCTAGGTCTTTAGAATAATGTTTATTCCAATAATTAAATTTAAATAAAATTTAATTAAGATCAGCTGAAACACTTAGTGTGTGACCCTCTATACTTATTTTTAGTTGGTATTAAGTGTGCATACCTAAAGTCCAATATTACTATCTAGCATCAAGTTAAGACACCCAAAAGAAATAAGTCAATGTATCGACATTGACAATTGCATATGATCGCTCATCGTATAATATAATACCTTTTTCATGATATCTCATCAAGTGGGTTGAAAACCCATGTCATCAACCTATATGATCAATATGTATTTCTTTAACTATATGAAATAAACTCATCATTATGCTATGTCCATGGAATTTAATGTGATGGTTCTATTTCAATCAAAGGGTCGATATATCAACTTCCATGAATATAGAAGGTATGAATCCTTCCTTGACTTATTCATTAATAAAATGTCATATGTGAGGAACCCAACGTAGCCAAATTCTCCGTGATCTATTATCATCATCATTTGCGATAATAAATCTATGTTTGTGAGTTATGAAATGCATTAATAATAATCTTAAATTCAAGGGACCATTACACACACTCACATACAGGAATATCCAATGAAACATAAATATGTGGAATTCCTATTGGAAAGTATGTTCTCATAATCTCCTGTATTTGAGACTACCAAGTGATAAATTCATGATATAAAGTCTCGTATGATTACAAGTACTCGTACCTAATGGTCATCGTTCTATATACCCCATCGTAGAATGTCATATGACCATGAAACAAGGTTTAAATAATATCACCATGGCATTTAAAGGTTCTCATCGTATATGGGAACTATTATACCCTTTTAATGTGACAAAAACTCTTGGACATTATTACATTAAAGTCATTCATAAATAAGAATGGTATGTAATAAGATAGTAATATTCAATTCTTTTAATATATAAGTAATCTAAAGCACAAAGAGTTGTTTCTAGAAAACCAAATCCAACAATAAGCATCTAGATTCACCTATTGAACAACATCAACACTCAGTTACTTAGGAAAGTGTTTCTATAACCCATATAATTTCTCCTTACTAAAGAAAATTTCTAAAGTTACCAATCTTAGGAGTTTATAACATTAAATTCTCTTTCTCGGGGATTGATCTCAAAGTTAAATTTGATGTTGATGATGTTATTTATCTACAATGGTATCTTTTATCCAATGAGCATCATGTTTTACTAACATTTGATAAGGAATTTTATTAAATGTGCTCCCACTAAAATGATGAAAACTTTTAAAACTCATCATATCTATTAGTGTTCCAAGATCCATATTTCATCATGGCTTACACTGGGTATCATATAAATAATCCATGACTATATTTGGTAGATAATTATTATCAATTATATCATATATGAATCTTGGATAGCTAAGTGGATAAATCTTTATCTAAATCCATCATATAGATATAAAATCAACTTTATTCCTCTCAAATCCTAATGGTTAGGGATTTATAACTATGTGTAACCCAAATTATAGCAACCTTCTTTTTTAATACATGAATTATAACAAAACTCCTTATAAAAACATTACATTAAAAACTTTAAAGGAACCTTTGAGGTCTATTATCTTAGAAACTAGGTACATAATACATAAATTAAATTAGGAAAACATTGATTTAAACATTATTTAATCATTTTGAAATAATCATTTCTTATTTCATCCTATTTTACCTCAAAATAAGTAATTTCCAAGGGACATACATCGAAATAAAATCCTAACCATAAATACCAATAAGGGATAAACAATGGAAATGGAACATGATCGATCATCATGGATAAAACATGAGGCATAACATGATAGAATAATCATAATTACATGATAAATAACATAGAATTCTGAATAAAACATAAAAAATGATGCATTCATAAGAATTTCACCAAGGTGTCATAAAACATATTTACCAAAGATATTCACTAAGATATCATAAAACATGTCATCTCTAGATATTACTTATTTAACCAATGCATTATAGAAATATCAGGGTGAACCCTTCATATGTATAAATTCATGTGTGCCACATAGATCATAAAAAATTTCATTAATATCCTATGGGAAATAATGAATGAGTTTCATGTAAGATTCATTAAATTCATAAATTCTTAAAGGCGTGAGAATTAAATTATTTTTATCATATGAGAAATGAATATGGGTTTTATATTTGGAAGTACCAAATAAATGAATCGTGGTTACATCTAGGTGAATACCCATGGATATATAAATGGTTTGGGTATTCACAACAAAATGATATTGCATGGAAATGAAAGAAAATTAAAGGAAAGGTTTCAACAGCACAATAGGTATGAAAAAAATGATTATTTAATTTGATTAATGAGAGGGTAGGGAAATATCTCATTAAAAAAATTTATACATTAATGGATATGTTTAAATACAGAAATAATAATAAGATGAAAAGTCATTACTAAAAAAGTAAGTTCTTGAAAGTAATAGAGGAAATAGGAAGAGAATTCACATACCTTGGGAAGTAACTTCCTAAAGCTTATAGTGGTAAACTTTAGGACCTTAAAGACACCTTGGAGGGACTTTAGAGAGGGGTAATAAGAATAATTTCATGATTAAGGAATTTGGAGTGAATATTAATGAGAATATGGGTGGGTATTTATAGTAAAATTGGAGGAATTATTTAATAATTTCTAAATATGGGTCTTGGAATTATAGGTCGTGTAAAATGAAAAATCATTGGCTTGCCCATGGTTTTTGTTGATGATTTTAGACATTTAAGTCATGTTTTATAATATTTTAATGAATTAGAACTGAAATACATTTTTTAATATTACTTTATCCATGGAAAATAAATTTTCTACAAAATATATTTTTTAAAATATTAATTTTTTTTTAGACTTTGGAAACTCATTTATAGGTTTGGAAATTAATTTGTATCCATTAAAATACGCAATATTAATAAAATAATATATTTATGGTCATGGATTCAGTTTTATTTATTATTACATCATTAGTACATATTTATGAAGTCATAAAACATATTAAAAACAAAAAAATTGTATTTTTACTATTCACTGAAAAATAAAGTATTTTAGAGAATTCTCAAAATTTCACACTAATATAATTTTGAATTTTTTATTTCAAATATAATTTTTATTTTATCACAATAAATCTATAAATATTATAAATTTAAGTTTTAAATTAAATCCTTTATTTATTGAAAAATAATAATTTTTACGACATAGTCAACTTTTAGACACTTATAAAAATTTCCTAGTACATTATAAAATTATTTTATCATTTATATTTAAATAAATAGTGTTTTATAAGACTATTTTATGAAATCAAATTTTATTTATATTCCTAAATTTATTATAAAAATGTATATATTTTATGAAAATATAATTATGCTTTATTTTTATCCAAAAATATATTTACCAAATTTATATTATATTAATTTTTATAAATAATAATGAAAATGAAATTTAAAGAAATAAATATTTCATTTATACAAAGGAAATTACAATTTTATGATACTAAGGTCTAGATACATAACCCCTTATTACACCAGCATACATACTAAGGGTAAGGTGTATGATGTTACTTTCATGGGGTGGCAGACCTAGTGGTGATCTCCACTAATTTGAACTTCTCTTATAGTTGATTTCATTCAAGCCTCAATTATTAAATCTCTATTTTGGCTTATTCAGGGGTAAACCCCAATGACGCTACCTATCTCCTAAGGTCTAATAAATGGGCTTCAAAAGGCATGATCCTATAGGTTGAGGACATCATTTCTCCCTTCCGCATCAATTGTCTTTTCTCATTATGCTTTATATACACTAATTCTAATGGTAAAATCATTTATAATGGTCATAATTCCCAATGGTTATATTGACCAATGGCCATATTAAATAATGGTCACTTAATAATAATGTAACAGTTATATTATAATGGTAAAATTTCTAATTACATCCTATATATTTACCACCAAACATCAAAATTTATAGCTTCATTCACAAAGGTTTTTACAATTCCTTCAATAATTTTTATTATATTTCTAATGTTCCTTTTTTAACAGTTTTCATGGAAGTTATAATCTTCATGGCTGAGTTTGATCCTATGGATTACACCATTGTGTGGTTATTGTTTTTTGGTTTTTATATCCCTATACTATTCTTAGTTGTAGTAATTGATATTATTACTTGAAATGTAATATTCTTTTTTTAAACTATTTCTATGTACTTCCATTTTGAAATATAATAAAATAGAGATTATGAAAAAAAAATATTTCTTTTATTAATCATATAAAGAATTTTCAGGTTGTGACATTCTCCCCACCCCAGGAAATTTCTTCCTCAAAATTTGACTCATGCCTCAAAATAAATGGGGGTATTTTTTCTTCATTTCTTCTTCATCTTCCCATGTAACTTCTTCAAACTTATGATTTCTCCACGAAAATTTCACAATTCATATTGTATTATTCGTCAAAAATTGTTCCCTTATATCAATAATTTGGTTCAGTTCCTCTTCATATGATAAAACATGTTCCAATTTCATACCATTTGTGTTTATTATATGTGTTGGGTTTGACATATACTTTCTTAAAAAGTAAACATGGAAGACGTTGTGGACATTGAAATGATTTGTAGGTAGTGATAACTGATAGAAAACTACTCCAATGCGCTCCAAAATACTAAATGCTTAAATGAACCTTGGACTCAATTTTCCCCTCTTTATGAACTTTATGACCCCTTTACAAGGAGATATTTTGATGAATACATGATTCTTGACATAAAACTCTACGTCTTTCCTTCAATTATGAGTATAACTCATTTGATGACTATGAGCGGTCTTGATATTTTCTTGGATCATATGTATCTTCTCTGTATTTTCTTTCAAAATTTCTATTTTTAATAGTTTTTCTTCTCTAACCCCATCCCATCATGTTTCAGTTCTACACCTCTTCCCATAGAGTGCTTTATAAGGAGTCATTTTAATGTTTGAGTGAAAAATGTTGTTATAGGAAAATTCAACAAGTTGAAGATGTTGATCCCAACTCCATTTAAAATCAAATGATCTATCCCATAACTTTTCTTATAATGTTTTAATAGTAATCCTGTACTATCTATCAGTTTTAGGATGATAGGTTGTGATAAGGTTAACTTTAGTGTTCATATCCTTTTGAAGGATCCTCCAGAACTTAGAATTAAATCTTGGATCACGCTTTGAAACAATTGACAGTGGAACCCTATGAAGTCTCACCACTTCTTGAATATATATATGAGTGAGACTATCAAGGGATAAATATTCTCATATAGTGATAAAATGGGAAGAATTTTTTAATCTATCAATTATTTCCCATATAGAATTGTTTCCCTTTGATGTCTTTAGAAGGCTAGTAAAAAAGTTCATAGTGATGTCATCCAACTTCCATGCAGGTATAGGTAGTGGTTTTAGTACTCCTTTGGGTAGTTTTCACTTATTTAAATACCAAACATCTTTTAGTATAATCAAAAATATCTATTTTCATGTTATCATACTAATAATGATCTCATGGATATCAATACATTTTGGTGCTTCCATGGTGTATAGATAATGCAGAATAGTAAGCTTCATCCATTTGTTCTTTCTTTAACTCTATATTGTATGTGATATATAGTATTATACCAAACCTTATTACTCCCTCATGATCAACACTAAACTCATAAGACTTCCCATTTTTTATAGCTTTTATCTTCTTTTATAACTTAGATCATCTATTTGTTCTTTATTGATCTTTTCCAATAATGATAGTTGGAAAATCATTTGGTATAGAATTGATGATGTCCCTTCCCTTATGAATTCCATGTTCATCATTACCAAGTATTTTATCAATGTATCTCCTTCAATTATCATCATCATAATAACTATGGTGTTTTTATTACTCAACGCATCAATAACTTTTTTTGTTTTTCCAAGGTGATAATAGATAGAATAATCATAATGCTTAAGAATTTATAACCATATACTTTGTCTCAGGTTCATTTCCATTTGTGTGAATATATACTTCATACTCTGGTGGTCGGTGTATATATCACACTTCTCCCCATAAAGATATTATTTTCATATCTTTAATCCAAAGATAACTATAGCTAACTTCTAATAATATGTCAGATAATTCTATTCATGAGTCTTTAACTGTCATGATGTATAGGAAATAACTTTTTCATTTTATATGAGTAAACATCCAAGTCCCTTTAAGGATTAATCAATATAAATGAAAAATCCTTCCCCATTAAAGGGTAAAGTTATCACAGGTGCACTAACCAACCTTTTCTTTAGTTCTTGGAAACTCTCTTCTCACTCATTTGTCTAGATAAAATGAACTCCATTTTGAGTTAATTTGGTTAGTGAATTATAAATCCATGAAAAAAAATTTACAAACCTTCTATAATAACATACTAGACTAAGGAAACTGTGAATATAATTTATAGTTGTAGGACGTTTCCACTCTCCACAACCTTTGTCTTTGCTGGATCCATTGATATTTCTTCACTAGACACAATGTGTCCCAATAATGTGACTTATTATAACCAAAACTCATATTTTATGAATTTACCAAAAAATATCTCTTTCCTAAAATTTTTTAATATGACCCTTAGATGTTCCTCATGCTCTTTGTGACTTTTGGAATATATCATAATATCATCAATAAAGGCCACAAAAAAATTTATCAAGGTAGTCTACAAAGAATATATTCATCAAATCCATAAATATGGAAGGATAATTAGTCAATCCAAAGGTAATAACAACAAACTTGTAATTCCCATATCTTTTTCAGAACGCAATCTTTTGGATATCCTCTTTCTTCACCCTCACTAGATGATACCCTGATTAGAGGTCAATCTTGGATAAGAATTAATCCCCATGAATCTAGTCGAAAAAATCATCGATCCTTGTAAGAGGATATTTTTTCTTTAATTTGATCCCATTAAGTTCTCTATAATCAATGAATAGCCTCATTGATCCTTCCTTCTTCTTTATAAAGAGAACATGTGCTCCCCAAGGTAACACACTTGGTTGAATAAAACCCTTCTTGAAAAGATCTGTAATTTTCTTATTTAATTCCTCTAACTCTACATTTTCCATTCTATATGGGGTATTCGATATTATCTTGGATCCAAGTATGAGATAAACTGATAAATCCAACTCTATTTCTAGGTGAGGTCCCAATAACTCTTTAGGAGATACATTAATGTATTTCCAAATAATGGTTATATCTTCTATCTTTAGACTTTCTCTTTCTTATTCTTCTTCAATAGTAATTTCTATAAAAAATGTAATAATATGTGGTTCTTAGAAAGACTCGGGTTGGAAAAAATATTATTTGAAGATGATTAGAGGTTTTCCCTTTAATACTACTAAAATATCATTACTTCAACAGTTGAACTAAGCATTATACTTTGATAACCAATTTATCTCGAGTATTATGTCAAAGTTCACCATTGAAATAACCACCAGGTTTGTAGAGAGATTGTACTCACAAAAATTAATAGTGTAATACCTATATATATTTGATTCTTGAATAGTTCCTCTAAGAGTTTTAATGGAAAAATCTACCACTGGTATTTTAGGTCCTATCTTGATGTTCTTTGCAAACTTGAAAGAAATAAAAGAATTTGTATAACCTGAATCAAAAAAATGTACTTGTGATATTTCAGTGTATGGTGAGTGTACCTTCCAAAACATCATTTGGATCCTCAACTTCATTCATCATAATTTAAAAAGAATTTTCTTTATTTGTTATCCTTCATTGGGGTTGATGGAATTTTCCCTCCATTATCTTTTGATTTGAACATTGATTAGTGAAATGCCCTTACTCCCCACACTTGATGCATTGTACATAAAGTTATTCTTGCACTATCTTACTTTTCTAATTGGCATTCATATATTGAGGATTTACATCTGCATGAAATTTTAAATCTATATGTACATATCTTACACATTTTTATCATTTTCCACTTCCTTGCAAACAATTCCTTAAATGCTTTTTCCCACATTCGGTGCACATGGGATGCGGTACTTTCTTACCATACAGATTATTTCCAAAATTTTGTTCCATACTTATATTTTTATTATTCTATCCATGAGTCCACTAGTCATCTCTAAACTTAATTTCAAATTTTATATCATGTAATACTGTCTCTTTATAACTCCCAAAGTCTTATATTTCCAAATATTTCTGTATATGGGGTCTTAGTCTGGTAAATAATTGATCTATCATCCCATCAAAATCAATGATAAAGCTTGAAGCATATCATGAAATCCTTTTAAAGTTAAATTTACAATTCCCCAAAAATTATTTTTCTATTTTCTTCAACTCAAGGAATTACCTCTTCATATTGGTTTGGAGGGTACTAGTAAAATAATTGTTGAAAAATAATTTTTTTAAGTCTTCCCATTCCATGGATTTCACATCATCCCTTGGCTTTGTGTTCTTGATCAGTGTCCACCATTGATCGGATTCTCCCTCTAAGAAATATAATTCCAACATAACTTTATATTGGTTAGGAAAATAGATTATATAAAATAATCTTTCTATAGTATCGATCCATTATTCTACGATCAGTGGATTAGTGGTTCCACTAAAAACAGGTGTTTGTTGATACATGAAGGATTCAACTACCAATTGTTCCTTCATTAATGAATTTAGATGCTCCACATGGTTTAGTTTATTATCCATGACCCAAGTTAACTGATTCATCATCATCATCATGAATTTTTTAACTCCAGCTCCTCACATATTGGGAAGGTCACCGTCACATTGTTTGTCACGTCCATTGTTTGCATGAGTCCTTTTATTTTCTGCCATTTTTTCTTGAAGAATAAAACATAAGTGAGAATTTTGTTACTATTGGGAATCTTATAATATAAATTATAAATTAAAGAAAAAAAATCTAATATCATTCTTCTAGGATGATATACTTCAATATTAAAAATAGTTTACATTATCTATATATCCTTCATAATGGTTTGTAAAAAACATATGATTAACCAAACATATCTCACGAGAGTGAAAAACTTGATATGAAACAAGGCCTCTTTGTCATGAATGGAGTGATGGTCGAGTTAAACCCCAATGTAACCTTTTTGGGGATATTACCCCTAGGTACAACTATGTCAAAGCCATGTCCACTTGTAGTATCCAGATAGGGATTTTATTGCTTGGAAACCACTCAATTAATACGTTTCCAAAATTTATGGATGGTTTTCTATATTTAGACTTATACCTAGGATTTTTAAAAATATTTTCAAGTCCTAATTTCCAAAAATAACTAAACCTTACTTCTGATACCAGCTATTAAGACTTGCCTTTTTTATACATCGATTTTAACATAATTCTGTAAAAAAATATTACATTAAAAACTTTAAAGGGTCTTTTTAGGTCTAGTGTCTTGGAAACTAGGTACATAATACATCAATTACATTAGGAAAACATAAACATAAACATTATTTAATAATTTTGAACTACTCTTTTTTTTATTTTATTGTAGTTCACCTCACTATAGATAATTTCCTAGTGACATGAATCAATAAAAAAGGGTGACCATAAATCCTAGTGAGGGATAAATAATGGAAATAGAACTTGAATTGTAAGATACTATATTTTTTTAGTTATTTTTCTCTTTGAGTTTTTTGTTTGAGCCTCAGTTGTTGAGTCTTGTTCAGAAACAGAGAGCCTCTATTGGATAAAATGAATTAAGGTTCAGGAATGTATGCTCGTTTGAATTAATGGAGTCTAGGTATAAATGGGACTAAGTGTTAATATGGGTTCTTGGTGATTTGAGAATCTTTAAAAGAGTTTTAGTTGTTTAAAAGGAAAATGGGATGAAAAATAAACTGCAGAACATTTACATGTTATGTAAAGGGATTACACATCATGTAATTGTTTGAGGGTTTTAATAAAATAAATTGCAGGCAATGGTTTTTTTGGATAATTCCATTAAAAACATTTACACAGCATGTAACCATATTGCATGTCATGTAAATGCCTGACCTATGGTTTTAAACATGATATGCAACTGAAATTCATTCTATTTCACTATATCTCTTCTCCTCTCGACCCTAGGGAATTCTCTAGGCAATTTTGGAGTGTTAACCTCCCTTACGGATGTTCTATTTGCATATTAAATCCCTAGTAATCTCCTTTGGTTAGGTTTTTTCTTTCTTCCATTTGGTTCTCCAACCATTGCGGTGAAATCCTTTGGTCGATTACATTGTTGATTTTGATCTTGATCAATTTTGATCTAGGGACTACTTTGCAATCATCTGAACCTTCTTCCTCATGGGTTTTTTTCATTAGAAGTGTTGTTGGATCATCGATTAAAGGTAGGGGTATAAATATTAACCCTATGGTTTAATAACTTCCATGTTTATGAAATATTTTGATTATTCCATCATTTTGTGCGCCCAAATTAATTAAATAAACAATTTGGATTATTCCTTGAATTCTTTTATTTTCAATTGGAATCTGACCTTGCTTATGTCTACCTATTGGGTGAGAAAACCTTTGAATGTAATTTAATTGATAAGTGGATTAATGTATGTTTAGCATGACATGTGACCTAGGATGATTTCTTATTATAGAATCCCTAAATCATGGATTATTTCTTATTGATATAATTTTTAATAAATTTTGAATTAAATTTCAAGTGGCATATAAAGAAATAATGGTAATTCACATAATTAACCATTGAGAATTGTGATGAGATATTATGATATCCATGATATTTGACAGGTATTGGGTTCCATGTTGTAATGCTTATATATAGGGGTTGGCCCTGGAACTTGCACACTTATATGTTTTAATGCTAATATTGAGCGGGCTCGGCCCAATCCCATGTTGTAATGCTTATAGAGAGCAAGCTATGCTCAGTCTCATGATGTAATACCTATAGGTATTTGACCTAAAAATGTTGTAATTATTATAGTCCTTTGACCCGGATTGTTGTGACTATACCATGGTTATATTTTGGTGGTTGGCATGGTCATAAGACATGCTTAGAGATATTCCAGCATGGATCTGAAGAAGGCTATATTACCTTGGTTGTATGATTGTAGTTGGCATGGTTGTAATACATGCTCAAAGTTATTCTGGCATGAAGCCAAAGCAGGTTGTTGTATTTATTTAATTTTTGAATAAATTAATACACCTATTTATCTCTTTATTGAAAACACTTCTTATCATACTATTTTTTTTAGACACAGTGGTGTCAGCCTACTGATTTATACTCACACCCTATTCAATATGTTGTTTGGAACCTAAGCATATTTTATGGATGCAGGTTTGGACAGGGTAAAAGGACCTTATTGTTGATCGCTTGTTTACTGTTAGACTAGAATTTAGAGATGGGACCAACGTAGGGTTTCGAACTCGGGACTTTGAGTCTTTTATTTGAGGATTCTAGTCTTTTCTTGTATTGTTCTAGCATATCATTTAGTTACATTCCAGCACATCATTACATTATTCCTTTATTATTTATTAGATTATCCAGTTGTCTTTTATTGTTTTCTTATACTACTTCTACACTTTAATTATTTTTATGCTTATTATGATTTGTTTATACTGCTATGACACTTCATACCAGGGGATATAGTCTCCCCACTATAAACTTTACACTCTCACTGCTAGTCGGTAGCCTCTAGTGTATGGGGAGTTGTGCTTGAGGTCTTGTAACTAACTCTTTCTGGTCATGTGAGGGAGTTCTAGATTGGGGGATGTTACAAAGTGATATGAGAGGATTAGGTTTTCTTTTCTTATGCCTTACTATTTAGGAAAGGTATAAAGGATACTATGATGTGTTGGGACTTAGTAATGAGCTTGTGTATGGGAGTAGTTAACCCATGTATAGGGGAAAATATGAGTGTCAAGGGATAGGATTGTTGTTTGCGTTGTGTACTTTTTACAATTGGTGTTATTTAACCTTGGGTGATTCACATATTGTGTGGGGTTATTTTTATGATGTTATTATTTCTTGATATTGTACTCATGGCCCGATATGGAGTGAGATGAGAATACATGCATCATAATAAGCACATAGGGATATATTGACATACATTGTTTAGGATAGGGACATATCTATTTTTTCATGTAATATATACTTGCCTATTAAAATGTAATATGAGGTATATATTTCATTGGATAAATCAAATGAGTTGATGTTTCATGGTAAAATACTTGTAATCCATGTTTAGAGAGACCAAGAGTTAATGGTTCTTTATTACGGTCACTTATTGGGTTGACCTTATTGCTAGCTAGTTCTTTAAGGTGTGTGTTTATCTTGTAGAGAAAATTTATCCTCATCATATTTGACTTGAAAATTAGGAGAGTGGAAATTAGCATGATTTTAACACAGTTGAACTGGAACTTCCTGTAGTTCTTGAAGAGTATAGGGATGTTTAGCTTCACAAAAGCTTCCTATGGGTCATGCAATCCATGGAAAGGGAGATTGTTCATACCGTTCCCTTGATGTTTGAGATGATAAGAGAGTTTCAACTTCATCATACACATATGTTTACTGGGGAAGGGGGGCCCCAGGTAGCCAAGTTTTGGATTGATTCATTCTAGAAAATCTTCAAGCATCTCGAGACACCCACAGATAGGAGGGTGAAGCTTGTTGTGTATATGCTTCATAGACCTGCTAAGCGTTGGTGTAATATTTTGGAGGAAGTTGGGTAGAAGGATGATCTATATTGGAAGTAATTAAAGATAAATTCTCTGATCTATTTCTATCCTAAAACCTTAAAGGATGAAAAATCTCACGAGTTCATGCATCTAATGCAGGAGGGTTTGTCAGTGTTAGACTATGTTGGATGTTTTACCGACCTACAGTGCTTTGCGCCATCTTTGGAAGTTGATGAGATCTCCAGGGTGATATGTTTTCAGGATTCCCTTTGTTATGAGATCAAGTCACATGTAAAAAAATTTTGTCTAAGAATATTTGAAGACAAGTTGAATCAAGCACTCATCATGGGAGGGAATCTGAGAGAGGCCTCGAGTAGCGGTCAGGTTGTTTCAGTAGGGCGATCTGAAATTTCTTCTTTGAGTGGTAAGAAGCATCATTATGAAAGTTTACACCAAAGTAATAGTGGGTAAAGAATTAAAGGTAGTGGACTACCATCTCAAGACTGTGTTTCAATCCAGTGCTATCAGTGTGGAAATTTTGTCCACAAGTGCTCGTAGTGTCCTTACCCCGTAGTTGAGTGTCATATTTTTGGTAGATTGGGCCATATTTAGAGGTTTTGTGAAAAGATTCTATAGTATACCAGTGATATAGGATTAGGACAGGAACCAAAGTCAAGAAGGGGATCAGCTACCCCTCATCAGGCTAGTAGTTGGAGTTTTATAGGTCGTTCAGGCCTTGGTAGTGGATGCGGTACCCCAGTGCATGAGAAATAGTACCAAGAAAGAGAAATATCCCAGAATAGTCATACTGGAGCCCAGAGAAGAGTTAAAAGTTATTTTTATGTTATGTAAACTACTCCAGCTAACAAGGATGTAGAACTGTCTACCATCAGAGGTACGATTCTTGTATCATCTACCTTAGCGTGTGTTTTTTTTATACAAGAGCATCGCATTATTTTCTATCTGCTCTTTTTGAAAATGGTTTGGACTTGGATGTGGAAATATTATATGGTTTTTTAACCATTGACACATATTTGGGATTGTGGTCAGAGAATATCAAATTTTTTAAGGCATGTTCTCTAGAGATTGGTGGTTACCATTTCTTTTAAGAACCATTCATGCTAAAAATGATAGGTTTCAACTTGATTATTTTTATGGATTGGTTAGTTCTATACCAGGATCATATCAAATTTTATAGTAGGTGAGTTACTTTCCTATCTCCATAAGGAAGAATCTATTCTCACTAGGTTGAGTGGGATCTTTAGGCTAGTCGTTTAGGACCAATTCAGTGAAGGTTGGATTGTCTCATGGCTCAGATCATCGGTATTGCTCTAGATAATGGTGGAATGTAGTAGGGTTATTTTCCTCTAGTGGTAAACTATTTTTGAGATGTTTTAATTAATGATTTATATGTCTTACCACCTGAATGATAGGTTGATTTCACGATCGATTAGGTGCTGAGAGCAAAGCCAGTTTTTATCCCCCTTACCAAATGTCACCAGAAGAGCTTCAAGAGTTGAAGGTTCAGTTGGAAGATCTAGAATCTAAAGACTTAATAAAACCAAGTATATCTCCTTGGGGTTCTCTATTTCTCTTCACCAAGAAGGCTAATGGATATTTTCACTTATGTGTGGATTATCGGAGGTTAAACTAGATGACGTTCAAGAACTGGTATCCTCCTCCACACATTGATGGTATTTTCAATCAGTTGAGAGGTGTTAAGATCTTCTCCAAGATTGAATTGAGATCAAGATATCATTAGTTAAGGGTGAGACTATCAGACATACCTTGAACCACTTTTAGGAGTTGGTATGGCTTGTATGAATTCTTAGTGATGCTATTTAGGTTGACTAATGAGCCTATGGTATTCATGGACTTAATGAATAGGGTCTTTCATCCATTTCTGGATTAGTTTGTGGTGGTTTTCTTCGATGATATCTTAGTGTACTTCCATCCATCTGATGATCATTCCAAACATCTTGACAACATACTGAGTACATTGAGAGAGCATCAGCTTTACGCCAATATAAATAATGAAATTTATGGATAAATAAAGTTCACTTCTTGGGACATGTCATCTCATAGGTCAAAGTGTCAGTAGACCCAAAAAAGTCACAGCCATGGTATCTTGGGAACATCCTAATAATTTCTTCAAAATTCAGATATTTATGGGTTTAGTAGGTTATTACCAGCATTTTATCCAATATGTATCTCATTTGGAAGCACCAATGTCTAGGATGACCAAGAAAGGGGTGATGTTTGTTTGGTCTGATGCTTTAAAAATAGATTTTCAATAGATAAAGGACAGGTTGACCTCAGCACCTATCCTCACTTTACTTATGTCAGGTAAATCATATACTATGTACTGTGACATATCTGAAGTTGTACATGGAGTAGTTCTAATGCTGAAGGATCATGTAGTTTCTTATGGAACCAGGCAGTTGAGACCACATTATAGGAATTACCCTAATCATGATCTAGAGTTAGTTACAGTGGTACATTCCCTAAGATGTTGGAGACACTATCTAATTGGATATAGGTCTATGTTATACATGGATTATAAGATCCTTAGGTATATATTTTCTGAACAAGACTTTAACCTTCGATAGAGAAGGTGGGTTTAGTATCTACAATCTTTCAACTTTTAATTGGTTTATACACTAATCAAGGCCAATGTTGTTGCTAAAACTTTAAGTTAGAAGACACAGATAGAGGTAGTCCAGGAGTCTTATGACGAGTGGCAGATAATGGACCTTTTTACAGACATGCATCTAGATGTTCAGGAATCTCAGGGATAAGTAGCTTTGACTTCGACATCTATTATACCTATGATTTTAGACCAAATTAAGACCGAGTAGTTGTGTAATTAAGAGGTCTCAGTTTTATAGGAAAAATTATATGGTGGAAAGATTCCATTAGAATGGTATCTTGACAATGTAAATTATGTTCTTTTGTGTGGATGATTATGGGTTCATATGGGATTGTGTGAGGAGATTATGAGGGAGTTTCATGCTTCTAAATGGGTGGTTCACCCTAGTTTAATAAATATTTATCATGATCTATATAGATAGTATTTATGTTCATGAATGAATAAGGAGGTGGAAATCTTCATGGCTATATGCTTCAATTTTCTGCAAGTGAAAGCTGAACATCAGAGGCCAGATGGGCTTTTATAGCCTTTACCCATTCTTAAGTGTAAATAGGATGATGTCACGATGGATTTTGTGATAGGATTACCCAGTACGACCCGTAAGAATGATGTTGTATGGGTTGTTGTGGATCAACTGACTAAGGTATCTCATTTCTTACCTATTAGGTAAACATTTATAGTTGATGATCTGGGAAACCTTTACGTGTGCAGGGTGGTTCAATTTCATAGTGTTATGAGGAGTATCATTTCAGACAGATATCCTAGTTTCACATCATGTTTTTGGTAGGGTCTTTAGAAATCCCTAGGATAATGAGTCCTTTTAAGCACAGCCTATTATCCACAGACTAATGGTAAATCTGATTAGACTATTCAACTCCTTGAGGATATATTCCGAGCCTGTGATTTGGATTTTGGTTTTTTATGGGAGAAATATATGGCACTCATGGAGTTTATATATAATAATATCTTCCATACATCAATAAAAATGGAACCTTTTGAGGATTTTTATGGCAGTTCATGTTGTTTGCCTCATTTTTTTGCTGGAGGTTGGTGATTCAATACTTATTGGGACTAGTCTCGTGCAGGAGACATCTGAACAGGTTCAGTTGATCTTACAGTGGTTGGTGACCATGAAGAGTAGATATAAATCATATATTGACCATCATAGATGACCTCTAGAATTTGAGGTTGGTCAATATGTTTTCCTTTAGGTCACCTAGGTTGGGGAAGCGCCGTATCAGGAAACAAAGAAAGCTAGCACCCAGGTTTTTCAGGCCGTTTGAAATGGTGGCAAGGGTCAATCCAGTGGCATACTATTTATCCCTTCCACAGCGCTACAGTTCCATGCATGATGTGTTCCACATGTTTCAACTATGAAGATATCATCCAGACCCTTCACATGTGATATTCATAGCATACATTGAGCTTTGTGTTGATGCATCCTTTGAGGAGCATCTAATATGGGTTATCGATCGTAGTGAGAAATATCTTCAGGGTCAAACTATACCATTGGTTAGAGTGCAGTGGTAGCATGGTAAAGTTCAAGAGGAGACCTAGGAGAGGGAGTCTTATATGAAAACACAGTGGCTAGACTTGTTTTTTGAGAGCTCACAATGATTCATGGAGCATCTCGGATACAATCTATTTTAAGGTGGGGAGGTTAAAAGATCCTGTCTTTTTTTAGGTATGTTTCTCTCTAAGTTTTTCATTTGAGACTTGGTGGTCGAGTCTTGTTCAAAGATAGAGAGCATTTGTTGGAGAAAATTACCTAATGTTTGGGGATTTATGCTCATTTTAATTAATGTAGTCCAGGTATAAATGGTGCTAAGTGTTAATATGGGTTCTTGGTGAGTTGAGAAGCTTTAAAAGAGGTTCGGTTGTTTAAAAGGAAAATGGGTTGAAAAATCAACTGCATAATATTTACACATCATGTAAAGGGATTACACATTGTGAAATTGTTTGAGGGTTTTAATAAAATAAATCTAAGGTGATGAGTTTTTCATAGAATTTAATTAAAGATATTTACACAATGTGTAACCACATTACATTCCATGTAAATGCTTTGACTACAGTTTTAAACATTAAATGGGGATGAAATTAATTCAATTTCATTGTATCTCCTTTCCTCTCGACCCTAGGGAATTATATAGAAAATTTTGGAGTGAAAATACACATTCCATATGTTTTGTTTTCATCTTCAATCTCTGGTAAGTTCCTTTGGTTAGGTTTCTTCTTTCTCCCCTTTGGTTCTCTAACCGTTGCGGTGAAATCCTTTGGCCGGTTGTGTTGTTGGTTTTAATCTTGATTAGGTTTTATCTAGAAACCTCTTTGAAATCTTCCACACCATCCTCCTCATGGGTTTTGGTCATTGAAAGTGTTTTTGGATCATCGGTTAAAGGTAGGGGGGTCTAAATCTTAACCCTATGGTTTGATAATTTCCAAGTTTATGCAATATTGTGATTGTGCCATCATTGTGTGCACCCAAATTAATCAAATAAAAAATTGGTATTATTCCTTTAATTTCTTTGTTTTAAATTGGAATCTGATATGGATTATGGATACCCATTGGGTGAGAAAACCTTTGAATATAATTTAATTGACAAGTGGATTAAAGTATGTTTAGCATGAAATGTGACCTAGGGTGATTTATTATTATAGAATCCCTAAATTATGGATTATTTCTTATTGATATAATTATTAATCAATTGTGAATTAAATTGAAAGTTTCATATGAATAAATAATGGTAATTCACAAAATTAACCATTGAGAATTGTGATGTGATATTGTGATATCTATGATATTTGATAAGGATTTTGTTCTATGTTGTAATGCTTATATATTGGGATCAGCCCTGTCAGTTGTACACTTATATGTTGTAATGATGATATTGAGTGGTCTCAACCTAGTATCATGTTGTAATTATTATATAGAGTGGGATATTCCCAGTACCATGTTGTAATACTTATAGGTCTTTGACCCAGAAATGCCATAATGCTTATAGGGCTTTGACCTGAATTGTTGTGACTATACCATGGTTATATGGTGGTGGTTGGCATGGTCATAAGGCATGATCAGAGATATTCTGGCATGGAAACAAAGTAGGTTATCTTACCTTGGTTATATGATTGTGGTTTTCATGGTTGTAAGACATGTTCAGAGATATTCCATCATAGAGCTAAAGCATGTTATTGTATTCATTTAATTATTGAATAAATTAATACACTTATTTATTGCTTCATTGCATACAATTATTGTTAGACTGGTTTTGTTTAGACATGATGGTATCAACCTACTGAGTTATACTCACACCCTATTCAGGCCTCCATTTGGAACCCAAGCATATTTCGTTGATGCAGGTTTGGACAAGGGCAAAGGACCTTGCTATTGATTTCTTGTTTACTGTTGGGCTGGAGTTTGGAGATGGGATCGATGTGAGGTTTGGGACCTGATACTTTGAGTATTTTATTTGATTATGGAAGTATTTTCTTTTATTTTCCTATCATGTCATTTAGTTACATTCCAGCACATCATTAAATTATTCCTTTATTATTTATTGGATTATCCTGTTGGATTTTATTGTTGTCTTCCTCTACGTTTATACTTTGATTATTTTTTCACTTATTATAATTTTTTTATACTACTATGACACTTCATACTAGGGATTATAGTCTTCCCACTATACACTTTATACCCTCGCTACTAGTCAGCAGCCTCTGACGTACGGGGAGGTGCACTTGAGGTCTCGTAACCAACCCTTTTCGGCCATGTGAGAGAGTCTCAGATTGAGGGACATTACATGAATAGTCATCATGGATAAAGCATGAGTCATGATATGATATAATAATAAAAATTACATGATAAATAACTTATAAATGTGTTTAAAATATAAAAAATATACATTCGTAATCATATCACCAAGTTTTATCACCAAGGTGTCATAAAACATAATTACCAAGGCTATTCACCAAGGTATTGTAAAACATGTCATCTCTAGATATTAATTATTTATCTGATGCATTAGATCACTATAATGGTTCACCATTAAAATTTATAAATTCATTTTTTTCCACATAGATCATAAGAAAACATTTCATTAATACCCGTAGGAAATAGCATATGGGTTTCATATGTAAAAGTCATTAAATTCATAAATTCTTAAAGGCATGATAATTACATTATTATTAACCCATGAGAAAGGAAAGTGGGTTTCATATTTGGAAGTCCCCAATCAATGAATTGTGTTTAAATCTAGGTTAATTCCCATGAATAGAGAAATGGGTTGGGTATTCACAACAAAATGATATTGTATGGAAATGAAATAAAATTAAAGGAAATATTCCAGCAACATAACGGGCATATAAAAAAAGGATTATTAAATAGGATTAATGAGGGAGAAGAGAAGTATATCATTAATATAACATGATTTGGATAGTAATGGATACATTTAAATTCATTAATCATAGTAAGAATAAAATAAATTACTAAAAAGTAAGTACTTAAAAGTAATAGTGGAAAGAGGAAGATAATTCCTTACCTTGGGAAATAACTTCCTAAAGCTTGGAGAGGGAACCCTTAGGACCTTGGAGAAACATTAGAGGGAACTTAGAGAGAGGAAATGGGTATAATTTCATACTTAAGATATTTTTAGTGGTGAGGAATGAAAGAATGGGTGAGTATTTATAGTAAAAGAGGAGGAATTATTTAATAATTTCTAAATATAGGTCTTGGAATTCTGGGTTGTGTAAAATGAAAAACCATTGGCTCAACCATGATTTGTTATCATGGTTTTATACATTTAAGTCATGTTTTATAATATTTTAATGAATTTTAACTGAAATAAATTTTTTAATATTACTTTTTCCATGGAAAATTAAAATTTCCATAAAATAAAATATTAAAAATTTTAATTTCTATTTTAAACTTTGGAAAGTGATTTATAGGTTTGGAAATTGTTTTAAATCTATTAAAATAAATAATATTAATAAAATAATATATTTATGGTGATGTATTCGATTTTATTAATTATTACATCATTATTTTATATTTATAATGTCATAAAATATACCAAAAACATGAAATTGTGTTTTTACTATTCACTGAAAAATAAACTATTTTAGAAAATTCTCAAAATTTCACCATAACCTAATTTTGATGTGATAATTTCAAATATAATGCTAATTTTATCAAAATAATTATATAAATATGATAAATTTAACTTTCAAATTAAAAACCCTTATTTATTGAAAATTGATAGGTTTTATAGCATAGTCAACTTTCAAACACTTATAAAAAAAATCTTAGGAAATTATAAAATTATATTATCATTTATATTTAAATAAATAGTGTTTTATAATAATATTTCATGAAATTAAATTTTATTTAGAATGACTGAATTTATTATAAAATTGTATATATTTTTTAAAAATGCAATTGTGTTTTATTTTTATCCAAAAAGATATTTATCAAATTTATCTTATATTAATTTTTATAAATAATGATGAAAATATAATTTGAAGAAATAACTATTTCATTTATATTAAGGACAATATGCTTTTATGATAATAAGGTCTAGATACATAACTCCTTATTACACCAGCATATTCCCTAAGGGTATGGTGTGAGATAGTAGTAGTTTCAGGGGTGGCTCAACTAACATTGACCTAGTGGTGATCTCCACTAATTTGAACTTCTCCCATAGTCGATTTTGTTCAAGACTCACTTTTTAAAGCTCTTCTTGGGCTTGGTAAAGGGTGAACCCCAATTATGTTACCTACCTCCCAAGTTCTGACAAATGGGCTTCAAAATACATGATTCTACTGGTTGAGGTCATCATTTATCCCTTCTGTATCAATTATTTTTTTATCATTTCTCTTTATAAACACAAATTCTAACAATAAAATTATTTTAAATGGTTATAATTCCCAATGGTTATATTGAACAATGATCATATTAACTAAAAATCATATAATAGTAATTTAGTGGTAATATCCTAATAGTCACATTTCCAATTACAACTTATATATTTACAACCAAAAATCAACATTTATTACTTTATTCACAAATGTTTTTACAATTACTTAAATAATGTCTATTATATTCCTAATGTTCCTTTTTCTTTTAATAACCTTCATGTTAGGTATAATATTCCCATTAGAGTTCGATCCTATGGAGTGCACCATTGTGTGGTCGCTATTTTTTGGTTTTTGTATCTATGTACCAGTCTTAGCTGTAGTAATCGGTATTATTACTTGACATATAATATTCATTTTATAAAATTAATTAAATGTAATTATATTGTAAAATATAATAAAATATCCATTATGAAAAAAAAAAAGAGTTCTTTTATTAATCATAGAAGGAATTTTAAGGTTATTACACATATAAAATTCTAAGAACAAGGCACCTAACTATTAGGTTCACCCCATTACATTCTTACCTTACATAAGATAATCCATGGGAACCTAACAGTTAGGGTCATCTGTACTAAAGGAATTAGTTCTTAATAAGTTCTAATTTAGAAGGAATCTAACACTTAGCATTATAAAGTGGATTTAATCTCACCATCTTATTTCATGTTATTCCTTTTTTGTATGTATGATTATAGTGAATTAGTTTGGAATCATATTCCTTCCACCAAATAATATGTTCAAACCATATTGATGTGAAACTCTCTACATGACTCACATTTTATGTTTCTCACCCAAAAATAGAGGTCAAATATATTTACACATATCCAAATACATATCATGCATAAGGTACATGAACTTTTCATGTACAGGTTTATAATTATATGAAATTGAAAATATCTTCATGAGTAATCTTGGAGACATATATAGTCAACTTAAACATTTCAAGAATAAGTTATAAGCCTCTAAGCGAATGAGAAGTCTGACCCAAAGTCACTCTACACAAGGATACTTTACCCAAGAGATATTCCAATTCATTATAACTTGAATGCCAAATATGTATAAAATATTTCCAAAAAATAAATTCAAGTTAATTGTTTGTACTGAGAGTTTATGTTTTTTTATTTGTTTTATTATTTTGTTAAATTAAAACCCCTTATTTTAATATCTTTATTGAAAATAATTTATTTTTTATATTATTTATTTTAATATTGTTATATGTGATAATATTTAAAATATTTTAATAATACTTTCTTATAATTTAAGTTTACTAATTTAGTTAATAAAATTATAATTTTAATATTTTATCACATATACAAAATATCTTCTTTTATATATATTTTTTAACATGATTTTTTCAATTTTGTTTAATAATTTTATAATTTTAATTTTTTTTTACTTTTAAAATTATATATATTAGGTTATATTTATTTTTAATATATATATATATATATCAATGAATATATATATATATAATAATATATATATGCATTTTATATAAATTGTTTATTTATTTTAATCTTATATATCATTATATATATTTAAAATAGTATATATATTTGAAATAATTTTTTTAAAACAATATGTGTGTGTGTGTGTACAATGTACATTGTACATCTTCTTCTCCAGCACGCAAACCTCTATAGCAGCGTGTCTTCTTCACAACTCAATAGTAGCTCATCTACACCAGCCATTAGCTTCGGCATCATCAGAACTAGCTCGCAGCATCACCATCATTTTCTCAACTATATAGTGTCTCATCTGCTCAACAATGGTATCATGACACCATAGAAATAATGTGTTCCCTCTCTACAATTTAACCTCACCTATATTAGTGAGATCAACCACAGCATCGACTTGGTGTCTCCTTCACTTCATAAGAATGAGACTCCATGACCCCATGTAGCGTGAAATCGTCTTCACATGGAAACTTGACTTTAGTAAGCTGGTCCTATAAAGAAATGGTAGTGTCACATGAACAACATACCTCGTTTCCTTTTCTCACGTGGAATATCAAAAAAAAGTTACCATGGATGCTCAGTACTTACTATGAGTAAGTTTATCTACCTACCATGAAGGATGGTTTATAGTTACTATGAGTATGCTATAATTACTATATGAGTATTTGTAAGTAACCATGAAGTGTTTTATCTACTGTGAAGAGGTAGTATATACCTACTGTAAATTTATTTGTACCTACCAAGAAGCAATATTTAAGTTAGTGTAATTGAAATCAAATTGACTGTAAAGGTAAATATATATAGTTGTTGTGAAGGTATTTTTAAGTTACTGCATGGATTTTTTTTAAGTGACTGCATGACCATTTTGATCGCACAGTCAGTATACAGACTATAAGATAAATATTTTTCACATGGTTAATATACCAACCACATGAAAAAATTGTTTTCATAGTCATTATATCGACCACATGACAGAATTACTTTGCATGGTCAGTATACCTACCGCAATACTGATGTCTCATAGTCAGTACATCACTTTTCTTATTTTTTAGAAAATTTATTTTTTTCCAGTATGCTTTGTTTTAACATTATTTGGATATTTTAATTAACTTCAAGTTTATTATATTAATTTTAACCAATATATTACTTTGTAAAATTGTTATATTCTATAATGAATATGTGAAAATTATTTGATGGAGAAAATGTCATGGAAATTATTATGGAAACAATAATTTTTATAATAATTATTTTATGATTTTATTATATATCTTTTGAATTTTTAAATTACTGCAAGCTTGTTTAAATATTTTTTAATGTTTTATTAATTTTAATAATTCTCATTTATCATAAAAATCATATTCAAAGTGTTTCTAATCTTTATCATATAGGAATAAAGGTGGGAGAACTCTCTAATTATGAGTGCGATAATTCAAATTACAGGTAACGGTATTATTTTAAGAATTTATTATTTTTCTAACATGGAATTATGTGATTGATAAATTATATGATTAATTATAATAAAGAAGATAATATAGTTAATTACACACAATTTTACGTTGCAATTTTAATTATCAAATGTGATAAAATAAACTTGAAATAGTTTATTAATATATGATCACATACGATCATAGTGACAAAAGAATACAACTTTCATACAAGAATTTTGAAGTGATGAATTTTGATTATGACTACTATTATATTATAGTGATCATGAATGAATTTTTCATTTTGATCATACACTACTGAAGTGATCAAAGTTCTTGACCCGCATCGACATTCAACATCATCTACTCCACTGTTAATCATTAATTCTGTCTAGTTTTCATTGTTTTATTTCTTATATATTATTTTTGTGCATCTAGAGTCAATTTAATCTTTACCCATCCAAAATATAATTAAATAGTATATTCCTCCTATATAAAAGGAAGGTCGAGTTGTGACTCATAGAAAAGTTAGGTGGGTTTTGACTCCTGTAAAAGTCGATCAGGGTTATTCCACGAGGTGGGAAAAAGGTATGTCTTATCACTCCCTATAAGAAGTGAGAAATTATTGAATACCAGTATTCTCACTGAGTAGATAAGATTTAATAGTATACTAGGATATTGGTGATCCAAACTACTAAAAAACATCATGTGTTCTTTGTTTTATTTTCTGGTGCACAATTAACATTTTTAATCACTCTGATAATTATATTTAATTGATTAAATTTTTAAAAGGACTATCCACTCCCCTATAATAAATATTTCCAAATATTTAAGACCTAACTATTGGTATTATATCATGGTTCATTTTTAAGATATTGGTTATTATTATTTCATTATCTTTTTGAACTAACCATTATCCTAGACTTAATGTTCTAAGGAAAGATCAACTAATTTGATTATGGAAAGTTGTGAATTTGATATGATGAATCCCAACAAACCACCTTAATTCATTGAAAGCAACTATATTTACTAGAAGGATCAAATTGAGGTATTTCTAAAAAATAAAGGTCTTGAATTTTGGGCTATCATGTCAAAAGCTTATAAACTTCCAAATATAGATTTAGAAACTCTAATGGGAAATAAAGCTACAAAATGTGTTCTAAAATATAAAGTTATGAATTATCTATATTGTTTTTTAAATACAAATAGGTATATCCATATTTATTCATGTAAAATTGTATCTAACATCTGGAAGACTTTAAAATCCACTCATCAAGGAACTGATAATTTGTAAAGAACTAAGTTGGGAATTCATAGGGATAAGTTTCAAGAATTAATAATAACTAATCAAGAGAGAATCAATGAGATGTACAATAGATTCACTAATATTGTGAATAGCATGGTTTTAGTCAGGAAGACCACAATGAATGAAATTATTATTTAAATCATAATTTGAGTTTTACCCAAAAGGTGGTACTCAAAAAGGGTTGTGACTGAAGCAAATAAGGATTTCACTGAGTATTCAATGGATAAACTGATAGGATCACTTCTTCAATATGATTGAAGTAAATAGAGGCAGTAGCCTCTATTTTTCTAATAGAATCTCATTTTCTCCTCTTCTGAAGCCTAAAATCCCTCTTTGATGGTTTTTCAGATCTATCACTTTTCTGAACTCTAATTATTCCATTTTCGGTCATTTTATAATTGCATCAGTAAGTACTTGATTCCATTTTATCTATTCTTAGTTCTTCGGAAAAAAAAGGCTACGCTATTTGAATTTAGGCTCATATGCCCTAATTTATCATTCTTCATCTATTCTTTAGATTTTTCCTAAATCGAGGTGAATTGGGACTTGATACTAGATTATCACTCTACTACAGAGATAAGGTAGGTGGTATATACTTTTCTTTCGGTTTTTGATGCATTAAAGAGTTATTGGACTTTTTGTTGCCTGTCAAAATTTTCAGCGTGGGCCTAGTTTTGAACTATTAAACTGAAATAGATGTAGCATGACCTTTTTGGGGATTCCCTTAGGTTCCTTGAGATGAATTGGTGGTTGGTTACCCAACTTGAGGCCTCCCATGGGGTTTTCCATGCCTTTTCTTGGGTTTTGACCTTTGATAAACCACCCAAGTGGTGTATTTTCGAGTTTCCCTAGACTAAGGAAGCTCAGTTGTAATTTAATGTGGTTGTTTTACATGCTTAGAAGATGTTCTGATTCCTTAACTTGTGTTATCGAAAATATCCCATGGATAACATGTTAAAGTGCTTAAATGGTTTTTTTTAAATGAGTGGGTATACTCGTTAGTGGTTTTTAGATTGCTTAAATGGTTATTTGTGAATAATGGGTGGGTATAACCATGTGATATACTAAATGGATAATTATGATAAACGAGTGGGTATACCCATGTGACTTAATTAAATGGGTGGGTAAACCCATATGACTTGTTTAAATGGAAGTAGAATACATAATTGGGTATACTCGTGGTTTATAATTATTTGAATTAGTGGGTATGCTCATTGTTTGGAAATGGTTTATAATTGTTTATATGAGTGGGTAAACTCATATGGTTTGAACTGTTGATGAATTTAAAGATTCCATAGATAACTCTCCATAGATATGGAACACAGTAGTGGATGCCTTGGTTAAGTATTCACCTTGGGTCTTGATTTTTTGGGATGACTTAGGCCTTTCTACCCCTTGGATCTGGTTTGATTGGACTCATGTAGGACATGTTGGTACACATTCTCCTAGGACTCCAACCAGTACCTATAATGAGTTTCCACCTAGATGCTCTTGGGACTCAATGAGGATGCCTTGGTCTTATACGCCTTGGATCCAACCCTTCATGGTCTAAACTTTATTATACAGTATGGTCGTGGGTTATACACTTTATTATATGGCACAACTTTGAGATATATGACTTTGGTTGTATGACAAGGTCGTGGGTTTTTGGTATGGATTCTTTTTATAGAAAGTTCGTGTGGATAGGGTATGGATGGTTGTATGATGAGGTCGTGTTGTTTGTTTATATTTCTTGTAGCTACATTTTTGGGATTAGACACTTGTTGCAGGGATTCTTGAGAGGTTCTTTGGTTTTTCTAGTTTCAGTAGAAATATGCCATGGGCATTTACACTTATGTTACTGATTACTTACACTTGTTTAGCTTATTGCATTGTGTTGTCTATAATTTTATAGATATTTGGTTAGAAACCTACTGGGATGTTTATCTCACACCCTATTTGGGCCTCCTTAAGGACCCAAACAGATTATATGGTTGCAGGTGATGGTAGGGGCAGTGCCCTAGTACTAGTTGTTGATCATTTCTTTAGAGCAGGGGAGCATGGGACCAAGATGAGGCTTGTAATTCTCTAATCACTTTTTGGTCTTTTTTCATTTTGGATACTTGTATTGTACTGTATTTTTGTGCACCTATTTTGGTTGTTTTCTATATACATGTACCATTTGAATCATTGTATATGAGACACTTCTAGCTTGTTTTTATATTCTTGTCTTGTTTATATAATTTATCTGTTATCTGCTTATTATATCTGCTTCCACTATTGAATGTGATTGACTTCCGTTGTGATATATTATAGTAATGAGGGAATAGTATCCCTAATGACTCATCTATTCCCTCGCTGCTAGTCGGCAGCCTCTGGCATTTGGGGAGATGCTCTTGAGACCATATAGCCAACTGGTCTTGGGGAATTGTTAAGTGAAATCCAAGTTATGGATGTTACAAATTGTTATAATAGGTGGTTTACTTTTTGTCTTGATTTACTATTTAGTGATAATAGAAAAGTATGGGAAGGAAATGGAATTTGGTAATAAGTTATGTCTGGGAGTAGCTAAACCATGTATAGGGAAAAGCAAAATTATCTCAAATTGAATTATGATTTTATGGGTTTTTACCATTACAGTTGATTTGATTTCACTGTTGGGTGATATACTTATGTTGTGTTGTTACTATTGATATTATTGGATTATATTTCCATTTCAACCTAATGAGATGAGGGTATTCCATCTCATGCATAATATAGGCACTTTTTAGAAATCACATATCATGCATTATTTCATGCCATTTAGGATGCATTATCTGACGCATGTTGTTGTGATAAGTGTTGTGATAAGTGTTGTGATAGTTGTGCCTACTTTTGTGTTAGATCTTATGCAGTGGATAGAAAAGTGATTCCATATTTCAATTCATAAGATGTATGGACCCTTATAGATTGAGAAATGACTCACCTTTAAAAATCCAATTGTTAAGTGAATTTGATATGTATGAATTATATGGAATCAAATTCTGGTTCACGAGGTGTTATAGGCCCTCGTGGATCAAAACTTGGTGGACCATGGATTAAATCATTTGAACAAGTGAATGTTAAATTAAATTTAATGAAATGTAAAATAGAGACTTGACCTATACCTGAATTTTGAGTGGGAAAGAGGCAGAGTTTCTAGTGGTTTGGTGACTGTTCTTTATACAGTCTTGGATTTAGGAGCAGGTTGTGGGTTATGACTTTGTTTTAGGATGGTTTTGACATGTTCTAATCTTTTTATTTGTGACACTTTGATATCTTTCTTCTATTAAGTGTGTGTATGTCATTGTAGATACATTCCACCATGACGACCTCCATGGGTATGCCGCAAGGGAGGTGACAACCACACTACGGAGGTGGTAGGCCATGGGTTACCGGTTGATCCTACTTTAGTGACAGTTGCAGAACTGGGGTCTATTTCGGACACAGGTGATGAGGCATAGTTTCATGAAGGCTTCTTTTTCTATATGAAGACTTTTCAAGGGGAAGCACGGCCTTCCATGTCAATAGCTGAGCTGAAACGGGTGATCCAACAATAGCATCCTCCCACATTTTCAGGGTATGACAGTCCATAGACTACTGATCTATGGCTTGATACCATGTTATATATCTTCGAGAATCTAGAGATGCCTTCTGATAGGAGGGTCAAGCTCGCCACTTATATGTTACATGGAGCAGCAAAGCGCTGGTGGGATGTTCTAAACCAGGCATACGGGATGTGAGAGATGGGTTGGACTAATTTCTAGACTCGCTTCTATAACTAATTTTACACTAAGACTCTACAAGAAAAGTAGGATAGTGATTTCATTCATCTGGAGTAGGGAATGATGATGATTATAGAGTACTCGGCATGCTTTACAGAGTTGTAGCATTTTGCAACGATGAACCTTGATGATGATATGTCTAGAGAAAGATGCTTCGAGGAAGGTCTCTAACATGCTATCAAATCCTAGGTCAACATGTTCAGGTTGACCTCTATCACTAAAATTGTGAATCGGGTGCTAATTATAGAGAAGAACCTAAGGGAATATAGGGGTATAGAGTAGGAAAGTGTTATTTCTTAACCCAGTGGTTCTACATATTTAGGCGAGAAGTTCCATTTTGAGGATTCCTGTGAGATGAGTTCCAGTTAGGTAGTGATTTATGGTAGCTTAGTGTTTTGTCATCAATGTGGTAGGTGAGGCCACATGAAGAATCAGTGAGACCGTGACCCAGTCAAGTGCTGAGATTCCGGCAGGATAGGGCATGTGCAGCAGTTTTGCAAGACCTTCTCTCCAGCTGTGAATGGTAGGGGTCATCTCTGACACCAAGTTCGAGAGTAGGTTCCTCAACTTTGCATCAGGCAGGTAGATGGAGTATTTTTGGATGATTAGGTTGATGTAGTGGTGGTAGTGGCAATGTCAACCAGACACTAGTTACACATATACATCAGAGTAAACTGACTCCGGGTAGTGAGGTTGTGTCATGGGGTTATGGTGTAGGCCAATTCTTTTCTGTACAGCCTACCCCTGAGGAGCATGGTGTCGGACCATCTACGATGATAGGTATGATCTTAGTATCCTCCATTATTACATCCTCTCTTTTTGATACAGGTACATCTCATAGTTTCATATCTCCACCTATGGTGAAAAGCCCTGGGCTTGTTTTTTTCTTCTGAGGGTGTTTTGACACTAGACACACCATTGGGAGTCAGAACAGATGATTTAATCTAGTGCAGGGAGTGCCCCCTTAAGGTTGGTGGGTGTCACTTCGTTTTGGATCTTTATGTCCTCAAGATAATTGGGTTTGATGTCATTCTTGGGATGGAATGGGTAGTGTCTTATCAAGATTATGTTGACTGTTATCACTAGAGGGTGACTTTCACATCACTAGAGGGTGCAGTGTTTACTCATAAGGGTGAATGGGATGTCCAAGAAAGCAGAGCTAGACCAGAGCATCGTGGGCTGGGCAGAATGACAGCCCAGATTGCTAGTTTATTTTTGGATGATCAGGAAGTGAGATAAGTGGAATTTTCTCCAGTGGTTGAGTGCTTTAGGGATGTCTTTCCTGATGAATTTTCTAGGTTACCTCCTAAGATAGAGGTATATTTCTCCATCGAGTTAGTGATAGGAGTTTCACTGGTATCCATACCTCCTTATAGGATGGCTATGATAGAATTACAGGAGCTCAAGAGGTAGCTAGAGGATTTGGAGGCGAAGGGTTTTATTCAACCCAGTACTTCTCTATGGGGTTCACGAGTCCTTCTTGTGAAAAAGGCAGATAGTGCCCTTAGTCTATTCATGGATTATCGGAAAATGAACCAGCTAATGGTTAAAAACCTATATCCCTTTCCATGAATAGATGATTTGTTTAATCAGCTTTGAAGATCCTGAGTGTTCTCAAAAAATTATTTGAGGTCCATATATCATCATTTGCGTGTTCAACCTTCAAGCATACCTCATACAACCTTTCATATCATGTATGATCTATATGAGTATCTGGTCGTGTTGTTCGGTCTCACGAACGTGCCATTAGTTTTCATGGCTTTAATGAACAGAGTGTTCCAACCTTACCTGGATTCTTTAGTGGTGGTTTTTGTGGACAATATCTTGGTGTATTATCACAATTGACATGACCATGCCAACCATCTTGAGATCATTTTGAATAAACTAAGAGATAATAAGTTATATGATAATCTCACAAAGTGACACTTTTGGATGGATAAAATTCACTTCCTGGGTCATATCATCTTAGAGATAGGAGTATCAGGGGACCCATAGAAGGTGAGAGCTATAGTTTCCTAAAATAATCCCAAGAACATTTTTTACATATGGAGTTTCTTAGGGATATCTAGTTACTACATGTGTTTCATATAGGAATTCTCATACTTAGAAGCACCATTGACAGGCTTGACTAAGAAGGGCGTGAAGTTTGTATGCTCAAATTAACACTACTGGAAAACCAGGTATTTGCGACGGGCTATTTGCGACGGGATCCCGTCGCAAATAGCCATTTGCGACGGGGTCCCGTCGCAAATAGCCCGTTGCGGAAAACGCCGTCGCAACTAAACTTATTTGCGACGGGACCGTCGCTAAAGCCCTTTTTTGCGACGGGCATTCTCCCCGTCGCAAATAGTATTCCGTTTTTTGTAAAAAACTTTTTAAACAGTTATTGCGACGGGCCCGTCGCAAATACCTTTTGCGACGGTTCCCGTCGCAAATTGTTTTTGCGACGGGCCCGTCGCAATAACGTTTTTTTTTAAAAAATAAAAAAAATAATAATACTAGTATTTGCGACGGGAACCGGGACCCGTCGCAATTACTATGAATAGTATTTGCGACGGGACCCGTCGCAAATACTCTTTTTAAAAAAAAATAAAAAAATATTAATAATACTAGTATTTGCGACGGGCATAGTATCCCGTCGCAAATACTATAAAAAAAATAAAAAAAAATTATTAATAAATTATTTTAATTAATATAATAATAGAATTATAATTTACAAATGAAAATAATAAATTATTTTAATTAATATAATAATAGTAGAATTATAATTCAAAAATAAAAATAATAGAATACTAATAAATAATTTAATTAATATAATAATATTATAATTATAATTCATAAATAAAAAAATATTAATAAGTTATTTTAATTAATATAAAAATAATAGAATTATTTTACATTCAAATATTAAAATAATTCAAGTATTACCAAAAAATAATTAAATTATAATATTATAAAATTTTAATATATATATAAAATTTTAATATATATATAAAATTTAATATTATAAAATATAAATATTATTATTATTCATATTAATATTGTTATTTAAAAATATAATATTATTAATATTTTATAATGAGACAGAAACTACGAATAGAAAAAAAAAATATTTTGATTTCACAAATTTTATAACAGAAATACAAACTCTAATCTGTAGGAGGGGGGGGAGGTGGGGGATCTGCAGATGGTGGTGGAGGAAACTCCATCCCTAAAGCATGAGTGAGTCGGCGCATGTACTCCATCTGCTCCTGATGCTGCTGCTGCCACCGACTCGTCTGCTCCTCGTACAGCTGCTGCTGGCGTCGACGCTCCTCCTCATGCTGCTGACGTATCTGCTCCTGCTCCTGTCGGAGACTCTCTATCTGTGCAGTCTGAGATCGCAACTGCTCCTCATACTGTGTAGAAGAAGATGCACGAGCTCCCCTCGAGCTGGACGCCGACATCGCAGCACTGCCATAATAATCTCCGGGAGTCAGTCGAGAGCCGATACCAACTACCCGGCCCTTCTCGAAGGCATACTGGGTGGCCTGCATCCATGCCGCCTCATCAAACTGACGGGCAGTGGTCTGATCTGATGACTCGGCCTGACTCTCAGGCCGGGCCTGTGCCGCTGCGGCCTCATATGACTCCTACAGTTGCAATTTAAAATTAAAATTGTGAATATATTATATGCAGTTAATTTTTAAACTTGAAAACAAATAATACTGACCACGATGTGATGCTGACGATCACCTCTAAGCTCCCCAGTAGCAGGATCACTATACATCCTCCGATATACGTCGTACTCTGTAATATCGGGGTGCTCGACAGCCTATAAGAATAAAAAATAAACTGTTAATATTTATAGTTATATAAAATATTTATAAATAATGTACGTACCAGATGCTGTCTATGAGTACTGAAAGAACGACTCCCAGCTCGATGAGTCACCTCCTGCCTCCCCCGATTCTGCCTCCCCACCGATGATCTCCTCTGAAAGGCACCACTCAACCAGTGCGCACATAATCCATCCCATACATGGGATGAAATGTACTCTGGTCGGTGTGCTCTACATGACTCCTCAAAATCTGACACTCCTGATTTCTTCATCGCAGCTTTTCTTAAATTGTGCAAAAACTGACGAAGGCGATCACGCATGGCCACCTCCCATGCCTCGTGGATGGCGTCACGCATGGTATCCTCGATCGGATACCATAAACCCTACAAATAAATCAAAATATCAAGTTAGAAATGAAATAATTTTCAAAATAAAAATTATTTATTTACGTACGTACCAACCAATGGCCGAACATGGCCTGCTGCACATCAATGGGAATCTGCTCCCATGTGGTCCACGGCTGAGAAAAATAGTTGCGCAAAATAGCGCTGCCCTGTCCGACTGCTATATGCGAAAAACTGAAAAAATAATAAACATTTATTATGTGAATAGATTAATGAAATCTTAGTCAAATTCACAAGTTATTACACAGGTTATCACACCTCCGGGTGCGCGGATCAAACCCAAGACGTGGACGTCGCTCGGGGACGGGGTCAGGAATCATCAATCGTGCAAGACCGCGCCCCCTCCGCGTACTCCCTGAAGCGCCTGCAGGCTGAGGGTCATCTGCCAACAACTCATCCGCATCGAAAGGCAGGTCAGCCTCCGTCAACTCACGAAATGTGGCCTCGTCCATCTGAAACAGAAAATGTTAATATTAGCAAATAATTGATAATTACTATTATATATACATATATATACATATTATGATTGTATATAAATACCATGGAATTCTATAAGTGTTCATCTTCATCATCATCTTCATATATGTCAATGTCATCTTCATATTCCTCCTCAACATCATCGATATCCATTCGAGTTGCAGTTGCTTCATCTCTTACCATTTCAAATTCATGTGTGACATCATTAACATCATCGTCATCACCGACTCTTAAATGTGGGGTGTCGTCATCGATACTCATATCTCTTTGTAAAAAAGATTGATTTTGAGTACTTTCTTGAAAAACTTCAATTCTTTGCACATCAGTGAAAGCACATTCACTTTGACTAAACTGATTGTCTCGAATTTTGATTTTTATTACACTCCACCAATCAGTCAAGTCTCTTGATGTTGCACAGTACTTTGCATAATAAACTTGATATGCCTGTTGAGCCAATAAGAATGGTTCATTTACTGCGAGAACACTTTTACATTTAATATCGATGATTCCATGAGTCGGATGAACACGCACGCCTCTCTCTGTATCCAACCACCGACATTTGAACATGGTTATGTAATGTTGTCCAAGATAACAGAGTTCAATGATTTCATCAAGCATGCCATAAAAGTCAACTTCATTTTCTCGATGATGAGATCCTCTCAAGCTAACTCCACTGTTCATTGTTTTTTTCGATTCCCCATATGCATGCGTGTGGAATCGAAATCCATTCACCACATATGCATTATAAGTTTTAACAAGTTTGGAAGGTGGGTTACTCAATACACAGAGCCGTTTGTCAATTTTATCAGCATGTCGAGACACCTGAAGATTTGTGAAATAATTATCAATATAGTAAACTATACATTGAATGAGTTGCTAAATGATAAAGAATTTATGTTACCAGTTTTTGAAACCACTGAGAGAAATTTTTCAGTCGCCGTTCTTCGAGAGCAGCTGCTGTAATTTGTGGAATTTGTTTCTTGATATGATTATCATACAACCTATAAAAACCAAAGTTATTTACTGTAACATAAATGATAGAATAAGTGATATAAACACTTACAGTACAACTGATGTCATCTCTTCACAGTTGAGCAGAACATACGTATGAGCTCTATGATGTTCATCATCTGAAAGCCAGCGTTCAGAAACTCCACCAAAACCAAGCTCTGACTGGTTGAAAACAGATAATTGATTGTCGATTTCATCAATATTCCTCTCATTCCGTCCCATTCGGTTGTGTTTTGAAGGATACTCAGATTCAAAATAATGGGAGCAGAAAAAAGATATTTCCTCTTGCAAATAAGCTTCTGCAATAGATCCTTCAACAGATGCTTTGTTGCGTACTTTTCTTTTCAATTTTTGCATGCATCTTTCAAATGGGTACATCCATCGAAACTGTACCGGACCTCCACATTTGGCTTCATATGGCAAATGTAACATCAAATGTTCCATTGAGTCGAAGAAAGACGGCGGGAATATTTTTTCCAGTTTACATATAATTACAACAACATCTTTTTCAAGTTTGCCTAGAGCATCATAATCTGCCGTAGCCGCACAAATTTCCCGAAAAAAATGAGACATGTCTGTTATGGAATCCCAAATCACAGAATTCAACAGACCTCTTAATCCAATTGGTAGAAGTCTCTCCATTATAACATGACAATCATGACTTTTCAATCCAGTAATATGACCATTCTTTACACATCTACCCAAATTGGAAGCACAGCCATCTGGAAGTCTCAAATCTGCAATCCACTGACAAAATAATAAACGGTTTTCTTTAGACAGTGTATAAGCTGCTTTTGGTTTCAGTAACCTTTCTGTTCTGACATTCTCAAATAGTTCCAATTCTGGACGTCTGCAAATTTGGGCAAGATCTAAACGTGCATTTACATTGTCTTTGCTCTTTCCTGGCGTATCCAAAACTGTATGAAACAAATTATCAAAACAGTTCTTCTCAATATGCATGACATCTAACATGTGTCGGACCAACAAATCAGACCAATATGGCAAATCCCAAAATATGCTACGTTTAATCCAATTGTGTTCTTTCCCAAAACCAGAAATTTTCTGTTGGTTTATTGTGGGACCAAAAGTGATGGGAGGTAATGAAAATACAACCGATTTTAACTCCGAACCTGATAGCATTTTTGGAGGTCCATCCCTTTCAACTGTTCCTTTTCTGAAATGAGATCTGTTTCTGCGAAAAGGATGATCAGCTGGAAGAAATCTGCGATGACAGTCAAAATAACAAGGTTTCTTTCCATGAATGAGCATAAATGCTTTGTTCTCTCCCATACAGTAAGGACATGATTTCTGACCATGTGTACTCCAGCCAGATAACATCCCATAAGCCGGGAAGTCACTTATTGTCCACATCAATGCTGCTCTCAGTATGAAATTCTGTTTCGTTGCAACATCATATGTACTGACACCAGTACTCCACAATAAATTTAATTCATCAATCAATGGCTTCAAATAAACATCAATATTTTTCTTCGGATGTCCTGGAATTAGTAAAGTCAAAAAGATATATGGCTCCTTCATCAACATCCATGGAGGTAAATTATACGGAGTTAAAAAAACAGGCCAACATGAATATTGACTACCATAAGATCCAAACGGACAGAAACCATCAGTGGAAAGGCCCAGTCGAACATTTCTAGCTTCTAAAGCAAATGATGGATGCACTCTATCAAAATGTTTCCATGAATCACCATCGGCTGGATGATTCAAGCTTTTATCGGTTGAAATATTCTCTTTATGCCATGACATCATTGTCGCTGTATTCTTAGACATGAATAAACGCTGAAGTCTGGATGTAAGCGGAAAATATCTCAACTGTTTTACAGGAATCAAACCAGACTTCCCGTGTTGTCCTTCTTTATATCTCTGTTGCCCACATGTGGGACAACTATCCAACGACTCATTTTCCCCTGAATATAAAATGCAGTCATTTGAACATGCATGAATCTTCTGACAAGTAAGCCCCAAATTTCGAACCAACCTCTTACTTTCATAGTAATTTGCAGGTAAAACATTTCCTTCGGGTAACAGTGTTTTCAGCAAAGAAAATATCTGGTCAAAACATGTGTTTGACATTCCGTTATCTGATTTGATAGCCATAAATTTTGCAACTGCTTCTAATTTGCTCATCTTGCAGCCAGGATATAATGCATCCTCAGCAGACTTCAACAACTCATAAAATTCAGACGGTCCCAACTCAGGATTTGAAGCTATATCAGCCGGAGTTTCTGTATGTTGAACAGATGAACCTGCAACATCATGTACTAAATCTTGAAACTGGGATGGATCCGGAATCAAGTTGGTATCAGCTGCTCTGGAACTGCGTTCACCGTGTTGATACCAAAAAACATAATCAGCTTGAAAACCAAAACGCAAGAGATGTTCCCCCACTTTGTCAAACGTGTCAAACGTTCTCAATGCACATTTTCTGCAAGGGCATTTTATCTTTCCTTCTGAAACAAATTCTGAATTTGATGCCGCAAATGATAAAAAAATCTCCACACCCTCTATATATACTGGATTTAAACCAGAACCATTTGGATTTCTGCGTTGATTTATCCATATGCGGTCATCTAATAATGACTGTTGACGACCTCGCTGTTCCATATTTTTCTATAAAATATAAAAGCATTACTGGTTTTGAATAATTTGTTAGAAAAAACACTCAAGCAAGGATTACTAATTATTACAATTTATTACTAATTATTACAATTTATTGCTAATTATTACTATTTATTACTAATTTAGCAATACTTAGCAATACTTAGCAAAAGGAAAACTGCTTGAATAATGAAAGGAAATTTGATAATCATCGTTGTGGAGATGGTTATAAATTTTCCCTTCATTATCCAAGCAGATTTCGTTTACTAATTATTAGTAATAAAAAAAATATTATCAATATTTACGAAAAAACAATATTAATATTATTAAAATAATAAAAAAAATTAAAAAATATTAAAATTATCAATATTCAGAACAAACTTTGTTCTATTATTAACATGTTCAAATCTTAAAGGGTCGTCAATTGTCAATTTTTTGCTAAGTGTTCTTGAGTATTCCTGAGTATTCCTGAGTATTCCTGATTATTTGTGAGTATTCCTGATTATTTGTGAGTATTCGTGAGTATTCGTGATTATTCGTGAGTATTCGTGATTATACGTGAGTATTCGTGAGTATTCGTGAGTATTCGTGAGTATTCCTGAGTATTCCTGATTATTCCTAATTATTCCTAATTATTTGCAATTATTCCTAATTATTTGCAATTATTGGTAATTATTGGCAATTATTGGTCATTATTGGCAATTATTACTAATTATTCCTAATTAATCCTAATTATTCCTAATTAATCCTACTTATTCCTAATTAATCCTACTTATTCCTAATTATTCCTAATTATTACTAATTATTCCTAATTATTGCTAATTATTACTAATTATTGCTAATTATTTCTAATTATTGCTAATTATTTCTAATTATTGCTAATTATTTCTAATTATTGCTAATTATTTCAAATTATTGCTAATTATTGCTAATTATTGCTAATTATTGGTAATTATTTCTAATTATTTCTAATTATTTCTAATTATTCGTAATTATTACTAATTATTAGTAATTAATACTAATTATTGGTAATTATTGCTAATTATTGGTAATTATTGCTAATTATTGGTAATTATTGCTAATTATTGGTAATTAATACTAATTATTGGTAATTATTACTAATTATTGTTAATTATTACTAATTATTGGTAATTATTACTAATTATTGGTAATTATTACTAATTATTGGTAATTATTACTAATTATTCGTAATTAATACTAATTATTCCTAATTAATACTAATTATTCCTAATTAATACTAATTATTCCTAATTATTGTTAATTAGTCCTAATTATTACTAATTATTGTTAATTATTCCTAATTATTACTAATTATTGTTAATTATTCCTAATTATTACTAATTATTGGTAATTAATACTAATTATTGGTAATTATTACTAATTATTCCTAATTATTGTTAATTATTCCTAATTATTACTAATTATTGTTAATTATTCCTAATTATTACTAATTATTGGTAATTAATACTAATTATTGGTAATTAATACTAATTATTGGTAATTATTACTAATTATTCCTAATTAATACTAATTATTCGTAATTATTCCTACTTATTGTTAATTATTCCTAATTATTACTAATTATTGTTAATTATTCCTAATTATTACTAATTATTGGTAATTAATACTAATTATTGGTAATTAATACTAATTATTGGTAATTAATACTAATTATTGGTAATTAATACTAATTATTGGTAATTAATACTAATTATTCCTAATTAATACTAATTATTTGTAATTAATACGAATTATTTGTAATTAAAACTAATTATTGGTAATTATTACTAATTATTGGTAATTAATACTAATTATTGGTAATTAATACTAATTATTCCTAATTAATACTAATTATTCCTAATTATTCCTAATTATTACTAATTATTCCTAATTATTACTAATTATTCCTAATTATTACTAATTATTCCTAATTATTACTAATTATTCCTAATTATTCCTAATTATTACTAATTATTCCTAATTATTGTTAATTATTCCTAATTATTACTAATTATTGTTAATTATTCCTAATTATTACGAATTATTGGTAATTAATACTAATTATTACGAATTATTGGTAATTAATACTAATTATTGGTAATTAATACTACTTATTGGTAATTAAGACTAATTATTTGTAATTAATACTAATTATTTGTAATTAATACTAATTATTCCTAATTAATACTAATTATTTGTAATTAATACTAATTATTCCTAATTATTCCTAATTATTGGTAATTATTACTAATTATTCCTAATTAATACTAATTATTCCTAATTATTCTTAATTATTACTAATTATTCCTAATTATTCCTAATTATTACTAATTATTGTTAATTATTCGTAATTATTGTTAATTATTCCTAATTATTAGTAATTATTGTTAATTATTCCTAATTATTACGAATTATTGGTAATTAATACTAATTATTGGTAATTAATACTAATTAATGGTAATTAATACTAATTATAGGTAATTAATACTAATTATTGTTAATTATTGGTAATTATTACTAATTATTCTTAATTATTGATAATTATTAGTAATAAAATGAATAATTATCAATAATTAGAAATAATTACCAATAATTACAAATAATAACATTATTAATATATTTTATTATTAATATTAAAATAATATAATTTTCTAATTTATATACAGTTCTTTTTTCATCTGTGCGTTTTCTATCTCCACATACAAATAATACATGTGAAGACAGCAAACACACAGATGAAAAAAGAACTGTATATATATAAAAAATTATATTATTTTAATATTAATAATAAAATAAACTAATAATGTAATAATGTTCTTATTCCTAATTATTGGTATTTATTACTAGTTATTAATATTTATTCTTAATTATTAAAAATTATTACTAATTATTCTTAATTACCATATAAACAATACTAATAATTTAAATTTATTAAGTAATAAAACAATGTAAACAAAATTAAATTACAACTAATTAATAATAATAAAAACTAATAAAAAATTAAAAATAAATAAAAAATTAAAATGAAGATAAATACCTTGAAAATTGATCTGTTCTGATCGTTCTTCAAAACTTTAATATCAGCTCCGGAGAAAAAACTTAAACTGGAGAAAAACTAAACTCTAGAAATATGATTCTGAGAGAGAGAGAAGATAAAGAATGAGAATGAAATGAAAAAAACGGATGGGGGTATTTATAGGTTAGATTAGTTGCGACGGGTCCATTTGCGACGGGATTCCCGTCGCAAATAGTATTATTTGCGACGGGTCCCGTCGCAAATACCTTCGCCAACATTTATTACGGTCAACCGGTAAATAGTTATTTGCGACGGGTCCCGTCGCAAATAACCCTCTGCCGACATAGTATTTGCGACGGGGGAATATTCCCGTCGCAAATACCATTTACCGCCGCCGGCTATTTGCGACGGGAATATTTCCCCGTCGCAAATACGTTTCCCGCGATTTGGCGCGCATCGCGGGAAAACTATTTGCGACGGGGAAAGCAATCCCGTCGCAAATGCCTCATTATTTGCGACGGGGATGTACCCCCGTCGCAAATACTTTTTTAACATGACTATTTGCGACGGGATTTAATCCCGTCGCAAATAACCCGTCGCAATTGCTCATTTTTCCCGTAGTGTAATGTGATATATCCTTTCAAGAGATGAAAGGAAGAATAACATTAACACCATTCTTGATACTGCTAGAGTAGGGAAATAGTTACACTATGTATTGTGACGTATCAGGTATTGGGTTGGGAGTAGTGTTGATGCAGGTAGATAGAGTTGTGGCGTATGGGTCTTGTTAGTTGATGCCACATGATATGAATTACCCTACACACGATCTCGAGTTGGATATAGTTTTTCACGAATTGTGTTGTTGGAGAAATTACTTATTGGGTGAGAATTTTTTGGTGTAAACTGACCAAAAAATTCTCAAGTATATTTTTACATAGTGTGATCTGAATCTGAGGCAATGGAGGTGAGTGGAGTACCTACAGTCCTTTGACTTTGAGATTACCTACATGCCTGGTAAAGGCAATGCAGTGGCCGATGCACTGAGCAGGAGGACTCAGATACAGGTAGTGCAATAGGCTAGTAGTGAGTGGTGTCTTATGGATTTGTTCTTTGAGATGTATCTGTAGGTGCATGATATTTAGGTACACACATATCTATCATCCTTAGTTGTGACCTCTACCCTACTAGAAAAAGTTAGGATGAGGAATCTATTGGATTCGAAAGGCCTAGTTCTACGGGAGAGTATAGAAAGTTAGGAGCCTCCTCCTATTTGGATGGTAGGAGAGGATGAGATATTGTGTATCTATGGATGTTTTTAAGTTATAGTGGATATACGTGAGGAGATGATGTGGGAGTTTGATGCTTTAGCTTGGGCGATGCACCCTAGAGTCACCAAGATGTATTGTGACTTGCGACGTCATTACTAGTTGTTAGGAATAAAGTGAGAGGTATTTAGTTTTGTTATGAGGTGTTCCACCTATCAATAGGTTAAGGCATAACATTAGCGACCAAATATTCATTTACAACAGTTACCTATTCTATAGTGGAAATGGGATGATGTCGAGATGGATTTTGTGAATGGTTTACCGAGGTCGTCTCGAGGTTACAATGTTGTGTGGCTTGTTTTTTATAGGATCATGAAGGTTTCTCATTTATTTTTTATCACCCTTGTGCTACCTAGAGGCAGGTGAGGCATCTTTAATGGGATTTCATCTCATGCAGGAGACTTCTGAGCAGGTCTAGTTGATTCAAAAGAGGATGGCTACTGTGCAGTCTCGTCATAAGTCTTACACCAATCACCACAGATAGCCTCTAGAGTTTTAGGTTAGGGATCAAGTTTTATTACATGTTTCACCGAGGTTGGGAAATGTATGGATCAGGAGATAGGGTAAACTTTTTCCGTGATATGTCAGGTCATTCTAGATTCTAGAGAGAGTCGAGTCAGTAGCCTATCGGTTGTAGTTACGTATCTCAGTTGTGCCACTATCACTCAAACCCGTCTCACACTTTTCAACCTAAGTAGGTTGAGTTACAGGTTTATGAATCCTTTGAGAAGAATTTTATTCGCATCATTGATAAGAGCATGGTGGTTCTCCAATGCTGGTTAGTTCCTCTAACATACGTTCTCAGTGGTCGGAGTTATTTTCAAATGAATCTTGACCACCCTTGAGAGGGAAATTTGGGGATGAATTTCTATAAGGGGGAGATTGTAAGATCTAGTTTTTTCTTGAGGTGAAGATCTTTTTTTTCAGGTTAAACACTTATTTACTTTCCTTTTTATCTTAGACCCTAAGCCGAGTCATGGACTGATTGTGTTGTTCTTGGTAAAGAATAGGTTGGAGGTTGTAGGCTGACTGCAGGCCAATTACATGACGTGAAATTAGGATACATGTCATGTAATCCAATTTCACGACATGTAATGGACTGGCCAGGTCCCTTTATAACATGTAATGGTTTTTCCCCAGAAAGGAAAGACCGGTCATTACATGATTTTAATGGAAATTACGCGTCATGTAATTTCCTAACAGTTTTTTTTTAAATAGAGGTAGTAGCCTCTATTTTTTAGAAAGAATCTCATGTTCTCCTCTTTTGAAGCCTAAAATCCCTCTTTGATAATTTTTCAGATCTAGCACCCATCCACACTCTAATTCTTTCACCATCAATCACATTGGAACTGCATCAGTAAGTACTCGATTCCTTTTTAGCCATTCTTGATTCTTTGGAACAACGGCTATGCTATTTGGATTTAGGATCATATGCCCTAATTTATCGTTCTTCATCCATTCTTCATATTTATCCTAAAATAAGGAAAATTAGGATTTTATACTGGATGATCGCTCTACTACAGAGCTAAGGTAGGTGTTCTATACTTTTCTTTTGACTTTTGATGCTTTATAGAGCTATCAGTATTTTTGTCGCCCACTAGACTTTTAGGCACGGGCTCGGTTTTGAACTATTAAACTAAAATAGATTATTAAGACCTATTAGGGATTCCCTTAGGTTCCTTGAGATTATTTTGTAGTTATTTCCCCAGATGAAGGCCACCCATGAGGTGCATCATGCATTTGATTTGGTTTTTACCTTTGATAAACCACCCAAGGGGCGTGTTTTCGAGTCTTCCTAGTCTAAGGAAGCTCAGTTATAATTTAATGAGGTTGTTTTAAATTCTTAGTATATGTTCTGGCTCCTTGCCTCGTTTTATCAAAAATATCCCATGCCTAACATGTTAATGTGATAAAACAGTTTTTGTTAAACGAGTGGGTATACTCGTTGGTGGTTTTTAGATTGCTTAAATGGATATTTGTGAATAATGGGTGGGTATACCCATGTGATATGCTAAATGGATAATTATGATAAATGGGTGGGTATACCCATGTGACTTGATTAAATGGGTGGGTAAACCCATGTGAATTGTTTAAATGGAAGCAGAATACATGAGTGGGTATACTCATGTTTTATAATTGTTTTAATGAGTGGGTATACTCATTGTTTGAAAATAGTTTATAATTGTTTATATAAGTGGGTAGACTCATATGGTTTGAACTGTTGATGAATGTAAAGATGTCATGGATGGCTCTTCATGGATCTGGAATGCGGTAGTGGATGCCTTGGTTGAGTATGCACCTTGGATCTTGATTCCATGGGATGCCTCGGGCCTTGCTACCCCTTGGATTTGTCTTGCTTGGACTCACGTATAAAATGTTGGTTCACATGCTCCTAGGACTCCAACCAGTTCCTATACCGACTTTCCACCGAGATGCTCTTGGGACTCGATGAGGATGCCTTGGTCTTCTACACCTTGGATATGACCCTTCATAGTCTACACTTTATTATATAGCATAACCATGGGTTATACACTTTATTATATAGCATGACTGTGGGATATATGACTTTGGTTGTACAACAAGGCCATGGTTTTTTTATATGGATTCTTTTTATGTAAATTACATGTGTATAGGGTATAGATGTTTGTACAGTGAGGCCACATTGTTTGTTTATATTTCTTATAGTTTCCTTGTTAGGATATGAAACTTGTTGTAGGAGGCCTTGAGAGGTTTTTTGGTATTTCTAGTTGCGTTAGACATATTCCATGGGCATTCACACTTATGTTACTGCTTACTTACACTTGTTCAGCTTATTGCATTGTGCTGCCTAGAAATGTATAAATCTTTGGGTGGAAACCTACTGGGATGTCTATCTCACACTCTATTTGGGCCTCCTTAGGGGCCTAAATAGATTATATGGTGGTAAGTGATGGTAGTTTAAATCTTCTTATTACTAGTTTTTTGATCATTGCTTTGGAGTAGGGGAGCATGGGGCCAAGTTGAGGCTTGCAATGCTATGGGAACTTTTTGGACTTTTTTCATTTTGGATACTTGTATTATACTATATTTCCATGTACCTAATTTTTATGTTTTATAGATACATGTACCATCTACATCATTGTATATGAGACACTTCTAGATTGTTTTTATATTCATGTCTTTCTTTTCTACTTTATCTGTTGTCTATTTATTGTATATGCTTCCGTTATTGAATGTGATTGACTTCCATTGTGATATACTTCAGTAATGAGGGAATAGTAGCCCCAATGACTTTCATAGGCCCTCACTGCTAGTCAGAAACCTCTTGAATTTGGGGAGATTCACTTGAGGCCATGTAGCCAACCAGGCTCAGGGTACTGTTGAGTGGCATCTGGGTGCGAGACTTTACAATGATAATGGCGAAGAACATGATAAAAGGAAATGTATAGATTTCAAATATAATATAATTTTTTCTATTAATTCATCTGATTTTGAGTTGTAGTAAAACAAGAAATATTAAATAAAAAATTTTACTAAAGGAGTCTACAAGTACATGAAAGGAAAGACAGGTTTTAAAAAGTGTCCCATAAGAGATCATCAAAAGGATGACAGAAAAGGAAGTAGGAAATGTAATAGTAGTAAATTTAATTTTTCATAATTAATATTATATGAGTATATTAAAAAGTTATATATCAAATAAAACTTTCCAAAATTGAAACAATAAGGGAAAGACAAGTAATACAATAAGGATTTACAATATGCATATCATGAAGGATAGAGATGTACATAAGAATTAGACTTGAGTAGTGATGATTCTGATATTGAAAAGGAATCAAATAGGGAATGACCCCCTTATCTCTTGGGTAGCTCTCCCAAGAACACAATGACTCTACTCTATTTAGATTTTCCTCTTGGATACGGAGCACCCTCTTCCAGTTCTTGTTTCTCCTTTCTCTTATCTCTACTGATAATAATTTTTCCTTTGGTTTTTCCCTGCCTTTGATTCATTTCCAGGTTTTTCTTTGGATTCTCCTTATTGGATAGTATTCTCTCCTTAAGCATCCCAGTTTCTCTCCGGGGTTTCTCTCTTCATTCATCATGTGATTTTGGCCTTTTTTTCTCTCCTACGCTCTCTTTCCATCCATCCCGATCCGGTTTTCTTTCTCTCTATGGACATAGATCACTATTGAGGATAATTTTTTCTCAATCTCGGATTTTTATTCCAGATCTACTATAGTAGACTCTATTTCGATCTGTTGTAATATCTATCGTGGGGGTTTGGGATGTTTTGGTTGAGAGATCTTCAGTTTTTTAGTAGTCTCTTTCATGTTAGCCCCTACTAGATTTGGATTTTTGTCTTCTTAGTTGGTTGTGATTTGGGCCTTATATTCTCTACTAATTTTTCATTCATGGGGTTTTTTTAGTCACGACTGATGTTTGGTCTCATGATGTTTTGGATCTGTTCATGGTTTTCTCCTTAATGACAAAATATTTTATCAGTGATAGTTTTTCTACTCGATGACATCTTCTCCTACTCTGCTCTTACTCCGGGACTTCACCACTCCCATCCCAGTCAGATTTTCATGGTGGTTTTCAAGGTGACTTAGTAGGTGGGTTAGAGCTATTGATGGCGTTCTAGGAGGTCGTAGTGCTTGGAATGCTGATTTTTCTTGTTTCTGTATTTGTTCATGATGAATTTTTTTCATTTTCAACCAAATTTGGCTACCGTTTTTTCGTATAGTGATTCATGTGTCTTTGTGGTGTTCTGTTTGGAGGTTCTTCATCAGTGATGTTGGAGTCTAGGGGGAACGAGGATGCCTCGATGGTCTCTGATGGTCTCCAATATTCTGGTGTTTAGACATCGACGACGATAATGGGATGGGACAGTGACGAAGAAAGTGGTTGTGGTGATGTGATAATGGTGTAAATGTGGTGGTTGATGTAGTGATCTAGTCATGAAATCTTCGATGCAAAGTTTCTTTAGAAGATTGTATGATTTTGGGGGATTTCCATTGATACGGTGTTCAAGTGACATGATTTCTTATTTGTTTTTTGATTCTGGTTTTTGAATTTTGAATCTATGAATTTTCCCACTATAATGTGTGTTTTGGTTATTAGTTTCTTAATTTTGAATATGTGATCATTTGGCCCACTGGACTGTTGAATATGGACATTGTGAGGGTTCCCACTTTACCCCTTAAATTGATTTTATGAAAATAAAAAAAAATTATTTGGAGGGAACTAAAAAGGAATCAACCAATCTATGCTTGATGGAAATGACTATGAATGAGATAAACATTGATTCTAATTATAGTTTAGGTTATGAGTCTGATATTGAAACTGAAGTTAAATAATTAATTAAACAAAATGAAAAGTTTCAAAGTGATATTTTGAGAATAGATGGACTGTATAGAGAACTATAAAGAGAAAACAAGAAAGTTAAAGAAAAAAATAAAAAACTGAAAGATTCCACTTTAAGTGATATAGAAGAAACATGGGTTGTAGATTCTGAACTGATTAATATCAAAGATGAGAACAAAATATTGATTATCAAAAATTAATGAAGATTAAGATAGGAGATTTAAATTTATTTGTGATGATTTAGATAAAATTGAAAAGAATGAAAAAATCTCAAACATGAAAATAATAAATTTAAAAATACAGGATCATGTTCAAATGTGAAAATATGTGATGACCCAAAAGTAATTAAAAAGGAGAATAAATATCTTGAAAGGTAAATTATCAAATTAAAAAAACCCTTATATATTTTTGTTCAAGGTAAAGAAAAATTTGATAAGATGATGGGTATGATCAAACACAATAAAGATAAAACTATATTTGGTTATAATATTAAAATTCCTAAGATGTATAGAATTAATTTTTTTAAAGATGGTAAAGGGGTGTTTCAACTGTTACATGATTTAAATGTGATCTGGAAGGGAATTACGCAAACAAATGTTCTTTAAGATTTAATCAATCATTAGGACACACTAAGACTTTTATTTCTAAGAATTTATCTTATAGATTACCCTATAAAAAACATATTAAATAAATATGGGTGCCTAAAAGTTTTATCACTAATCCAGTTTGACCCAAAATATCTTAGGTACCAAAACAATTATCTACTTAATATGTTTTAAAGGAAACATATCTAAAGATTTCTAAATATACTTAGTATATGGATAGTGGGTGCTCCTGGAACATGGCTGGTGAAATTTATAACTTTTTATCTTTTAATTCATGTGATGGAGGCACTTCCACCTTTGGTGATAACTCTAAAGGTAAGATCATAAGTTTTGAAGAAGTGGGAATATTCAAAAATGTTATAATTTCTAATGTACTGTATTTATAGGGATTAAAACACAATTTAATTAGTATCTCGCAACTTTATGATGATGAAATGAGTGTGAAGTTTGAAGATAATAAATTTTTTTTTTAAAGATAATACTATCTTATTTTATCTTAATAGAAAATAAAATATTTACTCTATAGATTTTTCAAAACTAACCCATCAAAATGTAAAGTGATTAAATTTTGTAGAAACAACCCATATTCTTTGGGATAGAAGATTGGGACATGTTCATCTTCGACAAATGTAGAAGTTGGAACAAAATGGATAGGTTATTAAACTTCCAAAATTTAAATCAAGTAAGTATTTTGTGTATGATTCTTGTCTAAAGGGTCAACAACACAAAAAATCTTTTAAATATATTAATAATGTAAATACCTCTATATGTTTAGAACTGCTTCATCTTGATTTATTTAGACTCATGAGAACTTCTAGTTTATTTAGTAAGAGATATGTGTTTGTAATTGTATATGATTTTAGTAGATTCACTTGGACTCTTCTTATCTCATAAAACTGACACCATAAACAATTTTATTACTTTTTGTAAAAAAATTAAAAATAAAAAAGGTCATTTAATAACATAAATTATAAGTGATAAAAGAGGATAATTTGTTAACATAGGCTTTGAGAAATTTTGTGAAGATAATGGATTTTTTTATAATTTTTCTGCCCCTAGAACACCATAATAAAATGGTGTCATAGAGAGGGAAAACAAAAATATTCAAGAAATGGAAATGACTATGCTAAATGAATTCGATTTACCAAAATATTTTTGGGATGGATTGGTTAATACTACTTTTATACCTTAATTAGAGTTTATATTAGACCTGTGTTAAAAAAACCCCTTATGAATTGTTTAAATAAATGAAACCTAAGATTGGTTAATTTAAAAAAAATTGTTGTAAAGTTTATATTTTAAATACTAAAGATAATATGGAAAATTTTGATGTTGAAGGTGATGAAGAAATTTTTCTAGGATATTTAAATAATTGTAAAGCTTATAGATTTTATAATAATAGAACCATGTTAATGGAGGAATCTATGCATGTAAAGTTCATTGAAATTAATGAAAAATAGAATGAAAATTTTGATAATCATGTAGAAGGGTTTAAAGAGCTCAACTTTGATGAAGATAAACTTGAAAATGATAATGCATTAGTTGAGGGGTCACATATCTTCTCAATATGATCCTATGAATTAGAAAACACACAGATATCATTATTTATAAAATGTAATTGTAAATGTTGAATCCTGAATAAGAACTATAAAATTAGTTTTGAATTTTTATAATAATTCTACCTTTATTATAGATTTTTTACATGTTAATATTAAAGAAGCTTTAAACGATTCAAATTGGATAAATTTTATGCATGATGAAATTAATTAGTTTGATAGAAATAAATTCACTAATCTAGTTGATTTACCTAAAGATAAAATGTCTATTGTAACCAAATGGATTTTTCAAAATAAAATGGATGATTCTAGTAATATAGTTATAAATAAGGCCAGATTAGTTTCCTAATGTTATTTATAAGAAGAAGGAATCGATTTTGAAGATTTATTTAAACTAGTTTCTATAATAGAATCCATTCATATTCTATTATCTTTTTCAAGTTTTTAAAATTTTAAATTGATTCAAATGGATGTGAAAAGTGAATTTTTAAATGGTGTAATTTCTGAAGAGGTGCATGTTAATCAACCATTTGGTTTTGAAAATGATGAATTTTCAAATCATGTTTTCAAACTATCTAAAGCTTTGTATAGTCTAAAGAAAGTTCCAAGATCTTGGTATGATAGACTAAGTATATTTTTACTAGAAAATGATTTTAACAAAGTAAAGGTTGATCCAATTTTATTTATAAAGAAAGTTTCTAATGATATTTTAATTATAAAAATATATATTTATGATATTTTATTTGGATCTATAAATGATATAATTATTAATAAATTTTCAAAATTAATGACTAGTGAATTTTATATGATCCCAATTGGTGAATTAAAATTTTTCCTTAGTCTTCAAATTTTACAAAGAAAGGATATAATTTTTCAAAATCAAAGAAAATATGCTAAATATTTGGTTAAAAAATCAATATTGATTCATGTAAAACTATGAGAACCCCAATGAATACTAATTCTAATCTAGATGTAGATGAATCCGGAAAATATGTGAATGATAAAATGTATCTAGGAATGATATGAAGCATACTTTATTTTACCGCTTCAAGGCCTGAAATTATGTTTCAATCTATATGTGTTAAAGATATTAATCTAATCCAAAATAAATTCATTTAAAGGCTGTAAAAAGAATAATCATATATGTTAAAGTAACTATTAACATAGGTTTATTTTTTTCCAATCAAAATTGTTTCAATTTGTTATCATATTTTGACTCTGACTTTGGAGTCTATAGACTTTACATGAAAATAAAATCAGGTATTTTTCATTTATTGGGTAAAGGTTTACTATCAAGGATTTCCAAAAATCAATTTTTAGTTGCATTGTCCACGACTGAGGCTGAGTAGATTGTTGCTGCAAATTGTTATGGTCAAAGTCTTTAGATAAAACAAACTCTATAAAGTTTCAATGATTATTTAGATAAAATTTCTATATTTTGTGACAATACTTCTGCTATTTCAATATTTAAAAATCCTTTGCAACATTCTAGGACAAAACATATAGATGTTAGATTTCATTTGTTAAGAGGTCATGTTTATAAAGTGGATATCATTCTCGGATACATTCTAATAGAAAATCAACTCACAGATATATTTACTAAAGCATTAGATTCTGTGAGGTTTGAGAAATTAAGTTTGAACTTGGTTTAATAGATATTTAATTTTTAAGAGCATAATAATCTTTGTTTTATTATTTTTATATATATGATAGAAAATCATGAATTCAGGGGTAGTTATCCATTACTTAACATTTTTCTTTCTTTTTAACTACTCTTAATAATAATTTTATTTGGAGTTTCTTTTTTATTTTTGATAAATTTAAAAAGGGGGAGAAATTTTGGGATATTTTAAAATTAAAAGTTTGGTTTTGGTTCTGCAATTTAAAAAAATAGAGAGATTGTTTGTATTGAGAGTTTATGTTTTTTATTTGTTTTATTGTTTTATTAAATTTCAATTCCATATTTTAAAATCATTTATTTTTTATATTATTTTATTTTCATTTTTCTATGAGTTTTAATATTTTAAATATTTTAATAATACTTTATTATAATTTAAGTTTACAATTTTAGTTAACAAAATTATAGTTTTAATATTTTATCACATATATAAATATATTTTATATTTTTGTTTATCATATGTTTTTCAGTTTTGTTTAATTATTTTTATAATTTAAAAAAATATATTTAAAAATGCATATTTTATGATATATTTATTTTTTAAATATATATATATATATATATATCAATACATATATGCATTTTATATAAACTATTTATTTTCTTTAATCTTATATAACGTTATATATATTTAAAAAATTATATATATTTGAAACAATATTTTTTTAAAACAATATGTATATATATACACATAATATACATTGTACGTCTTCTTCTTCAATGTGAAAACCTATATAGTAGTACATCTCCACAACATCTCATCCGCGCCAGCCACCAGCTTTGACATCATCAGAACCAACTCACATACTTGTTGCATCACCAGCATCTGCTTGATTGCACAATGTCTCATCCACTCAACACTGGCAGTGTGACACCATAACAGCAACACACGCCAACTCTATATTTCAACCTCACTTGTAGCAGTGAGATCAACCACAATGTGGACTTCTGGTCTCCTTCACTTTATATGAATGAGTCTTCGTGACACCACACAACACAACATCATCTTTGCATGGTAGCTTGACTTGGCTTAGCTGGTTCTTCAAAGCAACGACAGCGGCACATCCACAACGTACCTCGTGTCCTCTTCTCACATGGCACAAAAAAAATAAGTTATCATGGATTCTCAGTACTTACTGTGAGGTAGTTTATCTACCTACCATGAAGGATGGTTTATAGTTACTGTGAGTATGTTATACCTACCTTGAGGGTATTTGAAAGTAACCGTGAATTGGTTTTTGAATCTACCATGAAATAGAATTTGGAAGTATCCATGAAGTGGTAGTATATATCTACTGTGAAGAGTTAGTATATACCTACCGTGAAGAGGTAATATATACCCACTTTAAGTTTATTTGTACTTACTGTGAAGATGTATTTAAGTTAGTGCAAGTGAAATCAAAGTGACCATGAAGGTAAATATATATAGTGGGCATGCAAGTATTTTAATTTACCGCGTGATTTTTTTAAGTGATTGCACATCCATTTTGATCGCGTGGTCAGTACACCGACTGCAAGACAAAATTGTTCATACAGTTAGTATACCAACCACACGAAAAAATTGTTCACATGGTCAGTATATCGACCGCATGATATAATTGTTTTATGTGGTCAATATACCTACTGTAATACTAATGTCGCATGGTTAGTACATTACTTTGATTATTTTTGAGAAAATATTTTTTTTATTATAATCTATTTTGATGTTATTTGGATAGTTTAATTAAATATAATTTTATTATATTTTTAAGCATTATATTACTTTGTAAAATAGTTATACATTATAAAGACTGTGTGCAAATTATTTGATGGAGAAAATATCACGGGAATTGTTATGGAAATAATAATTTTCATAATAATTATTTTATGTTATGTTTTATATATCTTTTGAATTATTAAATTACTAAAAATTTGTTTAAATTTTTTTAAATTTTTTATTCATTTGGATAATTCTCATTTATCATAATGATCATATTCGAAGTGTTTCCAAACTTTATCATGCAGGAATAAAAGGTGCGATAACTATCTGATTATGAGTGTGATAATTCAAATTATAGGTAACATTATTATTTTAAGAATTTATTATTTTTATAACATGGTATTATATGATTTGTCAATTAGAAACTCCAACATAATCAAGAAGATCATGGAGTTAATTGCACACAATTAGTCATTTCAATTCGAATCATTGAATGTGATAACATAAACTTGAAATAGTTTATTAATATATGATTATAGCAATAGAAGAATAAAGATTTCATATAAGAATTGAGAAGTGATGAATTTCAAATATAACTACGGTTCCATTGTTCTGATCATGAAAGACTTCATCGTTTTGGTCATCCACTACTAAATTGATCAAATTTTTTGAGTCACATCAACATTAAAAATCATCTGCTCCGCTGGTAATCTTTAATTCTATTTAGTTTTCATTATTTTATTTCTTATATATATTTTTTTGTGCTTATAGATCTGGTATATTATTTTTCCGTAAAAAATATATTAGCTAGGATATTTCTATTATTTAAAAGGAAGGTCGTTTTGTGACTCACAGATAAAAGTCAGGTGGGTTGTGACTCCTCTAAAATCCAGTCTGAGTTATACTATCAGGTGAGAAAAAGGTATGTCATTTGTAACTTGGGAATCACTTCTTATAAAAAGTGAGGAATTAGTGAATACCAGTCATCTAGTAACACCCCAATATTTCATAGTATGTTATTTTTTTAAAGTAATTCAATAGCATGCGCTATACGCAACGCCGAGTTCGAGCACACCATGACTTACCAAACTAACCGTTTAAAAAGTGGTTATGAATAGTATTAACTGAATTTTGAATTTTATATACTTCATATAATTTTAACATCCATATTATGTGTTTATTAGACATAATATAATAAGAAATTCAATTTTTCTGATAAAAGAAGTATTTTTCAAAAATGCAATTTTACCGCCTTTTAATGGTGAACCATTTTCAAATCCAATATTTGAAACTTATATATTAAATTTGACAAAATAAACTTCTTATTTAGAATTGGTACATAAAAATTTAGTTTGGATAAATTTTCAGTTCTTTTCTGATAACTTTTATATTTTGATGAATAGTGAAAAATACTAAATTTTAATTAAAAACAACATTTTTAATCAAAATAATTTATAGTGTTAAATTATATATTTGAATGGTTTTGAGGTATAATTAGATTATATTTTTATCATTTAATCCAATGTTAGTCATTTGAAGTAATTTTACATTTAAATTGGACATAAACACATATCAATCTTCTGATAGTTTTTACTTCTCAAAAACCTGCTTTCTGGTTTTGACAACGGGAAAATTTTTTAAAATTAATTAATACAACTTATATGTTTTTAATTTGGTTAAATAGATGTCATTTTTGAATTTTAAATATCAAAATTATCTTAAAGTGAATTTTTGGTATATTTCTGAAATTTTCGATTTTTGATGAATAGTGAAAAACATTGTGTTATTGTTTAAAACCAAATTTTTATTTAAATAATTATTTATTTTATTTAAATTTATTTTAAGTCAAAATAGATACATAATACCTATATAAATTCAATGTAATTCATTGGAGCCATTTTATAATAAGATTGGATGAATAAAATTTTATTGAACTTTTTACCGTCTTTTACCCACCTTCTAGACACATTTGCAAATTTCCATAAAACATAATTTTATCGCTTTTGTGATTTGAATTTCAAAAATATGAGAGAAAAAATTGACATTAGGAAGTAAAATTTAGTTCAATAAGATAAAAATAATTTTTGTTGAATAGTAACTTTTGAATTTTATTTACCATAGTTAAAAGTAAATAGGGTAATTAATGGTAAAAATGATATTATAATTACCCTAACACATGTCCTAATACTATTGGATAAGTGTATTTCGACAAAAATAAACCTTAGGAATAAAATATGATCCTTTTTATCCACTTGGATTAGATTAGGACATTTATTATTTTTTTATTGAAAGAATAGTTAAAAGTGTAAAATTCAAATTTTAATAACTAAACCATTTTTAATATAGGGTTATACATAAGATAAATTCGACTATAAATATTAATTAGAAATATAAAAATATTTAATACATCATTATATTTTATTTATAATTTTTATACATTAAATAATTAAATTTATTTATGACACAATGATGATGTAGTAATTACTAAATTAATGAAAGATTAAAATAACTGATATTATAAATATTAAAATAAATGTAAATTAAGATTTTTGATGCATTAAAATAATTTTATAGGTTAATATTACATGTTAGGGTTTATTTAATGATTTTTTTTGAATTAATCAAGTTGATATGACTTTAACCAAAACCAAATACTAAATAGTGTCAAAATTGACATAATTGAGTTTTTAAAACAAATACTATTTTATTAAATTATACAATATTCCTAAAAATATAAGGCTTGTCAAAAGGACTTATATAATGATATATATGTTATTAATGAACCTCTTGGGGTTCTCTTGGAAGTTTATAGAAAGTTTATTAACCATATAATATAAAAATACAAGGAGATATGGTAAATGTCAAACTATTTAACTAAGAGTTAAATCTAAAAGATAAGGTTAATATGGTGACATAAACCTATATAAAACCTATTGGTTGAGAGGTTTTAGACTCATACCCACCTTATATTATAAATAAATCCATTTTTATCCATTATAAACTGAAAATGAATTTATAATAAAATAATATTTCAAGCTTTTCCTAAAGTGACCCTCACCTCTCTTGTAAAAGGGAACTTCCCCTTCTCTTAATTTCACACCTCCAAATCCATTTGAATTGTTCAAAACCTACCCAAATATCCTCCCAACTACTCTCACTTCATCCTAGAGACATTACTTTGATCATAAATCCAACCTAAGGAGCCTTTTTGATCAAATCAAAAGGAAGAACCCGAAGAAGAGGTAATAATTTCATCATCTCTTTCAAAGTTATCTTCTTCTTCCACTTCCTATTTCTTTGTTGTTTCCATAAAAAAATAATAAATCCAGTACCTTCTACATAATATGATGTTGTTATAAATATATTACAACCATATTCATTATTTTATCCATCCTATGAATGACAAAGTCACCATACGTGCGTACGTACGGCTTACCATCTCCACGTCGTGGTGTAGTTGTTATTCAACGCTTCATTATTTGGATGGGTATAATAATGATGTATAATTGATTTAAATAATAAATATAACATGTTAATGATTCTGTATATATGATATAACATCCAATTATATACTATTTCACCTTCAATTGAACGATATTGTCACTCGTGCATACGTATGGATTACCTTCTCCATGAACGCGATGAGATTCATTCCCCATCGTAACCATTCAAGGATAATTTTAATTTTATGATTAAAAATAATTTAAGATCTTAATATAATTATGGATATGAATCAAATACATCCTATCCATAACAAACATGACTTACATAACAAAACATATAAAGGAAAACTAATCAGTTAACACCTGAAACAATGATACTACTAAAATATTATTAACAAAGAAATATTAGAAGATCATATATGATATCATATTTTTGTATGTGGTTCTTGTATAATTTAATAATAATTATTTAACTATTATACAGGAGTTTAACATGCCCTCGACTAAGGAAAATTACAAGGTAAGGGGTTTTCATCTCACTTCTTATTCCCGTGAGATTCATGCTATACTGCCACTATTTTCTTTTGTGTGGTGTATGTACTACCCATGATTGTACTCTTTATGTAATATAATTTAATTTATGGGTATTTAAATCTTCATTTCGTGATCCTTATTCCAAGGGGTGTATGTTTCGTATGTTACCAAATTGGTAAGGTAATTTCTAATCTCGATTTTCACTCATTAGCTTTTACGCAAACTTCATTGATTATATTACTCCAAGATTATGTGTGAAATCACTATTTATTTATGTAGTAATTTCCACTACCCTTTGTGTGGATATACTTTTGATACACATAATCACTCCATTTATAAATTCTCAAGTCATCGATATGAACTTGATAAGAGTAATCATAACTTAATTTCCATTCATTGAGTTAAACATCCAATTCATTGGTGTTATTGTTACAAGAATATGTGTGAATGTATTATGATTGTTTTACACTAAATATCCAATAATATTTAGTGTATTTATATTTTTCACACATAATTATGTCATTTATTTATCCTTAACCTAAGGATACGGTCTTTATAAGGGATTTCATCTCAATTTACATTCTATTGAGACTTCTTTGTTGTTATGCACCAATTCACTTTTATATGGTGTATATACTATACTTTGACATAGTATATCATGAATACCTTTATTATCATGATATTATAAAGTTTATATTACCTCAATTATTTTTATTCAAATGTCACTCTTTTGGTTAGGAACTCTAACTAAAATATCATTTTAAATGTTTTATAGATTTATTCTTCTAAATCTTTCTCATTAATGTCCATGTTTTAAAAATGGTTTTAAGGATTTACCTATATGGACATGAATGTTTTAAAATTAAAATTCCTTTTAAAAGTTTCAAATTGGTATGGGACACTTTGATTCAAAAATTTAATTTCAACATCTTCTTGATAAATAGTGATACTTTTAAATGTTTTCAAGAAAAAAGGGGATATTTATCTCAAATAGTTTTACTGATTATTTTCATCTATGTCAATATCCTTCATTATTCTTGATTTAGGTTGATACAATATTCCATATTGTATTTAATGAGTTATTTTTGACTGTGGATGTGCTATTTTTATACCATTCATGGTTTGTGGTTAAAATATTGACATTTTGTATGCTAGTTTTAATATGAATGTTTAGATTATGTTTCAACCTTTTCATTTGAGGAATGCATTGGACTTAGTAAGTGACAGGTGGAGCCCGATATAGATCCTTGATGTATCGGTAGGTCTCATGAGACAGACTAGTGTCTTGGCACAAGGCCTTGACAGAATTTTATTTGTAGTCTTGGCATGAGGCCTTGACTATGCGGTTATGATGTCTGACATTATGAATTCCATCATTATTAAATTAGCTATAGATATTACATGTGATTATTCTACTAGTATAATATCTATGTGAATAAGTAAATGGAATTATTTGATTTATATTTTTCATATTATGCTGAATTTTATGTTTAAAAGGTTTTTGTTTTAATCTTATACATTGCCTTAAACGTTTATGATTATTTATGATAGTATCTTCTATATTGTTATCCTTACTGAGCATCTAAGCTCACCCCTTTCTTATGTTTTATTTTTCCTAGGATGTGAATAAGTAAATTATGACTGACCTGTAGGAATATGCTAAGGTATATAATAGTGTTCAAAGGAGACACAATATTGTTGTTTTTCATTTGATAATGTAATGTAAAACTTATGTATGTATCTAGTACTTCCAAGGCTACTAAACTAATCAGTCTTTCGGGACTTGATCTATTGTGATCATGCCAATTTTATGTAATAATGCACTAACTCTGGGTAACTAGGTTTGGGGCGTTACACTTCTCACTAAGTAGAGAATATTGAAGAGTATACTAGGGTCTTGGTGATATAAAATATTATAAAAAAACATTCTATGTTATTTTTTTATTTTTTGTTCCACAATTAACATTGTTAACCACTCTGATAATTATATATAATTGATTAAATTTTTAAAAGGACTATTCACCCCCCCTCTAGTCAATCTTTCCATATCACTGGAACCTAACACTGATAACTTTAGTTAAAAACTGAAGTCAAGGTAGTTGAAAACTAAACCTATTATCATACAAAACATTTAACTCTTTATATGTGTACATGATAATATCTAGAAGAAATTTAACAATTTAAACTACAATATACACATATTCATAATATAAAAAAATATCCATGAATAATAAATAAGGTAATAACTTTTAACTAAATTAATTATTCACATATTTAAACATGAGATAAAAATTTAAGAACAATTGATAAATAAAATTTAATCATAAACACTTTATAATTTTATCTATTCGTTATGTACATTCGAATATTGAATATAAAAAACTTTATATTTCATTCATTATATGAACTCCTTCATATTATTCATTATATGACAATTCACTTTAAATATATGGTATTTTATGAAAGATAAACATTTTATATTCTAATTTCTATTATGTAAATTATTTACATAATCCAAATTTCATATACTTAACATTATTTAAACCTTGATCAAATCAATCATCAAAACTCATTTGATGTGTTATAAATAATATCCCAAATAAGGGCCCTAATTTGAACAATTCAAATTAAATATTTTTAATAATTCATAATCTTAAATATAAACACTTTATATTTAGCCTTATTTTATATTTTATAAACACTTTATAGATTACCCTTATGGTTTCTAAATAAACACTTTATTTTAAGTCATGAGGCACGCCAGATAATTTGGTAAAATGCATTTTAATATTAATATGTGATATTATGAAATATTTATTAATAAATTCTTTATAAACATTTAATTAATTAATTATAAACAATTTATAATCAATTGATTTATAAAATCTTTTATAAATTAAAAAATGTCCCTAAATAAACTTTATAATGATTTATAAACATTTGATAAAACATGTGAATTAATTCATAATTGAATTTAAAGAAAAAAAATATCCACCGTTCATATTTTATAATTCATCCCATGTCATAGATTATGATTCATGATCATATTAAACAATCCAGCTTAGATCGTAAGCTATGATTGATATACCATTAGCACTAAATAGTTTAATGTTATGAGTCGTATTCTATGATTGATAGCCTGGTCATCTTCTATGACATTAGATTTCATATTTTATGATAGGCAGTATGATAGGGAATACAATTTAAAAAAATATTCATTTATAGTATGATTTCATGAATCTAAATACATGGTTGGGATATGTTACCACTACTGAGTTTTGAAGGATCTGACAACTCTTTTTAAACACATTGAAACTGATTAAAGAAACTCAAATCCAAGATCACTATGCTCGAAATATGAAAATATGTATAAATTGGAAATGAAGAAATGAAGAAACCAGTACACCCTTCACCAAAGAAAGTCATTGTATCACTCTTCACCCATGCTTGATGAAGATTGTAATAGAGGTGGCCAAAATTAACCCTCCTTCGAAGGTATCCATGGGATGATTAATTGCTTGATGCTTGAGTAGGATCCTCCATTTTCCATATCATGTTAGTCCCTCGTGTCATAAAGGAGGTAGGAGAAGAGAGCTATGGGTGGGAGATTTTTGGTCAAGCTTGGGGAGGCTTACACATACACACCATTATATGGAATTACCCCTTTATAAAGTCCCCTAAGATGTTCCTCAAGAGAACTAACATTTACTGTTAGGCACAAAAGGGAATTAGATACCCTGAGAGTGGGGTGAATTAAGGTATGGATATTCTTTACAAAATTATTCCTTCCCCAATAGATTTTGACCTCATAATTATAAGGGTCACTTATTTTTCTATTTTTCATTTATATTGATCTTATCCTTACCAAATTTATCTGATGATGATGTATAAAAAGTAAATCAAGAAAGAAATCACAAGGATGCACAAATTTTTACTTGGTTCACCCTTATTGGGCTATGTCCAAGGATCATACAACAGCAATGAACTAATGTGCCAAATCCACTAAAGCTCACTACCAATACAAGGTTTAGTCTATATCAATTCTATTCCTGGGATCACTGCCTTATAGGATTTAGGGAAATCTCGCTGCTTCTCATGGGTCACTCCCTCAGTCTTTCCTTTGATGGCTCATTGTCAGTGGAAAGGATCACTTTCTTCCTCTTCCTTTTCTCACTACTCTGGAAATGATTTATACGCAGTTTATGAACATTAATGTCCATTAATTAGCAATATTGAATGCATCCTCAATTGTAGGTAAATGATTTGTTAAAGTTATTTATGGGATACTCCTTCACTTATTTAAAAACACCTTGATGCAACACTTACACTTTCGAGACACCTATAATTGTAGACACAACAATTACAAACTCAAGATTTGGAAAGATCTCTAATAGATTCTAATTATTCTTTTCACTATCTTGGATGTAGCAGTGAATAAAGTCCTTATACAATTATTTTCAATTGGTGAAAATCATTCATCTTCTTCTTCTTCTTGTGAATTCAAATATGACAATGATATTGATCACAAGGTAATTTTGGTACGTATATCATTGTGTAAGATCCTATAATGTAACCCTTGTGTGAGACCCTTTGCACAAGATCCTAGAACGTAACCCCTTGTGAGAGATCCTAGCATGTAACCCTTGCAAGTGACCCTAGATCATAACTTGTACATTATATCCTAGTGAAATACCCCTCTGTGAGATCCTAGCACAAGACCCCTCCTCAAGTTCCCTCCGTGAGACACCCTTCAAATCGTGTGGATCACATGAGTCCACTATGAGACTACTTCACGAGACCTCTCTGTAAGACTATATTACCACTTTAGCTATTGATCCGAATAAGGATTGAGAATTTGAAGTAATTATGAATGTGGATGTGATAATTATTACTTATAAATCTTTTACTATTTTCATAATTGATTATATTTTATACTGATGGAGTGATTCTTTAGTAATCTTTTTTGAGATATTTTGCTTGAAAATAAGAAAAATTTCAAGTGCAGAGGAATTTGATACCTATATTTTGTCTCTAAAATTTAATATAAATTTCAATGTTAGATAATTTTTATACTATCTAATTATTTATGTTTTTAATACTTTTAGTTATTTTGGAACTTAGTTACTGAAATGGATAAGTATGAAATATTTTGAAGAAAAATAGCAAAAATAAAGTCTTGACAGAGCAATCGTCATGTCGTGGTTTGTTTGATCCATAGATTAGACCATGATCAGTGAAACAACCATGGAATAGGAAATGATAAAGTTGAAATGACATGTTTTATTTTATTCCATGATGAAACCTAGTGGTTAATGATATAAAGATAAGTTGTCCATTTTGAATAATGGAATGGTATAAACATCTCATTTTCAAATTTTGAGAAAACAACTAAGATATGTACCTCGTGTCATGGTGTATTCAGTGGTGAAAATACACCCTTTTAAATTAAAGGAGGAATTATTGATATTAGAGTTTGATAAAGGATCTATCCATCTTGATATTGGGGATATAATTTCCTTGACATAGTGACTAGTGTCACATACTGGTTTGTTGAGTAGTATATTTTTTTTGTGTTTTATCAAATTTAGGGAGAACATTTGGTAGTTTAATTTTTATTACTTCATTTATAAATCACAACAGTATGTCTTGGACCATTTTTCATTATAATTGAAGTAAGTTTGGAGTTTTACTATTTACTTGTTCATTATACTTTAAATTAAGTGTTTTATTTGTCTTATTCTCTACCTTTAACATATTTTATTCATTTATTATTGATGTTCATTAAATTATAGGTGGTCACTCTATTTAAGAGGTGTAAGATCAAGATTAAAAGGATGAGTGCATAATCACTTAATCAAAATTTTATTATGATTGATTGTTTTAATTATTATTATCTTAAGGCATAATTATCTACTTTATTCCTTATTAATTATTAACCTAAAATAATCATTAAGAGTGAAATTACTAGATAATAGAGTGAATTAAACTATGAAAAATAATTTTCATTTTTCTTTCACTAAAAAAATTAAACTTAATACACTATAATTTAATATGATTCTTGAGTTAAAAGAATTTTTTGAATTTAATAAAAATATCTTTGATCATTCATCATGGGAATTTTATTGTTGAATCTTGCTAATTTAAGATTGAAATTTGTGGGATTCAATCCTTCTCATATCAATCTCTTGAAGGTGGTGTATGAAATGATGTTGAAACTAGCACCTAAATAACATAAATATTTTTCAAATTTATTAGCCTTAATAAAGATAGGGATAGAAAAACTACCAGTGTCATGTTGCATATTAGGCAGGTCCTTTGATACCACCATCAAACACTCCTGTGTGAGTGGAATTGTATCAATTTCCTCCAGCTTCCTCTTGTTACTTAAAATCTCTTTCATAAATTTGGAGTACATTGGTATGTTGGAAATTGACTTTGTAAAAGGGATGTTAATATGCAATTTTTTAAAATGTTCCATAAATTTACCTTTTTGGGCATCAATTTTCCCTTTCATTGGCTACTCTAGATAAGGTAACTTTGGATTATATGGTGGTGGCTCTTCTTCAGCCACTATTTCCTCTTTCTTTTTATTCTTTTCTATATTCTCTTCTTGTACCTTTCTTAGTTCTATATTGTATTCAGTTTTTCCCCCTTCTAAGGGTGATAAATTTCAACTTTGCACTTGGGTGAACTTTGGGGCATCCTAGTAGTGATCCTCTTGGTCTCTCTATGAGTTTCTATGAAATTTTCCATACTTAGAATTCAAGGTTTCAGAGTGTTTACTTCTGATCCCTTAAGTCATCTCTTAGTTCTTTGATTTTTAGTCCTTGATCATTTGAATAGGTTGTCAGTTATTTGATAACATCCCTAGTGGTAATCATGAATGTATCCAAAGTCTCCTCTAACATGTGGACTTGGATCTATAACAGTGGTCCTTATTGCACTTGAAAACCCTATGACCTATGTTGATATCCTTTACCTTGTTGTTATTGTGGCCTCCAACCCTAAAAATTGTTTTGATGGTTATAATTAGCATAATTTACTTCTTCTATATATGTACCTTAGGATTGTTGTTGTACTATCATCATATCCATATTTTTGGTTAGCGATTCCATTTGTTCCACCATCCAACTATTGTTGTCAACCATGTACATGCCTCTTTGTTGTGTACCTTTAGTGTATCATTGGAAGTTGTTGCTCGTCATCTCATCCAGTAGACTATAGCACTTCTCTGGGGACTTATTTATCAATGATCCTCTAGCTACAACTTCCAAAATCAATCTTTTTCCCTGTGATAAAACCTTATAAAGTGTTTGTATTAAAATTAATGATTCAATACCATGGTGTGGGCATTTTCTAATTAAATCCTTGAAATGTTCTCAAGTAGTGTAAAATGATCCATCCTCAAATTTACTAAAGTTCATATTGTTTACCCGGATGCCCATTGACTTGGAGTGTCACACCCATGATTTCATTTTGAGGTATTTTTATATTTATTTTTGGTATATATTTTTCCCTTTGGGTTTACTTTGAGTTTTTATAGAAAATGATAAAATTGGGGTAAACAGCATGTGGAACACGGTTGGCACGCAATTTGGAAAATCGTGCACCCTTTCCCAGGTAACTATACGGCCAAGTGGTGTTTTGGATAGTGTCTAATTTCATGGTTAGTGCACGGTTTGTAAACCGTACAGGCTAACCATGTGGTATGTCCTGCTTTGATAGTAAGGGGTGCATAGTTACCTCACAGTTTTCATATGGTTTAGAAAATCATGTGGTTAAATTGTGCGACTTGTCCAGGTCATTAAAAATTTTAAAATGCCAGATGTGTACTCTCAGGATTTAACCTCAAACCACCCATCTTTTTCCCCACTCAAGATTTCTATCCCTAAGAGCCTTTCCCTACTCCCTTTTCTCCCTTATACCTATATTTTTACAGTGATTTGGTGTGGTTTCTCCCTGATTCTTCAAGTAAATGAGTTCTTTATTGGTTTCTTCCTCTTTTATAGGGTTTCTCTCTTTATTATTTGGGGGTTTTGTTCTCCAACAGGTTGGGTGACATTTTTAGGGTTATATATTGATTATTAGGGTTCAATCTTGATTTTTAGTGTTCAATCTTGACTTTATAGGGTTTGTTTGAGGTGCAGTTGTGGTTTAGTACCATTTTTTGGAAGTTTCTACATTTGAGGTAGGTGATTCCGTGCTTAAACATTATTTAGTGATTTTAATATGTGTGCTTTTCTCCTTGGTTATATTCTATAGATTGTGTATGGGGTGTGAAATATGTTTTTGAAAGGTTTTCAGATGCATATGGCATGAAAATGGTTTTTCTAAAATCAAATTGGTTTTATTTAAAGTGTTCTCCCTTATTGTGACCTTTGAATGTGTTTTATAAATTGTGCAATATGTTTAATAAATTTTTCAAGTGGTTTGAAACATGTTTTAAGGTGATTTTGGTGTGTTTTTGGTTTCAAAGAAGGTTTTTGATTATGGAAAGAGTGGTTTATCATGTGTGGAACAATGTTTGTCTTATGTTTGTGTTAAAGTGATGTTGAATGTGACATGTGAAATGTTAATTGAGCATGAAGGGAATCCTTGGTATCTAGGTGGGTAGAATATGACTAATATTCTAGATAACTTGGAAGTGGCTTGGCCCAGATTCATCTAGCAGGATTGAAAATTATAAAACTAACTAAATACTTGATGATGATTGGAGACCACTAGAATTTTGGATGTTTCTCCTCTTTAGTAAATCATGCATGAGAATGTTGTTGGTGTGGTTACTATACCACGTTTCACCAAGATACAATGTACCTAAAGTCCCACTAGAGCTAGATCCTATAGGGATTTTCATGACTTAGTTCTCTCTTGTGATGTGGTGCCATCGATCAAACTATGGTGGACCATGAGTATACTTACTTTTTAAAGAAAGCTTATTTGAGAAAATAATTTTCTTAAGTGTTTTCCTTTAAAAATAGTTTTCCTTAAAATGTTTTCTTAGAAATGTTTTAAATGTTTTTAGAGGAAATTAGCATGTTAATTTTTCTTATAAAATTTTAGCTTGAAATCGCTTTTTTTGGGTAGCATCATATGTTGGATTTGGTTCCCTAGAAAACAACTTCTTTGTACTTTATAATAAACTTGTATTCATTGGATGAATATTTATAAACTCATCATCACATCATGATTGTTCTTCTACGTGACATAGTATGTGATAATTTCCTAAGAATGGTTGTCGCACTAAAAGGTCATAGTGGATCCCTACTATGATGAGAACCCAAAAGTTCCATGAAACTATTCTTGAATATATATTCTATGGCTGGATGATATCATTTGAAGGGATAAAAATGATATAGGCTATCGGGGGTGGGGACTCATGAAACTTTGAGGTACCTTCTCATGGTGTGCGACCTTGGTAATATCCAGGAGGAAATTATGAGAACAAGACCCACCATTAGAAAATCCAAATTCATAAGGGTTATTGGATGTTATTATCTATGGACATGTGTATTGGTCCTTATACTTTAAGATTACTATTAATGGTTATTATGAGTCTCACGCTTAGATGTATTGAAGAAAACTGTGACAGTAGATCTTCATGGTGAGGTGGCATATGTTGGGTGCATCACGAGTAATACTGCATTAATGAATAATTCGATAAAGGATTTTTCACTTCTATAAAAGTAGATATATCATTCCATTGGGTGGAAATTATATATCCTAACTAAATCCATTGCCATGATGTTCTCTAGGAAAGTTCAATTTCAGGAAGTCAAAGAATGAGAAATCGAGCACATAGGTTGATGGTACTTGCATGTAACCCGCTTGATTGGAGATATATGGACCAAGGGGTTATATTAAACAGTAATCATTCATATGAGGTGAAATGTTGTTACAACATCAAATTCTTTCTCTTAGGTGCCTTGACCTGTTTCTAGACAGTAATCTTGGACTTTAGGCAAGCCCACCTAATGCCAATGAGAAAGAGGCCTAGAGGGTCACACACTAAGTGTAGCCAGTATCTCAGTTAAATTATTTATTTATTTAACAAGTTTAATAAATATTATTCCTGATTTTGGTTTAATAATTATTCGAGTATTCCTGATCGCATTTATTTCATCGCTAGTTATTCGAGAGAATATATTGCGGACGGAATATTTATTTATTGGTGAATAATTCAGTTATATTCATTTTATAAATAAATAGTCATTATTCAAGGACTAGTAAATATTGAGGAGGATTGGAGGACCAAGTTATGGGTCTGGTAAGAAATAATATTAAATATTATTTGATTAAATAATATTTAAATATAACGTGCAAGTTAAGCACGTGTCATGGAAATAATAGCATTATTATTATTATTGACATGGGGTTTCACATGGAATAATAAATTAAGTAACGAAAGTTGTGTTAATTATTTATTATTACCTGGTGAATTAAATTCTCCATTATTTTATTATTCTTTAAATTGTCCAAGGGGTCATTCGACTAGCTAACCAATCATTGTGTGCACAACATCCTTGGAGAAAAGCTCTCAAGACTAGAGAACTCTTCCCTCTCCAATAGTGCTCTCAAGAACGAGATATATCCTCCTACACCGGATCAAGGAGAATGCTTTGGAAGTGATTCTCAAGGAAATTGAAGGTGGACATCGCAAGTGAAAGTATCTTCAGTGCTGGCACCCGGAGACTCTTTCAGTGATGTTCGGAGATACGTGGAGCACGTGTGGATCACCACTAGAGGATTATTATCCTTAAATTCTATATCGAAATGAATTCGTACCTCAGACTTATTGTTGGATGCATCAACAAAGAAATAATTTCCTTGGAGGTAATTATATAATTTAATTAAATTAATTATAAACAAAATATTACAATCATATCTTCTCGATTTTTTATTCAATTCTGTGGATATTGGCGTTCATCGTTGTATTGATCCTAGATTAATCATCGATTATGGAAATTTGAAAAGTTGGGTACATGCCCATCATGCGCTTCCATTATGTCTAGAACCTACAAGTTGTATTAGAGGGGTCATATTTTCACTTATAATTATTTAAATAATTCATTGATGATTTACACTTTAATAATCTAGTTTGTCAATTAATCTTTAATCATTCTTGTAAATTGAATTTTGATAATTGTTCCTCCCTTATCATTTCTCAAAGATCTAATAGAAATGAATAATTTTATGATTAAAATTAAATCGAGGATCTCATTAGAAGGTGTTGACGGTTCTATCCAGATAACACAAGAACACACGCCATGTAGTCATATCTACATGTTGTGTATTTGTGTTCAATGCATGAGAAGTAATTTAGAAATTACTTAAGACATGTGAATTAATGAAACATGGTGTATTTAATTCTTACACCGTGTGTTGACTAGGATAGACTGGTGCACAGTCATCCAGTCTACATGCCATGTGGCCCACTGGACACAGCGTGTAGTCCCTTCAGATCAGGGTCAAGTCGTGTATCCCATACATGGATTGCCTAGTTGGGGACCATGTAACACGGAGTCTACACTATGTGTGGCCCACTGGACATTCCGTGTACTACAAATATTTCCAAAGTACACCTCACATTCCATTTCCCTAGGCATGTACTTTGGATGGACAGTGAGGAGGGTACACGTCCTGTAGTTGGATCTACACGTTGTGTACTTTTTCCAAATTATGCAGATTTAAAAATATATTATTATATTATGTAACCCTTGAGACATTTACCTTCGTGTGGGCATAAATATAGTACACAACATTTGTTTGGTGTTTGATATATATATATATATATGTGTGTTTAATTAACATTTACGTAATGTTCAAAGATTTTCACATCATGTATGAGTTGTATTACAATTATAATTATGTGTGCATGCTACATGTCACAAATAATAAAGTGTATAAAAGTATAAATACATGTTGGGTAGTTTTGGATGGGTATTCACTGGGTTTATTCCAAGGTACAAGTTATGTACAAGGTTATGGATGAGAATCTCAAGGAAATTTAGAAAAGGATTGATTAATTAAAGATAATGATTAATCAATTCGAGTGTAATTTATCTTAATAAGAAAGATTAAAGAATTGAATGCTAGTTTTATTTGTAATCCGTTGCATGTATGTGGATGATCATGAGATAGACTAGACTTTTGTATGTGATTGGTTCCCTTTTAATTTATTTATTAAATTAAAATTCCTGGCATGTGTGCCTTATCCTCATTAATATGTAGGGCCTGCATGCTCATGGTTTCTTTTATGTAAACCCCCTTTTACCCCTCACCTAAATGTGAGTTAAAACCATGTGTAATGGATAGATCTCCCAAGATAGTGGAGGTTGTTCAAGTTAGGATCCAAGGCGAAACCAATCCAAGGAGATACAAAGGTGAACAGGTGTAAAGCTATAAACACGAACCTTAAATGGTTCAAGGTGTTTCTCTCCTAGGTCAGGGTTAGTTTATCAACCGCTAGATAGATTAACCAACCGTAAAGCTCATGATCATACCCTTTATTTTATTTCTATCAGTTGTATGGTTATTCATTATGGATGTTTGACGTGGTCACATAATTAATGAACTAAAAAGCATACAAGATGGAACTAAAATTAAAAAGTGACTTATGCATAAATATTATCTATACATGTTTAATCACTTAAGTATATCACACTTAACATTAAAAAGCATGTGAAAAAGATAATAAGTAGTAATTTATGCATAAAGGATAAAATCCCTCAATTAAATATTAAGTCAGCATAGCTTTCCATTACTTCAGTTAGAATCGAACCATAGTTCAAAGTGCTTAACCAACCTCAGTTGGGGTGATTTCAATTATCACTACTGGAAAAACTACTTATACCCACGGTTCAAAACTGTGGGTATAGCCCCCAAAACCGTGGGTATAGCCTATACCCACGGTTTTTGGAACCGTGGGGCTGAGTGGCGTCGGTATAGGGGTCTTGATCTATCCCCTTGGTTTGACAAACTATGGGTATAATTTTTTTTCCACCGTGTCAACCCATCCTCCACGTTGTCAAAGTGTTCTTCCCACAGTTTTTGAACCATGGTTATACCCACGGTTTTGGGGACCGTGGGGATGAGTGGCGTCGGTATAGGGGTCTTGATCTATCCCCTTGGTTTGACAAACTGTGGGTATAATTTTTTTTCCACCGTTTCAACCCATCCTCCATGTTGTGAAAGTGTTCTTCCCACGGTTTTTGAACCATGGGTAAAAATATTGCACAAATGCAGCAGCTGGGTGTTGAACCCGCGCCAACCTGAGACCTGACAGAACTTTCAACGCCCTTCGCCACTTCAGCCAAGGAATTTATATTAATATACATCTATATTTGTAAATATATATTAATATTTGGCCGCATTATGAAAAAAAGAACCCAGCGGGTTTCGAAACCACGTCTGCACAACATGCTCCAAGCGATTAACCAACTAAGCTAATTCGGCTATGCTTATATATATCTGTATTTATAATAATATACTAATTACTATCTCTGTATTTAAAAAAACAAAGCCAGTGGGATTCGATACCTTAACCGCTGCAACATGTATGAAATGCTTAACCAACCAAGCCGCCGAAATAATTTGCTTATAAATTTCTATAAACATAAATATATTCGTTCAAACTAAATATATTCGATACCCGCCCAATTAATTTTGTTTTCCCACGCGTTTTTTTTTTCGCCATAATTTGGGGAAGCTATCCCCACGGTTTTAAAAAACCGTGGGTATTGGCCTTCAAAAAAAATTATCCCCATGGTTTTTGAAAAACCGTAGGGGCAGGCTTTGAAATAAACACCTATACCCACGGTTTTACAAAACCATGGGTATAGGCCTTCGAAAAAAACTTTATCCCCACGGTTTTGCTAAAACCGTGGGTATAGATGACCTATACCCACGGTTTTCCAGAACCATGGGTATAGGTTCCCACATTATACATATACCCACAGTTTTCTTAAACTGTGGGTATAGGGCACCCCTATACCCACGGTTTTTCCCAAAACCGTGGGTATAGGTCTATTTTCTAGTAGTGTATCGAGGAATTCTAATTTGAGGTTTTAGGTTGACTTAACTTAGATTACATCAAGGGTTGACTGCCCTAGTAGTTAATGGTGTAACTGAGAGCCAAAGGTTGAGGAAATCCAAAATTAAGGATTTCATGATTGGGGAGTCCACTCAACATATCAAGGAGTTGTGAGTTAATGCAGTTGGAATTTGGAATGCCTACCTAAAACCTTTCAAGTTGCTTAACCAACCCTAGTTGGGGTAATGCAAAGGGAAATATGGATCTTTGCCACTAGAATGTCTTAGAAACAGGATATTCCAAAGAAAGTGGTTAGGGCTATTAGGTTTCGACAAAATAGTGGGAGACTAATAAATATTGATTTATTTATTTGTCTATATTTATCAAGATAAAGTACTAAAACTATGTTCATATTAAATTATAGAAACAACAATCAAAGTGACATCAAACATATCATTGTGATCCATACTCGAGAAGGAAAACCTTCTCACCGACACTAATTTCCAGGAGTGGAAAAGGCACCTTCGGGTTATCCTTCACCATGGGAGGAAAATTTATGTGCTAGAAGAGCCTTTACCAGTTGCGCTTGGAAATGAGGTGAGTGATGAGGAACTCTCTGTGTATAAGAAATATCTATATAGCACTACGGATATTCAGTGTCTTGTTCTATCATCCATGACCAATGAGTTTTTGAAGCAACATGATGAAATGGATGATTATAGCATGATGTCTCACCTTCGAGATCTCTATCAAGAGAAGGCGAGACATGAGAGGTATGAGATCTTCAAAGCTTTGTTCACTACTAAGCTTGGAGAGTCTGTGCCAGCTAGACCACATGTAGTCAAGCTTATTGGCTATATTAAGTGTATGGACATCTTAGGGATTAAATTCCCAGATGAGTTGCGTACAGATCTCATACTACCATCATTGCACAAGAACTTCTATAGTTTTATTGTGAATTATAATATGAGAAATAATGAGAAGATTATATCATAGCTTCTTACCATGATTCACCGAGTTGATAAGGACATGGGGCATAAAAAACCCACGGACGTTATGGTGAATAGGAAGAGAAAGGACAAGGCAAAGGGGGATAAGATTTATAAACAGTCTAAATCTCCCAAGCACCGTCCTACCAAGAAGAAGAAGATCTATATGCAAGGCAAGGAAAAGGAGGTAGTATGCTTTGCATGTGGCAAGTCAGGCCAATGGAAGAGGAAATGAACCCATAGGCAAGGGGAATCCAAAGTTGCATTCATTATCGAGTGAAATCTGTCCATTTCTACACATTGGGTATTAGATACAACTTGTGGTGCTCACATTTGTATTCAAATACAGGAACCAAGTAGATTTTGAAAAAATTCCAAAGGAGAGGTGGATCTGTGAGCTACCAATGGTGTGAGGATGGCTTCTCTTTCCATCGGTGACTACCACCTCACATTGTTGATGAGAATGATTTTGATTTTACATGGATGTTATTATGTACCTAGTGTTACCAAGAACATAATTTCTGTATCGATATTAGATACATATGGATTTATTTTCAAGTTAGGAAATGAATGTTGTTACATTTATAAGGACAACATATGTTATGGTATGGTGCATTTAAATAATGGTTTGTATGTATTAAATTATGAGAACCAAGTATTGACAATTGATAATGAACCAAGTTCACATGACTCGTACAACACCCAGTTGTGGAATCAACGTATCGGTCATGTAAATGAAAAGAATTTGACAATGCTATACCAAGATTGTTATTTAGACTCTTCTAAGATAAAACCACTTGATAGATGTCATGCTTGTTTACATGGTAAAATGATCAAACCACCATTTGGTGGATAGAGTGAAAGGTTCATAGAGCTTCTAGGATTGGTACACATTGATATGTGTGGGCCATTTCCAGTAGAAGCTAGAGGTGTATATTCTTGCTTCATTACTTTTAATAATGAGTTGAGTAGATATGGATATGTCTACCTAATGAGGTATAAGTTAGAGTCCTTTGATAAATTTGAGTTCAAGAATGAAGTATAGAATTAGCTTGGTAAGAAGATAAAGAATCTTTGATCGGATCGAGATGGAGAATATCTTAACCAAGAGTTCATCGACCTTTTACAGGATTCTAGGATTCTATCTCAACTCAATCCACCTTATACACCACTGTGGAATGGTGTTAGTGAAATGAGGAACCGTACCTTGTTGGACATGGTAAGGTCGATGATGAGTCATATAGATCTTTCATTATCCTTTTGGGGATATGTATTGCAAACTATGACATACACATTAAACCAAGTACCAACTAAGGCGGCAAATGAGATTTCCTTTGAGATATGAAGTGTAAAGAAACCCACTTTGTTGCATACACGAGTATGGGGATGTGAGGTATTTGTTAAGGCTTTCTCATGCAACAAACTAGCACCCCAAGGCACGAAGTGTATCTTTATAGGGTATACTAAGGAAATAAAGGGATACTACCTATACAACTCATCAAACAAGGAAGTGATTATTTCCAAACAGGTTGTCTTTCTTAATAGGGAGCACATCCTCAAAAAGGATAGTGGGAGTAATATTGACTTCGATGAAGTTGATGCTCGAGATAAAAAAGAGTTATTATAGGAACAAGTTCCATAGGTCCCCATAAAAGAGGTAGTTCCTGAAACACAAGTATTGTGTAGGAGCACAAGAGAGATAAGGGAACCAGAGAGATATGGTTTTCTTGTCACCGAGGATGGTGACTCATTATTGTTGGAAAATGGTTAACCTATCTCCTATAAGGAAGAAGTATAGAGCTCAAAAGATACAAGATGTCTAGAATCCATGAACTATGAGATGAATTCCATGTATCAGAAGCCAGTCTAGGTTCTGGTTTATGCACCAGTTAATTTAAAGCCTGTTGGTTGTAAATGGGTATTCAAAAAGAAACTAGACATGGAAGGTCAAGTTAGTACCTATAAAGAAAGGCTAGTGGCTAAAGGTTTTAAACAGTGTTAAGAAATTGAATATATGGAAACCTTTTCACCAGTTTCCATGTTTAAATCCATAAGAATCATACTTTCCATAGCAGCTTTCAATGACTATGATATTTGGTATATGGATGTCAAAACTGAATTCCTTAATAGGATCCTTTAGGAAGATGTCTATATGACACAACTAGAAGGGTTTTTGACACCAGGTGATGTTAAAAGGGTATGCAAGTTGTGGAGATCAATTTATGGATTAAAGAAAGCATCAAGTTCATGGAACATTCGATTCAATGAAGCCATAAGATAATTTGGTTTAATTAAGAATGAATGTGAGCCATGTGTTTACAAGCAGTTTAATGGGAATGTGGTCGTTATCTATAAGAACCCAGATCTTCATTTTAGGTATGGATCTTGATTTAGGGTTGTTTTGAAGAAAAAGGAAGAAATGGGGATTTTCTAAGTACACTCCATGTACTTCTATGTAACGACCGAGTACATGGTCGTGTGGTGACCTGGAAAACCACTTAAGTTGGGGAACGGTTAAGGCTACTACACGGCGCGTAGTTTTAAAGAACACACCATGTAGTTTTCTTTTTTATTTGATATATTGGAGTGGGGTCACGTCTCATATTTAGAAATATCTTCTTCTGGCCATGCTTCATACATGAGCACGACAGAACGCCTAACAAACTTCGAACCCCTTCCGATTCTTCATCCGAGCTCTGATTGAGACATCATCAGGTGTGTTGGAATCCCACCGGTGAGTTATCAAAACCCCTAGATCCTTTCTTCTTGATTATTTCTCTCTTGTGAGTTATTCAAGGTTGGGATTTTTTCACCTTTTTATAGATCAACACTGATCTAGACTGATTCAAGGGCCGACATTCAAGTATATCGATCGTACGGCGTCGAGGTAGGTGGTTTGTGCCTTTTTTTGTTTGTACTTGGAATATATATGTTAAAAGTGTCGCATACCCATGTTTAAAGTATTGATTGATTTGGAATTTAACCCTATTTATTACCTATTATGGTTTGATTGATTTATAAAGGGTTGTTTCTTATGTGTAGGGTTAGATACCTTGTTTTTGGGACACCCCATGGGTGCATTTCCTGCTTTTTTTATTGTTTATGGTTGTTTGGTCTAGAATACCTGTTAGTCTTGCCTTGTTTTCCATGCCTTATTTTGTTAGGATGGAGTTACTGGTTATATGAAATGTCTGTGATATTCATTATGAATGTTTTCCAAGGGGATTGGACTGTGAGAGCATCCCAAAGGGGTTAGACCGTGAGAGCTGCCCAGGTGATCATTTATAATTGATTAAGTGAATGTTGACCCAAGGGCTTAGAATGTGAGATCTTGCCCAGGTGTTTGTTTATAAATGTTAGACCAAATGGGTTAGACCATGAGATTTTCCCATGTGGTCATTTATATTTGATTAAATGAATCTTTTACCCAAGGTTTTAGATCGTGAGAGCTTGCCCAGGTAGTCATTTATAATTTTTTGATGCTATGTGGGGCCAAAGGGGTTATAATGTGAGAACTTTCCTAGAGGAGTCATTTGTGAATAGTTGAATGATTGCGACGTGTCTACCAAGTCAAATCACAAGCTTGGATTCGGTCTTACTCGATTGTTTAGATGGTCTTATGAGATGTCTCTTTTGGTTACTTTACATGGGGGATATAGAGATTAGGATAGATACAAGGGATACATGATTCAACAGATGAATAATAAATGTTAAATGAATGTAATTGAAAACTATAGGATTGTTTACTTTTGAGTACTTCTTAGTTTATTGCTTTATTTTTTCATATTACCTGTTATATATATTCTCTGACAGTTGGGAACAGATCTTTTGGTGGTTGCCTACTGGGATTCGTCTCACACCCAATTTGGGTCATGTTTTTAGACCCAAAAAGATTATATGATTGCAGGTATATATAAGGGAAATTTCCCTTCTTCATCAGGTACTTGATTGATATTGGAGCTGAAGATCATGGGACCAAGCTAAGGCTTGTTATGTTGTTGGAGTTTACTTGTTTCTTTTGTACTTTGGTTTCTGTATTACTTTCCAAAATTTTGAATTGTTTGGTTATTTTCTTATATAATTATGTCATGAATCATATATATATATATATATTATGGCTCATTTTGGATTTACTTTCAGTCTTTCGTTGTTATTCCTATGTGGCATTATTGCTTTCGCTATTGTTTACTACTTGTTTTCTGTTGTGTATACTCTGCCAATGAGGGAATAGTTTCCCCATTATCACACCTTGTACCTCACTGCTAGTCGGCAGCCTCTGGTTTATGGGGAAATGCACTTGAAATTATGTGACCAACCGGGTTCAAGGCACCTTTGGGTGACACCCATATCCAGGACGTTACAAAGTGGTATCAGAGGAGGTTTTCTTTTCTACTTTGTCTTACTGTTTGGAAACATTAGAAAGAGATATGAAGGAAATGGATTTTAGTAATTATCTGTTCCTGGGAGTAGCTACCCCGTGTACAGGGAAAAGACAAGTTACCTCAAATATTACAATTTTTCTTGTTTTTCAATTATTACAGTAGATTTGATTTCACCGTTGGGTGATACACAAGTATTGTGTTGTTATTATTAATATTATTTGAGGTTTTATTCTGTTGAAACCCGATGAGATGAGGGTATTCCATCTCATGCATCGTATAGTCACTGGTTAGAAATCACATGCCATGCATTCTTACCATTCCATTTAGAGAGCATTGTTTATTTCATGTTATTGTGATAGAGGTTGTGCTAGATATGCATGTTGTTGTGATAGGTTACATGATAGAATACCTACTATTTTGATAGGGTATTAGTGTGTGTAAATTTTCATTGGACGGATGCCAAGATTTGGTCCCTAAGGTGTTATGGGCCCTCTTGGATCAGAATTTGGTGGATTATGTTTGAACTTTAATTGAATTCTGTTAAGATATGATATGAATATGGATACTAAATTTTGATTCACGGGGAGTATGGTCTCTCACGGATCGGAACTTGGCATGTCTTGGCCAAATTCAAATATTTTTAGGGTTCTAGAGTAGTTTCAGATGCTTAATATCTGAAAAACCCAGAAAACACAGTGTTTGATTCTATGAACACATGCCATGTGTCCTTCTGTTCTGGAAGAAATGACTTTTCTTAAGTACAGGTCGTGTACCATATGTACACATCGTGTAGTTGTTGACTGTGTGATTGACTGTGTGAGCAGAGACACGGGGTTGGTAAACCCTTACTAGAATACGCCATGTACTGGGAGTACACGTCGTGCTATGGTTGACTGTGTATCCAACCATGTGATTAACGACACGGGTGGATAGAACTTTTGAGTACATGTCGTGTCTATGGTGAACACGTCGTGTAGTATTACACCATCAGGACCGTGTAGTTATAGACATATATAAGTACCTAGGTAGGAGGGAATATTCAAGTACACTTTGTGTGTAACACCCCAAGATTCCAAGGTACGCTTCTCTTTGAATAATAGAGCAGTGTGTGTTGTACGCAACCTTGAGTTCCAACACACCGCGACCAATCAAAGTAGCCGTTATGAATAGTAATACCCACTTTTTGAAATTGTATAGTTTTTATATTTCATAATGGACTTCATTTTTGGATTTGGAATATCAGAATTAGCCTATGTTGAATTTTTGGTATTTTTCTGAGAACTTCCAATTTTCGATGAATAGTGAAAAATACTTAAAAACAACATTTTTAATCAAAATAATTTATAGTGAAGAATTATACTATTGAGTGGTTTTAATGTATAATTAGAATATAATTTTACCATTTTATCCAATGGTGATCATTAGGATTAATTTCACTTTGAAATTGGACATAAACAATTGTCAATCTTTGGATTGATATTGTTTCTTAAAAACACGCTATTTGTTTTGACAACGGGAATTAATTATAAAATTAATTAATGAAACTTATATGTTTGGAATTTTTTAAAATATACATCATTTTTAAATTTGGAATATCAATTATATCTTAGGGTGAATTTTGGGTATTGTTCTGAAAAACTTCTATTTTTGATGAATAGTGAAACCACTAAGTGGTAGTTAAATAAACTGATTTTTCGTTTAAATGAAACTTTATCGGTTATACGAATTGAATTTCAAAAATCTGACAAACATGTTTTTCATTATTAAGTAAAATGTGGTTCAATGGGATGAAAATAATTTTTGGTGAATAGTAACTTTTGAGTTTTATTAACCACGATTAGAGCTAATTATGGTAATTTAAGGTAAAAATGATATTATAAGAATATAAAAATATATTTAAACATGTCCTACTCTTATTGGATGAGTCATGGACGACCAATACAAACCGTGGAACGATTTTTGGGACCCCATGGAGCCACTTCTGTAAGATAATGACATTAATACCTTTTATTTAAAGTAAAAATAAAAATGTCACAAACATGTATTGTTTTACTAAAACAATTTTTAGAAGGGGTTATACAAGTCATAATTTTTACTATAAATATTAATTGTAAAGCCAAAAATATTTCCTACATCATGATATTTTTTTTACAATTTTTAGATATTAAATAAATTAAATTTTTTATGACACCATGATGATGCAGCGATTACCTCATTAATTAACGATTTAAATAAAATGAAAAGATGATGTAAAATCTAAGACTTACACTTGTCAAAAACCTATTGGATGAGTATATTTAGAACCCTTATCACCTTATACTCTAAATATATCATTGTGGGACCTTTAAAATCCGAAACTCATTATATAATAATGTAACATTTCATGACTTTCCAAGAGTGCTCCTCCTCTCCTCTTATAAAACGCCCCCACCTCTACCACCTTATTCACACCTATAAATCCATTGGCTCTGCCAAACTCTGCTCATTATATCTCTCCACATCTCTCTCTTCATCATAGAAGCCTTACCTTAGGCAGAAAGCTCTTCAAGAAACCCTTTTGGTTCAAACCAAGAGGAGTTACCCGATTTAAAAGGTAATGTCTTCATTTATGTTGTTTTGTTTTATTTTGCTTCTCCAACCCCCTAAACTCTTTTTATTATTTTCTTTTGTAAAAAAATCAGTATCATCAATATACTTGGATGTTTTTATGAGAATTATTATAACTACACTTACACCCACCTCCATCTAATGGTCAAAGAACATATTGTTTCTATGGGTGGCGAATTACTGCCTCATGAAACGATAATTGTTTGATCCTCTTTTAACACCTCTCATGGTGGCCATTAAGATGTCACTATATTTATATATGATATATATTATTTTTATTTTTTACTTATGCTTCTTTATTTTTCATTTATGGCATACCTTTATGATTTCCATTATGGGTAAACGCGATAATTTCATTTTAGGAAGTGCGGACTACTGCCCCCTCAAAGTGATTTGAATCGTTAATGCCATATGTGGGACGTATAAAGGATGGAGTAAATGATATTATATATGATATTATACTGGAATTAAAATATAATTTTATATAATTATGATTTCATTCCATTAAATACGAAATATAAATGAAAGTAGCGTTCATGCGTACGTACGGCTTACCGTCTCCATGAATGGTGCATTTCATTTCTTACCTCTAAATGTTATGTAATATTATAAATTCATATATATATAATGGATGTATATGATATATATGATATCTAAATCATGAATATAATTCGGGATATAATGGATATTTTACCACATGAACAACTTGTAATTATAAGAAGTTTATTTTTGACTCAAGTACCGAAGATCGATAAAACGACCGTTATTAACTTAAATAATTACATAATGTTCATAACAAGGTAATAAGTGATATAGAAGTAATAATGAACTTGAAAAAGGTTCTTAATCAAGTAGAAATTAACTCTAGTTAATTATTCAGGAGATTAAAGAACGATCGAGGAAAGTCGGACACGAGGTAAGGGACATCGTCTCAATCTCCTTTCATTGAGGCATATTTTGTTTTATACACAACTTTCTTTTATACAGTGTATAAACCCCTTGGACTTCTACATTTATTCAAAAGGAATCTTTTTTTATATTATACATTTTACTAAATGACAAAAGGGAATGTTTTTTGTCGTACGTATGCGGCAATAATGACTTCTTCGCCGCCGTGACCATTATTTGAGTTTTAGCTTCCTCTACAAGCCATAACTTTTTTTTAAATGAAAAATAAATACAAAGTTTTAATTTTATTTTATTTTGGTATTGAAAATGGTTTTGATAATGTTTTTATTATATCAATGTGTTGTATTGATATCTTGTGATTGAAATGTGGAAATGTTATGTTTCCTTTATGCATGTTTTATGTGGTACGATTATGTTATGGTTTATGATATGTTTAAACCTATTCATATGAGGAATGCATTGGACTTAATAAGTGACGGGTGGAGCCCGCTATAGCTCCTCAATGCATAGGTAGGTCTCATGAGGCAAATTAGTGTCTTGGAACAAGGCCTTGACAAAATCTTATTTGTAGTCTTGGCACAAGGCCTTGACTATGTGGTTATGATAGTCTGGCATTATGCATTCCATTGTTATGAAAGTGGTTATTGATATTGCATGTGATTATTCGACTAGTATAATATCCATGTGAATAATTAAATGGATTTATTTCATTTTATTTTTTCCATATTATGTTGAATTTCAAGTTTAAAAGGCTTTTGTTTTAGTTATACATTGCCTTAAATGTTTATGTTTATTTATGAAAGTTTCCGCTATATTGTTATCCTTACTGAGCATCTGATCTCACCCCTTTCTATATTTTATTTTTCCCAGGATGTGAAGAAATATTTTATGACTAACCTGTAGGGATAGTCTTAAGGGTATATGGGTGTGGACTATGAAGACTATGTTATTGTAGTTTTTTACTTTATCATGTAATGTAACATTTATGAATGTATCTAGTGTTTCCAAGGCTAATAAACTAATTGGTCTTTAGAGACTTGATCTTTTGTGATCATGCCAATGTTATGTAATAATGCACCAACTCTAGGTGACTGGGGTCAGGGCGTTACAGTTGATATCAGAGGTAGTTTAGTACTAACCTTGTAAAGTATATTTAGATAAACTCTGATTATAGCACATAGCCCTAAGATAGACTTTGAGGATTAGTATAGAAGAACTTCCAAGAATTTTGGTATTGTAGAGATTTTGTGAGTTTTCAAAGCAATACATCCCTTTCTGGATACGAGCAGGTAGAGGCGGCTCTGGAACAAATGTACCTAGGGGTAAAACCCGAAAACACCGCTTTGAGCTAGACTCGAACGGGAACTGGTGCATGACAACAGGCCTTGTTGCACTCTTGGTTACGACACTCCCAGGGGATATGCTTAGGAGAATTCTCATTTTCTTTACAAAGCATTATGAAGGGTTTATGAGTATATACTTCCTCAAAGAAAACATTTTTACGATTATGGATTATATCCATAAATAGTTCAATTTATGTTAAGTGTTTTTCAAGTTTGTTATTATGTATTTTAATTCATAAACTAATCTAGTTTATGACATTGTTTAGAAATGGAACCTAGTGGAAGGAATGGAAATTGTATCAATGTACACACTCCATGTAGGGATTTCCCTCCTACTCAAGATAATTATAGTGGAGCTAGTGATACAACTGGTGCTGATCAGCTTATCACCATACTAGGACAACTCACTCAGGTTATGAATAATAACCTTACTTGTATGGAGCACCCTGATCCGCAACGTGGAGGATCAATGTTAGACCGCTTCATGAGGAAACAACCACTAACATTCAATGGCAGTAAAAATCCCTTATTAGCTAAGCAATGGATAAATTCCTTAGAGAAAATATTCCATGCCTTGGGGAGTAGTGAAAGGGAAAAGGTTATCATGGCAGTTTACCGCCTCACTGGAGATACTGATCAATGGTGGTCATTGATTCAAAACACAAAGGAAGATGATGAAGTATAAAATATGGAATGGATGGATTTCAAATAGATTTTCTTAAAAAAATACTTTCCTCGTGACCATCGAGCAGATATGGAAAGGCAATTTCTGAGTCTGAGACAAAAGGAGGATGAAAATGTCGCAAAGTATGAGGCTAACTTTATAAGGTTAGCGAGGCATGCAACAGATTATATACGTAACCCAAGAAGTAAGATTGATCATTTCTTTGATGGGTTAAATCTATTTCTCCATCGAGCCTTAGTCTCACAATATTTCTCATCATATAAAGATATTGTCTCATGTGCTATCAAGACAGAAAAGGAATTCTCTAAATCTTATGACAATAAATTAAAGTAAGAGAAGAAGCGAACGGTGGAACAAGAGACAGATAAAGGGAAAAAGGGAAAGAAGTATTTTCTATTATGCGATAATTGTGGGAAGAATCACCCTGGTACTTGCCTAAAAGGAATGGGAGTTTGTTATAAATGTGGAGAAAAAGTTCACCAGGCTCGTGATTGCAAGGGAAAGAAAGAGGCTATCAATGTTGAATGCTACAATTGTAGGAAAATGGGGAATTATGCAAATGAACGTCTTAAGAGTCAGGGAAACTTACCTCAGAAAAGGCCAAGGGATCAAGGCCAATATTATGTTTTTACTACAGTTGAAGTGGAATAATTAATGTATTGGTGCTTTTGGACTCAAGGATTATATTCTGGTTATAAGAATAATGTGATATATATATAAGGATTGTACTGCAGTACTTGTTGTTTTCATTGAGGTTTTAATATGATGAAGGTAATCATATTTTTAGTATGTGACAATAAGAGAAACTTTACTCTGTTTGGAGAATCTGATGTTACAATTGATTTTAGAATTTAGAGACCTTTTAGAGAAAGTCTGGACAGAGGTATTTTGGATAACTATAAAGGTTGGAATGGATTAATTTGAGCTTTGGATGGTATTGTTTAAGGTTAAAACATTTTCTAAAGATTATTTTAGGAATATTATAATACTATAGTTTTAGGAAAAGGACAACCTACAGGTAGGGGGATAACCCGTCGTGTTGGACAAAGCTGCAGTAATCGAACCCACAACCATAGTGCGACAGGCCTTTATTACCTACCACTAGCCTAAAGGAAGTCCCTGGTTATTACAAAATAGTTTTCCTATTCTAAATGGTATGTGTTAATATTTGGAACCTTGTACTATTAGGATAAATATAATATTTTTGAGTTCTATTATCTTTTTGAGGGAAAGATGAGTTTGTGGTAGAAATTAGTTGAAGGTTGAAACTCTACTTGTTAAGTATATATATATATATACCTCTCTATTATTCTAGGAACAAATTAATTCTTAAATGTTAGTAAATGGATATTAAAACAAAAAATGTGATATCCAAATACCTAATGTTTTGTTGAACTGATGATATTTTAAATCAACATAGATTGAAGGCTTTGAGGCCCTCAATTTTACACTTGTTTGTGATTGATGACCTCAATCACTCCCTACAAATATTTACGTTTTTCCTCCAATTATATGTCTCTAATTTCCACCAATGTTCTCTAAATTAAGATCATAATTTGGTGGTGACTTTTTCATTTCCATTTCCCTCTTATTAAGGCTAAATTTTATTAACCTTATTTCCGATGTGGGTTTTCCACAAAGGTATTTTCTATTTTTAACCTTTTATTTTCAAGGAACATTTTCAAATTGCGAGGACACAATTTATTGAAGGAGGGTAGAATGTAACACCCCAAGCTTCCATGGTACGCTTCTCTTTGAATAATAGAGTAGCGTGTGTTGTACGCAACCTCGAGTTCTAACACACCGCGACCAATCAAAGTAGTCGTTATGAATAGTAATACCCACTTTTTGAAATTATATAAATTTTATATTTCAGAATGGACTTCATTTTTGGATTCGGAATATCGGAATTATCCTATGTTGAATTTTTGGTATTTTTCCGAGAACTTCCAATTTTTGATGAATAGTGAAAAATACTTAAAAACAAATTTTTTAATCAAAATAATTTATAGTGATAAATTATACTATTGAGTGGTTTTAATGTATAATTATAATATAATTTTACCATTTTATCCAATGGTGATCATTATAATTAATGTCACTTTAAAATTGGACATAAACAATTGTCAATCTTTTGATTGATATTGTTTCTTAAAAACACACTATTTGTTTTGACAACGGGAATTAATTATAAAATTAATTAATTCAACTTATATGTTTGTAATTTTTTAAAATAGACATCATTTTTTAATTCGGAATATCAATTATATCTTAGGGTGAATTTTTGGTATTGTTCTGAAAAACTACTATTTTTGATGAATAGTGAAACCACTAAGTGGTAGTTAAAAAAACTGATTTTTCGTTTAAATAAAACTTTACCGCTTCTACGAATTGAATTTCAAAAATCCGACATACATGGTTGTCATTATTAAGTAAAATGTGGTTCAATGGGATGAAAATAATTTTTGGTGAATAGTAACTTTTGAGTTTTATTAACCGCAATTAGAGGTAATTAGGGTAATTTAAGGTAAAAATGATATTATAAGAATATAAAAATATATTGAAACATGTCCTACTCTTATTGGATGAGTCATGGATGACCAAGACAAACCATGGAATGATTTTTGGGATCCCATGAAGCCACTTGTGTAAGATAATGACATTAATACCTTTTATTTAAAGTAAAAATAAAAATGTCACAAACATGTATAGTTTTACTAAAACGATTTTTAGAAGGGGTTATACAAGTTATCTTTTTGACTATAAATATTAATGGGAAAGCCAAAAATATTTCCTACATCATGATATTTGTTTATAATTTTTATACATTAAATAAATTTAATTTTTTATGAAACCATGATGATGCAGCGATTACCTCATTAATTAACGATTTAAAAAAATGAAAAGATGATGTAAAATCTAAGACTTACACTTGTCAAAAACCTATTGGATGAGTATATTTAGAACCCTTATCACCTTATCCTCGAAATATATCATTGTGGGACCTTTAAAATCCGAAACTCATTATATAATAAAGTAACATTTCATGAATTTCCAAGAGTGCCCCTCCTCTTCTCTTATAAAAGGCCTCCACCTCTACCACCTTATCCACACCTCTAAAGCCATTGGCTCGGCCAAAATCTACTCATTATATCTCTCTACATCCCTATCTTCATCATAGAAGCCTTACCTTAGGAAGAAAGCTCTTCAAGAAATACTTTTGGTTCAAACCAAGAGGAGTTACCCGATTTAAAGGTATGTCTTCACTTATGTTGTTTTGTTTTATTTTGCTTCTCCAACCCCCTAAACTATTTTTATTATTTTCTTTTGTAACAAAACCAGCATCCTAAATATACTTGTATGTTTTTATGAGAAGTATTCTAACTACACTTACATCCACCTCCATCTAATGGTTAAATAACATATTGTTTATGTGGGTGGCGAATTACTGCCTCGTGAAACAATAATTGTTCAATCTTCTTTTAAAACCTCTCATGGTGGCCATTAAGATTTCACTATATTTATATATGATATATATTATTTTTATGTTTTCCTTATGCTTCTGTATTTTTCATTTATGGCATACCTTTATGATTTCCATTATGGATAAACGCGATAATTTCATTTTAGGAAGTGCGGACTACCGCCCCCTCAAAGTGATTTGAATCGTTAATGCCATATGTGGGACTTATAAAGGATGGATTAAATGATATTATATATGATATTATACTGGAATTATAATATACCTTTATATCATTATGATTTTATTCTATTAAATACGAAATAGAAATGAAAGTAGCGTTCCTGCGTACGTACGGCTTACCGTCTCCATGAACGGTGCATTTCATTTCTTACCTCTAAATGTTATGTAATATTATAAATGCATATATATATACTGGATTTATATGATATATATGATATATACATCATGAATATAATTCTGGATATAATGGATATTTTACCACATGAACAACTTGTAATTATAAGAAGTTTATTTTTGACTCAAGTACCAAAGATCGACAAAATGACCGTTATTAACTTAAATAATTACATAATGTTCATAACATGGTAATAAGTGATATAAAAGGAATAATGAACTTGAAAAAGGTTCTTAAGCAAGTATAAATTAACTCTAGTTTATTATTCAGGATATTAAAGAACGATCGAGTCAAGTCGGACACGAGGTAAGGGACATCGTCTCAATCTCCTTTCATTGAGGCATATTTTGTTTTATACACAACTTTCTTTTATACGGTGTATAAACCCATTTTACTTTTATGTTTATTCAAAAGGATTTTTTTTATATGAATCATTTTACTAAATGAAAAAATGGAATGTTTTTTTTCGTACGTATGCGACAACAACGACTTCTCCACCGCCGTGACCATTATTTGAGTTTCGGCTTCCTCTACAAGCCATAACTCTTTTTTAAATGAAAAATAAATACAAAGTTTTAATTTTCTTTTATTTTTGTATTGAAAATGGTTTTGATAATGTTTTTATTATATCAATGTGTTGTATTGATATCTTTTGATTGAAATGTGGAAATGTTATGTTTCCTTTATGCATGTTTTATGTGGTACGATTATGTTATGGTTTATGATATGTTTAAACCTGTTCATATGAGGAATGAATTGGACTTAATAAGTGACGGGTGGAGCCTGCTATAGCTCCTCGATGCATCGGTAGGTCTCATGAGGCAAACTAGTGTCTTGGTACAAGGCATTGACAAAATCTTATTTGTAGTCTTGTCACAAGGCCTTGACTATGTGGTTATGATAGTCTGGCATTATGCATTCCATCATTATGAAAGTGGTTATTGATATTGCATGTGATTATTAGACTAGTAGAATATCTATGTGAATAAGTAAATGGCTTTATTTCATTTTATTTTTTCCATATTATGCTGAAGTTCAAGTTTAAAATGCTTTTTTTAGTTATACGTTGCCTTAAATGTTTATGTTTATTTATGAAAGTTTTCGCTATATTGTTATCCTTACTGAGCTTCTGAGCTCACCCCTTTCTATGTTCTATTTTTCCCAGGATGTGAAGAAATATTTTATGACTAACCTATAGGGATAGTCTGAAGGGGATATGTGTGTGGACTATGGAGACTATGTTATTGTAGTTTTTCACTTTATGATGTAATGCAACATTTATGAATGTATCTAGTGTTTCCAAGGCTACTAAAATAATCGGCCTTTAAGACTTGATCTTTTGTGATCATGCCAATGTTACGTAATAATGCACCGACTCTGGGTAACTGGGGTCGGGCTTTACAGTTGGTATCAGAGACAGTTTAGTACTAACTGTGGAAGCTAGATTTAGATAAACTCTGATTAGAGCACATAGCCTTAAGATAGACATTGAGGATTAGTATAGAAGAACTTCCTAGAATTTTGGTATTGTAGAGATTTTGTGATTTTTCCGAGCAATACATCCCTTTCTGGATACGAGCAGGTAGAGGCGGCTCTGGAACAGATGTACCTAGGGGTAAAACCTGAAAACACCGCTTTGATCTAGACTCGAACGGGAACTAGTGCACGACAACGGGTCTTGCTTCACTCTTGGTTACAACACTCCTGGGGGATATGCTTAGGAGAATTCTCATTTTCTTTAAAAACCATTATGAAGGGTTTATGAGTATATACTTCCTCAAAGAAAACATTTTTATGATTATGGATTATATCCATAAATAGTTCAATTTATGTTAAGTGTTTTTCAAGTTTGTTATTATGTATTTCAATTCATAAAATAATATAGTTTATGACATTGTTTAGAAATGGCACCTAGTAGAAGGAATGGAAATCGTATCAATGCATGTACTCCATGTAGGGATTGCCCTCCTGCTCAAGATAATTACAGTGGAGCTGGTGATACAACTGGTGTTGATCATCTTATCACCATACTGGGACAAATCACTCAGGTTATGAATAATAACCTTACTCGTATGGAGCACCCTGATCCGCAATGTGGAGGATCAATGTTAGACCACTTCATGAGGCAACAACCACCAACATTCAATGGAAGTACAAATCCCTTAGTAGCTAAGAAATGGATAAATTCCTTAGAGAAAATATTCCATGCCTTGGGGAGTAGTGAAAGGGAAAAGGTTATCATGGTAGTTTACCACCTCACTGGAGATGTTGATCAATGGTTGTCATTGATTCAAAACACAAAGGAAGATGATGAAGTATCAAATATGGAATGGAGGGGTTCAAAGAGCTTTTCTTAGAAAAATAATTTCCTCATGACCATCGAGTAGATGTGGAAAGGCAATTTCTGAGTCTGAGACAAAAGGAGGATGAGAATGTCAGAAAGTATAAGGCTAACTTTACAAGGTTAGAGAGGCATGCAACAGATTATATATGTAACCCAAGAAATAAGATTGATCGTTTCTTTGATGGGTTAAATCTGTTGGATCTGAATCTACAGATTATACACAAGATGGGGGTGAATTGTGTCTTTTGCAATTTTTTTATAGCTCTTTTCTTGAACGAGTTCTGTCCTTTATACTTTATCAGATTTGATCGTGTAGTGGAAAAAGTAAAATCAATAACACAGAGATATATAGTGGTTCGGGGAACAGAAATCCCCTAGTCCACTCCACCAACGCTCTACTCCATGATCTTTATGATTTTCACTATCTGGTCCTCTTTTCCACAGATCGATTCACAACTGAGTACAGGCAATTGATACCTTTACAATCCAATTAAAAACAAAGCCTTCTGGTTCAAACATGAACCTACACAGCTTAGAACGAGAAGCTGGTTACTCAAAAAAAAATCACAAAGAAATTTCCAGTTGATCTTCACAATTGCAACAGAATGAAATTGACAGTAGATGGATCGAAGTCTCTAGAAATATTGATCTTCAAGACGAAGAAGTTCTGAGTTGATCCAGTTGTAGTAGATATAGAGAGATAGTTCACAACTTCAGCAGTAGTAGATCCACTGTAGATATTCGATGTAGAACTGGTGAATCTTCTATCGAGTTCCTTCTTCTTGAACAAACAGAGCTTTAACGCTCCTTTTGAATCAGCAGATCAACATAAATAGTTGCAATCTCTATTTTCCACCTTTTTCAATAATAGATCGATCATATCCATACATACCTAGTGTTTCAGAGAGAACATATGTAATAAAACATATCTTCTGCATATTTAGATCCATAAAAGTCGCCTTCTGATTCACGATATTCAAAAATTTGAATTTACTGAGAAGTCGTAACTTCCCATAAGACTCAGATAAAAAGCTCCTTTTAATTCGATCTTAAATCCATTAATAAAATGGCTTTGAATCAGTAAAAGTCGTACTTTAAAAGTGACTTTAAATCTGGCTTGAAATCTGCCCAGAAATCATATTACAAAACGTTGCACATAAATATCATCTGTCAAAATTTCCGACACCAAACGTAAGGTTGATGACGTGGCCTCCAAATGTAGGGTTAATCATAGTCTTCAAACGTAAGGTTAACAACGTATGGTTGAACACAAATGTAGGGTTGACAACGTATGGTTGAACACAAACATAGGGTTGATCATCCATACTTTTTCTTCAACATTCAAACGTACGGTAAAAGATCCATACTTTTACTTGATCCATACTTTTACAAGAACGTATGGTTGTTTACAAAAGTAAGGTTGATGAACCATACTTTTGAGAAACAAACATATTGCTTAGAATTTACGTACGGTTCTCCTTCCATACTTTGCTGATAAACAAAACGTAAGGTTCCTTCCTAACGTAAGGTTCTCCTTCCATACTTTGCTAAAAACGTATGGTTGTTTAACCATACTTTTCTCTTATTTCAAAAAGTATACACGCTTTTCATCCTTACGCTACATTTATCCACGTAGGGTATGAACAGTGGTTCCAAAACGTGCTAAAATAGATTCCGCACTATATTTACCTACGTAAGGTATGAATAGTGATTCCAGAACGCGCTTAAAGCAGATTCCGAATAAGTAATAGATTCCCATTATTTCAAGAGTAAAATAAATTAATAAATTCCTGCAAAATACTAAATAAAAACATTAGAAAATAACTAAGGGTATTTGTGAGCATCAAAATTATCATAAAGAGATAGAGTATTATATTCAATAATCTCCCCCTTTAAATAACATTAACATGTATTGTTGAAAACAATACTTTGGTCAATAATCTACCCCTTTTTGATGATCACAAAACCCATAAAATTATTAAAATTATTTAAACAAAAATTAACTTTCAAAAGTAGTTATAAAGTTTTAAATAAAAACTTCTCCGCCAAAAAGATAATTATAAATCCAAATTTCTCATTTAATTTTCTCCCCAAAAAAATGAATTCTCCCCCTAAATAAAATGTAGGTTTTGATGTTGTGTTTATCCAAATTCTCCCCCTTTTTTTGATATCAAAAATAATGAAAAAAATGGATTTTAACACTTTTAATATTGCACTGAACTATTAGTAAATGCTATTATGAACTGTTTATCAATAATTAAATCTGGAGTATTGAAATATCAAAAACAAAGTCAGTAAAACAAATAAGGAAAGAGACAAATAAACAATGAAGAAAATTTTCATTCAAAAACATTAGTATATACATGAAAATGATATAAACAGGAATCAAGGATTAGGTAAGATAGGCAACAGGGTCTATCTCCTCTGGATTGTAGACTTGATTTCTGTAAACTGCTCCCGAAGTCTCTTCATCATCCCATCTCCAAGATTGATAATGAGCTCTCTATTCTCTTGGGTCATATGAATATCATCAATTAAATTGACTATGAAAAACTCATGCATCCTTTCCTCTTTTTCAACAAATACTAACAGATTCTCTAATAACTGATTTAACAGAATTATGATCGATGGCTCACTAGATGTCAGTTGATCCACTAAGAACTTTTGATTGTCCAGCAACACTAAAAAATGAGCACTGTTACATTGAAGATCTTGTATCCTGTCATTCATGTTGCTCATCGCAGCTGTGATATCCTGAAACCTTCTGATTAAATCTGGTGAAGTACCTGATTCACTAACAGCATTATTTACAACTGATGAAAATTGATTCTCCATAAACAACTTCAGATCTGATAAATCTGACTTCATAACCATTTCAGATTTTAATTGTGTAACAGTAGTCATCATATCCTCTTTAAACATTTTAACTTCTTGCCTTGAAATTGTACACTCCTTCAGCTTTTGAAACTTCAAACTCTCTAAATATAAGGCATTTCTCAGAGAAACATTCTCAGATTCCAACTGAGATACTTTTCTGTACAGTTCTTCAACTTCTTCTTTTCTAGAATCAGATGCACCCTGTGCTTGATTCACAGTCTCAGGTTGATGCAGCAGTATCAAAGGCAATGATTCAGCATCAGATTTTTCTCTTTCTCTGTCCTGAGAAGGTTTGTCCACAGATTTTTCTTTAGAGTTTTCAAACTCCTCCATAGAAAAATCCTCTTGAAGTACCTCTGTGTGAGCTTCAGAAGCATGCTCACCAAAAACATCAGTATCTATGCCTTCCATTGGGTTTTCAAGAATAATATTTTCAGAAGTTTCCTGAGGTCTGGACACTTCTTCACCAGGCATTGTCTCCATCTCTTGTTCCTGTTGAAGTGAAACTTCAACATCAGCTACAATCTGTTCCTAATTTTCCCTGTGAGTTTCTTCTTGAGCTCCTGATTCCTCTACTGGAGTTGTTCTCTCAGTAACATCTTCCAAGATCTTATCAACAATAGCTTCTCTCACAAAAGAATAAGAAATTAAGGCTTCTGTTGTAGTGTCCAAAGCAGTGGAAGTGACTTCCTCATTTACTGGTCTTTTTATTTTAGATTGAAGTCCCTCCTAACTTTTGTCTTCCTCAACATCTGCCACTTCAAAGTGAATCCTCCTTGCTACATTTCTGACTCTGGATTCAGCTTGTCCCTCCTTGGACTTAGCAGGTTGAGCCTGAGCACTCTCTGAGTCTTCCTCAGCTCCTACTGGAAAAAGTTTTCCTTTAATTGTGCTCTAGAAATATCCAACTTTCCTCAAAGTTCCAGCATTAAATGTATTACTGTGATGACAGTTAACTCTAGCATCCACTAATCTCACCATGTCTTTCTTAAACAACAGTTTAGAAATAAATCTACCAAAAGGGTAGAAATTCATCCTGGACTCGCTTTGACAGCAGTAACTGAGATACCTTATCATGTATCTTGGAAAGTTTAACTTAATATCACTTAACAAAAGAAACATTATATACATATCAGGGTACAAAATCTTCTCCATTTCTGCCATCCGTGGAGCTATTCCTGTCTGAATAAATTTGACCAAAATCTTCTGATCAGGCTCCAAATCTTTGACAAAAATTTTCTTTATTGTCTTGGTACCAAAAATAAAAGACATGATGTCTTCGGATTTATGCACAGAATCTCCTATATTTTTCTAATCGAAATGAAAAACACCCTCATGAGGGCAGTTGAGAATATGACTAATCTCTACTGAAGAGATTGAGAAATCCCTATCCTCTATCTTAGCCATCATATTGTCCTCTGTATCTCCCAAACTAAATTGTACAGATTTGAAGAAATATAGAAGTTCAACTTCATACAGAAATTCCGTATTTTCACTGTTGAACATCTGTTCAAGATTATGGAACGACAACGCTTGCTTCAACAACAGATTTGTCTGAAATAACCAGTCGAGATCGATTACCTTACCTTGTAAGATTTTTCTTCCCTCAGTGCGTTGTCTCTTGGCATTGCTCAGCTCGGCCTCATTGGCTCTTTTAGTCCTTACCATTTCCACAAGAGTCTCTGAAGGTTTGAAGGTTAGGGTTTCAGAAGTTCAAAGGTTAGGTTTTCAGAAGATGAAGTGTGATTTTCGGATTTTGAAAGGGTTTCGATAGAAGTGAAAGGGTTTAGAAGTCGAAAAGGCTCTGACAGCCTTGATTCCCGTGTAATCACTAATCATTACATATATTTAAAAAACAAATAGATTTTTCATATGACGAAAGAAAGAAAAACTTAAACAGTATTCAATAAAAAAATAAAATTTACATAAATAAATAAAAGTAAATGAAAATAAAAAAAATATTTAAAATTAAATAAACCCAGCTCCCCCTTAATAAAATCAAACCTTGCAGTGGGAAGTGGTTTAGTAAAAATATCTGCTAATTGAATTTCAGTATTTATAAATTCTAAAAATATATCCTTTTTAATAACATGATCTCTTAAAAAGTGATGCCTTATATCAATATGCTTAGTTCTAGAATGACTAATAGGATTTTTTGAAATATTAATTGCACTCGTATTATCACATAAAATAGGTGTATTATTAAAATTCAATCAAAATTCCATAAGAGTGTTTTTCATCCACAACACTTGTGCACAGCAACTGCTAGCAGAAACATATTCGGCCTCAGCTGTTGATAGAGAAAGTGAATATTGTTTCTTACTCGACCATGATACTAAGGACTTTCCTAAAAAGTGACATGTACCTGATGTGCTTTTTCTATCTAACCTACAACTTCCAAAGTCAGCATCTGAATATGAAATCAAATTAAAATCAGAAGTTTTTTGATAAAGAAGAGATTGAGAAACAGTTCCTTTTAAATATCTAAAAATTCTCTTAACAGCAGTTAGATGAGATTCTTTAGGATTTGATTGAAATATAGCACAAAGACATATTGAATACATTATATCTGGCCTGTTAGCAGTAAGATATAACAAACTACCAATCATACCTATATATAACTTTTTGTCAACTGATTTACCAGTTTCATCCAGATCAAGTTTTATATTAGTACACATAGGAGTTGTAAATGGATTACTGTTCTCAAGTCCAAATTTCTTAAGTAAATCAGTAATGTATTTGCTTTTATTTAAAACATTTCCAAAATCTTTTTGAAATATTTAAAGACCCAAAAAGAAATTTAATTCTTCCACCATACTCATTTCAAATTCTTTTTTCATTAATTTTGAAAATTCATGAAAAAGAGTTTTATTAGTTGATCCAAAGATTACATCATCAACATAAATTTGAACCAATAAAACATTATTTTTCATAGTTTTCTTAAATAGTGTTGGATCTGCCATACCAACAGTAAAATCATTTTTCAAAAGAAAATAACTTAATCTTTCATACCAAGCTCTAGGAGTTTGTTTAAGTCCATAAAGAGATTTAGTAAGTTTAAAAACAGAATCAGGTTTTTGAGAGTTTTCAAAACTAAGAGGTTGCTCAACATAAACTTCCTCCATTAAATAACCATTTAAAAAGGAAGATTTAATATCCATCTGAAATAATTTAAAATTCATATAAGATGCATAGGCTAAAAGGATTCTAATGGCTTCTAAACTAGCTACAGGTGAAAAAGTCTCATCATAATCTATTCCTTCTTCTTGATTATATCCTTTAGCTACTAATCTTGCTTTATTTCTAGTTATTGTGCCTTGGTCATCCTGGTTATTTCTAAAGACCCATTTGGTTCCTATTACAGGATAATTCTTAGGTCTTTCCACTAAATCCCAAAATTCATTTCTTTTAAACTGGTTTAATTCATCTTGCATTGATATTACCCAGCTTTCATCATCTAAAGCTTCTTCTATAGTCTTGGGTTCTTATTGAGATAGGAAGACAGAGAATTCCACTAGGTTTCCTAAGTTTCTTCTAGTTTGAACACCAGTTTCTAGGTCACCTATTACAGTTTCTAAAGGGTGATTATTTAGGGTTCTAGACTGTCTAGGTAATATATTTAAAGGTTCTTCAGTATCATGTTCCTCTGAACTGGACTGAATTTCTTTTATATCATTTTCAAAATCATTCTTTAAATTCTCAAGTCTCATGTTATCATTAGAGTCAAGTTCATCCATTTTTTCTGTCCTTTTCTCAAAAGGATCAGATTCATCAAATTTCACATGAACTGATTCTTCAACAATCCTTGACTTCTTATTATAAACTCTATAAGCTTTGTAGGTAGTAGAATATCCTAAGAAAATACCTTTATCAGATTTTGGATCAAACTTACCAATATTATCCTTGGTGTTTAAGATATATACCTTGCATCCAAAAACTTTAAAGTAATTTACTTTAGGTTTTCTGTTATTCCATAGTTTATAGGGTGTCTTTTTCAAAATAGGTCTAATTAAAACTCTATTAATTATATAACAAGCTGTATTCACAGCTTCTGCCCAGAAATATATAGGTAGGCTATATTCATTTATCATAGTTCTAGCCATTTATTTAATTGTTCTATTTCTTATTTCTACAAGCCCATTCTGTTGAGGTGTTCTAGGTACAGAAAAGGTATGTTTAATACCCATATTTGAGAAAAAGGAATTAAATTCCAGATTCTTAAATTCTCCGCCATGATCACTTCTCAATGAGATATTATTGAAACCTTTTTCATTTTGAACAGATTTACAGAACCTTTCAAATAAAGTAAAATCCTCATTTTTAAATTTTAAAAAGAAAATCCATGTAAATCTTGAATAGTCATCAACTAAAACATATACATATAATTTACCAGCTAAGCTTGATACTCTTGAAGGTCCAAACAAATCCATATGAATAAGTTCTAGAGGTTTAGATGTAGCAACCTTATTAACAGATTTGAAGGATGATTTATGTTGCTTGCCAAGTTAACATGCATCACAAAATCTGTCACTTTCAAATTTGAGACAAGGTAAATCAGAAACTAAATGTTTCTTAGATAACTTATGTAAAACATAGACATTGCAATGACCAAGTCTCCTATGCCAGATCCAGGATTCACTTACTTTAGCAGTCAAGCAGTTTACTTGTTGTTTACACAAGGAATTTAAATCCAAAGTATGGACATTTTCAGTTCTTGGTGCTTTAAATTTAAATAGTTTATCTTTAGAAACAATACAGCAATTGTTAGTAAAATCAACAATATATCCATCATCATAAAGTTGAGAGATACTTATCATATTGTGTTTTAGTCCTTGTACATAAAGTACTTTGTTGATTGAGACTATTTTTGGATCTCCAACAGTTCCAATGCCAATGATTTTTCCTTTGGTATTGTCACCAAATGTGACAAGTCATCCTTCCTTTTGAGTGAGTGAAAAAAAAATTCAATGAGTTCTCACTCATATGTCTTGAGCAGCCACTGTCCATGTACCATATATCTTTTCTTCTCTGATGGCCTGCTATCTGCAAATACATTCAAAAAAATTGATTTGGTACCCATATTTTGTTGGGTCCAGGAGTGTTAGCTAGCAATGATCTGGGTATCCAAATTTGCTTTGTTCTTTTAAAATTATCTGAATCATATAAGTCTTTTGAAACATAGGCTTTCTTAATACCACAAATTTGAGGTTGTCTTAATAAACAGTTTTTAGCTATATGTCCCTTTGTCCCACAAAAATTACAATTAACCTTTTTAGAGATAGGAACAAAATAATTTTTATATAGCTTTGGTTTTTCTCCTTTACTGCCAATTCCAAATCTCTCCTTTTTAATGACAGTTTTTTCAAGAATTTCATTTAATGAATTCTCTCCTTTTGTAAAAACCAATGCAGCCTGTTTGTAAGATTCTACTTCATCCTACAGTGTTTTTATTCTTGATTAAAAATTAATATAGTTAGTGTTAATAAAATTGTATTTATCAGTTAATTCTTTATGTTGTTTCAGTATTGTATCTCTTTCACCTGAAACGGCTTTATGTTTATTTTTTAGTGACTTATGTTTCTTAAATAGTGATTCATATCTTTCTTCAAGCATATTGCAGTAGGCTGCAAGTTTTTCATTTGAGTAGCTTGATTCAGAATTTGATTCAGAGGAGTAATATGAGTGTACCTCATCAGTTTCTATCATGAAACACATCTTTGCCTTTAGATTGACTTCTTCTTTCTCTAAGCTTGATTCAGAAGATCTACTAGAGTCTTCAGATACACTCCAAGTGGATTTCATAGCTTTCTTGTCTTTCTGCTCAAAGTCATTTCTTTTGAAGAATTTCTTCTTCTTTGCATCCTTCAATTGTGGGAAATCTAGTCTGATATGCCCCATCATTTTGCATTCATAACATCTTACTTCCTTATTATCTCCCTTAAAGGATTTGTTGAAGCCTCTTTTTTTGCTGTAGAACTTTCTAAATTTCCTGGCTAGCTGAGCCAGCTCTTCATCTGAGTAGGATGAGTCAGAGCTTTCTGATTTAGCTTTGGCTTCTCTGCTCTTCATCTTTCTATTCTTTTGTTGTGAAGTTACCTTCAAGGCAGTATCTTCTCTTTTGATAAGCACTTTATGTTCATTAGCCTCATCTTGCATTTCAGCTTCATACATCATCAATGTACCAATCAGCTCTCTCATGGTTAGATCCTTGACAGGTGTTGATTGTCTGATTACAGCAGAGATACCATTCCATCGAGTAGGAAGTACTCTTAGTACTTTTAAATCTTGATCAGCCTGATTGATAGGTTCTCCTAGAGCAGTTATGTTATTGACAATTTCCGTCAGTCTCCCATTCATTTGGGTAATGCTCTCACCTTCAACCATTCTGAAAGTATCAAATTTCAGTTTTGCAGTTGCATATCTCATTTGCCTCACATTGTCTGATCCTTCATATGCCACAGCTATTGTTTGCCATATCTCATATGCTGTCGGGCACTGAGATACTCTATTAAATTCATCTGGTCCTAGACTGCAGATAATTTCATTCATAGCCTTCGAGTTCATATCGTATTCTGCCTCTATAGCAGCACTCCATGTTTCAGGATTTTCAGGAATTTCATAAGGAGTCAGAATCTTTGAATAGACTCTATATCCGAGGTTTTTCAGATATATTATCATGCGCGATTTCTAGCAACCATAGTTGTCTCCATTAAAATATGGTGCTCTGACCATCGACATCCCTTCTCTTATATCAGTCATGATGCCCTGTTGTATAATCTTTAAATTGCTTCTAGATTGCTAGGGCTTTATCCGAAGCTCCTCCTTTGATACCAATTGTTGGATCTGAATCTACAGATTATACACAAGAGGGGGGTGAATTGTGTCTTTTGCAATTTTTCGATAGCTCTTTTCTTGAACAAGTTCTGTCCTTTATACTTTATTAGATTTGATCGTGCAGCGGAAAAAGTAAAATCAAGAACACAAAGATGTATAGTGGTTCGGGGAACAGAAATCCCCCAGTCCACTCCACCAATGCTCTACTCCATGATCTTGGTGATTTTCACTATCTGATCCTCTTTTCCACATATCGATTCACAACTGAGTACATGCAATTGATACCTTTACAATCCAAGGAAAAACAAAGCCTTGTAGTTCAAACATGAACCTACACAACTTAGAACGAGAAGCTGGTTACTCAAAAAAAAATCACAAAGAAATTTCCAGTTGATCTTCACAATTGCAACAGAATGCAATTGACAGTAGATGGATCGAAGTCTCTAAAAATATTGATCTTCAAGACGAAGTAGTTCTGAGTTGATCCAGTTGTAGTAGATATAGAGAGATAGTTCACAACTTCAGCAGTAGTAGATCCACAGTAGATATTCGATGTAGAACAGGTGAATCTTCTATCGAGTTCCTTCTTCTTGAACAAACAGAGCTTTGACCCTCCTTTTGAATCAGCAGATCAACATAAATAGTGGCAATCTCTATTTTCCACCTTTTTCAATAATAGATCGATCATATCCATACATACCTGGTGTTTCAGAGAGAACATATATAATAAAACATATCTCCTGCATATTTAGATCCATAAAAGTTGCCTTCTGATTCGTGATATTCAAAAATTTGAATTTACTGAGAAGTCGTAACTTCCCATAAGACTTGGCATAAAAAGCTCCTTTTAATTCGATCTTAAATCCATTACTAAAACGGATTTGAATCAGTCAAAGTCGTACTTTAAAAACGACTTTAAATCCGGCTTGAAATCCGCCCAGAAATCAGCTTACTGAACGTTGCACATAAATATCGTCTGTCAAAATTTCCGATTCCAAACGTAAGGTTGATGATGTGGCCTCCAAACGTAGGATTAATCATAGTCTTCAAATGTAAGGTTAACAACATATGGTTGAAAACAAACGTAGTTTTGACAATGTATGGTTGAACACAAACGTAGGGTTGATCATCCATACTTTTTCTTCAACATTCAAATGTACGGTAAAAGATCCATACTTTTACTTGATCCATACTTTTCCAAGAACGTATGGTTGTTTACAAAATTAAGGTTTATGAACCATACTTTTGAGAAACAAACGTATCGCTTAGAATTTACGTACGGTTCTCCTTCCATACTTTGCTGATAAACAAAACGTAAGGTTCCTTCCTAACATAAGCTTCTCCTTCCATACTTTTCTAAAAACGTATGGTTGTTTAACCATACTTTTCTCTTATTTCAAAAAGTATACACGCTTTTCATCCTTATGCTATGTTTATCCATGTAGGGTATGAACAGTGATTCCAGAACGCGCTTAAAGCAGATTCCGAATAAGTAATAGATTCCCATTATTTCAAGAGTAAAATAAATTAATAAATTCCTGCAAAATACTAAATAAAAAATTAGAAAATAACTAAGGGTATTTTTGATCATCAAAATTATCATAAAGAGACAGAGTATTATTTTCAATAATCTCCCCCTTTAAATAACATTAACATGTATTGTTGAAAACAATACTTTTCTCAACAAAATCCGTTTCTTCGTCAAGCCTTAGTCTCACAATCTTTCTCATCGTACGAAGATATTGTCTCATGTGCTATCAAGACAGAAAAGGAATTCTCTAAATCTTATGAAAATAAAGTAAAGAAAGAGAATAAGCGAATGGTGGAACAAGAGACAGATAAAGGGAAAAGGGGAAAGAAGTATTTTCCATTATGCGATAATTGTGTGAAGAATCACCCAGATACTTGCCTAAAAGGAATGGAAGTTTGTTATAAATGTAGAGAAAAAGGTCACCAGGCTCGTGATTGCAAGGGAAAGAAAGAGGTTATCAATGTTGAATGCTATAATTGTCGGGAAATGGGGCATTATGCAAATGAATGTCCTAAGTGTCAGGGAAACTTACCTCAGAAAAGGCCAAGGGATCAAGGCCAATCTTATGTTGTTACTACAGTTGAAGTGGAATAATTAATGTATTGGTGCTTTTGGACTCAAGGATTATATTCTGGTTGTAAGAATAATGTGATATACATAAGGATTGTACTGCAGTACTTGTAGTTTTCATTGATGTTTTAATATGATGAAGGTAATCATATATTTAGTGTGTGACAATAAGAGAAACTTTACTTTGTTTGGAGAATCTGATGTTACAATTGATTTTGGAATTTAGAGACCTTTTAGAGAAAGTCTGGATAGAGGTATTTTGGATAACTATAAAGGTTCGAATGGATTAAGTTGAACTTTGGATAGTATTTTTTAAGGTTAAAACATTTTCTGAAGATTATTTTAGGAATATTATAATACTATAGTTTTAGGAAAAGGACAACCTGCAGGTTGGGGGATAACCCGTCGCGTCGGACAAAGCTGCAGGAATCGAACCCACAACCATAGTGTGACAGGCCTTTATTACCTACCACTAGCCTACAGGAAGTCCCTAGTTATTACAAAATAGTTTTCCTAATCTAAATGGTATGTGTTAATATTTGGAACCATGTACGATTAGGATAAATATAGTATTTTTGAGTTCTATTATCTTTTTTAGGGAAAGATGAGTTTGTGGTAGAAATTAGTTGAAGGTTGAAACTCTACTTGTCAAGTATATATATATATATACCTCTCTCTTATTCTATGAATAAATTCATTCTTAAACTTTAGGAAAGGGATATTAAAACAAAAAATGTGTTATCCTAATACCTTATGTTTTGTTGAACTGATGATATTTTAAATCAACATAGATTAAAGGCTTCAAGGCCCTCAATTTTACACTTGTTTGTGATTGATAACCTCAATCACTCCCTACAAATATTTATGTTTTCCCTCCAATTATATGTCTCTAATTTCCACCAATGTTCTCCTAATCGAGATCATAATTTGGTGGTGGCTTTTTCATTTCCCTTTCCCTCTTATTAAGGCCAAATTTTATTAACCTTATTTACGATGTGGGTTTTCCACAAAGGTATTTTCTATTTTCAACCTTTTATTTTCGAGGAACATTTTCAAATTTCAAGGACGCAATTTATTGAAGGAGGGGAGAATGTAACACCCCAAGATTTCATGGTACGCTTCTCTTTGAATAATAGAGCAGTGTGTGTTGTACGCAACCTCGAGTTCTAACACACCGCGACCAATCAAAGTAGCTATTATGAATAGTAATACCCAATTTTTGAAATTATATAAATTTTATATTTCAGAATGGACTTCATTTTTGGATTCGAAATATCGGAATTAGCCTATGTTGAATTTTTGGTATTTTTTCGAGAACTTCCAATTTTCGAGGAATAGTGAAAAATACTTAAAAACAACTTTTTTAGTCAAAATAATTTATAGTGATAAATTATACAATTGAGTGGTTTTAATGTATAATTAGAATATAATTTTACCATTTTATCCAATGGTGATCATTAGAATTAATTTCACTTTGAAATTGGACATAAACAATTGTCAATCTTTAGATTGATATTGTTTCTTAAAAACACGCTATTTGTTTTGACAACGGGAATTAATTATAAAATTAATTAATGCAACTTATATGTTTGGAATTTTGTAAAATAGACATCATTTTTGAATTCGGAATATCAATTATAGCTTAGGGTGAATTTTGGGTATTGTTCTGAAAAACTTTTATTTTTGATGAATAGTGAAACCACTAAGTGGTAGTTAAAAAATCTGATTTTTTGTTTAAATGAAACTTTACCGCTTCTACGAATTTAATTTCAAAAATCTAAAATACATGGTTGTCATTAGTAAGTAAAATTTGGTTCAATGGGATGAAAATAATTTTTTGTGAATAGTAACTTTTGAGTTTTATTAACCGCGATTAGAGGTAATTAGGGTAATTTAAGGTAAAAATGATATTATAAGAATATAAAAATATATTGACCATACTCTTATTGGATGAGTCATTTCCGACCAAGAAAAACCATGGAAGGATTTTTGGGACCCCATGGAGCCACTTGTGTAAGATAATGACATTAATACCTTTTATTTAAAGTAAAAATAAAAATGTCACAAACATGTATTGTTTTACTAAAAAAAATTAGAAGGGGTTATACAAGTCATATTTTTGACTATAAATATTAATTGGAAAGCCTAAAAGATTTCCTACATCATGATATTTTTTTTTAAAATTTTTATAAATTAAATTTTTTATGACACCATGATGATGTAGCGATTGCCTCATTAATTAACGATTTAAATAAACTGAAAATATGATGTAAAATCAAAGACTTACACTTGTCAAAAACCTATTGGATGAGTATATTTAGAACCCTTATCAGATTATCCTAGAAATATATCATTTTGGTACCTTTAAAATCTGAAACTCATTATATAATAATGTAACATTTCATGACTTTCCAAGAGTGCTCCTCCTCTCCTCTTATAAAACACCCCCACCTCTACCACCTTATTCACACCTCTAAAGCCATTGTATCCACCAAACTCTGCTCATTATATCTCTCCACATCCCTCTCTTCATCATATAAGCCTTACCTTATGTAGAAAGCTTTTCAAGAAACCCTTTTGGTTCAAACCAAGAGGAGTTACCCAATTTAAAGGTAATGTCTTCACTTATGTTGTTTTGTTTTATTTTGATTCTCCAACCCCCTAGACTCTTTTTATTATTTTCTTTTGTAAAAAAACAAGTATCCTCAATATACTTAGATGTTTTTATGAGAATTATTATAACTACACTTACACCCACCTCCATCTAATGGTCAAAGAACATATTATTTCTGTGGGTGGCGAATTACTGCCTCATGAAACGATAATTGTTCGATCCTCTTTTAACACCTCTCATGGTGGCCATTAAGATGTAACTATATTTATATATGATATATATTATTTTTATGTTTTACTTATGCTTCTGTATTTTTCATTTATGGCATACTTTTATGATTTCCATTATGGGTAAACGCGATAATTTCATTTTAGGAAGTGCGGACTACTGCCCCCTCAAAGTGATTTGAATCGTTAATGCCATATGTGGGATGTATAAAAGATGGAGTAAATGATATTATATATGATATTATACTGAAATTATAATATACCTTTATATCATTATGATTTAATTCCATTAAATAGGAAATATAAATTAAAGTAGCGTTCATGCGTACGTACGGCTTACCGTCTCTATGAACGGTGCATTTCATTTCTTACCTCTAAATGTTATGTAATATTATAAATGCATATATATATAATGGATGTATATGATATATATGATATCTAAATCATGAATATAATTCTGGATATAATGGATATTTTACCACATTAACAACTTGTAATTATAAGAAGTTTATTTTTGACTCAAGTACCAAAGATCGACAAAACGACCGTTATTAACTTAAATAATTACATAATGTTCATAACATGGTAATAAGTGATATAAAAGGAATAATGAACTTGAAAAAGGTTCTTAATCAAGTAGAAATTAACTCTAGTTTATTATTCAGGAGATTAAAGAACGATCGAGTCAAGTCGGACACGAGGTAAGGGACATCGTCTCAATCTCCTTTCATTGAGGCATATTTTGTTTTATACCCAACTTTCTTTTATACAGTGTATAAACCCCTTTGAATTTTACATTTATTCAAAAGGAATATTTTTTTATACGAATCATTTTACTAAATGACCAAAGGGAATGTTTTTTGTCATACGTATGCAGCAACAACGACTTCTCCGCCGCTGTGACCATTATTTGAGTTTCGGCTTCCTCTACAAGCCATAACTTTTTTTTAAATGAAAAATAAATACAAAGTTTTAATTTTATTTTATTTTGGTATTGAAAATGGTTTTGATAATGTTTTTATTATATCAATGTGTTGTATTGATATCTTGTGATTAAAATGTGGAAATGTTATGTTTCCTTTATGCATGTTTTATGTGGTACGATTATGTTATGGTTTATGATATGTTTAAACCTGTTCCTATGAGGAATGCATTGGACTTAATAAGTGACGGATGGAGCCTGATATAGCTCCTCGATGCATTGGTAGGTCTCATGAGGCAAATTAGTGTCTTGGCACAAGGCCTTGACAAAATCTTATTTGTAGTCTTGGCACAAGGCCTTGACTATGTGGTTATGATAGTATGGCATTATGCATTCCATCATTATGAAAGTGGTTATTAATATTGCATGTGATTATTCGACTAGTATAATATCCATGTGAATAAGTAAATGGCTTTATTTCATTTTATTTTTTCCATATTATATTGAAGTTCAAGTTTAAAAGGCTTTTGTTTTAGTTATACATTGCCTTAAATGTTTATGTTTATTTATGAAAGTTTCCGCTATATCGTTATCCTTACTGAGCATCTGAGCTCACCCCTTTCTATGTTTTATTTTTCCCAGGATGTGAAGAAATATTTTATGACTAACCTGCAGGGATAGTCTTAAGGGGATATGGGTGTGGACTATGAAGACTATGTTATTGTAGTTTTTCACTTTATGATGTAATGTAACATTTATGAATGTATCTAGTGTTTCCAAGGCTAATAAACTAATTGGTCTTTAGAGATTTGATCTTTTGTAATCATGCCAATGTTACGTAATAATGCACCGACTCTGGGTAACTGGGGTCGGGGCGTTACATTGTGTCTCATGGGGAACATGCCGTGTGTATGGGTGTTACATGACTAGGTTGTCAGAGGTACACGCACAAGTTAAGGCTTGAGGGAAACACGCCATGTAACCCTCCATTGTAAAACTTGAATGTTTTAATTCTATTGTTTCATTGTTTCACTTATAAGTTGTAGTTATTGATAATCTCGTACTGAGGTGTGTGATTGAACTTGTAGATTTATTCCACTAAGATGTTCTCCAGTTGTACGCCGGGTATAGGGCGATGATCAGACACTGAAAATGGTCGATCAAGGGCTACCAGCAGATCCTCTCATCATACCCATCTTGGAACCAGCTATTTTACCAGATACAGGTGCTAATTCATTGTTCCATAAAGGCTTTATGAGGATGATTCATACTTTTCAGGGAGCACCACATCATGCCCTGACTATGGAAGAATTGACACGGGTGTTCCAACAGCAGCATCCTTCCACTTTTTTAGGGGATAGAAGACCACAAGCTACAGAGTCATGGTTGGAGGCCATGATTTCTATCTTCTAGAATCTATAGATGCCTCCTGAGAGAAGGATGAAGCTCATGACTTACATGCTATGTAATTTCGTCAAGAGATGGCGGGATGTTATCTCACAAGTGGGACATCATCTGTATATTATTTGGGAAGAGTTTTAGAGGACATTATATGATTACTTCTACCCCGAGATGTTGAGGACCGACTGAGCCCGAGAATTCATGCATTTGGATTAGGGCGCTCTTTCAGTGATGGATTATTCTTCTCACTTTACAGAGCTTCAACACTTCACGCCTGTTTTGGGAGGCGATGAGTTATCACTGGCTTGGTGATTTGAGGATGGTCTCAGGTATGAAATCCGATTGCAGATGAATGTTTTTAGGTTGACATTGGTGATTGCTATAGTAAACTAGGCCCTAATTACCGAGCACAATCTGAGGGAGTTTGGAGTTTCAAGCCAGGGAGGTTCAGCATCCAGGGTCGGTACTCCTTCGACCAATATCAGGAAACACCACAGGGATATTTATTTAGGTAGCCAAGTGGCATGCTACCAGTGTGGAAAGAGTGGCCAAACGAGACCGTATTTCTCGAGGGACCCAGTCGAGTGCCGATCTTGAGTCAAGATGGGTCATATTCAATGTTTTTGCTGGATGTTCTCACCAACAACTACTGAGAGGGGATTTGTTATGACTCCATATATAGGAGTGGGGCCACCAATTTCTCCTTAGTCAGGAAACTGGAGTTCTTCAAGCCATTCAAGATGAAGAGGTGGTCGTGGTTGTAGTAGCCAGATGATAGGTTTTCAATGACAGTAAGTTAGATCAACTTAGGGTAGCCAGGCAGGGTCGCAGGGCCACAGTACAGGTCATACTTTTGCAATGGAACAGACCCAGCAGGATTAGGATCTCAAACCCTCAAAGGTTATAGGTACAATTATATTTTCCTTAGTTTTAGATTCTACCTTTTTTAATACAGGGGATTCCCATAGTTTTATATCGGTTGTCCTTGTGAAGATCCTTGGGCTCTATATCTTTACTTATGATGATGTAATGATGCTAGACACTTCGTCGGGGATTAGGAAGGATAATATACGTTAGTTCAAGGAGTGACCTCTTGAGGTTGGTGGGTGTCACTTCTTGTGGAACCTCTATGTCTTAGAGATTACAAGCTTTGATGCCATTCTTGGAATGGACTGGTTGGTCTCTTTTCATGCCTTTGTTGACTACTATTTTCGTAGGGTGAGTTTCACATCACTAGAGGGTGGATCTTTTCTACACAAGGGTGAATGGGATGCTCAGGAAATCAGAGATAGACCCGAGCATCATGGGTTGGGAGGAATCACAACCCAGATTTTTAGTTTATATATGGATGACCAGGGGACTTCACATATAGAATTTACTCCAGTGGTGGATCATTTCAGAGATGTCTTACCAGATGAATTTTTAAGTTTACCTCCAAAGTGATAGGTGAATTTATCTATTGAGCTTGTGTCAAGAGCGGAACCGGTGTCAATTCCTCTATATAAGATGGATACAGCAGAGTTACAAGAACTTAAGAATCAATTAGAGGAGTTGTAGGCAAAGGGTTTCATCTAACCCAGTATTTCTCCTTGGGGTTCACCTGTCCTTTTTGTGAAGAAGGTGGACGGTGCCCTTAGGATTTGTGTGGATTATCAGAAGTTGAACCAGTTGATGGTCAAGAATAGATATCCCTTGACTGGGATTGATAATCTCTTTGATCAGCTTCAAGGATCCCAGGTGTTCTCGAATATTGACTTGAGATCTGGTTATCATCAGTTGTGCGTTAGACCATCAGATATACCTCTTACAACCTTTCGGAGCAGGTATGGTCTATACAAGTATTTGGTTATGTCATTCAGTCTTACGAATACACTAACAGTTTTCATGGCTCTGATGAATCGTGTGTTCCATCCTTACTTGGATTCTTTTATGGTATTCTTAATGTATGATATCTTGGTATACTCTCACACTCTACACGACCATGCCACCCATCTTGAGATCATTTTGAGTACACTGAGAGAGCATCAGTTATATGCTAAGCTCACAAAATGCTACTTTTTAATGGATCATATTCACTTCTTGAGTCATGTCATCTCAGAGATAGGAGGATCAGTAGACCCAGATAATGTGATAATGGTAGTTTCCTAAGAGCATCCTAATAATGTCTTTGAGGTATGAAGTTTTTTGGGGCTGGTTGGTTACTACAGATGCTTTATTTAGGAATTTTCACTCTTAGCAGCACCACTTATGGGCCTGACTAAGAAGTTTGTGAAGTACTTGTGGACAGATTCTTGTGATTCAGTCTTTCAAGAGCTGAAAGGGAGGTTGACTTCAACTTCGATACTGATTTTTCTGGAACCGTGCAAGAGTTACACCATTTACTATGATGCATCAGGTGTATGGCTAGGAGTTGTGCTTATATAGGGGGAAGGATTCATTGTGTGCGGGTCTTGATAGTTCAGGCCACATGAGATGAATTAACCAACGCATGATCTCAAGTTGGCTATGGTTGTTCATGCTTTACGTTATTGGAGACATTACTTACTAGGAGAGCATTTTGTGGTATACACATACCACAAAATCCTCAAGTATATATTTACTCAGCGGGATCTGAATTTGAGACAATAGAGGTGGGTTGAGTACCTTCATTCTTTTGACTTTGAACTTACCTACATGCCTAAGAAAGGAAAAGCAGTGGCTAATGTGTTGAGTAGGAGGACTCAGATACAGGCAGTTCAGGAGGCCAGCAATGAGTGACAGCTTATGGATCTATTCTATGAGATGAATTTGGAGGTACATGGCAGATAGGGGAAGATGTTTCTTTCTTCTATAGTTTTTACCACTACTCTACTAGATCGAGTGGTAATGATAGAACTTTCAGATTCTTAAGGCCTATTCCTATGAGAGAGTGTGTCAGTCGAGGACCTTACTCCTGGGTGGACCATAGGCAAGGATGAGGTTTTTCATTTTTATGGGCGCATATAGGTGTCAGCGAACAGACGTGAGGAGTTGATGCGAGATTTTCATGTCTCAGTATAGGCAGTTCATTCTGGTTTCACCAAGATGTATCAAGATTTACATCATTAGTATTGGTGGCCAAGTATGAAGAGGTATGTATTTGATTTTATTATAAGATGTTCCACCTATCAGCAGGTGAAGGTGGAGCATCAGTGAATGGCATGGATTTTACACTAGTTACCCATTCCCGAGTAGAAGTGGAATGATGTCGTGATGGATTTCATGACAGGTTTACCAAGGTCACCTCGAGGAAATGATGTTGTATGGGTTTTTGTTGATAGACTCGTGAAGGTTGAAGATTTAATGTCGATCAAGTAAACCTTCAGTGTTGATGAGCTTGGAAAGTTGTACATCTGAGAGATTGTATGTTTACATGGGGTTTCGCACTCTATCGTTTCAGATAGGGATGCCTGGTTTACTTATCATGTTTGGAAGGGACTACATATGGATTTGAGTATATATGTACTTCTAAGTACAACTTACCATCCCTAGATAGATGGTTAGTCTGAGCGTATGATTTAGGTTTTAGAGGACATGTTTCAAGCATGTGTCCTGGATTTTGGGGGCTCTTGGGAGAGACACATACCCCTGGTAGAGTTTGCCTACAATAACAGTTTTTAGGAAATGATTTAGATGCTACCTTATGATGCTTTGTATGATAGGTCATGTTGATCACCCCTATGTTGGCTAGAGGTAGGAAATGCAGTTGTATTGGGAACTCTTCTTGTCTAGGAGACCACTTAGAAGGTGGAGTTGATTCGGAAGAGGATGGATATTGCACAGTCTCGGCATAAATCTTATAGTGATTGACGGAGATAGCCTCTGGAGTTTGAGGTCGAAGATAAAGTTTTCATGTGTGTCACACCATGGTTGGGACACAGGAGGATTATGAGATAAGGGACGCTTTCACTAAGATATGTCGGGCTGTTTGAGGTTTTGGAGAGAGTCAGGCTGGTTGCCTATCAGTTGCAGTTACCTCATAGGTATCGGGCTATGCACGACGTCTTTCATGTTTCTTAGCTACAACGTTACTTTTTAGACTCATATTTTTCAACCTGAGGAGGTTGAGTTGGAGGTGGATTCATCCTTCAAGGATAACCAAATTTGTATTGTGGATCACAGCATGAAGGTTCTCCATGGATGGTTTGTTCCTTTAGTACGGGTGTTATGGCAGCACAGGCGAGTACAGGACGATACTTGAGAGAGGGAGGTCGATGTACGATCGCAGTGGCCGAAGTTGTTCACAGATTCTTCTTCACCACCCTTGGAAGGGAAATTCTTGGAAGAATTGATTTATGGGGGAATTTTGTAAGAACTCGAATCTTTATTTTAGGTATGGATCTTGATTTTTGGTTGTTTTGAAGGAAAAGGAAGAAATAAAGATTTTCTAAGTACACGCCATGTATTTCTGTGTACACACCATGTACCCGATTGCTGCGTACAGCTATGTACTGGTCGTGTAACGGCTGGGTACATGGCTATGTGATGACCTATCAGACTGCTTAAGTTGAGGGTTGATTAAGGCTACTACACAACGTGTATTTTTAAAGAACACGTCATGTAGTTTTCTTTTTATTTGATATATCAGAGCAGGGTTGCATCTCATATTCAGAAATATCTTCTTCTGGTCATGGTTCATTCAGGAGCACGACAGAACAACTAAAGAACTCTGAACCCCTCCTGATTCTCTGTACAAGATTCGATTGAGACACGGTTGGGTGTGTTAGAATCCCACCGGTGAGTTCCTAAAACCCCTAGATCCTTTCTTTCTGATTCCTTCTCTCTTATGATTTATTCAAGGTTGGGATTTTTTTCACCTTTTATAGATCTACATTGATCTAGGATGATTCAAGGGTTTAAGTTCAAGTATATTGATTGTATGATATCGAGGTAGGTGATTTGTGCCTTTTGTTGTTTTTCCTTGGATTATATATGCTAAAATTTCTGCATACCCATGTTTGGGGTATTTCTTGATTTGGAATTTAACCCTTTTTATTACCTGTTATAGATTGATTGATTTATAAAGGGTTGTTGCTTATGTGTAAGGTTAAATACCTTGTTTATAGGACACCACATGGGTGTGTTTCCCACTTTTTTTATTGTTTATGGTCATTTGGTCTAGAATTTCTGTTAGGCTTTCCTTGTTTTCCATGCTTTGTTTTGTTAGGATGGAGTTATTGATTATATGAAATACATGTGATATGCATTATGAATGTTGACCAAGGGGATTGGACTGTGAGAGATTCCCAAAGGGGTTAGACCATGAGAGCTACCCATGTGGTCATTTATAATTGATTAAGTGAATGTTGACCCTAGGGCTTAGACTATGAGAGCTTGCACAGGTGGTTGTTTATAAATGTTATACCAAAGGGGTTAGACTGTGAGAGCTACCCATGTGGTCATTCATATTTGATTAAATAAATCTTTGACCCAAGGTTTTAGACCGTGAAAGCTTGCTCATGTGGTTGTTTATAATTGTTTGATGCTATGTGGGAACAAAGGGGTTAGACTGTGAGAGCTTTCCCAGAGGGGTCATTTGTGAATAGTTGAATGATTATGTTGTGTCTGCCAAGCCAAAGCACAAGCTTGGATTCGGTATTACTTGATTGTTTAGATGGTCTTATGAGATGACTGTTTTGGTTACATTACATGGGGGATATAAAACTCAGGATAGATCCTAGGGTTACATGATTCAACATATGAATAATAAATGTTAAATAAATGTAATTGAAAACTATAGGATTGTTTAATTTTGAGTACTTCCTAGTTTATTGCTTTATTTTTGCATATTACCTATTATATATATTATTTTATAGTTAGGCACAAATTTTTTGGTGGTTTCCTATTGGGATTCATCTTACACCCTATTTAGGTCATGCTTTTGGACCCAAACAAATTATATAATTGTGAGTATAGATAAGGGAAAGTGACCTTCTTCATCAGGTACTTGATTGTTGTTGGAACTGGAGAGCATGAGACCAATATGAGGCTTGCGATGCTATTAAAGTTTACTTGTTTCTTTCGTACTTTGGTTTCTGTATTTTTTTCCAGTATTGTGACTTTTTTGGTTGTTTTCTTAGATACTTATGACATGAATAATATATATATATATATATTGTGTCTCCTGTTGGATTTACTTTTAGTCTTCTGCTGTTATTCCTATTTGGTATTATTGCTTCTGATATTGTTTACTATTTATTTTCCGTTGTGTATGCTCTGCCAATGGGGGTATAGTTTCCCCATTATCACACCTTGTCCCTCGCTGCTAGTCAACAGCCTCTGGCATTTGGGGAAATGTGATTAAGGTTATGTGACCAATCAGGTTCAGGGTAGCACCTAGATCCAAGACGTTACATTATCCTAGTAGTGTATGTTGATTTTTTTTCAAAGGTAAAGATTTGGTCAAATACCAAAGCACAATTTATTAATTAAAAAGGTTACAAGAGTCGGAAAGATGGGATTTTTTTACAATCTCTATCGAAAAGATAAGATAAATCGGCTGGCAGAGTGTCTAGCCAAGTCATGCTCTGATGAACTCCTTTGTTAACAAGAGCATCAGCAACGGCATTCGCTTCACGGTAGGCATGAGTAGCAATGTAATCAATCCCATGGAGCGTCTTCAAGAAATTCATCCAGCGTGTAGTGAGCGGCCAGACCAAATGAATTATGCCATTCCAGATGGCATGAATTATGGTGGTAGAATCGCTTTCAATCCAAAGCTTTCTCCATCCTCTTTGAAGCGCAAAATCAACAGCGTGAATGACTCCAAGAATTTCTGCCTCCAGAGATGAAGAGTGACCACATCCAACATAGAAGCAACCCTAACACTGGCCAGATAGTAGTGTATGTTGATGACATGTTGCTTATTATAAATGAAATACTAGTCTTGTAGTCATTCAAGGACTGGTTGAACAAGTGCTTCTCCATGAAGGACTTAGGTGAAGCAGCCTACATTCTTGGGATCAATATCATTCGTGATAAATCCAAGAGGCTGCTTGGACTAATTCAAAGTACATACATTAACCAGATACTAAATAGATTTAGTACAGAACAATCCAAGAGGGTATTACTTCCATTGTCACATGCTATACATCTTTCCAAGAAAATGTATCCCTAGACACAACATGAGAAAGATAGGATGAGTAAGATTCCATATGCTTTAGTGATAGGATCTATCATGTATGTCATGTTATGTACCAGACTTGATGTTGCCTATGCATTGATCATGGTAGGAAGATATCAAGAAGATCTAAGAGAACAACATTGGACTGCTATCAAGACTATTCTTAAGTAACCGAGAAGAACTAAGGATATGTTTCTGGTGTATGGAGGATATGAGGAGTTTTTCATCTGAGGGTATGTTGATGTTGGTTTTTAGACAGATCAAAATGATCTGAAGTCACAATCGGGATGTATTTTTTGTATCAATGGAGGAGTTTTGAGCTGTAAGAGTTTAAAGTAGCCAGTTGTCACTGATTCTATAGCAGATTCTGAATATATAGTGGCTTCTAATGCAGCCAAGGAAGCTATCTGGATTCAGAACTTTGTCTAAGATCTTGATGTGGTGTCTAGCAGCAAATATCCCATTGCATTTTATAGCTTGATGTGGTGTCTAGAATCAAATATCCCATTACATTGTATTTTGATAATACATTAGTTGTGTCTCTTGAAAAGGATCCAAGGTCACATCAATGGACAAAGTACATACTCCGAAAGTATCACCTCTTGAGGGATTTCTATCAAAGGGGTTATAGCACCCCCAGTTTGAGGTAGGTGGCCTTTGTTTATGCATTTTTTATGTATTTAAAGTGAATGGAATGAGTTGGGAAGAGGTTGGGAGAGTTTGGAATGGTTTTGGATGAGCTTGGAGGCTTCTAAAGGGGTGCACGGTTTGAGCACGGTTAGTGGAAACCGTGCGGGTTCCCCAAGAAACCATGAGGACCCTTGTTCTCGAGACAGTAGGCCTCACACGGCCTGCGCACGGTTTGCCAAACCGTATGAGGAAACCTTGCGGACCCTGGCTCTCGAGGCAGTGGCATGCACACGGTTAGCGCACGGTTTTCCAAACCGTGCGGGCTAACCGTGCGGCCACTTAAAATTAGGGTTATAAAATCTGGGCTCACTCGGGATTGCCTCATTTCACTCCTCTCTTCCTCCCTCTCGAGCCTCACTCAGGATTTTCAGTTCTCAAGGGTTGTAGGGGCTCTCCCACACGTTTTGGAAGCGATTCGAAGGTGTTTCAAGGTGGATTCAAGGTGATTTCTCCTGGGTAAGTCTCTCCTCTTGTTTCTCTTGTGTTTTCCTCTAGATCTACATCCCTCTTTTTCTTGGTTTTCTAGATCTACACTTGTTGTGTGTAGATCTAGGGTTGGGGTTTACTTGGATGTTAATATTAAGGCTTGTGAATGTCAGGGAAAGGGATCTAGAGAGGTTTTGGTGGTGCGTTCACCGATTTTAAGGTGCGGTGTCTTGTGGGTCGTTTTCTCGGGAACCCTAAAGGTAGGTGGATTCTCTTGCGACTCCACTTGGTTAGAGCTAGTGGTTACATTTTACAATTAATTTTTTGTGATTTAAATTAATTGTATATTGATGTGTGAATTTGGTTGGAAATCCAATTTGGGGTTTTTGGGGAAAAACAGGGTTTTGGGGTGAAATGCTATTGTTGTGGATTTTAAAATGGGATGACATGGTTGATTTGTGAAAATGATTGATGGAAATGGTTTTCAATAAAAAAGGGTTGTTTTATTGAAATGTCGTTTTTCATGGAAAAATGTTTTTCAATAAATGGGTGAATTGTTGGAGTGAATTGACATGTAATGGAATTGGTTGATTACATGATGTTGTTGTGACCATGATGGATTATATGCTTGGTTGTGATTGGTTGAATTATTGTGTGGAAGTGGGCAGGAAGTACCACTATAATAAAGGGGGATGGATAGTGGATGGAAGGTCCACCATCAATGATAAGTGGACGGGAAGAGCCACTAGTTTTAAATGGATGAAACGGGTTGGACGGAAGTGCCACCGTTATGGTTGTTTTGTTGTGTACTGATTTTCAAGATAGAATTGTCATTCTAATGGGTAAATGTTGGAATGGTTGTGACTTGTTGGTTGGATTTCCCTTGGTTGTGTGGTTTGGATGTGATGTCCTGTTAAGGTCCTGTTTGGCTTATGAAAATGGTTACACTTGTGTTTTCTTTTATATAAACTGTTTTATATAAATGTGCTAATGGTTTTATCCTAATGGCATGTGTAGGGAAGTCATTTGGGGAAAACCTACTGAGTTTTAGTACTCACCCCCTGCTTTGGCACTGTGGTGTCTTTGCAGATGTCGTGTTCCATTATGTGGAAAAAGGTAAGGCATCGACCTCCTTTGGTGGAGCTTTGTGATTCCTGGTTGGAGCTTGGAGCTTGGGGCTTAGTGGGGAGTTGTGGTGGTGTCATGGCTCGTGGTGTTTCTTGTTGAGTCTTCTGCATTGTACTATGATGTTGTATTGGTTTGTGTTGGCATGGATGATTATGGATTATCCGGTTGTCTTGGTAATATATGATTTTGGCTTTGTTGACATGCATCATATAGTGGTGGTTGTTTGGTTGGTTTTGTCTCAAGGGAAAATCGTTCCCCAACTTGATCTTGAAGCCCTTGGCATTTATTGCCAGCCTTTGGCGTCTTGGGAACGTCGCTTAAGGCCTAGTATCCCTCACCGCCTCCTCAAGCCAATGAGGTAGTGGCGGGGTGTTACAAGTGGTATCATATTTTTCGGTCCTTTGGAGTTGATCCTCGGATTTGGGTGTTGACATTCGTTGTGGTACATTCCTTGAGTCGGGATGGTAGCAAGGCGTAGGAATGTCGGAACTTGGAATGTATAGCATAAAAGGAAGTAGCTAAGCCTTTTGTGCTGAAATTCAAGTTACCAGTGAGTTGGGTACATAAGTGTTTTGGAGACACTTATAGGCATAGGATATCTCATTATCGTGGGTGTAGCCAGTGAGATGAGCACGACATGCATGGTAGAAATGACTTCCCTCTAGGATGCATATTTCATTGGGGTATAATGATTTATGATGTGATAATAATATGTGAAATTGTAATGGGAATAAATTGGTATTTTGAAAGCGGTTTGGTTTTCAAAATGGTGAAACTTGGAACATATGGAAAAATATGAACTAGTGGAAAGCCTTGTTGTGATAGTGTTGTGTAATGTGATTTGAAATGGGATTTCGTGATGTATACGGAAGTGAGACTCATGGTTGTTTGTTTTCTGTTTATAGAAATGGCACTGGGTAGGCGTCGTAGAGACCAACCGGAGGAGGCTGTTGAGAATGCGGTTTCACCTGAGCCTCAGGTGAACCAGCAGCTAGTGCAAAGTATAGTGAAAGATTTCCAAGCTGTGGGAAGTGGAAATAGAGGGGATTAACCAAGGCATGTGGATCATGCGGTTCAGTTTCAACGGTAGAATCCACCCATCTTTAGGGGTGATTCCGAGACGAAAAGGGCAGAAGCATGGTTGAATAAAATGAACAAGATCTTTGAGTTCTTGGGAACACTGGTAGAGCTGAAAGTGAAGTTGGCCACGTATATGTTGGAAGATCTTGCCCTTCAGTGGTGGGAGTTGGTATCCCAAGTGGGAACGGACCAGGGTATGACATGGGAAGGCTTTGAGGAATTTTTTAACAAACAATTCTACCCACATACGTTTAGAATTCAGCGTACGACTGATTTCTTCAGTTTGAAGCAAGAGCTGATGTCCGTGACGGAGTATGCGGATAAGTTTATGAACTTAGTGCAGTTTTCACCCAAGGTGGCGGGTAGCACGTCGTTGAAGGCAAGGATCTTTGAAGCAGGGTTGAGGCAAGAAATTCGTTCAAAGATAGCGGTGCTGTGTATAGATGATTACATGGAGATGGTAAATAGAGCCTCGGTGGTCGAGCGGGATCTGTTGGGAGCTTCGGGTGGGGGAAGCGTGGTGGTACCCATGGAAAATAGTGGGAACTCTAACGCTGGGTTCAAGAGGAAGAGGGACACTTATTCCCAGGGCGGTAATATAGCATATAATCCGACGGCAGGATCGGTGAATCTTCTTCCGAAGCCCCAGAGCAAGCCGGGATGTTTTCAGTGTGGTTCTATAGGCCACATCAAGCGGGATTGTACGGCACAACCTCGAGCATGTCATAATTGTAAGCAGATGGTCCATCTGCAGTGTTATTGTCGGAATGCTCCAAGGTCGGGTGTGCATGACACTCCTCAGGTATCGCAGACATCGTATGCTTCGACGGGATGGGGACAGCAGCATACCCCTCGACAACAGAGTAAAGTGGGTCATGGTGATTCTCGGAACACCACGACGCCTCAGCAGGGAAATAAAGAACAGAGTGTGGCAAGCAAACATGTGTTTGGAGCCAAGAAGGTTGTGGTGGATGATCATTCGGGACCATCCACGGTATGAGGTACTATTATTTTAAATTCCACCTTGATGCAAGTGTTGTTTGATACGGGTGCTTCACACTCTTTTATTGCTGCACGTGTGGTTGTTTTTTTGGGTTTAAGGGTAGAAATGATGCCCTCGGTTTTGAAACTTCAAACTCCTCTGGGTTGAAGAGAGTGTCGAGATTTCTTGTGTAGAGAATTTTGTATCGTTGTGGGAGAGGTTGAGATAGTGTGAAACTTCTCAATGCTTGATATGAATGGTTATGATGTAATCCTGGGAATGGATTGGCTGGTGGCTTTTCAGGCCCACATCGACTGTGATGTGCGAACAGTGGCTTTTACGACGCACGATGGTGTTAGACATCTCTTTAGAGGAGAGAAGCATGAAAGGCAGGGTGCAACGGGTTTGTTGGCACTAGTAGTGGGTACGTTATCGTATCAGTTGGCAGTTTTGTCATTAGAATCGGTAGACGGTACTGAGCAGAGTGTTCTTCCAGCAGTGGTAGATCAGTTCATGGATGTTTTTCCTGATGAATTCTCTGGGTTACCTCCCATAAGAGAAGTGGAGTTTACTATTGATCTTCTTCTGGGGACTAGTCCTATCTCACTTTCATCTTATTGGATGGAACTAGCTGAATTGCGGGAATTGAAATTCCAGTTGGAAGAGCTATAAAACAAAGGGTTTATCCGGACTAGCACGTCTACGTGGGCAGTGCTAGTGTTGTTTGTGAAAAAGGCGTATAGAACCTTGAGGATATGTGTTGATTATCGTAGAATTAACCAAGTTACGATAAAGAATAGATATCCACTTCCACGAATCGATGATTTGTTCGACCAGTTAAGGGGAGCCCAATGGTTCTCCAAGATCGACCTGAGGTCGGGATATCATCAATTGCGGGTGAGGAAGGAGGATATTTCTAAAACAGCTTTCAGAAGTAGATATGACCATTATGAATATGTGGTTATACCCTTTGGTCTAACAAATGCACTAGTGGTGTTTTTGGCATTGATGAATCAAATATTTCAGAGATATTTGGATTCATCCATGGTGGTGTTTGTGGATGATATTCTGGTGTATTCAAAGACAAGGGTGGAACATGAGAAGCACTTGGCGACAGTACTGGGGATCTTGAGGGATCATTGATTGTATGCCAAGTTGTCAAAGTGTGACTTTTGGATACATGAAGTTCGTTTTCTTGGCCATGTGATTTCTGAAAGGGGTGTTTTAGTGGATCTGGAAAATATAGAGGCTGTTGTCTCGTGGCAACCGCCAAAGAATGAGTTTGAGATATGGAGTTTACTTGGTCTAGCTGGGTATTATCAGCATTTTGTTCGTGATTTTTCACATTTGTCTTCACCGATGACAGTATTGACAAGAAAGAATGTTCCATTCCAGTGGAATGAACAGTGTCAGTAGTGTTTTGAAGAGTTAAAGGGTCGTCTTACATCATCACCAATCTTGGTTTTTTCAAAACCAGGAAAAGGGTACGTGGTGTATTGCAATGCATCAGGATCAGGGTTGGGGTGCGTTCTCATGCAATGGAATCATGTGGTTGCGTATGGCTCACGGTAGTTGAGAGTGCATGAGAAGAACTACCCAACTCATGATTTGGAGTTGGCAGCTGTGGTCCATGCTTTGAAAGTGTGGAATCATTATCTCTTCAGTGAGAAATTCATGGTATATACAGATCATAAGATCTTGAAGCACATTTTCTCACAAAGGGATTTGAACTTGAGGCAAAGGAGATGGATGAAATATCTCCAGATGTTTGATTTTGACTTAATGTACACACCGGGTAAGGGAAATTTGGTGGCGTATGCATTAAGTAGAAAATCATATGCTCAAGTGGTGAAACAGGCATTAGAACAGTGGTAGTTGATGTTGGTTATAGCTAATATGAGGTTGGAATGTGAGGACCAGGGTGATAAAGCAATCTTCTTTTCGGTTTTGTTGATTCCTGACTTGGTTGGCCTGGTTAGAGAGTTACAGATATCTGATTCTGAGTGCGTGACTGTGGGGTCAAGACTCAATGGTGGGGAGACAATTGAGGGTTGGCAACTGAATGGAGATTCAGTTTTGTGTTTTCAGAATCGGATGGTTGTACCAGTTACTTGTCAGGAGGATCTTCTCAGGGTGTATCATCATTCCAGGTGGGATGTTCATCCTGGAATCCAGAAAATGTATCAAGCATTGAAAGCGCAGTTCTGGTGGGATGGTATAAAAAGAAGTGTGGCTGAGTTTGTTTCGAGATGCTTGACTTGTCAGCAGGTCAAGGTAGAGCATCAGAGGCCAGCAGGAATGTTGCAGTCTTTACTAATCCCTGTTTGGAATTGGGAATAGATAGCGATGGATTTTGTTACAGGTCTCCCAAGAACAGTCAAGAATCATGATACCATTTGGGTAATAGTGGATCAGCTAATGAAGTCGGCCCATTTCATCCCGATTTGTGAATCTCATACGTTGGAGGATTTGTCCAAAATCTATATTCGGGAGGTGGTGAAGAGGCATGGTGTTCCAGTTTCGATTGTATCAAATAGAGATCCGAGGTTTACATCTCATTTCTGGAAATCCTTACAGTAATCCCTTGGGATGCAGTTGATGATGAGCACGACGTATCACCCTCATACGGATGGTCAATCTGAGAGGACGATACAAACTCTGGAGGATATGTTGGGGGCTTGTGTCATGGATTTTGGTGTCTCATGGGAGGATCACTTGTCATTGGTTGAGTTCTCGTACAATAACAGTTACCAGGCATCCATACAGATGGCTCAGTTTGAAGCATTGTATGGGCGGTCGTGTTTTTCTCCACTATGTTGGGTGGAAACGGGTGAGTCCTCGATGGTTGTACCGAGCCTTGTCCAGGAGACTACGGAGAAGATCAAGTTGATCAGGAAGAGAATGGAGACAGCTCAGAGTCATCAGAAATCGTATGCGGATCATCGTCGATGGTCGTTGTCGTTTGAGGTGATTAATCATGTTTTATTGAGGATCTCTCCTAGGTTGGGACATCGTCGGTTTGGGAACCAGGGAAAGCTATCTCTGAGGTATATTGGACCTTTTGAGGTTCTTGAGCCGGTTGGTGAGGTGGCTTATCATTTGGATTTTCCACCATAGTTTAGTGCGGTGCACAATGTGTTTCATGTGTCACAGTTGAAAACGCATCATCTGGATCGTGACCATGTGATTCGATGGGATCATGTTGAGCTAGAACCGGATGGTTCATTGGTGCACGTGCCAGTGCGGGTTGTAGATAGGCAAGAGAAAGTCTTGCGTGGTAAAAGAATCGGTTTAGTTCATGTTTTGTGGCAACATGGTCAGGTTCAAGAGGATACTTGGGAGCGGGAGAAATAAATGGTCAAGCAGTGGCTTGAGCTCTTTCGGCAAAGGGCGGGTTCACTACTTTCCCAGGACAGAAAGTCCAATGGTGTGGAGAATTTAGCACCCCCGGTTTGAGGTATATGGCCTTTTTATGCATTTTTTATATATTTAAAGTGCATGTAATGAGTTGGGAAGAAGTTGGGAGAGTTTGGAATGGTTTTGGATGAGTTTGGAGGCTTCTAAAGGGGTGCATGGTTTGGGCACGGTTAGTGGAAACCATGCGGGTTCCCCAGGAAACTGTGTAGACCCTTGTTCTCGAGACAGTAGGCCCCGCACGGATTGTGCACGGTTTTCCAAACCGTGCGAGGAAACCGTGCGGACCCTGGCTCTCGAGGCAGTGGCGTGTGCACGGTTAGCGCACAGTTTTCCAAACCGTGCGGGCTAACCGTGCGGCCACTTAAAATTAGGGTAATAAAACCCAGGCTCACTCAAGATTGCCTCATTTCACTCCTCTCTTCCTCCCTCTCGAGCCTCACTCGGGATTTTCGATTCTCAAGGGTTGGAGGGGCTCTCCCACACGTTTTGGAAGCGATTCGAATGGGTTTCAAGGTGGATTCAAGGTGATTTCTCCAGGGTAAGTCTCTCCTCTTGTTTCTCTTGTGTTTTCCTCTAGATCTACATCCCTCTCTTTCTTGGTTTTCTAGATCTACACTTGTTGTGTGTAGATATAGGGTTGGGGTGCCTTGGATGTTAATATTAAGGCTTGTGAATGTTAGGGAAAGGGATCTAGAGAGGTTTCGGTGGTGCATTCGCCGGTTTTGAGGTGTGGTGGCTTGTGGGTCATTTTCTTGGGAACCCTAAAGGTAGGTGTCTTCTATCTCGACTCCACTTGGTTAGAGCTATTGGTTACATGTTACAATTAATTTGTTGTGATTGAAATTAATTTTATGTTGATGTGCGAATTTGGTTGGAAATCCAATTTGGGGTTTTGGGGGAAAAAGAGGGTTTTGGGGTGAAATGATATTGTTGCGGATTTTAAAATGGGTATTTTAAAATGGGATGTCATGGTTTATTTGTGAAAATGATTGATGGAAATGGTTTTCAATAAAAGGGTTGTTTTATTGAAATGTTGTTTGGCATGGAAAAAGGGTTTTCAATAAATGGGTGAATTGTTGAAGTGAATTGACATGTAATGGAATTGGTTGATTACATGATGTTGTTGTGACCATGATGGATTATATGCTTGGTTGCGATTGGTAGAATTGTTGTGTGGAAGTGGGCGGGAAGTACCACTATAATAAAGGGGGGTGGATAGTGGACGGAAGGGCCACCATCAATGATAAGTGGACGGGAAGATCCACTAGTTGTAAATGGATGAAACGGGTTGGACGAAAGTGCCACCGTTATGGTTGTTTTGTTGTGTACTGATTTTCAAGATGGAATTGTCGTGCTAATGGGTAAATGTTGGAATGGTTGTGACTTGTTGGTTGGATTTCCCTTGGTTGCGTGGTTTCGATGTGATGGCCTGTTAAGGGCCCATTTGGCTTATGAAAATGGTTGCACTTGTGTTTTATTTTATATAAACTATTTTATATAAATGTGCTAACAGTTTTATCCTTGTGGCATGTGTAGGGAAGTCATTTGGGGAAAACCTACTGAGTTTTATTACTCACCCCCTGCTTTGGCACTGTGGTGTCTTTACAGATGTCGTGTTCCGTGATGTGGACAAAGGTAAGGCATCGACCTCCTTTGGTGGAGCTTTGTGATTCCTGGTTGGAGCTTGGAGATTGGGGCTTAGTGGGGAGCTATGGTGGTGTCATGGATCGTGGTGTTTCTTGTTGAGTCTTCTGCATTATACTATGATGTTGTATTGGTTTGTGTTGGCATGGATGATTATGGATTATCTGGTTGTCTTGGTAAAGTATGAGTTTGGCTTTGTTGACATGCATCATATAGTGGTGGTTGTTTGGTTGGTTTTGTCTCAAGGGAAAATCGTTCCCCAACTTGATCTTGAAGCCCTTGGCATTTATTTCCAGCCTTTGGCATCTTGGGAACGTCGCTTAAGGCTTAGTAGCCCTCACCGCCTCCTCAATCCAATGAGGTAGGGGCGGGGTGTTACAGGGGTGAAGTTGCAATGAGAAGAGTGTCCACAGAAGAGAATGTGGTGGACCCATTGACTAAAGGCCTGTCTCAGTAGAAGCATGAATATCATGTGAGAGGTAATAGACTTAAGGTTTTTAGCAGTTGGTTGTAGTGCAAGTGGGAGTCTATTGGATTTGGTTCCCTAGAAACAAACTTCTTTGTACTTTATGATAAACATGTATTCATTGGATGAATATTTATAAACTCATTATCATATCATGATTGTTCTTCTTCATAACATAGTATGTGATAATATCCTAAGAATAATTGTCACACTAAAAGGTCATAATGGATCCCTACTATGATGAGAACCCATAAGTTTCATGACACTATTATTGAATATATGTTCTATAGTTGGATGATATCATTTGAAGGGACACAAATGATACAGGCTATCAAGGGTGGGGACTCATGAAACTTTGAGTCACCTTCTCATGGTATGCACCCTTGGTAATATCTAGGAGAAAATTATGAGGACAAGACCCTCCAGTAGAAAATCCACATTCATAAGTGTCATTGGATGTTTTTATCTGTAGACATGTGTATTGGTCCTTAGACTTTAAGATTATTATTAATGGTTATTATGACTCGTGCACTTAGATTTATTGATGAAAACTGTGACGACAAATATTCACGGCGAGGTAGGATATGTTGGGTGCACCATAAGTAATATTGCATTAATGAATAATGCAAGAATGGATTTGTAATTTCTACAAAAGTAGATATCTCAGGCCCTTTTATGGAAATGATATAGCCTAACTAAATCCATGTCCATGGTGTTCTCTAGGCAAGTTCAATTCTGGTAATTCAAAGAATGAGAAATCGAGCACATGGGTTGATGGCACTTGCATGCAACCCGCTTGATTAGAAATATCGGGACAAAGAAATTATATTACACGGTAAGCATTTGTATGATGTGACATGTTAGTGTGACATAAACTTCTTTCTCTTGGGTTCCTTGACCCATTGCTAGATAGTAATCTTAGATTTTAGGCAAGCCTGTATAATTCCAACGAGAAAGAGGCCTAGAGGGTCACACACTAAGTGTAGCCAGTATCTCAATTAAATAATTTATTTATTTAACAAGTTGAATAAATATTATTCCCATTTGTGGTTTAATAATTATTCAAGTATGTCTGATCACATTTATTTTATCATTAGTTATTCGAGAGAATATATTGAGGACAAAATATTTGCTTATCGTAGAATAATGAAGTTATATTTATTTTATAAATAAATATTCATTATTCAAGGTCTGATAAATATTTAGGAGGATTGGTGAACCATGTTATGGGTCTGGTGAGAAATAATATTTAAATATAACGTGCAAGTTAAGCACATGTCATGGAAATAATAACATTGTTATTATTATTGACATTGGGTTTCACATGGAATAATAAATTAAGTAACAAAACATGTGCTAATTATTTATTGTTACCTGGTGAATTAAATTCCCTATTATGTTATTATTCTTTAAATTGTACAAGGTGTCATTTGATCGTCTAACCAATCATTGTTTGCATAACATCCTTGGAGAAAATCTCTCAAGATTAGAGAACTCTTCCCTCTCCAAGAATGCTCTCAATAACGAGAGAGATCCTCCTCCACTGGATCAAGGAGAATGCTTTGGAAGCGATTCTCAAGGTGATTGAAGGCGGACAGCACAAGTGCAAGGATCTTCCGAGCTAGCACCCAGAGAATCCTTCGGTGATGTCCGAAGATATGTGGAGCACGTGTGGATCACCGCTAGAGGATTCCTATCCTTGGATTCTACATCACAATGAAGCCACACCTCAAACCTATGGTCAGATGCATCAATGAATAAATAATCACCTTAGAGGTAATTTTATAATTTAATTAAATTAATTATAAACAAATATGCCAATCCTATATTCTCGGTTCTAGGTTCCCTCCTTTGTATTTTATCTTTGATTCAATTCTATGGATACTGGCGTTCATCATCATATTGATCCCAGATTAATCGTTAATTATGGAAATTTTCATGGTTGGGTACATGCCCATCCTATGCTTCCACTGCGCCCAGAACCTATATCCTGTTGGGCTTTGGCTCACACCCTACTTACACCTTTGGGTGTAAGTAGACTTGGTTATGTTTGACACAGGTAAAATAAATATGTTTAGTGATGGTGGTTTGGGATACTACTAGTCTTCCATTACAGGTGTTGTGGTGGTGGCTTGAAGACGATGCTCCTCTTGTTGCATGGTGGTTTTCAGGATAGTGATTTGTTCCTTTTTTATTGTATCCCCTTTGGGTTTTGTTTAGATGTTGTAAACATTGAATATGAAAATTGTTATGCCACATTTGGTTATGATTGTTTAGTTTTTGTTTATTTATTAAAGTTGGTTGTTTATAATTATTTACATGGGTGAAACCATTTCCAAGTTATGTTGTTGATACCCAGGCACTTATTGCCAACATGTGGGGATCGAGAACACCCTTCGAGTCATACCATGAATCAGGTCGGGTGTCGGGTTAGATGACACTTCGTCTTAGTTCATGAAAAAATTGTATCAGAGCGGGTCACACTCTTTGGGTCAAGTTATTTTGGGGATGAGTCTGGATAAACAGGATCTAGGACTTTCGAGACTTGATGATCTGGTTACAAGTAGGTTGCTTGACTATAACACCTTATGATAGAACTCGAGTCTCCATGGGTGTAACGACCCGAATCCGGAGCCCCTCCACTGGTGCCCCGTACCCGGTTCACCACATGACCTCAAGCGCGTTTCCCCAAATGCCAGAGGCTGCCGACTAGCAACGAGGGACTTGGTGAGTCGGTGGGGAGATTATGCCCTCATTCGGTAAGGTATACAGCGGAAAAACAATAGTCAATAGCAGAAGTAGTAACAACATGCATAACAACAGAAACCAAACAGCGGAAGTAATGAATATATATAGAAGTGATGACAATAATGCAGCAGGTACAAGTATCTGTGGAAAGCAGCAAACACAACAACGTGCTGGAATAAAACTGAAAACAAAGTGCAAAGGAAAACAAAATAAACTCCTCAGTATCGTGAGCCACGGCTCGGTCCCATGCTCTCCAGCTTCAGCGCAATCAAGAACCTAAATTAGAAGGGCGCTTGCCCTTATCTATACCTGCAACAACATAGTCTATTTAGGCTCAAAAGCATGGCCCAAACAGGGTGTGAGATACAATCCCAATAGGCAATCACCCAAAGATCTGTGCCTAACAGTCAATGAATATAAGGCAAGTAATAAAACAAGAAGCAGTAAACATGAAAGTACAAACAACTACAATCCACAGTTCTAACGAATAAAGTACCCAAGCAAACAGTCAACAACAAGGAGAAAACAGGTAACCCTCTGGGTAGCTCTCATAGCCTAACCCCTATGGTTCAACCTATAAGTACTAGCAACCCTATAGGATGCACACACAGTCTCACCCCTCTGGTTCAGCTATGAAATTAATAGACTCTCTGGGGAAGCACTCACCGTCAATTCCCCCTATAGTCTCGTATCGTGCTAAAGGCTCTCTGGGGAAGCACTCAACATCTATTCCCCCTGTGGCCCACGTCGAGGAACTATAGACTCTCTGAGGAAGCACTCAACGTCAATTCCCCTTGTGGTCTCGCATCGTAATTAAAAGACACTCTGGAGAAGCCCTTCCGTCAATTCTCTCTTTGGCCTACTACTCTAGGTTCTCACAGTCCTAAGTGAAACTAAACATGCTCAGCGCACATGCATCGTCCAAGTAAACCTCAAGAAATACTTGGATATCAACTAAGGCTCAGTAGAAAAACAAGTCAATAGTCCACAATCCTACAACTAGACATGGCAACTGGCGAAATGCCTAATAAGCAAAACAAGCATGGCAAAGCAACCTGAGCACAAAATAAATTACTCTACCCACAAGCATCAACCTCTACTAAAGCAATCAAGCAAAGTAGGAAAAAATCAGGGCAAAAATAGGAAACCCCTAATTCCCCATTCAAATGAATTTGTGGAATTTTCATAAAATATCCATCAAATTTCTATAGAAAGGAACAAACCACATACCTCGATCTTAGGAGATCGATATATGTGAACTACGACGATAGATTCCCCTTAGAATGTCGTAGATCTGAGAAAACGCACAAAATTCTCAACCTATGATATCTTGAAAACAAGGAGGAATCAAGAAACAAGTCCCAAGCAGAGGGAAGAACTCATCGTTGCGCTTCCAACGCAATCGACCGTGCTCGAATCGGAGAACGGATGGAGAGGCGGGAGATCGGGGAAGATTCGGCTGTATGGGTCACTCAGACGGACGGAAACTGGAGAAGATGATTTTTCTGTGCATCAGGCACAACCCAGGTGCGTTTAATGAAAAAAAAAAGTACACAGTGTGTACTTTTAGAGTACATGGAATGTACTAGGTCTTTTCCGTACTCCACCAAAATTGTCCTCCACGTCACCCCTACACACCGTGTGTGTGGCCCGGCACGGCCAGCACACGGCTTCGAGCCGGAGAAGAGTACACGGTGTGTACTCAGAAAGTACACGGCGTGTACTTTGAAATTTTCCAGAAACTTCATTTTTCTTAAAAACCCCAAAAAAAGGAAAACCATACCTAAAACAAAGATCCGGGTTCTTAAAAACTTCCCCCCTTAAAGAAATTTGTCCCTGAATTTCCCTAATGAGGTGGAGGAAAAGAAACCCCGAATAGCTCCGGCCATTGCGATCGTACATCGGCATCCCTCTCTCAGGTCTCGTCCTGTACTCACCCGTGATTCCATCGCACTCATACCAGAAGAATAGACCACCCGCGGAGAACCTTCGTACTGTGATCGACAATCCAGATAGGATGCTCCTCAAACGATGCATTCTCTTCAAGCTCGACTTACTCGGGCTGAAAGACATGAGATAGGTCTGAAAAGTAACGTCGGAGTTGAGAGACATGGAAGACGTCGTGCATGGCCCGATACCTCTGAGGTAACTGCAACCGATAGGCGACCGGCCCAACTCTCTCCAAGACCTCAAACGACCTGACGTACCGTGATGAAAGCTTACCCTGTCTCTGAATCCTCTTGTGTCCCAACCTCAGTGAGACACGCAGGAAAACCTGATCCCCAACCTCGAACTCCAGAGGTCGTCTCCACTAATCAGCATAAGACTTCTGTCGAGACTGTGTTGTAGCCATCCTCTTCCGAATCAGCTCTATCTACCCTAAAGTCTCCTGAACAAGGAGAGGTCCCAGCAAAGCTGCATCTCCTGCCTCCAGCCAGCATAAGGGTGATCGGCATGGCCTACCGTACAAAGCCTCATATGGTGCTATCTGAATGGTCGCCTGGAAACTGTTATTGTAGGCGAACTCCACCAGAGGGATATGCTTCTCCCAAGAACTGCCAAAGACTAGGATGAAAGCTCGGAGCATATCCTCAAGCACCTGGATCGTGCGCTCAGACTGGCCATTAGTCTGGGGATGGTATGTTGTACTCAAAAGTACCCGTGTACCCAAGGCTTTCTGAAGTCCCTGCCAAAACCGAGAGGTAAAGCGCGCATCCCTATCTGAAACGATGGAGTGTGGGACTTCATGCAGACAAAAGATCTCTGGGATGTAAAGTCGTCTCGGATCATCAAAACTGAAGGTCTCCTTGATCGGCAAGAAGTGAGAAACCTTTGTAAGCCTATCGATGACAACCCAAACAACATCGTTCCCTTGAGGCGACCTCGGCAACCCAGTCACAAAGTTCATCGCGACGTCATTCCATTTTCACTCCGGAATGGGTAACTACTGTAAAAGACCTGTTGGTCACTGATGATCTGCCTTCACCTGCTGACAAGTAGAACATCTCATGACGAAACTAGCAACATCCTTCTTCATACCTGGCCACCAGTACTGGTGATGAAGATCCCGATACATCTTGGTGACGCTAGGATGAACTTCCCAAACTGAGGAATGAAAAGCCCGTATCAGCTCCTCACGTATGTCTTCTGGAACCCATACGCGTCCCTGGAAATGCAAGATCTCATCCTCGCCCACTGTCCATCCGGGAAGAGGGTTCTCTCCTAACACACTCTCCCGCAGGACTAAGCCTTCAGAGTCTAATAGCCGCCTCATCCGTACCTGATCAAGAAGTGTAGAGGTAACAGCTACAGAAGATAGGAAGTTCTGTCCCTGTCTGTCGTGCACCTCTAGATGCATCTTAGAGAATAGAGCCATCAGCTGCCACTCACTGCTGGCCTCCTGAACTGCCTGAATCTAAGTTCTCCTGCTCAATGCATCAGCCACAACGTTGCCCTTACCCGGCGTATAGGCAAGCTCGAAGTCAAAAGACTATAGATACTCAACCTACCTGCGCTTCCTCATATTCAGCTCACGCTGAGTGAAGATATACTTGAGACTCTTATGGTTAGTGAAGACCACAAAGTGCTCCCCCAGCAGATAGTGTCTCCAACAGGGTAAGGCATGAACAATAGTTGCCAACTCCAGATCGTGCGCCGGGTAGTTCCTCTCATGTGGCCTCAACTGTCGAGACCCGTACGCAACGACTCCATCTCCCTGCATAAGCATAGCTCCCAGCCCGATACCTGAAGCATCACAGTAAACAATGTAGCTCTTGCTTGGCTCTGGAAAGACTAGTATCGGTGCTGACGTCAACCTCCCTTTCAGCTCCTGAAAGGCTGACTCACAAGAATCTGACCATAAGAACTTAGCCCCCTTCTTGGTCAGACCTGTTAAAGGTGATGCTAGATGAGAAAAGTCCTGAATGAAGCGTCTGTAGTATCCAGCCATCCCTAGGAAGCTCCGTACCTCAAAGACGTTCTTCGGCTGCTCCCAGGAAACTACAGCTCTCACTTTCTCTGGGTCCACAGATACTTCTGCCTTTGAGATGAAGTGACCCAAGAAGTGAATCTAATCCATCCAGAAGTGGCACTTCGAGAGTTTAGCATAAAGTTGATGCTCTCTCAGTGTACTCAGAACGATCTCAAGGTGTGTGGCATGTTCGTATTGAGTGTGAGAGTACACCAAGATATTGTCCACGAAGACCACGATGAAGGAGTCCAAATAAGGATGGAACACTCGGTTCATCAATGCCATGAAAACTGTAGGTGCATTCATGAGACCGAACGACATGATTGTATACTCATATAGACCATACCTGCTCCTGAAGGCTGTCAGAGGTATATCTGATGGTCTAACGTGCAACTGATGGTAACCGGACCTCAAGTCGATCTTCGAGAATACCCAGGATCTTTGAAGCTGATCGAAAAGGTCATCGATCCTTGGCAAAGTATAACAGTTCTTGACCGTCAACTGGTTCAGCTTCCGATAATCCACACAAAGCCAAAGGGTACCGTCTGCCTTCTTTGCAAATGGGACAGGCGAACCCCAAGGAGAAGTACTGGGTCGGATGAAACCCTTAGCCTATAGCTCCTCCAACTGCTTCTTGAGCTCCTGCAACTCAGGTGTGACCATCCTATAGGGAGGAATGGACATCGGTGATGCTCTTGGCATGAGCTCAATAGAGAAGTCTACCTCATGCTCCAGAGGCAAACCTGAAAAGTCCTCTGGAAAGATGTCCCTGAAGCGATCCACCACTAGAGGAAAATCCAACTGTGGAGTCCCCTGATTATCCAGATAAATACTAGCAATCTGGGTCATCACCCCTCCTAGCCCAAGATGCTCGAGTCCTGCCCGACTCACCCGAACGTCCCACTCACCTTTATGAAGAAAAGACTCGCCCTCTGGTGAAATGAAACTCACTCTGTGGCAATAGCAGTCAATGACTTCCTGAAAGGGAATCAACCAATCCATGCTGAGGATGACATCATAGCCTGTCATCTCTAGGACATAGAGATCCTATAAGAAGAGATACCCTGCAACCTCGAGAGGGCACTCTCTACACTGGCGTACACTAGATGTCCTCATCCCCAAGGGTGTGTCTAGTGTCAACGAATCGGAAAAAGAAAAGATGTAGAGTCCAAGGCTCTCCACGACAGCAACAGAGATAAAGCTATGCATATCACCAGTATCGAAAAGGGCTGAAGATAAAACTGAGGCTATTAAAATCGTACCTCAAACTGTAGAAGGGTCGGGGTCCTACTCCGGATAAATCTGCTCCATGGAGAAAGACTGGCCTGCACCGCGGCCCTGCGTCCCTGGATGACCACTCTGAGCTGAACCTCCCTGCTGGTGTTGAGGAACTGGTGGCTGACCGCCACGGCCTCGACCTCCACCTCTACACGAACGGCCGGAAGAACTCCAGTTCTCTGACTGGTGAGAAACTGACGGTGCTGCTCCTGAACGAGGAGTCATGGAAGAACCATGGTCACTAGCTGCTGGTGAGAAAACCTAGTAGAAACGCTGAAGCTGACCCATCTTGCTGCAAGATCGGCACTCCACGGGGTCCCTCTAGCACTGCGGCCTCGTGTTCCCTAACCGGCCACACTGGTAGCATACCACTTGGCTTCCTGACGATGCATCTCACTTCCTCGGACCACCGCATGTAGGCTCTCTACGATGCTTCTTACTGTCATCTGGAGGCAAACTAGCTATGGAAACAGAACCGCCCTGGCTCGCAGCTCCAGAGTCTCTCAGATTGCACTCTGCAATCAGTGCCTGGTTGACGATAGAAGTAATGGAAGTCAGCTGGAAGATGTTCGCCTGTGAGCGGATCTCCCACCTGAGACCATCCTCAAACTTCCTTACTAAAAACACCCCACTCCCATCCCAGAGGGGTGTGAAGCGCTGCAGCTCGGTGAAACGAGTGAAATACTCCATGACAGAAAGAGTACCCTGCTCTAAGCTCATGAAATCTCAGGCTTGGTCAGCCCTCAGGGTCTCTGGGTAGAAGTAGTCGTAGAACACGCGCTGGAACTCCTCCCAAGCCATAGCCTGCTACTGACCCGCCAGTGAGATCACGTCCCACCACCTCTTGGCAGAGTCTCGAAGCATGTAGGTGGAGAGATTGACCCGCCTCTCTGGAGGCATCTCCAGATGCTCGAAGATAGTCAACATGGCTTCCAGCCATGACTCTGCAGCCTGAGGTCCTCCTTCTCCTAAGAAAGGAGGAGGATGCCGCTGCTGGAAAACCCGCGTCATGTCTGCCATAGACGTGGCAGGAGGCGGTGCTCCCTGGAAGGCCCGCATCATCCTCATGAAACCTTCCCTGAACTGTGCATCCGTGCCTGCAGCTGGTATGACAACCGGTGCCAAGGCTGACCCGACTGGAGGATCGGCATGAAGTCCATGATCAGCCATATTGGGCATCTGATCACTGCCTGACGATAGACGTACGACCAGAGGACGTCTGGAGGCATAGCTCTGAAAGATCAAAATCACACCTTAGATCAGGAAAATAAGGACAGAGAACACAAGAGTACAAAACTGGAACAGGGAAAGAAAAACACACAAGATTGCACAACACGACTACACGGCGTGTATAAAAACCACACGGTGTGTCTTCTTAAACCACTGACATGGGCGTATACTCCTACCCTACAAGTCGTGTAACACCTCAACTACACGGTGTGTTGACCCCAACACATGACGTGTATGTGAAACTATTCCCCTACCTGAGACTCTTTACACGGCTAACTCACACGGTCCAACTCAACCCGAGACTACACGGCGTGTTCGAAACAAACACGGCATGTACTTGACAAGGTTTCAGTGGCCCGTGTTGTTAAGCACACGGCCGTCTACACAGTTGAACCTTACATGGCATGCTCTAAACAAACACGACGTGTATAGGTGAAGGTGACACCGTCCCATGTTGTTCGTGACACAGTCGGGTACCTGGACAAGACTACACGGCGTGTTCAGGGAAAACATGGCGTGTGGAAATGAAGGTAAAGTCGGCCCGTGTTGTTAGTGACACGGCCGGGTACCCAGACAGGACTACACAGCGTGTTCCCTCTGGACATGGCGTGTTCTACCCAAGCTTCCCCGACCCGTGTTGTTAGTGACACGGTTGGGTACACAGCTCCGAACTTACACGGCGTGTACCTACCGTACACGGCGTGTTCCTGAAGTTACTTTCACGACACCGTGTTCTGCTCACACGGTCAGTGACATGGCCTGAAGACTACACGGCGTGTATCCAAAAAGTACACGTCGTGTATTCTGGGTTTTTCTGGGTAGTAGCTCAGAAACTGCACAAAATTCCAGAAACACTAAAAACAAGGGAAAGAGGTGCCAAATTCTGATCCGTGAGATCCCATACTCCCCACGAATCATAGCCCGACATCTCCCATAGTCATATACCAGAGAAACAGGATCATGATCCACCAAGTTTAAATTAATGAGGGCCCATAACACCTCAAGAACCAAAATTTGGAGTTCATTTTAAGCAAGGAACAAAATAAACAGTTTTCTAACATGACAGCAGAGAATCTATCAAGCATCTATCACAACAGCATGCATTATCTACACAGAGTCTATCACAACAGCATGCAATCGCTAATGCACCCTAGATGGAATGACAAGAATACATGTCATGTGATTTCTACAAGTGCCTATATGATGCATGAGATGGCATACCCTCATCTCATCGGGTTGCGATAGAAATAGAACCAAAGTATCAAAACAATAACAGCACAAGTCAAGTGAATCACTCTAGGTGAAATCAGATCAACCATAAAATCTCAAAACTAGCAAAAACTACAATTAATGAGGTAGTATGGCTTTTCCCTGTACACGGGTTAGCTACTCCCGAGCATAGCTTAACGCCAAGTACCGAATTCGTCTTATCCCTGGCTAAAGTCTCCAAATAGCAAGCAAGAGAAAAGAACTCCTCTGATACCACTTTGTAATGACCCGAATCTAGAGCCCCTCCACTGGTGCCTCGTACCCGGTTCACCACATAACCTTAAGCATGTTTCCCCAAATGCCAGAGGCTGCCGACTAGTAGCAAGGGCCTTGGTGAGTCAGTGGGGAGACTATGCCCTCATTCGGTAAGGTATACAGTGGAAAAACAACAGTCAATAGCGGAAGTAGTAACAACATGCATAACAACAGAAACCAAACAGCGGAAGAAATGAATATATATAGCAGTGATGATAATAATGCAGTAGGTACAAGTATCTATGGAAAGTAGCAAACACAACAACATGCTGGAATACAACTGAAAACAAAGTGCAAAGGAAAACAAAAAAACTCCTCAGCATCGCGAGCCACGGCTCGATCCCATGCTCTCCATCTCCAGCACAATCAAGAACCTGAAGTAGAAGGGCGCTTGCCCTTATCTATACCTGCAACAAAAAAAGTCTGTTTGGGCCCAAAAGCATGGCCAAAACAGGGTGTGAGATACAATCTCAATAGGAAATCACCCAAAGATCTGTTCCTAACAGTCAATGAATACAAGGCAAGTAATAAAACAAGAAGCAGTAAACAGGAAAGTACAAACAGCTACAATCCACAGTTCTAACGAATAAATTACCCAAGAAAACAGCCAACAACAAGGAGAAAACAGGTAACCCTCTGGGTAGCTCTCACAGCCTAACCCCTATGGTTCAACCTATAAGTACTAGAAACCCTCTAGGAGGCACACACAGTCTCACCCCTCTGGTTCAGCTATGAAATTAATAGACTCTCTAGGGAAGCACTCACCGTCAATTCCCCCTATAGTCTTGTATCATGCTAAAGGATCTCTGGGGAAGCACTCAACATCTATTCCCCCTGTGGCCCACATTGAGGAACTACAGACTCTCTGAGGAAGCACTCAACGTCAATTCCCCTTGTGGTCTCGCATCGTAATTAAAAGACACTCTAGAGAAGCCCTTCCGTCAATTCTCCCTTTGGTCTACTACTCTAGGTTCTCACAGTCCTGAGTGAAACTAAACATGATCAGCGCGTGTGCATCATCCAATTAAACCTCAAGAACTACTTGTCTATCAACTAAGGCTCAACAGCAAAATAAGGCAACAGTCCACAATCTTACAACTAGGCATGGCAACTGGCGAAATGCCTAATAAGCTAAACAAGCATGGCAAAGCAACCTAAGCACAAAATAAATTACTCTACTCACAAGCATCAACCTCTACTAAAGAAATCGAGAAAATGAGGAAAAAATTAGGGCAAAAACAGGAAACCCCAAATTCCCCATTCAAAGGAATTGGTGGAATTTGCACAAAATATTCATCAACTTTCTACAGAAAGGCACAAACCACCTACCTCGATCCTAGGAGATCGATATATGTGAACCACGACGATAGATTCCCCTTAGAATGATGTAGATATGAGAAAACGCACAAAATGCTCAACCTAAGATATCTTGAAAACAAGGAGGAATCAAGAAACAAGGCCTAATCAGAAGGAAAAACTCACCGTTGCGCTTCCAACGCAATCGATCATGCTCGAATCAGAGAACGGACGGTGAGGCGGGAGCTCGGGGAAGATTCAGCTGTACGGGTCGCTCGGACGGACGGAAACTGGAGAATAAGATGTTTCTGTGTATCAGGCGTGACCCCAGTGTGTTTAATGAAAAAAAAAGTACACGGCGTGTACTTTTAGAGTACACAGCGTGTACTAGGTTTTTTCCGTACTCCACCAAAATTGGCCTCCACATCACCCCTACACACCGTGTGTGCGGCCTGGCACGGCCAACACACGGCTTCGAGCCAGAGAAGAGTACACAGCGTGTACTCAGAAAGTACATGGTGTGTACTTTGAAATTTTCCAGAAACTTCATTTTTCTTAAAAACCCCATAAAAAGGAAAACCATACCTGAAACGAAGATTTGGGTTCTTACAATGGGATGTTGGGATTTTTTTTGAATTCTTCTCCAAGTGAGATGTACAGTCTGAAAACTGTATATAGACACTAGGTGGAGGTGGAGTGGTTGGTTGTCATGTTATTGTGATGGATTTTATTTGTTTGGATTTATAGAATTTTAGTATTTGTAGATATTTCTGAAAATTTTCAGAATGGTTGTATTTATGGTTTTTCTTGTGGTTATTACTTCTTATAGAAAAATGCCTCCTTAGAAACTTCTTGTGTAGTCATGGGAAGAGGCTGGAGAGAGTTCTCTCTCACCAATTGATCAGAGACTAGGGGAAGTTATAGTTTGGGATATCTAAGCTTTGGGGCAGGGAGAGGGTTCTGGTCCTACTCCGATTAGAGAAGCTGAACTGGGTCCTGTAAAGGAAAAAGATCAGGAGTTTCTTAAGAACAAGTGACCTTGTTTTTGAGGTAGCACTGAACCTCAGGAAGCAGAGAAGTGGCTTGAGAAGATAGAGAGGATGTTTGAGTTCCACGATACTTCTGAGGTTTTTAAGGTTAAATTTTCCTCATTCATGTTGGAAGGTCTCGGTCTGAATTGGTGGGACTCAATGGTGTAAGCTGCAAAGCATGAGTAGATGGGTTGGAAATACTTTAAGGTCATTTTCAATGAGCAGCATTGTCCTGAGGTCTTGGCCTATGCCAGATCCCAAGAGTTTGTGGATCTTACCTAGGGAGACCAGACTATGATAGAGTATGCTAACCACTTCATTGAGTTGGTTTGGTATGCACATGAGCTTGTTTCCAATGAGAAAATTAAGGCTCATAGGTTCGATAAGGGGTTGCGGCCAAAAATCTGATCCCAGGTCTTCCTATTTAAACTAAAGACCTATGCTGAAGTGGTCAATCATGCCATGATGGTGGAGATTGATCACAAAAACCAGCCTGGTTTCCATGGATTAGTGTCAGTTGTGAGCATTGGTAGCTTGTTAGAAAAGAAGAGGAAGCAGGGTGAACAGGGGAAGAAGGGAGGTGGTAGTTCAGGCCATCCTTCCCACCAGCCTTCGCCTGCAGCTTCTGATGCAGGGTTTGTTGTGTTCCACCAGTGTGGGAAGGTAGGGAACATACGACTCGCATGCACATATCATCCAAAACCTTGTCACTGATGTGGAGCGATGGGGCACTTGCAGCGATTCTGCAGAGTCATACATTCTTATGAGAGTGGAGAAAAATTTGCGGCTTCTAGGGGGATGTCATCCTAACCAAAGTCATCCAGGATAGTGGGATCTTAGTTTGGTGGTTGTGGCGATAGGACTGGATCATCTTTTGGGCAGAGTCAGTTCAGGGTAGAGCCACAGGCTTGTGGTTTTTCTCAAGCTCGGGCCGAGATGAGGCATCTTCATGCTATGGACCAGGCACCAGTGGGGTCAGAGGAAAGACTTTCAACAGTCTGAGGTACTATTTTTATTGCATCATCCTTGGTTGTTGTTATTTTTTATACTAGTGCTTTTGTTTCATTTATATTTTCTCGTCTTGTGGATGATTTGGGTTTACCAACTGAGCTTATGTCATATGTGATGGAGTTGGTAACACCACTTGGTAAGAAGCAAGAGAAGGGTTTTAGGTGTTTGTCCTATGCACTCACCGTATCATGGGTCGAGTTAGAATGGAATTTTCTTATTCTAGAGATATACCTCTTTGACTTAATCCTCATTTTAGATTAGATGGTGTGTTTTCAAGCACACATTGATTTTTATAGGCAGCATGTGACTTTTGTGACACCTAATGGAAGTACCTAAGCTTTTCGAGGAGAATGGGATCCTCATTCAAGTCATGTTGGACCTCTACTCTCAGAATTGGGCAGCCTCATTTTTCAGTTATCTTCGCTCTTGTTGGAGGATGATAGTGGTGTTCCTAAGGGTGGATTACCTCCTGTAGTGGATGAGTTCCCAAAGTTATATCCAGATGATTTTTCAGGCTTGCCTCTAGAGCAAGATGTGGAGTTCTCTATAAACATGGAATCAGAAATACAACCAATATCTCTTCCCTTGTATCATACGGACCCCACCGAGTTGAGGGAATTAAAGGTACAGTTTGATGATTTTGAACCCAAAGGATTCATTCCCTTGAATTTCTCACCTTGGGCCACCCCAATCATGTTTGTGAAAAGGGCCAATGGGTATCTCTGTTTGTGCATTTATTACCATAAGTTAAATAAGGTGACCATTAAGAACAAGTATCCATTTCCCCACATTTATGACTTGTTTTATCAGTTAAAAGTGGCAATGTGGTTTTCTAAGATTGATTTGCATTTTGGTTATCACCAAGTTAGAGTGAGTAAGGTGGAAATCCCAAAAATAGCGTTCCAAAGAAGATGTTGCCATTTTGAGTATTTGGTCATGCCTTTTAGGTTGATGAATGCTTCAACGGTCTTCACAGTGATTATGAACAGGGTGTTCTATCAGTATCTTGGTTCCTTTGTTGTGGTGTTCGTGGATGACATCTTGATTTATTTTGGATTTGAGTAGGATCATGGGTGTCATTTGAGAATTGTTTTAGGCACTCTTAGGGACTTCTCTTAGCTTTCTTCACCCATGACAACACTCACCCAGAAGGGGGTGAAGTTTTAATGGAGCCCATAGTGTCGGGGTTCCTTTGAGGAGCTAAAATGGCGGTTGAATACCGCTCTTGTATTGATTTTTCTAAAATCTAGAAGGGGGTATGTGGTACATCGTGATGCCTCGGGTATGGGTCTTGGGTGTGTGCTTATGCAGAATGACCATGTGGTGGCGTATGGCTCCCGCCAACTTCGACCACATGAGAAGAATTACCCAACCCATGACCTGGAGCTAGCAGTAATGATGCATGACTTGAAGATATGGTACCACTATATTTTTGGGGAAAGATTTTTGGTTTATTCAGATAATAAAATCTTGGCCTAAATTTTCTCTCAAAAAGATATAAATCTAAGGCAGCATCATTGGGTTGAGTACCTTCGGGGGTTTGATTTTGATATCGTGTATACCCTAGGCAAAGGGAATGTTGTGGCAGGTGCTCTAAGCAAAAAAGTGCTAGTTTAGGCATTGAAAGAGTCCAATGATGAGTGGGTTTTTATTGGGCTCTTTACTTAGATGCACATGGAGATCAATGAGCATAGTGGAGGTGCATTATTGGCCAGTGTTCAGCTGGATCCTTCCCTTCCAGAGTTGATTCGGCTGGAGAAACCTAGTGATGAGTTGTGTCATCACTCTAGGAAGCTTCTTAATGGCGGGGAGATGCATTGTGATTGGTCTTTATCTCCTGAGGGAATCTTGTGCTTTAAGGGATGCTTTGTGGTGTCATTGTCTCTGAGAAAGGTAGTGATTCATGATAGTCACTTATCTCAGTGGGTCATTCATCATGGTGCTACTAATATGTACTATGATGTGTGTCAATAGTTCAGGTGGCCATGTATGAGGCGAGATGTAGCTAACTTTGTATCGAGGTGTTATAAATGTCAGCAAGTTAAAGAAAAGCACCAAATACCCCCAGGTTTGCATCAGCCGCTACCCATTTCTACCTGGAAGTGGGATGATATTGCCATGGACTTCATTATTAGCTTTCCTCATACACCCTGGGGGAGAAATGAAGTTTGGGTAGTGATCAATCATCTGACTAAATCATCCCATTTCATTCTGATCATAGATTCAGCCAAAGTGGATGAGTTGGACCAGTTTTATGTCTGGAAGATAGTGAGGCTTCATGTTATGCCATTGGAAATTGTTTTTTATAGGAACCCCTGTTTTACCTCACGGTTTTGGGAAGGCCTTCAAAAGGTGATGGGGTTACAGGTCAAATTGAGCATAATATACCATCCTAAAAAATATGGTCAGACAGAGTGGGAAAATAAGATTTTGGAGGACATTATTTAGGCATGTGTCTTGGATTTAGACGGTTCATGGGATATACATTTGGGATTGGTTGAGTTTTCATATAATAACAGTTACAAATCCTCAATTCAAATGGATCCTTTTGATGCACTCTATGGTTGGTCATGTTAGTTACCTTTGTGTTGGGCTAAGGTAGGTGAAACCTCGTTATTGGGGTCGAGATTAGTGCAAGAGACATCTGAGAATATAAAACTCATCAAGCAGTATTTTTTGACAGCTCAGAGACACCCCAAATCTTATGTCGATCAGAGACGTTGAGATCTTGAGTTTTCTATGGGTGATTGGGTGTTTCTGAAAGTGGCACCTCGCTTGGGTCATCATCATTTGGGAAAGTAAGGGAAGCTAACGCTGAAGTATGTCAAACCTTTCAAGGTCACTGAGTGGGTTGGTAAGCTAGCATACAGGCTAGCCTTGCCTTCTTAGTTGACCTTTATTCATGACATTTTTCATGTCTCATAGTTGAAGAAGTATAACCGGAATTCATCTCATGTGTTGAATTGGGAAGAGTTAGAGTTGGAGCTCGATTTTTCAGTGTTTGAATGGCCAGTGCGGATTGTAGATTCCCAATAGAAGGTACTTCATGGGAAGTCTATTCCACTGGTCTGATCCCTTTGACAACATGGTCGTGATGTACATGATACTTGGGAGTGGAAGTCACGGGTTGAGAAAGAGTATCCATTTTTATTCTCTAATCAATCTTCGAGCTGCTTCCGAGGGCGGAAAGTTTTCATGGTTGGGAGAATTATCAGACCTGTGATTTAATTTTGAGATATTTTTCTATTTATTTTCAGTCTAGATTTTTTTATTTGGGTTTCCTTTGAATTTTTGGAGAAAAATGAGATTTTTTTTGTAAAAAGCAGGTGGTTCACAGTTGGTGCACGGTTTAGAAAATTGTGTGCCCTTACCCAGGTAACTGTGCGACCAAGTGGTGTTTTTGGATAGTGGCTAATCACATGGTTATCACACGTATTGTAAACCGTATAGTATAATTATGTGGTATGTCCTACTTGGATAGTAAAGGGCGCACAGTTTAGCAAACCATGCGGGTAAACCATGCGACTTGTCTAAGTCATTAAAAATTTTAAAATATCGGATGTGTCATCTCAAGATTTAACCCCAAATCACCCATCTTCTTCCCCACTTAGGATTTCCAGCCCTAGGCGTCTCTCCCTCCTCCCTTGTCTCCCTTGGACCTCCATTTTTGCAGCGATTTTGGTGTGGTTTATCCTTGATTCTTCAAGTAAGTGAGTTCTTTCTTGGTTTTTTCCTATTTTCTAGGGTTTCTCTCCTTCTTTGGGGGTTTTGTTCTTCAGAAGGATGATTGACCTTTTTAGGGTTAGATCTTGATTATTAAGGTTCAATATTGATATTTAGTGTTCATTCTTACCTTTATAGGGTTCACTTGAGGTGTGATTGTGGTTTAGCACCATTTTCCAAAAGTTTCTACATTTGATGTAGTTGGTTTCATGCTTAAACATTATATGGTGATTTTAATATGCCCACTTTTCTCCTTGGTTATATTCTATGGATTGTTTATGAGGTGTGGAATTTTTTTTTTGAAAGGTTTTGAGATGCATTATAACGACCCATACTTTACATACATTGTTAATACTTAAAAATTGAAGCACACTTATTACAACATATGACAAAACCACAAAGGACCGTATAGGTATAGTGTCTTTAGAAACTGGGAAACATAAACAACTGGTTCATAAATCTTCTACAGTGTCTCCCATTTATTTCATCATATCTAGGGTCCCTTTTAGCATATTCTACTTAATATCCATCTTCCTGACCTGGGGAAAAGAAAACATAAAAGAGTGAGCTCAAATGCTCAGCAAGGGCAAATAAAGGAAATAAAAATCATATCATATCTTTTTGAAAATCATAACCTGCAAAAGAGATCATAATATCTTAACATGAAATAAATCATAGAAGTGAAAATGAGATCCCCATAATCATAACATGAAACTTTAAACTTTGTGGCATGCACACATAATCATGGAAAATCATTTCTTGTTAGTCATGACTCATTGCCAAGACTATCTTAGTGGACAAAGTCCCTTTCTGAACCGAGTCACCCTCGTTCCAGTCCTGTTTCACTGAACCGGTATAACCTATCGTTCCAGCCATGTCTATCTCATGAGATATAAAATCTTTACCCAATGCATTGGAGGGAGATATAGTTCCCACCCATCTTATAATGAATCCTTTCTTATGTGTGCCACATAATCATAAACCATACATCATAGCGTAACCCATGTAATAAAAATGGGATTCTTAAACAACATGACATCATAAAACAATTCATATAAGATAAAGGAATTCATAAAAATATTTCCATCACAACATAATCAAACCAATGTAATAATAGGGATAAAAACAGAACCCTTTTATTATCTTAGATGGAAAATAATTTTGATAAAATACTTGAACTCCATTATTGAGGAAAATATCCTTTCTACTTCAAAAACATTTTTCCTTTCATAACATGTCATACGACTTTAAAATAAAAGAAGTTGATTAAAAATAAACTTGAAAACTTGTAAAGGAAGTTTCTTGGAAATAATGTTTTAAAAAATCCATTCATGCCGTATAAGTTAAAAAAAACATTCTTCGTACTTTTGTCGGAAAAGTCAAAAAGTACCTCGTACGAAAAACGACAAAAGATTCCTTTCATACATATTACTAAAAACTCACCGAAGGGTAAAAATGGATTTAAACAATTGTAGGTGGATGGAAATAATATTACATATTGATGAAACATGGATGTGGATGATAAAATACACCCCAGTAAATACTTACGAATAAACAATCTCGGATAAAAATGAGATTGTGATATTTCCCTTACCTTAGGTCCGATTTGCTTTGTACGTGTCCGAAGCTCCTGTATAATGGTTTAAATAATGTTATTGACTTATTCCAGAATCATACATATTGATATGATATCATATATGGTCATATTCTTAGCTTCTTGTTAGTAATATTTCATTGTTACTTGTTACTCGGGTCTTTATTGCCTTTTGTTCTTATGCGTGTTTTGCCGAATAAATTCTTATTCTTCTTTTAAGGTTATATATACCTTATATCCAGAATGGTATTAGTGTAACATATATCATATTTATTCATTCAATTCATTTATATAATTACTATGTAATGATGATCATGTAGAACGAGTCGCATCACATCGTGGAGACGGTATTCCGTACGTACGCACGAGTGATGATATCGTTCCTATGATCGTGGAATTGTATTTGAGTGTATATATATTATTTCAGTATCAATATTACTTTATAATAATCATAAATAGTTACTCATTACACCATTATACCCATCCTTGTAAGGTGGTGGTGGAAAATAGATTACACCACGGCGTGGAGACGGTATTCCGTACGTACGCACGCGCGGTGATTTCATTTTTCCGTAGGATGGATAGAAGGTGAATTAGAGTTGTTTAATATTTATAATAACATATCAGTATGTAATTAATACTGATGTTATTACTTTATCATTAAATAACTAAATAAGAAGAAGTTGAAGAAGAAAGAAATTGAAAAGATCGGTAATGGATATTACCTCTTCTTTGGAACGCCTCTTTGAATCCTCCACTTAGGGAACTAAGATTGGTCTTTGAAGAAGACCAGGACCTCTAGGATTATTATAGGGAAGTGGAGAGGAGAAAATGGCAGGGGTTGGCCGAGCTTGAGTGCTCAAATTGGTGTGAGGAGGAGGGGGAGGAGGTGCCCTTTTATAAGGGAGGAGAGGGGCACCTTAGGAATATCTCAAAATATTATTTTATATTAAAGTCAAAATTGGTTTATAATGGTTCCAAAGGGTCTTATTTCGAAGCTAAAGTGGGGATGGGTCGAAATCCTATCAACCAATAGGATTTAGACAAGTTTAGGGTATTATTTTAACCTTATCAATTAGATTTAACTCTAAGTTAAATAATTTAACTTTTACCATGTCTTTTTGTTTTCTTTCACTATATGGTTAATACACTTACTATAACATGCCAAACGAACCCCAAATTGTTTATTATTAATATATATATCCTTATCTAAGTCATTTTGCCGAACCTTAGATTTTTAAGAATAAAATAACAATTAATAATATTTTATTTTATTTAAAAACTATTTTGTGTCAATTTTGACACTATTTGATATATGATTTTTGTGAAAGTCATAACAGAATTATATGTTCGAACCAAGTTGATTAAATCAACAATAATATATCATAGTAACCTAGAAAATTAGTTTAATTCATAAAAAGTCTCAAATTACATTTATTTTGGTGTTTATAACATCAATTATGTCAATATTTCATAAATAAGATAATTACTGCATCATCGTTGTGTCATAATTAAATTAAATTATTTAATGTCTAAAAATTATAAATAAAATACCATTATGTAGGAAATATTTTTAGATTTCTAATGAATATTTATTGTTGAATTTATCTTATGTATAACCCCATATTAAAAATGATTTACTTATTAAACTTTGATTTTAACTATTTTAACCCTTCTTTAAATAAATTAATAATAAATGTCCTAATCTAACTCAAGTGCGCCTAAATGGTCATATTTTATTCATAAGGTTGTTTTTGGTCGAATTACACTTATCCAATAGAATTAGGACATGTGTTAGGGTAATAGTAATATCATATTTACCCTTAGTTACCCTATTTACTATTAATCGCGGTAAAAAAAAGTAAAAAGTTACTATTCACCAAAAAATTATTTTTATCTCATTGAACCACATTTTACTTAATGATATCAACCGTGTCTGTCAGATTTTCGAAATTCCATTCACAGAAGCGGTAAAATTAAGTTTTATGCAAAATTCAGTTTTTAACCTACCACTTAGTGGTTTCACTATTCATCAAAAATTGAAAGTTTTCAGAAAAATACCAAAATTTCACCCTAGGCTAATTTCGGTATTCCGAATCCAAAAATGAAGTACATTTTGAAAAATAAAATTTATAAAATTTCAAAAAGTGGTTATTACTATTCATAACGGCTAGTTTTAATAATATTTTAATAGCATAACGTTGTTTAGTGAAACTCAGTATTGCGTACGACGCAAGCTATCGAGGAAGGTCGCGATTGCGTGTAAAGTAAGCCAAGCAAGTGTGTAGTGAAAGATTCCTTTGAACAAAATATTACTCATAAAAATCTCGGGTGTTACATTCTACCCCCCTTAAAAAGAATTTCGCCCTCGAAATTCGTCACTTTGTAACAAACAGATGAGGATACTTCTCCCTCATCATATCCTCAAGCTCCCATGTAGCTTCTTCTAATTGGTGGTTCCTCCATAAAACTTTCACCAATCGAGTGGTCTTGTTTCGTAGGACTTTTTCGCTACGATCCAGAATCTCTATCGGTTGTTCTTCATAAGAAAGATCTTGCTCCAGCGGTACAACTTCTGAGCTGAGTACATGTGAAGGATCAGGTATGTACTTTCTCAGGAGAGATACATGGAACACATCGTGAACTTGAGAGAGATTCGGTGGAAGCGCCAATCGGTAAGCTACCTTTCCAACACGATCCAGTATTTCGAAAGGACCGATATATCTAGGGCTCAACTTCCCCTTCTTTCCAAATCTCATAACCCTCTTCCAGGGAGATATTCGTAAGAACACTTTATCACCCACTTCAAACTCTAGGTCTTTTCTTCGGTTGTCGGCATAACTTTTCTGTCGACTCTGAGCTGCTCTTATGTGTTGTTGAATAGATCTGACCTTTTCTGCCATTTCATCAACGAGATCAGGTCCTAATAGCTTTCTTTCCCCAACTTCATCCCAGCAAGTTGGAGTCCTGCATTTTTTTCCATAGAGAGCTTCATAAGGAGCCATCTGAATACTGGAGTGAAAGATATTATTATAAGAAAATTCCACCAAAGGTAGGTGTTGATCCCAACCTCCTTTGAAATCCACAGAGCAAGCTCTCAACATATCTTCTAGGGTTTGAATTGTTCTCTCAGACTGACCGTCTGTCTGGGGATGATAAGCAGTGCTGAAACTCAACTCTGTATCCAGAGTATGCTGAAGACTTCGCCAGAACTTCGAGGTAAATCTCGGATCCCGGTCAGATATAATAGAAAGTGGTACTCCATGCAATCTTACCACTTCCTTTACATATATCCTGGCAAGCTGATCTAGAGAGAAATCCTCTCTAATAGCAATGAAGTGTGCAGACTTTGTAAGACGATCAACTATGACCCAAATAGCATTATTGCCTTTGGATGTTTTAGGAAGTCCTGTGACAAAGTCCATAGTGATGTTTTCCCATTTCCATTCGGGTATGGGTAATGGTTGTAACATCCCCTTAGACTTCTGTCTCTCAGCTTTAACTTGTTGACAAACCAAGCATCGAGAGACATATTCAGCAACATCTCTTTTCATGCCATCCCACCAGAAGTACTCTTTCAGGTCCCTATACATCTTCGTGCTTCCAGGATGAATAGAGAATGAAGAACTATGAGCCTCATCTAGCAGCTCCTTCTTTAATTCGGGGATGGGAGGAACACAAACCCGATTCCTGAACTTTATTATCCCATCACAATCAAGGTTAAATTCAGGAACATTTCTCACCTTCTTTTGTAACTCGACATATTCTTTATGTGCCTCTTTAATCTTCACATGTATAGATGGTTGAACATTCATTTGAGAAAGATAAGATTTTTCCTCTTCCATTATAATTCCAAGATCCATCCTTTGTAAATCCATAAATATTGGATCTTTTGTGATCCTCATCATGGATAAACTAGCATGGTCTTGTAGACTTAATGCATCTGTCACCTTGTTTGCTTTCCCAGGGTGGTAATGGATTGAGCAGTCATAATCCTTAATCAGCTCCAACCATCTTCTTTGACGCATATTCAGCTCCTTTTGTGTGAAAATATACTTTAAACTTTTATGATCAGTATAAATATCACACCTTTCACCATAAAGGTAATGCCTCCAAATCTTTAATGCAAAGATTACCACAGCCAACTCCAAATCATGTGTTGGGTAATTTTGCTCATGGATTTTCAACTGTCGTGAGGCATAAGCTATCACCATATCATTTTGCATAAGAACACACCCCAATCTCTTCTTGGATGCATCACTGTAGATCACAAACCTTTCTCCACTATAAGGCAGTGTGAGCACAGGTGCACTGGATAACCTTCTTTTCAACTCCTTGAAATTCTCTTCACATTCCTCTGTCCAAACAAACTTAACTCCTTTCCGAGTCAACTTGGTGAGTGGATTAGATAATCGTGAAAAATCTTTTACAAAACGTCGATAATATCCAGCCAAACCAAGAAAACTTCGGATCTCAGTTACTGTTGTTGGTCTTGACCATCTTTCGATAACCTCTGTTTTTGCTGGATCCACAGATATCCCCTCTTTTGAGATTATGTGACCCAAAAATGCAACTTTTTGAAGCCAAAATTCACACTTGGTAAATTTGGCATAAAGCTTCTCCTTTCTCAGGGTCTTCAATATAATTTTCAAGTGATCTTCATGCTCTTCCTTGCTCTTTGAATAGACAAGAATATCGTCTATAAAGACTACCACAAATTGATCAAGATAGTCTCTAAAGACTCTATTCATTAGATCCATGAAGATAGCAGGGGCATTAGTAAGACCAAATGGCATCACTACAAATTCATAGTGTCCATACCTTGTACGGAAAGCCGTCTTTGGTATATCCTCCCTTTTGACCCTTAATTTATGATACCCTGAACGAAGATCAATCTTGGAAAAGTATTGAACTCTGCGTAGTTGGTAAAATAAGTCATCAATGCGTGGGAGAGGATATTTGTTCTTGATAGTGATCTTTTTAAGTTCTCGATAATCAATGCAGAGTCTCATTGATCCATCTTTCTTCTTAACAAATAGAACAGGTGCTCCCCAAGGTGACGCACTAGGGTGTATGAATCCCTTATCAAGATTCTCTTGGAGTTGCTTCTTCAATTCCTGCAACTCAATTGGGGTCATTCTATAAGGTGTCTTTGAAATAGGCAAAGCACCCGGTACGAGTTCTATTGAAAACTCAACTTCACGATTTGGTGGAAGACCTGGTAATTCCTCCGGAAAGACATCATCAAACTCCCGTACGATGGGAATATTCTTAATCGTAAGTTTCTCACCAACCATTTGAGATAAATAACTTTCATTTAGTGGAATCAAGACCCATAAGATGGAAGGAATTTCCACTGGAAGGTTATATTCATCCTTGCATCGATAGACGGTCGTAGATTGATCTGGAATATGAAATGTGACTTCCCTTCTTGGGCAATTGATATGAGCTCCATGTAGAGAAATCCAATCCATGCCAAGAATCACATAAAATTCCACTAAAGGAAGGATCACAAGATTTGTAGGAAGCACTTTCCCACAAACTTCGATCGGAGAAGAATTATAAACTTTTGATGCGACTGTTGTGCCATTAGGTGTTGTCACAGCTAACTCAACATCTAATTATTGAGGTAATACGGTGATACCCTTAGAAAATTCTTTAGAAATAAAAGAGTGGGTGGATCCAGAATCAAATAAAACATTTGCTACTTTAGAGTGGATAGTAAGTATACCTTTCACCACTTCGTTATCGTACTCCACATCACTGATAGAAATTGCATGTGACTTTCCTTTGTCTTTAGCCTTAAGATTTTGTTGACGTCGACCATCATCATCAACCCTTGGATTTGGGAATTGATTGGCATAATGCTCCATCTCCTTGCACTTGAAACATTGAAGTGTAGTAGGTTCATTCTGTGTATCCCTTCCTTTGTTTGCATCATTAGACATCTTCTTCCCATTATCACGACATTCAAATGCCCGATGACCTTCCTTTCCACATTTAAAACATTTACTTGTCCCTTTAAGACAACTCCCTCCATGTTTCTTTCCACACTTTGAGCATAAGGGAAAGCTCATCTTCTTTTCAGTGTGCTCTTTAGATTTTCCTTTGAATTCCATCTTCCTCTTCTTATCAAACCCATGTGACTGATGGGTTACTCCAATCTCCATCTCGACTTTGAGAGCACATCGAACGATTTCCTCGTAGCTATTGAAGTCCCTTATGGATAACGCCCTTCGAAGACTTGGTTTTAAGCCACTAAAGAATCGATCGATCTTACTCTCAGGTTGGATAATAATACCAGAAGCGTACCTTGCAAGTCTTGTAAAATTTGCTTCATAGGTACCAACAGATTCATCATCCCTTTGCTTCAGTTCAAGAAACTCTTTCTCCATCTTTTTTCAGAGAATACGAGGGAAGTATTTATTAAAAAATAAGTTCTTGAACTCGTCCCATTCCATAGACTCAATTTCATCCCTTTGCCTCGTATTCTTAATAATATTCCACCATTGATCAGCATCTCCTTCCAAACGATACACTGCTAGGATGACTTTATCATGTTCAGAACATTGAAGAACTGAAAATATCTTTTCAGTAGTACTAATCCATTGTTCAGCAACTAATGGATCAGTAGACCCACTGAAAGAAGGTGGACGCTGCCTCATGAAGGATTCAACAGAATGTTGCTCCTTACTTTGCTCGTTTGGAAGTCCTGCATGATTCATAGCTTGAGAAAGTTGTGTGAGCATGGCTACAAGATTTTGCATTCCAGCTCCCATATCGTTTGGTTTCTCAGGGGGACAATCATTGCATTGCCCATCGCATTCCGCAATAACACGGTTCCTTCGGGTTCCAGCCATTGACTAAAACCAAGAAGAATAGTGTGAGAAACACTAATTATAATAGGAAAACCACATAATCAAGGATAAAATTTCACACTTAAGGTCTTATCCTAGGGTATTCATGGTCATTTCTAAAACACTAAGATTGTGTTCTATGCTTAGACTTATCCTTAGGGTTCTTACTAAGGCTTTCACATCCTAGTTTCCAAAGGTTGACTATACCTTTCCTCTGATACCAACTATAACGACCCATACTTTACATACATTGTTAATACTTCAAAATTGAAGCACACTTATTACAACATATGACAAAACCACAAAGGACCGTATAGGTATAGTGTCTTTAGAAACTGGGAAACATAAACAACTGGTTCATAAATCGTCTACAGTGTCTCCCATTTATTTCATCATATCTAGGGTCCCTTTTAGCATATTCTACTTAATATCCATCTTCCTGACCTGGGGAAAAGAAAACATAAAAGGGTGAGCTCAAATGCTCAGTAAGGTCAAATAAAGGAAATAAAAATCATATCATATCTTTTTGAAAATCATAACCTGCAAAAGAGATCATAATATCTTAACATGAAATAAATCATAGAAGTGAAAATGAGATCCCCATAATCATAACATGAAACTTTAAACTTTGTGGCATGCACACATAATCATGGAAAATCATTTCTTGTTAGTCATGACTCATTGCCAAGACTATCTTAGTGGACAAAGTCCCTTTATGAACCGAGTCACCCTCGTTCCGGTCCTGTTTCACTGAACCAGTATAACCTACCGTTCCAGCCATGTCTATCTCATGAGATATAAAATCTTTACCCAATGCATTGGAGGGAGATATAGGTCCCACCCATCTTATAATGAATCCTTTCTTATGTGTGCCACATAATCATAAACCATACATCATAGCGTAACCCATGTAATAAAAATGGAATTCTTAAACAACATGACATCATAAAACAATTCATATAAGATAAAGGAATTCATAAAAATATTTCCATCACAAAATAATCAAACCAATGTAATAATAGGGATAAAAACAGAACCCTTTTATTATCTTAGATGGAAAATAATTTTGATAAAATACTTGAACTCCATTCTTGAGGAAAATATCCTTTCTACTTCAAAAACATTTTTCCTTTCATAACATGTCATACGACTTTAAAATAAAAGAAGTTGATTAAAAATAAACTTGAAAACTTGTAAAGGAAGTTTCTTGGAAATAATGTTTTAAAAAATCCATTCATTCCGTATAAGTTAAAAAAAACATTCTTCGTACTTTTGTCGGAAAAGTCAAAAAGTACCTCGTACGAAAAACGACAAAAGATTCCTTTCATACATATTACTAAAAACTCACCGAAGGGTAAAAATGGATTTAAACAATTGTAGGTGGATGGAAATAATATTACATATTGATGAAACATGGATGTGGATGATAAAATACACCCCAGTAAATACTTACGAATAAACAATCTCGGATAAAAATGAGATTGTGACATTTCCCTTACCTTAGATCCGATTTGCTTTGTACGTGTTCGAAGCTCCTGTATAATGGTTTAAATAATGTTATTGACTTATTCCAGAATCATACATATTGATATGATATCATATATGGTCATATTCTTAGCTTCTTGTTAGTAATATTTCATTGTTACTTGTTACTCGGGTCTTTATTGCCTTTTGTTCTTATGCGTGTTTTGCCGAATAAATTCTTATTCTTCTTTTAAGTTTATAGATACCTTATATACAGAATGGTATTAGTGTAATATATATCATATTTATTCATTCAATTCATTTATATAATTACTATGTAATGATGATCATGTAGAACGAGTCGCATCACATCGTGGAGACGGTATTCCGTACGTACGCACGAGTGATGATATCATTCCTATGATCGTGGAATTGTATTGGAGTATATATATATTATTTCAGTATCAATATTACTTTATAATAATCATAAATAGTTACTCATTACACCATTATACCCATCCTTGTAAGGTGGTGGTGGAAAATAGATTACACCACGGCGTGGAGACAGTATTCCGTACGTACGCACGCGCGGTGATTTCATTTTTCCGTAGGATGGATAGAAGGTGAATTAGAGTTGTTTCATATTTATAATAACATATTAGTATGTAATTAATACTGATGTTATTACTTTATCATTAAAGAACTAAAGAAGAAGAAGTTGAAGAAGAAAGAAATTGAAAAGATCGGTAATGGATATTACCTCTTCTTTGGAACGCCTCTTTGAATCCTCCACTTAGGGAACTAAGATTGGTCTTTGAAGAAGATCAGGACCTCTAGGATTATTCTAGGGAAGTGTAGAGGAGAAAATGGCAGGGTTTTGCCGAGATTGAGTGCTCAAATTGGTGTGAGGAGGAGGGGGAGGAGGTGCCCTTTTATAAGGGAGGAGAGGGGCACCTTAGGAATATCTCAAAATATTATTTTATATTAAAGTCAAAATTGGTTTATAATGATTCCAAAGGGTCTTATTTTAAATCTAAAGTGGGTATGGGTTGAAATCCTATCAACCAATAGGATTTAGACAAGTTTAGTGTATTATTTTAACCTTATCAATTAGATTTAACTCTAAGTTAAATAATTTAACTTTTACCATGTCTTTTTGTTTTCTTTCACTATATGGTTAATACACTTACTATAACATGCCAAACGAACCCCAAATTGTTTATTATTAATATATATATCCTTATCTAAGTCATTTGGCCGAACCTTAGATTTTTAGGAATAAAATAACAATTAATAATATAATATTTGATTTTAAAACTATTTTGTGTCAATTTTGACACTATTTGATATATGATTTTTGTGAAAGTCATAACAGAATTATATGTTCGAACCAAGTTGATTAAATCAACACTAATATATCATAGTAACCTATAAAATTAGTGTAATTCATAAAAAGTCTCAAATTACATTTATTTTGGTGTTTATAACATCAATTATGTCAATATTTCATAAATAAGATAATTACTGCATCATCGTTGTGTCATAATTAAATTAAATTATTTAATGTCTAAAAATTATAAATAAAATACCATTATGTAGGAAATATTTTTAGATTTATAATGAATATTTATTGTCGAATTTATCTTATTTATAACCCCATATTAAAAATGATTTACTTATTAAACTTTGATTTTAACTATTTTAACCCTTCTTTAAATAAATTAATAATAAATGTCCTAATCCAACTCAAGTGGGCCTAAATGGTCATATTTTATTCATAAGGTTGTTTTTGGTCGAATTACACTTATCCAATAGAATTAGGACATGTGTTAGGGTAATAGTAATATCATATTTACCCTTAGTTACCCTATTTACTATTAACCGCGGTAAAAAAAAGTAAAAAGTTACTATTCACCAAAAAATTATTTTTATCTCATTGAACCACATTTTACTTACTGATATCAACCATGTCTGTCGGATTTTCGAAATTCCATTCACAGAAGCGGTAAAATTAAGTTTTATGCAAAATTCAGTTTTTAACCTACCACTTAGTGGTTTCACTATTCATCAAAAATTGAAAGTTTTCAAAAAAATACCAAAATTTCACCCTAGGCTAATTTCGGTATTCCGAATCCAAAAATGAAGTCCATTTTGAAAAATAAAATTTATAAAATTTCAAAAAGTGGTTATTACTATTCATAACGGCTAGTTTTAATAATATTTTAATAGCATAACGTTGTTTAGTGAAACTCGGTATTGCGTACGACGCAAGCTATCGAGGAAGGTCGCGATTGCGTGTAAAGTAAGCCAAGCAAGTGTGTAGTGAAAGATTACTTTGAACAAAATATTACTCATAAAAATCTCGGGTGTTACATGCATATGGCATGAAGATGGTTTTTCTAAAGGAAAATTGGTTGTATTTCAAGTGTGCTCCCTTGTTGTGAGCTTTGAATGTGTTTTATAAATTGTGCAAGATGTTTAATAAATTATGAAAGTGGTGTGAAACATGTTTTAAGGTAATTTTGGTGTGTGTTTGGTTTCAAAGGAGCTTTTTGGTTATGGAAAGAGTGGTTTATCATGTGTGGTGCAATGTTTGGATTATGTTTGTGTGAAAGTGATGTTGCATGTGACATGTGAAATGGTAATTGAGCACAAAGGGAATCCTAGGTATCTAGGTGGGTGGACTAGGAATGGTATGCTAGATGACTTAGAAGTGGCTTGTCCTGGATTCATCTAGCAGGATAGACAATTATAACACTAACTAAATACTTGATGATGATTGGAGACCACTAAAATTTTGGATGTTGCTCCTCTCTAGTGGCTCATGCATGAGAACATTGTTGGTTTGGTTACTATACCATGTTTCACTGAGATAGGATGTACCTAGAGTCCCACTAGATCTAGAGTCTATAGGGATTTTCGTGACTTAGTGCTCTCTTGTGATGTGGTGCCATCCATCGGCATACGGTGGACCTTGAGTATACTTTCTTTTTAAAGCAAGCTTATTTGAGAAAATTGTTTTTTAAGCGTTTTCCTTTAAAAATAGTTTTCCTTAAAAAAATCTTAAAAATATTTCAAATGTTTTTAGATGAAATGTACATGTTAATTTGTTTGTCTTATAATATTTTAGCATGAAATCTCTTTTGTTGGGTGGCATTCTACTGGGTTTTGGCTCACACCCTACTTACACCTTTGGGTGTAAGTAGACTTGGTTATATTTGATATAGGTAAAGGAAAGATGTTTGGTGATGGTGGTTTGGGATGCTAGTGGTCTTCCCTTGTAGGTGTTGTGGTGGTGGCTTGATGACATGCTCCTCTTGTTGCATGGTGGTTTTTAAGATAGTGACTTGTGTCCCTTTTCGTTGTATCCCCTTTGGGTTTTGTTTAAATGTTGCAAACATTGAATTTGAAAATTGTTATGCCACATTTGGTTATGATTGTTCAGTTTTAGTTTATTTATTAAAGTTGGTTGGTTATGATTATTTACATAGGTGAAATCGTTCTCAAGTTGTATTGTTGATACCTAGACACTTGTTGTCAGCCCGTGGGGATCCGGAATGCCCTTCGGGCCATGCCATGAACCAGGTCGGGTGTCGGGTTTGATGACACTCCAGCTTGGTTTGTGACATGGAGGGAGGAAAGAAGCGAGTAAGGATGTGTCTTGCTAGCTCATCCCATGTAGTGATGGAAATGTGTTGAAAAAATCTGGATCCATTCCCATGCTCAATCTCGCAAATAAAATCAGAAGAGTCGAAGCCTTACCACATTACTAGACTCGTTGGACAATCAAAAAGTGTCACAAAACTCGAGGAAACTTCCTAGATGCCGGTCCAGATCTTCATGAAGGGGTCTGATGAATTGCACAGTGTTCGAGATCATCTGGATAATCGCTGGCTTGATCTCAAAATGATTTGCTGCAGCGGGAGGGATGGGGATGCTCGGTTGTAATCATGTGTTCAATGACCTTTCGTAGTCAGCGAGGGTTCGTAGACCTGGATCTTGGGGTTGGATTCCTCCAACTATAAAGTGTTGTTTTGTGCCTTCCATGCTCGATTTTGTGATATTTCTCTTCAGAGTGTGTTCAGAGTCAGGATTGAACTCAACGATCTCTTTTTCTTTTGCTTGAGTATTGAAATCATGCATTTAATGATTTAAAATCTGAAATTTTAGCATGAACACACTAGCATAAACGGGGAAATTAAATTAAAACAGTGATAAAAAATCAAAACCTAAAAACTAATTAGCAACCGTCCTCGGTAATGGCACAAAAAAAAATTGACCGCTCACGGGGCGTCATTAATTCCCTACGAGCCTAATCAAATTTAATTATTCATAAAGACTCGAACAATTGCAACTAATTAATTAAAATGTAAGTAGTAGCAAGCTCGAGGTCGAATCCACAAGACAATGCAATTAGTTCTTTTAGGTTTTTAAAATAAAACAAATGATTTGATCTGAAGAAGAGGGGGGGTAAAACAGGTTCGGTTTTTGCTTAAGAAAGTGAGAAAGAGAGAAAGCATGTTTGAGTTTTGAAAAGGCGGTTGGAAGGTGTGTCGTGATTTTGTAGATTTAGGGTTCAGGCACAACTGAATTTAGAAATTAATTTGATTAATTCATGGTTAGTGTTCGAGTCGGGATGAAGGAGATCCGGTGGTTATGATATCTGCTCCTTAGTACAAAAATACCATAATTTCACATGGTCAGGTAATTTAGAGTTTTAATGCATTAAGTTTATCATGATACTGTATTTAAACCTAATTAACCCAACTATTAAATGCTCATTAAATAGTTTGGGGTAATCAGTTGTGCAATTTTAAAGGGTCCTCTCCAAATCCATCAATCAATGGTCATGATTTTAAAAAATAAAGGGAATAGAATTTGGAGGCAACCCAACATGAATAAGACAAATAAAATACAATCCATAAACACCTTTCCCCTTGTGTACATTACCTGAACACAGGGCGGGAATTACCCCTCATTCTAGTAATAAGGAAGTAAGAGGGAAAGAGAACAAAAATAAAACATGAAAGAAAGCAGAGAAAATAGTGGTGGAAGACTCTGCAACAGCACAACACTTCGCCTCGAACTTTGGTCTCTGAATCTGATCTTCGACAACAACAATTTGGTCCTCTATTTATAGATCCAAATGGGTGCTCGAGTTGAATTTAATTCGCTCATAACTACATCAAAAGGAGTCTTGGATTTTTAATGGCAGACCCAGGCCATTTCAGGTCATAATGGGAAGCCGCCTATCATAAATCTCGTCAAATCTGACCATTTATAGCCTTACCACAACATTTTACATCATGAACAGTAATTTTACGCTGCAAGTTTTCATGGCCCAACTTCCTGTGAGTGGATTTATGACGTAAATTGAAACTTTCAGGGTGCATCACGAGGCGACGCATATGTGTCACGCTGCGACACATGATCTTCCTTTTCCAATTGATTTTTCTCTTCAAGCATCGGTTTTACGCTTTGTTTTTCGATATTTTTACGTCGTAAAATGGACATTCACAACGTAAAAAGTGCTTTTCCAGCCCCGAAAGCTCATATGATCACCATTTGTTGTGGAAAACTATCCTTCGATAGAAATCATCGATGTTTTAACTCATTTTGCTCATTTTCCACAAAACGTTGTATCTTGTTATAGATTAACAAATCCATTAAATATCCAGGAAAGAATTAATCATTTAAATCATAAAAGTGATGTATTTTAATACTAAAAAGTATACATGAAATGTACATAGTAAATCTTTTAACACTTGTTTTGAACATGAATCGTATCCTCAATAAAGTTGTGATTGAGTTACAAACACCAAATTAAAAATTTCGGGATTTTAATTGTATTTCCCATATAATCAACCTCAAACTATCATACTACACCCACTCATAATAGCGAACATAAATTTATAATTTTTGATATTGCTGTGGAAATCATGAAAAGATTGGGGATATACATGTCAACAATACTTATAAATATAAATTAAAAATAATATTTTTTAGGAAAAACAATAATCAAATAGACAATAAAACCAAAAAGAGGAAAGATTAAAATTTTATTTTAATTAAATCTATTTTCTTAGCTAGTCGATCATGCCGTGCACTCCTCCAAAGCCGGGCGAGAGAGCCCCTACTGTAAATTCACGTTTCTTCCGTCTGGGGTGCTTATATTCCGCACCGTCTCCGATGGATATCGTTTTCCGTTGTCAATTGCACCCAACTGCTGCCACCTTCTTCGACTCACATCACAGCTCGTTCTGCGCCACCCGCTTTCAATTCCGCAGGTTCGACCCGTCCATCCATTTTCAAACACTCAGTTTGTGCACGACAGACCATGCGTGTTCCTCCACCTTCTTCCTTACAGCATAACCCACAAGTGATGTCCTATTGTGGGTTCAAGTACGAGTTCTTTTCTCACTTTTATCCTGCAATGAATCCGTGTAGGAATAACTGGATAGGCAAATGGAATCTGCCTCATCTACCATATCGCCCAAATCATTTGCGGCCAGTGTTAATTCCCGGAAGCAGTGGTAATTTTATTGGCCCAGCTCCAGCAAGTAGCGATAGAAGCAGTACTGACTGTGGTGGTGGTAACAATAGCGAGAGTACAATGGACAAAATCATGGAGAGGCTGAAGAGAGTTGGGTATAGAGATGATGAGAATGCTACTAAGGGGACAATGACAAAGAAAATGATGGATAAAGGTTATATTGAGGACATGTTTTATGTTGAGGAGGAAATGCCGCCAAATTCACGAGGTGGCTTTTCCGGGTCATCGCTGGGAGTAGACAATGTGATTGAAAATGATGGGAAAGCTAGGTTTCCCTGGGAGAAGCCAAAGGACCAGGCATGGGGGGAACCAGTGAGAACGAGGAAGAAAACATTTTTGGCTGACTTGACCCTTCCGATGCCAATGCTGAGAAGGTTAAGATTTTTAGGGTTTAACACCAGCAGCAAGACAAAGATTGGGAATAGTGGTGTCACTCAGGAAGTGGTGGAGGCTATTCATGAGAAATGGAAAAAATCAGAGATTGTGAGGCTGAAATACGAGGGAACATCTTCCCTTAACATGAAGCGGATGCATGAGATATTAGAGGTTTGCATTTTGAAATCAATTATGGAACCATGCTTTGTTTTGAGATGGCCTTCCTGGATTTTTTTGAAGTAGGCTGTGTTTAATCTGGATATTTTAATTAGCACCGAAACCTGCATTTAGAAGCACAGGGTAAATCCTTTACAGATGGTGATTCAATTTAGTATTGACCGTTCCATATCACTAGACTAGCCAAGGGATAAAGGTCACTTGACTACACCATATTTTCCCTTTATCCCATTGAAGAATTTCTTTTATCTAAACGCTCATCACTTCCAGTACCTCTATATATTACAGCATGTTAACGGAAATTCATTGGCATCTAGCCTCAAATGAAAGCGCTGATAATTAAAATATGGGTTAGGGCATCCAACTGTTGGTTTACGATGAAGGTATATTACTTGTTTGGGTTCTTTTTAGCTGGCCACACCCCTTTCTTTATTTTGGTTTTATCATACTTGTATTTAATGAAGTTCAAATGTTTGGGATTCCTTTTCTGTCCCATGTCGTTTTCCGCATTTCTACTTTTACCGCAGTAGGCTTTGTCATTTTTCTTCTCTCTGTAGAGGTTCAAAATATTCTTGAGCCTTTGTCATTTTGGGATGTTCAGTGGTTCGGGAACAATTTTCATAAATTTAAAAGTTGTTTTAAAGTGAATTTACAAGTTAAAGAAGTAATTTCAAAGTGTTAAAAGTTTATTTGAAATTTAATTTGGAAGTTTTAAAATGATTTTATAATTTTAGGAGGTGTTTGAGAATTTTGAAAGTAATAATAAACCCCTATATTATTTAATTATAAGTTAATTTAATAAAAAATGTAGTATTTTCAAAGAAATATTTACCCTTATGCATGGAAATAGAGTTGTGTAAGGGTAAGTCATGTTTTTAAAGGGGTGTGTAAGGGCAAGAGTTGTTTTTCTTGAGTTACGTAAGGGTGGGGGTGAGTTTTCAAACCCTAGGTAAATGGTAAGTTAAAACTCTCATGCGCTGCGTGAAGGCACCCTTTGTCGCGCAATGGTAACCCCCTCTTCTCCTGGTTGCGTAAAGGTAGACAGTTTCTAGTTGCGTAAGGGTAGCTCCGAAGTTTTAAAGATTGCGTGAGGGTAGCTCACAGTTGCGTAAGGGTACTTATGAATCTGTTAAGCTCACATAAGGGCCCTCCCAAAGCTGCCTAAGGGTCATTCGAGTTTTCCAAAGCCTACGTAAAGGTAACCCTTCGCTACGTAAGGGTAGCCCCGGTTTTCCTCTGTTCGCGTAAGGGTAAGCCTTCCCCGCGTAAGGCCGTAAGGGTACCCTCAACTCGCGTAAAGGTAAAGTCTTACCTGCGTAAGGGTACCAATGAATTTCTTAATCTTACGTTGCATAAGGGTAAAAGCACATTACCCTTACGCAGCGCATGCCTCCTGCGTAAGGGTAGCGATTTTTTTCTTAAAACCCCCAGTTTTCTCAGAACCTTCCTGTAACGCATTTTTCAACATAAATTAATGAGAATAAATGGAATTGGTTGTTTTTGTTTTTGTTGAGAGTTTTCAACGTGATCCTTGACTTTGGAAGATTTAAATGAGTCTTAAATGGAAACGGTTTTGATGTGCAATAAAATATGGGTTGTTTGATGGAGTTTATGAGTTATCCATGGAGGGATGTCTCTAAATCAGTTTCTTCCCCTCTTTTGAGTTTCTCTTCATTCTTCTCGAGTTTGGGTGGTCCAAACCTCACTTTCCGGGGTATACAAGCCTGCTGCAAATTCATCCGTGGCTCCTCTTGCGTCCAGTCTGTGTGCATAACCTCTTCCTCCCTTTGTTTTGGATGCAACATGTGAAGTCTTCTTCCAAAAGGTAGGGGATACGCGACTTCTCCTTTTCTATACCGTGCAAGTGTGGAATTGTCATGCTTTAACTTCTTTGTTTAAATAGATGTAGTTAACCATAATCAGATAATAATCTGGAAGAATAATCGCATGGGCAATGAATTTGTGATAATCTGGTGGTCATAAAAGATGTGTGGATAAATGCATGCTGAATAATTATGTCAATGAGATTATTAATTCCAGATTTTGAACGGAGGTTTAATTTATGCAGTAGAATGTTTGCTGACATTAATATTGGAATTTTCATGCAATAGAATTTATGTGTTAATATTATTTCAAGCAATGATATAGAAGTTTACTGCTTGAAGAAAATGGTTATCCTGTTTTTGTTTAATTTTTAGAATTGCTTTAGAAATAACATTGCATGCTGAGGATAAATAATGTTATCTTAGAATTTGGAATTGCATGTTAGAAGAAGTATATTAAATACTGTTGATAATAATTCCAAGATTGGAATTTAGCAAACTATCACATATAGCGGATAACAATATTTGATTATCTGTAAGATTATCGGGAGAAAGAGAAAATGAGAACTTGCATGCTGTAGAATAATGATGATTATCTTGGAAATTATCCAGGAGAGAGAAATGGATAATCGCATGACTTTGTCCAAGAATGAATTGATAATGCTGCAGTGCTAAACTGCTCAAATAATATTGATGAGAATTATGTTTATAATTCTGGATATTAGAGAATTAAAATGAGATTACCACATGTTAGAATTTAATTAAATTATGGGAATCGTAAGTATTATCGCATGTGAGAATATTTAATATTATTGTTGAAATATTTGGGATGTGTGATCACATGCTTTGTGATATATGTTTTATTGCCTCAGAGATTTACTAGATAGTATGCTATCTATTGCTATAGTTATCAAACACGGTTGATATGCTTGGAAAGTAAATAACAACTTAAAGCTCGTAACACTTTGTTTATAAAAATGAGTCGTGTTGAAATGATTATCGTTGAGGTTGATGATTTATATGAAAGAGCAGCGAAGGGCGGAACTCAAGATTAAATAAATAATATTTAGCCTTGGAAAATTTATAAGGTTAGAGATGCTGAGATTTATTGTTAATAAATCGGTTAATTAAAGACATTTATTGAAAATTAATGATTACTTAAATCATTGCTTTGGGGCTGAGCGAGCTCGACGTTGTTTGATAAAGGTTGATATGTCTTGTTTGTTTTGACCTCAGTTGTCTTGAAATTATGTGTAGATTAATACATTGAATATGTATTTATGCTCTATGGATTTAGAGCCTTGATGTGGTTGAATGACCACCTTGTGCAGTTGGAATAATGGGCGGGGATGCCCAAAGTTGTGACGATGGCACGGGGTGCTGATTATGGTGATAATATGGGCGGGGATGCCTGAGGTTGTGATGGTGGCACGGGGTGCCGGTTATGATAATGATGTTGGCATGGGATGCCAGATGTGATCTTATGTGCAATAGTGTCGGGGATGACGCCGAGACTGATAAAATGGGTTGAAGCTGGATTTGCCCGTTGTGCTAAAAGCTGGGATGCTTGCTTGATGGCCAATGACCGGTTGTTATTTATATTATCACTTCCCAACTGCGGGAAGCAGTTTGATACTATGCATAATAAGTGCATCTTTTATGTTGTAGTTTAGGTTGAACCCTAGAGTACCTGGATGATTATGAAATGATAAATGAATTAATGAAAGAACGAGGTTGGTTCTTGATGCTTGCTTTGATGATGACATATATGAGAATACAAACAAAGAATTAATAGTGTCGTCGACACTTGGTTTAGAGGGATTAAAATGTTAATCTTAGTAATAATTAATTAATTAAAATGATGCTTGATGCTCGTTTGCTTATTTGATACCTAGGTCTTAGCAGTGACACTTGAGAGTCCTGTGCAACGTTAGCAGATGAATCTTAGACTAGGTAGTTGCCCATGGTGTGGTTGTGAGCTTTATATATATCATGTATGTTTTGTGATTTCATACGGTACCCCACCCATGTTGGTAGGACGACTGACACCTAGTAGATTTTGGGAGGGTGTTTCCCCCAAATCCAGGTTGGTGAGGAACGGATGGTTGACCACCCCCTCTGACCCCACTCTCCTCTTGGTAATATCATGTGCAGTTATGCACGATGGTTATCTTTACCCATATATGCGTGTTGAGGGTTGTAATGGTTTGTTGTTATTTCATACACATATATCTCCAGATATAACATCCTAATGGTTATTATAGGTATGTTGTGTATGGACTGTGATGACTTTGTTAGGGTTGGTGTCCTGAGAACCAACTGTTTTGTACTTTGATTACATAAATATACACTTATTATATATTGTTCATTGTTCTGCATGACTATAATATAATAATGTCCTGGAATATTTGTTGCATTGATAAGGTCATGACAGATCCCCGCTATGATGAGAACCTTGAAATGCTATAACAATATTCTTAAATAAAGTTCTACGGTTGAATGACATACTATGATAGGACACATAGTATACAGACCGTCATGTGCGAGTACTCGTAAGAAGACGAAACTCTCTTTCATGAAGTTCACACTTGGTAATCTCCAAGATGAGAGATTATGAGAACAGACCCGCTAGTAGTAATTCCGCATGTCTTGGTGTCACCGGACATTGCTTTCTACGAGCGCGTGTAATGGTCCTTAGACTGAAAGATTATCATTAACTCATGTCATGACTCGCGCACTTAGATTTGCTCACGAAGACAGTTGGCGGGAAGTGGGGTACGTTGGATGCGTCACGAATGACATGTTGTTAATGGATAAGTCGAGGAAGGATTTGTCCCATCCATATTTATGGAAGTAGATATCTCGGACCCTTTGATTGAAATAGAACTGTCGCCCAAATTCCATGACCATGGTGTCACGACGAGTTTATTTCTGGAAGTCAAAGAATGACGGATCAAACATATAGGTTTATGATACTGTCATGAAACCTGCTTGATGAGATATTGAGACAAAGTGATTAAATTACACAGTAAACGTTCGTATGAGGTGACACGTCAATGCGGCGTCAACTTCTTTCTCTTGGGTGCCTTGACCCGTTGCTAGACAGTAATCTTGGACTTTAGACAAGCCCGCCTAATGCCAACGAGAAAGAGGCCTAGAGGGTCACACACTAAGTGTATCAAAGTATCTCAAGTAGAATAAAGATTATTCCCGTATGTGGTTTAATAATTATTCAAGGAAGCCTAAATCGTTTTAATGTTGGGGGAAGAATAAAAGAAAAATGAAAAACAAGATATACACGCCGTGTACATTGAATGTACACGCCGTGTAGTTTTCATTTTGGAAAGGAAATGAAAAATGAAAACAAGATATACACGCCGTGTACATTGAATGTACACGCCGTGTAGTTTTCAATGAAAAACAAATACACGTCGTGTATTAATGATTACACGCCGTGTAGTTTTTCCAGTCGGGATTTTGAGGAAATAATATCGTTTTATTAAATGATATTTATTATAATCAGCGTGGGCGCATGTCAAGGAATTAATAATTCGACATGGGGTTTTCAATAAGAGTTAATAAAATAAATAAAACGCGTAACGCGTTTAATTATTGTCATAATTCTATAACCTCAAACCCGATTATAAATATGCTCACAACCCCAACTCTTTTCCTAAGAATCATTGTGCACAACAACGAAAGACCGAAAGAACTCCGTCCTCCAAGAACGCTCTCAAGACTGAGAGAGATCCACCTCCATCGGATCAAGGCGATCTAAGGCGGACAATGCAAACAAAGACTTCTCCACGCTAGCACCCGAAGATACCTTTGACGACGTCCAGAGATACGTGGTGCACGTGTGGATCACCGCTAGAGGAAGTCTACACTTGGCTTCTGCGATGCAACGACGAATCACATCGAAACGTGATCAGAAATATCAACGAAGAAAAAACGCTATAAAAGGTACTTCTTGTCAATTAATTAAATTAATTATAATCAACCTGTGATAATCTTTCCTTTGTGGTTCCGAGACTATTCTTCTTCTTTGTCTATTTCTGTGGTTCGATCCGTGGAGTCTGGCGTTTATCGTCGTATTGATCCCGGATTGATCATTGCTGTATGGTATCAGAGGTGCGGGGCAGCGGGAGGCGCTGGAGGCGCTGGAGCCGCGGGAGGCGTCGGGGCAGCGGGAGGCGCTGGAGGCGCTGGAGCTGCGGGAGGCGCCGGGCAGCGGGAGGCGCTTGGCGAGGGTGAGGGTGCCGAGGCGAAGCGGGGCGAGTCGCCGAGGGTGAGGCGCCTGGGTGGGAGGCGCCGCAGCGAGGCACCGGGGCGAGGCGCCGGGAGCCGGGAGAGCCGGGGAGCCGGGGAGGAGGGAGGGTTCGGGATAAAAAAAAATCTCTCTGATACCATGCATGTTAAACCCTCTTTTGTATTATTATGGGTATTTCCGAGTCCCACATCGGAATACTCCCTTGTACATTCCGCTTTTTCATTCTATAAAAGAAGAGCCCCACCTCACCTTGAAGGTAAGTGGGTTTCTCCATTCTACATGGTATCAAAGGAGTCAGGGAGCATGCGCCGAAGCCCGCTATGGGGATAGTGGACCCATCAGCGACGGTGATGGCTGAAGAACCGGCATAAGGGCAATAAGACGTCAACATACCAGCATCACCGGTGAGGTGGTCGGAGGCACCTGAGTCCAGCAGCCATGCAGGGGAGCAATGGCTGACCAAGGCAGTGGGGCAAACAGTACGGGCCAGAGAAGCCGAGGAGGGAGCGGGGCGGACAGAGGCCGGTGGATCATGAGGCCGCCTGAGGTCGGCCATAGACAGGGCCAGAGACGGGAAAAGAGAGGCGACAGTCGAGGACACGTCCCGGACCGCGGGCTGTCCCTGCCGCATCGCCAAGTACATCAAACGGGATCCTGCCCGTGGTCTTCACTACTCCCAGCATCCTCATCAGCATATTGAGGCCTTTTGCGATGCTGATTACGCTGGCTGCCTTGCCACTCGGAAATCTACCTCTGGGTTCGCCATTTTCTTGGCAGGCAACCTCATTTCTTGGCGCAGCAAGAAACAGACGGTCGTCTCTCGCTCCAGTGCCGAGTCTGAGTACCGTGCCATGGCCACCGTCACTACCGAGATCCTTTGGCTTCGGCAACTCCTCCAGGAGCTTGGCTTTCCTCAGCAGACTTCTGCTCACATATGGTGTGACAATCAGGCAGCCACTAAAATTGCTTCGAATCCCGTCTTCCATGAACGCACGAAGCATATTGAGGTGGACTGTCACTTTCTTCGCCACCACCTGGAGCACAACCATGTCAGCTTTAGCCACATTCCGACGGCAGACCAGCTTGCTGACATCTTCACCAAAGACCTCCCTGGTGCTCGCCTTGCCTCGCTTAGTTCCAAGCTAGGGATCCGCCACATCTGACACCCAGCTTGAGGGGGAGTAGTTATGGGTTTGTGTGGTGTCTTCTTATTCTTTTTTGTGGGACTCGTTGTCCAAGCTGGGTCTGTCCAGCTTGAGGGGGGAGTGTTAAACCCTCTTTTGTATTATTATGGGTATTTCCGAGTCCCACATCGGAATACTCCCTTGTACATTCCTCTTTTTCATTCTATAAAAGAAGAGCCCCACCTCACCTTGAAGGTAAGTGGGTTTCTCCATTCTACAATTGCTAATGACAAAAAGCCAAGTGGGCACATACACCCACGTGCTTCTGCTGCGCCCGGGACCTTCAGACTTGAGGTATAATACTCGACGTATGAGCTGTGATGTCTTGAAGTACAATAGTCGATGTATAATACACAACATACATGCTGTGGTGGCTCCCGAAAATTTCTCGGTTATTATATGGAAATATGATTGGGATGATGAGATGATGTGATGCACGAGGTGCATGATATATTAGCCTAGGTGTCTACGAGCTGGCTTACTTTAGCCCGGGTGTCTTCGGGCTGACTTTCGGAGAGAGATGACTCATGACGTGCGATGTTGGGGTAGAGCGACAAACCAGTGGGGAAGTGATAGCAGCGTACCCTTTTTGTTTTTATATTATATAATCTCTTGTATGTGATACTTAAAATAGAGTTGACCATGGTGAGGATGAGAAAAGAATAGTAAACCTTTTTAGGTGACGAGTTGGTTTCATTTGTTTACTCATTGGGTTTTAGTACGCTTCTTTCACATTTTGCACGAGAGGTTGCAGGGAGGATCCTACTGAGTATACGTGTTATGCTCACCCTATTTTTCAGGTCATAAGGAGCATGTTGGTAACTGAGTTGGACTTTACTAGCTCGTGGGTTGTTCAAGAGCTGTTTGGGATTTTGAGGCCGCCGTAGAGACTTTTCCTTTGTTTTTTGTCGTTTCCTTTTTCAATTGTATGAGTTTTGTATAACATTACATGCATGTACTTGAGATATTTCTTTACTTTATCTTGAGCAGGTGTTGTTGGGTGTTTTTGTCTTATCTCTCAATTTTCATATCTTAGAGAGCAATGCTTCCCATTTGTGTTTATGTTATACATTCGGTGCTTGGCGCCAACTCGCGACCTATTGGAGGCGGACTTTGGGCGTCATTATCTCTCTTCTCTCATTGTCGGCCCAAGAGAGGTACCTTTGGGGGAAGGGGGTCGTGATAGAGTGGTATCAGATGTGATGATTGAGCGATATGATGGAGTTTGGAGTTAGACACTGGCGAGGATGAATGAGTTGGTAGGGCAACGATATCAATTGTGCTTAGTACATGTTGTAAACCAGGGGAGACCGACTAGAATATGAGATTTTAGGTGCTCCGTGATCCGACGCAAGGACATTCAAGTTTACTGGATATGGCAAGCGAAGTGATTTTGCTTGCGGGGTAGAGACCTTGGAAAAGATCACGCATCATGCTTGTATTTGCCTGTGCTTGCATGGGTAGACAATGAGAAAAGGTTAAAAATGAAATAACTAATTAACCTTAAATAATCCGTGTCTTGGGTTAGGAGTTCCTAATGTTTGTTCTTTTGCAGGAGTGACTCCAGGTTGACGTCCTCATCAAGTTGATGCCGACGACGGTCAACAAGATGTGTCAGCAAATCGCCCCAGAGTGGAGGACGACAACGACGATGCTCGGAGGTGGACACTCCAAGAGTTCCAGTGTTAGTGTCTGCAGAAGTCTAAGGGTTCCGTTTCGGATCGTGAGAGAGGTTTGGTTGGAGGAGGCGGTGATAGCCTTCAGTTTGAATTGTGCTCGGAGGGAGCACTGAGCTTTGTTAGCCGTGACGATGCTGCGTGGTTTAGCTCGACAGATGTTGTTCTTGTTCCTCGGGGTTTGCGAGGAGTTGGCTGTTTTGTGGGGGATGTTCTGAGGACAGCTTCCAGGACGGGTTTCTTTCTTCGACTCCAAGAGGGGTGATTTTTCGGTCAGTAATGTTTTCCCTCTATAATGGGATTTCTGAGCTATGCTCTTGATGTGTGATGAGACCTTTGAATCGCCTTTTTGAGTTTGAAACCCTTCGATTGTTAGCCCTTTGAAGTGAATGACTAGATTTATTGTCATTCCTCGATTGCTAGCCCTTCGGAATGAGTGCAGGGAAACCTCCTCATTCGCTTGATTGAAACCCATCTAATAAATCCTCGAGCCATGATCATTTGCATCACTTCAACCTTTTAGTTTCCACCACACACCTAATTGCCTTTAGAGATGGTAAGCATAACTCATTCTTTGGGCCTGTTGTTGAGATGAAGATGTGAGTTTCTCTTACCTTGTTCACATCATTCTATTACTCTCTCATCGGGCTTTTGTTTGGTCCGAGGGGTGAGGTCACTATTCACTCTCCTCGGACCCTTGTTTGGTATGGGGGTGGGGTTGCTCATGTGCATCCTTTACTCTTCTCTTGGGCTCGGTGTGGTGGAGATTTGGTCCGGGGGAAGGGGTTCTGGCATGCCTACCTTGTTTTAGTCAATATACTCTTCACTTGTTCTAGGTGATATGGGCCCTGGTTCGGGAAAATGAGAATATTGTAAGTTTACCTTTAATTTATTTTTGCCCAATGTTGAATTAATTACTCTCTCTATTGTGAATTAAATTCTTGTATGTTGTGGGTGAGCATATGGCTTTGTATATGATATGGTATAGCCTAGTGTGCTTACATCCCCTGAATGGAATTTCTCTCATATTGTTTACGTATGTTATGGCTTTTAGCATATGAAGAGGAGAGACACTTCATCCACCATGACGTGTTATATTACAACACGTTTTAAAACCATGTGGGCGAGTCAGTGCCCCCCAAAACGAATAATATCATGGTGTGGTGGATGTGTTCTTTTGATTTGTATGTTTGTGACACCTTTGCTGATCTTGGTGCATCTGATGATTGAGAAATGTTATGTGATGTTGATACAAAACTCTTTAAAATAATGGCTTACACCTGTGGTAAATGGTAAATGGAAATTGGGACATTTTATCCTTGATAGTTTTTGAATTAGCGTGCTCCTCGCAAATAAGGTTTTATTAACAAACCTGGATTTTTTTTATAGGTAAAGTGGATAGTCTAAACCTAATGCATGTCATATGTTGAATTGAGCTCCCCAAGTTTTGGAAGTTATGTATATTGATATTAATTTGCTAAAGAGCATGGTAGAGTTGTGTTAGTTGAATAAAAAGAATTTGATGAAAGCATGTAACTTGCCTATGTACGTGAGTTATCATGAGAATCATGTTAAAAAAAAGAAATGTTTTTGGAAAAAGAAAATTTACTTATATCATCCTTGGAAGTTTTTTTTTTATTTTAAAAGCGGTTTTGCACATTTATTGAAAGTGTTTTCTCAAAGAAGCTTTTGATAAATACCTTTTTATGAAAGACTTAAAAGGGTTTTCATTTGATGATTTCTTAACGTGCCATATTATAAACACAAGAGACTTGGTGAAAAGTTTTATCAGCATGTTTTGAAATTTAACGAGTTTTAAATGTGAAATGTTTGGATACATGTGTAATGTCCTGGATCCGGGTGCCACTCTACGGGTGCCCCGAACCCGGTTCGCCACATGACCTCAAGCGCATTTCCCCAAACGCCAGAGGCGGCCGACTAGCAGCGAGGGCCCTGGTCTGATAGTGAGAAAACTATGCCCTCATTTGTCAAAGTGTAGCGCAGCGGAATAAAATAAAAAGCATACAACAACATCGGAAGCAATAAACCATACACATTATTATAACAACTGCAGTAAAAGATAACCAACCAGGTATATAGATATGATGCAACATGTCTCAAGTTCTAAAAAAACAGCCAGAACATGTTACATAGCAGCACAATACAATACAGAGTATAACAAAGCAAAACAAAACAGTCTGTAGCATCACGAGCCTAAGCCCGGTCCCATGCTCCCCTACTCCTCAGCAGCAATCAAGTACCTGTATAAGGACCATTGCCCTTATCCACACCTGCAGAAATGTAATCTGTTTGGGCCGAAAAGCATGAACCAAACAGGATGTGAGAAATAATACCCAGTAGGCACCCACCAAAGGCCCGTGCCCAACTGTGTGAAAATATGCAATAACAGTGTGCAGTAGTAAATGTAATAAACAAAACTAAGCAGTACTCAACAGTAATTAATTTAACCAGTCATATTGCCATTTTATTATTCACTTAACCATTTAATTTAATTACATTCTGTGCTCAACAGAACCAAGCCCTCAGGCCAACCAGAATCTTGCCCTCCGGCTAATATAGTAAAACCACGCCCTCAGGCTTGCCCTCAGGCTATATAGTACTTTGCCCTCAGGCGAAATAAAATCTTGCCATCAAGCCAAACTGAAACGAAACCCTCAGGTAATCAGAATTCTTGCCCTCAGGCATTGCCCTTAGGCTAATAGAACTACGCCCTCAGGCTAATCAACAATGCCCTCAGGCTAAACAAGTAACCGGACCATGCCCAACATGTAACCAAGCAATACACATGCAATTCCTCTCAAGACAATTTTATAATCATTGTTATAAAGGCATACCCTCGGGTATTCTGGGCAAACGGCTAAACAGAGAAACGCACCCCCGGGTGGTCCTGGATCCAAGCATCGATCCCAAACAACAGTTTATTAATACATTTAATTACCTATACAGTTCTAGGTATTTAAAACAGCCAAGGCCTCAGCCACATGACACCCCAACATGGGTTCGTAGCTCAATAATTCAAACAAACGCACAACATTTGGAAAATTAAACACCAAACCACCTACCTTAAACACCCACGAACGGTATACGCGAACGTTGATTCCAGAAACGCCCAAAGACGACGTAGATCTGGGATAGAAGAAAACCCGTTCAAACGTAAATAACTTCCCCTCGGAAAAGAATTGGTAAGAACGACTTAAAGAGAGCGGAGGGCTTACCTGTGCGGTTCCAACGAGATCGTCGGCGGAAGAATCTGATTCCCAACGTGCGCTCGGCGGATCTCCAAAGCTTCGACCTCCTCTCTTGCTCCAAAACGAACCCAAACGCCTCCTCTGCCAAATGAGGAGGCTACTGTCCGTTTTAAGCGAAAAAAACAAACTACACGGCATGTATTTCCAAGTACACGGCGTGTACTTTTTCATTTTACTGTTCCTCTGGCGGCACCGCCAAACTGTTCATCCGTCGACATGAGTACACGACGTGTATTATTGACTACACAGCGTGTACTGTCGCCCAGCTGGCGGCGGCTTGCACCGCCTTACTGTTTCCCCTGCCGACTGACTACACGGCGTGTAAATACCACTACATGGCGTGTAGTCGGTTTTTACACCCTTCGTCGTCGACATGGCTACACACCCTGTGTACTCATCCCACACGGCCAAAGTACACGGCGTGTGGAATAGTACACGGCGTGCCGTCACAAAATTTAGGATTTTTCCCAATTTTCCTTATTTTCTCAAAAACACTTAAGGAAAAGAGAAAAGAAGAAACCCATACCTCAAAAATAAGAACCGGGTTCTTACAAACTTCCCCCCTTAAAGCAATTTGTCCCCGAATTGCCTTTCCAAGGGTGGCGAAGATAAAGCTGAGAATAACTCTGGCCACTGAGCACGTACGTCGGTCTCCCGCTCCCAGGTTTCGTCCTGCACTCGGCCATGCTGCCATAGCACCCGTACGAGAGGAACTGACCGGCCTCGGAGAACCTTCGTGCTCCTATCAACGATACGAATCGGATGCTCCTCAAAGGACGCATCTGCCTCATGCTCAACCTCCTCGGGCTGAAAGATGTGAGACGGGTCTGAATGATAGCGGCGCAACTAAGATACATGGAAGACGTTGTGCATGGCTCGGTACCTCTGTGGTAACTGCAACCGATAAGCAACCGACCCGACTCTCTCCAGAATCTCAAATGGCCCCACATACCTCGGTGAAAGTTTACCCTGTCTCCCGATTCGCCTGTGTTCCAACCTCGGTGAAACACGCAAGAAAACCTGATCCCCAACCACGAACTCCAAGGGTCGTCTGCGGCGATCAACATAAGATTTCTGACGAGATTGTGCGGTAGCCATCCGCTTCTGAATCAACTGGACCTGCTCAGAAGTCTCCTGCACGAGACGTGGTCCCAGTAAAGCTGCCTCACCTGCCTCTAACCAGCACAAGGGTGATCGGCATGACCTACCATATAAAGCCTCGTAAGGTGCCATCTCAATAGTTGCCTGAAAACTATTATTGTAGGTGTTAAACCCTCTTTTGTATTATTATGGGTATTTCCGAGTCCCACATCGGAATACTCCCTTGTACATTCCGCTTTCTCATTCTATAAAAGAAGAGCCCCACCTCACCTTGAAGGTAAGTGGGTTTCCCTATTCTACATGGTATCAGAGGGATTTTTATCCCGAACCCTCCCTCCCTTGCGGATTCCCGGCGTTCTCCCGGCTCCGCCTCTCTCCCTCCTGCCCTAGCCCGTCCCGGCAGGCCATCCCTCCCGGCAGGCCCTCCCTCCCGGCGCACCTCTCCTCTCCGGCCTGCACCCTCCCGGCAGGCCCTCCCTCCCAACGCCCGCGGCTCCCCCCGGCTCCCGGCGCCATCCCCCGCGCGCCTCCCCCCGTCCCGACACCACCTCCCTCGCCGCTCCTCTGCGCGCTCCCTCCCAGCGGCATCTCCCGGCTCCCCGGCTTCCGGCTCGCCCCGCCGTCCCGGCGCACCTCCTCACGGCGTCGCGTCCGCGCGCCCAGCCCCTGCGGCTCACCTCCCGGCGGCCCTCCATTCTCCCGGCGGCTCTCCTGCTGCACCCGGCGCCTCCCACAGCTTCGGCGCCTCCCGTACCTCCCGCTGCTCCGCGCTCTCGGTGCCCCGACGTCCCGGCTGCCCTGCGCGCTCCATCCTCCCGGCTGCCCTGCGCGCTCCCTTCCGGCGGCATCACCCGCGCGCCCCACGGCTCCCCGACGGCGCTCCCTCCCCGCGGCCTCCCGCTGCTCCCGACGGCATCACCCGCGCGCCCCGCGGCTCCCCGACGGCGCTCCCTCCCCGCGGTTTCCCGCGGCTCCCGCCGCCTTCCCCCGCGCGCCCCGCCGGCGGCCTCCCGCTGCTCCCGACGCCATCACCCGCTCGCCCCGCCGGAACGGCCTCAGCCGCTCTGCCCTGCGCGGCCTCCCAGCGCCTCCCGCGCCTCCCTCTGCTCGCGCAGCCCTCCATCGCGCCGACCCTCCATTCCCCCGGCGCCTCCTGCTGCTCCCGCACGCTCCCGGCTCCCCGGCGTCTCCAACTCGCCCCGCTTCGCCCTCGGCCTCTGTCCCAACGGACCCTCCCGGCAGAGCGCCCTTCTCCCGGCGGCACGCCCTCATCCCCGCAGAGCGCCCTCGTTCCGGCAGCCCTTCCAGCACGCGCACGTCCTGCGCCCGACCATCCCGCCGGCCCGCTGCCTCAGCTCCCGCCGCTTCCATGGCGGCCTTCTCGGGACGTGGTCGTCCTTCACGTCGTCCACGTCCCTTCTGTCACCATTGTGGCACATTTGGCCACCTGATCGCCCGATGTTGGGTCCTGCATGGCCGACCATCTCAGCACCTGCGGCAGGGACAACCCGCGGTCCGGGACGTGTCCTCGACTGTCGCCTCTCTTTTCCCGTCTCTGGCCCTGTCTATGGCCGACCTCAGGCGGCCTCATGATCCACCGGCCTCTGTCCGCCCCGCTCCCTCCTCGGCTTCTCTGGCCCGTACTGTTTGCCCCACTGCCTTGGTCAGCCATTGCTCCCCTGCATGGCTGCTGGACTCAGGTGCCTCCGACCACCTCACCGGTGATGCTGGTATGTTGACGTCTTATTGCCCTTATGCCGGTTCTTCAGCCATCACCGTCGCTGATGGGTCCACTATCCCCATAGCGGGCTTCGGCGCATGCTCCCTGACTCCTTCGATACATCTACCCTCTGTGGCACATGTGCCCCGCAGTCCCTTTAATCTGCTTTCCATCAGTAAACTGACTAAGGATTATAACTGTGCGGCCATATTTACCTCCTCTGGTGTTGTGTTTCAGGAGCAGGCTACGAACCGGGAACTTGGTCGAGGCCGGCTTCGAGACGGGGTCTACATGTTCGAGGGGCCCGCGCCCATTGCTTGCACCTCTACCTCTTCTCGGGCACTTGATCTCCATTCCCGATTAGGGCACCCGCCTGCATCCACCATTCATCAGATGTTTCCGGACTTCCGTAGGACTCCTACTTTTCATTGTGAGTCATGCTCTTTTGCAAAACATCATCGCTCTTCCTACATTCCTCGCACGGATACACGGGCCTCCCACCCCTTTGATCTGGTTCATTCCGATGTTTGGGGCCCGTGTACCGTTCCGAGTCACTTAGGCTATAAATACTATATCTCCTTCATTGATGACTATTCGCGAATGACGTGGCTTTACCTTCTTCGGGAACGCTCCGAAGTGTTTTCCACCTTCCAAACCTTTTTTCATGAAATTAAGAATCGTTTTTCTATCTCGGTCCAATGTCTCCGCTCGGATAATGGGCGCGAGTATCTCTCCACTTCTTTTCGGCAGTTTCTCCAGGAGAATGGCATCCTTCATCAGACCTCCTGTCCTGATACACCCCAGCAGAACGGCGTGGCCGAGCGGAAACACAGACATATTCTAGAGACTGCCCGTGCCCTCCTCTTCCACCGACAGGTGCCTCTGCTCTTTTGGGGCGATGCCATTCTCACTGCTACCTACCTCCTCAATCGTCTTCCTTCTTCTATCCTTAAGGGGGAGACTCCCTTTCGGGCTCTTTTCCCCACTCTCCCTCTTCATTCCCTCCCTCTTCGAGTGTTTGGCTGCTTGTGTTATGTTCGTGACACTCGCCCTGGCCGCACCAAACTCTCTCCCAAATCTCTCCGCTGCATATTTCTCGGTTATTCCCGCACTCAGCGCGGATACCGCTGCTTCTCCCCGGACCTTCGCCGGTATGTCATCTCCGCCGATGTCTCCTTTGTGGAAAGTTCTCCATTCTCCTTTCCCTCTCCTCCTCCTGACTCTGCCATTGATAACTGTCTTCCCCTCATCATCCAGCCTCTTCCGGATTTGCCTCCTCCTACCTCTCCTCCTCCTGGCCCTGTCCTCGATGATTGTCCTCCTCTCCTCCTCCATCCTCCACCGGCGTCAACCGCTGTTGACACCCATTTTGGTCAGGTCTACTCCCGCCGCCCTTCGACTGTCTTCCCCGTTCCGGCCAGTGACACTGATGCTCCCGCTTCGTCCGCTGCTCCTGCTCCGCCACCCGCGGACTTGCCCATCGCCCTACGGAAAGGTACTCGCTCCTGCCAAAGTACTCCTCTATTTGCATCTTCTTACAGGGGTTTGTCCGCTCTGGAGACGGTTTCTATACCTCGCACAGTTGGTGAGGCCAAATCTCACCCCGGTTGGCTCGCAGCCATGCGGGATGAATTGCAGGCTCTGGAGGAAAACCATACTTGGGATCTTGTCTCCCTTCCAGCAGGCAAACAGGCAGTGGGCAGCAAATGGATTTACACGGTCAGGCTAAATCCCGATGGTACTCTTCATCGCCTCAAAGCCCGCCTTGTGGCCAAAGGCTTTGCTCAGACATACGGCGTTGACTACTTTGATACCTTCTCCCCGGTTGCCAAGATGGCCTCTGTCCGGCTATTCATCTCTCTCGCCGCCCACCATCGGTGGCCTCTTCATCAATTGGATGTCAAGAATGCATTCCTCCATGGCTTCCTTGAGGAAGAAATCTATCTCCAGCAGCCCCCCGGATTTTGTGCCGCCGGCGCTGAATCTCGTGTCTGCCGTCTCCGCCGCTCTCTTTACGGCCTCAAGCAGTCTCCCCGTGCTTGGTTTGGCCGCTTTAGCACGGTCGTCAGCGACTTTGGGCTTTCCCGCAGTATGAAAGACCACACTGTCTTCTACAGGACGACTCCTCATGGCTGCATCTTATTGGTCGTCTATGTGGATGATATCGTCATCACCGGCAGCGACTCTGTGGGTATCACCCATCTCAAGGCTCATCTTCACCAGCACTTCCACACTAAGGATCTTGGTCCTCTCACATACTTCCTCGGCATCGAGGTTTCCTACTCCTCTGCCACCATCTCCCTCTGCCAACGGAAGTATGCTTTGGATATATTGCAGGATGCTGGGCTGACTCAGGCCACTGCGGTCGATACTCCTCTGGAGCCTGGCGAACGGTCTCTTTATGCCTCCTCGGCTCCATACCCCCATCCCGAGCGGTACCGTCGATTGGTGGGCAAACTCAATTATCTCACCATGACTCGACCCGACATTTCCTGTGCGGTCGCCAAAGTGAGTCAATTTATGGAGCATCCCACCACATCTCAGTGGGATGCTGTCATCCGCATCGCCAAGTACATCAAACGGGATCCTGCCCGTGGTCTTCACTACTCCCAGCATCCTCATCAGCATATTGAGGCCTTTTGCGATGCTGATTACGCTGACTGCCTTGCCACTCGGAAATCTACCTCTGGGTTCGCCATTTTCTTCGCAGGCAACCTCATTTCTTGGCGCAGCAAGAAACAGACGGTCGTCTCTCGATCCAGTGCTGAGTCTGAGTACCGTGCCATGGCCACCGTTACTACCGAGATCCTTTGGCTTCGGCAACTCCTCCAGGAGCTTGGCTTTCCTCAGCAGACTTCTGCTCACATATGGTGTGACAATCAGGCAGCCACTAAAATTGCTTCGAATCCCGTCTTCCATGAACGCACGAAGCATATTGAGGTGGACTGTCACTTTCTTCGCCACCACCTGGAGCACAACTATGTCAGCTTTAGCCACATTCCGACGGCAGACCAGCTTGCTGACATCTTCACCAAAGGCCTCCCTGGTGCTCGCCTTGCCTCGCTTAGTTCCAAGCTGGGGATCCGCCACATCTGACACCCAGCTTGAGGGGGAGTAGTTATGGGTCTTGTGTGGTGTCTTCTTATTCTTTTTTGTGGGACTCGTTGTCCAAGCTGGGTCTGTCCAGCTTGAGGGGGAGTGTTAAACCCTCTTTTGTATTATTATGGGTATTTCCGAGTCCCACATCGGAATACTCCCTTGTACATTCCGCTTTCTCATTCTATAAAAGAAGAGCCCCACCTCACCTTGAAGGTAAGTGGGTTTCCCTATTCTACAGTAGGCAAACTCGACTAGGGGTATATGCTTCTCCCAAGAGCTTCCAAAGTCTAGGACGCATGCACGCAGCATGTCTTCTAGCACCTGTATTGTACGCTCTGACTGACCGTCGGTCTGAGGGTGGTAAGCTGTGCTCAGAAGCACCTGTGTACCCAGTGCCCTCTGAAAACTCTGCCAGAAGCGAGACGTAAAATGGGCGTCCCTATCTGAAACGATAGAACGGGGGACCCCATGAAGACGTACGACCTCTCGGATATACAACTTCTCGAGCTCGTCAACACCGAAGGTCTCCTTGATCGGCAAAAAGTAAGCTACCTTTGTGAGTATGTCCACAACAACCCACACGACATCATTGCCTCGAGGTGACCTCGACAACCCAGTCACGAAGTCCATCGCGACATCATCCCATTTCTACTCTGGAATGGGTAACTGCTGTAACAATCCGGCTGGCCTCTGATGCTCCGCCTTCACCTGCTGATAGGTGGAACATCTCGTAACAAAACCAGCTATCTCTCTCTTCATACCCGACCACCAATACTGACGTCTCAAGTCACGGTACATTTTGGTAACTCCGGGATGAACTGCCCAAGCTGAAGCATGAAACTCCCGTATCAGCTCCTCGCGTATATCCCCTGGAACCCATACTCGTCAATGGAAACGCAGTACTTCATCATCGCCTATCGTCCAACCAGGAGGAGGGTCTTCACTTGCCACCGACTCCCGTAGAACTAGGCCTTCTGGATCAGATAGCTGTCTCATCCTCACTCTATCCAGGAGGGTAGAAGTCACAGCTAAAGATGAAAGATAAGTCTGCCCCTGACTGTCATGCACCTCCAAATGCATCTCAGAGAACAAAGCCATAAGCTGCCACTCATCACTGGCCTCCTGCACAGCCTGTATCTGAGTCCTCCTGCTCAGTGCATCGGCTACTGCATTACCTTTACCAGGTGTATAGGCAAGCTCAAAATCAAAGGACCGAAGGTATTCGACCCACCTTCGCTGCCTCAGATTCAAGTCACGCTGAGTAAAGATATACTTGAGACTTTTGTGGTCGGTGAAAACCACAAAGTGCTCTCCCAAGAGATAGTGTCTCCAACAGCGCAACGCATGCACAACTGCAACCAACTCGAGATCATGCGTCGGGTAATTCCTCTCATGTGGCTTCAACTGCCGAGAACCGTACGCAACAACTCGATCGCCTTGCATCAACACTGCTCCCAGACCAATACCTGATGCGTCACATTAAACTGTATAGCTCTTCCCCTGCTCTGGGAGTATCAGGATCGGTGCTGATGTCAACTTTCCCTTTAGCTCTTGGAAGGCTGTCTCGCAAGCTTCTGACCAAACGAACTTCACACCCTTCTTAGTCAAACCCGTCAACGACGCTGCTAAGCGGGAGAAGTCCTGTATGAAGCGTCTGTAGTAACCAGCCAACCCCAAGAAACTCCGTATTTCAAACACGTTTTTAGGCTGCTCCCAGGAAACTACTGCTCTCACCTTCTCTGGGTCCACGACAACTCCTGCCTCAGAGATGATATGATCCAGGAAGTGAATCTGGTCCATCCAAAAGTGACACTTTGAGAGCTTAGCATATAGCTTATGCTCTCTCAGTGTACTCAATACGATCTCAAGATGGGTGACATGGTCGTGTCGAGTGTGAGAGTACACCAAAATATCGTCCACGAATACTACCACAAAAGAATCCAGATAAGGATGGAACACGCGATTCATTAGAGCCATGAAAACTGTTGGCGCGTTCGTGAGTCCGAATGGCATAACCAAGTACTCGTATAAACCATATCTGCTCCGAAAAGCTGTAAGCGGTATATCCGATGGTCTCACGCGCAACTGATGATATCCTGATCTTAGGTCAATCTTCGAGAACACTCGTGCTCCACGAAGTTGATCAAAAAGATCATCAATCCTTGGCAAGGGATATCGGTTTGTTAACCGTCAACTGATTCAGCTTCCGATAATCCACGCAGAGTCTGAGGGTACCATCTGCCTTCTTAGCAAACAGGACAGGCGAACCCCAAGGAAAAGTACTGGGTTGGATAAAACCCTTTGACTGTAACTCCTTTAACTGCCTCTTGAGCTCCTGCAACTCTGGTGTAGCCATCCTATAAGGAGGAATGGACACCGGTGCTGCTCCTGGCACAAGCTCAATAGAGAAATCCACCTCTCGTTCCGGAGGTAGACCCGAAAAGTCGTTCGGAAAGACATCCCTGAAACGATCAACAACTGGAGGGAAATCCGTCTGACAAGTCCCCTGATCATCCAAATATAAACTCGCAATCTGGGCTGTGACTCCACCTCGCCCACGATGCTCTGGTCCAGCTTGACTCGCCTGAACATCCCACTCACCATTGTATAGAAACTCTCCACCCTCTGGTGACGTGAAACTCACCCTGCGACGATAGCAATCTACAAAAGCTCGAAAGGGAACCAACCAGTCCATCCCGAGAATGACATCATAGCTCGTCATCTCTAGGACATAGAGGTTCCATAGAAAGTGACACCCACCAACCTCAAGGGGGCACTCCTTGCACTGACGCACACCAGCCGTTCTAGTCCCCAACGGAGTGTCTAGCGTCATGATATCAGAAGAAGTAGAAACACAGAGCCCAAGACTCTCCACAATGATTACAAATATGAAACCATGTGTAGCACCCGTATCGAAAAGTACAGAAGCTAACACAGAAGCTACTAGAATAGTACCTCTGACAGTAGAAGGTCCGAGATCCTGCTCCTGCTGGGTCTGTTGCACTGCATATGCCTGCCCAGTGCCGCGGCCCTGCGACACAGCCTGGCTACCCTGAGCTGTCCCGCCCTGTTGCCTCTGAGATCCTGGTGTCTGGCTACCACGACCACGACCACCATCCCTGCCTGCACGCCCTGACGTATTCCAGTTACCCGACTGGTAAGAAGCTGCTGGTTCTGCTCCCGCTCGCGGAGTCTGCATAGAACCCCTATCACTAGCCACTGGTGGAAACGCCCTGCAAAAGCGTTGCAGATGACCCATCTTGCCACAAGCTCGACACTCTACTGGATCACGTGGACACTGCGGTCTTTTGTGCCCCTCTCTACCACACTGGTAGCACATGATCGGGCTACCTGAAGAAACTGTCTGGCTAGTACTGCCACCGTGAGAGAAACTCATCTGTCGCTTCCTCTTCCCGGTAGAAATATCACCAGAAACTGGTGTCGAACCGCCCTGGCCCACACCACTAGCTTCCCGCAGATTTCTCTCTGTAATCAGCGCCTGGTTCACAATAGCATGTACAGTAGGCAACCTGAAAACATTCATCAGCGCTCGGATGTCATACCGAAGACCATCCTCGAAGCGTCTGACCCTCAACGTCTCATCACCCACCAGAACGGGTGCAAAACGCTGAAGCTCAGTGAAACGGGCAGAATAATCCATCACCGACATAGCGCCCTGCTGCAGATTCATGAACTCTCGAGCTTTATCTGCCCTTAGCGTCTCTGGGAAGAAGAAATCATAGAAGACTGCCTGAAAATCTTCCCACACTATGTCTCTGTGATGCTCTGATTGGGTGGTAACATCCCACCACCTTTTGGCGGAATCACGCAGCATATACGTCGCGAGCTTGACCCTCCGCCCTGGAGGCGTCTCAAGATGCTCAAAGATAGTCTGCATAGACTCCAACCAAGATTCCGCAGCCTGTGGTCCGCCATCTTCTGAAAACGTAGTCGGATGCTGCTGCTGGAATATACGAGTAAGCTCAGCCATAGATGTGGCAGTCGGCGGTGCTCCCTGAAAGGTCTGCATGAACCGCATAAAGCCTTCACGGAACTGCGCTTCCGCGCCTGTGTCCGGTATAACGGCTGGCGCCGCATCTGGTTTTGCTGGAGGATCCACTGGTAGCCCATGGCTCACCATCTCTGGAGTATACTCGTTGCCGCTCTCCTGGCGAACAACGCGTGAACGTCTATGCGACATGACACTACAAGGTCAAAAACACGCATTAGATTCAAGTTTGTCAAAGACTGAAAACGAAGGGACCCAAAAAGGGAACAGGAGGAAGAAGGCATTCAAGATTTGTAAAACAAGACTACACGGCGTGTATACTGACTACACGACGTGTACTTGACTTCTCTTCCCCTGCCCGGGTCCTTCTACACGGCTCCTGTTGAACAAAACTACACGGCGTGTATGGTGTAATTTTCCAACTGCCCGTGTCGTTTGTGACACGGCTAACTACTCGGCTAACACTACACGGCGTGTTACACCCGCACACGGCGTGTACTCCACCCCGTTTCCCAGCCACACGGTCAGGTCCACACGGTCACTCTCTGGACAAGACTACACGGCGTGTCCCTCGGGTACACGGCGTGTTCAGGATGAGGTGACACCAACCCGTGCTTGTTGGTTTACACGGCCGGGTCCCCAGGTCAGACTACACGGCGTGTTCCACAATGGACACGGCGTGTATGTATTAAGGTCTCCTCCGTCCGTGTTGTTAGCTACACGGGCGGACTCCGGGTCAACACTACACGACGTGTACGTCCGGTACACGACGTGTTTTTCCCAAGTCATTTCCTACCTCGTGTCGCCGCCCACACGGTTTGTGACACGGGAAGAGACTACACGGCGTGTACTCAGGGTACACGGCGTGTACTCAAAAGTTTTCCTTTCTTCCCGAACAGAAGACCATACACGACGTTTTTAAGGTACTACACGACGTGTATACTGGGTTTTTCCGGACAGTATGCCTCAGAAACTTCCCCGAAACCCAGAAAATACCGAAAAACAACACCTAAGTGTCAAATTCTGATCCGTGAGGGCCCATACTCCCCACGAATCAAAGTTTGACATCTTATCTGTGTTATAACAAAATAAACAGCTAATGATCCGCCAAATTCCGGTCAATGATGGCCCATACTCCCCAAAAACCAAAGTTTGGCGTCCATTCTATCAACAAGCTCATACCAAGATACCCTATCACATAGCAGGTATTTATCAAGCAGCTATCACAACAACATGCTTTTTCCAACACAACCACTATTACAACAGCATGCAATTTCTAATGCACCTATATGGCATGGAACTATGCATGACATGTGATTTCTAGCATGTGCCTAAATGATGCATGAGATGACATACCCTCATCTCATCGGGTTGCAACTAATAGAACCCATGAATAAAATATAAACAGCACAATCACAAGTGCGTCACCCAACGGTGAAATAAAATCAACTGTAAAATTTGCAAAATCAAAAGAATTGCAAAAATACGAGGTAGACTGGCTTTTTTTTGTACACGGGTTAGCTACGCCCGCGCACAACTTATTACCAACTACCGTTCCCGTCCTATCCCTGACTAAGGCTCCAAATAGTAAGTCAAAGAAAAGAACTTCTTTGATACCACTTTTGTAACGTTCCGGATCCGGGTGCCACTCTACGGGTGCCCCGAACCCGGTTCGTCACATGACCTCAAACGCATTTTCCCAAACGCCAGAGGTTGCCGACTAGCAGCGAGGGCCCAGGTCTCATAGTGGGAAAACTATGCTCTCATTTGTCAAGGTGTAGCGCAGCGGAATAAAATAAAAAACATACAACAACAGCGGAAGCAATAAACCATACACATTATTATAACAACTGCAGTAAAAGATAACCAACCAGGTATATAGATATGATGCAACATGTCTCAAGTTCTAAGAAAACAGCCAGAACATGTTACATAACAGTACAATACAATACAGAGTATAACAAAGCAAAACAAAACAGTCGGTAGCATCGCGAGCCTAAGCCCGGTCCCATGCTCCCCTACTCCTCAGCAGCAATCAAGTACCTGTATAAGGACCCTTGCCCTTATCCACACCTACAGAAACATAATCTGTTTGGGCCGAAAAGCATGACCCAAACAGGGTGTGAGAAATAATTCCCAGTAGGCACCCACCAAAGGCCCGTGCCCAACTGTGTGAAAATATGCAACAACAATGTGCAGTAGTAAATGCAATAAACAAAACTAAGCGGTACTCAACAGTAACTAACTTAACCAGTCATATTGCCATTTTATTATTCACTTAACCATTTAATTTAATAACATTCTGTGCTCAACAAAACCAAGCCCTCAGGCCAACCAGAATCTTGCTCTCCGGCTAATATAGTACCTTTCCCTCAGGCATTGCCCTCAGGCGAAATAGAATCTTGCCCTCAGGCCAAACTGAAACGAAACCCTCAGGTAATCAGAATTCTTGCCCTCAGGCTAATAGAACTACGCCCTCAGGCTAATCAACAATGCCCTCAGGCTAAACAAGTAATCGGACCATGCCCAACATGTAACCAAGCAATACACATGCAATTCCTCTCAAGGCAATTTTATAATCATTGTTATAAAGGCATACCCTCGGGTATCCTGGCCAAACGGCTAAACAGAGGAACGCACCCCCGGGGTGGTCCTGGATCCAAACATCGATCCCAAACAGCAGTTTATTAACACTTTTAATTACCTATACAATTCTAGGTATTTAAAACAGCCAAGGCCTCAGCCACATGACACCCCAACATGGGTTCATAACTCAACAATTCACACAAACGCACAACAGTTGGAAAATTAAACACCAAGCCACCTACCTTAAACACCCACGAACGGTATACGCGAACGTCGATTCCAGAAACGCCCAAAGACGACGTAGATCTGGGATAGAAGAAAAACCGTTCAAACGTAAATAACTTCCCCTCAAAAAAGAATTGGTAAGAACGACTTAAAGAGAGCGGAGGGCTTACCTGTGCGGTTCCAACGAGATCGTCGGCGGAAGAATCCGATTCCCGACGTGCGCTCGGCGGATCTCCAAAGCTCCGACCTCCTCTCTTGCTCCAAAACGAACCCAAACGCCTCCTCTGCCAAATGAGGAGGCTACTGCCCGTTTTAAGCGAAAAAAACAAACTACACGGCGTGTACTTCCAAGTACACGGCGTGTACTTTTTTATTTAACTGTTCCTCTGGCAGCACCGCCAAACTATTCATCTGTCGACATGAGTACACGACGTGTATTCTTGACTACACGGCGTGAATTGTCGCCCAGCTGGCGGCGGCTTGCACCGCCTTACTGTTTCCCCTGCCGACTGACTACACGGCGTGTAAATACCACTACACGGCGTGTAGTCGGTTTTTACACCCTTCGTCGCTGACATGGCTACACACCCTGTGTACTCATCCCACGCGGCCAAAGTACACGGCGTGTGGAATAATACACGGCGTGTAGTCACAAAATTTAGGATTTTTCCCAATTTTCCTTATTTTCTCAAAAACACTATAGGAAAAGAGAAAAGAAGAAACCCGTACCTCAAAAATAAGAACTGAGTTCTTACAACATGCTTACCAAAAAAAAAAGTAAAATTGTTGAAAAGCTGGGGATAAAGGTGTTATCTCCTGAATGGAGTTCTGTGCCCTTCTGTGTAAATCAATGTGAAGTGATTGTTTCTAAAAATGTTTCCTTCTATTATGTTTGTTTGATTGGATATGCATTGCTGGCTGGTTTTGTTTTGGGTTATCTGTGTGGTCTTTGATGGTGACCTTACTTGGGAATGAGAGCCACGAATGTGTGCTCAAAATTTCGAAGTTGTTTAATGCTTGATTTTGTTGGGATGAATTATTTGATCTCATGTTGATATATGAGATTGTTTTTCCCATGATGTAATGTTCTAATAATGGTCTCGTTCCTGTTTGAGAGGTATCTCACCTGAGAGATTGTTTTGAAGTTGTTTTAAAAAGTTGTGTAACTTTGCACTTCGAACTTCTAGAGTGGTTGTGTTCCAAGTATAGCGGGGACCTTAAAGGGTATCTCGAGGGGTGGTAAAATTATCTTCCCTTTTTTCTTCTCCCAGTTTTGTTTTAATTCTTGAGAACAAGAATTGTTTAAGAGGTATCTGTTGGATTGGTGCAGCCCGATCTGTTTGAATGATGTTGGGCTGAATACCAGCGGCTCATACTGCACACCATGTTGCAACTCTCGCGGGTCGAGCTTCGTGGTGAGTTCATTGGGGGTTGTAGGGGGCAACGCGCCCCTGCTTTGGGGGTACTGTAGCAACTTTGACCGACTGTAGCATGACTGACCAGGCGATACCGATAGGACTTTGGCACGGTTACTGTAGCAACTCAGACTTTGGAGACAGCGACAACTTTCCAGACTTCTTGCCATCGACCACTGTAGCAACTTGGACTTAGGTGACCGCAACACTGTAGCAGTGTGGACTTCCAACCGCCGTTCATTGTAGCACAGTGGACTTACTGATGGAGAAAAGATTAAAATAACAGTGAGGAACATAAACCACTAAAGCCAGACGAATAGTCGGAGTCAAAGAGCATGTGCCAAATCCCACAATAGGGATTGCAGATCCATAAACAACGGTAATTGCACCGGCACTGGTATATGGATGATAGGTAGTAAGCAAACCCGAATCACTTGTGAGATGATCAGACGCACCAGAATCAAACATCCAAGTTGTCTGTCGACGAAAGACACAACCAGTCTGAGCAATGGAGGTTGAAGAAGTAACAAGTGGCAAAACAACCTGATGAAATTGTACAAGTGCAATCTCCTCCATTGAGAGCCAGTTTGTGACAGATGTTGGATGCTGCCATGTCTGGAGTCGGTACTCGGAGTGCGCGACTGAGGCGGCTGCGCGGGACTGGAACTCGCACATGGTGGTGCGCCGTCGCAGAGGAGTTGTCGACCAGGGAGGTGCCGATGCGGTGTTGTGAATGCCACATAGGCGGGCCGGTGATATCGCGCGGGGCACTCGCAGGAGACGCTGGTGTCGGGAGGCGGGGTTCGCAGGAGGCGCCGGTGTCGGGAGGCGAGGCGTCCGCAGGAGGGGCTGGCGTCGGGAGGCGGGGTGTCCTTAGGAGGCGCCGGTGTCGGGAGGACGAGGGTCGAGGGCCCGAGTGAGGAGCTCTTCGCCGCAGAAGTCACCTGGCCCGATTCGATAGCTCTCGAAGACAGCGTGGACGACGCGCATGGAGGGCGACGGGGATGGGTGTTGTCGCGTGGGGAGAGGCCGACGCACAGAGGGTCGTTGCGCAGGAAGGCAGGGCCGCAAGAGGGTCATCGTGAGGGAGAAATGCCAGGATAGCTTGCGACGGAGCGACGAAATACTGCGGAAGAGCCGCGTGAGAGGGGGCTGTTGCGCGCAGTAGGGTGGGGGGGGCGTCGAGGACCGTCGCACGCACAGGGAGGGGGCCGTCGGGGACTGTCGCACACACAAGGAGGGAGGCGTCGGGGACCGTCGCATACATAAGGAGGGAGGCGTCGGGGACCGTCGCGCACATAGGGAGGGAGCCGCTGGGGACCATCGCGCGCAGAGGGAATGAGCCGCTGGGGGCCGTCGAGCAGTGGACGAGAGAGGCCGACGAGGTGAGGGCGACGGGGCGTCTGCAGGAGGCGCCGACGTGGAGGCGGGAATTCCACAGGAGGAGGCCGGCATGGAGGCGGGGATTCCGCAGGAGGAAGCCGACGTGGAGACGGGGATTCCGCAGGAGGAGGGCTAGGTAAGCTAACCTGACTTTGATACTATGTTGTAATGTACAAGTTCCTACCTCAATGAGAGGTGGAGACATTCTTTTATAGATAGAGAAGACAAAATATAAGTCGGAAGAATCCGATGTGGGACTCGGAAAGACACTCAACCCGGAAATACAATTAACCAGGTTTAACATACTTCTTTTCTCATCTATAAATTGAGCACCCTACCTTAGGTACCGGTTTCCATTATAACACATCACATTGGCCAACTTCTTCATGTCTCTTCGATATTCATGAGTTTGGTGGTCTTCTCTCCCACACTTATAACATTTCTTTGTCCCTTTGAAGTGTTCCCATGATGCTTCTTTCCACATTTTTGACATGTGAGTAGTTGAACTTTCTTTTCACCTTTGTCATTAGATCCTCCAGTTTGAAACTTCATTTTTCATTTCTTATCTCTATAGCCATGAGACCATTCTCCAAATTCCATCTCCACACTTTGAAAGTACATCGAACAACTTCTTCATAACTCCCAAAGTCTCGAATAGCTGAAGCTTTTCGATGGTGTGGTTTTAAACCATTAAAGAATCTATCTATTTTGCTATCATTGTTGATAACAAAACCCGAGGTGTATCTTACAAATCTTGTGAAATTTGCTTCGTAAGCCGTGACAAATTCACTTTCCTTTTGCTTCAACTCTATGAATTATCTCTCCATCTTTGTCCGAAGAGTTCGATGAAAATACTTGTTTAGAAATATTTTCTTAAAGTCTTCTCACTCCATCTCTTCTATTTCATCCTTTAGCTTTGTGTTCTTAATCAACGTCCACCATTGATCAACCTCTCCATCTAAACGGTAGACGACTATAGTCACCTTCTCCTTCTCAGAACAGTGGAACACAAAAAAAATCTTCTCCATTGAGTTAACACACTGTTCTGCAATAAGTGGATCGGAAGATCCACTAAATGTCGGTGGTCGTTGCCGCATAAAAGATTTGATAGCCAATTGCTCCCTCTTAAGTGAAGGCGGACGTTCCACCTGGTTCAAGTTATTATTCATAGCCCGAGACAGCTGGGTAAACATCGCCATGAAGTTTTGAACTCCATCTCCCATTGCATTGAGGATGTGATTCGGGAAATCGTTGCATTGTCCCTCACATAAGTTGTTGGCTTGGTTTCTCCTGGTTCCCACCATTTTTTAAAATTGAAAATGTAAAAAAACGTTAGTCAACAAAGCATGAATAATTTATCCCTTTACACAATTAACACTAAATGCATATCTTATGGGATCCTTATGTTAAACATTTTTCTAAAACAAAGCTTCTTGGGTATTTACATCCTAAGGGTTTTCACTAACGTTCTCTAATCCTAATTCCCAAATTAATTAAACCGTGCTTTGATACCAACTATAACGGCCATGTTTTTTCTTATATGACTATTACATCATTTTAAGATTAACAACATAATAGAGATACAAATCCAGGATCAAAAGGTTTAGTGTCTTGGGCAAATTAGGCTGATACATAATTTGAACATAATAAAACATAAACATTTATTTAAAGCCTTCATCTTTTTCCTTAAAAGCTCAAATTCTCCTTAGTACAAGTAATCACCTGAGGATATATATCAAAGAAAGGGGTGAGCTAAAAGCCCAGTAAGAGGATGAATAAGGACATGAATCAATAAAATATAGGTGAGCATAATCATCATCATCATAACATAAGCATAGGATCATCATCATAATCATGAGAGGTAACTTTAGATAAATGCATGGAATGTGGCAATGCATAAAAATGAAACATCATGTCTTAATGGTCAAATACCACACATAGTTGTGAACAAAGCTAACATCATGTTCACGCATAACATATGTGCATAATCATAATATCATCATTGTGAACAAAGCTAGCATCATGTTCATGCATGATACACATTATCTCATGAGATGCATCACATTATTCAATGCATTGGAGGGTTATATAATTCCGAGTCCATCCGTCACATTATAACATTTACATAATCTTGCATGTCACATAGAACGTATATCAATCAAAGTCATTAAGTAACCCATGTAAAGGAATGAGTTTCATAAGGATTTCATCAATCACGATTTCATGAATAAACTTCGTGTTCCAAAATGGAAAAGGGAAAAGAACATATTTGGTACAAGAATCATCATTTTTGAGCGAAGAAGAAATAACTCAATAGGAGTCAATATGTGTTTTGGAAAGAAGGATTCTTTTAAGAAATCTTCGTATTTGTCATAAAATCAGATTGGAAACATGTATATCCCCGAAAAGAAAAGGGAATGACAATGAAATTATATTTAAGGAGAATTAAAAGAATGTCCATACTGAAATTTGACATGAAAGAGGAATAACCCAGAGAAAAGGATTGGGTTCGAGAATCCCCTTACCTTATGTCTGAATGCGTTCTGCACTTGTACTTAATATCCTGTATAATCAAATTAGATTCATTAATTACTAAATTCAGAATCTTCTCTACATATATTTTATTTATTAGAATTTTATTAAGTTCATTTATAGCCATTTCGATGAGTTGTAATGTTTAGTTTTGTTGTCCTGGGAGCGTTTGTTTCACGGTTGTATGGTCGGTTCTTTCGAGTATAATTATGAGAGTTCTTGTCAAATGAAAGTGAAACTACAGAGTTGGAATGAAAAGGTATTAATATGCTTCCAGAATTTTAAATGGTCCCATATATCATTTGGTTTTCAGATATGAGAACGATTCATTAGATAAAACGTTAATGAAAATGTTTACATTATCTTGGTTGTTTTTACGACCATCATGAACTAGCATTATTTTTTTTTAATATTATGTTTATATATTGGTTTCAGAACATGAAACAAGTTATAATCTGTATATTACAATCTTATTTAACCATAATAATGGTTTTATGACCAGCCTTGAAGGCGGTAATGAAAAACAAAAACTCGTCGTCTATGAAGACGGTGGATCGACACATCACGGACGATGTTTTCATTTTTAGAATAAAAGGAGGAGAGAAGAGATTTGATGATGGATATTCTATTAACACAATAATATTCCAGTATATATATAATACTGGAGTTATCATGTCATTTTGGTTAGGGGTGGTTAGGAGAGAATAAGAAAAGAAAAGAAACTAAAAGAGAAAGGAGAATTTTACCTCTTGAATGTTGTCTCTTTGAGAACCTTCTTAAGACACTTGGATTTGGTCTTTTGTTGAGACCAACTGCTCTTGGACGTGGGGAAGAGGCTTGAGAAAGAAATTGGGTAGAATTTAGACAAGTTACAAGACTTAGAAGGTGTGAGTAGAAGATGTGGTGAATGATGGTATTATAGGGGAGTGACGTGTTTTTTTTATTATTTTATTCATTTGTGTATTATTTTGCATCAAGATTGTAGAATGATGAAGTCCCTTACCTCAAGGAGAGGTGGAGACATTCTTTTATAGATAGAGGAAAAAATTTACAAGTCGGAATAATCCGATGTGGGACTGGGAAACACCCTTTACCAGAAATACAATAAACTGGGTTTAACACTCCCCTTCAAGCTAGTACATGATAGCTTGGAAAAGAGTCCCACAAAAAAAGAAAGAAGACACCTACCAAGACCATACACACTCCCCCTCAAGCTGGGTCGCTGATACTGTGGATGCCCAGCTTGGTACAGAGTCAAGTCGAGCTCCCGGGAGGCCTTTGGTGAAGATGTCGGCAAGCTGATCAGCTGTCGGAATGTAGCTCCAACTAACATGGTGATGCTCAAGGTGATGACGAAGAAAGTGACAGTCCATCTCGATATGCTTCGTGCGTTCATGGAAGACGGGATTAGAATCAATCTTCGGGGCTTCCTGATCATCACACCAAATATGAGCAGATGACTGTGGTGAGAAACCAATCTCATGGAGAAAATGACGAAGCCAAAGAATATTAGTAGTGATCGTGGCCATCACACTGTATTCTGATTTAGCACTCGGCCGGGAGACAACAATCTGTTTCTTGCCGCGCCATGAGATTAAGTTACCTGCCAAAAAAATGGCAAAGCGATGTAGATTTCCGGGTAACTAAGCAGCCATCATAGTCAACATCTCAGAAGACCTCAATATTCAGATGATCGTGATGTGAATACCGAAGACCACAAGCAAGGTCTTTCTTAATGTACTTGATAATGCGAATGACAACATCCCACTGAGATTTTGTTGGATGTTCAATGAATTGACTAACCTTGCTGACAACGCATGCAATGTCTGAACGAGTTATGGTGAGGTAATTAAGTTTTCCCACAAGACGATGATATCTTTCTGAGTGAGAGTATGATTCCGTGTTGTCATAAAGAGATTGTTCCCCGAGCTCAAGAGAAGTGTCATCGACAGTTGCTTGTGTCAACGACAGTTGCTTGAGTCAAATCAGTATCCTGTAAGCCAAATGTAGTGATGACTGTGCAAAATCTTCCAAACCATGCACGAGGAGAGCGCTTGAGTCCATAAAGAGAGCGACGAAGTCGACAGACATGAGAATCGGCTCCTGAGGCACGAAAGTCAGGAGGTTGTTGCAGATACCTCTTCGTCAAGAAAACCATGTAGACTGACATTTTTGACATCAAGTTGATGAAAAGACCAATGATGATGAGCGGCCAGAGAGATAGATAATCGGACAGATGCCATCTTTGCAACCGGAGAGAAGGTATCATAATAATCAACACCATATGTTTGAGCAAAGCCTTTTGCCACAAGTCTGACTTTAAGATGATGAAGAGTGTCATCTGCATTCAGACGTACCGTATAAATTCATTTGCTGTCGACCACCTGTTTACCTGCCGGAAGGGGGACCAGATCCCAAGTGTGATTGTTGTCCAAAGTCTGTAATTCATCCCGCATTGCTTGAAGCCATCCAGGGTGAGATTTGGCGTCGCCAACCGTGTGAGGAATAGATATCGTCTCCAGAGCAGAAAGACCTCTGTATGAGGATGTGTAAAGAGGAGTATTCTGGCAAGACCGGGTACCTTTTCACAATGCAATGGGCAAGTCGCCTGTTGCCGGAGCAGGAACGTCGGACGAAGCTGGCGAGATGGTGTCCTCGGCTTGGACGAGGGACACATTCGATGGGCGGCGAGAGTAGATAGTGTCAAACCGGTGATCAGCAGAGTGGGGCACCTGAGGTAGAGGTGGGTGGATGATGAGAGGAAGATAATCATCGATGGTGGTGCCTGGATGGGAAGAGGGGGGAGAGAAAGAAGAGCTCTCAACAAAAGATACATCCACAAAGATGATATATTGTCATAAGTCTGAAAAGAAACATCGGTATCCGCGATGAGTGCGGGAATATCCGAGGAAGATGCAACATAGAGATTTGGAAGAAAACTTTGAGAGGTTGGGACAAGTGTCACAGACATAACAAAGATACCCAAACACACAAAGAGGAAGCAAGTGAGGAGGGAGAGAGGAGAACAGAGCCCGAAAAGGAGTCTAGGCGATTTATGAGGTATGTAGCAGTAAGGATGACATCCCCCAAAAAAGAAGAGACCTGCATGTGGAATAAGAGGGCACGGGCAGTCTCCAAATTATGACGATGTTTACATTCGGCCACTCCATTCTTCTGAGGTGTATCAATGCAGGATGTCTGATGAATAATGCATTTATCCTTGAGAAACCGCTGAAGGGAAGTGGATAAATATTCTCAGCCATTGTCTGAGCAGAGATATTTAATAGGCTTTTGAGTGTGAATTTCATGGTAAAAGGTTTTGAAAATATCGCACACCTCGAAACGATCATGAAGGAGATATAGCCATGTCATCCAAGAGTAGTCATCAATAAAGGAAACATAATAACTGCACCCTAACTGGTTAGGAACCCTGCAAGGACCCCATACATCAAAATGAACAAGGTTGAAAGGATTCACTGCACGCGTTTCCAATCGAGGAACATACGTCACCCGATGATGTTTAGCAAACTTGCAGGATTCATAATGGAAAGGTGTGGACTGAATTGGGGGCAAAGCTTATGTAAGACGGAAGCCAGTGGATGACCAAGGTGAAAATATAGGTCGAGGGCACGAGTAGAGGTGGATGAGCAAGCAAGGGATGGTGGAGTATCGAACATGTACACCCCATCACTAAGACGACCTTTACCAAGTTCTCGATTTGTTGATCTCTTCTGAAAAACTACACCAGAAGATGTAAAAGTAGTAACACAATTTAAGTCTTTTGTGAGTTTATTTATGGAGATAAGATTAACAGAACTGTGAGGAGCATGAGCTACTAAAACCAGACGAATAGACAGAGTCAATGAGCATGTGCCAAATCCAGCAATAGGGATTATAGATTTATCAGCAACAGTAATTGCAGTGGCACCAGTATAAGGATGATAGGTGGTAAGCATACCCGAATCTCCTGTGAGATGTTCAGACGCACCAGAATCAAACATCTAAACTGTTGGTCGATGAGATATACACGCGGTAGGGCTACCAGTTTGAGCAATGGTGGCGGAGGAAGAGGAAGGTGGCAAAGCAGCCCGATAAGATTGTATAAATGCAATCTCCTCCTTTGAGAGTGTCAGTTTGTGACGGATACTTGATGATGACGAGGATAAAGGCATGTCTGGGTATGTAGAGTGCGCCAGGCGGGCGCACAGACGCAGTGATGGAGCGCAGGGTTGCCGTGCAGGAAGGCCGATGACTATGGCGTGGGGGCTGCCTCACAGGAGAGCCGGCGACTGGAGGCGCAGGGGAAGACGCGTGGGCATGCCGGCGATAGGGGCACGGGGGAGTCATGCGAGAGAAGGGGCACTGGCTGTCGGTCGTCGCTCAGAGAGGCGCCGATGCGGGAGGTGCCGACGTGGCACAATGATGGTGGCTTGTAGGGAAGATCTACCGGGAGGGAGGAAAGCCGACACGGGGACGACCGCACGTTTAGAGGCTTGCGCACAGGTGGGCCGATAGGAGGCGGAGCTTTCGCCGGGGGCCGACGAAGGGAGGCGGGATGTTCGCAGGAGGGCGCCGGCCGCGGTAGCGCGCGGTGAGGGCAGGCTTTCCGAGGGAGGAGCTGAAGACGGGAGGGGCCGCAGGGGCGCGCAGGGAGGGTTGCGTGCAGGAAGGCCGCGTGCGGGGAGGCCGCGTGCGGGAAGGCCGGGCCGCTAGGTCTCCTTTGCAGAGGGTCATCGTGCTCGCAAAGGGCTGTCGCGCTCGCAAAGGGCCGTCGCGCTCGAGGTGGTCGTCGCACGGAAGGCGAGGCCGCAGCGATCCATCGCGCGCAGGAAGGCGGGACCGCTGGGCAGGAGGTGCTGCGCGATAAGGCTAGGGTGCAAGGGGGGAAGCCTCGCAGGAGGGAGGTGTTGACGTGAGAGGGTGACGGAAGGCCGGTCAGCAGGAGGGCCTCTGCTCGCTGGTTCAGATTTGGAAGGCCGACTGACGCAAGGGGAGTGCGGCATGTCTACACAGGAGGGAGGTGGGGCAGGGAAGCCGTAGAGGGAGGTGTGGCCGGGAGGCCGCACAGGGAGGCAGGGTCGGGAATCCGCACAGGGAGGCGGCGGGAGGGTTCTGCCGGGAGGGAGCCGCAGAGGGACGGAGGGCCGCGGGCGGGCCAGTGTTGGAGATGAACCGTGCTGGAGGGCGGAGCGCAGAGGATGGGAGGGGAAAAAATATTATTGGGAGTTACCCTTTGATTCCATGTAGAATGGTGAAGCCCCTTACCTCAAGGAGAGGTGGAAACATTCTTTTATAAATAGATGAAAAGATTTTCAATTCGGAATAATTCGATGTGGGACTGGGAAACACCCTTTACCTAGAAATACAATAAACCCGGTTTAACAATGACTATCAATAGTGTTGATTCCCATAATTAAATAGAGTAACTAGGGAAGGAGAATTCGAGATAATGATGCTTATATCAGCCATACATCAGACATGACTAAAAATTTTATGTATTTAGCTTATATCATAAATTTCCGTATTTCACTATTCATAATAAATTCAATTATTTTAGAAAAATCCAAAAAAATCATCCTAATCATTTTTCGACGTGTAGATTTCAAAAATGGACTTCGTTTTACGAAAATAATTTTCTAAATATGAGAAATTTATTTATTTTAAATAAAATCATCATTTATTCGAAAAATATTGATTTTAATATTATAGTTGATTTTATGCCCCTTTGAAAAATTAATTAAGGTCTCATAAAATTATCTTATAATTATAAGACAACAAAATATTAATTTATGAATATATTTTATAAAAATAAATTTTCTTCTAAATCATTATATTAATTATAAAATTTTAAATAAACATTTACATTTTACAAAAATATCATCACTTAATTTATTATTTTTAAAACATTTATTTACTTACACTATGATATAATTATATCATATTTTCATTTATAAAAGACCTAAATTTTATTTATACTTTCATAGGTGATGTTACTATTCTATTGGCTGAATTACTATTTATAATGGTCATATTACTATTTCAACGGTTAGGTTACTATTCCATCGGTATAGGTTGCTTAATTTCTATAAATATCACTTATTTCATTCTTCATTTATGAGAATGATGTTTTTATTGGGTTCTCTTTGTGATGTATGTGTTTTATACTATATAACATAATTATAAGAAGGAAAATTTCATTGATAAAATTTTGGGTCGTTTCAGGGTACCCTCTTTTGTTATCATATTATATGATCTCTTGCATGCGATGCTTGGAGAGATATAGCCATGTTGAGGATGAAAAAAGAATAGTAAACCTATTTAGGTGATGAGTTAGTTTCATTTGTTTACTCATTGGGTTTTAGTATGCTTTTTTCACATTTTGCACGAGAGGTTGCAGGGAGGATATTACTGAGTATACATGTTATGTTCACCCTACGTATATATAAACTATTTTTCAGGTCGGTAGGAGCAGATTGGTAATCATGTTGGACTTTACTAGCTCGTGGGTTGTTCAGGAGCTGTTTGGGCTTTCAAGGTCGCTGCTGAGGCTTTTCCTTTGGTTTCTGTCATTTCTGTTTTCAATTGTATTTGTTTTGTATGACATTATATGCATGTACTTGAGATCTTTCTTTGCTTTATCTTGAGCAGATGTTGTTGGTTGTTTTTGCCTTATCTCTCAATTCTCATATCTTAGAGGGTAACGTCTTCCGTTTGTGTGTATGTTATACCCTCGGTGCTTGTCACCAACTTGTGGCCTATTGAAGGTGGGCTTTGGGCGTCATTATCTTCCTTCTCTCATTGCCGGCCCAGGAGGGGGTACCTTTGAGGGGAGGGGTTGTGACACTCTCTAATGCAGAGCCATATGTTATCCCAATAGAAATTGTTCTGTTGAAATTATAGCTCCCATCCCGGGAATGCCTTTTGAGGTCATTTCCTCCCATTACTGGTTGGCTCTGACCTGAGTCTTCAGACTTTATCAATCGTTTCATACTCACTTGAATCAGGGAACTATGTCTCAAGAATAACTGTTTAAATTTATCAGTATCTAATTAATTACTGTTGTTTTGATGTCATGTTAGAGAAAAACTGGTGGGATGGTGATTTGGAGATCAGGCACCTCTATTATTTTATACAGAGGTTCAAGCTACGAGGTTCCTCCAATAGAACAAGATGAACAGTCACATAACCAAAATGGGAATCCTTATAGATCCAGTCCAGAGGCTGCTGATATAACTAACAGCAGATTTTCTGAGCAAAGTTCTATCAGTGATGTGCAAACACCCCAAAAGAACCAGAATCATGTGGCTGAGGATAATAATGAAGAAGAATCTGTTGTGCTGGAAGCCAGATATGATGATGAAATAGACAATCTGTTAGATGGTCTGGGGCCTAGGTATACAGACTGGCCAGGGGATGGTCCATTACCTGTAGATGCAGATTTACTTCCTGCAACTGTTCCTGGTTTTCAACCTCCCTTCAGAGTACTCCCACATGGAGTGAGGTATAATGTTGGGTTAAAAGAGGCCACGGCTTTGCGGAGGCTTTCCAAAACCCTCCCCCCTCACTTTGCAATAGGTATGCCAGTCTTCTCATATGCATTTGAGCTCTTGTTTTAATATTAAATGAATTCTCCAATCCCCAGGTAGAAGCAGGCAATTGCAAGGCTTGGCTGTGGCTATGATTAAGCTATGGGAAAAGAGTTTGATTGCAAAGGTTGCATTGAAACGCAATGTACACCTAACTGCCAGTGAAAGAATGACTGAAAATATAAAGGTACTGCAACATACATTCCATCCGTTCCTCAGAACCAGTTTTTTTCTTCATCTTCTTGATGTAAAGCAGCCTACTTTTTGGGTCTTAGTTCATTTTGGTTGGTAATCCCAAACTCGCTGTTATGTTTTCTATTTTTTTTTTGTACAATTCTATCGCACTTTTATTTTTAACCCCCCCCCACCCCATAAAAATATTTTTTATTTTGATATTTTTTTATACATAGATCATCCTTGCTGTTTTAGATTTTTGTTGATTATTTTTATTGCCTTTTTTATTTCATTACTACTAAATAGTATTGTTTTTTTAATAATGATGTTTTTGAAGGCTGCTTTGATTTCATAATTCATTAATTTCAATCTTCCACGTTCAAATTATTGGCCATTTTTTTGAAGTTGAATTCCTAGGTTGTCTCGTATGGGATGCACCTGTGACTGCTGCTTTTAAAAATGCTGAGTTTTGGAATTTTGTTTTGACCACAACATTTATGCCTGCAAATGCCTTTCTTTCTATAATTAATTATCAGGAAGGTGTGTTGCATTCTCAAGAGAAAACTTGCTATTTTAGTCCCATAGGCTTCTTTGGGAGGGGTGATCCATAACTTCACCATGTCTAGGCTGCGTTTGACAGCATTTATTGAAAACTGCTTTTAATATTTATCACTTATGATAAGTGATTTTGTACACGTATTTTCAGACTGCTTATTGAAAAAGTACTCTTCTGCCCCTTATATAAATAATTTCCTTCAGGATTTAAGTATAGGTGTTTTTTTAGGAACGAAATAAACACCGTGTATTTTTTCAGATTACTTATCATAAGTGTTTGTGCTAAAAAAAGTGATAAAGTGCTGTAATCATTTTTTAATATATGTTGTCAAATGTAGCCTTACCATTCCAATTCATGTTAGAGCTTGCTCTGCACTGGTGCTTGTTCTAAACTCTGCTTTGTCTTGCAATTGTCCAAGTCATCCTTCATTTCCAGATTGGTAGTTTTCCTTTTTTAGGACAGTCATGTGGTTTAGAGGTAAATATTATTGCATAAAATTTGATGCTGTATTTTAGTTTTAATCTATTCCCTTGTAAAAAAGCTGGCTATATTTTTACATGTTAAAGAAACAAAATTCCTTCAAATATTTGATTTATCTGTTGTGCTTGAGTTACCTAATGCTTTCAGTTGGACACTTAAGGCTATGTTTGTTATGAAGGTATGGTGATCATGTTTGGGTGGAATGCTCATTCATTCCTCAGAAAATAAATTTTATTAAGATAATTGCCCTTGATTTTATGTTTTATTGTGAATGATATTTCCTAAATAATAGTGAAAAATTATATTATATTTTTTTGTTATTATATATTTTTATTATTTAACATATTTCGCCATACCTTTTTTCATGCATATCAACCATTGACCCATCAATCCATTTTCCATTCATTCTCCCACGCCTTTTCCATTTTCATCAAAAAGTTTTCCTCATACCGAGTGTAGCCTTAGTTGAAGATATTTTGAATGCAGAAATTGACAGGTGGTGTACTTCTCTCTAGAAACAAGGATTTCTTTCTCTTCCATCGGGGAAAAAACTTCTTGGCAAACGATGTTGCAGAAGCATTACTAGAAAGGCAGAAATTGGCAAAGAATTTTCAAGATGTAGAGGAGGAAGTGCGATCGAGAGCATCGGCATTAGTTGAACCAAATTATGAGGTAGCCAATCAACCAGTAACAGCCGGCTCACTTGGAGAAACGTTGGATGCAAATGCTCGGTGGGGAAAAAGGCTCGATGATGATCATGAGAAAAATATGAAGAAAGAAGTGGAAATAGACAGACATGCCAAACTTGTGAGAATACTGGAGGGAAGGCTTGCTTTTGTAAGTTCTTCACTCTATCACAAGAACCTCATGACATGTTTTGTGGGTTACAACTTCTCTCTACTTCACAATGAACAAATCTCTCAAATCATCTCTCTTTAAAATAGGAAAAAAAAACTTCACAAACACTCAAGTAGGAAATTTAGTACCTGGGTTGGGTGTCAATCTCTCGTGACAGGCTTAAATAAACGCCCACCATCAATTTATGCTGCAATATTATTTTTACCTTGTGTGATGCATCCTACATTATTCATAATAGGCTGAAAGAAAGCTGGAGAGAGCTGGACATGCTTTGGCTAAGGTGGAGGAATCACTGAAACCAACCCAACAACAGGCAGACCCAGCAAGCATAACTGATGAGGAGAGGTTTATGTTTCGCAAGATTGGTCGAAAGATGAAAGCTTTCCTTCTTCTTGGTAAAATGAGAGAGAGAGAGAGAGTGTGTGTGTGTGAGAGAGAGAGGTTATCTTGCTACCTTTTGAAATTAAGTTATATATATATATGATTTATTCTCAGGTCGGCGTGGAGTTTTTGATGGCACTGTGGAAAACATGCACTTGCACTGGAAATACAGGGAACTGGTGAAGATCATTCTGAAGGCTAAAAACTTTGAAATAGTCCGGAAAATTGCACTCTCACTTGAAGCTGAGAGTGGGGGAGTCTTGGTTTCAGTTGAAAAGGTTTCAAAAGGGTATGCCATACTTGTGTATCGTGGGAGGGACTATCAGCCACCTTCCACAATCAGGCCGAAAAATCTTTTAACAAAGAGGAAGGCTTTGGCACAGTCTATTGAGCTTCAAAGGCGTGAGGTATGTCTGAATGTTTTATCTAGATATGTTGGTGAAGTGAGAAATCATTATTGTTTTGTTTTCCTTAGGGTTTGTCTAGCAACACTTATGAAAACTGCTTAAGGTCCATTTGACAGTATTTATTGAAAACTGCTTGTAGCACATATCATTTAAGATGTGCAGTTTTGAGAAAATAGGTGGAGTTTGTTCTTTTTCTGAAAAACTGTTTATGCTTAAATTCCCAAAAAAAAGCACTTAAATAAATATTAGGAAAATATTTTTTCAATAAGCAGTCTGGAAACACTTATATGGAAGCACTAGTCATAAGAGTGATTTGTAGCATAAGCAGTTTTGGATTAGTTTTTCCAAACAGATCCTTGTAGCACTGATCACTTGTGATAAACAGTTTGAAAAAATCAGTGTTTGTTCTGTTTCTAAACTGCTTACAGTTAAATTCCTGAAAAACTCTTTTTCAATAAGCTATCTGTAAAAACTTTATACAGACCACTTATCATAAGCGATAACTGCCATACGAAGTTTTGAATTAGTGTTTCCAAACAGATCCTTATAGCACTTAGTACTTAAAAAAAGCAGTTAGAAAAAATAATTGTCTGTTCTGTTTCTACACTTTTTACTGCTCTCATTTGACAACATTTATTGAAAATTGCTTACAACACTTTTCACTTACAATAAGCAGTTCAAAAAAATAAATACTGTGTCCTGTTTCTAAAAAAAGACTTATACTTGTATTCCAGAAGAAAACCAATCAAATAAGTGGCAGAAAACCCCTTTTTCCATACGCAATCTGGAAACACTCGGAAGAACTTGTCATAAGTGATAGGTGGTATAAGTAGTCAGATGAAGACTTAAATTACAGAAGGAAACTACTTGAATAAGTGGTAGAAAAATACTATTTCAAAAATCAATCTGGAAACACTTAAGCGGAAGCACTTATCATAAGTGCTGTAAGTGTCATGTAGCACTTATGAGTTGTGATGAGCACTTTGAAACAATAAGCGGTGTTTGTTCTGTTTTTGAAAAAAACATGTAGAACCACTTCAGGATTAATGTAAGATTACTGAGTGGGGGGGTGAATCAGTGATCAATACTGTTTTATATTTTTCTCTCAAAATAACTTCCGCCACCTATTAGGATGTAGTGATGATTGGCGCTACACACTCAAACACACACCAACACAAGGGAACACAACATATTTACAAGGTTCACCTCTCAACGTGAGAAGACCAGTCCTTGGTGTGATATGGATTCCTCCAGAATCACATTACCCATTAGAATCATCATGTGAGTACAAACGAGCAGGGTTAACCTTGAAACTCGTGTTTGCACGTCTCCTGACCATGCTTTGGTGCATCCCGCACTCTAAGTTGTTGAGTGTGCTGAAATCTTCCACTTCTCTACCTACACAGTAGAAAATAAGCCGAACATCTTCTTCAAACTTGTACAAGAACAAGTTTCTTCTACACTTTGTATGCACAACACATGCACACAAAAACTTCAATCTTCTTCTCCTTCCTTTCTTCTTCTCTCTCTCTCCGCTTCTTCTCTTTTCCTTTACTTTTGTTTCTTCATAGAATTTTCACACAATTTTTTAATCTACATAGCAAAACCTTGTTGGATTGGTGTTGCCCAATCCGGTTGGGTCGAATGCTTGTGGCCCGCAACTGTCGCGGGTCGAGCTCCGCGGTGAGCTCGTTGGGGGTTGTAGGGGGCAACACACCCTTGCTCCGGGGGCCGAAGGTCCCCGGTCCAATTTTTCGGCACTGTAGCAATGCTGACCACTGTAGCGGAGCTGACCGACCGACACCGACAGACACTGTAGCGGTGTGGACTTCGGGGTCAACTTCACCGTAGCGCTTTTGACTTCCAGCCGGCAGACACTGTAGCACTTTTGACAAAGTGAGCCGCCGATCACTGTTGCAACGCGGATTACTATTCGGAACAATGGACCGTCTTCTTCATATGTAGCCCATTTCGGGCTAGGGTTTCACTACTGAAATCCTCTGTAATTTTGTGCTTCAGACTCATAGTGAAATTCTGCCTTTCCCGTGGACGTAGGGATTTTTCCCGAACCACGTAAATCATTGTGTCTTTTGCTTTCTTTCTTTCGTTTTTTCTCGTTTCTGTCGTTGTGTCTCCCGACGATTCCGCAACAAACCTTCTCCAACAGCTAGTTCAAATTTGAATTTGAATTTCAAATTCAAATCCCCTTCTTCAATCACAACCCTTGGATCAACTTTCATCTTAATCTTGACCATTAAATACGAATTGGTAGTTATAATAGGCTGAAATAACCACCAAATTTCGAATATGAAGCCTATAGAATGGTACAATCCCTACCTCAAAGAGAGGTGAATACCTTCATTTATAGATAGAGGAAAATGAATACAAGTAGGAGGAAACCGATGTGGAACTCATAAACACACTTAACCCGAAAACCGTGTCTAACACTTCCCCTCAAACTAGAACAGGCATAACTTGGAAGAAGAGTCCCACAAAAAAAAAATAAGAAGACACCAAAAAACAAGACCGCACACACTCCCCCTCAAGCTGGGTCGCTGATGTCATGGATGTCCAACTTGGTGCATAGCGAGTCCAGTCGAGCTCCCGACAAGCCTTTGTTGAAGATGTCGACAAGTTGATGAGCTGTTAGAATGTAGCTAAAACTGATATGATTTTGCTCGAGCTGATGGCGAAAAGAGTGTCAATTTCGACATGCTTCATGCGTTCATGGAAGATTGGATCAGAATCAATCTTCATGGGTGCCTGATTATCACACCAAATATGAGCAGAAGTCTATGACGGGAAACCAATTTCATGAAGAAGGTGACGAAGCCAAAAAATTTCTGTAGCGACCGTGGCCATTGCAAGATATTCAGATTCAACACTGGATCTGGAGATGACTGTTTGTTTCTTGTTTCGCTAGGAGATTAAGTTACCAGCCAGAAAAACCACAAACCTAGAAGTAGACTTTCGGGTAGCTAAGCAACCAACATAGTCAGTATCATAGAAGACCTCAATATTCAGATGATCATGATGTGAATACCGAAAACCACAGACGAAGTTTTTCTTAATGTACTTGACAATGTGAAGGAGAACACCTCATTGGGATTTCGTCGGATGTTCTATGAATTGGCTAACCTTGCCGACAACGCATCCAATATTTGGACGAGTCATGGTAAAATAATTGAGTTTGATCACAAGACGACGATAGCTCTCTGGGTGAGAATATGGGGCCGTAACATCATGTAGAGACCGTTTTCTGGGTTCAAGAGGAGTGTCAACGGTAGTTGTCTGAGACAAGCCAGTATCCTACAAGATATCCAATGCATATTTTCGTCTGGAAAGAAAGATACTGGTTGGAGAATGATAGACTTCAATGCCAAGAAAATATGTTAAAGAACCCAAACCTTTGGTTTGAAATTGTTGTTGAAGATAAACCTTGAGATGAACAATGTCATGTGAGTCGCCACCAGTAATAATGATATCATCAACATATACAATCAACATGATGCAGCCATATGACGTTTTGCGGTAGAAAACAGTGTGGTGCTTCATACTCCGAGATAGACCAAATGTAGTGAAGACAGTGCAGAATCTGCCAAACCATGCACGAAGAGACTGCTTGAGCCCATAAAGAGAGCGATGAAGCCGACAGACATGAGAACCGGCTCCTGAAGCAAGGAAGCCAGAAGGTTGTTGCAGATATACTTCTTCAAGAAAACCATGTAGAAATGCATTTTTGATATCAAGTTGATGAAGATGCCAATGACGAGCAGCTGTAAGAGAGACAGATAATCGAACATGTGCCATTTTAGCAACAAGAGAAAATGTATCGAAATAATCAACAACATATGTCTGGGCGAAGTTTTTTGCCACGAGATGGGCTTTAAGGCGATAAAGAGTGTCATCTGTATTTAGACGGACCGTATAAATCCATTTGCTACCAACAACCTGTTTACCTGCCGGAAGGGGGACTAGATTCCACGTGTGATTGTCGTTCAAGGCCTGTAATTCATCCTGCATTGCTTAAAGCCAACTAGAGTGAGATTTAGCATCGACAACCGTACGAGGAACATATATCGCCTCCAGAGCGGAGAAGTCTTTGTAGGAAGTTGTGTATACAGGATTATTTTGGCAAAGAGCGAGTACCTTTTTTGTAAATCAATAAGCAAGTCTTCTGTTTCCGGAGCAAGAGCGTCTGACGAAGTTGGGGCGATAGTGTCCTCGATCCGGACAGGGGGAACGTTCGATGGTCAACGAGAGTAGGTAGAGCCAAAGCGGCGACCATCAGAGTGGGATAACGGAGGCAGGGGTGGGTGGATGGTGAGAGGAAAATAGTCATCTATAGTGATATCTGGGTGGGAAAAGGGTGGTGAGAATGAAGAGTTCTCAATAAAAAAGACACCAACAAAGATGATATAACGCCGCATGTCTGGAGAGAAATTGCGGTATCCGCACTGAGTGCGAGAGTAACCAAAGAAGATGCAACAGAGAGATTTTCGGGGGAAATTTAGATAAATGAGGACGAGTTTCACGAACATAACAGACACCCAAACACACGAAATGGAAGAGGGCGATGAGGGAGAGGGGAACAGAACCTGAAAAGGATTTTCCCCCTGAAGGATAGAAGAAGGAAGATGATTTATAAGATAGGTAACAATACGAATAGCATCCCTCCAAAAACGAAAAGGCGCTTGCATGCGAAATAAGAGGGAATGAGCAGTCTCCAGAGTATGATGACGTTTACGCTCGGTCACTCCATTCCGCTGAGGTGTATTAGGGCAGGATGTTTGATGAAGGATGCCGTGATCCTTGAGAAACTGCTGAAGGGAAGAGGATAAATATTCTCGTCCATTGTTCGAGCAGAGACATTTAATTGGTGCGGAGAACTGAGTGTGAATTTTATGGTAAAAAGTCTGAAAAGTAGCAAACACCTCAGAACGATCACGAAGTAGATAAAGACATGTCATGCGAGAGAAGTCATCAATAAATGATATATAATATCGGTACCCTAACTGACTTGGGGCCGCGCAAGGACCCCATGCATCGACATGGACTAAATCAAAAGGTTTAGATGCCCGCGTCACCAAACGAGGAACATAAGACACGTGATGATGTTTCGCAAACTTACAGTATTTACAATGAAAAGAAAGGTGCAGACTGAAATGAGGATAAAAGTGATGTAAGGTGGAGGCAAGTGGATAACCCAGGTGAAAATGTAGATCCAGAGCACGAGCAAAGATTGTCGAGCAGGCAAGGGATGTCGGAGTATCGAACATGTACACCCCATTGCGGAGATGACCTCTACTAAGCTCCGAATTCGTCAACCGCTCCTAAAATACATCAGATGGTGTAAAAATAGCAACACAGTCTAAGTCCTTTGTGAGCTTACTGATGGAGAGAAGATTAAAAGGACTTCGAGGAACATGAGCCACAAAAGGCAGATGAATACAAGGATTCAAGGAGCACGTGCCAAATCCCGCAATAGGGATAGTGGATCCGTCAACAACAGTAATGGCAGTGGTGCCAGTATACAGACGATAAGTAGTTAACATACCTGCATCACCAATGAGATGATTGGAAGCACTAAAATCAAGCATCCAAGCAGGTGGGCGACGAGTGACACAAGTAGTAAGACCACCAGTCTGAGCAATAGATGCCGAAGATGAACCAGGTAGCGAAGCGGCCTGATGAGAGTGTATAAGCTCAATCTTATCCATGGAGAGGTCTGAGTTGTGGTGGATATCAGATGATGGTGGGGAGACATCGACCAGAGCTGTCTGAACCTACCGAGGTGGTTGAGACGGGTGTCTATAAAGAACCCAACACCGATCAATGAGATGACTAGACTTGTCACAGTGTTGGCAGAAAGAACGATTATGACCCCCCCCCCCCCCCACAACCACGTCCATGAGTACCTGAAAAACGACCACCGCCACGGCCTAGTAGGACAATATTGTTGACCTCACCTGTTTTGATAATCCCAATTATGTGTTAATATGTGTTTATAATCCTATGTTGACAATAATATTAAAATAATCATTGGAATATGTTAATCACTGTTTATCTATGTTTATACATACTTTAAAATAATTCTAACTCAATCTGGATATGTTTTGCATAGAACAAGTGTTAAGTTCACTGGTATGCACATAGCTACTGTTACAAACAGTCACTTGGTCTTTGGTACAGACCAGAGCTATCGATATGTAAGTCTACCGGTACACCGAATGGTTACCGTTACCGCTAGAGTAAGTCTACCGATATGTGTAAGCTTACCGATAAACAAAGGTCATCGGTAAGCAAATGTCACTGATAGATCATGTCTACCGATACAGACAGTCTACTGCTATGTAGTCCACCGATAAAGAGTTGCTGATACAAAGTCTACCGATGAGTACAGCTACCGGTATGTACAAGTCTGCTGATATAGACAAGAAGAGCTACCGACAGACAGCTACCGATACAAGTCTGCTGATATAGAAAAGAAGAGCTACCGACAGACAGCTACCGATACAAGTCTGCTGATATAGAAAAGAAGAGCTACCGACAGACAGCTACCGATACAAGTCTGCTGATATAGAAAGAAGAGCTACCGATACAAGCTCACCGCTACACAGAGAGCTACCGTTACAAGGAGTAACAGCTACCGCTACAGAGGAACTACCGCTACAAGCTTACTGTTATAAGCAGCTACCGATGGAAACCAATCACTGTTCTCTAAACTCTATTTCTATTTGTTTATTTAGCAACGGTCATATTTGATGTTTTTAATGCACGTACTATTAATTAATGATAGTTGCTGGCATTTCAGGAAACCGTACCTCGTACCTATGAAAAGGTAATCATTCCTATTGCTGGAGCTAAAAGTATAAAAGGAAGATCGAGCTGCAGTGAACATAGAGACAAAAAGGTGTCGCGAATACACACAATAAAGAGGCTACATCCAGACACTCACTTGAAGAACACTGGACATACACGAGGCCATTCATACAAGAAGAGAACACAAGCTGAACCTACGACAAGGAGTGAAGAGCTTCAATGATTGCATCTATTCTCAAGCTGATCAAACTGAACTTGAAGAAAACGACGCTCTGTTTTCCAGACAAAAACCACAGGAGGACTCAGGAGCATTCCTGATTAATCAAAGGAGCCCAGAGCTGCACTTCAAATCACTAGAGCATTCTTAACTCATATATACTCTCTTAGTGATTCTTTTATTTACTTTTGAGCAATGTGTGTACTCTGTATATTTCATACACACATTGACTCCTGTGCTGAACTGGAGGATTTAATCCTCACTCACTCTTTCCCTATACTCTTATTTCCCACTGTGGATAGCGGTAGAGGTCAAGTAGGACCTGGATAGCCTGTGTGCTATTGTTTTGTTTTCTCACGAAGAACTGTGGTAGAGGTCTTAGTACCTGGACAATCTTTGCACTGTTGTTTACCCCGATCCAGGGTGTGGATCAAAATTTATATAAATTGTTTTGAGAGGACTAAGTCTCGGCTAGAGACTGAACCTCTTGGTTAGAACTGCTATGCTTATTTATTTTGTTTTAAAATATTGAATATTCCGCTGCTAAATACTTTAAACTCAAATCTATTTTAAAGTAACTCTGATAGTTAAACTAGCAAGTGTTTGTATTTATTGTAAAGCATTATGTTAACTTCAAAAGTTAATTAATCTTTAGATTGGATTAACTGAGAACTAATCAATCTCTTGAGAAACTAACTGACCCTTCACTGTATTACAAATTCACTACAGTTTAGATTGTTATTTAATTTGGGGGATTTTAATAAGAATCTTTTTTACAGAAATTTTTAATTGGAACTCAATTCACCCCCCTCTTGAGTATCCACTCCGACCAACACATATGATCTGTAGTGTTAATAGGTGGGGAAAACACCCGATGAGCTTTTCCAAGGTGATGATAGACCAATAGAATCTCAAGAGGAGGGGTCGACCAACATTTCAGTGACAGTTGTTGCATACTCTGAATCCAGGCCATGAAGAAGACTGAAGAGACATAACTGATCTCGCTGAGCCAAAACAATCTCTGGTGTTTGAGGAAGGGGCCAAAGCTCAAGTAACTCATCACGTAGAGCTTTCCAGTCGGTGAAATATGTCGAAAAAGGACGGCGGTGCTGGCGGATAGTGGAAAGGCAGTGAAAAACATCTGATACCCGAGCTAAATTATTGGTTTTAGAATACATGAGGGTCAAGGAATCCCAGGGTTCTTTGACAGTGTTCGCCATCCAAGTCACATCTTTAATGGAGCGTTCCATAGAGTTAACAAGCAAAACAAAAAATTTACTGTCAGCAAGCTTCCAAACCTTGTACTTCGGATTTGATAGTGGTGGGGGAGGAGCAACCAAGTGCGAGTCGAGATCCATGCCGGTGAGACATAAGGACTGTCTTACGCCAGACAAAGAAGTTAGTTGCATCAAGACGCTCATCGACAAGGTGAGTGGAGACAGTGAGCAACTGAGGAAGGACTTAGGAAGTCAGTGAGGAATCTGGCATGGTAGAAAGGATAGAGGGAAGAGACTACAAGATCCGACCAAGCCGATTGGAAGGGTGCAGCAAGAAATCCAGCAAGAATGGCTGGAAACATAAACACAGGCTTCAACAGGAAGAGCAGGAGGAGAACACATGTGATCGCGTTGTCGAGCGCGTCAAATTAGATGTTTATTTTTAACTAGAATTTCTGCAGTATAGCAGCAACCCTAGGTCGTCTCTCGACGGAGCCTTAGATCATTAATTCTAAAATGTGGTTTTGATTATGAAGGTAAAAAGGGAAATGAGGTTTTATAATACTTGGGTTTGATGATTAAAGATGACAATAGAAAATAGAAGCTATAAAACAAAGTAGAGATTAACAGAATTAATTAAGCGTGATCAACCCGGGGTACTCGCATGATGTTTATCCTTCATCGCTTCATGATATAAGGTTATGATCTTTTAATCCCTGGTTTGTAACACCTAGAACTAGAATATTACTGAGTTTATACTAGGATTCCTCCTAGGGTTCAGTCAAAAACACACAATGATTCATCGAACACCGCCGATGATTGGGTGAATTGTGTTTGACTTCATAACCAAAACTCACCAAGGCAACACACGAAAAACTCGATGCACTGTCCAGGTTTGTATGTTATTTCTTTGTGATACCATGACATAAATGTACATGGCCTTGACAGTGCTTGTGTGAGTTCAATTGACCAATATAAACCACACAAACACCGCAATTGAAAGGGGGAAAGAAAGTGGTGAACGGTGTGTGAAACATTACATGAATGGGTACCCCCAAACATGATCATATGAGTTGAGCATGACATACCAGTACATAACTCAATAAAATAAGAATAGAGGATGATGAAAAACAACACAACAACCTGGAATTTAAAAGATCATTCAAATATTACAAACATGAAGCTCGGGATGTACATCACGTTCCTCCCCGGGTGATCACAAGGGGTTTAGAAACCCATGAGAGAGGAGGAAGAGAAAGATGTTGGGGTAGAACTTCCCATAGCCTCCAGAACTGCTAGGGATGTTGAGAAGACTCTTTGGGGACTCCAAAATGGCAGCACCTTGCCTCTTGGCCGAACTTGCAAATGGGGAGCCCAATGTGCCATTTTATAGGAAAAATGGAAGGTGGTTTTAGGCACACAGATTTCTTCAATCCACTTGTACCACGCGTTTCGGCCTTCAGACAGTCTTATCTCGCTTTGGAGAAAATAGAAAAGTTGTAGCCCTACCTCTTGACTGTCTCCACCGAAAGTTTGGCACCATTTGGACAACTACAGCTCAAGATATTGATAAAATACAGAACACCGCATTTGACTTGGTTCAAATTCGGTGGCTTGGACAGATCAGTTCGGATGGGCCCCATAGAAGCCGAATCAGCATTGGGTTCCTTAATATGAAATGTAGCCTGTTAAATTTTGGACAGACCCACAAAATTTCAGCCCATTTTGATTCATGGATTTCGTGTACTATGCAAAACAGTGGACAGATGTCCATGGATCCATGCAATTTTGGCCCATTTTTCTTTCACTTCATTAAAGGCCCTCCAAATCACCTACACCTACATTGAAACAATAAAAACAAGTAACATTGCCCATTATAATATTGATTAACATTAATTGATTGATTCAAACATAAAGTGCAATTTATGGATTTCGTGTACTATGCAAAACAGTGGACAGATGTCCATGGATCCATGCAATTTTGGCCCATTTTTCTTTCACTTCATTAAAGGCCCTCCAAATCACCTACACCTACATTGAAACAATAAAAACAAGTAACATTGCCCATTATAATATTGATTAACATTAATTGATTGATTCAAACATAAAGTGCAATTTATTATTATATTTGGAATATTCATTACAAAACTAGTTTAAAACTGCGGTGTAAGGGTGGAATAAAACAGTGAATCGTGGTACGATCACACCCCCACACCTAAACATTTGCACTCCTGGGCAATGTCACATATCCAAATACAATGATTCATATATATATATATATATTTCCAACATCCTGAAGATTTATCATTTGAGAAAATTTTATTTAAAGTAAAGTGATCAATGCACGAGCCACACCAAGGAGTTCTTCCTAGTGAAAATAGAAAAAGACGTCTCATAAATCATATCATAGCGAAATTCAAAAAGATTCACGATATCCAATTGAGAAAGGAATTCAGAAGTAAACCATGACACTAACTCTCCATGTGTGTGTGAAAACCATTCCATGCTATTCTTTCCACTTGCTATCCAATAAATATATGTTATTTTAACATTTTTCAGCTTAAATGGTTTTGTCACCGAACCTGTCCTACATCCTTTGCAATCATATTTCAAGACCCACTCATTTAAACATTCCCAGAAGTCAAACCATAAGCTCCCGATCTTGATATCCCCATATGTTGCACATTTCATCACTCCCCTCATTTATTATTATTTTTTTTTGAAATTGCAATCGGAACAAATCTCACACTCATCTCTCAACCTTTGTTTGATCTCCTCACGACACTAATTGCAATAGTTATAACAAGATCAAAGGTTGAAGAGGAGTGGTTTCTGACCTGCCCAAGAAACAACAATTTTTTTCTTTTTTTTTCTTTTTTTTTGAGGGCGTACAACAGTCGGACATTTGGTACACACGCATAGGTCAATCTGGTACAGTAATGAAACAGATCGGATAAGGAACGAACGTATGAAAATATCATTTAAAGCTAAAAAAAATATTAACCCAACATATATTTACTTTATATTAAGTAAGAAATAATCACACTTTGTGGTTTGGTGCAAAAATTTGTGGAGATATTAGTGACACCGTTTTCCCAAAAACTACTCACACAATGGGTATCAATCATCTCAAAGGTTTCACATAGATACGACCATTTATATCATTGATAGAAAACCAATTCACTAAGAAAATCACTCCTTGATACAAATATTTTTTTTAGCCTTCGTTATGGTATTTTTACTTTCCCCACTTTATGGTCACCAAATCATGGAACTTCGAAATTGTTGATGGGGAAAAAATGAAAATACCATAAAGAAGGCCAAAAAGAGAAAACAAAAGGAGAAAACGATGAAAATTCCTAACCCAGGAATGTATCCACCCCCCACACCTAGAATGTGCAGTGTCCTCACTGAAATAATTGAGAATTTGAGAAGGATAAAACCTGGTGTGCTTTATTGGTATGATGCGTCGAGAAGGTGGATTTCCTCCACCGGATTCTTTGGAAAATCCTCATAGAAGTGTTTAAGTCACTGCCCATTGACGGTAAGACTTCGTCCACTCTGCTCATGCAAAACCTGTATTGCACCAAAAGGGTAAACATTAGTAATAGTATAAGGACTGAGCCATCGGGAACGAAGCTTACCTGGGTGGAGCTTAAGCCTGGAATTGTACATGAGGACCTTCTCACCAATATGGAACTTTCGCTGGTGAATCATGCCATCATGAATAGCCTTTGTCTTCTCTTTATAGATTCGGGAGTTGTCATATGCATCACGTCGAATTTCTTCCAACTCTTGAATCTGCAGCTTTCTTTCCTCACCTGCATCTGAAATGTTCATATTACATTGTTTAACAGCCCAATATGCACGGTGTTCTACCTCCACCGGGAGGCGAAAAGCTTTTCCAAACACAATCCTATATGGTGACATTCCGATCGGTGTTTTAAAAGCAGTGCGGTACGCCCAAAGTGCATCATTCAAGCGCAAACTCCAATCTTTCCTATTGGGTTGTACCGTTTTCTCCAAGATTCGCTTAACTTCCCGATTTGAAATTTCTGCTTGTCTGTTAGTTTGGGGATGATATGAAGTGGAGATTTTATGAACAACCTCATACTTACGAAGCAAGTTTTTCATGTTTCGATTGCAAAAATGTGAATCCTGATCACTAATGATGAATCTTGGTAGATCAAACCTACTGAAAATCTGGGACCTCACAAAATCAACAACCACTCGAGAGTCATCGGTCCTGGTGGCCTTTGCTTCCACCCATTTAGATACATAGTCAACAACCAATAAGATGTACACAAAGCTAAATGAATTTGGAAAATGCCCCATGAAGTCAATGCCCCATGCATCGAAGATTTCACAGAATAACATGGGTTGTTGGGGCATTTCATTCCTCTTGGAGATATTCCCTGTGAATTGACAACGACTACATGACTTGCAAAATCTATGGGCATCCCTATACAATGTTGGCCAATAAAGTCCTGAGTCAAGGACCTTTCGAGCAGTACATTGAGAGCCAAAGTGGCCCCCACATGCCAAGGTGTGGCAGAAGGTCAAAACAGAGGTGAACTCATGGTCAGGGACACACCTACGAACAACCTGGTCACTACAAATTCTCCACAAGTATGGGTCATCCCAAATGTACCATCGAGAATCATGTTTAAGTCTCTGAGATTGTGAAGTGCTAAAATCAGTGGGGACCCTAGATGTTGCTAGAAAATTCACAATGTCCGCATACCAGGGGGTAAGGTCCACAACATCACAAAGGTTCTCATGAGGGAAGAATTCTCCAATGGGTAGGGGTGAGTCAACATGATGGTCCAATGGTGGGGAAATCCTACTAATGTGGTCAACTACCACATTCTCCACCCCTCTTATCTCTAATCTCAAGGTCAAACTCCTGGAGGAGTAGCATCCATCGAATGAGGCGGGGTTTGGCTTCAGGTTTCTTTAGGAGGAAACGAAGGGCAGCATGATCAGAAAACACAATCACTTTTGACCCAAGAAGATATGAACGGAATTTTTCCAAGGCAAACACAATAGAAAGAAGTTTTTTTCTGTGGTTGTGTAGTTTACCTGGGCAGGGTCGAGGGTACGCGAGGCATACGCAATGACATGAGGAGCCTTTTCAACCCTTTGTGATTAAACTGCCCCAACTGCAAAGTTAGAGGCATCACACATAAGCTCGAAGGGGAGATCCCACCTTGGTGGTTGGATTATGAGAGGTGATGTGAGACTCTTTTTTAGTGAATTGAATGCATCCTCACAATTTTTATCAAACACAAACTCAGAATCCTTTTGTAATAACCGAGATAAGGGAAGTGCGATCTTACTAAAGTCTTTAATGAATCGGCGGTAAAAACCAGCATGACCCAAGAAAGATCGCACCTCACGAACACATTTTGGATATGGAAGGGTTGAAATTAATTCAATTTTAGATTTATCAACTTGAATTCCCTTATTTGAAATGACATGCCCAAGAACTATCCCCCGCTCAACCATAAAATGACATTTTTCATAATTTAAAACAAGATCTTTTTCAATGCAGCGACGGAGGATAGAACCTAGGTTTTCCAAACAATCATCAAAAGAAGATCCATATACCGTGAAATCATCCATAAAGACTTCCATACAACTCTCAAGGTACTCAGAAAAAATACTCAACATACATCGTTGAAAAGTACCAGGAGCATTACATAGACCGAATGACATCCTTCTGTATGCAAATGTGCCAAATGGACAGGTAAATGTTGTCTTTTCTTGATCCTCAGGGGCTATATGGATTTGGAAATAACCCGAATAGCCATCAAGGAAACAATAATGGGACTTACCAGCCAATCGTTCCAACATTTGGTCAATGAAAGGTAAAGGAAAGTGGTCCTTCCGCGTGGCTTGATTCAGTCGACGGTAGTCAATACAGACTCGCCAACTGTTTTGCACACGCATTGGAACCAATTCATTCCTTTCATTTGACACAACTGTTATTCCTGTTTTTTTAGGCACAATTTGCACCGGGCTAACCCATTTACTATCAGATATAGGATAAATGATCCCTGCAGCAAGTAATTTACTGACTTCCAATTTTACCACTTCAAGGAGAGTGAGATTCAACCGGCGTTGAGATTGTCTTACGGGCTTAGCCTCATCATCCAAAAGTATATGGTGCATACAAATAGATGGGCTAATCCCGGGAATATCAGCCAATGTCCATCCTATTACCTTTTTACACTCTCTCAAAAGTTTGAGCAGTTTCGATTCCTGTTGTGGAGAGAGGTTATTGGCAATAATGACGGGTAATTGGTCAATACCCTCAAGATATGCATATTTTAAATTAGAAGGAAGTTGTTTAAGTTCCAACACCGGTTGTTTTTGGATTGAGGGAGTGGATTTAGAGGGAGTGAGGTCCATGAAACTATCTATCTGCTCATGTTTAGAATCTATTGAAATGAGATTTGCAGAATCATCGATAGTCATGGGTACCTCAGAATAAACACACTCATCAATTAAAGCACAAAATTTACATTTTTCTGAACCCACACAACATTCAAAAGAAGAACCAAAACTCAAATCATCCAAGGGTGAAGAAAACAAAAAAGAATCAGAGTTTGGGTTGAGGAGAGAATTGTGTGTGTGTGCATCGTTCGAGAGCACTTCCATCGAATAGACAGGAAGAGTGGAGTGCTCTTTAACGGGGTGTTTCATAGCCTCAAGGATGTTAAAACTTACCTTTTCTCCTCCGAATTCCATGGATAGCGTACCATTGTGAACGTTGATGATCGTCTTTGCTGTTTTTAGGAATGGCCTCCCAAGTATGAGAGAGGGCATGTCCTTGGGTTCGGGTATCTTTCATCTCAAGAATGTAGAAATCAGCGGGAAAGATGAAATTCTTCACTCTAACAAGGACATCCTCAATCACTCCTTTTGGATGTGTTGTACTCTGGTTGACAAGTTGCACAACAATGCCTGTTGGTTGAAGCTCTCCAACCTGTAGAGAAGTATACACGGAGTGAGACATTACATTAATGGAAGCACCTAAATCTAGCATAGCATCAGAAAAGAAGGTCCCCCCTATTGTACAAGGTATGGTGAATGTGCCGGGATCCTTGCATTTAGTTGGCATTGCTGGTTGAATCAAGACCGAGACATTCCTTCCCAGGTTGACTCTCTCATTCCCCTTCAACCTTCGTCGATGGGTGCAAAACTCTTTAAGAAATTAGGCATAACGGGGAATTTGCTTGACTGCATCCAACAATGGAATATTAACTTGAACTTTTTTAAATGTATCTATTATTTCATTGTCAATCTCATTATCAAAGTTTTTCTTAGATTTAGAGAGTCTTTGAGGGAACGGAAGAGGAATGGATTGTTCATTTGAATCATCAATGACTATTCGATTACCATTTTTGTCTTGTTTTTCTTTACATGAAGTTTTTGAGGGTTGGGAAAGAGAGTTTTCATGAGGGGGACATACCTGCTGTGTAGAATCAGTAGAAGGAGAAACTTCTTTACCACTACGAAGTGTAACTGCACATACATTACCTTTGTCCTTTGGATTGACAATGAGTTGGGATGGTAGTTGTCCAGACCCTTGCATTTTAAGCTCACCGATGGTGTTTGCCAACTGCCCTACTTCAGTTCGTAGGTCTTGAATTGCTGATTGTGTGGTCTGTTGGAACTGAAGGTTCTGGGTTGCCATTTGTTTCACCATGTCCTCGAGGCTTGGTTCAGATTTGGGAGGATGATGATTGTTTTGAGAAGTTGAAGGATAAGAAGGTTGCATACCTTGGCCTTGTTGATACCAATTCTGCTTTGGGTAGCTTGAGTTTCCTCCTTGTCGGTATTGGGGTTGTGCTTGCCACCCTGAATTTGGATTTGGCCTGAATTGTTCTTGCTTGAAGGGAGGTGCTTGCTGGAATGGACGCCCTGGGAACACAGCTGCACAGGACTCAGATGAATCTTGAAGTTGTGGGCACTGGTCAGAAAAATGAGTGTTATCAGAACAAATCCCACAATGTAATGGAATAGAAGTAGAGTGTGAGTTACCTTGTGCTTGAGCTAATTGCCTTAGAAGGGTATGCATCTCATCAAGTTTAGTACCTACCTTTTGTTCTAGGGCTGAATGACTTACCTCATGAACTCCTCGGGTTGGTGCAATAGCTCGTGTACCAAATTGTTGTGCATTTTGAGCCATGTTGGCTATTAAGTCACGAGCGGCAGAAGGACTTTTGTCAACTAGGGCACCACCAGCTGCAGCATCAATCATTCCACGATCCATGGGGATAAGTCCCTCATAGAAGTATTAAATTAAAAGTTGTTCACTAATCTGGTGGTGGGGACAGCTTGAGCAAAGTCTTTTGAATCTCTCCCAGTATTCATGAAGGGTCTCTCCTTGTGATTGCCTAATTCCACATATTTCTTTCCTAATTGAAGCAGTTCGGGAGGCAGGGAAGAACTTCTCTAGAAAAAGTCTTTTTAGGTCATTTCATCCCCCAATTGTGGTAGGCAAATAGTATAACCAATCTTTGGCTACACCATCAAGGGAGAAAGGGAAGGCCCTAAACTTAATGAGTTGCTCAGACACATTTTGGGGTTTCATGGTGGAGCACACTGTGAAACTCCTTTAGATGTTTGTGAGGGTCCTCACCGGGAAGACCATGGAATTTTGGAAGAAGGTGGATGAGACCTGATCTAAGCTCAAAGTTGGCTGCTTCCTCGGGATATTGGATGTACGCAGGTTGGTACTCCACATCAGGGGTGGTAAGTTCTTTTAAAGTTTGATTATTTGCAGCAATGTTTTCTTGGGTTTGATTGGGTTCAATTTTGGGTTGGTTTAGAACCACTTGAGGTTCTAAATGGGGTTCCACAATGTTACTTGATTGACCTTCTCTAGATGCCTTGATTTGTGTGTGAAGTGACTTTTCAATTTCAGGATCAAATTCAAGTAGTGTTCCTTTACCAGATCTTGTCATGCAACAGTGATGTCCAGTTTGATTGATTGATTGTTTGTTGTGTTTTTTTTTTGATTTGAGATGGATAAAATAGAAACTTAAGAAGGGTGAAATAAGAATAGAACGTTATACTATAGAATTGGAGAGGGAGATGGAGAAGAAAAGAGAGAGAGAGAGATAAAGAACACACCAAAAACAACAAAAAATAAAGACAAAACCCAAAATAAAAACAATCAAATGGGGGTGGGGTATTTAAAGGGGTACTAATTAAGAAGTAAAATAACTAAATAAAAGGAAATAAAGAAAAAAAAATGATCTTGGCTCCCCGGCAACGGCGCCAAAATTTGATCGCGTTGTCGAGCGCGTCAAATTAGATGTTTATTTTTAACTAGAATTTCTGCAGTATAGCAGCAACCCTAGGTCGTCTCTCGACGGAGCCTTAGATCATTAATTCTAAAATGTGGTTTTGATTATGAAGGTAAAAAGGGAAATGGGGTTTTATAATACTTGGGTTTGATGATTAAAGATGACAATAGAAAATAGAAGCTATAAAACAAAGTAGAGATTAACAGAATTAATTAAGCGTGATCAACCCGGGGTACTCGCATGATGTTTATCCTTTATCGCTTCATGATATAAGGTTATGATCTTTTAATTCCTGGTTTGTAACACCTAGAACTAGAATGTTACTGAGTTTATACTAGGATACCTCCTAGGGTTCAGTCAAAAACACACAATGATTCATCGAACACCGCCGATGATTGGGTGAACTGTGTTTGACTTTATAACCAAAACTCACCAAGGCAACACACGAAAAACTCGATGCACTGTCCAGGTTTGTATGTTATTTCTTTGTGATACCATGACATAAATGTACATGGCCTTGACAGTGCTTGTGTGAGTTCAATTGACCAATATAAATCACACAAACACTGCAATTGAAAGGGGGAAAGAAAGTGGTGAACGGTGTGTGAAACATCACATGAATGGGTACCCCCAAACATGATCATATGAGTTGAGCATGACATACCAGTACATAACTCAATAAAATAAGAATAGAGGTTGATGAAAAACAACACAACAACCTGGAATTTAAAAGATCATTCAAATATTACAAACATGAAGCTCGGGATGTACATCACGTTCCTCCTCGGGTGATCACAAGGGGTTTAGAAACCCATGGGAGAGGAGGAAGAGAAAAATGTTGGGGTAGAACTTCCCATAGCCTCCAGAACTGCTAGGGATGTTGAGAAGACTCTTTGGGGACTCCAAAATGGCAGCACCTTGCCTCTTGGCCGAACTTGCAAATGGGGAGCCCAAGGTGCCATTTTATAGGAAAATTGGAAGGTGGTTTTAGGCACACAGATTTCTTCAATCTACTTGTACCACGCGTTTCGGCCTTCAGACAGTCTTATCTCGCTTTGGAGAAAATAGAAAAGTTGTAGCCCTACCTCTTGACTGTCTCCACCGAAAGTTTGGCACCATTTGGACAACTACAGCTCAAGATATTGATAAAATACAGAACACCGCATTTGACTTGGTCCAAATTCGGTGGCTTGGACAGATCAGTTTGGATGGGCCCCATAGAAGCCGAATCAGCATTGGGTTCCTTAATATGAAATGTAGCCTGTTAAATTTTGGACAGGCCCATAAAATTTCAGCCCATTTTGATTCACGGATTTTGAGTACTATGCAAAACAGTGGACAGATGTCCATGGATCCATGCAATTTTGACCCATTTTTCTTCCACTTCATCAAAGGCCCTCCAAATCACCTCCATCTACATTGAAACAATAAAAACAAGTAACACTGCCCATTATAATATTGATTAACATTAATTGATTGATTCAAACATAAAGTGCAATTTATTATTATATTTGGAATATTCATTACAAAATTAGTTTAAAACTGCGGTGTAAGGGTGAAATAAAACAGTGAATCATGGTACGATCAACATGCTGAGGATTGCACGATTCCAGAGAGGTGGCAGTAGGAGCGCGACATAAGGGAGGGGCACAACTTCAGGTGGGTTGATGAGAGATGCTCAATTGGCCCGGAGGTGCTGCGCTGAGGTGCTAGCCGCATATGTGGGCGTAGAGAAAAAAAAAGAAGCGCTGCAAGGCGACGACGCATAGGAGAGAGATTCGTTCAGGGGACAAGCGCAAGAGGATGCACAACAGGAGAGTGGCTTCTCAGGGACAGGCGTAGGGGTGATCGACATTATCTGGGGCGGCGGGGTGTGCCTGGGAAGGCCGTCGCCATTAGAGGCGGTGGGGCGCGCCTGGTAGGCGCGGCGAGGTCGTGGTCAGAAGGGAGGCGACCAAGGCTCGAGCGTGGAGGACGGCAAGGTGAGTTTGAATATGATTTATGACAAAAGCCAACACAAAGAATCACATCCACTCCAAACTTTAACAAACTCCTTAAAAAAACATCTCTACACCTCTTGGTCTCAACAAAACACTTATAATTAAAATTTAGAAGGAAACTTTGGATGAAAACTGGTCAGGTATTTGCGAAATTTGGGGTGCCTGGACTTTGTCCGGTGTAATTTTACAAAACCTGAATCTTTTCATAACTCGTTTATTTTTAAAATGCATTACTCTTATTCTATCCTATTATATTTTGAAATATCCGTTTAACCATCGTAATCCATTTATCTACTCTAATTTTAAAATTTTAACTCATTTATAATTTTAAAATGAACGGGTCTCAAATTAAATAAATTCATTTTATAATCTTGTTATCTTTTAATTTTATATATTTAATAAATTAATAATAATTAATTTAATCAGTTTCGTATTTAGAATTCATTTATAAATCTAATATGGATTGAACTCAAAATAAATTAATATATTTTATAATGTTACTATTACTTAAAAATATAAATTTAATAAATTAATAATAATTAATTTAATCGGGTTTGAGTTGAGGATATCCTAAGGCTACTACGTGAGCTATATTCGAATATTAATTGAGTTTTGAATTCACCATCCTATTCCTATAAAAATCTCATTAACCACTACCCTAACCCTAGTTAATCGGGCCGGGTGGTGTTGGGTATACAGTTAATGGGTACCTAGTGCCATCCCTAAAGCCACTTAAGAGGGGAAAAAACACTTTTTCAATAACCAATTTGGAAGCACTTATCATAAGTGATATAAGCAGTTTTGAAAGTACTGTCAAGCGGACTCTTAGGTGAACCTCTTGTTTCAAAGTTTCATTTGAACTTCATGTTCTGAGTATCTTCGTATTCTGGCTGATCCGTAACCTCTTCTGACTTGCAGTCCCTAAACAAGCATATTTTTACTCTGCAACGAAGGGTTGGAAAGCTGAGAGCTGAACTTGTATGACCCCACAGATCTAAAATTTGTTTTAGAGGGATTTTTGTCCTTTACACTAATTAATTTGGTGGTTTATCTGAAAAATGTGTAGGAACAAATGGATACTGTGAAGGACCAGGGAGATGAGCAGTTGTACAACAGATTAGATTCTGCTTATGCCACTGATGATGAGGAATCCGAGGTTTATGTCCAGCATGGATGCTTTGCTTTATTTAATCTGTTGAGATCGCCGGTGTTGTTTCTCACTGTAATGCACTGATATTCTTCTTACAGAAGGAAGATGGCATTTCATATCTGGAGGCTTATGGTGATGGGAGCGAACTGGAGGATGGGAATGATGATTTGATACAAAATCTTGATGAATGTGAAGATGGGAATGGTGATGAGTTGATACAAAATCTCAATGAATGCGAAGATGAGACTAATGACTCTATTCACTACTCCCTCCATGAAACCACTTCTCCTTTGCATTAAAATTGCATTGAATGTATTTTATTCGGGTTGAAAATTAAATTGCATGATGGAATATGTATTTGTTCTGTGCATATGTTTTATTGAGTATATGTTTTGTGTTGTAGTAATATGTTCTGCATTGGGGAAAAAAAGTGCTGTGAGCTTTTTATCTGTGTTTGCATTGTGGATATGCTCTGTGTCACGAAGAATGTTTTGCGTAGGTCATGAGAAGATGTTCTATGTGCGCTTGTCTGCTCGATGCAAGGGCCCGAGTCCACTTGTGTTTGTCTACTCAACACATGGGGCAGTGAGACGATCGTTCTCCGCACAACGATTAGTGTTCGATAAATTACAGAGATTTGCATTCTTGAGATAACTGAGCTTGATCTTTCAGTTTGACTGTGTAAGTTTTTTGGTTTTCATTTTACGATCATCCGGCATTTTTTTGAATAAATTTGTAAAGTTTACGTGTGTGCGTGAAGTCTATCTGATTGAGGATGAATGTTGATCAATAGTTGGTCATTGTTTCTAGTTCAACAAGAGTTCCGGTGTTGCATGATTTATGTAATGGTTTGGGCCTTCTTGACCTTTTCTTTGTGGTTTTTCCGAGGCTTGCTGGTGCTGATGAGGAGTTTGGAGGTGTCTTGGTGGCTAGGAGAAGGCCTTGAGCCATTTTGGGGTCACCACGCCCAAGTGGTGGGCGTGGTGGAGGTCTTTTTGTCCGAGAGCACGTTCTGTGTGAAACGGGCAACTCGAAACGCCGTGGGGTGGGCGTGGCGTCTCGAAGGACCTCTTGTCCGAAACAGGTAACTCAAGCTCAATACGTCGTGGCCTTAGCGTGGTGAAGGCAAAATTGGCAGGTGATGGGCGCTAGGCCGCGACGTTTGGTCGTGGTGGAAGACGGAAGAACCACCACGATGTGTTGGGGGTATTAACATGTCGTGGTGTGGGTCATTGGTTTGAGTTTATAAATAAGAGGCCGACTACCCTCCAGTTTCGAATTCCAGACCTTCCGTCAACTCTTGGATGACCCTTGCCCATCCTCTCATTATCCGCTCGCCTTGGTGTTTTGAACCCCTTGATTCGTCTTGGATAGTTCGAGCCGGAGTTCTTTGGATCGAGGTAACCCTCTCTTTTCCTGTTCTCCCTTTCTTCCCATTCTCTTCTATGTGAGAGTTCACTGTGGTGAGAGTTCTCTTATGTTTTGAGTGGATTTTGATGGTGGCTTGCTGTGCATAGGATCCGGTTGCGATTCCTTCGAGATCAGTGGTGGCTGATCCTTGGTTCTTCTGTGATTCTTCCTTGAAGCTTCATTGAGGCAGAGAATCCTTCATCTCTCTTTCTTTAGATGTATATAATACCATCTTTTGTCTTCCTTTGGGTAGATGGTATGTATCGACTTAACAAAGATAATTAATCGATTTAATTGAATTGAAGGGGAGGGGCGAAATCACATGAGTTATTACTTGTTTGTGTGGTTTTGCCTATGGTTATGCATACTTGTTGCTTTGTCGTTTTGTCTTGTATTGAGATTGATGCGTAGTAGTGTTTGATATGAACTCACCACACATGAAAAGACTAAAAATGTATATCCGGCTAATAAATTGGTTCCCCATGGAATCATAGATTTGTGTGAGAATACCCTTGAAAGTAATGAAGTAATTATGATGGAAAACCTTGAAACAAAGACAAATTTTGGTGGTGGTTGAGATGTGTGGTGGTTGTGATGTGTGATGGAAGAGATGTGTGATGGAAGAGATGTGGGGTGGTTGTGAAGAGGAGTTTGTTGGCATGAGAGGAATGAGTTGTTATGTGTTGTGTAGTGTAGTTGCTCGATAGCTATGGAACGAACTTGAAATGTTGGCACGAATAATGAACTGGCATGGGTTGGAATGATTAATGAACCCGTAGGAATAAAGTGGAAAGTGTGGTAAAAGTAGTTGTCTTTAAACATTAAATAAACAGGCTTGATAAATGAAGAAGTTTGGCAGTTAGAAAGTCTGGAAATGGGTTGTTTTGAAAAGAAAGACAGAATATGGCTTGTGTGTGACTTGCTTGTGTGGTGTGGTGCATTTAGAGGTGGCAACGATAGTGGCGGGAGTTGTGAGACATTGTGGTGATATGGTGAGATATGTTGGTACCTTTGTTGTGAACCCCTTTGTTGAGTTTGTGTGTTATTTACCTACCATGTACTTTTATGTTATTTCTATACACACCTCACCTGAGTCGTGTGTTTAGGCCAATGCCGTAAGGTTTTGAGCTTTGTGTGTTTTTCCCAAACATCCATGATGGTGAGGACGGATGACTGACTACACCATCTTCCTCGCTCTCTCTTCTATGTGAGATTGATACACACAGGGTGTGATGACTAGAAGTCAAAAGTGAACTAGAGGTGGTGTTTGATGAGAGGATGAGGCGACTTATAGTGGAGGTCGTGCATAGTAGGAGGAGAGCACGAGATTGATGTCCATTTTTCTTGATACCCCACTATGGTTATATGACATAGGTAATGAGAGGATGTGGATGTAATGATATATTGCACGGGGTGCATGGTACGATGTGTTTGCCTAGGTGTCTTCGAGTGGGATGTGATATGATTTCTTAGATGTCTTCAGGCATGACTATTACGAAAGGGATACAAGCGCCAAGACGCACAACGTTGAGGCGTGAGAGCGACAAATCAGTGGGAAAACGGTACATGGTACCCTTTATCGACATGATTCTTATTATGTTACTACACTTGGATGCTTTATTTGGTGAGCGTACCTTGGCGAATATGAGATTTGTTAGTGGATCTATTTAGGTGCATATTGGTTTGACTGTTTGTTCACAGGTGCATTGATATGCTCTTTTTTACATGTGCACGAGTGACATTGAGTATGATCCTATTTAAAAAGTGGGTTACAACTGCCAATGACGGCACACAACGCGTACAAAGAAGTTGTGAAATAAACAGGCCCGGGGACTCGACCCCGCAACCTGCGCCCCAAACCCCTCCCTCCCTGCCACCCCAGCCGCATGCGGGGGGCATCGAGTATGATCTTATTGAATATACATATTATGCTCATCCTACGTATATACAAACCGTTTTCAAGTTTTCAAGAGGACTTTGGAGATTAAGCTAGACATTACTAGCCCGAACATTGGAGTTGTTTTTTTAAGGATGGAAGTGGTGCCTCTTTTCTTAGAAACAAGCAAGCAAAACATAGGAACCAAAGAGGGTATGAGAAAACAAAGCAATCTGCCCAAAGCATAAAAGCTACCTACCCAACTTTTTCTTCAATCTTTCACCTAGTTTTCTTTCTGTCACGACCCGTCCTCAGGGCCCGAGTCGTGACTACCCCAAGCCCGCCTTTTATAGGCCAGGGGCTGACGACTAGCACCAAAGGCGTAAATCCCGATAACCGGGAAGGCATTGCCTTTATAAAAGTAAACAAAACACCACATAGTACAAGCGGAAGCAAAACACTAAGTACAAAAGAAAGTGCTTAAAAGTAAATGGGCCAGAATACAAACCCAACTGAACGTGCAGCTACAACTGAACGAAAGTACAACAGAAAAAGACAAACAGCTGGAAGAAGGAAGCAGCTCCTGGGTCGTCCTCCTCGGATTCTACCTGAAGGGTAGGTACAGATAGCGTAGCTCCTGAATCGTCCACCACAGATCCTACCTGAAGGGTAGGTACAGATAGCCTCCTCAACGCTCTCGCTCGTCAACCTCCTCCGTGTGTCGTCTCGCCGTGAAGTCCACCTCCGGGTACTGACTAGTCGTGTAGTCCACCTCCGGGAACCGTCCAGTCCTCGAACACTCGGCCTCTGTCAGCACTGCCCGTCGTCTGCAACCAACACAACGAGGTGCGGGCATAGCCCGTGCAGGGGTGAGTATAACGATACTCAGTAGGGACCCCGAGACCCTCAAGATCTCACTAAAACCAACAAGGATAACCACAAAGAAGATCTCAACAGATAACCTCTACTTAGGTATATGCCCATACATATACCTAAGTTTTCAAGTAACCCATCTCAATCATGAGGAAACACAAGGATCATGAAATCAACGGATAACCACTACCCAGGTATATGCCCATACATATACCTAAGTTAACAAGTGACCCATCTCAATCATGAGGTAAACACAAAGGTCAAAAGTCTTAGCTCAAACCAGGATTTTCATTATCGAAACCGTAACTGCTGAAGAGTCCCGTCTCTGGAGTGTACAGTGGTCCTGTCACGACTCCGAGGTACTGCTCACTAACCGGAGACTGCTGAGGTACTCCTCCTGTCGAGTACTGCGGGTTTGCGGCCAACTACCGGGCGCTCCGTCCGCTGAGGGTCTGTCGCCAAATACCGGGCGCTCCCCCTAATAGCCTACAGAGGTACTCCTCCTGTCGAGTACCGCGGGTCTGCGGCCAACTACCGGGCGCTCCGTCCGCTGAGGGTCTGTCGCCAAATATCGGGTGCTCCCCCTAATAGCCTACAGAGGTACTCCTCCTGTCGAGTACCGCAGGTCTGCGGCCAACTACCGGGCGCTCCGTCCGTCGTGGGTCTGTCGCCAAATAACGGGCGCTCCGTCCTCTGGGCTAGTCGACTCACTCCAAGTCGAGTCGGTCAAGCAGTCGTCAGGTCTCAGCCGGTTACACGGTCTCCGTACTCCGTACGCTCGTCTCCGGGAGGGTCCGCTCCACGAGCTACAGGTCGATACTCCAAGTATCACAAAGTCCCACGAAGAAGTATCTCAAAGGACCGCCTCGTCATAGCGGTCTCAACGCAATAGACGGCGCGTCAAACGGACGCCCGGTCTGTGAGTTATTAGCCTTTTCGTCCCAGGGGCCCGGTTGGTTTCATGTGCGAACCAATCCGGCCGTAACTCAACTATACCCCGAACACTCATAGGGTATACTCATAGAGACCGTTTCTCAACGTGATCACCAACACCGCTGACGATTCGTCAAACGGACGTCTGGTCTGTAAGATATCAGCTTTTCCGTTCCAGGGGCCCGGTTGGATTTCGGGTACAATCCAACCCGACCGCACTCCGAAGGCATCCAAACCTCGAGCGGAGAAAGCCAAAAGATCCGTCTCACTAAGAGGAAATCAACAAAGTCGACAGCACGTCATTCGGACGTCCGGAACTCAAGTTACGAGCGTTTCCGCTCCGAGGGCCCGGTTGGTTTCGTGTACGAACCAACCCGGCCGAACCCAAAAATTCTCCGAAACCTTGAGTGCAATATACCGAAACGACCGTCTCGATCCAAGGATCGCGTTGCCACTGACGACGCGTCAATCGGAGGTCTACAGCTCAAGATATGGGCATTTGACCGAAAGTGGTCCGAAAACGGGGGGTCTGGGCCCGGGCCGACCCGGCTGGGCCCGGCCCGGCCTGGCTCGGTCCGGTCCGGCCCGACCGGCCGGCCGGCCGCGGCCAGGCGGTCGCCGCAGAGCGGCGGGGGTGCGCCCCCCCCCCCCCCCCCCCCCCCCTTCGCCGCTGATTGACGCCGGAGGCAACCGCCGGCGGCAACTTCCAGCGGCGCGCCGCCGCGCCGGCGTGGCGCGCCGCCGCCGCCTTCCGCGGACGCGCTCCGGTGGTCCGTTTCTCCTGCCGTCTTCACCTATGGTCCCCCCGGGACCCCACCTTCACTGCGAAGGGATTCAAACACCAAAACGGCATGCTTCGTCGTCGCCCGTCAATCCGCATGTGAAAATGATTAGCGTCGTCTTTGCAGTTTTCCAGCGCGACCCGATGGCGTCGCGCCCCTTCGCCGCGGCCCGACTCCGACCGCGGTTCTTTGGTTTTCTTCGACGCGGCACGACGACATCGCGTTCTTAATCTTCTTTCCACGGCGCGGCGCGACGGCGTCGTGTAATACTTGCCGTGTGATTCCCGCGTGGTGCGACTGCACCACGCCATTCCGTTCCATCCACAAGGAATCAAACATGAACATAGGAGGGGGGTTCGGCCGTGTTTGTGCGGTCCGACCCCCCTCTCGTTAAGCGATAACATCTAGTCGAAAAATCCACGATGATCGATAAACTAGAATCATGAACGGTAATAATTAAATAAAATAATCCCCTACCTCGGTTCAGGAACGGTGTTCGTCAACGAGCCGCGGAAGACGAGCGTCGCGGAGGTCGGGCGTCGCGGGAGAACGTCAACATCGCGAAGCGAGGATTCGAAGTCGTTGACGGCGATTTCGTCGCGGAAAACCGTCGCGGAAGAGACGATGCGGAAGAAGAACGTCGCGTCGCGGATACGGCGTCGCGGAAGAACCGTGTTCTTCGGCGGAGAAGTTCTTCGTTGAAGAACGGTGTTCTTCGCTTTCTTCGTCGAGGTTGAAGAAGAAGAAGACCGCTTCCCCAAATCCTCTCAAGGTGACAAAACTCTAACAAAAATAAAATAAGACCCTTTCTTATTTTATTAACACAACAACTCTTTTGAATTTCAAGAGTTTGAAATTCAATAACCACACACAACTCACCTCATTAAACTTTTACATTAAAGTCATAAGTTATAACTTAAGTTAACAAAAATTAAAGTGGGAGTTGAGGGGGGTTTTAGAGGATATGAAGGGGTGGGGTTTGTGTGGGCCCCACCACCCTTATAACCTCCCAAGGGAGGTTGGGTGGTTACCCAACTTCCATCAAGAACTAACACTTAGAGTAAAATAATAAAAATTGTAGTGTAATTATAAAATAAACTTCCACAATTTTTATTATCAACACTCATGTAAACGCAACTCCGGAACAGGAGTTCCTAAGCAATTACCGGTGCTGCGGTTCCATCGGTGCCCTCAGAATTCGATTCTGGGCACCGGTTCAAAAGTTAGAAAATCCCGCTCGTTCGTTCACTGAACGTACCCGAGCCAAACTTCGGAAATTGATTCTGGGCACACCGGGCCTCGGAATCAGGTGCCGTCAGAAACCGCTCTCTTGTAAAATTCCAAAGAAAATTAAGAAAAAATTTCCCTTGAATTTTACGGGTCTTTACATTACTCCCACCTCAGGGCTTTACGTCCCCGTAAAGATACATCAAAACTAGGGAAACAAATGAGGGTACTGAGCATGCATCTGAGCCTCCCGCTCCCAAGTGCTCTCTTGGAGGTTCCCGTGCTACCATCTGATGCGCACAAGTGGAATCGACCGTCCACATAGGACCCGCTCCTGTCAATCCTCGATCTCCACCAGGACCTCCGTAAAAGTAACCTCATCGCCATTGTCCTGCTCCTCATGGTCGATGATATGCGAAGGGTCGAGCATGTATCTCCTCAGTTGAGATACCTGGAAAACGTCGTGCACCTAATGCAACTGAGGTGGATGGGTCAAGCGGTAAACCACCACGCCTACCCAGCTGAGGACCTAGAAAGGTCCGTTGAACCTCGGAGATAACTTGCCGCCTTGGCCACATCTCCGTAAACTTCGTCGAGGTGAGACCCGTCTAAGGACGTGATTGTCATCCTCGAACTCCAGAGGTCTCCAAGTCCTGTCAACATAAGGCTTTTGTCGGCCCTGTACTGTCCTCATCTGCTCTTGGATGACCCGGACCTTCTCTAGTCTCAAAAGAGCTGCTATGATTTCTTCTTTGCCGATAAGAGAAATCTGGTCTCATCCCCTGGATGAACCACATTCATTGCCTAATACAGTCAATCCTGACATGAATGATGCATTCATGCCATGGATGACGTCGTAAGGCCTCGACGTAACTACTAAGAGATCCAACTGTCACTCTCGCCTCCAAGGGTCGAGTCACACTGTCGGCATCAGTGTGAGGTCACTAGGTCTCCTCTAGTAGAAGTCTCGAAAGTGAGGGTCAAGTCAACAGTCTTAATCGGGACCACTCAGTATCAACCAAAAGAAAGGACAGGAAAGCAAACATCACAAGGATAAGTGTCTTTTTATTAATGCAGCTCATAGTACAAAGACACGAAGCAACTATAAACAAACATCAACAAAACTAGAAGCAACAAGATCCATAGCCTCCAGGTATGGAGCTAGTCCCGCTCCTTTCCATCTGCTTCCGGAGCTCCATGACCATAGGCCTCAGCTGCCTGAAGCTGAGCTCTCCCATGTCCTCCTGTCCCCTGCGGTCGGGGTGGGCCTCCTGGTGGTGGGGGTGGCAACACCCCGAAGCGTCGTCCACCTCCAGCTGCACGACCAGCTCCTCTTCCATGGACGCCTTCTCCTTGCAGTCTGCCCTGATCGAACCTCTACCTCTGGCTGGGAGGTTCTTCATTTAACCGCTGGTCATCTGCATGGCGGGTCGGACAGTCACGTGCCATGTGACCCATTCTGCCGCAGGAGTAACATTGTCCACTCTCGGCATGTCTGGCTCTGACTCCACCCCGGTTCCCCCGCACAACTGAACCTGAGTCGTGCAGTCGGCCACCGGTAGGTCTGGTCCTCTTGGACCTCTGCGTCATCTGTCTACTGTCTGCTGCAGAAGACTCTGCCGCAAGTCGGCTAGTGGTGGGTCGTGCTGCTGGAGACTGCTCAGCAAGGAAACTCTCCACTAAGAGGGCTCTCTCCAACACCCCTGTCTGCGTCGGAATGCTGTGAGAAACAACAGAAGCTCTAATATCTCGCCTGAGCCCCTGCTCGAAGGTTCGGGCCCTGAAGAACGGGTCCCGTACCATATCTGTGGAGTAGCGTGAGAGGTCTGTAAACCTCGCTGAATACCGTGCCACTGTCATGCTGCCCTGCCACAGCTGAAGTAGCTCCTGTATACGCACCGCTCGAAGGGTGGCTGGTATAAACTCTGCCCGGAACAGGCTCTCGAAGTTTGCCCAAAGAAGTGTCGCCTCGTCATGCATCTGGAGCATCAGTCTCCACCATCTGCCTGCTGCTTCCTGAAGAAGGCTGGCAGCAAGGATCACCATGAAGTCTGCCGGTGTCCCCACTAGCCTGAAGACTCTCACCAAAGCCTCCAGCCAATCCTCAGCCGCCTGCGGGTCTGTCCCTCCCGGAACCTAGGTGGCCTCTGGCGCTGGAACTCGTGCAGTGCACTCAAGCGACGTGCACTCTCTACTGCTGGGGCTGGTGGCATCGGTGGCCCAACGGGTAGTAGTACCGCTGGTACCTCCGCTGGTGCCTCAACTGGAATAGGGCCCTGTACTGAGGCCTCGTCGCTCGGCGGACTGTCAGTACGTACCACTCTCGGGGCTCTAGCTGGTCGTCCACGGGGAGGCATCCTGAAAGAAACAACGTGACACAGTCAAAAGATTATACCTGGTGAGCTGACCTGGTTTGAGCTGATATTTAAATGAAACTTCTGGAAAACACACATGCAATCGGTGTTTTCGTGCACAAAGTCGGAATTCAGTTGTCAGGGTCCTGGTGTATGGATACGTCGGCAGCCCGCACCAACACTGGACTCCCTGAACTGAAGACCACACTCGGTACCCTTAACACTATTGCTTCACAGAAATAAAATATCAGAGTTATAAGTTCTTCGGTAGAACCGACTCCTCTGATACCAATTTGTCACGACCCGTCCTCGGGGCCCGAGCCGTGACTATCTCAAGCCCGCCTTCCATAGGCTAGGGGCTGACGACTAGCACCAAAGGCGTAAATCCCGATAACCGGGAAGGCATTGCCTTTATAAAAGTAAACAAAACACCACATAGTACAAGCGGAAGCAAAACACTAAGTACAAAAGAAAGTACTGAAAAGTAAATGGGCCAGAATACAAACCCAACTGAAAGTGCAGCTACAACTGAACGAAAGTACAACAGAAAAAGACAAACAGCTGGAAGAAGGAAGCAGCTCCTGGGTCGTCCTCCTCGGATCCTACGTGAAGGGTAGGTACAGATAGCGTAGCTCCTGGATCGTCCACCACGGATCCTACCTGAAGGGTAGGTACAGATAGCCTCCTCAACGCTCTCACCCGTCAACCTCCTCCGTGTGTCGTCTCGCCGTGAAGTTCACCTCCAGGTACTGACTCGTCGTGTAGTCCACCTCCGGGAACCATCCAGTCCTCGAACACTCGGCCTCTGTCAGCACTGCCCGTCGTCTGCAACCAACACAACGAGGTGCGGGCATAACCCGTGCAAAGGTGAGTATAACGATACTTAGTAGGGACCCCGAGACCCTCAATGTCTCACTAAAACCAACAAGGATAACCACAAATAAGATCTCAACAGATAACCTCTACTTAGGTATATGCCCATACATATACCTAAGTTTTCAAGTAACCCATCTCAATCATGAGGAAACACAAGGATCATGAAATCAACGGATAACCACTACCCAGGTATATGCCCATACATATACCTAAGTTAACAAGTGACCCATCTCAATCATGAGGTAAACACAAAGGTCAAAAGTCTTAGCTCAAACCAGGATTTTCATTATCGAAACCGTAACTGCTGAAGAGTCCCGTCTCTGGAGTGTACAGTGGTACTGTCACGACTCCGAGGTACTGCTCACTAACCGGAGACTGCTGAGGTACTCCTCCTGTCGAGTACTGCGGGTTTGCGGCCAACTACCGGGCGCTCCGTCCGCTGAGGGTCTGTCGCCAAATAGCGGGTGCTCCCCCTAATAGCCTACAGAGGTACTCCTCCTGTCGAGTACCGCAGGTCTGCGGCCAACTACCGGGCGCTCCGTCCGTCGTGGGTCTGTCGCCAAATAACGGGCGCTCCGTCCTCTGGGCTAGTCGACTCACTCCAAGTCGAGTCGGTCAAGCAGTCGTCAGGTCTCAGCCGGCTACACGGTCTCCGTACTCCGTACGCTCGTCTCCGGGAGGGTCCGCTCCACGAGCTACAGGTCGATACTCCAAGTATCACAAAGTCCCACGAAAAAGTATTTCAAAGGACCGCCTCGTCATAGGGGTCTCAACGCAACAGACGGCGCGTCAAACGGACACCCGGTCTGTGAGTTATTAGCCTTTTCGTCCCAGGGGCCCGGTTGGTTTCATGTGTGAACCAATCCGGCCGTAACTAAACTATACCCCGAACACTCATAGGGTATACTCATAGGGACCGTTTCTCAACGTGATCACCAATGCCGCTGACGGTTCGTCAAACGGACGTCTGGTCTGTAAGATATCAGCTTTTCCGTTCCAAGGGCCCGGTTGGATTCGGGTACAATCCAACCCGACCGCACTCCGACGGCATCCAAACCTCGAGCGGAGTAAGCCAAAAGATCCGTCTCACTAAGAGGAAATCAACAAAGTCGACGACATGTCATTCGGACGTCCGGAACTCAAGTTACGAGCGTTTCCGCTCCGAGGGCCCGGTTGGTTTCGTGTACGAACCAACCCGGCCGAACCCAAAAATTCTCCGAAACCTTGAGTGCAATATACCGAAACGACCGTCTTGATCCAAGGATCGCGTTGCCACTGACGGCGCGTCAATCGGAGGTATACAGCTCAAGATATGGGCATTTGACCGAAAGTGGTCCGAAAACGGGGGGTCTGGGCCCAGGCCGACCCAAACCGGGTCGACCCGACCCAGGTCCGACCCGGCTGGGCCCGGCCCGGCCCGGCTCGGTCCGGTCCGGCCTGACCGGCCGGCCGGCCGTGGCCAGGCGGTCGCTGCGGAGCGGCGGGGGTGCGCGCGCCCCCCCCCCCCCTTCGCCGCTGATTGACGCCGGTCGCCGGCGGCGGCGCCGCCTTCCGCGGACCACCGGACGCGCTCCGGTGGTCCGTTTCTCCTGCCGTGTTCACCTATGGTCCCCCCGGGACCCCACCTTCACTGCGAAGGGATTCAAACACCAAAACGGCCTGCTTCGTCGTCGCCCGTCAATCCGCACGTCAAAACGATTAGCGTCGTCTTTGCAGTTTTCCAGCGCGACCCGATGGCGTCGCGCCCCTTCGCCGCGGCCCGACTCCGACTGCGGTTCTTTGGTTTTCTTCAATGCGGCGCAACGGCGTCGCGTTCTTAAACTTCTTTCCACGACGCGGCGTGACGGCGTCGCGTAATACTTGCCGTGTGATTCCCGCGTGGTGCGACGACACCACGCCATTCCGTTCCATCCACAAGGAATCAAACCTGAACATATGAGGGGGGTTCGGCCGTGTTTTTGCGGTCCGACCCCCCTCTTGTTAAGCGATAACATCTAGTCGAAAAATCCACGATGATCGATAAATTAGAATCATGAAGGGAAATAATTAAATAAAATAATCTCCTACCTCGGTTCAGGAACGGTGTTCGTCAACGAGCCGCGGAAGACGAGCATCGCGGAGGTCGGGCGTCGCGGGAGAACGTCAACGTCGCGAAACGAGGATTCGAAGTCGTTGATGGCGATTTCGTCGTGGAAAACCGTCGCGGAAGAGACGACACGGAAGAAGAACGTCGCGTCGCGGATACGGCGTCACGGAAGAACCGTGTTCTTCGGCGAAGAAGTTCTTCGTTGAAGAACGGTGTTCTTCGCGTTCTTCTTCGAGGTTGAAGAAGAAGAAGACCGCTTCCCCAAATCCTCTCAAGGTGACAAAACTCTAACAAAAATAAAATAAGACCCTTTCTTATTTTATTAACACAACAACTCTTTTGAATTTCAAGAGTTTGAAATTCAATAACCACACACAACTCACCTCATTAAACTTTTACATTAAAGTCATAAGTTATAACTTAAGTTAACAAAAATTAAAGTGGGAGTTGAGGGGGGTTTTAGAGGATATGAAGGGGTGGGGTTCGTGTGGGCCCCACCACCCTCATAACCTCCCAAGGGAGGTTGGGTGGTTACCCAACTTCCATCAAGAACTAACACTTAGAGTAAAATAATAAAAATTGTAGTGTAATTATAAAATAAACTTCCACAATTTTTATTATCAACACTCGTGTAAACGCAACTCCGGAACAGGAGTTCCTAAGCAACTACCGGCGCTGCGGTTCCATCGGTGCCCTCGGAATTCGATTCTGGGCACCGGTTCAAAAGTTAGAAAATCCCGCTCGTTCGTTCACTGAACGTACCCAAGCCAAACTTCGGAAATTGATTCCGGGCACACCGGGCCTCGGAATCAGGTGCCGTCAGAAACTGAGCTCTTGTAAAATTCCAAAGAAAATTAAGAAAAAATTTCCCTTGAATTTTGCGGGTCTTTACACTTTCCTCATCTCGAATTGCATTCCATCCAACTCTTCCGCGTCTGCGCCCCCAACCTCTGGTTCCCCCCCTACTGTTACGGAATCGTCGGGAGTCACAACGACAGAAACGAGAAAAAAGAAAGAAAGAAAGCAACAAGAACACAACGATTTACGTGGTTCGGGAATAATACCTACGTCCACGGGAGAGGCAGAATTTCACTATTCGGGAGCACAAAATTACAGAGGATTTTTTCAGTAGTAACCCTAGCCCGAAAAAGGGCTATAAAATGGAGAAGATGATCACTGTTCGAAAAGTAAGTCTGCGTCGCTACAGTGAACGACGGTCAGCTTTGTCAAAAGCGCTACAGTGGCTGCCGGCTGGAGAAGTCAAAAGTGCTACAGTCCAGTTGACCCCGAAGTCTGCACTGCTACAGTGCCTGTCGGTGTCGGTTGGTCAGCTCCGCTACAGTTGCGGGCCACAAGCATTCGGCCCAACCGGATCAGGCTACACCAATCCAACACCTACTTGAGGGAAGAGATTTAATCCTTTCAAGTAGGGTCTCAACATCGGTGTTTTCAGAGTCAGAACTATCCACCTGCTTCTCTTTGATTTTTTCAGGAAACGCGTCCCTTACCATTGGAGTCATCATCCCCTCAACCTCCATTGTTCTAGCCTGAGGAAGAATCTCCTGGTTTTTTGTCTATGATTTTCCCTTTTATTTTATGAGATGGAGTTGCTTGGTGGTTTTTATTCTATCTCCCAATCCAATTTTTATAATTGAGGGCGATGCCTTCCATATTGTTATTTTTTGAACTTGATTTATAATATTTGTTTTGTTAATTAGAACTCTCATTCATTTGGTAAACATTTTATAAATTTCAAAATTTATGGTCCTTTTATTAAAATGCGATCATACGATATGTTAATATTTTATGGTCATATTTAATGTTATAATTTTTTAACACTTATTTTTTATCATGTTTATTTGTTTTAATTATATATATATATATATATATACACAATACATTTTTTTTAATAAATATTAGTTTTTAGAAGTAGATAAATAGGCAGCAACATCTACCATCCGGTGAACCTCATTTGCAGCAAACTGATGAAGCGACCGCACAATGTATTTTTTACCTACTCTGGGTATTTCTTTTGTGGCAATCTGTTTAAGCGACCACATGATGTGCTTCTTTGACTGTGCCTCTTTTTATCCATCGCACTGTAGCAACATCAACCGCATACCCACCGACCACACACACTGTAGATTTTGACCACACCCATCTCTATCCACTATAAAAAACAGTGTTTCCCTGCGGGTTTTTGGCATTTAGCGGTGGTTTAAAGCGCCACTAAATGATGCGTGGTGCTTTCTAAAAGCGCCGCATATTTGCGTGTTGGAAATCATTTCGCGGCGTTTTTTGTGCTGCGGTTTTTTATTTTGCATCATTTCGTTTGGCGGCGGTTTTTTTCTTTTTAATTTTTTTAATTTACGGAGTTAAGTTATTATTTATTTATTTATTTATTATTACTTATTATTTATCCTACCATGCATGCATAAATATTTTTGTACTTACGAAGTTAATTTTTTTTATTATTTATTTACTATTATTACTAAATCTGGTAAATATATGCACTGAGAGAGATTTAAACCCCTTACCTCTTGGATATACTGCAAAAACTTTACCACTCCAGCAACCTCCTTATCTGCTGAGTAAACAGTATGTAATATACTTATACATATACAAAAAAAATGAATATATAATAAAGAAGTAATAAAGAAGTAATAAAGAAGTAATAAATAATAAATAATTGATAATAGATAAATAACAAATAATAATTAAATATTAAATAAATAATAAATAAATAAATACTAATAATAAATAATAATAAATAATAATAAATAATAATAAATGATAATAAATAATAAATAATAAATAGTAAATAATAAAAAATAAAAAATAAATAATAATAAATAAATGATAAATAACTAATAAATAAATAATACATAAATAATAAATAATAAATAATAAATAATAAATAAATATTAAATGAATAATGAATAATAAATAAATAATAAATAAATAATAAATAAATAATAAATACGTAATAAATTAATAATAAATAAATAATAAATATATAATAAATAGATAAATATTAAATAAATAAATAATAAATAACTAATAAATAAATAATACATAATACATAAATAATAAATAATAAATAATAAATAATAAATACATAATAAAAAATAAATAAATAAAAAATAAATATGAAATAAATAATAAATATGTAATAAATAAATAATAATTAAATATTAAATAAATATTAAATAAATATTAAATAAATATTAAATAAATAATAATAAATGATAAATAAATGATAAATAATAAATAAATAATAAATAATAAATAAATATTAAATAGTCATTTGACATTAAATTAATAATAAAAATAAATCAATAAGTAATAAATCAATGATAAATAAATATTAAAATAATATATAATAAATAATAAATAATAAACAATAAAATAACAAAATAATAAATGGATATAAATATCTATAAATATATACACATATAAGAAAATTTACATAAATATACATACACACATTTATGTTTCATAAATATATATAAACACACTCAGATATATAATTGTATATTAATATGAATATATATATAAACACAAGTAAATATATATATCTACACATATATGATATAAAAATATATAAACATAAATATGTATAAATATTTTCAAATGTATATAAATATACACAAATACTTACATATATATGTATTTATTTACATATATTTGAATATACACATAAATATAGATTTTTTATTGACACACACATGCTTATATATAAACATTACTTGTATAGGTATATATATACAAATTTATGCATTTTATAAGGTAAATAAAATAGATAATTATTTATTTTAAATGAAATGAATAAAAAATATTTATTTCAATTTGGTTTATATGTCTAAAAATACGTTTCTATGTAAATATGTATCTATACAAGTGATTTATTATAAGTAAATATAAAAAATATACATATATTTAATTATAAATTAAACTACATTGTGAAAACAATAAAATTTCAATACCATAATATCAACGTGAATGTAATTCCTGAGAATAAATTCAGTCTCCACTAAAAAAAGCAATAAGACCCCCTTAAACGAGGCTGAAAAATCCATCGAATGTTAAAAAATTGGGACACCCCGACTAAAAACTCAATTTTGGAGGCTTTCGGGGCCTCTTTTAGCCTCGAAAAAACAGTGATTGGGGTCCTAATTAATATAGTGTAGAACTCGTCGCGGACTTTGATTTGATTTGTGGTAGAACCAAAACGGACACTCGGATTAAAAGTTATAGTCGTTTGAAGTTCAAGTTCGATTTCCTACTTTTTTTGAAACCATGATAAATTCTGTTCTTTTAATTATTAAAAAATTAAAATACAATATGGTTTTAGTTAATTTCATAAGCTTTGATTTGACTGGTTGTATAGCTAAAATGGACTTCCGGATCCAAAGTTATTATCAATTGATGTCGAAGTCTGATTTTCAATTTATGAAACATTTGTTTTAACTTTCAGATTATTATTAAATAATAATTATAAATATTTATTAATTAACACATTATAATTAATTAAAATTATAAATAATAAAATATATATGATAGTAAATAATAAATAATAAATCATATACCATAATTAAATATATACATTTTTATTTTTTTTCCTTTTATTTAGCAACGGTTTTAAAAAACAACCGCTATTTCTTGATGGGTGATATTATTGGATCTGTTTCTCCATGAAGAACTTCGACGTTAAAAGGTGACAACGATGAAGAAACCTGAATCCATGGTCTCCTGCATAGACCTTAGTGACGTGATCCGCGTGTGCATCACCTATAACATTATCCATCCACACAAACATATTCTATGCATACATGTGTGCGATTGCAAGCTCCAACCATGACCATGTTTCTGCAGCCATGAGAGCTCTTTCATCCATGTACTATCACTGTGCTGCTGTACAATGTTGGTTTGATCATTCGTAAACAGTGTATATATTGTAAGATATTCGATAGAAAAATATTGTGGAAAATATTTCTGGAATTAACGAGTCACATATTATTTATCATATACTCCATTTAATTATGGATTTTATATTTTATATTTACCACAACTATGTCACAATTTATTTTAATCATTTATCATTTATATAATACACATATCTACCAATGAAATAGCTGGAAGTGTTTTTGAATGTGTTTGATAGAAAAACATCATGGAAATATTTTTCAAATTAATAAGTTGCAAATTATTTATTTTATACTCTCTTTTTATAATTTTTTAATTATTAATTTACTGTAAGTGTGTGTGAGTGGTTTTTATCATTTTATTTATTTGAAAAACTCTTATATGTACTAAAAAACATATTTGAAAGTGTTTTAATGAGTTCAAAGAAAGAATACAAGTGTGCCAAAATTATTCTTTGAGTATGCACAACGTTTAAATAGGTAACGAAATTTTCCATATTTTTAATATTTCTAACTGTTGAATTACGGTGATGAGTTTAGGAAACTCACGTGCAATGAGAAACAAAGGAGGGAGTTAGATGAACCTTGGTGATTTATTTATAAATAGAGATCGAGGCATGCAATGCGAGATAATTGATATATCATACTCAAGTACCAAGATCTTCTGTGACTACTATTTCATTGGTACAATCACAAAATAACTTCAATGTTTGATTCTTTACTGTTGAAGTGGCTAGAGATCATCGAGCTACATCAACTTCTACATCCATAGTTATTTTCAATTTTTATTTTATGTCTCGTTTTTCTTTTTTTAAAATCTTTTATTCTTCTATTTTTTTCTGAAGAGTCATTTTATACTTTTCCTAATCAAAAGAAATTTTGTTATTGGTTATTCTACATAAAAAAAAGGAAGGTACTTGGGTTGTGACACCTGTAAAAAGTCAGGTTGGTTGTGCCTCTGAGTATTATAAAAGGTAGTGTCTTTAAATAGATTATCACACCTTTAAAGGCAAGGTTTATTAGTGGGTACCAATCTTCTCATCAAGTAAAGAAGATTGAAGAGTAGAGTAGGATCTTGGTGATCTGAGCTACTATAGAAATTATGTGTTCATATTTTATTTTTTCTACATTATATTTTGAACATGACACTACATTATTTTTTTATATAATAATAAACTCTGATTGATTATTTATTTTAAAAATTTAAAAGGACTATTCACTCCCCTCTAGTCCATTGTTTCCATTTATCCTAGACTAACAATTTGTATTGGAGTTTTACCTTGATGGGATATATTAGTCAGTAGCTCTGAGTGTTTTAATCTGATACCAAACAATTGGTATCAAAGAAAATTCCTTTTGGATATAGGTTCTATTATTTATATTTTTTTACTAACCTAAATATCTTAGACCTAACAGTCTAAGGAATAAAGATCACTTCTTTAAGATGACAAGTATTAATGAAAATGATGGATGAATACCTCAAAAGACTCCATTTTTTTCAATGGAAGTGATTATGGGTATTGACAAGACAGAATGGAAGCATACCTGAAGCAGTTAAGTGAAAATCATTAGATAATCATGGAGAAACCATATGAGCTACCCAAAGCTGATATAGAGACACTTGTTGGTAATGATATGATAAAGCATGTTTTAAACTATAAAGTAAAGAATATTTAGTATTATGATATAAATAGAAGTGTGTATAACCATGTTTTAATATGTTGGAAAACTCACGACATTTAGAGAATTCTATAAGTTACTCATTACGGGACATACAAGCTTAAAAGAACCAAGCTGGGAATACTTCAAGTAGAATACTATGATTTCAAGATGGGAAAAGATGATTCAGTGAACCAGATGTTTCACTAGTTTATAAGCATTACAAATGGTATGAGTGCACTTGGTGAAGCACTGTACAATATAGATCTAGTTGAAAAGGTGACGAGGGTATTACCCAAAAGATAACATGCAATGGAAGTAGTGATCAATGAAAGTAATAATTTTTAAGAGTATACTTTAGATGAGCTAATTGGTTCGTTACTATAGTATGAACTTGAATTGAGAAATATTACTGATGAGAAGTCTATAAAAAATAAAGGTATTGCTTATAAGTTTAATGTTAATGAATCCTCTAACTCTTATGAATCGGAGTTCTAGGACAATGATAAAGAGATGGGTCATTTTAACAAGAAGCTTTACAAATTTATGAAAAACAAATGAGGCAAGAGATAGTTTAAAATAAAAAACAAAAAGGAGTATAATAAAGGTAATACTAGTAATAATAATGATGTTTTAGACCTAAAATTTTATGAGTGCAGGAAGAAAGGGAACATCAGGACCAATTGTCCCAAATTCAAGCATTCAAATAAAGACAAAGAAAAATGGAGAAAAGAAAAAATGTATTGTTTTGAGGATGGGATTGTTAAGACAGTTCAAATTCAAGCAGTGACACAGGAAGTGAACATAAGACAAGGAACATTTCTTTGATGGATACACACTGTGAGGTACACAAATAATTATTTAATCAATTAATAAGTATTTCTAATGTTGATAATAATGAAATCACTAAAGATGAAAAAGAAAATAATTCTGGTTCTAGTTCTAATTCCAATCCTATGAATTATAAAGTCAAACAAATGTATACAGGTAATGAAGAATTAAGGAAAGATAATGAGGGATTAAGGAATGATAACGTCGGGATTATTCAAAAATATACTGACATAAAAATTAAAAAATAATAAATTGGTCATGGAAAATAAGAAACTTAAAAGGGAATGTGAAAATATGAATACCAGTGTTTCCCATAATGAGGAATATAAAAATAATCATGATTATGAGATATTGAAACTAAGAAAATAAAATAGAAGAGTAATTTTTTTATGGAAGTAAATGTTAAAGATCAAGAAATAATGCTTAAGTCGGCTGTGGATGACTTGACTAAAGTTGAGAATGAGTGTAAGAAGCTCAAGAAACAAAATAAAAAATTGTGAAATATAGCTTCTAGTTATAATGAAAAAGTCTATACCGATTTAGAATCTATTCAAAAATAGAATGTGGATTTGAAAAAAGAAGTTTCTAGTCTTAAAGTAACTTTATCTACTTTTTTTCAAGGAAAAGATAAATATGATAAAATGATGTCTATGATGAAACCAAACTATAATAAGAATGATTTAGGTTATAAAAAATTTTCACCCAATATAAATAAGATTATTTTTGTTAAAATATCAAAAGGAAGTATTTCAAGTGTAACATGATTTAAATTTAGAATGTAAGGAAATTATTTTGATGAATGCTCTTTGAGATTTACACAATATTTTGGCCATACTAAAACATTTATTATTAAAGATTTGTTTTCTAAATAGCTCACAAATAGATGTTTTAAATCTATTTAGATGCCAAAATATTATACTACTAATCTAATTAGACCCAAATTATCATGGTTATCAAAACATTCTGCATGATTGATTTATTTTATGAGATCTACCATTGAAGTCTCAAAGATTCATAGTATTTTTACAGCGGGTGTTCTAGACACATAACATTTGATATCTCAAATTTTCTATCTATTAACTTATGTGATGGAGGACTAATTACATTTGGGGAAAATTATAATGGTTATATTAAGGGTATTGTAGAAGTTGGGTTTTCTAAAACTGTTATTATTTCAAAAGTATTATTTGTAGATAGTTTAAAACATAATTTAATAAGTATTTCACTATTGTGTGATGATAGATAAAATGTAATATTTGAAAATGATAAATGTATAGTTTTGAAAAATAAATCTATTTTGTTTTCTACAAATAAAAAATATAATGTTTACACTATTTATTTTCCTGATCTAACCAAACAAAAATTTAAGTGTTTAAATGTTGTAGAAGAAGATGATATTTTGTGGCATAGGAGACATGGGCATGAAAACTTCAAACTATTGCATAATTTTTCAAAGCATGAACATGTTCTACAATTTCCGAAGTTAAATACAAACAAGTATGTTGTGTGTGATTCATGTTTAAAGGGTAAGCAACATAAAGAACGGTTTAAATTTGTGAATGATGTTAGTATTACTAGATGTCTTTAATTGCTACATCTTGATTTATTTGGTCCTATACAACCTACCAGTTTACGTGAAAAGAAGAATATATTTTTAATAATTGATGATTATAGTAGATTTGTCTAGATTTATTACTTATCTCACAAAAGTGAAACTCTAGCTAGGTTTTGTGATTTCTGCAAAATTATACAAAATTTAAAAAAATATTTCAATTATCTCTATAAAAAATGATAGAGGTGGTGAATTTTTCAACTTATAATTTGATAAATTTTGTGAAGACAATGGATATAAATATTTTTTTTCTACCCCAGAACAGCACAAAAGAATGGTGCGGTTGAAAGAAAGTATAGGTTAATTTAAGAAATGGATAGATCGTGCTTATTGAGTTAAATGTACCTAAATATTTTTGGGATGAAGTTGTTAATACAACTTTTCATATTTTAAATAGATTTTCCATTATACCATTTTTAAATAAAACCCCTTATGAATTTTTTAAAGGGTTTAAACCTAAAATTGGATATTTTAGTATGTTTAGTTACAATGTTTTTATTTTAAATACAAGAGATAATTTAGACAAGTTTGATTCTAAATTTAATGAAGGTATATTTTTAAGTTATTCTATTTCTAGTAAGTCATGTAGAGTTTTCAATAAGATAACTTTAGTTGTTGAAAAGTTAGTGCCTGATAAATTTGATGAAAATAACTATATCAAGCAGAATTCATATTTGAATAAAGATGATAAAGAATTTAGGGAATTCAATTTTAGTGAAGATAATTAGAAATGTTGAATCTGGAATACAAACTAGGAAATATATTTTAAATTATTATTCTAATTCTGTATTCATAAATGATTTTGTTCAAGGTAATATTGATGATGCTTTGATTGATTCAAATTGGATTAATGTTATGCATTAAGAGTTAAAAAAAATTGAAAGAGATAAAGTTTGAAATTTGGTTGAATTTCCAAAAGATAAACAAATAATAGGAACTAATTGTATTTTCCATACTAAACTTGAAAAAGCTGGTAACATAGTTAAAAATAAAGAAAGACCAATTACTCAAGGTTATTATTAGAAAGTGGGAATTGAATTTGAAGATTCTCTTGATCCTGTTTCTAGGATAGAGGCTATTATAATTTTATTAGCATTTTCTTATTTTCAAAATATCAAAAAATATCAAATGGATGTAAATAGTGCATTTTTGAATGAAATAATTTCTAAAGAAGTATTTGTTAAAAAAACCCCTAGATTTGAAAATGGAAAGTTTCTCAATCATGTTTTTAATTTTAATAAATCTTCGTATGGTCTTAAACAAGATCATAGAGCTTGATATGAGAGACTATATTTTTATTCTAAAATGATTTTTCTCAAAGAAAATTTGACCCTAACTTGTTTATAAATAAGGTTTTAAATGATATTTTGATTGTGTAGATATATATTGATGATATAGTATTTGATTAAAAAAATTATTTACTTTCTAATGATTTTTATAAATTGATGACTAGTGAGTTTTATATGAGCCTAATACGAGAATTGATTTTTTTTCTTGGTTTTCAAATTAATCAATGAAAAATGGTTTTTTCTTAAATCAATTTAAGTATGATAAAGAAATTTTTAAAAGGTTGGCCTTGACTTATGCAAGTATATTAAAAAATTTATGAGTAAAAATTCCAAATTGGATTTGGATGAATCTGAAAAGTGTGTTGATTTTAAAAAATATAGAGGCGTGATTGAAATCACACTTTATTTGACTACATCTAGACCAAATATAATGTTTCTGGTATGTTTGTGTGCCAAATTTCAGTCGAATTCGAAGGAAAGTCATCATAAAGATGTTAAGAGATTTATTAGATATATAAAAGGAACTGTTAGTATTATATTATTCTATTCAAACTAGAATTTTTTTGATTTATTATCATATTTTGACTCTGACTTTGGAGGTTGTAGGCTTGATCGAAAAGGCACAACATGTCCGTGTCATTTTCTCGGTAAGAATTTAATTTCTTAGAGCTCTAAGAAACAACTATCAGTTGCACTATCTATAGTTGAGGCTGAGTTTGTTGTTTTCGCTAGTTGTTATTATCAAAGTATTTGGATTAAACAGTCTTTATGTGATTTTAAAATTAATTTTGATAAAATTCCAATTTTCTATGATAATTATAGTGTTATTTCAATTTCTAAAAATACTTTGAAATAATTTTAAAAAACATATAGATATTATATTTTATTTTCTAAGGGATCATATTTATTAGTTTATAATTTTTTCCAACTAGAAAATAGATTGCTGACATATTTACTAAACCACTATATTTTGTAAGGTTTGAGAAAATGAAGTTTGAACTCGGTATGTTAGAAGCATAATATTTTGATTATTTTAATTATTTTTTTCACTATTAAAAATTGTATATAGTTATATATTTATAGATTTATAAATATTCTCATTTGTATAATGTTATTAATTGTTAAATTTTCATGAAAATGTTCTATTTTGTGTTATAATTCATATTGAATTGTTATTTATATTAATTTTTTTCATAGATATGTTTCTTTTTATAAAAGTAGTATGTAATCATGTTATGTTGTGTTTAACATAGTATGAAATAGATTGGATGATATTTAGTGTTTAATTTATACTTTTATTAAATTTTGATATACATGTCATATTTATAATAATTTTTATACGCACTTATGTAGGGTATATTTATGCTTTTAAAAATATTTAATCATAATTTGTTTATAAAAAACCTTTAAAAATCTAGGTATTAGTAATTTTTTATTATTTAAGAGGGAGAGTGTTTAGGGGATTTCTTCTTTTATTTTTTTGATAAATTTCAAAAAGGGGTATAAATATTATTTTAAAAATTTAAATAAATGTTTGTTTTTTCAATTTACAAAAAGGGGGAGATTTATAGTGTTTGAACTTGGTTTTTAATTTTGTTTTTTTAATTAAAACTCCTCACATTCATTTGGTAAACATTTTATAAATTTAAAATTGTATGTTTGTTTTATTGAAATGTGATCATATGATATGTTAATATTTTATGGTCATATTTAATGTTATAATTCTATAACACGTATTTTTTATCATGTTTATTTATTTTAATATATATATTCTTAATATATATATATATATATATATCATTTTATGTATATATATATATATAATAATTTTTTTTATAATAAATATTTGTTTCTAGAAGTATATATATAGGAAACAACATCTATCGTGCGGTGAACCTCATATTCAGTAAACTGATGTAGAGACTACTCGATGTATTTTTTACCTATTGTGTGTATATTTATTTTGTGGTAATTTATTTAAGCAACTGTATTATGAGCTTCTTTGAGCATGTCTATTTCTATCCATCGCACGGTAGCAGCTTCAACCGCATGACTGCATGCCCATCGATCACATTCCTTGTATGCTATCGTCTAAGCGCACAACCTCTCACCCATCGCGCCACATGGACTATTGAACTCCTATTATCTACTTCAATGAGTTACCTCCTCCTACCATGTGAACATATTATTGAGACTACACACACTGTATAGTACATCCACACCCATCTCCATTGACTGCCTAGCTTCCATCTTCATCACGTTAGCATGATAACACTCCTCGAATCGCATGATCACCTGGTTCTTCTTCTTTATAATAATAGAATCATCCATGAAATCTATATACACCCTAGTTCTTATATCCATGAGATGTTTCATCCACTCCAGTCATGCGCTTGTTCATCTATGCTTTCATTAGTCAGAAAACACAATGATTTCTATGGTGTCACTTTGAGTTACCCATCCATGTGATGGAGGTAAGAGAAATTTTATTTGTGATATCATTGGATCTATTTTTATATGAAGAAATTTTATTTCATAAGGTGACAGTGATGAATAATACTAAATTTGTGGTCTCCGGTGTCAACCTTAGTGACACGATCCTCGATCGCATCACTTATAACATTATCCATCTGCACAAATTTATTCTATGCATACACAGTGTGTGTTTGCAAGCACCATCCTTGAGCATGTTTCCACAACCATGAGAGCTATTTTATCCATGAAATATCACAGTGATACTGTATAATATTGGTTTTATCCTTCATAAATAGTGTTTATATCTGTAACCATGTTAAGAAGTGATTCTATGCACAATGAATTTGTGTCATGCATGAGCATCTACTCAGATCAAAAATCACATTTGAATAATATTCAAGTTTGCATGGTGTTTTCTGTGATCTCCTTTATCTAGACAAGTCTCTGGTGATCTCAAGTTGGATATGATTATATGGAAAAACTACACACACAACCAAACATGGATTAGTTTTGAATTTTATGATTGACCACATCTTGTAATGCATCAATCGTAAGATATACCTCATAGTTTGTGCATCCAAGAAAAGACGGATCAACTGCACATTATAAAAGATCCACCATACATTGAAGTGATTGTCCACACATTATATTCTCATGGTAAGTGGATTGACTGTGAACCTCATGGTCACTCCAATACTCAATTCTCTAGAATTATACAACATGATCTGTTTGTTTTCTATTTTTATATTTTAATTAACTTTAAGTTTATTCAAATTATTTTAATTATTATATTTCTTTGAAAAAATATATATAATATAATGACTATATTGTAATCTTTTTGATAGAAAAATATTGTGAAAAATATTTTTGAGAATTAATGAGTTGCATATTGTTTATCATATACTCTATTTAATGATGGATTTTATATTTTATATTTACTTCAAGTATGTCACAATTTATTTTAATAATTTTATCATTTATATAATACACATATCTACTAATGAAACTACTGAAAGTGTTCTTTAATGTGTTTGATAAAAATACATCATAAAAATATTTTTTGAATCAATAGGTTACAAATTATTTATTTTATACTATGTTTTTTAAAATTTTGAATTATTAATTTACTAAAAGTGTGTGGGTGTGGGTTTTTATCATTTTATTTATTTGAAAAACTCTTATATATATTAAATAACATATTTGAAATTGTTTTAATGAGTTTAATACAAGAATAATAGCACAAAAAAATTATTATTTGAAATTGTTTTAATGAGTTCAATGTTCGACTCTCTACTACTGAAGTGGTTGGAGATCATCAAGCTACATCAGCTTCAATATCCATAGATCTTTTTCATTTTTATTTTCTTCCTGATTTTTCTTATTAAATATATTTTTATTTTTTTTGTTTTAAATAGTTGGTTTATGATCTTCCCAATCAAAAATAAGTCTTGTATCAATTATTCTACCTAACCAAAAGGAAGGTCCTTGGTTTGTGACTCCTTTAAAAGGCCAGGTTGGTTGTGACTCTAGGTATTGTAAAAGTTAGGGTCTGTAAACAAGTTATCACACCTTTAAAAGCGAGGTTTCTTAGTGGGTACCGATCACCTAGTTGAGTAGATAAGATTAAAGAATAGTGTAAGATCTTGGTGATCTGAACTATTATAAAAATTGCATGTTCATATTTTATTTATGCTGTATTATATTCTGAACATGAAACTACATTTTTATACAATAATAAAATTTTATTGATTATTTTTTTAAAAATTTCAAAGGACTATTCGCCCCCTCTAGTCTATTGTTTCCATCTATCTGGGACTAACACATAGGTGATATTTTCATAACCTCTGTGCTAGTCACCAACTCGAGGCCTACTTAAGGTAGGACTCAGAGGTCATTATCTCTCTTCCTTTATTACCAGCCCAAGAGGAGTACCTTTGGAGGGATGGAGTTGTGACAGAGCTTTATTATAGGAAGGTTTATATTGGGAGATAAGATGGATTTTGGAGTTAGGCACTATGAGGATTTTATGGGTTGGTAGAGAAATGGTGTCAGTTGATCTTGGTTCATGACATAGGCCATGGAAACTGGATAGGACATGGGGTTTTAGGCCCCACTATGATCTGATGAAAGGAACCTTAGTCTACCAAATGACCATGTGAGGTGATTCCACTTATAGGATAGACATGTAGGAGTGATAAATGCATCATGATTGATTGTGTTCATGTTTGAATTGGGTGATCTTTAGGAATTTAAAATAAATTAATTTAAATATACTTAATAAAATTCCATGATACCAGACTTAGGGTTTCTCTTTTTCTATAGGGATGGCTCCTGATTATCATCCACATGTAGCTCAGGTAGTAGATATTCAGTAGGATGATCCGATTAATCATCAAAGGACCGACCCGACAAAGGAGGATGAGGCATGATAGCGAGCACTATGCTATTTTCAATGAAAGGGATTGGTGAAGTATAAAGAAATTATCTCTAATATAGAGACAGAGATCTATTTAGAGGATCTTGAGATCATTTTTGGTTCAATCCATGCTTAAGTTGAGTTTTGGTATCCGTTTGTAGTCAGTCAGATGAGGGGTTCTATGTGTCGGTGGTGGACACTATATGTTGGTGATCAACATGAGACTGATGTTTCTTATGTATATTTCTATAATAAGTTATGAATGGAGTTACTATAATTGATCATGAAGTAATTAAATAAGTAATAGTGGCTTTCTCTTTAGTAGGGGAGTATGTATGTGTGGGATCTTGAGATCAAGTTAAAGGATATTCTGCTTTTCAATCCCAATATTTTTTTAATAAGGGGTCCCATGCATGGAATATTGAGGAGGCACTCAATCCATATATCTATTATGTGATTAATCCATTTATATTGTTGATGTATTTTGAAATTCATAAGAAGATAGAGGTGATTGATAATATGAATTCACAAGGAGGGATATCATGAGAGGGGAGCCAGTTGGGTTCCTCAAGGAGAAGAGTTTCTAATAACAGGTCTTAGATGCCAGAGCCTTTGAGGTCTTAGCTAGCTGGGAGTTAGTCATAGTCATAAAATCTATGTTTTTATGGGGATAGTGGTTCCCAAGTATCTTATGGGGGCTTTCCATTTTCATTTTATACCCATGAGGGTTATGGTCAACACCAAGATCAGTGCTTAGATGTTCAAGGAGGATGATTTGGTTTGAGTGGTTAGTTTTAACCATAGTAAAAACATAGGCCACCACTATTTGTTCAGAAGATGAGGGGAGATGGATATGGTAGAAGTTATCCTTATGATATCACTTTTCCCTAGGGACCTAGGTCAAAGTGTGGATCTTAGCAGTGAGGAAGTGCTTCCAAGCATGGATAGTTGCATGTGATGGAGATGCTGGAACTATAGGGCCCGAAGATCATGAAAGATATGATTATTTTATCATCTACCATTTTTATGCCTTGTTTGATTCAGGAGCCTCACACTCCTTTATTTCACTTACCTTAATCCATGTATTGGCACTGTATGTAGATAGGATTCCTATGTCTCTAGTATTGAATATTCTAGTAGGAGGATAGACCTTCTTATTTGATATGTTCCAGGGGTGTAGGATGATGATGGGAAAATATAAATCATGTTGGGATCTATTATTTATATAGATATAACTATATGATGGTATCCTAAACATTGATTACCTGTATTCAGTATGTTTGGTTATCAATTTCTTCCAAAATAAGTTCATGTTCTCAGATGTGGATGATCAACATGTAGTTTTCTTCAACAAATGGGGATATGAGATGGAAAGTAGGCATATGAATCCCCTTATTTCCCTAATGGTGTCATTTTCATTAAAGTTATCAGATTCTAGGATTAAGTAAACTCCCATAGTTTTTGAGGAATTTTTGGATGTCTTTCTCGAGGAGGTTGTAATACTAACCCCTCGACATGACGTCGAGTTCAAGATATATTTACAATCAGGATATTCTCCAATTTCAATGGATCATTATCAGATGGAACCCTATGAGTTGTGGTAATTGAAGATTTAGATAGATTACCAGATGAAAAATGGTTTTATCCAAACCAGTGTGTCACTGTGGGTGATCCAGTATTATTCACCAAGAAGGTGGATGATAGTCTGAGACTATGTGTGGACTACTGAAGGAAAAATCAGGTGATGATCAAGAATCACTACCATCTTCTGAGGATCAATGATATCTTCGACTAGTTTATAAGATTTAGTTGGTTTTATAAGATTGATATATGGTATGGATACCATTAAATGAGTTTGAAGGAGGAGGATATCCCAAAGACTGACTTTTGGTATAGGTATGGGCACTTCGAGTTCATTGTCATGTCATTCGGTGTCACAAATGCACCAAATGTGTTCATGGGGATCATGAACTCCATGTTCTAAGAGTTCATGGGCTGGTTTGTATTTATGTTCAATGATGACATATTGACTGACTTGAAGTCTAAGGAGGAGAAGGTCGATCATATTAGAGTTGTCTTATAGGTCCTTTGATGCAACCATCTCTATAGAAATTTGTCTAAGTGAAAGTTTTGGATATATGAGGTGCATTTATTTGGGTATATAGTGTCTCAACAAGGTGTTTCCATGGATACATCAAAGATAAAGATAGTTGTTTCTTGGGAACCACCCAAGAATATGATAGAGGTTCACAGTTTTCTCAGTATCATAAGTTATTACTAGAAGTTCATATCCATTTTATCATGGATTATGGAACCATTGATAGATATAACTAGGAAGGAATGAGATTTAATCTAGACTAATCAATGTCAAGTAGTGTTTGACTACCTAAAGGGGAGATTTATCAATGCCTCGATGATTTGTTTTCCATAGGAAGGGGTGACATTTAAGGATTTCTATAATGCTTCCCATCTGGGCTTGGGATGCATCTTGATGCAATAGAAGGGATGATCTCTTATGGATTTAAGAAGTTACATCCCCACAAGTGTAACTATTCCAACCATGATATGTAGATAGTGGAAGTTTTGTTTTCACTGAAGATTCTCCAACACTACCTCATCAGAGAATGCCTTATGGTCTTTACCGAACATAAGAGTTTAAGGTATATTTTCTCTCAACGTAGCCTAAATCTATGAAAATGGAGGTGGATGAAGTTTCTCCCAGACTACGAATTTGAGATCTTATATACCTTAGGAAAGGGAAATTTCATAAATTATGCCCTGAGTAGGAAGTCACTAAGGGATTCCATTCAGGAGTCTGAGGATGCTTAGAGGGTGATGGAGGAGTTGGAATTTGTTGAAATAGTGGGTGCCCTAGACCCAACTATGTGATGCTTTTGATTACCATATCGTGTATACAGTTAGATATACATGATGTCATCTCACCATTATAGTGTGGACTTTTCTGCATCCACTATTGAAATGGTAATGTCTAAAGAATAATTTTCATATCGAAAGGTTATATCAGACCCCAAGATATAATGAGAACCTCAAGATACTATGACATTAATCTTAAATATATGTTCTATAGTCTAGATACATCTTACTGATCGAAAACAGTAGATGTTTGAATATCAGGTGCTGGGGGCTCATAAGCATTGAGACTTCTTCTCATGAAGTTTGCACTTGGTGATCTATAGTAGTGAGATCATGAGGACAGACCCTCCAATAGGAACACCGGATGTTTCAGATGTCATTAGATGTTCCTATCTATGATCATGTGTAATGATCTACAGACTTGAGATCATTGTCAGTGTATGTCATTTGATTGCGTACTTTTATGTAAGATGAAAACCATGATGTTGAAATTGTGGTGAGGTAGTTTGTGTTGAGTGTGTCATTGATGGCTTGACATTGGTTAAATGGTCAAGAAATGATTTGTCGCTTTCAGGTTATGGAAGTAATATATCTTAAACCATGTTGATATGGATGGTAGTACCTTCATAAGATCATGGCTATGGCAGTCAAGGGTAAGTCCATCCAATTAGATCAATAAATAATAAAGCAAGAAAAAGGGAGATAACACATGAGTGCATCGTGCTTTATGAGATATTAATGACAAAGAGATTATATTACACAGTATGTGTTCGGGATTTTTCCAAGGTTTAACGACCACCAATGCAATAAATAAATTCATATTATTCAAGTTATGAATAATGGGTATTGAATTTATTTATTAATTGTATTTACAAGTTTTAAGTAAATACATGAAAAGTATTATTTGAACGAATATTAAAATATTCAAGGTTTATTAATATTTGTGGGAGAAAGACCCAAGTTAATGGATTAATTATTATCACGTAATATATTTAATATATTATAGGAAAGTGATAGTAATAATGAGTAATATTTATGACTCATTTTAGTAGTCAAAATATTATTTATATAGTGTGTTAATTATTCGGGGGGGGGGGGGGGGTTGGGCTGGCGTTTTTGGGTAATTTAATTTCACTTTATAAATAGAGGAGGAGAGGAGTTTTCCACGGACTATTTTACCGCCTCTATCTCTCATCTTCCCTCTCCCACATCCTAGAGAGAGAGGCTTTGGATCCAAGGAGGTCAGATCGATATCTCTCTCAAGCATCGCAAGCGAAGCGATGCGGTGATCATCAGAGCATCAAAAGTGTCATCAGATCTCCACACTAGCAACTGGAACTCGATGATCGGTGATCCTACAGATTTTTTAAAGCACATGTGGATGATCTAGAGAAATTCAGTTTTGGATTCTTCAAGCAACGATTGCCAACGACGAGCAGACCTCGTGCATGGCTTCAGATCAAACCAATTATTTTACAATTTTATTTTGTGCTCAAAACTCTTCACGTGTGACCCTTGGCTTAAATCGGGTAGCTATTGACTGACTTTGACAAGTTCATGTCGAACGTCGGTAATTTTTTTTAAAATCCCACCTGTTTGGGGCTTTGGCTGCCTGCTCAGTTCCTTTAATTGGTATCAGAGTGACATGTGTTGTTTTTAAGCCAAAATAAATTAAATTTTCATTAAACCTTATAGAGGGCTTTGTTACGGTTCCAACGCCGTAGACAGAGTCAGAATCAGACATCGGATGGCCAGTTTGCGGTCATTTGAAGTTTTGAATTCGGATTTGAGACAAAATTCCGGTGATGTTTTATATTTCGGAAATCTTGTGGCCAAAATACTCACCGAAAAATAGTTTTTTCAATAATATTAATTTCCTTAAATTAATTGTATTATTATAATAATAATAAAATTATATGTTTTTATTAGAATAATAATTTTAATTTTATTATAATACTAATATTATTATGATATTAATACGATTTTTAGAAAGACTAATAAATAGGTTTTGGAAAATTTTAATAAAGGATGGGAGCTGGTCTTCTTTTGGGTGGTGGGTCATAGGCCTATTAGACAAGCCAAAGAAAAAAAACAAGGGAGACCTGCAAAGCGGGTCATGGTAAAAAAAAAGAAAGAAGGGGAGAAGACCCGTCCGATGCCATCCCGCACCACCGCTGCACTGCAGAGGCAGTCGCCCCGAGGCTGCCTCCAGCCGGATCGGGCCGACACCTCCTCTCGGTGCCGTGTCGCACCAGCCGGACCACTCCGCCCACCAGGCACCGCCACCCCAGCCGGCTGACCTCTTCCCATGATGGATCGCCCCCATCTGAAGCCCCAGGACTTTGCTGTTCCACCTCCACCCTGACCCGTGGTTGGACCCCTCTGCCTCCCGGTGCACCGCACCTGGCCAACCGGCCTTCTCCGGCTCGGCACCCCCTCCCCGTAGCCCCATCTAGCAAGCCCGCACCAGGAGCATCTTCGGCCGCCAACTTCTCCCATGCCGGACAACCCTCCCTTATACCACCTCCTCCCTGCAGCAGGTAGTGCTGGACCAACCTCCCTTAGGCGCCCCTCCGGCCAACCTGCTGTGCGCACTGTTCCGCCGGCCTTGCACCACTACCTCCGGGCAGTAGTGCCACCCTTGGCCACCCATGCCGAATGTCGAACCAGCGACTCTACTACTTGCCTTGCCCGACCACCGTCTCCACTGTTCAGCAGGCAAGCAGCAGAGAACCCGCCTTGCAGTAGGATAGGTAACCCCTGTCAAGGTCAGGTTTGTTAGGGGTTCCTGTGGGTATGCCCAGCATGAAACGGGTGTGACCAAACCTTCCTTGCCTAGATCACCCCTGTACGGGATTGACACAGCCTGTCCGGGTTCGCCCCGATGCTGGCGGCCCTCCCCGGGGTTTCAGGGCACCGGTAATTTAATTTAATAAAATATTAATTAAAATAATTAATTTAATTTCAGTTGAAAATTAAATTAATTAAATATTAATTTTTCATTATAAAATTATAATGCAGCTTAATTGATTTAATTTGGCGATTAATTAAATTAATTAAATATTTTTTTAGTTTTAAAATTAAATTAATTAATTGGGACCAAACGACGTTAAAATATTGAATTAAAAATTAGATCAAAAATTTCAATTCAATCAAATGCCCTTGAGTATTATTTTAATGCAAATTTAATTTTTAATTCTGCATTTAGTTCACATACGCGAGTTAATGCGTATGTTGATCATGAGTTGGAGACTGACCAATGCATGTCTGATGCTTGTTTGCTTATTTAATTATTGCATGATATTGTAATAATTAGTTTAATTAATAAAAGGCGATCTGCGTATTGTCTCTAAGTCATTATATGTATAAGGGATTGCACATCCGTTCTCAGAGTTGTATTTTTATAGCCCGAGACCCCCTCGCCTGCGTGTGAGTACTGTTGTATAATGACGAGATGAGGTGTGACGCACTTCGTGCCAGGTGACAGTGACGCACGAGACAGGGGTTGAATGCATTGGTTGGGCAGACATTGCTATTGCAAGCCACACAACTCAAGGTATTACCCATAGGGTCAAAGTTGGTCCGTTATTCACTCAACAGATCAACCATTAGTACCGGCTCATGATCTGGTCATCATTTTGTTTTGCATGGTTTATTATTTTTGTGAATGTGTAGTTAATGCACAATCACATAGAATAATAATAAATAATAATGCAAGATAAAATGAACATGCAACGCGATGAAGTTCTTCTATTTCTTGCATGGTTAGTTGTGAGTGCGATCACATAGTACGTGCTTATAAAAATAGAAAATATTTTCTTTCGTCACATTAAAAAATAATAAAACCCTCAAAGATATATTAAGTCATAGTTGCCTTTCGTCATTCTAATTTGGACAAAATTGGGTATTTGGGGTGCTGATCATGCCATAGCTGAGGGTGCCTCGTACTACTGGGGAGTCCTTATAAGAGTGATGGTTCGACTTAACTAAAGTGATAGTAAGGATTATTCATATCTAACTTGCTATCATTTTAGAGGCAAGTATTGAGTAAATCAAGTTCTGATTTTAGAAGTTGGGACTTCACTCAATAGATCAAGAAACCGCGAGTTCATGTGGTTGAACAACCAAAAGGCTACCTTGAACCCTCAAAGTAGTGGCATAGCCATAACTTATAGATTATGAGGGGTGGTTCCAGGATCCTTGCCACTAGAATACTCCAGCGAACACAGTATTCTGATTCTAGCATAGAGGGTTCCTAGAATTTGATAAAAATAGTGGGAGATATTAAATGATTTAATTATTTAATTAATCAAAATGTCTAAATTTGTAATCTAGATAAAAAGGCACTAATCTGCTAAAATTTATTTTCGTAGTAAAAATGGAAAATTATACCACAAGTTTAAACTATGATAAATAATGGAAAAAGTAAATGTCATTGCTGGAATGGGTATTCAAAGATAGTACAAGCACTTGCACATTGTACTATGATATTGGAAACTCAAGATGCCATTGTCCCCAACCCCTGTTAAACTACCTCAAGAAGTGAGGGTGAAATTGCTTATAGGAGATTGATGAGAAAAGCATATGACGGTTATGTCATTATGCTTTCATCAACATCTAATGTTAGTTTCAGTCGCTACATGAAGACATGGATGATAAAAACATGAAGTTTCATCTCTAAGATGTTTGCAAGGAGAAATCAAAGAAATGATATGAATAAGGCGATGGTTACACCGACATGTCTAAATTTAAAGATGGATCATGATATTTAAATGGATCCCTTTCTCATTTCATATTCACCCTTTACTCAAGTTTTGTTTTAAGTTATAATACGGATAAGTATTGAGTAAACGCTTCATTACCAATTTAGGTAACGATCACCAAGTAAATAAGAATATTAAAGAAAGTTTCATCTTTAATTCTTATGGATAATAAATTGAAAGACAAGGAGAAAATGCCAAGGGAACATTTGCAAACATCCATCAATGAAAAAGGTTTTAATAGGAGGTTATTTTCATTGAATATTATAAAATAAAACAATAGAAGTTTAAAAGTAATAAACTGAATTAAAGAACCAAGTTACCTTCTTCTTCAAAAAATATCCATCAATCGTAATGTTTCAGTTTTACTACTTGGGTATTAAATACAATATGCTAATGACATATGTGTATTTTAATACGATAACCAAGTAAGTATAGAAACTTTACTGGAAGTCAGGTGTATTCTCCAAGTGGCTGAGAAAGGGTGATTCCTAGGCCAATGGTGATAAGTACATGACTTCTTAATTTCCAAGTGAAAAATTCATGTAGAACCATTATTAAGTATAACCAAAACATTAATCTCATGTGTCCTTGGACACAAGGAGACATTATTCCAGGTTCTGTAGTGAATGTTTTTTTTGGTATTTAATACTCAATCATTAGTTTAGTGATACATGAATCATAGGAAATGAGTGATGAATATAAAATGTAAGACTTATACCCAGGTGGCAAGATAATTATTTTTCAAGTAAAACTAAAAGTGGACGTCAAGAAAAATACCCATTATGGTATTTAGGCTCGGCACAACTAAACACCATTGGTATTATTGATATATTTAGTTTGGACAAAGAAACCTTTAGAAATAAAGGTATGTCACAAATCTTTAGAAATTAGTTCATCAAGTGAGTATGAACTATTTCAAGACAAATCTAGAGCTATATATTTATTTCATAAGATTCTTTTAAGTAATTAAGGAATGGTAAAGTGAAGTAAGTGCATGGTCAAAAGATATGAATTGCTTCTAGCCGACATGCTGAAGTATATCTTGCTATGCAATCAACGATCATGATAATGTAGCATGGAGTAATCCCTAAATGAACATTACCTTATGACATTGATGTTACTGAGGAGGATTTATGATGAAGTCTTACATGTTAACATTGATAAAAAAAATGTAGCATAAAGTAATTACTAAATGCACATTTTATACATATGAGTCATGGTGTATGGAGTATCAATGTTGCAACTTGAAGAAACTTCCATTATATTTCATGATGTGCTTTGAAAATAATGGTGATATCCCACAACCATATGCTAACTATAATTACAAGTGGATATCATATAAGTTATAGTATGATGATAAATCCATTATGTCATATAGACATGTGTTTGGATACGAAGAGTATGTTAGGACATAAACAAACATGCACCAAGTTAAAGACATGGTGCATCTATGTATCTATCCTAACCATCGCTTAGGATATTACAAAGATTTCTAAGATAGAAAAGATGCAGACAAGTGATAGACTACAATTCAATAAAAGGGTTCAGTTCTCTATTAGAGATAGTGAGAGCAAGATTGACTGGATCTTAGTCAATGCTTTAGATGCATAAATAGTTGGCATAGGAACTAGTTCCACTAGCGCATGTGGAACAAAGTATGTTCTAGAGACACATACTGCGTAGGAAGGATAAAACCATGGTGATGGTTTTTGTATTCACCCAGTGATCTATTATTCACTACAAATAATATTTCCTACAAGCAGTGTATGAAAATTAGCTGAGATTGACAAGAACAACTAAAATTCAATAAAGGATTCCATGTATCACATTACAAAGGGGATTAAATAATTGAATACTATGGTGGGTATTCAAGTGAGTTGATACATGGATGGTACAAGCATGGTACCAATAAGGCTCGATTGGTGTGACCAAGTCATTATGCCTAAATCCATTAAAATTTTACTTGTTATAGCTAATTTTTATTATCATATTATTGAGCATTCAATTTCAAGTCCACCAATCATGGATGGTGTCTATACAATGCAACTAGAAAGGGATGGTCACATCACATAATGCTAATAAAGGTTGCATGTTACTGAAATATGGTTTAGGATTAAAGTAAGCAACAAGATCATAGAATATACATTTTCAAAAAAAGTTTTCCATGTGTCTACTAAAGGTTAGTGGGAGTGACAAGGTTTTCCAAGAAAAATATGTTTGACAACATATGGAAAACATATTGGTCTTCAAGTTAGCTAAGACTAGGATGAAATATTTTCTCTAGTGATTGACTTAAAGTAGAAACCTAAGTTCTAGGGAACTGGATCTACTGAGGTGGATCTATAGGTTTCTTTGACCTAGTCAATCTTATATATAATGACATAGTATTGAAAAATACAAGTTGGAATAATTCAAAAGTTGAATTTTTTCCTATGCTATAAGGCATAATCTCTCCAGGTTGACGTGTCTAAGACATAGGAGGAGATAAACGTGATGAGTTAAATCCATAAGTCGAAGCGATGGATCGATCACATATGCCATGATATGTACAGGAACTAATATTGCCAAGATATATTTTATAGTCGGCATATATCAATTATATCCAAAAGAACTGTAAGTAAAGTAGTTAGAACTATCTGATTGTACTTCAGAAAGTACAAAAGATAAGTACCTGGTAAATGGAGAAGAAGGATACTAGTTTTTGGGGATACAAACTAGTCTTACAATGGTCAATGTGATATAGTATCATAGTTAGTATAAGGTGATGAGTGAGACAGGATCATATAATCCAGTAGTAGCCATACCTACAAAGACTGAGTAAGTTGAAACTTCTAAGATAGCGAAGAAGCAGTTATACACACCGATTTGTTCCAGTTCTTGGAATCACACATAGTAAGTGAAGTACCATCATAATGTAAATTATGATATTCTTAATAGCCAAGATTTAAAGTTATGATAGTGGACAAAAGGTATATACTTGGGGATACCATATATTGAGAAGTTTTACTCAAGGAGATGCGATCGATATAGTAGAATAGCCACGTGGTGGAACTGTGGTGTGCCCAGTCACTAAAGCCGTTACTCAGCAGAAACATAATCTTTATTATGTGAGTAGATAACAAGTATGGTTAGAAAGTTAGATCTAGTGCAACTGGGAGTGTTGAAATAGTGGGTTCTTTAGACCCAACTATGTGATGCTTTTGATTACCATATCTTGTATATAGTTAGCTATACATGATGCCATCTTACAATTATAGTGTGGAATTTTCTACATCCACTATTGAAATGGTAATGTACAAAGATTAATTATTGTATCAAAAGGGTATAGTAATGAGAACCTTGAGATAATATGAAATTAATCTTAAATATATGTTCTATGGTCAAGATACATCTTACTGATCAGACACATTAGATGTTTGAATATCAGGCACTGAGGGCTCATAAGCATTGAGACTTCTTCTCATGAAGTTCACACTTGGTGATCTCTAGTAGTGAGATCACGAGGACAGACCCGCCAATAGGAACACCACATATTTCAGGTGTCATTGGATGTTCCTATCTATAATCATGTGTAATGATCTCTGGACATGAGATTATTGCCAGTGTATTCCATTTGATCACACACTTTGATGCAAGATGAAAACTATGATGTTGAAATCGTGGAAAGGTAGTTTGTGTTGGGTGCATTATTGATGGCATGACATTGGTTGAATGGTCAAGAAAAGATTTTTTGCTTCTAGGTTATGGAAGTAATATATCTCAGGCCATGTTGATAAGCATGGTAGTACCTTCATAAGACCATGGCCATGGTAGTTGAGGGTAAGTCCATCCAGTTAGATAAAAAATAATAAAGTAATAAAAAGGGCGATGAAACGTGAGTGCATATTACTTTATGAGATATTAATGACAAAGATATCATATTACATAGTACATGATCATAGGTTGGTTGTCACTGCTGTGACAATCCTTATCTCTTTAGGGGACATGATGGGTTTATAGATCCCACTATTGGTTTGTGAATACTATTCACTACTATCGAGATAAGGGCTTAGAGGGTCACACATAATAGCGTATTCGAGAATCTTCCCTATTCAGTTGAATAAGAGTTTTTGGACATGGTGGGCTCCACCATTGGGGTATGGGATTTTTTTCCAAGGTTTAATGACCACCAATGTAATAAATAATTTCATATTATTTAAGTTATGAATAATGGGTATTGAATTTATTTATTAATTTTATTTATAAGTTTTAAGTAAATACATGAAAAATATTATTTGAACGAATATTAAAATATTCAAGGTTCATTAATATTTGTGAGAGTAATAGCTGAGTTAATGGATTAATTATTATCATGTAATATATTTAATATATTATATGATAGTGATAATAATAATGAATAATATTTATAACTCATTTTAGTAGTCAAAATATTATTTATATAGTGTGTTAATTTTTTAGGGGGCCGGGATGGCGTTTCCGAGTAATTTCATTTCACTCTATAAATATAGGAGGAGAAGAGTTTTCCATGGACTATTTCACTACCTCTATCTCTCCTCTTCTATCTCCCACATCCTAGAGAGAGAGGCTCTGGATTCAAGTAGCTCAGATTGAGATCTCTCTCAAGCATCGCAAGCAAAGCGATGTAGTGATCATTGGAGCATCGAAAGCGTCGTCAGATCTTCGTGCTAGCACCTAGAATTCGACAATCAGAACTTCTACAGATTTTTTGAAGTTCATGTGGAAGATCTAGAGGAATTCAGCTTCAAATTCTTAGAGAATAGATTACCAACGATGAGAAAACATCATGTGAAAATTCGAATCAAACCAGGTATTTTACGGTTTTATTTTGTGTTTAAAACTATTCAAAAGTGATCCTTAACCTAAACTGAGAATCTATTCACCGAAGTTGACAAGTTCATGTCGAAATTTGGTGAAATTTTTTAAAATTCAACTCGTTTGGGGCTTCTGTTGCCTGCCCGGTTCCTTCAGAATATACGAACTTAGATGCATAGGTGATTAATGGTAGTGGTTTCTTGTTTTAGATGGCAGTGCAATCATATCTAATGCAGCAGGTGGAGGAGTCTTAATGGGGAGATTCAGAGGAAGAGGCGATGCATGGGTGTGTTGTCTATAGTGATGTCCCAAAATGATGGTCGGAGGATAGTTGGAACCTAATGTTGTTTTAGGGGTAACATTTTATCCCAATGAAGATGTGCAATGGATTCCTTGAGTTTCACATATCACTTTTAGTGGTGAACCTGGGAGTATCTAAGGTATAACGTGGTTTGAAGATGAATTTTTGGTAGATTGGGATGAAACATGTAACAACCTGATATTTTATGATAAGTATTCTTTTTAATTTATTTGATGTCATGTGTTTTATGCTACAACAAGATTATCTTGTGCTATACATAACACCGTATTAGCTTGCAGTATACGCAAAACTATTCTTAGATTGTGTTACACACAATTTCAAGTTCGTTTGATAATAGTCATTCTACGCAACATTGAGTATATATATATATATATTCAATGTATAAATGAAAAATGGTTGGATTATGTTATAACGAAACAACAAAGGAGTCTTGCACAATACGTAACCCTGACTTGGCTTGCATTACACACAATCACGACCTTCCTCGATAGCGTGTGTTGTACGCAATACCGGGCTTTACTAAACAACGATATATTATTAAAATATTATTAGAACTAGCCGTTATGAATAGTAATACCCACTTTTTGAAATTTTATAAATTTTATCTTTCAAAATGAACTTCATTTTTGGATTCGGAATATCAAAATTATCCTAGGGTGAAATTTTGGTATTTTTCTGAAAACTTTCAATTTTTGATGAATAGTGAAAACACTGGGTTACTATTTAAAAACAGACTTTTTATTTAAATAATTATTTATTTTATTTAATTTCATTTTAGGTAAAAATTGATACATAATACCAATATAAGTTTAAAGTAATTAATTGAAGTCATTTTATAATAATTTTAGATATATAAAAATTTTATTGAACTTTTCACCGTCTTTTACCCACCTCCAAGGAGAATTTGCAAATTTACATAAAACTTAACTTTACCGCTTCTATGAATGGAATTTACAAAATCTAAGAGACACGGTTGATGTTAGTAAGTAAAATTTGGTTCAATGAGATGAAAATAATTTTTGGTGAATAGCAACTTTTTACTTTTTTTACCACAGTTAAAAGTAAATAGGGCAATTAAGGGTAAAAATGATATTATTATTACCCTAACACATGTCATAATTCTATTTTATAAGTGTAATTCGACCAAAAACAACCTTAGGAATAAAATATGACCATTTAGGCCCACTTGGATTAGATTAGGACATTTATTATTAATTTATTTAAAGAAGGGTTAAAATAGTTAAAATCAAAGATTAATAACTAAATAATTTTTCATATAGGGTTATACATAAGATAAATTCAACTCTAAATATTAATTAGAAAGATAAAAAGATTTCCTACATAATCATATTTTATTTGTAATTTTTAGACATTAAATAATTTAATTTATTTATGACACAATGATGATGCAGTAATTATCTTATTAATGAAATATTGACATAAGTGATGTTATAAATACCCAAATAAATGTAATTTGAGACTTTTTATGAATTAAAATAAATTTATAGGTTAATATGACATGTTAGTATTGATTTAATTAACTTTTTTTGAACTAATATTTCTGTTATGATTTTCACAAAAATCAATTACCAAATAGTGTCAAAATTGACATAAAATAGTTTTTTAAAAAAATATTATATTATTAATTTTTATTTTATTCATAAAAATATAAGGCTCTGCCAAATGACTTAGATAAGGTTATATATATTAATAATAAACAACTTGGGGTTCGTTTGGCTTGTTATGGTAAGTTTATTAACCTTATAGTGTAAGAAAAAAAAGACACGGTAAAAGTAAAATTATTTAACTTAAAGTTAAATCTAAATGATAAGGTTAAAATAGAACCCTAAACTTGTCTAAATTCTATTGGATGAGAGGATTTCGACCCATACCCACCTTATATTCTAAATAAATCAATTTGGAGCTATTAAAAACTGAATATGACTTTATAATAAAATAATATTTTGAGTTTTTCCAAAGGTGCCCCTCTCCTCCCTTATAAAAGGGCACCTCCTCCCTCTCTTCCTCACACCAATTTGAGCCTTCAAGCTCGGCCAAACCCTGACAAATTCTCTTCTCCACCTCCCTAGAAACATCCTAGAGGTCCTAGTTTTCTTCAAAGACCAATTTTAGTGCCCTAAGAAGAGGTCTCAAAGAGGCACTTCAAAGAAGAGGTAATGTCCGTTACCGATTCTTTCAACTTTATTTATTCTTCTACTTCTTCTTATTTAGTTGTTTAATTATGAAGTAATAACATAAGTATCACTCATATACTAATATGTTATTATAAGTACGAAACAACCCTATTTCACCATCTATCCATCCTACGGAAAACGAAATCACCGCGCGTGCGTACGTACGGAATACCGTCTCCACGCCGTGGTGTAATCTATTTTCCAACACCACCTTACTTGGATGGGTATAATGGTGTAAATAATGACTATATATGATTATTTTAAAGTGATATTGATTCTGAAATATTATAAATACCATTTAATACAATTCCACGATCATGGGAATGATATCATCGCTCGTGCGTACGTACGGACTACCGTCTCCACGACGCGATGAGATTCATTCTCAATGATTAATCATTCATGAATGATTATAAAGTATATATAATAAGTAATCATGAAATATATGACATAATAATGATACTGGATTTATGTATATATATATGTATGTCATCTACTTAATTCCATTCAATTCAATAAGGAAACGAAAACAATGTTCATGCGTACGTACGACCTACCGTCTCCATGAATGATGTATTTCATTCCATTTATCAATCTATTATATATATGTATATTCTGAATATATATTATATATAAATCATGTTTTAAATTCTGGATTTAAGTAACCATGATCTAAGTAATCATATGAATAATTACAAGTTAAAACACGAACGACAAATGAAACGATTTTACCCAAAACGTTACTTTAACATTAATTTACAAAAGAATGGGTAATATAAAGTCATAAGTGAATCATATATGTTATCATAACAATGAATATGATTCTGTAATAAGTCAATGAAATTATTTAAATCATTATACAGGAGGTTTGGATACATACGAAGCATATCGGACGTAAGGTAAGGGATAATTATTCCAATCTCATTCTTATCTGAGATTGTTTACTCGTAAGTATTTACTGGGGTTATGTTTATCATACATGTCCATGTTTTATCAAAATGTTTTCATAAAATGTTTAATATTATTCCTTGTATTTTTAAATTCATTTTACCCCTTTTTGACTTTTACCACAAGGTACGGAAGGAATCTTTCTTTTACGATGTATTTTTTGACATTTCCAGCAAAAGTACGAGGAGAATGTTTTTTTGTAACTTATACGGCGTGAACGTATTTTTACGGTTTCTTAATGCCTCATTTTCATGAAGCTTCCTATACAAGATTTTAGGATTATTTTCAAAAAAATACTTTTCTTTTAAAATTGAATGACAATTTCAGAAAAGAAAATTATTTTGCGGAAGAAAGGATATTTTCCTCAAGAATTCATTTCAAGTGTTTTATCAAAACTATTTTCCATATAAGATGAAATTATTTAATATGTGTATGTTTCAAGTATAATGTCTCAATTATTTACATGGTATGATTCTTCTTATGATGAAATGATATCCATTTGTTTTATATGGATTGTGTTATGATGGCATGATGTTTAAGAATCCCAATTTATTACATGGGTTATGCTATGATTTATGATTTTGTGGCACAAGTAAGAATGATTTCATTATGAGATGGGTGGGACCTATATCTCCCTCCAATTCATTGGGTAAAGATTTGTATCTCATGAGATAGACATGGCTGGAACGATAAGTTAATCCGGTTCAGTGTTACAGGACTGAAACGAGGAGTGAACTCGATTCAAAAAGGAAATTTTTCCACTAATATGGTCATGGTAGTAATGCCTTGGCTACTATGGAAATCATTACATGTGCTTAATGGATGCCACAATTACATGCTTTATTCATATGATATTTTATCATGATTGATGATCCATTATGATCTATGCCTTACGTACTACCATGTTTTATGTCATTGCTCAAGATTTTGATGTTTAAATATTATGTTCATGTTTTTAAGTTCAAATGTATATGGTTTGTTTTATTTTCTCCATTATTACCCTTAATGAGTATTTGAGCTCACCCTTTTTATGTTTTCTTTTCCCCAGGATTAAAAGAAAGGTTTTAGGTAAGGAAACAAAAAGGGGAGGATCGTTATGGGAGATGTTGAAGATCTTTCAACATGATTAGAAGTTTATATTCCAAGTTTCCAAAGACACTAAACTATTATGGTCCTTGTGTGTCTATTTTTGTTATTTATTAGATATTCCGCAAAAGTAATGTAATGTCCATGTACGTCAATCTTCGGGTCTCTAAAGTTGGTATCAGAGGAAAGGTTTAGTCAACCTTTTGAAACTAGGATGCAAAAACGTTAGTGAGATCTCTAGAGATATTTCTAAGGCATGTCTAGGGATGTCCCTAAGGATAAGTATACGTATAGGATACAGTCTTAGAACTACGGTAACGATCTTAGAATTTAACCTAAGATGTTAGATTTTGAGGATACTCCCCCTTTACTATGTTGTTTTCCATAGCATGGTATTTGCCTCTCACACTATTATTTTTAGGTTTTAGACGATGGCTGGAACCCGAAGGAACCGTGTGGATCAATGTAATGGACAATGCAATGATTGTCCTCTTGACCAAACCAATGTCATGGGATATGGAGTGCACAATCTTATTTCTATACTTACACAAGCTATGAATAATTTTGGACTTCAAAATGAGCAGAGAAAGGAGAAACATTCTATTGAATCCTTCATGAGGCAGCGTCCACCTCCATTCAGTGGGTCTTCTGATCCCTTAGTGGCTGAAAAATGGATCAGTACTACTGAAAATATATTTTCAGTTCTACAATGTTCTGAGCATGATAAATTCATCTTAGCAGTATATCGTTTGGAAGGTGATGCTGATCAATGGTGGAATCTTATCAAGAATACGAGGCAAAGAGATGAAATTGAGTCCATGGAATGGGACGAGTTCAAGAACTTGTTTTTCAGTAAGTACTTCCCTTGTATTCTTCGAACAAAGATGGAAAATGAGTTTCTTGAGCTTAAGTAGAAGGATGATGAATCTGTTGGTATATACGAAGCGAATTTTACAAGACTTGCAAGGTATGCATTTGGCATTATCATCCAACCTGAAAGTAAAGTTGATCGATTTTTTAGTGGCTTAAAACCAAGTCTTCGAAGGGCATTAGCTATAAGAGAATTTAGTAGCTATGAAGAAATTGTGCATTGTGGTAGAACTGGAAGTTGGTGTAACATATCCATCTGATGGTTTTGACAAGAAACGAAAGATGGAGTTCAAGGAGAAATCTCAGAATAATGGTGAAAAGAAGATGAATGTTTCCTTATGCTCAAAGTGTGGAAAGAAGCATGGTGGAGATTGTCTTAAAGGGACTAGAAAATGTTTTAAGTGTGGAAAAGAAGGTCATTGAGTAGCTGAGTGTTGAAGTAATGGAAAAAGTGTTGCTAATGACGTGAATAAAGAAAAGACTGCAGAGAACGCACCACCAACACTTCAATGCTTCAAGTGTAAGGAAATGAGGCATTATGCTAATAAATACCCTAATCCACGGGTTAATGATGATCAACGTGAGAAACCTCTTAAGGAAAAGGTTAAAGGAAAGTCTCATGCGATCACTATTTGTGATGTTGAGTATGAAAATGAAGTTGTGTAATGATTAAGTGTTTATGTAATGGGATTCCAAAATAATGTTGTATAAAGTATCGTGGAATATTGGAATATTTATGTATTGGCCTATTGTGGTTTTCAATAATTTTATGGTACCGGTAACCATGGAAAGTGATTGAGATATTTTTGGAAAGAAGATGATATGTGCATAATGAAGGGATAAGGAGAAAATGAAATGTTTGACAGTATTCATGAGCTCATGACTGATATAAGGAAATATTTATATCATGGTTTGAGTATATAGAATTTTGGGGTTTTGGTATGTGGAAAGAGTTAACTTTTGACAGTACTCATGTTTTCACTAAGATTCAATGGGTATTCATTTTTCAAGAGAATACATGATTAAGGCCTTCGAATATTTGGAATGTGACGAACAAGACACATCTTATGATATATGGGGATCAATGATGGTATTAACATACTTGTTATATGAAATCTTTGGTAATCTTCTTCACTATAATATGAGAGTAGACTGCAATATTATGGATAAGCCTAAAGATTAGAATGGATTATGTTGGACATAAGTTAGTATTGTTTAAGGATAGAACTTTTTTCGATATTATTTATGGGATGTTATAGTAATGTAGTTTTAGAAAAAGGACAACCTACAGGATGGACGACAGCCCATCACGTCGGACAAGGCTGTGGGAATCGAACCCACAACCGATGTACGATAGGACTTTATTGCCTACCACTGGTCTACAGGATGTCCCTGGTTAGTATAAATTAGTTTTAATTTTTTTAAGTGGTATGATATATGAAGTATAAGTCCATTTTAGGAACCATATACGATTAATTGACTTATGTATATTTAAATAACTTTTGCTAACCTTTTGTTTGAGACAGATGGAATGACCCGTCATTCTATCACATGATCTGCTAACACTTCATGAATGAAAAATTCAACTTCATTTTTTTAAGAGATGAAGTGGAAATTTTTCAAGGCATGAACAACGGTGAGATTGTACCAAAATCAAGTAAGTATTTCTTTTGATTCGAAAATTATTCAACATTAGAGAAATGATCCTGAAAACCAAAAATGTTGTCATAGTGCCCTTATATCCGATGAATCAGATGGTACCTTATATCATCACAAATCTATGGCTTTGTGATTGTTGGCTTCTTCATAGCCCTGTTCTCTACCACTCTCAATCAGAACTTGATGTTTAGATTTCTCTTCCATATCCATATTTTCACCTATGTTCTCCCACGAGGAAACCCAGTGATGAGTTAATTTGGGTAACCGTTACGTTTCATACTTTATTTTTTTAAAGTTAAGTTTTGGTATTTCATTTTATGATGTGGGTTTCAATTAAAGAAACTTTCAAGTAGAAAACCATGTATAACCCCGACGAATTTCGAGGGGGAAATTCATTTTAAGGGGGGTAGAATGTAACAACCCGATATTTTATGATAAGTATCTTTTTAATTTATTTGATGTCATGTGTTTTATGCTACAACAAGATTATCTTATGCTATATGTAACACCGTATTAGCTTGCATTATACGCAACACTATTCTTAGATTGTGTTACACACAATTTCAAGTTCATTTGATAATAGTCATTCTATGCAACATTGAGTATATATATATATATTCAATGTATAAATGAAAAATGGTTGGATTCTGTTATAATGAAACAACAAAGGAGTATTGCAAAATACGCAACCCTGAATTGGCTTGCATTACATGCAATCACGACCTTCCTCGATAGCGTGTGTTGTACGCAATACTGGGCTTTACTAAACAATGATATATTATCAAAATATTATTAGAACTAGCCGTTATGAATAGTAATACCCAATTTTTGAACTTTTATAAATTTTATCTTTCAAAATGGACTTCATTTTTGGATTCGGAATATCAAAATTAGCCTAGGGTGAAATTTTGGTATTTTTCTGAAAACTTTCAATTTTTGATGAATAGTGAAAACACTGGGTTACTATTTAAAAACCGACTTTTTATTTAAATAATTATTTATTTTATTTAATTTAATTTTAGGTAAAAATTGATACATAATACCAATATAAGTTCAAAGTAATTCATTAGAGTCATTTTATAATAATTTTAGATATATAAAAATTTTATTGAATTTTTCACCGTCTTTTACCCACCTCCTAGGAGAATTTACAAATTTACATAAAACTTAATTTTACCGCTTCTATGAATGGAATTTCAAAAATCCGAGAAACATGGTTGATGTTAGTAAGTAAAATTTGGTTCAATGAGATGAAAATAATTTTTGATGAATAGTAACTTTTTACTTTTTTTTACCACGATTAAAAGTAAATAGGGTAATTAAGGGTAAAAATGATATTATTATTACCCTAACACATGTCATAATTCTATTTTATAAGTGTAATTAGACCAAAAACAACCTTAGGAATAAAATATGACCATTTAGGCCCACTTGTATTAGATTAGGACATTTATTATTAATTTATTTAAAGAAGGGTTAAAATAGTTAAAATCAAAGATTAATAACTAAATAATTTTTAATATAGGGTTATACATAAGATAAATTTGACTATAAATATTCATTATAAAGCTAAAAATATTTCCTACATAATGATATTTTATTTGTAATTTTTATACATTAAATAATTTAATTTATTTTTGACACAATGATGATGCAGTAATTATCTTATTAATGAAATATTGACATAATTGATGTTATAAATACCCAAATAAATTTAATTTGAGACTTTTTATGAATTAAAAGAATTTTATAGGTTAATATGAAATGTTAGTATTTATTTAATTAACTTTTTTCGAACTAATATTTCTGTTATGAGTTTCACAAAAATCAATTACCAAATAGTGTCAAAATTGACATAAAATAGTTTTTAAAACAAATATTATATTATTAATTGTTATTTTATTCCTAAAAATATAAGGTTCGGTCAAATGACTTAGATAAGGTTATATATATTAATAATAAACAACTTGGGGTTCGTTTGGCTTGTTATGGTAAGTTTATTAACTTTATAGCGTAAGAAACAAAAAAGACACGGTAAAAGTAAAATTATTTAACTTAAAGTTAAATCTAAATGATAAGGTTAAAATAGAACCCTAAACTTGTCTAAATTCTATTGGATGAGAGGATTTCGACCCATACCCACATTAGCTTTGAAATAAATCAATTTGGAGCTATTAAAAACCAAATATGACTTTATAATAAAATAATATTGTGAGTTTTTCCAAAGGTGCCCCTCTCCTCCCTTATAAAAGGGAACCTCCTACCTCTCTTCCTCACACCAATTTGAGCCTTAAATCTCGGCCAAAACCTGCCAAATTCTCTTCTCCACTTCCCTAGAAACATCCTAGAGGTCCTGGTATTCTTCAAAGACCAATTTTAGTTCCCTAAGAAGAGGTCTCAAAGAGGCGCTTCAAAGAAGAGGTAATGTCCGTTACCGATTCTTTCAACTTTATTTCTTCTTCTACTTCTTATTCTTTAGTTGTTTCATTATGAAGTAATAGCATCAGTATCACTAATATACTAATATGTTATTATAAGTATGAAACAACCCTATTTCACCATCTATCCATCCTACGGAAAACGAAATCACCGCGCGTGCGTACGTACGGAATACCGTCTCCACGCCGTGGTGTAATCTATTTTCCACCACCACCTTACTTGGATGGGTATAATGGTGTAAATATTGACTATATATGATTATTTTAAAATTATATTGATTCTGAAATATTATACATACCCTTAAATACAATTCCACGATCATGGGAATGATATCATCGCTCGTGCGTACGTACGGACTACCGTCTCCACGACGCGATGAGATTCATTCTCAATGATTAACCATTCATGAATGATTATAAAGTATATATAATATGTAATCATGAAATATATGACATAATAATGATACTGGATTTATGTATATATATATGTATGTCATCTACTTAATTCCATTCAATTCAATAAGGAAATGAAAACAGCGTTCATGCGTACGTACGGCCTACCGTCTCCATGAACGATGTATTTCATTCCATTTATCGATCTATTATATATATGTATATTATGAATATATATTATATATAAATCATGTTTTACATTCTGGATTTAAGTAACCATGATCTTAGTAATCATATGAATACTTACAAGTTAAAACACAAATGACAAATGAAACGATTTTACCCAAAACATTACTTTAACATTAATTTACAAAAGAATAGGTAATATAAAGTCATAAGTGAACCATATATGATATCATAACAATGAATATGATTCTGTAATAAGTCAATGACATTATTTAATTCATTATATAGGAGGTTCAGATACATATGAAGCATATCAGACGTAAGGTAAGGGATAATTATTCCAATCTCATTCTTATCCAAGATTGTTTACTCGTAAGTATTTACTGGGGTTATGTTTATCATACATATACATGTTTTCTCAAAATTTTTTCATAAAATGTTTAATATTATTCCTTGTATTTTTAAATTCATTTTTACCCCTTTTTGACTTTTACCACAAGGTATGGAAGGAATCTTTCTTTTATGATGTATTTTTTTGACATTTTCGGCAAAAGTACGAGGAGAATGTTTTTTTGTAATTTATACGGCGTGAATGGATTTTTACGGTTTCTTAACGCCTCATTTTCATGAAGCTTCCTCTACAAGATTTTAGGATTATTTTTAAAAAAATCCTTTTCTTTTAAAATTGAATGACAATTTCAGAAAAGAAAATTATTTTGCGGAAGAAAGGATATTTTCCTCAAGAATTCATTTCAAGTGTTTTATTAAAACTATTTCTCATCTAAGATGACATTATTTAATATGTGTATGTTTCAAGTACAATGTCTCAATTATTTACATGGTATGATTCTTCTTATGATGAAATGATATCAATTTGTTTTATATGGATTGTGTTATGATGGCATGATGTTTAAGAATCCCAATTTATTACATGGGTTATTCTATGATTTATGATTTTGTGGCACAAGTAAGAATGATTTCATTATGAGATGGGTGGGACCTATATCTCCCTCCAATGCATTGGGTAAAGATTTGTATCTCATGAGATAGACATGGCTGGAACGGTAATTTAATCTGGTTCAGTGTTACAGGACTGAAACGAGGAGTGAACTCGATTCAGAAAGGGACTTTGTCCACTAAGATGGTCATGGCAGTAATGCCTTGGCTACTATAGAAATAATTACATGTAATTAATGGATGACACAATTACATGCTTTATTCATATGCTATTTTAGCATGATTGATGATCCATTATGATCTATACCTTACGTACTGCCATGTTTTATGTCATTGCTCAAGATTTTGATGTTTAAATATTATGTTCATGTTTTTATGTTCAAATGTATATGGTTTGTTTTATTTTCTACATGATTAACCTTACTGAGCATTTGAGATCACCATTTTTATGTTTTATTTTACCCCAGGATTAAAAGAATGGTTTTAGGTAAGGAAACAAAAAGGGGAGGATCGTTATGGGAGATGTTGAATATCTTTCAACATGATTAGAAGTTTATATTCCAAGTTTCCAAAGACACTAAACTATTACGGTCCTTGTGTGTCTGTTTTTGTTATGTATTAGATATTCCGCAAAAGTAATGTAATGTCCATGTACATCAAGCTTCGGGTCTCTACAAAACAGGAAGTGGCATAGTTCATGGATCAGTGTCTAGTTTTATAGTAGGTAAAGGCAGAACATCATGTCCCTGGTATTTTATTACATCCCTTGGATATCCCTGAGAAGAAGTGTAAAAACATCTCAATGGATTTAATCACATAATTACCCTAAGATCAGAGAGGATATGATGCTATATGGGTAAATGTGGATCGACTATTGAATTCTGATCACTTCCCACAAATCTAGGAGTCAGGCATTGTGGATGTTTTTGGAAAGGAGATATGTGGATTAAGTTATGCAGTTTCATGGAGTTACAAGGTACATTGTTTAGAATTAGAATGATCATTTTTCCTTTCAAGTATAGATAGTATTATAGCATTATTTTGGAAATCAGTTACACCCAAGCACTACTTTACACCCTCAAATAGATGAAAATACAATGTAGACCATCTATATACTAGAGGATATGCTATGAGCATGCATCCTATATTTTGGAAGATTCTGGGAAAATCACTATCCTTTGGTTAATTTAACTTATAAAAATAGCTTCCACTTATCCATTATCATTACTCTATTTGAGGTATTGTATATAAACCATATTGATCCCCACTTCACTGGAATAATATTTGAGAGTCATTTATTCTTAGAATCAATGTGGTGCAGAGAACAATAGAGAAGGTTCAGGTAGTTTTTGAGTGGATAAAGGTAGTGTAGGACTGATAAAAGTCTTATGATGGTTGAAGGAGAGACCCTTGGAGTTCAAGGTTTCAGACCAAATGTTCTTAAAGGTTTTCCCTATTTAGGGTATTATAGGATACCCTTTGAGTTCAAGGTTGGACCACATGTTCTTAAAGGTATCTCTTCATCAGGGGCAATGGAGGTTCAACCTGGGTAGTAATATTTCTCTCTAGATCATTGGTCCTTTTGAGGTTTTGGAGTGTATTGATGAGGTGGAATATTAGTTGGTGCTCCCACAATTTATGGACATGATCCATTACATCTTACATGTGACCTATCTCTATCGGTATCTTCATGATGACTCCCATATCATTGAATGGGTAGAGATGGATATTAAGCATGATGCAACATTCATAGAGCTACTAGTACAGACACAAGATTGCTAAGAAAAGGTACTGCATATACATACCATTACCTTGTTATATGTTCTATAGAGGTATGATGGATTATAGGAGAATACTTAGAAGTGTGAGACATAGATGTATTCCCAATACCCTGATTTGTTTTGAGTTTTTCCTAATTTTGTTTTTCTTTGATGATTTGATTTCTGAATCTTAATAATTTTTGAGATATATCTTTTTACTTTTTTATGGTGTGAATTATGGATTCAAGTATATAAATATGCGAAAAAACATTCCCAATCAAGAAAAATTATGTTTATGACATGTTTTAACATCATACAGGTGAGTCAATGCCACCCAAAGTAGAGAATATTTTGATATGAAGGTTGGGTTTCCTTGAATTATGTGCGGGAAAGTGTTGTGTTATAGTGGATGTTGTCTTGGGTTATGTAGAGGTTGAAATGGTGGTGTGTATGGTTATATGGAAAATAGGTGTCTTGAGGATTGTGTGATATGGTGGTATTGGTTCAGTTATAACGAGATCCTTGAGAGGTATCTCATGGGATGGTTGTTTGGACCCCTTATTTTCTATGTTCTAAGTTTAGTTTTGATTCCTGAGGATGATTCTTTTAGAGGAATATGATTTAATGGTCTAAAACTTCCCAAAATTTCATTTTTGGTTTTTTGAGACTTGGTGTTTCTAATGAGATGTTTGGAGGTGACCTAGAGACTGGGATAGGACCTTGGACTATTTTAGGTGACACTACACCTGGATAATGGGTATGGTGGAGGTAATTTTCATTAAGATAATTCCCTATGTAAAATGGGAAACTCAAAACACCCTAGGATGGGTGTGGTGTCTCATATGGCCTCGTATCTAAAATGGGTGACTTAAGATCACCACGTTGTGGCCTTGTGAGTATTGAGGAAAAAATAGATAGGTTATGGGATCTAGAGTGTGAAGTTTTTTCATGGTGGAAGACATAAGAACCACCATAGTTTGGACCATGCCGTGATCTAGGCCATGGAGGCGGTTTAAATCCATTTTTAAAATAGGTAGAAAAAGAGGATTTGGCATAGGGTATTCAGACTAGGTATTAACCAAGGGTCACCATGGTGTTTTGGGGGTATCATTATGTCATGGTGAGGGTCATTGATCCATGTTTATATATAAGTGGTCATATACCCTCTTTTTTGGAATTATAAACCTTCCCTTAACTCTTGGACAACCCCTGTCCATCCTCCCCTTCTCTGATCACCCACCTTAGTGTTTCAAACCACTTGTCTCATCTTGGATCGCTTGGGTTGGAGTTCTTTAGATAAATTTAACCATATATTTCTCCAATATTACTTTATTCTCATTATATTTTATCGAAAAGTTTTTTTTGTGGTGGAATTTATCCTTTGTTTTGGGTGGATTTTAATGGAGGCCTATCATGCATAGGATCCAATGGTGATTCCTTTGAGATCAGTGGTGGAAATACTCATTTCATGTGAGATTCATCCTTTAAGATTCATTTAGGTAGGGGATAATTTATCTATAATTATTTATATGTACATGTGGGAATATCATTCTTTTTTATTCCTTTGGGTAGATGGTATGTATCATCTTAACAAAGATAATTAATTTAAGGGGAGTGGAGAAATCTCACGAGTTTTTACATTTTTGTGGTTTTTCCTATAATTGTGCATACTTGTTAATTTTCATTTTTTGTCTTGTGTTGGTTTTAGTGTGTATTTGTACTTGTTTTATCTAAAATAACTACACATGAAAAGGATAAAAACATATGTCTGACTAATAAATTTATTTCCCATGGAATCATGGATTCGTGTGAGAATACCCTTGAAAATAATAAAGTAATTGTGGTGGAAATTATTGATAAAAACTAAGATGATTTTTATGGTGGTTGAGATGTGTGTGGTGGTTTTGATGTGTGATGGTTGTGATGTGTGATGGATGAGATGTGGGGTGAATATGAATCAGAGTTCAATGGCATGATATGGATGGGTTGTTATCTATTGTATTGTGTAGTTTCCCAGTAGCTATAGAATGATCTTGAAATTTTGGCATGTATAATTAAATGGAATGGGTTGGAATGATTAAAAAACTTGAAAAAATAAATTGGAACGTGTGGTTAAAGTAGTTGTCTTTAAACATGAAATAATCGGGCTTGATAAAAAAGAATCTTGGTAATTAGAAAATCTAAAAATGGATTATTTTGAAAAGAAATATGAAATATGGATTGTGTGTGGCTTGTTTGTGTGGTGTGGTGTATTTAGAGGTGGAAACGATAATGGTAGAAGTTGTGAGATCTTATGGTGACATGGTGAGATATGTTGGAACCCTTTCTATAAACCCTTATGTTAGGCTTGTGTGTTATTTACCTACCATGAAATCTTATATTATTTCTATAAACAACCCACCTGAGTCACATGTTCACACTGATGCTCAAAGGTTTTGGGTTCCAAATTTTTTTCCCAAACATCTATGATGGTGAGGATTGATGACCGGATACCCCCTATTCCCTAATCTCTCTTCTAGGCGTGAATGATACACACAAGCTATGATGGACACAAGTCAAAAGTGCATTAGATTTTGTGTTTGTAAAGAGTATGGGATGACTTATAGCAGGGGTCATGCATAGTAGGAGGAGGTTACGAGGTTAATTTAATTAATATTCATGATACCCTTATACTATGGTTATATAACCGTGATTATGGGAGGATGTGGATGTGATGATATATTGCATGATGTGCATGGTATGATGTGTTTTCCTAGGTGTTTTATAGAGGGATGTGATGTGGTTTCCAAGTAATCTTTGGGTATGGTTATTACATAAGATAGGGGAGCACCAAGGCATACGATGTTGAGGCATAAGAGCAGAAAATTAATGGTAAAGTGGAGATAGGTACCCTTTATCGATATGATTATTATTATGTTATTACAAATGTATGCAATATTTGGTGAGAATGAATTAGTGATGATGAAATTGGTTATTTGAATTGTTTAGGTTCATGTTGGTTCTATTTTTTTCATGGGTGTATTAGTATGATCTTTTCACATGTACATGAGAGACCTTGGGTATGATCCTACTAAGTATATATGTTATGCTCACCCTAAATATGCATAAACTATTTTTCAGGTTTCTAGGAGGACTTCAAGGATTGAGGTGGACATTACTAGCCCAAACATTGGAGTTGTTAATGAGTCATTTCCTTAAGATTTATTTTAGTATTTATTTAGAGACTCTGTTGTATTTTTTTATTTATACATGCATCATGGGATGATTTTTAGTTTTCTAGTTTCTTTTATGAGATGGATTTTCTTGGTGTTTTTCATTCTATCTCCCGATCATACTTTTATAATTGAGGGTAATTACTTACATATGTGATATTTTCATACCCTTGGCGCTAGTCGACAACACGAGGTCAACTGAAGGCATAAATCAAGGGTCATTATCTCTCTTCCTTCATTTCCATCCCAAAAGGGGTATCTTTGGAGGGAGGTGGTCATGATAATTTATTTTTATTTTTATAGGTTTTTTTCCCTTTTTAATTAATGAATAATTTACCTACGATGTTTCTTCTATGCATACAGGTTCAATGAGCACCAAAGAACATAAAATATTTGCCTCATGTTTTTTTCTTCATATTTCAATTGAATATCATTTATGTTCATTATTCAATATTTTTATGTGTGTATATTTTCAATTAAACATAGTATTTTTTTGGTGTTTCTAATTTTTAGTTTTCATTAATATAAAACTAAAAAATTGGTATCAAAGCCTTTCTGATTTTTGAGATATCTTTCTAGATTTTAATTTGATAAATTTGGAAATGATAATGATTTTAATCCTTTTTATGGAATAAAATGAAATATATTCTTATCCAACAAGAAATTATGTTTTTTTCTATAAATAAATAATAAATTTACTTCTTTGAACCTTTATGATAAACATATAATTGCATCTAATATAGATGTTTCTTCAAACATCCTTAATAAGGATCATAGGTTATTAGTTTAATGTTTGAGTGATACAACAATTCATGAAGTAGATACTAAGACTACAACTATTTTTTTGGATCTAGAATGAAAAATTTTATGTGACTAAATATTTGGTTGATACATAGTATAAAAGTATTAGTTTTTTTACTTTTAATACCATTTAAAATAATTTAATAAATTCATTATTTTTCTAGTATTTATGTTGATGTAAAGGATGAAAATAAAAATATCATTTTGTTGTTATATTTAGACTCTTTATAGGGAATTAAGAAAAACTATGATGCATGATAGGTCTATAACTATATAAAAGAGTTAATCCTACCTTGTTATATAGGGGGATTTAATTTAAAAGTGACATTGAGAATGATGGTGAAGATCTAAATGTTTTGAGGATAAGTGAGTAGAGAAATAAAATAAATGAAAATAATAATTAGAGGAGTGAGTCTAAATCAATTTCTTCTTGTGTAATTAGTTTGATCATATTAAAAATAATTTCCCTAATAAAAATTATTTTAATTAAAATTATAAGAATGTGGCTGATCATTTTGTATATGTAGAGAAAATGTATAGTAACGTCAAAGTAAAAAATGTATCTATCCATGATCTTGAAATTGAATGAATCTTAGATTCATGTCCTAGGAAAGAATTATCCTATAAATTGGTAGATATTTATCAAGTGTAATATTAATCAATGGAAAAGTATTGAAAAATAATGAGTATAAGATCATTTAAATATGGTGTTCTTTATGATATTGTTAAAACACTTAGAGATGCATGGTTTGTTTCTGAATTGAAGGGGAATCTCATATCTTTAGGTTTACTAAACCAAATAGGTTACTATTTTATGTATGAGGGGGGTGTTATTAAGATAACTAAAGGGGATCTCATAGTCATGAAGGGTAATTTTATTAATAGTAATTTTTTCTTGGTTGGTATGACACATTGAAGTAACAAATACTATTGTTATTTTACCCTTTGGTATAAGAGATTGAGACATGTGAGTTCCAAGGGTGTTCAAGAATTAGTGAACTAAGGATTATTGAAGGGTATAAACCATGATAGTCTTACATTTTTTGATGATTGTGTCTAAGGAAAATCTAAATGATTGAGTTTTAGCAAATCTATCCATATGAGTACTCAAATCCTTGATCATGTCTATTCAGAATTATACAATCCAACCAAGAAAACTTCCCAGGTAGAGACTATTATTTTCTATGTGTAATAGATGACTATCATGGTAAAGTAACTTATATTCTTAAGTATAAATTTTATACCTTTATAGTCATTAAATAATTTAAAATAAATGCCCCCAGGCCATAGCTGGGTTGGTCACACCCTTATAGGGTCTCGAGGACGTCTCAAGTTTGAGTCTCCCCAAGTACTTTTTTCATGTGTGTGTTTGTTTATGGATTTTATTTTTAAATTTAATCCTTCCTTGAATAAATTTAAATAATTGAAAATAAATAGTGGGGGATTAGTTTAATAATAATTTATAGGTTCTTAGCACCAATAATGGTTTAGAGTTCTTTTCTAGTGAGTTTTTTTGAAGTTTTCAAAAGTGTGGGTGACCTTATTAGGTATAAGACTATGAGATAAAACTCTCAATAAAATGAGTTATTTAAGAGAATAAATAGGATTATCCTAGAAAATGTTATGGGTATGTTGTACCATTTTTGGTTTTTCCAAATTCTTATGTGTTGAGGTTTATAATGCAACCGATCACTTGATTAATAAGTATTTCTTAAAAATTACATGTTTTAATACCCATCAAGAAATGTGTATTGGTTGTTCACCCACCTGTGATTAATTTATAGTGATTTTTTTGATATTTATGCACACATAAATGATGATAAACCAGAATCATCAGCATTAAAGTGTATATTCATAAGGTATCCCAAATAAGTTAAAGGATATAAGTTTTGGGTAAATGAACAAGGTTTCCTAAAATGTATAATTAATAGATATGCCATTTTTTTGATGAATATTTGATAAAAAATAGGAATAATTCATTGATATTCCCTAGAAGTATTATTCTATCACTAGGGGGGGTGAATTAGTATGACATCTTTACTGAATTATTTTACCCTTTTAAATTCTCCTCTCAATATTTTAACCCTTGTCATTTTTTAAGATAAATATAGATCTGCTTATGATTACTCAAAACACAATAGCCACATGAAAAATAGTAAGGAAATCAAGTGATCAACACACAATATTTTTACATGGTTTCTCCCAGTGTGGGTGACTACATCCTTATTATGTTTGGGTCAAGTTCAAGACACAAATTCCACTAATATTAAAAGTGGTTATGAAAGGGCATGTATTATTCTATACCTAAGGGTAGGTATTATATGTTACCCTAATGTTACAACCTCTTAATTATTTTCTTTATACTAGATTCCGCTAGTTTACAAAATGACTTCCAATTACCTCCTGAAGAAGATCACATATCTACTCCAAGATATCATTACATCAAATTTTCAAATCTCCTTGCTCAGTCAGAGTCTTTGAAAACCAGTGGGTAGTTTTCTAGAGTGAATGTACATCAGTCTATTCATTTTACCAAGATTCCAAACCATATTTAGGATTATATATGTTGGAATTTCTCACCTCTACCTTCTAGGACTTTAATAACTAATAAATGATCAGAGACATTACATGCACATGAACCTTATTTTTAAACTCACTTCTTCTTCTTCTTCTTCATTATTCATCTTATTTAGTCTTCTTTATCTTCTATGATATAACAATATCGCAGGGCATGGATTATATCTTGCTTCTTTTTCCTCTTCCTTACTCCTTTTCTATTCTGTTTTGATGCATTAGATTTGTTATCATTAAATGGAATTTAATTTTTCTTCTTCAATGCATAGAGATTATTCACACAAGTATATCTTATATATTTTTAATATAAAAAATTCATTCAATATAATCACCATGAAATCCTCATTAATCTCTCAACTAAATCACATGACCATACTCCCCATGATCTCAAAATATTCTTTTTCATTTAACAACCTATCTACATTAAAATTCTAAAAATAACCATAAAATTATTCCATTATTTTCATTTAATATTATCAAAATAATTCTTCCAAAATTTCCTCCACATTTTTTAAAATTATTGTTATGACTATTTCTATTTTTTACATGTATTCTATAATCCCAATACAGTTTCTCCTATGACGTGGTCTTTATCATCTCATGGTTTCATTGTTACCATGGCATAACCTTCATCATCATGGTGTGATGGAATATCAAATTCTAAAACAAGAACCATCTTTTATTTTATTCTCATATTAATTCATGGTGTTATCTTCTTCTCTACAGTGTGAAGATCATATTTTCAACACATTACTTGAATCATGACCCCTATGAATCATTATGATGTTTAATTCTCTAAAGAGTAGTTCCAACATCGATAGACTTAATATTCCTTCATTAAATTTCATTATTAAAATATCATATTTTTATAACTGATGGCTCTTATGTATGATCTTGTGGAATCATACATATTACAATGAAGTTCAATTCTTTTTATGAATTTCCCTTCAAAAACTCTCACACAATAGTAAATGAATCACACATACCTTATTATGATCTAATACATTGTTAAATACTAATGAGAAACCCTTATATATTGGCTTTAAGTTACTCTTAAATATTTTTTTGAGGACCTTTACATATCTTAGGATGTACCAATAATTTTCCAATTATTATTTTATGCTCATAGAATTATCTTTACACATCCACTGTGATGAAATTTATGTACTGAGTAAAATACTCTTACACATACTAATGGGCCTCTAGAATCATCCAATTTATATCCTCCTAATTAAATTTATACATTGAATTCAAAATTGTAATTACCACCACATATTGATAAAATGACTCTTATATACTATAATGTACCTTAGGAACTTAGCTAATTAATTTTTAAACTCATCTAACTTCTGGACTCCTGGATTTTTATGATTTCTTGAATGCACTGATAGGGTTACCTTTATGAATGATTCATATTTAATTTGATGTATTAACCATGAATTAAAAAGAACTCTTACTTATCTAGTGTTTTTGAAAAATTTATCTGTTTTTATCACAAATTACTTTTACATATAAGGAATATTCTTAGTGTTACCTTTATACATCATCCTAAGGACACTTATGCATCAATGGGGGGTTTTGGTCTTTATCAATTTTCAAAAAAATATATATAATTTATAGAATTATTAAAGTAAATTTAGAATTTATTCAAATATAATTATGGAATCACCAATCAATCCAAAAAAATTATAAAAAAATTTAAATGATTTTGGAAATAATTAGAATATTTCTATATCTTCCCAATATAATTCCAAATCATTTTCACCATGTGATTAATCAATCTTGATTATTTAAATTAAATATTCCACCAACTCAATTAAATATAACTTTAAATCTAGATTTATTCATCCCATATCCATTTAATATTATTTATTAATTATATTATCCAAAATTCCTAATAATCCATGGATAGATTCTCACTTATCTAGCCAAATTTACTCTCCAACTTCACAGATCTTTGAGATTCTCAATATCCAGCTTCTCAACTTTCATTTAAAACATATTTTAGATAGTTTTACTTTCACCTTCATAATTTTTTTTCATGAATAATTAAATCAATCTCAAAAATAACTAGATATATGATATGTGAACCCTCACACATTCTAATATAAAAAATACATTCTCATTACAACTATATTTAATTTACATTAAACTTAGAAAAAATGTGTAACAAATAATGATTTAATGTTCCAATAACACATGTAATTAATCCATAAACATATAAACATCCCAATTATTATATATATAGGTTATTTACTACCAAGAATCAACTTAATATTCTTTTCCAACATAAAAGTATATCTTCCTTAGCACATCTTGACAGACAACTTTAACAAAAGTGATCCAAAATAACTCTAAGTTGTATCCCATAATTCAACTTCTTCTTTAATTTGGACCTTATTTCACCACCCAAATTTATTATATTTAATTTAATCCTCATTAATATATTGAAAACAAATACAACCAATCAAACTAATGCACCTCTCTTCATCACAATCCAATTAGGTACTTCAATCTCTCCCTTTGGATTTGTTGTCAATACTCATTTCAATCATCAATTTAAAATTTAAAGTCAAAATTATTACCCCACTTATTGAAAATAAATGAAAAGATGTAGAAATAAGGTAAAATACTACTCATCACATGATTCAAGCATGACCTATAATTTCATCATCACTCTTTTATTTTCCCCTTATTGGTTATAACCTGATTCAAAACTTGAGAGAAGGATAGAATCACATTTTTATAAGAATTGAGCCATCAATTAATTGAATCCAAGTCTATGTTAGCTATCTTGGTGTAGAGAATAAGAGTGAATAATATAGACATCAAATCTATTCATAAACAATCCAATAGATGATACCAACTCATATTTCTCTATCCATGGGTTTTTCAATCACATTTTCAAGAAATTTATAACCCAAACTCATCTCTAACAAACACATTAAAAATATTCAAGTGTAGAATGTATATCACCCTTAAGGTTACTTTTCTTATCAACCATCTCAAAAAATTTCCCTTCTTTAAAATCATAAATGATTTAACTCAAAGAAAGGATGATAAATGTGATTATCATACCACAACATTGGAATTCTCCAAGTGACATCCATATTCCTAGATTTTCTACCAGCTTTTTCAACTTATCTCACTCTCAAGGGATGGACTCCATAAATATTCATCATGGTTTATCTTTATGAAATATTTTAAGGAGTCATCAAGTACTCCATGAGGGATTTATTCCCTTATTTCATGTTTTTTACAGTATTCCAGTTCTCTTCTTATATCCATAACATTCAATTCACTACATATAAAAATAAGTGAACATATATATGGGAATAAGGTGGGTATTCCTTTAATTTTTAATGATATGGATAATATATATAATTCAACCTAGAATATACTCATTTTATCCTCAAATTTTCTTCATGCCTTTACCCTTGATTTTCTGAACACTAATCTCCTTGAGAAGTATGGTTTTACTTTTGTCTTTATCTTTATTCTTAGATGGAATATGATTTTTTCACCATATATGTAAAGGTATAGTTATTATTTTGTGCTTGATATATCTTATTATACATTTACAATTTTGTCATACATAAGGTTAAGCAATTCTTAGGAACATGATTACAATTACTTTTTTTTTGTGGAATCTCCTTTTTCAAAAATGCATTCTTGAAACATGAATTCAATGTTATTTTTAATTTATTTTTTAACTTATAATTATATCTAGGTATCCATTTCATGAATTCATTAGGAGTGTGTCTAGTCTGTTTTCACCTTCCACACATTTCCTCAACAACCTTCAAGTTCCCCTTCTTTAGAAACTTATTAAATTCCTCTCTTGGGATGTATTCCACCAATTCAATCCTTTTATTTCTTTCTCAGATTGATTATTAATTAATTATATCTCACTTAAATAAAATTTTATATTCATGGATAATTTATAGTGTCCCATGATGTGGACTTTTATTCCATAATAGAATCATCTTTTCCTTGGTGTAACATCCTTCACAATTTTTTTTATTAGGTATACTTTGTTCAATATATTTTTTGTTTACACCCCAAGGACAACTCAATAGTATTCATTTGATTTATATTTATATTTTATGGAATTATTGCATTTAAATATTTTTGTATATGCTTGGTTGATTTATACAACCACTCCTCACTATTGTGATCACATTTGTTGCAATTTCCACAAAATTTATCAAGACATTAAAATATATTATTGATTGAAAGATTTATATTTTTTGCAGGTCTTGATTAATTATAGAATATTTATTCTTGATTTTAGATCTCTCTATCTTAATTTAGGCCAACCATAACATCTATTTATTTATATATTATTTCAAAATTCAATGGACCCATGCCCAAACCATATATATCACAATCATTGGATAATAAATATTTTTTTAGTTGTAGCTTAACTAGATTTTATAGCTTGATGTTTTTAGATAGAAACACCATCCTTTTAGGATATTATTGGGGGATTTTATATTTTTTCACATGTTCAAATCCAATCTTGAAGTAGTGGTGGGTTTATTAGAAAATTTTCACCCATATTTGTCCATATTTTGACTTGTAACTTTAATTAGTAAATGAAAAAACATTAGTAAAAATAAAAATATCTAGAGGATAATTTACCTTTTACTATGGGATTTTAGTAGATATATTATTGGATGATCAAAATCCCTTTTTTCCACCGATATGTGTCTTTTGGAATCAATAATATTATCTAAAGTGTTCATGGAAACACTTCCCATTTTCGCCTTGGGAAGTTTCAACTTGTTCCAGCTTCAGATTTCTAATTTTTACCTCCATCTTAAGACACTTAAAGTTGTGGGTATTTTTATCAACCACAACCAATTTTAATATTTATTACGATTCAATTTTTATTTCAGGAATCTTATCCTTATTCATCTTTCTACTTCCACATAAATAATTATCAAGGTCCTTAATTCTTTTAGTTTTGATATCCAATGTACACCCTTAACTCTAATAGTATAATTGTGAGTTTTTCAAAGAATGGATCCTTTATTTAAAAGTTTTCTTAATCTAAAATTTCTCATAAATTAATTTTTGAAAATTTTCTTCATCCATAATATTATTTTCTTTGTGGAATAATAAAAACTATTCCTTTTATTTTATATTCTTGATGAGAATCTTGTACTTTCCCACTTCTTATACTAATGATAATTACATAACATCATCTTCCAATTCTAGTTTAGATTTTTCATCCTATAAAACCTTTAAAAACTCAAATATATATTCAATAAAATTAATAGGCATAATTTTAAAAAAATCTTAATTTCATAATAAAAATTGCTAAGTGATTCACTGAAAACACATTCTTTGCAACTACAAATTGACTCTTTAGAATAATTATTCTTAATAGTTTTAAAAGATAAATCAATAATTTGATTATGTTCTAATAGTTGTGAAACAAATTCATCTTTTAATATTTTTCTCAATATACTTTCCTACCATTAATTCCCATTCTTTAGGGTTTTGGATGAATCCTCTTTTTTTAGCTTTTATAGGAATGGATTTTGAGTTCTCCATTAAAGGAATTTTTGAATTTTATTCAAATAGACACTTCATGTATAACTGATAAAAACCACTGGGAATGAAAATAGATCTAATTATAGGTAACCTAGTTTTCTTTGATACTAATCAATATTCCTAAGCAGGATCATGTAATTACCTGGGGGGGGGGTGAATCAGTTTGAAATTTTTATTGAATTATTTTTCCATTTTTAAATTATAATCTCAATATTCAAACCAATTTAATTGTTAGGTATACTAGGTAAGATACCATGATATGGGGGTGAATCTGGGTACGCGAGATTAAAAAAACTACCCCTTTGATCTTGTTTCATCATTGGACAAAACTCTATTCTCTCTCCTTCCCAGTGCAGAGTATGAACAAAACTTAAAGCATGAACAAGACACAAAAATTTTACTTGGTTCACCCTCACTGGGCTATGTCCAAGGAGCATACACCTACGATGTACTGATATACCAAATTCGCTATAAGCGCACTGCTGTTTACAAGTTCGAATTGGACTCACTGTCCCTCCTGGTTTACAACCAATCAAAATTTGAGAACTCACTGCTCTCTCAACTAAAGTGATCTCACCACTTCTTTAGAATATCCACTCATAGTTTATAGACCTGTAGGTCTCTTCATTATCACTAATGAATGCATCATCCACTGTATGTAGATTCTCCATTGAAGTCGAAATATCATCCACTGATGAATAACCCTTTGAACTTGACCACTGGGCAACAAACTTTGGGAAATAACTTCACAAATAACCCTACTTTGTGAAGCTCCCAATTTCAAAAATCTTAAAAAAACCTCCGTGAAGTCCCTACCTCTTCACGAAGTTCACACCTTCACAGAGCTCGTTGCCTCGCGGAGCACACTGCTTCACAGAGCTCAGACCTTCACAAAGATCAAGCCTTCACAAAACTTAGGCCGTTGCAGAGCTCAAGATGTTCCAGAGCAACTTCCTTTACGAAGCTCACTGAGCCAATGTGGAACACACCACTTTCGCGGAGCTAGATTAGCTGTCGTGAAGCTCCTTCTTTCATGAAGCACACTGCCTTCACGAACCACCTTCATGAGTTTAGAGCAGCAATTTTTTCTTGGAAAACTCTCTTAACTTCTCTCGAGGGGGTCTAGGTCTATTTATAGGAAATTCCACCAACCCTTGAACCTTATGTGAAAATTCAGTGGCACGTCATCTCAAATCACGAAGCTCTGAAATTTCCACCGAAATTCTCTCTATAACGCAAAGCACCACAGAAATTTTCAGATCGTAGTGCTCATTATAATCACAGAGTGTTCTATCAATTCCTTCACGCCTTCACCGTAAAGCTCCAATCACAATGCCCTTCACCACTATAATGCTCTTAAACTCTACAGTTCGCAAAGCTCATCGTAATCACGAAGAACACCATCAAATTTCTTCACGTATTTTTGAAATCCACATCAAGAAGCCCATATTCTTGAAACTCATGCCTTTTACATATTTTGATGAGATCTTCAAGGAAATCTATATTTCCTGATTCTCACCAAACTCCAAATTTTGGACCCCAAAATTTTTGCAAACATTGGAAAACGACACCACCTTGTATCAGTTATTTTGTACCGCCTCTAGATATTTTGTTCCTTTTTCATGATTCTTTATCAACATGGATTTTCAACAACATCTCTGGAACATGAAAATTTACCATGGAAACATGCATTCTCAACAAACACAAACAACCTAAAAATGATGCAATGTTACCTTGAGGGATTTTTTTCTCAACAATCTCCCCCCTTTGGGTTTGTTGAAAAATCTTCTCAGAATGATTTTTTGCACTTTGATACCTCATTGAGTCTCCTTCCATCATCTACCATCCTTTTCCTCTTGTGATTTAGATAGCGACCAAAGATTCACTCACCATATACTCTAAGACCACATGATCAATACTTGGAGTGAGAAAAAAGAGTATTATGAAAAGTTCATCAATGAATCACTTCATTTCAGACACCAACTATTGACACCAAACTGATACCAATTGCTAAAATGATACTAATTATTTATCGCTGGTAACCATCTCACACCATTCCAACACCACTCTTCTAATTTTATCATGATCCTCAACTATCGTGATATATACTATTTGATCAATCACTTCAAGCATCATAAGATTTAATAATCTCCCCCTATTTTATTACTCTCCCCCTATCTCACTGCTCCACCTACCAGCTTCTCCCCTTGTCTTTGACTAAGACATTTTCTCCCTTTCTTAGCCATAGTTTCTCTCCCTTAAGGAGTCACTATTTATCCCCCTTTTTCAATGAACCCAAAGGTCACTCCTTTATGGTCTGAGACATTGGAAAGAACACATATTAGCATAGTAGATAAAAACACACATTAACTCAAGGAGGGGGGGGGGGGTTCCACAGTTACACTTGTTCAAGTGCAGGAAGTTGACTAAACTCCTAAAGCTAGTCGATGCCTCTCATAAGCTTCCTTGGGTAAGACCTTTGTCAGAATGTCTACAACCTGTAGTTCTGTAGGCACATACTCAAACTTAACGATTCCCTACTCAACCTTCTCCTTGATAAAATGATATTTTATCTCAATGTTCTTTGTCCTTGAGTGATGGACGAGATTTTTGTTGAGATTTATTGCACTTGATTTATCACACTGGATTCCAATCAGAGACTTGACTTCAAATCCCATATCATCAAGCTGCTGCTTCATACACAATAATTGTGTGCATGCTTGAGTGACAGTAATATACCCAGCTTCTGAGGTTATCAATGAAATGAAATTTTGCTTCTTTCTTAGCCATGAAATACAAAAACCAACAATATAGAAAACACATCCTGATGTTGATTTACTGTCATCTGTTGAACCGGCTGAATCTACATTTGTATATCCCAATAACTCTGACTAAGATTTGTCACTATATATCAAGTCGGAATCCACTATGCCCTTGATATAATGAAGTATTATTTTCCCTGCAAGAATGTGGGTTTCCTTGGGATTTCTTTGATATTTTTCTACTTGACATGTGGTGAAAAAAATATCAAGTATCATCACTATCAGGTACAGTAAACTCCCAATAATATGCCTGTATTCTGTGATATTAACTGCCTTGCCATTATCATCTTTCGATAATTTCATCCGGGTAGAAACCAGAGTCTTCATCTTCATGGAATTTTCCATTCCAAATCTTCTCAGAACCTTCTTGGAATATTTTTATTGAGAAATGAATGTGCCATTACTTCCTTATGTTACCTCTAAACCAAGGAAAAATTTCAGCTCACTAATCATAGAAATTTTGAACTCATGTTTCATGAATTCATAAAACTGCCTGCACTGTGCTTCATCTAATCCTCCAAATATTATGTCATCGACATAAAATAACACCATCATACTTTGATTACTTTTATTGTTGAAATAGAGATTGTAATCAACTCCACCACGCTGGAAACCAAGCTTCTTCAAATACTGATCTAGCCTTGAGTACCATGCTCTCGGTGCTTGTTTCAACCCATATAACGCCTTCTTCAGCCAAAAAACCTTGTTGTCATACTCATGAATGATAAAACCATCTGGATTCTTGATATACCCTTCTTCCTCCATAATCCCATTCAAGAATGCAGATTTGATATCCATCTGGAACACTTTGAACTTCCGTTTCACTACAATGGCTAGAAATAATCTGACTGTCTCAATCCTTGAAACCGGTGAAAATGTCTCATCGACATCAATTCCCTATATCTGGGAGTATCCTTTTATCAACAGTTGTGATTTTTTTCGAATCACTATTCCATCTTCATTCATCTTGTTGTTAAATACCCATTTAGTCCTGATGACATTCTTATCAACTAGCCTTGAAACAATCTCCCACGTCTGATTCTTCTCAATCTGATCTAGCTATTCATTCATATCTTGAACCCAATTTTCATCTTTAGCTACATCATCAAAGCATTTAGGATCTACCTGAGATAAGAAATATGTTTGTTGTAGTGATTTCATTATTCTTGTATAAACTGGAGTTGATTGATCACCAATGATATTTTGCCTATCAATTTCAGCTTGACTCCTTAGCTTTTGTGCAGGTAAAAATTTTTCTTCTTCATGATCATCATTAGTATCTTCTTTTGAATCAATATCAGCCACTTCTACTCCTATTGCATTTCTTTCCTCCTCATCGATTTCATCAGGAAATTTTTCACTGTACTATTTAATTCCCTCTTCATTCTTCACTATAGTTACATCATTGCTCCCAATTAATTTTCCCAACCTTTTGTTAAAGCATTAGTATGTTTTTCTTTTTTTTGAGTAGCCAAGGAATATACCCTCATCTCCACATGAATCAAATTTCCTATGTTTTTATTTGTTGAGAATGAAGCACTTACTTCCAAATATTCAAAAGTATTTCACTATTGACTTCTTTCCATACCACATCTCATATAGAGTCTTTTCTTCCTTCGGACATAATAGAGACCTGTTAGAAATGTAGATCGATGTCAATACTGCTTCCTTCCAAAATTTATCTGGTAGGTCTTTTTCTATAAGCATTATTCTGTCCATGTTGTGGATGATTTGATTTCTCCTTTCAACCACTCCATTATATTGGGGAGTTCTTACTAAAAAAACTTGATACCTTATCCCATGTTTCTCGAGATAGTATTCCACCTGAATGTTTGTGAATTTCATACCATTATCAGTATGAACTTTCAGAATTTTCTATCCAAGCATCATTTCACACTCCCTCTAGTACTATTTTAAGCAGCTAAACACATCAGAATTATGGGAAATAAAAAATACCCATGCCATTCTGCTATAGTCATCAATGAATAGAATATAGTACCTCTTTCTGTCAATTTCTCTTAGTGTGATAGGCCCACAAACACCAGCATGCACCAATTCAAGCACTCTTGTTGAATTATTTTCCTTTTCCTTATACATCTTTATGATGATATTCCCTTGTTGGCATGCATCGCGCATGTGAGTACGATCATGTGATAGCTTAGTTAGGTCTCTTACTACATCACAATTTACCAGATCTTCCAGGGATGGTTGGCATAGATGACCAAGTCATTTATGCCATAACTTTTTTTCTTCCTCTCTGGATAGAAAGCACATATCTTCTTCTCTACTTACCAGGTAGAGATTTTCCTTTTTTCTTTTTCCCTATAAAACCACTACCCCATCTCTTCCTTTGACGATACACATCTTCTTAGTAAACCTTATAGAATGTCTTGAGTCACATAGTTTACCGACACTAAGAAAATTTTGACTAAGGCCTTCTACTACTAAGACATCAAAATGTCTTATCTCTTTTCCCCCAAACATTGCCTTTCCTGAGCCAATAATCTTCAGACCTTCATCATTTCCAAATTCAAAAACTCCTTATTTGTCATATTTTATGCTTATAATAAGATCCTTATTACCTATCATGTGAGATGTGCAACTGCTGCCAAGGATCCACACAACAGAATGATATGATGCTTTAAGGGCAATTTCTGCCACCACTTCCCTCTCATCCTTTTTCTTCTTGGTCCATATTTTTGATTTCACACTTGGCATAGATTGAGAATTTTGATCCTTCTTAGTGTATGATGTACCGAAATCATCTTGGAACATTGTAAAATTTATTTATCATTTTCAACTCACCTGTTGGTTCATTGATATATTGCTTGCAAAAATTTTGATTCTTTTTTGGCACATTCTTCTGTATGGTCGATGTATAGTATCTAGACATGTGCCCAGATCCTTCGCACCAAAAACAGTGTCCTTCAAAATATGTTCTAGATAACCGTTCTCTATTTGGATTCCACCTTTGTTCATCACCCTTCGATATCTCTTGGATATGGAACATACATACTCTGAATATCCCATATTTCGACAAGAATAACACCTGATATAAGTTGCATTCCTTCATGTCACTTCTGCACTGCTAGTTTCCCCTTGGGATCTATGAATATTCTGATTCTTCTTTGTGCCCAAAACAATATTCAATTTGGGAGTGGGTGCTTGCTGTCTGACTTAAACTTTCCTAGTTTTCTATTTTTTTCAAGCCCCAAACTAGACTTAACATCTAAACACAATTGTTGCTTCTTTTCTACTTGGATATTATGCTCCACTTTCAACTTTTTAGTCTTATGAATGATCTACTTTCCTGATGTCGCAGTAGGAGTCAAGAGTTTTTCTTGGTCCTTATCCTTTTTCTGCAAACCGACAAATTATCCTTTAAGTTATTTGATACACTTGATTTTATCTTTTATTGTGCCATTTAATCCATTTATATACCTTTTATATTCTTCAACCTTGATTTTATACTCACTAACTGATTCTGAGTCCTCTGGTGTTGACGACTTGAGTTTCTCAATTTCTTTTATCAACTCAGACTTCTCTTCTTATTGCTGCTACATATAGAGTTTGGCTTCATGAACTACTTTGTTGGATTTCTTTGTTTTGGCTCTCCAAACATCTATCTCTTCAAGAGCATACTCTAACTCAGCTTTCATATCAAATCTTCCCTCAAATTCTTCTTCTTATTCACCAGTGTTGGTTTCTTCCTATTTCTAAGTATCATCGACAACTTCCACCATAGAATTTTCTCCACGATCTTTGCAGTTTACTATCTCCTCAACCTCCTTAACCTTAGACTCATCTGAACTATCAAATTCTTATGAAAGAAGATTCTTCTTCTTAAAGAAATTTCTATTGAACTGCTTCTTGCCTTTCCCATAGGCTGAAGACTTCTTCTTGGGATTTTTGACTTCATCAACATCATCATATTCTTGGAACTTTTTGGGATACCTTGCTGTAATATGACCAACCTTTCCACAATGAAAAGAAGCAAGTGTAATTTTTCCTTTAAACTTTCCTTTTCCTCTTTGAATATTTGAGGAATGGAATAACATCACCTCATCTGTCTCTTCTTCTTCCTGAGAATCTTCAATAGTGAGCTTCTTCATGGCCTTGAATGCCACCTCTTTGGATTTATCCTTTTCCACAGCATCATTATCATCATTTCACATTTCATATGCTACGAGGGTATTAGAAAAGTTATCCAGTGTCAGCTCTTTTGGATCCTTGTCCTCCAAAACTAAAACCATTGGATTGAAGTGAGGTGGAAGTTTCCTCAGGATGCGCTTCACGATCTTTATGTATTAAATTACTTCACCAAGACCTCTCATGTATTCCACTATAATATTAACCCTATCAAATAATGCATCAACAAACTCATTCAGGTTCATTCTAAGATCTTCATACTTGTTCCATAACACTTTCATCTTTGGTTCTCTGACCTTTGAATCTCCTTCATATATGTTCAAAAGTTTTTCCCACATGGCGTGTGATGTTTTGCATGAAATAAACTTTGTATATATAGCATTGGATAGGGACCCCCCTAAAGCATTGATTCCTTTGGCATCAACATCCAATTCCCTTCTTTCACCCTCTGATAGTGCGCCACTATTGATGTCGGTTGATATACCATGCATCACTGCTATAAACACATACATTACCAAAGATTAGAAGTAGTGTTGTATTCGATTCGTTCATAACTGAAAGTTGTTCTCATCGAATATCATAATCCCTTTTTGATTGATGACCTCCATTTGAGAGAGAAACACTGATATCAACCTTTCCCTCTGATACCAATTGTTAGGTCTACTAGGAAAGATACACTGAGGGGGGGGGGGGGGGGTTGAATTAGGGTATGCTAGATTAAAACAACTGCCCCTTTAATCTTGTTTCGTCATTGGAAAAAACTCTCTTCTCTATCCTTCCTAGTTCAGAGTATGAACAAAAATTAAAGCATGCACATGACACAATAATTTTACTTGGTTTACCCTCACTAGACTACGTCCAAGGAGCATACACCAGAAATGTGTTAATGTACCAAATTCACTATAAGTGCACTATTGTTTACAAGTTTGAAGTGGACTCACAGTCCCTCCTAGTTTACAACCACTCATAATTTGAGAACTCACTGCTCTCTCAACTAAAGTGAGTTCACTGCTTCTTTAGAAGATACACTCATAGTTTATAGACATGTAGGTCTCTTCATTATCACTAATGAATGAATTATCCACTGTATGTAGATGCTATATTGAAGTTCAAATATCATCCACTGATGAATAAAAATTTTTGCCTAACCACTGGGAAACAACCTTTGGGAAATACCTTTGCAGAGCACCCTACTTCGCAAAGCTTCCAATTTCGTGAAGCTTAAACAAGCCTTCGCGAAGTCCCTACCTCTTCGTGAAGCACACACCTTCGCAGAGCTCGCTGCCTCACATAGCACACTGCTTTGCAGAGCTCATACCTTTGCAAAGCTCAATCCATCGCAAATATTAGTCCATCACATAGCTCAAGCCGTCACATAGCGACTTCCTTCGCAAAGCTCACTGAGCCAATGCGGAACACACCACTTTCACAGAGCTAGATTAGCCGCTGTGAAGCTTCTTCTTTTGCATAGCACACTGACTTAACGAACCAACTTCGTGAGTTGAGAGCAACAAATTTTTCTTGGAAAACTCTCTCAACTTATCTCAAGGGGTCAAGGTCTATTTATAGACGATTTCACCGACCCTTGAACCTTCTACGTGAAGTCAGCACCACGTCATCTCAAATCACGAAGCTCTGAAATTTCCGCCAAAATTCTCTCTATATCGTGATGAACCACAGAAATTTTCAGATCGTAGATCTCATCGTAATCATAGAGAGTTCTGTTAATTCCTTCGTGCCTTCTCCGTAAAGTTCCACTCACAATGCCCTTCGCTGCCGCAATGCTCTTCAACTTTTCTGTTCATGAAGCTTGTCGTAATAGCGAAGAACACGATCAACTTTCTTCATATATTCATGAAATCCACATCAAGAAGCCCATATTCATGAAATTCATGCCTTTTCTATATTTTGATGATATCTTCAAGGAAATTCATATTTCGCGATGCTCACCAAACTCCAAATTTTGGACCCCAAAAATTTGGAAAACACTAGAAAACGATACCACCTTTTATCTATTCTTTTGTACCGCCTTCAGATATTATGTTCCTTCGTTATGGTTCTTTGTCAACATGGATTGTCAACAATATCTCTGGAACTCAACAATTTACTATGGAAACCTTCATTGTCAATAAACACAAACAACCCAAAAATGATGCAATGTTACCTTGAGGGATTTTTTTCCAACAGTTATGTGTTAAGATACACATGGATATGATTATTATTACCCATTAAATATTAACCACATAAAAAAAGTAAATAAATAAAGATATCTACATGCAATATTTTTACAAGGCTCGTTCCTAGTGTGAGTGACTATGTCCTTATCGTGTTCAGGTCAAGTTTGATACACAAATTACACTATATTGAATGTAGTTACAATGGGGTAGGTTCCATCCTTCACCCAAGGGTAGGTATCATCTGTTACCCAAATGTTACAATCTCCTAATTATATCATTTATACCAGCTCTTATTATTTTATAAAATAACTTATAACACCCACTTTAAGAAGATCACCTATATGCACCAAGATGTCGTTACATAAAATGATTTGATGTTCTTGATAAATTAAAATATTCAACAGCTAGTTGGTAGTCTTATAAAGAGAATGAACACCAATCTCTTTAATTTACCAATCTTCCATAAATTATTTAGGGTTGGATATTCTGGCCTTACTCACCTCTATCTTATAGGACTCTAACTACCAATAAATGATCGGTCGCATTGCATGCACACCGACCATATTCTAAAACTCACATATTTTTCTTAATTACTTATATTATTTATTATTCTCTATATTCTATGATATATCAATATCATAGGTTTGTAATTATCTCCTACTTCTTCTTCCTCTTATTCCTTTGTTTTCTATTCTTGTTTGACATAGTAGATCTTTAATCACTTAAGGGTGTCTGCTTATTGTTATTTGACACATAGAGAGTCTTTAAGAGTTATATATTGATTTACCTTCTCAAATACTCTATTTTTTATCTATCTTATTATAATATTTATTCATTAAAAAATCACAAAAATATATTTTATATATTTTTAATATAAAAAATCACTTCAATCTCAGCACTATGTACTCCTCATTAATCACTCAACTGAATCACATGGGAATTCTTCCCATGATCTCAAAATACTCTTCTTCATTAAAAATAATATCTCTATGGATATTCTAATAAAACATATCAATTAATTTCATTATTCTCATTTAAGATAATCAAAACACTTCTTCCATAAATTCCTCTACAACTTCAAAACGCCTATTATGGGCCTTCCCATTTTACATAAGGATTTTGTAATCCCAACATGATTTCTACTATGACATGGTCTTTATAATCTTACTATTTCATAGTCACTACAACATGTCCTTTATCGTTACAACATGAAAACATATCAAATTCTAGAATAGGCATCAAATTGTATTTTATTCTCATATTTCTTCATAGAGTTATATTCTTCTCTACAACATGAAGGTCATCTTCAAAACACTTTGTTTGAAAATCCCTATAAATCATTTTTATGTTTAATTATTTGAAGAATAATTATATCATCGACTGAATAAATAATTCTTTAAAACATTTCATTATGAAAATCTCACATTTTTCTAAATGATGACTCTTACGCATGATCCCTTAGACTCATATGAATTATAGTGAAGATCAACGACTTTATCAAATTTCTAGTCAAAAAATATTAAACAATAGTAAATGAATCTTATGTATCTTATTTTGATTCAAACTTTTCTAAATTCTAGTGAGAAACCCATATGTATTGGATTGAAGTTTCTCTTATGTATTTTCTTGAGAACCTTTAAATATCTTAGGAAGTACTGATAATTTGTAGATTCTTTTATCCTAATCAATAAATTACCTTTATGCATCCAATGTGAGGACCTTTATGTATTGTGTAAATTACTCTTACACATCATAATGGGCCTCTAGAATTAACCATTCATAGCCTCTTGAGTACTTTTATGCATTGACCTCGACTCTGTAATAACCTTTACATATTGATAAAATGAATCTTATATATCAAATTTTACCTTAGGAACTTATATGATTTCTTCTTGAACACAACTAAATTTCAGATTCCTAGAACTTTTCAATTTTGTGAATGCACTAATAGGTTTACCTTTACACATGATTTAGAGTTACTTTGACATATTAGCTACGAATTAAAAAGTACTCTTATGTATCCAGTGCCTTTGAATTTTTTTCTATTATCCCTACATATTATTTTTATTTGTAATTAATATTCTTCAAGTTACCTTTACACATTATCCTAGGGACTCTTATACATCAATTTGAGGTATTTAAATTTTTTAATTTCAAGAAAAATATGAAATTTCCAGAATTCTGAAAGTAAATTTAAAATTTCTTCAATTATTATTAGACAATAAACCAATCATTCCAAAAAACATATTAAAAAAACATTAAATTATTTTATAAATAATCAAAATATTTTAAAATATTTATAACATAATTATAAATCATTTTCAAAATGAGATAAATCAATCTTGAGTATTTAAATTAATGACTCCAATGACTCAATTAACTACAATGTTAAATTAATCATTATTCATCCCATAATCCAAGGAATATTATTAATTAATTAGAGAAACCAAAATTCTTAATAATACCTAGATAGATTATCACTTATCTATCCAACTTTTCTCTTTAAATTCATGTTGTGTCAAATGAATCTTCTTATCCATTATTTTGAAAATTGAAATACACTCAATATTGAATTTAGTTAACTTAAAGTTTGTTTATCTAACCATTTTATGTGTAGTTTTTATCTATTGATCATAAGTTCTGATTATCTGAAGAGATTCACCATATTACTAAAACTTAGTAAAGACACACAAACACTATAATAGAACATAGATCTAATTCATTATAAGATAAAACCACTTTATCTAAATATAGAGCTACATTTATCAGTAGATGATGAAAAATTTGATATTGTTACAAATGGACCTGTAGATATTAGAATTTGACTGTTTGAGTTTGTTATAATGGGGGTCATAAATTCAAACAAGGCTTCAAAGAATATAAATAGTTATAATTTATGGAAATTTGATTACTAGTGAAGTTGTGCATAATCTCATTCACTTTGTGTGATTCCATTTGCAATATTTTTTGAGAGAAATTAGAGCCATAGTTACGAGGATTTAATTTTAAAACTCTAAGTTTTCCTATTTTAAATGTTTATATTTCAATTCTTGTAATCAAAGAGATTTCAGTAAGGAATCCACTACTTCTGATCGTGCTGATTGATTAGATTCTAAGGAGAGAAAGCTATATCTTCTGAATTATTTGTTTAATAAAGTACAAAGGGATGGACTTCTTTCTAACTAAGGGGACTAAAGAGGATCTTGAGGATAGACTGTACAATTGTTCTGAGTTTGGAAATTAATACCTTTCAATAGGTTTATAGTTGATGAAGTTCATAGTGTGGAGTTTGTATGCCTTGTTTTAGATTAAATAACCACTTGTTTCTTTGGTTTGAAAATTAATAATTCCTTTGATTGGAATTATTTTAGTAAAAATATTCTTTGAGGGGTATTCAAATTGTTATTTGATACTCTGAACATTTTTTTACTTCTCTGTTTCATTTTACACTATGAATATTGTTTGTAGTTTTTATTAAATAGTGTTTTACTATAGATCATTTTAATTTCTATTTTATTTACTACTTTTCATACTATGGTTTATATTTTTACTCTGATTTGATTAGAAATTACATCCTTTGATCAACATAGTAATCAAGCGGTCAATAAAAATTGTATTTCATATTTTGACTAAAAGTCACCCCTCTTGTAGTTTCTATATCATTGTTTCTCTTGGAAAACATTTGGTATCAAAGAATTTCTTTACCGATTTGAATGATACACTTTTTATTAGAAATTATCCTTTCATATTTTCCATTTCTTTATCAAAACTTATACAAGTTTCCTTATACTAAATATGTTGTAGATGAAACCTCTTTTGTTTTGATATTCTAGGACTTTCAATCAAAACCATTGAGAATTTAAATCCTAGTTGACCACTGATATTTGAAGAGGAAGATTTTGAATATTGGTGTGATAGGATTAAAACCTTTATTATAATTATTAGTGTGGATCATTTTTTTATGATGATGGAAAATTTTAGAATTATAGAAAAATATTTTTTGTATTTACTCAAGAAGAAAAGTTAGAGTATCAAGATAATTAATTTTTTTGAAATACTTTGCTATTATCAATGACTAAAAATATCTACAGTTAAATTTCATCTTGTGAGACAACAAATGGAATTTGTAAAAATCTATAAATCACTCACTTTGGAATATAAAAATTTATCAAGACTCAAAGGGAGATATTACAAGAATATTATCAAGACTTTGATTTTTTATCTGGAGAATCAGTGGTGAAGATGCACCAAAATTTTATGATAGTTTTTTTGAGAAGAAATTTTATGATAGTTGTTAATGGAATATAATATTTGTGTGAGAATGAAATTAATGACAAACAACTTGTAGAAAATATTATTGATATTATTTTGAAGGAATGGGAATCCACGTGGACGACGATTGATGATACTCAAAATCTGAAAAATCTTATACTTGATGATCTTATTTTGACCTTAATGTAGTATAAAAATCAAATGAAGAGAGACATTGAGAATGAGAAGATAGAGAACAGGGTTGTGTTCACCTCAAATTCCAATTCTTTAACATCTATTGATCAAACATAAAATCCAAATATTATAAAGAATAAATCTAAACATAATTTGGATGTTATAAATTCAGAATATAGTAAAGGTAAAATTTATTATCTTTCAATATGTATGAATAATATTACTGGGAAGAAGAACATATGATACGATTATCAAAAGAATAGAAAATATGATAATGCAAAGAAGGAATCTTCAGACACTATCTGTTATGAGTGTAAAAACCATGACATATTTGATATGATTATCCTCAGTATAAGAATAAAAATAAGGATAAGAAATATTCAAAGAGGAAAGTGAGAAAATATTTTATAGATACCAATGATATGTGTAGTTCCAATGAGGATACATTATCCAAAATCAATAGTGATTTAGATAGTGCTTATAACCAAAATATCATTGAATTTTATGTAAATGCTCCTTGAAATGATCTGTTCTTGATGGGGAAGGTAACTCCTTATTCACTTTCATAGTTATCTCTTGATGGTAATTTTTATTTTACTTTAGATAATGAAAATAGTACATCTTCTTTGGAATATGAGGATAATATTTTGTCATTTGAAGGAATGGTTATATATGAGACTTTCCTAGAGAAGAAAAATAAAAATTTAAATAAAGATATTGATTTAAAAAAGGTAAAATTTTATAAATATAATGATAATATTTCTAAACTTATGAAATTTATAAACTTAATTTGGATTTAGATTCTAAATATATTCTTGGTCCAAATACTGATGAATAAAAATTAGTAGTTAAGTTAAAATTTTATGTTTGTAGATAAATAAAAATCTATCTAATTTTACTTCTAATGGTAAATTTTTTGATAAGATCTTAAGATAGTTGAAACATAATAAAATATCTTTTGTATTAGGTTTTACTTTTGTAAATTCATATTTCTAATCAAATTATTTTGTTTCAAAAAATTCACCTTTCTGTACTAAGTGTCAGAGAGTAGAAATTTAGAGAAAAAGTTATTCATTGAATAAAGTTCAATATTTTAGAACTCATATGGATTAAATTTATAAAGAGGTCATAGTTATTAAAAAATAAAGGGTTTAAAAAATGTGGGTTCCTAAAGTCTTGTTTTCTAACATTAACAGACCCAAACAAGTTTGGGTACCTAACTCTATGATCTAATTTATTTAAGGAAGATAAGATAAGTACCAATAGTCAGAACACTTGCTATATGGAAAATGGTTATTCTAAATACATTACTAGAGAAAATTCCAATTTCTAGAACTTATAAAAAGAGAATGGAGGATGAGTCACTTTCAGAGATAATGTGTAAGGTTATATTATCAGTATTGAGAGATATTGTTTTTTCTTAGCATTAATTTAATTTTTAATGTAATTTATGTTTTAGAAATAAATCAAAACCTTATAAAAATGATCCAATTATGTGATAAATGTTACTCTATGAAATTTTATAATGATAATAGTATCATAAAATGTTCAAAAGGAGTCCACATTTTATCTATATATAGGCATGATAATGTTTATACTATTAACTTAGAAGACCTTAGTCATCAAAACTTACCTTGTATTAGTATTATTAAAGATTCATATTGGTTTCGAAACAAGTGGTTAAGAAATTTTTAATGTTTGGAAATTAACTAAGATTTATAGGAAAGGACTAGTGAGAGAACTTTTGGAACTTATGTTTAACTCTACCATAGTTTGTACCCTTTACAATATGTTATGAAACAAAAGTTGAGCTTTAAACCTAATATTTATGTCTCAACTTATAGGGCCTTATAATTAGTGCACATAGACTTTTCTATAACTAAAAAAACTATGAGTATTAGGTGAAAATACTCTGTATATGTCTTAGTATATGAACAAACTAGGTATACTTAGACCTACTTTCTAGATCTTAAATTGTAAGAAATATTTGTTTTTAAAAGTTTTGTTACTATTGTTTGAAATTTGAAAAACCTACCTATTATCACTATCTAGAGTGATCACAGTGGTGAGTTTTTAAATTCTGATTTTGAAACTTTTATAGTCAAAAAAAAAATATTCATAATTTATTAGTATCGAGAAATATACAACAAAACAATTTATTCAAATGAAGGAATAAAAACCTTTAGAAAATTACTTGATCTATGTCGTGTGAATATTGAGTAGCTAATAATTTTTGGATAGAGTTCATGATTACATCTTGTTACACAATAAATCAAGTTTTCCTTAAAACTATTTTAGAAAATACCCCATACAAATTATAGAATATAAGGAAGCCTAAAATTTATTACATAAAAGTATTTGGATGAAATTTTTTCATTTTTAATACTAAATACCATCTTTATAAATTTTATCCAAAGGTCAATAAATGAATTTTTCTTGTCTACTCCATCAATAGTATTGCTAATTGAGTTTTCAAAAAATTAACACAAACTTTTAAATAATTGGTAAATGTTAATTTTGATTAAAGTGATCCTTATTGGAAGATATTTTTTTTAGAAAATACTTATCTAGATTGTATTTTTGAAACCCCCTCTATTTTATTACCATAAGTTAAATCAAATCTATCAGAAGTTTATATATCAAAAACTATACTAAGAGAATATATAATACCAAGAGTTATTTTAATGTTAGTTAACCCACTAATAGATGAAGTTTGAAATTTAAATTTACCTATGAATCAGATGATCTTAACGAATCATGTCATTGAGAATATCATTAGTGATGTAATACAATCGGTAAAACCCAAAAATTCTATAAAAAATAAATATGGGAATCATGAATTATTATCTCAAATTGAATATAAAATGGTAGATGAAGACTTAGGTGATGAAATTTGGATAATTTCTATATAATAAGGGCATAATAAATTAGAGCTAAACATGGTTTGAACCTTAGTTGAGTGCCTTAAGGGTCTTCTGGTTATAAGTGTAAAATGGGTTTTTATGAAATAAGTGTTATCAAAATGGTATCATTATGAGGAATAAGGAAATTCTAGTTGCTAAGTGTTATAACTTGGAATAATTCATAAATTATATAGATACTTTTTCTCTGGTATCTAGGTTTGATTCCTTTCATATACTACTAGCTTACACAACTCACCTTAACTATACCCTATTTCAAATGAATGTAAATAACATCTTCCTTAATAGATATATCAAGGAGTAAATTTGTGTAGAAAAACCTCATGGTTTTGAAGATATAAATTTTCCAAAACATGCATTTAGAATTATCAAGGCACCATATATACTTAAACAAACTCCATGATCTTGGTATGATCAATTATCTAGATTCCCAATTCAAAATAATTTTTTCAAAGGAATTAATTTTTTTTATTAAGAAGTTTTTAAAGAAAAAATCATTTTTTATATTTATATTGATGAAATTATCATTATTTTAGCTCATAAAACTCTCAAAAATAATTTTTTAGAACTTATACAGAGTGAGTTCGAGATGAGCATGATGAGAGCACTTAATTTCTTACTTGTTTTCAAAATAACTTACAGACCAAAAATAACTATTTAACCTAACATAATTATATTATATATTTAATTAAATGTTTTTGTTTTGAAAATGGCCCTAATGTTATTACTCTAGTAGGTACCTCATGTAAACTTAACCTTGATGAATTTTGGAAATATATTGATAAAAAATTATATAGAGGTATGATTATAAATTTACTATACTTTATGACGAGTCAAATAGATATCATGTACTGTGTATGCCTACACATGGTGTCTAAAGAAAATATAAAGGAATCCCATATTAATTAAGTTAAATGGATCTTATATTATCTTAAAGGGATATCAAAACTTGGACTTTTTTATTCCTTCAGAACCATGTTTACTCTTAAGAGTTGTTATGATGATGAATTTGGCAGCTATAGAATGGATCATAAGAGAAATTTTGGAACTTATAATTTTATTGGTGAGTACTTAGTATCATGGTCCAGTAATTGGTGACATTCAGTTTCACTTTCCACCACTAAAGCAAAATATGTGGAAGTTAAAATTTATTTCACTCAATTGTTATGGATGCATCACACATTCATGAATTTTGGTTTGAGTTTCACTAAAACTCTCATTATTTGTGATAAAAAAATTCTATTTACTTATCTAGAAACCTAATACATAATTTAGGTTTTAAACACCTAGATATAAAACACTATTTCCTTTAGGATCTAACAAAAAAAAAGAAGATATCATTATTAAGTTTATCAATACTGAAAATCAATTTTCTAACATTTTCACTAAAACCTTATATTATGATAGATTTGAATATATTAAATTGAATATGGGTATGTGTTTCCCCATAATATGTATTATATAGTACTATAAGGGGGTTAATTTCAATCCGATGATGAATAAAAATGTTTATCTCACTTGATTAATTAGGTTGATTGAATAATATAATTTATGATCAACTATCAAAGTATATAATTTAAAATTAATGGAAAACAAATCCATCAAAAGTTATAGAACTATTTGATAAAAACAATAAGCATAGTGTAAATTAAAATGAAAAAATAAAATTTAAAAAAATACTTAGACTATCAAATAATAATTTCAATACCCTTAAACGATATTATTAACAATCTAATTTGAATTCACAATAAACCTTCACTTTTATCCAAAGAGGAAAGGGGATATGTTGAACTGATCCTAGGTATCATAGTTCCACACCCAGAAATTTCTAGACTGTAGACCAATTAGAATATTCCAAGTTCATAACATGAATATTCATTTACTATAAACTCATCGACAGAAAAAAGAAACTATTTCCCTAAGCACCTATTTGATCTCATGTTCGACAGAAAGTCCATACCTATACTTCGTCGACAAAACTATCAAAAGATAAAACTACACACCTAGAATCTCTTGGGTATTTATGGATTATAAAATGCATCTTCTAGTCATAGAATACCATCAATATCCTTTATCATAAAATACAGATTCCACACACTAGAAGCTCATCGATCATGAAAGATCAATCAAAGAATGATTTAAAAAAAGAAATTATATGATATTTGTAATATAAAAATAACCAGATAGTAGATCTTAGTGCACTAGGAAAGAGATTACAAATGTGATCACTTGATATAAATAATATATTTTCCCAGTTTCACTCATAATCAATTTTTTAGCACATGAAATTGGTAATCTTCTCATAATACTTTAATCCTTGGGTTCAATTTTTAGACATTTGTTGTAACAAACTCTAATGGTCATATTCCAAGATCTTTGAGTTCAGTTGTAATTGAATCAGTTGTAACCTTCCATCATATGATGGACATAGCTTCTAGTTCTACAATACAAATAGTTAACCTTTTCACTCAGTTACAAACCTGTTCTATGTTATGGTATATGTATAGTTCTGTTTGAATTTAACAGAACATACCATTTGGAAAATAAGTTTTCACTAAAAAAAACTTAATCATCCAATACAAAGTAGAATTAAAAACTTAATGAAGTGTATTGTGATTTTTCAAAAATAGGGATAATAAGACTCATTGAATCAACAATACCCCTTTTAATAATTACAAGGCACAAATAGAGAATATAGTATGGATAAGTTTAAAAATAATTTTAGAAATAAAAATTTCTATATTGTGTACTATCTAATAAATATCCCCATGAATATAATGTTTGAGAAAACTAAAATCTATCCTTTAATAATCATACAGAGCCAATAGCTATAAATTTCTAACAACATTAAAAATATATTTTCTAAAATAATACTATATATTTTAATCATTCTTATTCTTAATCAATTTATACCCATTTGTGAAATGAAATCTTACCAATTTAATTGATTGAATGGTCTGAAGGCCTAAATTTTTATTTATTTGTTTAGATAAACCCCCCTTTTAAGGGGAAAGGGGGAAACCTCACAAGACTTCAATGACGTAGAGACATAAACATAACCCATAGGTCATATGATCCAAAAACAACCCAGACAAAGACTACTTAGAAATACCCCTCCCCAACATCAACAAAATTATGTCAAGCCTCCACCAATGCATGACTACTCAGCGTGCTATCCCAAGAAAAAATGCATGGACCTGGTACTGATGGCTATGCCATACCCTGTCAATCTTCTGATCTGAATAGCCATTCACAGTGCAAGCTACCTACTTTAAACCCTCATATGAAGCATTTTCTTATAGAATGTCTGGTGCAGGCCATTAACCAAAATACAAACACAAACCAACTGGTTATCATGCCATTCAACAAATCCTCCTTCACCAAACCAAATAATTGAATCAACCAAACATCCATCATCATCAACATCCAAATTATGAGCCAACATCAACTGGACCGAAAACACCATCTCTCCATCACCATTATGCCTTCACTTCCTCCTCTGCCTAAGTTAAACCATCAAACTAGAATCACGAATCCCATAGATTATCACAAGATTCACCAATGTTGCAAGGAGTTCTTGAAGCAACACATCCACACCACCGCCGCAACATCGACAACACCACTAAAACAAAACCAGAATGAACCGTCCAACACATAAAAATTCCTCCATGATTTACACACCAAGAAAAAACACCTCCTAAATTGATTCACATCCAAACTCCACAATTTATCACAAAAAGAAGATATGAATCCAAAAAATGCAGATCACCCAAAACCAAATCAAAAATAGCATGCGAACCCAGAATCATGAATTCATAAGGTTAGGAAATCAATGAGTAATAACCAAACCCACAAAGATAGCCGTGAGGCATTGCTGCAAACCAGAACCAGATCCCGTCACTGCCTTCACATTCCCACCCAGAGACCACATCGAACCGCTGCACGTGCTCCCAGCCAACACAGAATAGTTAAGATAAAAAACTAAGATTATAAATGATAGTTAAAATATTTAATAAAATAGAACAATTTCCCATAACTTATATGTTATGTGGAATGAATACATAAAGGTAAATCAATCCTTTTATCAAAATTTATATTCCTTTTGGAATGTAACTCTCTCCATTATTGAAATAATATATAGAAAAACCTTTCTCATTATTTTAGGATAGAGTAAATAGAGTTAGTGATAAAAATTAATGGATTATAATATTTAAGAGTGAAATTTCTATAAGTTATCTTTCGATACCTATAAATAATCTTATTCTGACAAATATGGTTCTAAATAATGTTCAAAATTGATTCTATTTTCTTCCATAGAATGGAAAAATATGGAAATATAAATAAAACATATCTCCCTTCCTTAGGGGTTAATCAAATTATTATAAAGTATGAGATGTATAAAAATAATTTCAAAAAAATTATAAGATTAAAGATCATAGAAAAAAATAAACACTTGAGAATCAGATCATGAAGAATATGTAAGATATTTAAACATTTTTATAAAGTCATCAAAGCATGAAAAATACACAGAATACATAAGAATAAAAACATGAAGTAAATTATACCTTATAGAAGTTAATTTCTATTAAACTCAATTAAAAATGTAACCTCTATTAAGTGTGGTTCTGGTAAAATTTTAGAGTTATTGTGATAAGTTCCATTACAATAAATTTCATTCATTGAACTTTTAGAAAATAAATTACCTGCATGAAGATTTAGCATAATTCTAAAATAAATAACACCCCCTATCTAGAAGTTTTTTTCAATTTTAGGAGATAGTAAGAACAAGAATTTTAAACTATAATCACTTTACATTGATCATACCCAAATTCTATTTAATATATTCAAATATATAAAAATTTAAGGGCATAGTGAAAATGTTAGTAAGCTAATTCTTAGTTCTAATAAAGTTGAGAATAATATCTCCTATATGTTTATTTCCCTAAAGGAAATTATGTATTATGTTTTTTCACGTTGCATGTGAATGATGTTCTCAGTTCTTAGACAAAGAGATAGAGTTTGTGATTTTAAAAAGAAAAAAAATTCAACTAAAACTCAAACCAAAATTAGTGAGTGTGTGTGACATCCACAAAAAATGAATGAAACAACTTCCAAACACTACATATTTGGATTCATCATGGAAAGTATAAATTAGTTTTTTTCTTGATGTACCATAAAACTAAGGACTGACTTAAGAAATGATTTTTTTGGAAGTTATCTTACGATCCATTTTACATCTACCAAAACCTGCATTCGAATAAAATTTTAAAGTAAACCCAGTATCGAACAAATAAAATAGGCCATGTTTTGGATTTCCTTTAAGGTAGTGGAAGATCTTCTTAACTTACTTAAGTTGGGATTACTTTGGATTTTATTAGAACCTAGAACATATGAATAAAAAATACATAATGTCTGATCAACTTACTATCAGGTAAAGTATGCTTGTAAACATCCTTATAAGTATATTTTGATACACCATTTTCCTGGATTCATCAATGTCTAGTTTTCAAGAGGTATATACTAGAGTACTGATACTTGAAATATTTTCAAAATAAAAAGGATTAAGTAAATTTATTATATACTTATTTTTATTTAATATTATTACTTTTAGTCTTTATATTATTTGGAAGATAAGAAAATAGTTAAGTTCACCGATCATGATCATCTTGAACTCACCCTACATAAGTTCTGAAAAACTATCTATGAGAGTTTTTAGAGTTGATCCAAAGATAATTATGTCAACATAAAGTTGAAAAATGATATCATCCTTAAAAATATTCTTGATAAAAATATTTGGATCTTGATTTCCTCTAAAAAAATTATTTTCAATTAGAAAACTGGGCAATCGATCATATCAGGATCTCAATGCTTGTTTAAGTCTGTAAAGAGATTTGGTAAGTTTAACAACATGTTCCAAAAAATTTATATTTTCAAAACCAGAGGTTTGTTCTATATAATGCTCCTCCCGAACATATCCATTAAAGAATCCACTATTTAAATCCTTTTGAAATAAATTAAAATTAAGATTTTCTATAAAGTCTAGAAGTATATGGATGGGACGATGCCTCACTACCAGAGAAAAAGTATCCATAATATATTACCTCTTACAAATTATATCCCTTAGGACCTGTACTTGAATTATTTTAGAAAATAATACCATTTTTATCACATTTATTTTGGAAGATCCATTTCACACCTATGATCAGAAGATTAATCAGATGTTTAACTAAGGTCTAAACCATGTTCTGTTCAAATTAATTGAGTCCTTGTTATATCAAAACTATCCAACTCTCATCACCCAAGTCATTTTATCACTACTACAAAAACGGGCAAGGGATGCGCTACACTTTTATCAGCGCTAAAAAAAGTGCTGATAAAGGGGGAATTTATCAGTGCTTTTTCGGAGTGATGATAAATGTTAAGTTTCAATTTTTTTTTCATGAAAAAAATATTTTGTTATATAAGTATATTTATATTGATATAAATACAATATATATATTTTAAATATGTTATAGATACGTATAAATATACTATTACATTTAATACATAATAAATTTAGTGAAAATGGCTTATAAAAAAATTAAAAAAATATTTTTAATTAATAATTTGCTAATTATTATGGAGTAATAGTAATTAATAACAATTTAAAGACTAAAAAAATAAAAAAATAAAAAAAAGATCCAAAATATGTTGAAAATGCAACTCAAACTTCAAACGGACATAACTTTTGATTTGGGCGTCTATTTGAGCTCTACACCATATCAAATCGTAGCCTGCAATGAGCTCTACATGTTAGTGACTAAAGAAAAGCCTCTATCACATTTTTTGAGCCCAAGAAAGGCCCAGAAGGCCTCCAAAACTGAGTTTTTAGTCGGGATACCCCGATTTGTTAACATTCAAACAAGTATAACTTCTGATCCGGATGTCCGTTAGGCCTGTACCACATATAATATCGAATATTGTTTCATTTTCTTCGATTTGACTGGTTGTGGCATTGAAACGAGATTCTAGATTATAAGTTATGGTCGTTTTAACATTCTATGTCTTTCCTAATACACATATATATGTATTTATTCGTAAATATATATTTGTCTCTCTGTGTGTGTGTGTCTATGTGTGTGTCTGTGTGTTGTATATATGTATATATGTATGTATTTATTTATTTACTTATAAACACACATCAAAAACATATTTTTTCATAAATGTATTTAAAACTAATCTTATAAGTTATGGCCGTTTTAACATTCTATGGCTTTTCAAATACACATATATATGTATTTATTCGTAAATATATATGTGTCTCTGTGTGTGTGTGTCTCTGTGTGTGTTTGTGTGTTGTATATATCTTTGTATGTATGTATGTATTTATTTATTTATAAACACACATGAAAAACATATTTTTTCATAAATGTATTTAAAACTAATCTTATAAGTATATATTAATATACAAATAAATATACGTATAAAAAATTATAACTAAAAATATATATATAAATATATTAATATACAAATTAATATATATATATATACTAATATATGAATAAATATATTTATATTAATATGAATCTATATCAATATATGAATAAATAGAACTATATATATAGATATATCATTAAATAGAGAACAAAACGAAATGACTTAGTGGTAAAGGTGCAGCCGCAAAAGGGGGGAGGTCGCGAGTTCGAGTTCGGGTGGAAGCAAATGAGGTGCGCGCGTATGAGGATGTGCGGGAAGGGTAGCGTGCGGGAGACCTCCTAGCGCTGATAAAAGCACTCCCCCCCGCATTATTTAATTTTTTTTATTTTTTTGACCTTTATGAGTGCTTTTTAAAAGCACTGATAAAGACCCCTTTTATCAGCACTAAAAAAAAGCACTGATAAAGGGGTCTTTTATCAGCCTTTTTAGCATTGATAAAAGCGGCCTTTATCAGCGCTTTTTGAAGCGCTGATAAAAGGGACCCCCCTATATTCACGCTGAGTTTTACAACACTTTTTTAGCGCTGTTAAAGCCCGTTTTGAGCGTTGATGTAGACCGTTTTTTGTAGTAGTGTATGCCATTTTTTGTTCAAATTATTATAAGAATACAATATGTTCACATTCATTTCATAAGAAACTTATAAATCTAGTCAGCTGATCTATATTTCTGATGACATTATAGTAGGTTTCCAATATATAAATATATAAAGGTTGGCACAAAGCCTACAAATAAAAGCAAGAGGAAACTATGGGGGTGAAAATAATGGAGGTCAAGGGCGTCCCTATGAACAATGTCACCACCATCCCGAGGGAAGGATCCCAGGTAGGAGTGGCAGTTAGTTGATCCATCATGGGAGGATATTGATGCCAAATTTTTAGTAGATTTATTACCATCATGCTAGGTGTGAAGGATCTCAGTGTGGTCGGTGATGAACTTTTTTCACTTTCAAATATAGTAAGAGATGGACCATGGAATTCCAAAACTATCATGAAAGGAGTTGAAGAGAATCTTGGAGTCCGTTTGCACCAAAACCAGTTAGATATGACTTTCACTACATAATTGAAGGCCTATGAGCATAGCCATACCTTCAGCCTGGAGAGAATCACCAAAGCCAAAAGATATAGTGAAGGATGGGATGACAAAGCCCCTCGTGTCTCAGACTAGGACTTCGCCCAGTATGTTTCCCATAATGCATGAACCATCCATGTGCATCTTAATATCGCTCTGGTGAGGGTTACACCAGATCCACTACCCTGAGGATCCATTGAGAGGGGAGGGAAGATGTCTTGCGGCTCGAAGCCCGGCGTTGCAGCAGAATTAGTCGTTGCAGAAACACACGAGAGGAGAGAAGATTTCACTCAAAGGCTTTTTATCACCCGAAGGAATTTTACACATCACACCCGAAGGCCTTTTACACATCACACCCGAAGGCCTTTTTTTACAACACAACACCGACACCATGAACATACCATTTTCTTGTACCGCCGATCATCGCAACTGGGACACGCCATATGATCTCCGCAACCAAGAGGACTTTCAATACATGGCACCGTCATCATCGTCGTCTTCAATCATCATCGCCGACACACCATCGTTGTCGCAATCACCATCTTTACTTCGCACCGGTTACCGCAAACGCGGCAAAACCTTCGCCGCTCTCTCTTGGTGGCTACATATTTGCTAGCCCACATTCCAAAACATGCTACCACATCTTCTTATATAGACACCCAGCCCATATCTCCATTAATGCGGTCAACATTCATTATTCCATCATTAATTTCATCAATTAATATTGGGATTAACTCTTCATTAATGTTGGGAGAAAATCCTGCATTAATGTTGAGAAAATCCAACCATTAATATTTTATCTCTCCTCATTATTTAAATTTTAAATCAATAACTCCCAACGATCTTCACCTTGATTTAAAATTCAAATACTCCAAAGTCATCTCCACCATCTAGGCCAATTTGATCGCCAACTCCACCAAGGTCTAAATATCACCCAATGAACGGAACACGCCGCATGACACCTGCGACCAGGAAGACTTTCGATATCTAGCAACACCGTTGATACCGCCGTCATTTTCCGATGACATCTAAGTCCTTGATAAGCTGCTCCACCAGATGCTTGCCAGTGTGTTTTGCAACCGAGCACTTCAACCAATCCCTCTGATACCACTATTGCGGCTTGAAGCCCGGCGCTGCAGCGGAAGTAGTCATTGCAGAAACACACGAGAGGAGAGAAGATTTCACCCGAAGGATTTTTATCACCCGAAGGAATTTTACACATCACACCCGAAGGCCTTTTACACATCACACCCGAAGGCCTTTTTTTACAACAAAAAACTGACACCATGAACATACCATTTTGTTGTACCATCGATCATCGCAACTAGGACACACCACTTGATCTCCGCAACCAAGAGGACTTTCGATACATGGCACCGTCATCATCGTCATCTTCAATCATCGTCTCCGACACACCATCGTTATCGCAATCACCATCTTCGCTTCACACCAGTTACTGCAAACGCGGCAACCCCTTCACCGCTCTCTCTTGGTGGCTACATCTTTTCCAGCCCACATTCCAAAACATGCTACCGCATCTTCTTATATAGACACCCGGCCCATATCTCCATTAATGCGGTCAAAATTCATTATTCAATCATTAATTTCATCAATTAATATTGGTATTAACTCTTCATTAATGTTGGGATAAAATCCTCCATTAATTTTGAGAAAATCCAACCATTAATATTTTATCTCTCCTCATTATTTAAATTTTAAATCAATAACTCCCAAAAAGATGGGAGTTGTGCTGCGTGAGGGAGGGGTCCTCTTTGCTATTCCTTATATTTTGGAAAAAATCGATCAGAATACTGTGAGTCCTAGAGACTAGAGCTAGCCTCAAGCAGAGGATGCCTTCAAATCTAGCCTTGTTCCTGGCCTGCCAGATGCACCAGCAGCCCAGTGTAAAGATGTACACTCTCTCTTTTCTTTTGGAATTGTTCCGATCTGTTCCTTGAAACCATTTGTTTGAAAACTGAGTTCCCCGCAGATCATGAGAAAGAAGACCAGTGAACCCACCGAATTTATTTCAGATCTCTCTCACCCATTCCCCTTCATAAAATAAACGATCGATGGAGTCTTCCTAAGGGTTACAACAACAAGTGCATCTGAAGGCGAGATAGACACCTTTGCGCTAAAGGAGCCCATCGGTGGGTGTGGTCTTGTTGTGGATTCTCCAGATCAGAAAATTATGTTTGGCTAGAAGTTCTTTGAACCATATAGTGTAACCCCATGTATGCAACTCGGAAGCAGGCATGAAGAGCTGGCGATACTCCCTCTTGGACAAAGCTCCCGTCGATGTACCTATAAAAATGCATTTGTATGGTTTGGGAGAGAGTTTAATGAGATGAAAAAGTTGACGTTGTTCCTCTTTCAAAACAACAAGGGAGAGATCTGGATATTGCTTTTCACTCCTAAAATTCACGTCCGACGCATGACATCCTAGGAACCCAATGATAGTTCCAACCCAGTTCAGATGCCAGAAATTAATATCAACCCTACTTATATAGTTTCTTTAAAGAGTCCATTTTTTTAAAACCTTATATGCCTTACTAGTGGTGGAATAACCAAGAAATACAACTTTATCAGTTTTTGAATCAACTTTATAAGTATTTTCTCTTGCATTCAAAATGAATACTTTACATTCAAAAACGTTGATGTAACTAAGTTTAGGTTTCTATCCAGTTCATAATTCATAACGGGTTTTGCAAAGTATTAGATGAAATAAAACACAATTTATAGTTTAGAGGGATGTAATAATGGATTACACCCAAATATTCTCAGCTAAAAAATATTGTTTGTGGTAATTTATTAAAGGGTTATTTTCATTCGTTCAACTAAATTGCTCTATTGCGGAGTTCTTGGCGCTGGAAATTTTGAGTTATGAACTTTTCAATACAAAAAAGTTTCAAAACTAGAATTTTAAAACTCACCACCTCAATTACTTTGGGAAGTTACTACATGTAGGTTTTCAGATTTTAAATATGATAAAAAAACTTATAAAAAATTAGAGTTTTTTATTTAAGTGTAAGAAAATAGGTCCATGTATATCTAGTGTAATCACAAACTAGAACATACACATAATGTTTTCCTTTGATACTCATAGTCTACGTAGGACTAAAAATATCACACCTACTAACTATAAAGTAATGAATCTTAAGAATTATTCTTGGAACATAAATCTAGACTTTTTTTCTTACCAAATTGGAAAGGATCATAGATTTTGGAGGAATTAAATTTATATTATGATAGATCCCTAACTAGTACTTTCCTAGATTGTTTAGCCGATTTTTGTACATTTAAATGTCCTGATATCCTATTTAAAATACACAAATATTCTTTTAATGCACTAAGATACTATAAATTTTGATTACTAAGGTTTTCTAATTCTATCCTGTAAACATTGTCATACCTATCAGCAGATAAAACACGTGTTCTATCCAAATGTTTAATGACACATTTATCATTCCTGAAATTTATAGAGTAACCTTCATCACATAATTGGATAATACTAATGATGTTGTTCTTATTTCCTAAAACATTAAGTGCATTATAAATTAAAGTGTTACTAAGAAAAAAAATATTACCAATGTTGATAATTTGACCATACACATTGTCTCCAAAAGTGACTCATCCACCCTTTATTTTTTATAAGTTATGGAAATAGGAATTTTCTTTATTCATGTGTTAGGAACAACCACTATCCATGTACTATATGGTATGACTACTAATACTTATCCTATATTTCTAAAAAATTCAAGACAAAACATTTGGTACCCAAACTTGCTTGGGTCCATTAATGTTAGCAAACCGACATTAAGGAAAACACATTTGCCAAACCCTATATGACATAAGTTTACATGATATTTAAAAATATAATCCTTATAATGTTTGAGAGATATAACATTATTCAAAGAACAATGTTTTCTACAATGTCCTACTATTTGACACTTAATACAAAAGGCTCCTTACACAACATAAAGTAGTTATTATGATAAAGACATTTTCTAGTGGTTTTATGACTAAGTCCAGATGTTGTCCTTTTAGGAATAAATTATTTATAATTTTTTTCAAACAAATTCCTTATAGTAGTAAAATTAGTCAATAATTTATTTAAACTTTCAATTTATGATTTTAGTTTAAAACTCTCATTCCTATCCTCTGCTGATATCTATGAGACCATTTTAGTATTCAATTGATCAATTAGATCAGAGACTTATCTCTTAGTTTTAGTCACCTCATTGATGAGTTTACTTTTATCCCTTTTCACCTTATAAATTTTAATATCTTTATTATTAAATTTATAAGAAATTTTAGAAACATCAGAATTCAATTTAGAAATCTTATCTTCTGCTTTAGAAATGTCTTCCTTGAAAAAATTAAATATTTTATCAATATTTTATTTTTATTTTCTTGGAATTCCATATATCTATTCATTTATTCAAATGATGAAATAGCATCCTCATCTTATGATGAATTTGAACTTTTTTCATCACCCATGAAAATTAAACATTAACATTAAGATATAATTGTGCGAGTGTATCAGGGGTTACCTTCTCTATGAAGCATATATACTTCCAAGGAATATTTTAATAAAAAATAACAATATTCAACCCATATTCCTCTGAATCACTACTATTATTGGATGATGGATTCTCACTAACATTCTAAGTATCATTAGTATCCCAAAAAAATTTCTTTATTTCATCTTTGAAGATTTTCCATATTTGTTTTTATTCTTAAACCTAGTGAAATTAGGTATGATACACCTTGGTTTCTTTCATTTATAACATATAGTGTCTTAAGAATCTTTCTTCTCATGTTTAGCATTTATATCCTTCAGTTGATCATATTAAAAGTTCTTATTTTGATAGTCTTATTCATTCTTCTCACAATTTGAGTAACATCTCTTTCACTATATTCTGAATTTTTATATTTGATTAATGTTTAGACTTATCCTTCATATTATTAGATTTCAAAGTCTGATCACTATAAGTTAAAGCATCATAATTTAAAGTGAATGAGAATCCCTTATTTATCTTCTCCTTGTTAGCATCTCTTGTTAATTGATTCTCATACCACATTAAAGTTCCAATGATATCATAAAGACTGTAAGATGCTTAGTTTCATATATAGAAATTTTCTTAGATTCCAATTCCTAAGGAAAAATATCAATCACTTTTTCTATAAGATATTCATCAATAAATTCCTTCTCACCAAAATATTTGAGTCCACTGAAAACTATCATAACACATTGATGCATATAATCCACTAATTCTCCATGTGTAAAATCAAATGCTTGATAATTATCTCTCGACATGTCCCTTTGAGTCTTAAGAAATTTGGAAGTTCCAAAGTGAGTAATCTCTATCCTTTTCCATATTCCGGTCATTATCTCACATGATGAAATTTGAATGTAGATATTTCACATCATTGAGAAAAGAAATATATTTTGAACATTATAGTTTTCCTAATAGTCTTTCATTTTATCACTAGTAAATGTAGATAATTTTTTCTCCATAATTATATAATTTATAATCATCATAAGAAAATAATAAACACCCATGTTGATAAAAAAATTATTCATCCTATCATGGAAATATTCATAGTCCAAACCATTGAAGATCAGTGGTAGTCTTGGATTTAAATTCTATAAGGTTCTGGTTAGAAGTTCAACCATATCAAAATAAAAATATCTATCATCTTTTAAGGAAATAGTTATGAGTTATGATAAAAAAGGAAAATATAAAAAGGTTAATGTTTGATACATAGTATATCAGACACAAGTTAATATCCAAGTTTTGATACAAAATATTTTCCCATAAGATTTATGATATAAAACTACAAGAGGAGGGGTGAATTTTTGTCTAACACTGACCAACATATTTTCTCCCACTAAAGTAATTAGGTTGATAAAACAATAAAAATTTCAATCTAATATCAAATTACACAATTTAAAAGTAGCATAAAATAAATATACCATAAGTTATATTGCTGTTTGATAAAAAATAAGTACATCATAAATTAAAATGAAAATAAGGAAAAGTAAAAAAAATGATCGGAGCATCGATTAACAATAAAATACCCCTAAATAATATTATTACCAATCTAATTCCAATTCATATGAATCCTATAATTTTATCCAAATAGATATAAGGATCTATAGACCTAATCCTAGGTATCCTAGTTCCACACCCAGAACTTCCTTGATTGTAGACATATCAGATGGTACCACTTTCCTAACCTATAAATTCTTCGATTATAAACTCACCATTAACAATATATTGCTTTATGCACAATCAATACTTTAATACCATGATAAAAAACAAGTCCACACCTATACTTCTTCAATAAAACTATTAGAAGATAAAAATTCACACATAGAAGATCTTCAATATCGATGGATCAGACAGTGTAGCTTTTATCCCTAGAAGCTCATCAATATCCTCTATCAGAAAATAATAATTACACACACAAGGATATTATATCATGAAGGATTATAAAAATAAATATTACAACAATAAATTGTAAGATATTTACAATACAAAACTTATTAGATGGTAGTTCTTAGCACACTAGAAAAAATGTTAAAATGTGATCACTCAAAGGCAATGAGATATTTTCATAAATTCACTTGTAATAAACTTTATGACACAAGAAATTTAAAATATTATCTTAATCCTTTAATCCTAGAGTTAAATTTATATATGTACATCATAAGAAACTCCAATATTCAAATTCCAAGATATTTGGGTTTAGTTTAACTACATCAGACACAACTGTCCATTGTTTTATGGATGTATTTTTTAGTTCCATTGTCCAATTAGTTTACCCATGCACTCCATCATTGTGTTGGTCTATGTTCTAGTATATGTACAATTCAGTTTAGTTCAATGAAACATACTATCTAAACAATAATTATACACTCAAAAAAAACTTAAACATCAAAAAAAGTAAAATTAAAACCTTAATGAAGTGCATTGTGATTTATCAAAACCAATTTAGCACTGTGATGACTTTACATATATGTACTTCATATTATCCAAAAGTTCATTGAATGAAACTTATCAGATGCACTTTGAACATATAATAGAACTTTTCCCAATATAAGATACCCTTGATAGCTAAATTTAATGGTAATTATATTTCCAAAGTTACAATTATCTTTATGAACTTTATATTATGAGTTTTTTATGAATACCCCCTCATTTATTTCTATGTTTTTATCTTTGTAATTTTTACCATTTATTTGAATACTTTATATATTTTAGATGCCTTTATTCTCTTAAGTTTACTCTTACAAATTTTTATTTCACACTTATGAATTTATATATTACTCTTATGTTTCATAGACTTTACTCTTAAATTTTTATTTTTCTCTTATATTTTACGCATACATAATATTTCTTAATTTGTGAAAATTCTAGATCTCATATGATTTTAATATCATACGTATGGGAATTTAATATGATTTTAATTTCAAATGTATGAAAATTATTATATACTAAACCTTGTGTGTGTAAATATTTTCTCTTTTTCATTTTTAGATACTATAGTTTAACTAATTCCTTAAAAAAGGGAGCTTTCTTGTTTTTTATAAATCTTATATAGAGATTCATATTTTCTAAATGTTTTGATAGAAATTAATTTTTTTTTTCAATATACTTTCCAAAACTATATTTTTTAGAAGAATACCATTCCCATGTATTATAAAATAACTTTTAGTTGGTTCAATCATTTTATTCTTATCATTCATTGATCTTTATCACCTGCTCTATTTATTTTCTCTAATTCCAAAAAGGTAAGAAAAAGTTTTCTTTTCTTAATATATTCTAGTAAAAAGGATAAATATACCTCAAAAGGGGAAAATAGAAGTTATAAAGAGAATATGACTTCACTCCCATGAATTTATTACATATCTCAAAAGAAGATTTCACTCATATTTTTGAAAATCATAAAGGGGGAGAATTTGATGAAATCAGTAAGATTTATTTTCTATTATTAGGGATAAGATTGAATTTTTTTTGACTTTTCTTCATTTATTAAAAAAGGGGAGAGTTTTTTAAGGGGGATATTTATTTTTTTATCACTAACCCTATATGTTTCTTAAAGAAGATATTTAAATCTCCTAAATTTTATATCTTGGGTGAGTTTAATGAGAAATTACATGATGTATTTATTTTTAAAATAATGTAAAACTTACTTTTTTTTATCTCTTGATTGGAAAAGGGGGATATTATTATGTAAAATTATTCATCTTATCCTTTTTTTTAAAATCACAGTACACTCATGATTTAATTGTGTTAACTTGAATTTTGTTTGTTTAAGATTTTTATGTTCATTTTTTATTTTCTATTTGTAGGAATTGATGAACCGAATAGATTTATAATATTACCAAAACTTAGTGAATACATGAAAATGATGTGATGGTGTGATGATCCACTTCATTAGAAGATATAATCACTTCATCAGAAGATAGAGATACATTCATTGGTAGATGACGAAGGTTTATATACCATTGATACCAAAATTAGAGATATAAAAATATGATCATTGTTGTTTGTTATAATAAAGGATATAAATTCTACCTAACCTTTATAGAAAAAAAGTTACAATTGATAGAAAGTTGATTACGAGTGAATATATATATCATTTTATTTCCTTTGAGTTATTATGTTTGTAATATTTTTTTGAGTGCACTTTGATCTATCATCATGAGTATTTCATTATAAATCTCTATGTTTTTCTATTATAATTTTCATCTTATGATCCTTATGATAAAAGATATTATAGTAATGAATCTATTGCATATAATTGTGTTTATCGATGAGATTTTGGGGAGAGGAAGTGATATATTCATATTTTTTTTTGAAAAATTCCAAGGTATTATAATTGATTCAAATCGAGAAGATCAAAGAAGAGATTAGTGACATAGAATCTTGAATTTATGAGTTTGTAAATTGATACCTTATGATAGGTTTAAAATCAATCAATTTTCCTGTATAGATCTTGTACACCATGGTGGTGAATCTGATGGGTGGCTCAAATACAGGAACCATGTCTTCCTCTTTTAGTGTGCAAGATCTGGAGGTACCTATGGCTGGTGTTCTGCTATCATTGTCACATGATTTAGTGTATACCGTTCCTTTGATTAGTAATGAGGTTAATTTTCAAATTGAGGAAAGAATTTCAGATGTGGTGGAGATACCTCACATTCCTTTCACCTACTCCGACCTCCTGAAAATGTCAGCGTTTAAAGACCCAGTCACTTCTAAGACTTTCATTTTTTCCTTAATGATTCTCAGGGAATTCAGTTGTGATTTTACCACTCTGTGTTCGATCAGTTCTTATTCTATCCCATGAGCCATTATTCTTTGTTCTAGTGAGCATGAGTCACACATTCTAGTCACTCCATAGGATTTCAGGCTTAATCATGTGATTCCAGAGGGGGTGTTGGTGGATATCTATACCTCCTAGAGATCATTAGAGTAGATACTTATCATCTAAATTTTCTTGAAGGAGGTACCATCAAAATCTCATCAATGGGAAGATATATCTTCTAACAGTTTCATAGTTCTAGAAGACATGGAAGATGCTCCAAAGGAGTAGGATTCCTCAGGTATTAGTGACCAAAAAAAGTTAAAAGTTTCTCCTACATCAGCTAATGTTGGGAGTATCACCAGAGCTAGATCGAGAGAGGTTTAAGCCATCCTATCATCCATGAATTTAGTTTCTACAAGTCTTAAGGCCACTTAATCCTTTGATCAATGATTCTTCTTCTTATATAGAATTTCTGGGGATTGTGGTCACGCATAAAGATGAGCTTTATTGCTTCGGAATCTCATCATCTTATTACCTATGTTATTGCTATCATTGAACCTCAAAAAGGTATTGGTCATATTTATTTATTCACTAGGAGAATGGTATTCCAAAGTTTCATGCATGAAGATCCATACAATTCACACATTTGGGTCTTCTAGAAACATGGCATGATAATGGAAAGGGTGAAATATTCAGACCAACCTATTATCACTAAAGTTACCACATGTGGCAATGTGATATTTTTTTTACCTTTTTTATGAAAAATGTAAGGTGTCTAATAGAACTAATATGTGGAATAATCTTTCCATGTTTCAACCATAACCTCTCCCATGGTTTATCTGGGGTGACTTAAAAATCATTGTAGAGAAGTGAGGAGGGCTGGCCTTCTTGGCTAAATCCATAGAAGAGTTTAATTAATTTAAGGTTATAAAGGGGCCCATGGATATGGGATTTTTTGGGAGAAAATTTATGTGGTTCAATAATGATAAAGGGTGAAAGAGAATATGGTGAATTATTGACCAGTGTTTAAACAATCTACAAGGGAAGTATTTATTTTTGAAGGCCTCAATAACACACCTCACCAGATCTATTTCTGAAAACTCTTCACTCTTGGTGACTCTAAAGAAGTAGGATTAGAGGATAAACCATTTATTTTATTCAATTAATTAGAAAAATTTGGATGTTTTTTTGAAGATAGTTAAGAGATCCTGGGAGTGATCAGAGGGGGTGTCGTGTAGGTGGGGCTTGTGAAGCAGACAAACCATCTCAAAAAGGACATGTAGGAGTGAGATTCAAATCATATAGAGGAGGGACTTAGTCTGGAGGGATTAAATGGGGATATCAAAAGACTTTAGAAGAATCTATAGACTTTATGGAATGATAACTATTTTGTTTTTTTGGTTGAGAAGAAAAACTACTTGGCCAAAAAATCATGGGGTTGGAGAGGATGTGCAGAGAAAGATCAGAATACCTTTGGCTTAAGGAGGGATACTGGAATACCATGTATTTTTAGGAATTATTTAAGGATAAGTTTGTGAAAAAAATATTTAACCTTCAAATTGATGATGGGTCCTTCACATCAGAAGTGGAAGTTGTAAGAAATATGGACTTGGAGTTCATTGAGAACCTAATGGATGGACCAATTGTTTGATATGGGGATAAAAAATACTGACCTCAGAGGAAGATGATTTCATGATTTTCATCCCAAGAGTTGTGGAGGGAAGAGATAATGATGTGCTAACATATATTCTAGAAGATGAATAAATATAATGGGTGGTGTTTGGTTTGAAATAAGAAAGTGCACCTGGATCCAATGTCCTTCTATGATATTTCAATGTGGTAGATTGAGATATTATCAAGGCTCAAGTGGGGGAGGTGGTGAAATATTTATTCAGAGGTGGCGAGATAACTAGGGCGATGTCTACTTAAAAGGTGATTCTTATTCCAAAAGTTAATGCACCCACTAACTTGAAACATTATTGAAATTTTTTTTTGTGTAAATTTTATTACAAAATACTTTCTAATATGATCAATAGATGGTTATTTTTAGTTATAACAACACTAATATCAGAAGAGAAACATGGTTTTGTGAATGAAATAAGTATACATGGAGCTATTGGCATTACAAGAGAAATGGTGGAGCACCTAAATAAAAAAACACATGGATCCAACATGATGATAAAGGCAGGTATAGAAAAGGACTTTGATTGGTTATAATGGAGCTTCATTTTTAGGGTCATGAAGAATTTTGGTTTTCATGAATGGTTCTGTGACTTGTGCTTTAGATGCTATGATTCCCCATGACTCACAATCACCCTCATGGGAAGGGTTTTTTTTAATTTAAATCTGTTCAAGGAGTTAGGAAAGGGGGCCCATCGTCCCCAAAATTTTTATTCTGGTATAGTAAGTACTCACTAGAAACACATAGCGAAGTATAGAAGAAGGAATAATCATGAATTTTAGAGTCATGTCTAGAAATGGCTTGGTATCCCACCTTATTTTCACTGATGACATGTTGTTTTTTATTAATGGAAGGAAAAATAAATTAGAGAGATCATGAAAACCATGAATTTTTATGGAAGTTTAAGTGGATAGTGTGTTGATCACAGGAATAATAGAATTTATATATTAAATAAATGTTCAATGAACTAAAGCATTATAATTCATAATAAAATCGACATGAAAAGTTTGAAACTCCTAATGAGTTACCTTGGAGACCCAATCTCATTTTACAGGATTAATAAGTCCTTCTTTGATGGGATAATAAACTGAATCATAGTATGGATTTGAAATTGGAAAAATAAATTTATTTCATTTAGTGGTCGAATTAATTTTATTAACAGTGTCATAATATCGAAACCAATGCATGTGATTTCTATTATCAAACATACAAAAGGAACTATTGAAAAGTTGAAGAATATAATTTTAACCTTCTTTTGGGATGAAAATCAGAATGGATGCTTCCACTGGGCATCATGGAAGAAAATAATGAAACTGATTAAGGAAGGTGGTATAAGTCTTCGTAGTGTTTCTAAGACAATGAATGCATTATAGGATAAAATGGAATGGTAATTCAATGAGGGGGAATCCATGTGGATAATATTCACGAGGATAGATATGGAGAATATTGGGAGTTATGGCTCACAAGAACTGGAAGATTAATTGGCCATGCGTACTAAATGATGAATCATTTGGAGGAGTTAAAGGATCAAACCTGGTGGGTTGTTGGGTGTAGGGACTTAAATTTTTGGTAGATGAACTGGTTTGGGGAAACCTTGTTTTTTCCAAGATGTCCCATTCCTCACATAACCTTTAGAGAGGGTAATATATTTTTGGATTCCATCAATGAAATTATGAATCAAGAAAATAATATCCTATATGATAATATTTTTCTGGTGGATGAACTAGGTATGTGCGTTTTTTCAGGTGTGACTTTAGGGACCTTCAGTGTTCGAGAATTCAAAAGTTCTATACATTTTAGAAGTAGGATAGACATATGGTAATACATGATATTGTTCAAAGTGATCCCATTCAAGATGAATATTTTAATGTTAAGAATGAAAAATATTTCACTTACCACAGATGAAAATATCAAGAAAAAGGGAGTGGCCTTGGATTCTAGATATTATTGTTGTGCTTCCCCGCAGAAGGAATCAACATGGCATGTATTTTTTAACAGTGAATGGGATAAGAGGCTATGGAACTTCATGGAGCATGAAACGAATATATAGGGATGCAGGAACACTATAGAAAAGATTCTTGAGGGCTAGTTCTAGGATCTTTTCTCTTAGCGGCCTCTACCCTTTTTTCTCTCTCACGCTAGGGTTCCTCTTAGGTGGCAATTTAGAGTGGGGGATGCCATTTCATGGATCTCCAACATCCTCTCTCCATCTTCTTATTATCTTGATTCTTACCTCACTAGTGATTCTTACTTCATTGTCTTTCCTTTTCTCCCAATTTGGATTTGTCTTCCTTCAGGTTTTTTCTCCTTTGAGATATTGATCTTCATAGCCGTAGCCTTCCATTACCTTCTATGATCTTTTATTACTTCCGTTTGCACTAAAATTCATATATGGTATAATGGAAGGGTTATTATTCTAGATTGGGATGGTTAGAAGGCTCAACATACAATGGAATGGCTGTGCTCTGTCTCATTCTTAATATGGAAGCTTTGGGTTTTTTGTGGTTTGTTTTATCCGATTGTTCTTCATTTGTGAAGGAGTTGCAGGTGGTTCTATTTCTCTTGGTGTTTGATTCAAATGAAGGAGTTGTTGTCATGGATAAGGTCATGGATCGTTTTGAATACTATTTAATACTTCAATCTATAATATTTCATCATTTTCTACCTCTCTCCTTGGTTGGTGTGGTGTTGGTAGTTTACTATGAGGTTTTGGGATGTGCTAGTTGAGCTTTTGATGGTGTACTTAGAGGCGCAACCTGAGTAGGATTCAGTCCTTCCTTCAGGGTTATTATGCTATTGCTAATTCTTTCTAGTTTTCTATTGATTTATTTATTTGGATCACTTGTTTCATCCCAAATAACTATTTATATTACATTTTTGGTGTTTTCATTGTTTTGGTGATCAGTTGAGCTTGTGTTGGTATGTCCTTTATCTCATGTCGATGGAAAAGATTTTTGATGTCTGTTGGTTTGGTTTCCCGACGATGATGATGATGTTCTTGGGTGATCAGTGGTGATGATAGGTGCATTGTTTATCAGTGATGCTGTGTACATGGTATGGTTGGGTCCTTTCTAATGATATGATACAAGGGGACATTGGCTAGTTCAGTCGATGAGGGTTCAATGGGTTTCTTATAGGGAGATGATGACTGGTGGGTTCTCATTGGTGAAGTGGAGATGGTTTTCGGTGTGAGGATGATTCAACTCGATGATAGGTGATGGTGATGATGACGATGTTCAAAGTGGACAACAATGACATAATGATGACAATGGTGATGTGTTTATGGCAACAATGACATGGAAGGAATAGTTGAGTCGATGCATCTTAACTTGATGTATTATTTCTTGGGTGTATCATAGGATTTTTGGAATGTGTTCCTTGTGTTGATCACATTTTTCTTTTGATTTTGAATTTTTAATTTCATGAATGCTGGTATGTGTGATGATTTGGACAATGTGCGAGTTCCCACTTTATGCCCTAATAGTGGTTTTATGAAAAAAAAATAATTTGGAGGAGGGATAGTTCTAGGGTGTGGGACAAAATGAGGTTGAAAGGAAATCAAGAGAAGTGGCCTTCTCAGTGTTCTATTGGTCCATTAGGTAATCCATGCATAAGGAAAGGTATGACAGAAAGGTCTCCCTTCTTTTTCTCTAGGTCCGGGTGAAGGTGCTGATAGATAAAATGGGATCACTCATTAAAGGTGGGATTTTTTCTTCAATGATAAGCATTTTTCTTCCAAGGACCTATGCCAACCTAGAAATTGTCCATGGTAGGATGGATAGATGGATCACGTGGAAGCCACCTATTAAGGGTCTTAAACTGAACGTTGATGGTTTGTACAATTTGGGAGAAATTAAAGGGGGTGGACTTGTTAGAGACAATAGTGGATCCATTATTCTTGGATTCAATACCTTCTACAAACATAGGAACTCATTAGGAGTAGAGGTAAGATCAATGGTCACCTAAATCATACTGTATAGGCTCTACAACATTCAGATTGCAGAATTTTAGGCAGACTCCATAATGCTAGTTGGGTTCCTTCATGGGAAAGGTAAATCTCTATGGGAGTTGACTTATTTTATCAAGATGTGCAGATTATTTTTCAACCATGGGATTCATGTTACCCACACCTAAAGTGAAGGTAATTTTTTAGCTGATTCACTCTCCAAAAAAGGAAATTCAGGTGATACTCTCACTCTCTATAATGGTTTGGGGTCATTACCTGTTGAATGTATGAACTTTGTGAAGGGCGATGACCTTGGAATTCATCATTTCTAGCCCCCATGAGTGGGTGAGTCCATGTGTTTGTTTTTTTGTTCCCATCCAAATAATAAAAATTTAATTTTCAATCAATAATATCATTTTAGAGGTATTTAAATTGTTATTCATTACTCTGGTAATTTCTTTTTAACTTTTATTTTTTATGTTTAACTGTGAATATCATTTTTATTTTTTCTCAGAAATTGTTTAAATACTAATAATTTTAATTTCTATTTCATTTATATATTTATTTACTATGGTTTACATTATTACTTTGATTTGATAAAAAATTACATATTCTGATCAACTGATTACTGAAGCGGGAAAGAAAAATTATAAGTTGTATTTTGACAGAAAATCACCCACCTCTTATAGATTCCATATCATTGTTTCTCAGGGAAAATAATTAATAGTTACTTAAACTTCTCAATATCTAGCTTCTCAACCTTCATTTAAAACCTATTATATTTAGTATTTCTTTCTCCTTTGTTATCTCTTGTCATGAATAATTAAATCCAACTCAAAAATCATTAGATATATGATTTTTGAACCCTCACATACTCTACTCTCTATAGCTTCTTCTCATTCCACCCAACTTCAATTTCCATTAAAATTAACTATAATGTGTAATAAATAATGATTTCATGTTCCATAAAAACTTTTCATTAATCTATGAAAATCATAGTATAATAATCATCACATATATAGGAAAATTAATCCTAAGAATCATCTCAATCTCCTTTGTTAACATGAGAGTGGATCTTCCATAACACATATTGGATGGAAACTTTAACACAAGTGATCCATAATAACTAAAATCCATATCTCATAATTCAAATTTATTAATCATTGGGATCTTCCTTAATCACCTGACTTTAGTATATATTGACTTTAATCCTCATTGATATATTAACAAAAAATATAACCAATTCTATCTTCATCACAATCCAATTGGTCACTTCAATAACTTAAACCATATACCCTCAAAATTAATAGTGATGAAGGAATAGAGGTTGGGGTGGAGTGACCTAATAGGCTTAGACTAGACCATCAAAATGAATATATTGCTCAAGAATATAACTCATATTATAAGTAATATTTAGATCATTCCTATAAATATCTTGCTAGAGATACAACCAAAAGAATTATTAGGCCATATTTTAGGTATTACCATGATGTTTTGTTATAATTTATTTTCTTTTAATTTTGTTAATGAAATTGATCTAGATGAACCTATAACATTAAAGTGGACTATGGGTTGTAACAATTTAATAAGTGGTTTATATTCATGAAAAAAGAGATATTGTCCCTTGATAAAAATAATACCTATAAGGTAGTTAATAAACCAAATGGTATAGTTTTTTAGGTTATAAGTGGATTTATAAAATCAAATATGGTAACCAAGGTAGAGATGATCATGGATACAAAGGTAAAGTTATAGACAAGGGGTGTTAACAGAGGAAAGGAATTGATTATTTTGAAAATTTCACACATATTGGGAAGAAATAATATATTTAGTTATTTATTTCTCATACTATTTTTTATGAATTTAATATTTAGTTATTAGATGTTAAAACTATAATTCTATATGGTAAAATTGATGAATTTTTAACCTAAATCTACCTAATGGATTCACTCATGATTTCCATCATTGTCAAGTATGCCACTTGAATAAATATCTTTATAGATAAAAATAATTTTCAAGAATATAGTATAAGAGGAATCATAAGAATATTATGTGTTAGTGGTGATTTATTATAGGTGGCTTTATAAACCAACACTAAAACAAATTCCATTCCAATTAGAGATGATTTTTTAAACTTCCATTAAACTAAAAAAATTATATATTATCAATCAATGGTGGTTTTTGAAAACTACCACTATTTTTTTAAAAATACCCTAGAAACACTCCTTCCATATTACCTATTCATTAATCCCTTATTTCATCCCCTCTCCCCTCATATTCAATGACCACCCCTTCCCAATCCATCAATTGCCACTGTACTTTATTGAAGAACTGATCACATCCACTTCTCCCACTCGTTTCTTGAGTACACCACCCTTTTCCACTATGTACTACCAACAAGGTACACCATTCCTCTATCCTTGACTCCACAAATCTCCCCTATCCACAACAATTATATTTTAATGTTTACTTAATTTTTATTGGTGGTACTTCAATCATAGAAGGGTAATTTCGATTTTACACTCCACTTTGTTTCCACTTTCTTATTTGGAAAATTCTAGGGTTTATGCCTTTGGAAACTATATCCTTTTTACGAAATAAATGGTGGTAGCATATGGTAAAATAAAAATTATTTCACTTACTCTCAAGTTGGAAAAAATAATATAAATAGAAGTAGATTCAAAATTATTACTCTGTATTTTTTTGAATTTATTAGGATAATTTGTTTAATAATATGTTAATCTAAGTTAGTGATTCCCATAAAAAACATTATATTTAATTTTTAAAAATTTTAATATATCATTTCATTTATATTTATCACATTTGAAATTTTTATTTGATAAAAATCATGAAATGTTTTGTTTATAAATATCCTTGTTTTATGGTAATCATGGTTTTAATTATGGTACTGTTTTAATACTGGTATGTGGAAAGGTTTACATGGAGATTTGAAGTCTATGAATGGGTAAAAGGTGGGGAACATTTAGGGTGAGTTGAACTTGTAGTATATGAATTTTAATACGTGTCATTCGTCTTTTGTACTATTGAAATTTCATTTGTTAAGATGAAGTGAGTTAATTTCACTAAACATGTTGTAATGAGAATGAGTAGTCATAATAAGTGCATGATGAATATGAATAATGGTTAAAAAACTTTAAATCATTATATCATAGTCTTATACTAAGATATTATTTAATTTAAACTATCATGTATATTTTATTTTGTTATGAACACTAAATTTAGTTGTTACTTATAATAATTTGAAGGGGTTAAATTAATTTTGAATCCATGATATAGTTTTTTAATTCATTTCAAAGATAATTTTTTTTAAATGAAACATTTAAAATTAATTTATCTATTGGAATAATAAATGTTATTACTAAAAATTATTTAAGAATATTTTTTACAATTTTAAAATTAAGTATGTCTTAATTTTTTAACTAAAAAATTATTATTTTATTCTTAAATATTTACATATAACTTTATATTTTATCTTAAAGTGTAGGAAATTAGTTACCTATAGATAAAAGTGGGATTATATTTCCCAGGAACACACTTTATTATATTAAGTGTTTAGAGATGTTTTTTTTATTTTTCATTTTCAAATAGATCCGTGGATGTAAGAATAAAATATTTACATTCAAATTTTAATTTTACATGAAAATTGAAGAGACATTAAGTATTTGAGAACTTTATATTGAAATAATTTCCTTCTCAATACGTGCAATGGATTTGGCATGGGGAATAAAACTTTATAAAAAGTTTGATCATCTATGTTCATCAATTGAATAAATATGTTACTCCCCTAATTTTAGAAAATATAACACTAAGTTTTTTAAACAACGCTTTTAAAATTTTAGGGAAACATAATCAACCTTGAAACACATTAATAGATCCTCTGGTTTATGTTTAAAAAACTGGATGATGCTGTTGTTGGTTCCAGGCATAACAGAAGCATGCAGTGGTTGGTGATATTTTAAAATTTATTTTAATAATCGTTGTCCAAAACCAAGAGCGATGATATTTCATGTCAAATTTATAATTAATTTATTTAATATATGAATAAATAAATACATGGGATTAGTAACTTTCATTATTGATTATTGTTAATCATCCAAAAAGTCCCTTTCAGATTTCCTTCGTTGCACTTTCAAGGATCCAAGTGTAGAATCCCTCTAGCGGTGATCCACACGTGCTTCAATGGTCTTTGATAAATTCCACTCATTCTTCCGGTGCTAGCATAGTGAATTGAATGTATTGCGTTGTTCATTCTTGATCACTCATTCTTCAGTATTAAAGAAATTCTCTCTCGGGCTTCTCGTTCTTGAGAGGGAGAGAGGATGATTCGATATAGAATTCATTGTGCACAACAATTCTATATTCCCAAACATGGAATTGGTTTCGAATGAATTATATAATAGATATAGCCATCTATTTATAGATCTGGGATTTCAGTTACAAAATTTAATTTCATAATAGCCATTAAATATAATTATAACCATTAATGAAATCCCATGCCACATAATAATAATAATAGTATTATTATTTTGTGGTGCGCCGGCTTTCAAAAAATGGATAAATAATATTTACCAACTCGTAAATAATTATTTTATCACCAGACATGGTCTTGGTCTGTTTGAACTCCTCTTGTATTTATTGAACACCCGAATAAATATTTTATTCTCTTAAATAAATATTTTATTCAGAAACTAGTAAATAAATATTTTTTAAATATTAAATAAAATAAATAAATATATTTTATTTATAATCCAGTGAATAAATATTTATTTAATTTATGTGATCCATATAAATTAAATAAAATTATTCCTTAGTCTTGATAATAATATTTATTCCATTAATTAAATTCAAATATAATTTAATCGAGACCACCAGAAATAATTAGTGTGTGAGCCTCTAGGATTCTTTCTCATTGGCATTAGGTGGGCTTGCCTAAAGTCCAAGATTAATTTCTAGTAATAGGTCAAGGCACCAAAGAGAAAGAAATTAAATTTGTAATGACGACAACTATATATGAATGCTAACTATGTAATATAATCCCTTTGTCACATAATATCATCAAGTAGGTTGCATGATGGTGTCATTAACCTATATGCTTGATACATCATTATTTGACTATCTAAAATAAACTCATCATTACATCATGGCCATGGAATTTAGGGTGATGGTTCTATTTCAATCAAAGGTCTGAGATATTAACTTCTATAAATATGGAAGGGGAAAATCCTTTCTTGACTTATCCATTAATTACATATCATTCATGATTCACCCAACATAACCTACTTCCCGCCAACATATGGCGTGACGGGTTTCATCAAAAAAATCTAAGTACATGAGCCGTGACATGCATTAGTGATAATATTAAAGTCTAAGGACCATTACACATGCTCGCAGATAGGAATATCTGATGACATGAAAACATTTGGAATTCCTACTGGTAGATCTGTTATCATAATCTCTCATATTGGAGATTACAAAGTGAGAAATTCATGAGGATAAGTCTCATATGCTTACAAGTACTCACACCTTACGGTCTATATACTATGTGTCCCATAATAGTATTTTATCCAACCACATAACTATATTAAGAATATTTTTATAGCACTTAAAGGTTCTCATCATAGTGGGGAACTACTATGACCTTATCAATGCAACAAATACTATGGAACATTATTATATTATGTTCATGTAGAAAAATAAAAAATATATAATAAGTTGTTTAATTTAATATTTAATACATCAAATATTCATGTAATCAAAGTGCAAATAGCTAGTTCTAGGACACCAACTCTAACAAACTCCCACTTGGATGAGATCCAACTGCCTATGAATTTTTGTCTACTAGAACTCACATGATAATCATGTGTCCTCTAAGTCAAGTCTTTAGTCAAGGGGTCCTCCATGTTATCTTCCATGAAAATACTGCTCACTGCAACTTCACCTCTCTAAGAAAAATCCCTCAAGAGATGATACTTATGAAGTATGTGCTTCATTCGCTAATGTGAACTTGGATCTTTTGTGAGAGCCACCACTATAGTATTACCACAATAGAGTGTAAATATATCTTTACTAACAAGTACCATATCAAGATCTTGAATGAAATTGTGCATATAGAATGCTTATTTAGCTACCTTAGAAGCTAAAATATACTCAAAATCTACTATAGAATCCACGATCATAGTTTTATTTGAGCTCTTCCACCTCATAGCTCCTCCATTCAAAGTGAAGATGTATCCCGTTTGTGACCTCATGTCATCTTGATCAGTATGGAAAATAGCATCTTTATAACCTCTGATGACTAGTTCCTCATCTCCTCCATAAACCAGGAAAATATCCATAATATGCCTTAGATACTTAAGGATAGTCTTAAATTCCATCCAATGGTAGTCACCTAGATCATCTTGATATATTCCTACCACACTTGATGTATAAGTGACATGTAGCCTAGTACATAACATAACATACATGACTGAATCAATCACTGATGCTTATGGAATCCTTGTCATTCTATTTCTTTCCTCATGGGTCTAAGGACACATTCTATTAGAACTATTAATGCCATGTGATGTTGGCAACAATCCCCTCTTGGATTGTTCCATGCTGAATCTCTTAAGTATCTTGTCAATTTATGGACTTTAACTTAGGCCGAGTAACCTCTTAGATCTATCACGATGGATCTTGATCCCAAGAATATATGCTACCTCACCTAAGTATTTCATGGAAAATAATTTATTCAACCATGCCTTAATAGACTGTAATACTAGTATTTCATTTCCAATAAGTAATATGTCATAAACATATACTATTAAGAAAATGACTACACTCCCACTAAACCATTTATAGAAACAAGGATCACATTAATTATTTATAAAACTAAATTCTATTATGGATTTATCAAAACAAATGTTCCATGACCTGGATGCTTGCTTTAATCCATAAATGGATTTTTGAAACTTTCATATCTTATTGGAATCCTTTGGAGTCACAAACCCTTCAAGTTGTGTCATGCAGACATCTTCCTGAAGATTCCCATTAATGAATGCTATTTTGACATCCATTTTCCAAATCTCATAGTTATGGTAAGCCATAATGGAAATTAGAATTCTGATATATTTTAGCATTGCAACTGGTGAAAAGGTTTCATCATAATCAATACTTTTATGCTATTTAAACCATTTTGCAACCAGTCGTTCCTTATAGGTACTAACTTGTCCTTCCATGTCCATTTTATTATTAAATACCCATTTTCAACCAACATGATTTATATCCATTGGAGGATCTACCAAAATACAAAATTGGTTTTGATACACTGAATCCTTTATTGAATTCATGATTTCTTTCCACTTGACAACATCTATGCCACTTACTTCTTCCTTGTAGGTTAGAGGATAATTATTATCAACTAATAACGAGTCCCCATCCTCTATAACTAGAAAACCATACCATTCTGGTTCTCTAACCTCTCTTGTACTCCTATTCAATTCATGTGTCTCTATAATATTTTCTCCTTCCATGGGGCTTTTTGGAATATGATCCTGTACCAACTCTTGTGTTCCTTGAGCCTCAAATTCATCAAAGATTATCTCAATAACACTATCTCTTTTATATATGTGATCCCTATCAAGGAATATGAAGTGTATTTCCACTATAATATTTTTTTATGAGGGGTTGTATATGTAATATTCCCTTGTTTACTTGGGGTATCCTATTAAGGTACAATTTGTGCCTCGAGGTGTAAGTTTGTTACCTGAAGAGGCCTTAACAATCTATTCTCTTCCCCACACATGAAAATTAGATAACATCATTTTTCTTCTACTCTTAAAATTTTTATGGAATACCATTTATCAATTTAGTTGGTACTTAGTTTAGTATGTGTGTTGCTGTTTGTAATTCAAATACCCAAAAGGATAATGGAAGATTTTCATGACTCATCAATGATCTCACAATGTTTAAAAAGGTGCAGTTCCTCCTTTCACTTACACCATTCCAACGAGGTGTGTAAGGAGGTGTGATTTGGGATAGGATCCCAAATTCTTGTAAGTAATCAGTGAAGTCTTGATTAGGATATTCTCCACCTTGGTCTAATAGGAGTTTCTTAATCTTCCTACCAAGTTGGTTCTCAACTTCATTCTTGTATTACTTAAATTTATCAAAAGAATCCAACTTATACCTCATTAATTAAATATATACATATTTACTAAAATAATCAGTAAAAGTTATAAAGTATCAGTACCCACCCCTTTCTTCAATAGGAAATGGTCTGCACACATCGGTATGAAATAATTCAAGAAGCTCTTTAGCCCTTTCACCTTTCCCACTAAATGGGGCTTTGGTCATTTTTCCTTATAAACATGCATGACATACACCAAGTGGTTTTAGTTCTAAAGAATATAAATATCCATCTTGATGTTATTTTGTCAAGTGTTTTTAATTTACACGACCAAGACAGTGATTCCAAAGTTAGGTATGGTATGATTCATGTGAAGTAAATTCGTTATCAATTTCCATTACTTGGTTCATGTAATCCAACACCTAAAGACTATTATGTAAATGTGACTTATCATAAAAAATGACATATTTATAAAATAAGAAACATTTATTTACAAATTTTAAATCTAATATATATGTATATAGTCTGGATACAGAAATAATGTTTTTGGTAACTAAAGGCACATAATAACAAACCTTTAAAACCAAGAGCATTATGGTTGGCAATGTGAGGTGGTAGTCCCCAATAGCTACAATAACAAGTTTATATCTATGGGTTGCTCGTAGATCTACCTCCCCTCAATCAATTTTTCTAAATCTACTTGGTTTCTATATTTGAATACATATGTGAGCTCCAAAAGATGTATCTAATACCCTATTTTTAGAAATAGATAAATTGAAATCGATAACAAACTCACATGTATATTCCCATTGATTCTTTAGATGGGTGTAGTTTTATTCCAGTGTCCCTTCTTGCCACATGAAAAACCAAAAAAATCATATTCCCTTTTTTCCCTTTGATATTTTTCTTCTTGGAAGGGTATGAAGAATATTTGGACTTAAATCTCTTTGCGTTCCCTTTCCGTTTTTCACCATAAGTACAGAAGGATTTTCACGCTTCATATCTTTATCTACGTGGCGAAGGAGGAAAAGAAGATCTGGAAGAGACTTCTCAATGTTGTTCATATTAAAATTTACAATAAAACTAGAGAATATATGAGGTAGTGATGCCATAATGAGATCGGTGCCCTGTTCTTTGAGGATTTTAAACCCTAAAACCTCTAGGAACTCATTGTATCCAATTACCTTGACTAAGTGAGGCCCAGCTGGGGAATCCTCTCCAAGATTAATTTGAAAGATCACCTTGGAAATCTAAAACTGTTCCTACCTAGCTCCCTCCTGGTAAAGACCATGGAGGTTCTCAAGCATACTATATACATCCATGTTTTTTTGAGACTTCATGAGTTCACTAGACATAGATGAAAGCATCAAACATTGAACGTAAACCACATCCTTCATATATTTTTCAAAGACTAGGAACTTTTCATCACTCATCTCTTGAGTAAGCAGATTATGCATTGAGGATTTTAGCATGTAAGTTTTCCCTCCATGGCATAGAACAGCCTGAAGGTGTATAATCCACTCTTGGAAGTCACTTCTAGTGAGGATATTGGATTTATACAATATTGATCATAGGGATAGTGATATTTTCATTTTATTCTACAATTAAAATAGTATATTATTAGTAATTTTCTTGATTACAGATTTTGTGAGAAATAATTAATTGATTTTATTAAATCTAAAAATATTTTATCAAGTCATAATATTCCTCACCATTGAACTTAGAATTTCTAGTTTCTAGGACATTCTTGTAGAAAGGATTCATATCCCCCTTATCATAACCCCAACAAGGGTTAGTCAAGCTATTTTTAAGGAATTTAGGTAGGAAAGTCTTTGCCAACTATGGGATTCTGGCCCCTTGATCTGTTGAGTAAACTCACAAATCCAAAAATACCGACTTTTATTTTCTCAATAATTGCCTCCATATTACACCAAGTCTATCAAGGGATACTCCTCTTGATGTAAAATGGTTAATTCAACCCGAAACGTTCATAAGAACTCCCTTTATAAAATTATGTGTGCCAACAAGGGTTGGTCAAACACATAGTTCTATTGCGTTTTGTTCTTAATCAAGTAATGGAAGGATTAGTATCCCCGACCCTGAATGGATCGAAGGCCTTTTTTTATGGATAATCCCCATTTTAAGGGTTGAAGGGGAACCCGTACATGACCTGTAGGCCCAAGGAATAAGGCCCAACTAACCTGCAATACATGACCCGAAGGCCCAAAGGCATACCATGCCCAATACATGACCCGTAGGCCCAGCCCACTTGAACTACCCCTCCCCAGCTTCTGCGTCATTGATCACCTAGCTCCCCACCTTGCATTGCTGATCGGCTAGCATTGCCCCGTACAAAGCTGCATGGTGCCTGGTCCTGATGGCGACTGCCATACCCTCTCATTCTTCAAATCTGGTTAACTCTGCTTTTGGTGGCTGCTACTCTTGTTGCTCTGATCCTCTTGTAGGGAATGTTCTGTGTGAACTAGGATACTCCATGGTCTATGTGGCCCAAAGGCCCTACGGACTGAAGGCCTTTGATGACCTGAAGGCCCTTGAGACCCGTAGGCCCAAAACGATGGCCCAAAGGCCCAAATAGGGCGAATAGTTCCGACTGCTACAGTACTGAGTAGTAACTGCTACAGTACCGCTACAATACTCCTACAGTACTACTACAGTACCCTGGAAATTCTCCTCCACCTGGTTTTGAACCTAGGTATCTTGGATGCCAAGAAGGAGCCCTTACCACTCGGGTACGGGCTCATTGGCCTTAGTGTAAATTAATATTAGATTGAGGGATTTTATTTTATTATGTACAAATTTTTATATTTTTTATCATTTACATGTCTTGTTAATATTTAAGTGGATGTATACTTAATTAATTAACCATGTTTGGATAAAATTTTTATGCATAATCAATTTTATTTAAATTATATCTTTGAATATAAATTCATTCATTTATTTGATCATGGTCTTGTATCAATAAATATAATTTTAATGCATTGGATAGAAAATAAATAAATAATTGAATGACCTAATCATGAGATTTTCTAATGGTTGATTGAATGAGAAGACATTAAATCAATGTATTACCTAGGAGAAATAATTCCTTATGTCAAACTTGGCACAAGATACAACATTCCACATGTCCACCTATGTATCACTGAGTTGGAGTCATTGTGGTTCCATCTTGAACCATCATCACATGCCTTGGGATGCTCTATTAATTACAAATATTTATTAATCACATGAAGGTGAGGGGAACCAAAATATTAGTTAAAGGGAATTACATAAATATCATTAGACATGTAGGTCCTACATAATAATGGAGGGAATGATGACTCGCAAGCCATATTTTAATTTAATATTAAATAATTGAAAAACCATTCAATAAATTTAATTAAATAAATGACAACACATACATAAGGCTTGGTCAAGCTCATCAATGGTCACACATGCAATGAATATGAGAAAGTAAATGGTTAGAATTCATTTATTTGTTATTTTATTATTTAATATGAATGTGATTTCATTAATTAATTAATAAATTAGTTAATTAATTCCACTTCATCTTAATGATAACCCAATATTATTTGGAGATACCCATAATTAATGGAATTCATGGAAAATAAATGGTAGAACCAATAATGACATATTAATTACATTAAATTAATTGATCATTTTAAAATTATTTAAAATAATTATCAAATTTTCAAACACACAATGGTGTGATGATCAATAAAATAAGGTTTTAATGCTGCAATTTCTAATTTAATGTTATTTTAATTTTTTCCATTAATGGGAGACTACACTGTGTGTACATGAAAATACACACCATGTACCTCGATTTTCGTATATCTAATTCACATGCCTGGGGCTTTAGTGTGTTGACTCAGCTAGACTACATGGTGTGTACATGCTAATTACACACCCTATCTCCAGTTTTCGTATTCCAGGTTGGCTCGATCAACAAGAGGTATGCAATAAAAACACCACACATGATTAATTACTCGGTGCATCTAGATACATTATGCATTGGTATACAGCGTATGATCTGACCGCACACCGTGTAACCCAGTTTTATCAGCCAATGATTTAGCATTTCCCGATGGCATCTATGGTTGTTCTTCATTTTTTCTTAAACCTTTAAGAAAATGAAACAATGAACAGACATGATTAATATGTTGATAACATGTTAATTCAAATCAGATTAAAGAATGAATAACATGAAATAAAATCCAACCACAATTGTGCATAAATCAATAATTAAATAAATAATTATAAATTTAAATGTGACCACTTTAATAACACTTGTTGGTTCTGGGTGCAATGGAAGTGTGCAATAGTGGGCGATATATTAAAATTTATTTGAATAATTGTTTCCCCAAACCAAGAGTGAGGATATTTCACATAAAATTTATTATTAATTTATTTAATATTTAAAGAAATAAATACTTGATCTTAGGAAATTTCTTCATTGATGATTGTTGATCATCCAAAAAGGACCTTTCAGATTTCCTTTATTGTGATTTTGAGGATCCAAGGGTATAATTCCTCTAGAGGTGATCCACACGTGCTTCAATGGTCTTCGATCAACACCAATCAATCTCTGAGTACTAGCATGGTGAATCTAATGACTTGTGTTACTCATTCTTGATTGCTTGTTCTTCTTTCTTGAAGAAATTCTCTCTTAGGTTTCTTATTCTTGAGAGGGAGATAAGAGTAGGAGTTGAGAGATAATTCACCATGCGCAATAATTCTCTATTCCTAAACTTGGAATTGGTTTCAAATGAATTACACAATAGACGTAGCCATCAATTTATAGAGATGAGATTTCAGTTACAAAATTTAATTGAATAATAACCATTAAATATAATTATAACCATTAATTAAATCCAATTCCATATAATAATAATAACATTATTATTATTTTGTGGTGCGCTAACTTTTGAAAAATAGATAAATAATATTTATTGACTTGTAAATAATTATTTTATCACTGGACACAGTCTTGGTCCATTCGAAATCCTCTTGTATTTATTGAACACCCAAATAAATATTTTATTCTATTAAATAAATATTTTATTCACAAATGAGTAAATAAATATTTATTAAATATTCAATAAAATAAATAAATATATTTTATTCACAATCAGGTGAATAAATATTTATTTAATTTATCCAATCAATATAACTTAAATAAATTTATTCCCCAGTCTTGAGAATAATATTTATTCCATTAATTAAATTCAAATATAATTTAATCGAGACCACTAGAAACAATTAATGTGTGACCCTCTAGGATTCTCTCTCATTGGAATTAGGCAGACTTTCCTAAAGTCCAAGATTACTATCTTGCAATGGGTCAAAGCACCCAAGAGAAATAAATTAAAGTCACAATGACAACAATTACATATGAACAATCACTATGTAATATAATCAATTTTTTAGATAATCTCATCAAGAAGGTTGCATGATGGTGTCATCAACCTATATGCTTGATACATCATTATTTGACTATCTAAAATAAAATCATCATTACAACATGGCTATAGAATTTAGGGAGATAGTTCTATTTCAATCAAAGTGCTAAGATATCAACTTTCATAAATATGGAAGGGAAAAATCCTTTCTTGACTTATCCATTAATAACATATCATTTGTGACACACCCAACATACCCTACTTCCCACCAATATGTGGCATGACGTTTTTCATTAGAAAATCTAAGTACGTGAGTCATGACTTGAATTAATGATAATCTTAAAGTATAAGGACCATTACACACACTCATAGATAGGAATATCCAATGAGACCAAATCATGTGGAATTCCTACTGGCGGGTCTGTTCTCATAATCTCCCATCTTGGAGATTTCCAAGTACGAACTTCATGAGAAGAAGTCTCATCTTCTTATGAGTAATCAAACCGGATTTTCTATAAACTATGTGTCCCATCATAGTATGTTATCCAACCACAAAACTATATTAAGAATATTTTCATAGCACTTCAAGGTTCTCATCATAATCGGGAACTGTGATGACCTTATCAATGAAAAAAATAATCTAGGACATTATTACATTATGGTCATGAAAAACAATTAAAAACATGCAATAAGTTGTTTAATTTAATATTTAATACATCAAATATTCATGTAATCAAATTAAAAACAATTGATTCTTGGTCCCTAACTCTAACAGCTGTGGAGACAAATACCTGGGAAAATTTATCTGATCAAACAAATGCATTTTTATGAATTAGTTGAAGATAAAAATCAATAATTTTTTAGTGGATATTCAAAGTATTCAGAATTTTCTTTTTTGATAAAGTTATACCATATCACGTTTCTATATGGAATTACAGATAAAACATTATCAATGTATTAGAATTGTTTCATGATTCTTTTGCTAGGGTTAAGATCCCTAAATCATTTTATGTGATGAAAAAATTTATTAACAAGCTTGGGCTCAATTATATTAAGATGCATGCATAAACCAATGATTGTATGATATATTTATTGCAAAAGTGGGTTCCCTAGACTAAGTTTTAGGAGTACTTTTCAATTATCATATCATGTATACATAGAGTTATACATGATTTCTTCTTATCATAATACTATTATTACTTATACATACACTATTTACATAGTAATGTCCTTGGATTATTTATTATGCCAAAAGTTTATAGTGGAATATAGATATAATGAGAACCTTGAGATACATTGATAGTAATCTTAAATCATATGTCCTATGTTCTATATACATTATAATGATAGGAAATTGATGATACTGGACTATCGGGTGTAGGAGGATCATAATCATTGAGACTTATTATCATAAAGTTTACACATGGTGATCTCAAGTAGATAAAATCATGAGGATTGACCCACTAATAGGAACATAACATGTTTTGGATGTCATTGGATGTTTATATCCATGAGAATGTGTACTTGTCTCTCAACATGAGATCATTATCAATGTGCACCATTTAATCATGTACTTTGATGGATAACTAAAATCATGAAATTTTATGTATGTGGTGTGGTAGCTTTCATCTGACACATCATTGATGGTATGAAATTAACTGATCATTCAAGACATAATTTATCACTTATGTATAAAAAGAAGATATCTTTCTCCAATTGACTGGGATGATAGATCCATGACTAAATCCATGGATATGGTAGATGAAGAAAAGTCTATCCAATAATAGTCAATAAATATAAATAAATAATTAAAGTATGAAGTCATAAAGTATGCATCCCAATTTTTGAGATATAACTATATAAATAGATTATATTATATAGTTCATGTTCTTAGGTGGTTTTCATATCCATGACTTGTCTTTATCTCTTTAGGGTCTATGATGTGTTTCTAGATGCTGTTCTTTGTCTATGAATATTATTCAGTGATATCTAGATAAGGTCCTAGAGGGTCACACACAAAGTGTATCAATATGTTTCACTTATTTAGATGAATTATAGTATAAAATGAAGTGGGTACAACATACATGGCCTAGTTAATTTTTGATTGTGAACGATAAAAAATAAATAATTAATAAATTCAATTATATATTATTCAAGTTTAGAATAATCAAAATTGAATTTATTTATCAATATATTCATAAGTTATTAAAGTATAACAAGTGTATATGAGGAAATATGTTTTTTCAAATTAAAGTTACATGTTCAATGTTTATTAAATTAATATAGGTGAAATGAGCTGATTTAGTAGTTTGTATTTTATTTACTAAAATTTAAGAGTATGAAAAATAGCTGATGAATTGTTCATGAAATGTATGAAAAGTTTACTAAGTTATTTGTGACACAACTCTTTTAAGGACTGAAGTGAGATTTTAAAGTGTTAAACCTAAGTATAAAAAAACATTACACCCAAAATGAGACGGTGTGTAGCATTTTTTGAATTCTATATCATCCCAAGATCTCTCTCAAGTTTTAGATAGAGAAACAAAGAGAATAACATGGTTAGGCTAGTTCTCCCTTATATAATTGAATCCATATTATTTAGAAGATCAAATGAGAACTATAAATAACTTAGATATTATATTCTAGCACCGAATAATTAAATAATGACGTTTGAGGGGATATGGTTCATGTGTGAATAATAAAGATGGATCCTAACTTAGAACTTTTGAGCTTAAAAATTATGACGATGAGTAGATCATATCAGTGTTTAACAAATGAATGAGATACAATTTTATTTGTGTTATTCATACTAAAATTTAATTAAATGTGATTTGTGGGAGAATATGGGAATTGATATTCTCTATCTAGTGTTACAAAATATATTCATACTAAAAATTTTAAAATACTAAATTTTCACACATATACATGAATCCAATTTCCTTAAAGTGTAATTAGAGTAGTTTTATAAAAATTTGAGTCATAATTTTAAATAAATTTTATATAATTCAGATAGAGGACTTTGATACGGTCCCAAATCCACTGATAATGTGTTGATTATAGTTCAAATAACCAATAAATGAAGGTTTAATAATCAATATGTATTTTAATTGGTTTTAATTTAATTTAATATAATTAAAATACAAAAAAAATCTACTTAGGGGAGATATTATCACTAGTGTGCACTATTTAGAGTTATTATCCATTAGGGGGGTCTTCTAGTCCAGTCTAGATCATTACAAATATAAAAAAGGTGCTAACCAATAAGTGTTTGATTCCTTCCTTCTATCAATTAATTTAGGACAAAATCATAGTTTGGGGTAATCTTCAGCCATAATTTAGGGTGTCTCCTCCTATTAGGGTATTATAACAGCAGTGGTAGGTTGAATTAACTAAATTTTACATCAAAGAAGTATCCATCGCTAGCTTGGATAAATTTTAGAGGAATGTGTTGAGGGAATCCATGTTAAGGTTTCATAGGATAGGATAATATATTAAATAGATCAAGGAGATGTTAATTAATACTATTTTCTAGAAAAAAACCTACTTTAGAATCTCATAGTAGTAGAGATTCCATAACCCAAGATATAAAGAGAGGTTTAAGGATTCTTTCCACTAGAATACTCAAGAAACTGAGTATTATAAATCTTGTAGTTGAGGGATACTAAAACTTTAATCTAATAATGGGAGACATTTAAAATTAATAAATATATAATGTCTAAATAATGATAATCAAGATAAAAGAAATAATATACTAAATTTTAGTTTTTTAGAAAAATAGAAATTAATACCACAAATTCACTGTGATCAATACATGAAAACAAAATTTTCCTTACCGACACAAATTTATTAGAGTGGTATAGGCTCTTGAACATATTACTATGATATGGAATAAAATTTTATTTATCGGAGTCCCTGCTATCCAATGAACTACCTCATGAATCAAATGAGAGTGAAAATGAAGCTTACATGATACTCATGGATGACACATTTAATTTTTACACCAGAATGTTATTATTAATGTCTAGTGACTTTTAAAAGATACATGAGGAAATGGATGGTTATACCATGTTGTCTCATCATATAATTTTGTGTGAGGATAAATTGAATTAATAAATAAATTATATTATCATTACACTTAATACATGTAAATTGAAATATGTAATCAAATATGGTCCTCATGAGCTCAAGATGATAGAGTATATAGAATGATTGGTAGAATTCAGATTCAAGTTAAATAAATATCTTTCAAAACACCTCATTATCTCATCCTTATCACATAGTTTCTCTAATTTCATTAATAATTATAAAATTAATAGTATTGAGAAGTTAATTAAATATATTTTGGATAAGGTTCACCAAGAAGACAATAAATTAAAGAAAGATAAATATTTAGTTCTTATGTTGAACTAGATGAAATAAACATCAAAAAGGACATTGGAAAATTCAATTCCAAAGGTTTCTTCACAATATTATTCTAAGAAACCAAAGATAAAGAGGGATATAATTGAACATGAAGTTATTTTATTTTCATGTGGTGAGAAATTTAAATGGAAGAGAAATTGTAATGAATTAAATAATAAGTAAGTAAAGGATTATAATTCAGGTATACTTATCATTTCATATAATATTTTTGGTTATAATTCTTAGGTATTTAATATTATATGGGTGTCACAAATTTTTATCCAAATAATAGAACTAAGGTAGTTTAAAAAAATTATAGGAGTAAAGTGGATATTCAAGTTACCGATGGATCTTGAATCCTACATCAGTTAGAAAAGATCTCAACTTCATAATGCCAAGTGGAAAGATTCAAGTATTTGAAAATTGTTGTTATGTGATGTGTGTTACCAAGACATTATCTCGGTATTGAGTTTATAAACAATGAGATTTTATTTCATGTATAAAATAAAATATTATGGTATACCATACATAATTAATAGTTAAATTATACTTGAATCACATATTTCATATAATTACAATTGATGATAAATATAGAAACTTAAGATTGAAATTATAATCAGTTTCAATAAGTTAATACTTGGTCATGAATACTAGAAGAAAATTTAAAAGATATACCAAGGTGTTTAGAAACCTTTTAGTTAAAACACTTCGGAACATCACATTATTTATTATAAAGTATAATTTCTAATTAACCTTTAAGTATTAAAGGAAATAAAAGCAAAAAGATTATAGAATTAGTTCAACATGATATGTTTGTAATATTTCAAGTAGAATTTAGAGGTAAATTTTCATATTTCATTAAATTCCTTTAATAAATTTAAGGAATAAAAAGTGAAGTATTGAATATTCTTAGTAATAAGATAAATGATTATTTAGGTGGGTGATACAAACAAAATCATAACTATGAATTTATTGATAATTAAAATACAAAGTGGATTTATTAATAAACTCACATTTCTTATAGAAATTAGATTCATAATGTTAGTAAAAGTTAGATTGATAATTTGTATTTTAAGTTTTCAATTTTTTCCAATATTTTTCAATACATGCTTCATAAATAGTGAAATTTAACTTTAAACATATGACAATTATAATGAAAAATAGATATAATATGAGTTATAATATGAAGGAAATCTATCACTTCACAAATCTATGTGTTTAGATGTAAAGTTTTGGTTAAGGCTAAGTTAAAAAAACATACATCAATAAAAACATGAAGCGAATCTTAGTTTTATATCCCAGAGGTTGAAAAAGGACAATACATAAATCTATCATATAAAAAACTAATAGTCATGTGAAAGACTATATTTTTATGAGAGTCTTCACATATCTAGTTGAGATAGATATAGAAAGATAGAATTTGATAAATTTAAGGCTCAAAATGCATGGGTTGTTGGTATAGGAACATGTTTCATAAGATCACATTGAAAAGAATTGTTCTAGATACACATACTATACAAGAAATATAAATAAATAAATAAATGGTTTTATAATCATCAATTAGGTGATATATTATTCGTTGAGAATAATGAATCATTATCTTAAAAGCCTTTAGTAAATAGGAAATAAGTTAAAATTTGTGAGTCAACTTGAATTCATAAATAGATTCCATGATATAAAATCAAGTTTAAATATTTATAATTTCTCCAGTTGACGTTGGGTTAGAATGGTTATTTTAGGTAGAGATGAACATGGATACTAAAGTGATTACCTATAAAACAATGTTGGTTATTAATGTTTTTTAAGATCCTACTTTTTGTTTGTGTTGTATTTATTTTCAATCAGTTAGTAAGTGATGAAGCACTTAATTTCAACATGTATTGAATAATATGACTAGCTTGTAAGTGTTTTTCAATGTTCTCAAGCTTAGTAATTTTTAAATATTTACATTACAAATCTATTATATGAATTTCATCAAGAAGTATGTAAGTTGTTAAAGTTTTGAAGAAGATCCATCCAAAAGAAGAAGATCCATTCAAGAACATGTGTTATGTTTCACATCATTTTCAACAATATATGAAGGTGGAAGACCATGTAAATATTCATTTTCATAAAGAAATTAAAATTTTCTATGAACAAATTAATTTTAAGGCCATGAAAAAATAATTATAATTTTGCATGATGATTCATTTTTTTGAAGAAGGCATTTAGTTGGATTGAAAAATTCATACTCGGTAATTATACTAAGTATATGAAATCAAAAAATTTGTTAGTCATAGCCAACCAACTAAGCCAGTTCAATCCCACATATATAGGAGTAGGCTCAACCATATGGGAGAGCTAGATAGTACATCTATCCATGGATATAGTATTGGTGGAATTGAATAGCACCCAAAGGGAGTGCATAGAAAAATCTTGGCAAAGTGGGCGTATAACACCCGCATAGTGGGTGTATATCACGTGTAGAGTGTGTGCACATGGTGTACAAGGGGGTGACCAGGGGACCATGAAAGGGTGTGTCACAACCTAGTGATGAACGTGTGTGAGTTAGTGTGTCCAGGTGATGAACCTAGTATTTAATTGAAAGGTAGATGACACATATCATGTTATTAAGTAACCCATGATAGAGCACAATTCTGACGTGGGACAAAAGCTTCACACAACCCTATTCATGCACCTTAAAAAATGGACATAAGATTAGTCACTAAATCAAATTTAACATGACCATCCAATCATAAATAAGTGATTCATATTTATCCTACAATTTACCCTTACACGGGTTATGCTTACATAGGGGTTTGAAGCTACCTTTACACAAATAACCCATGCTGTCTGATAATGGATGATCCAACGCTTCTCTAGATTCCACTCCATCATCTTCCTCAAGTAAATGTAGGTTGCTAGTTGTAATTAATATGGTGGAAATGAACACCCATCAAGCTATGAGATCACCACCAGCATAACCATACTGAGATAAGGTGTTCATATGATGATATTACATTAAAACCTTATTAATGAGAGTTTAAACATGCATGAAATAATTTAAAGATTATGACACTACTGAATGAAAATAAAATTGTAGGGGGATATTAATGTATCTGGATATATACTAAGTCCAAGATAAGGAGTTTCATGTGATCATACTACATGAAAAAGAGTGTTTCATCATGAAATAATAAGCTGATCTCGTATAAGAAGGGATGACACTATTTTCAGCATCACATAATTCATGCGAAGATTCTTAAATAACAAAAGCTTCAGTGATATTTAGAAAAACATCATTGACTCACCACTATTATTGGACATAACATGAAACTCAGAATTTGAGTCTATGGAATTTATAGAAAAGGAGATAAACCCCATCTATAATTATTGAGGAATTGAGATGAGGGACATGACTAATTATTTTGAGAGATATCATTTTTCCATCATGAAAAGCAGAGTAACTATGAGCCACTCATCTTGGTTAAGTAGAAGTTATACAATCTCATTAGCATAAATAGGTTCCACAATCCACTAAACTATGTGAAGATGAGGTTATATGAAATCATTTTTATAAAGAAAGAACCATGTACCCTTGCTTGTTCAAAGAACAGATGATGATTACATGAAGAAGAAAATACTATCCATGTATTTACATAGTTACACAAAGATGATATTTATCAATGTTCAAAAAAAGCCTCTTGGGTTTTATGATTCTACTAAGACACCACATAATCTAGTACATGAAGAGTAACTAAATCTCACATATAAGATGTTGTATGAAGGAAGAGAATTAGTTGTGGATATGCAAATTTTCATGAATAATAATATAATAATAAAACATACATAAACCCATATAGTATATGAGAATAATCATAAAATATAATTGAGAAAGTTCACAAGGAAGATCCATGACACATGAAATATTGATTGACAATTAAAATTGTGCAAAACAAGTTGTACTATAAATTTGTAAGGTTTCAATTGCATAAATATTTACTACACCAAATGAATATAGGTAAATTGACACAACACTCATTTACTAATATTTTGTATCAAGTAATGTTGATTTTTCCAGTCTACATCATATTGATATTATTCTGAATAAATAAAGAAAAGAAGAGGTAGCCTACTTTATTACTTCATTTTTAAGATAGGCCACTGATTAAAATAGTCAAGGCACCCCTTTGTTTTTTTCATCTCTATAAAGTTTATCATATTCATTGTAGTTTAGAGAATAATACTTGTGATACACTATTGATCACTTTAGGAGGAGTATGATGACATCCAACTTTTTTTTCTATAATGAATAGCTTTCATTATACCTAGTAGGTGCCAGGAAAATGAGTTCAAGGCTATACCCTTGCTTGTTATTACCTTTATAATAAAAGGAAAGCTGTGTGTGATTGGGATAATAACCACCATATACATAGGATGCATTCATCCACACTTTATATGAACCTCACAAAAATCACATTGTTCCTTATGCTTTACTATTTTATGTTCATTATTGCTAACCATAGGAAAAGATGACAATAGAATGGGGTACAAACTAGGATAAAAGTTTTAAAGTGATAAAAATTTATCCCACACCGATTTACCACCCCTCTCAGTGTGTTCATCCCAAATTGATCTTAACAATTGATATCAAAGTGACAGGTCACACACCTGATTGTATTCTCTAATTTAAATCTCATTGAAGACTTGATTTCTCTCCTCAATTCAGAATAGAGCGTAAAATTTAAGGATTTGTATCTATTAAAAATCATAATTTTATCTCAACCAAAACTATAAATAAAATAATAAATAATTAATTTATAAATATGAAGAATACATATCTATTATAAAAAGTGGATGATGAATCAGTTTCCCAATGATTTATTACTAATAAAGACAAGTCATTAATGGGAGTTAAAGATTTGGTAGTTCAATTCACTACTAAAGAAATAAACAATAGTTCTACCTAAGATGATGATGAATAGGAATCAAATATGTTTTTACATGATTTCCTAACAAAAGAGCCAAGAAAAAGTGGTGAAAATCATTCCTTATACAATGATAGTAATACAGTTTAGAAGAAGACATTGTAAAAATAAATCACCTATCTAGAAGAAGAAGCTAATAAAAGAGAGAGTGCATTAGCACAAAGGGTGGTGACATTTTTTGATATCAATAAAAAATGTAATGATTTTTTTAGAGTTTAAAAACTTTAATAACACTTGGAGAACTTGGATAAAGACTTGGAAAAAAGAATGCAATCCAATATCAAGATCTCTAAGAAAATTGGATCTAAAGAAGTAGATATTGTTGAGCATGAAGAAAAATTCTCTAGTTTTGTAGATTAGTGGCTAAATAATGTTCAAAAGATAGAGGGTTACACTAAGAAATTTGAAATGAATTACAACGAATTAGAAGAAAAATCGAAACCCATCATAAATATCAAGAATTATCAACTTGAAATCAAATAAAAAAAGATCAAGGATCATGAAACCTTGCTATAGGAGAAACATAAAATTCATGATAAAGAAGTTATGGAGATCAAGAAAGAATGTGAAGATAGATTAAAATCTATGGAGGATGATAACACCATCCTAAATCTAAAATGTCTTGAACTTGGATTCAAACTAGTAAATTATGAAAATGTTCAAGCTGAGTCTTCATAACAAGTAGAAAGAAGATCTATTACCATAAGAGATGTAACCAAAAAAACTTATAAGAAGGATTATTATCCTAAAATACCTTCATCTGACAGAGAGAACTGATTGAAATCATTCAATGTTCAATATAAAGCAGTCTCCAAGAAAAATTTACCATTCAAATCTATAAATAAATTATGTACTAAATATAGTTCTATGCATAGTACATGTTAAAAAATCAAAACCTATGAAAAGTGAATGAATAAAGGTGATGAAGTGCTTACCACTACATCTATAGTGAATAAATATAATAATAAAAGGGTATATTCCCAAAAATAATACCATATAAAGAATAAAACATCAAAAATACAACAAGAATTTCAATATAGCAAGACTATAATCTAAGAAAAAATATCCAGATTTGTTTTCTATTTTTGGTTCTATGAAAGATTTGGTCATAGATCATCTGATTGTTGGTATAATATGTTATTATCTGAAAATAAAAATATGCCTACATCAAGGGGTAAAAGTATAGAATAATAAAATTACACAGAAGGAAAAGAATAATATGAATTTTATAAAAAAATTGAATGTTTGAATAATATTTATGGTATTTAAAATGGAAGTGTTCATAGTGAAGAGGTATACAAGTATAAATCGTTAAAGAATGCTAATAAAAAAATTCAGATGAAAATACCATAGAAGATAAATATTGTAGATAATTAGAACTCAGGAAAGAACTAGGATAAAATATTTATAAATAAAATTCCTTAGAATACCACAAAGAAGACTACATGAAATTCCACCTTTAGAAACAAACCCTATAAGATCAAGAAGGGTACTACACTGAAGAGAATAAGCTACTTCTTTTGGGGTAGAAGAGTTCACACCATGTATCACTGTAATTATTCCATGTATATCACCATTAATGGAAGAAATATTAACCAAAAAAGGGTAATATTTTTCCATGAACAAAATAAAAGGGTTGAAGTGGTAAAGTAAACACCTGAGAATCCGTGTGGTACTACCATGAAAACTATGCATATTCCAAATGATATATTGGTTACTTGGCCAGATGATTTTCAAAGAGAAAGAAAATTAGAAGAAGAATAGATGAAATCATATTCTAAAGTAAAACTAAATATTCCATATAAAGAAATAAAATTTCATGAGAGTATGTAAATAAATAATGACAAGAAAATATTAGAAGTTCCATGTGGAAGGTGAAAAAGGGATAGACATATCTTTGATGATTTTTTTTCATAACAACATCTCAAGAAGAAATAATAAATAAGAATTAAAAATCACCTGGTGGTGAATGTGAATTGATGTATAATGTAAAAATTAAAATTCCACATTATTTTTTCACAAATAAAGTAGATATTTTATGATGCCTAAAACTGTTAAGAAATTTAGAAATGTTAGTATGAGTAGTTAACCCTCACATGGTTCAAAAAGGAAAAGAGTCTAATGGTTGAGAATTAATTCTCATCCTTATTGATCTCATTGATAAGAAAAGGACATCCATCTTATTCCCATATACTTTGTGTTTTTTATTACTTATAGGGAATTGAAGGCAATGCACATATTTAGGGAGAGAATTGAAATGAATATTTCATTATTATATCTACAAGATATAATATTCATTCCAATATTTTTGGAAGTCACCATCCTAGTTTTATCTATCTACTAATATCAAGGATATTTTTTGTTACAAAAATTTAAAGATCAACCATGATGAAGATGACCAAGCTACCATAGTTGATCGAAAAATTTGAAGTCACCATAATGAATTTGATCATAAAAATTGGTATTCACATTAATTAGAATTTATAAGAACAACTGATGAAAATATCTATCTTGATGAAGTGAAGTTGGAAATAATCCCTTGAGGGGGAGTATCCAAAGAAGTTTCTACAGCCCTATATTTCATCCAAATATGATATATCGAGAAGGTAATTGTTCAAGAACTTATTGACGGGGTATGCTATAAATCTCTTGTATCCTTATTAAAAAAAATTAAATGAAGTCTAATCTTAAGTGGTAGAAATTAAGTGAATCAATTAAATGAACAAAAGAATCTTAAATAATTTCTAGGGCCAATTTCATGAAAAATACATTCCTACTATAATTGAATGTTTTTAATATGTGTGTTGAGATGAATGAATGAATTTTATGTTGACTATATCATGAGAATTTTATTTATAATTAGTATTAGAAAAATTACCCTTCTGTTGTATCAATTAGTACCAACCAACTACTATAAAACTATAATTAATTGAATAGTCTCTGAGGAAAGAAAAAAGTTGTACTACATCAGGAGGTATCATACTCTAAATTGATAATAGACAACATTTATTTATAAATTAGACCCTATTGTTTTTTGCACCAAGTTCTCCCACATAGCCTTAGAGTGGAATAATTGATGGAACATTTCTTATGAAAGAAATGATACCATCCTATCTTAGGACCTTTTTATTTTTTATCAATATGGGGGAGAGAAGAAAATAAAAAAATAGATAAGAATTAAAGATAACACATTGACATCCCATTTTCTATATTGGTATTGATAATAAATAAAAATGGGGAGATTGATGACCCTATTTTGTGTTTGTGTTTTATTTTTTTTCAATGATTCTGTAAGTGATGAAGCACTTAACATAAATATGAATTGAATAAGTTGACTAGCTTGGAAGTGTGTTTTGGTGTTCCCAATCTTGGTTATGTGTGAAGATTTATGCTCCGAAGCTATTATTTGAATTACATCAAGAATCTTGAATTTTTTTGAAGTTTTTAAGAAGATGCATACACAAGAAGTTCAAAGGAAATATATTATTTGGATGAAGTTGATTTAAGTATTTTGTTTGATTAACTGGTATTCATTTATTCAAGAACATGTGCGATGTTACACATTGTTTAAAAAAACATAAGAGGGTGGAAGACCGTTCAAATATTATTTTTATTAAGAAATTCAAATTGCCTATGATCAAATTGATTTTAAGGTCATGCAAAAATACTTTTTTTTTCACGATGATTCATTTTTTTAGAGAATGAATTTACTTGGAATGGGAAATTCATACTCAGTAATTATAATAAGTATATGGGATCAAAAAACTAGCCAGTCCTAGCCAACTAGCTAGGCCAGCTTAATCCCACATATGTGTGAGAAGGCTCAACCACATGGGAGATCGATCCAGTCTATCTAGCCATGGTGGTAGAAGTAGTGGGATTTAATAGTGTTCACAAGGAGCACACAAATAAATATTGGCATAGTGGGTGCATATCACCCGTAGAGTGTGTGCACAAGGTGTGCAAGGGGGTTCCTAGGTGACCACGTATAGGTGTGGCATAGACCAATGATGGGTTTGTGTGAGTTAGTGTGTCTAGATTATGAACCCAGTTCCATATTAAAAGGTGGATGACATGCATAATGTTATTAAGCTGCTCATGATAGGGAATAATTCTGATGTGGGACAAAATCTGCAGGTGACACTATTCATGCACCTTAAAAACACAGACATATGAAAAACTGCCCAGTCAAATGCATCATGACAATTTGATCATAAATTTTCCCTTCATCTTCAACCTATAGTTTAGACTTGTATAGGTTACCCTTACATAGAGTTTTGAAGCTACCTATACGCAAATAACCCACGTTATCTAATCACAGATGATCCAACACTGCTCCAACCTTTACTTCATCATCTTCCTCCTCAGGTTAATGAGGGTTACCGTTCATGATTTATTTAGGTGGATGTGAACATCGATCAAGATACAAGACCACAATTTTCATGAATATACCAATAGAAGGTGTTAATTTGATAATATCACATTATATCCTTATTCATGAGAGTTTAAACATGCATGTGACAATTCTAAAATTATGATACTACTGAATGGAAATGAATTTTTCATAAGCCATTAATACATGTATATATGTATTGAGTTTGATACAAGGATTTTTATGTGATTATTATATATGCATGAGAGTGTTTCATTGTGAGAGAAGATGTTGAGATCATGTAAGAAGGGACATCACTATTTTCAACATCATATAAGTCATGTTAAGATTCTTAAATACCGAAAAATTTAGTGATATTTAAAAAAACATCCTTGTCTCTCCACTATTATCGGGTGTGACATGAAAATTATAATTTTAGTTAGTGGAATATAGAGGAAAGCTAGTGAACCCATTATATAAATATTTATGGATCGAGTCGAGAGCCACTGCTGATTCTTTTAATAGATCTTATTTTTCCATCATGAAAAAAGAGTAGTCATGAGGCACTCAGATTCATAAAGGAGAAGTTATGCAATCTCATTAGTGTGAATAGGTTCAATTTTCCACTCATATATGTTAAGAAGAGGTTCCATACATTAATTTTGTGAAGAATGAACCATTCATCCTTTCCTATTCAAATAACACACAAGGGTTACATGAAGAAGAAAATACCATCTATCTATTTTCAATGTTATATATATATGTATAGTATTTATCAAAGTTCCATGAATCCCTAAAAGGTTACACAAAGCCACCAAGACACCACATAATCTAATATGTGAAGGGGAAATGAATATCACATATAAGATATTATATAAAGGAAGAGAATCAGGGGTGGATATACACACATGCATAAATAATATTATAAAAATGGAACATTTATAAACCCATGTAGTATATGTGAACAACCCTAAAAAAATTGATAAATTTCACAATGAAGATCCATGGTACATGAAATATTTATACCATATTAAAATTGTGTGAATCAGTTTTCACAGAACATGTGAAAGGTTATAGTTGGATAAATATTTTTTGTACCAAAATAATAGGGGGAAATCTATATAATAATAATTTTATAATATTTTTTATCAAGGAATTATGAGATTTATATTCTATATCATATTGATATTATTCTGAGAGAAGAAAGAAAAGAAGAGGTAGCATTTGATTGTTGCATTTCTGAGATAACCCATTGATTACTATAGTTGATGAAATCCTTTTGATCACTTTATTTCTAGGATGATGATAATATTCATTGGTTTCCAGGGAAGAGGACTTGTGATACACTATTGATAACTTTATTAGGAGTAAAACGACATCCTGGATTTGTGCCATAATGAATAGATTTCATTGTACTTGGTTGAGGCCATAAAAATGAGTTCAAGGCTATAACTTTACTCATGATTTTCTTGATAATAAAATAAAACATGTTTGTGAGTGGGATAATAACCACATTACACCGAGGATTTAGTTATCCACACTAGAGGTGAACATCATAAAAATCCTAGTACTCCTTATGCTTTACTGTTTTATATGCATGATTGAAAACCATAGGTGAGGAAGACAATAGAACCATTAAAAGAATAAGTGATAGAGGTATAGAAAGGGATTAAAGTTTTAAAGTGACAAAAAATTCATCACACACTAATTTACCCCTCTCAGTGTGGTCATACCAAATTGATAGTAACAGGTTTAATATCAACCTAGGTGATAACTATTTCAAAACATTTTTTATACTAATAGTGATACTAAAATCCATTTGAATTAATAGTTCCATAATAGATACCATTATTATTATATAATTCTACAAGGATTAATTTATGGATGAAATTAGGCATTTAATCATGGAATGATTATATTTCCATGTGTCTATAAGAGGTTAATGGTATCACCATAGTTTTTTGGGTGATATATATATTGATTAAATATGGGAAAAAATTATTAGTCATACATTTAGTTAACACAAAGTTGAAAATGTTTCTCCAAATAATGACTTAAGGTAGTCACCCAAGTTCTAGGAAACCAGATCTATTGAGGTTGATCTAATGAATTCTTAGACCAAGTAAAAGTACATATAATGATAAGGTATTGAAAAAATACTATTTGTAACTATTTAATATGGAATTATTGCCTATGTCACATGGTATAAATATCTCTAAGAGAATGTTTTTAAATGAAAGAGGAGATTAATATGATGAGTATAACATCACATGATTTAGTAATATATTTGTCACATATAGCATGATATGTACTGAGATTTTATATTACTTTTATTTAAATCATGATGGGAAAATATAAAATAAATCTTAGAGAACAATAAAAGATAGAAGTCAAAACTATCCAATATTACTTGAAAAATCACAAGGGATAAGTTTCTAGTACTTAGAGAAGAAAAAATACTAGTTATCAATGGGATAAAAAAACTAGTATTCCTATATATCATTTCATCCAGTATCAGGGTTTGGCTAAGGAAATAAGAAATAAAAGATCAATAGAGCTAGTGGTATCTATATATACAAATACCAAGTAAGTTATGGATTTTTATATAGATATAAAATCAGTTTAGGTACACAATGATTTATTTTAGTTCTTAGAATCATACTAATAAAATAAAGTAGTATCAAAATATAAATCATGATAATCCTAAAAAATTGTTACTAGCTAAGATTTCAAGGATATAATAGAGGAAAAAAGGGATACACTCAAGGATATAATATCATGAGGGAGTTTTACTAAAGTAGGTGAATTCATAGATAGTATTGTACCAATGTAATTAACTGTATAATGAATAATGACTAAATCCATAACTCAGTAGAAGTAATATCTTATCATGTGAGAATTAACGAGTTCATGGCTATAAAGTCTACTATAGTGCAATGTAAAAGTGGGTTCTCCAGACCCATCTTTAGTAGTATTTTTCAATTACCATATCATGTATATGATAGTTATACATGATTTTTTATACCATAATAGTGTTATTACTTCTGCATACACTATTTACATGCTAATTCCATTTGATTATTTATTGTATCAAAAAGTTATAATAGTTAACAGCTAGAATGAGAATCTATAAATTCTATATATTAATATTAATCATGTTATCTATGGTTTAGATATATCATGATGATGAGATAAATATGATGTCTGACTATCAAGTGTTGGGGGCTCACAATTATTGACACTTATTCTCATGAAATTCATAATTGGTGTTCTTAAGTATGAGATCAGGAGGAATGACCCACCAATATGAATACCATATGTTTTGGATGTAAATATATGTTCTTATCTATAAAAATGTTTATTGATCTATTGAATTGAGATAATTACCAATTTATACTATTTAATCACATAATTTTATACAATAAGAAAAACATGACATTTTATTTATGTGTCAAGGTAGATTACATCAGGTGTGTCATTCATGGTATGAAATTGATTGAATGATTTAGATAATATTTTTTAGTTCCCTATAGGATGAATATATCTTTGGTCACTTGATAATGATGATAGAATAGGAAAAGTACACCCAATAATATTTAATAAATATAAATAATTTTTTTAAAGGATTATGAAAAAAACTATGCGTCTTTTTTATGAGATATTACGAGACAAAGAGATTATATTACATAGTCTGTGTTCATAAAAGATTGTCATAACTATAATTTATATTTATCTCTTTTTATTATATAATTTTTTTCAAGATTCTAATCATAGTTTATGGATACGATTCAAAATTATTTTAATAAAGGCCTAGAGTGTCACACATTAAGTGTATCCATAAGTTCCACCAATTCGAATGAATTAGAATTTAAGAAGAAGCAGGCCCCATGTGTGGGGATGGTAAATGTATGAGTGTGAATAATCTCAAATAAATAATTAATAAATTAAATTATATATTATTTAAGTTTATATTAATCAGAATTGAATTTATTTCTCAAGTTATTCACAAGTTATTTAAGTATGAAATTTGAATATGAGAAAATATAAATTTTCAAACAAAAGTTACATGTTCAAGGTTTGTTAAATAAAGATAAGAGAAATAAGTTGAGGTAGTGATATATATTTCATATAAGGACATTTAAGAGTATCATAAATGGTTTATAAAATGTTAATGACACATATGGAAAGTTTACTAAGTTGTTTATGAAATAAAAATTTGGGTTTTAAGGGAGAACTCTTTTAATGGATAAAGTGAAATTTTAAAGAGTTAAACCTAAGTATAAAAACTATTTTACAAAACAAATGAGATAGTGTAAAGAATTTCATGAATTCTCTATCATACTAAGATTTATATCAATTATTAGTGAGATAAATAGAGATATGAACAATCCTGGATCAGTTCTCCCATATTTGATTGAATCCATGTTCTCTAAGTGACCAAACAAGAACCTTGAATAACTTTAATATTGTATTATAACACTTGGTAATGAAAGAATAATATTCAAGGGGATGTGGTGCATGTGTGGATGATCTATAGGGATCCTTTATTGGCTCTGTTGAGCAATGAAATGCGGATGAAGAGAGGATCATATTAGCGTTCGATGAATAAATGAGGTATGGTTTCATTTGTGTTATTTTTACTTAAATTTAATTACACATGATATATAAGAGAGTCTAGGAACCAATATTCTAGGTCTAGTGTTATATCATGGATCTAAACCAAAACTTTTAAGATACCACTTATTTATGATTATCTATGCACTCAGTTTCCTTTAATATTGGAGATAAAATTCAAATAGAGAAGAGTGGAAATGATATCATGCTTCTATATAGAAGTTAACAAACAACTATGAAAGTTCTTCATAATATTATACAACTAATAAGAAAAAAACCTCTTACAAATATTTTTCATTAATTTATTTTAAAACTAATTTTATAAAGGTTATTTATGCCCTCTAAGACTACTGAGCATATGAAGTGTCATTCCTTGGATAAAAATAATGATAGGTTCTTATGGAATCTAATAGATTCAAAAGAATTGAATACCTTCTTTTTATTATATGAAAATTTCTCTTATAATCCAAAAAAATTTCACTTAGTGTTAGTAATAAATATATTCAATCCTTATTTTACATTAAATAACAATTATATAATATAGTCATTTGTTCTAATTCCTCACTATCTACCTATTTGGATGTGTATACACCAGACTTTATTCATTATATCGATGATTATTCCTAGAAAATAAATTCATTGAAAAGAAATTGATTTTAACCTTAATAATTCTATACTAAAGTTGGAAGAGTTATATAATTGTGGTTTCAAAATGTATTATTCTTCTATTAATAAAATGTTTTTGAATGTGTGATACCCTAATATAGATGATTAATGACTAACCCAGACTAGGATTTTTTTTAGAAAAAATAGTCACACTGGTTTGAATTTTCCAGTATGTAATTTTAATTTTGAGTCTCATTGACTGTCATATAACATAAAATAATGTTTCATGTGTCATAATATATTTCTTGAAACATATCACATATTTCAGGTTAATAAGGAATTATTCAATAGAAAAACTAATTAGAGGCCTCCATCAAAATTATTATCTAGATTATAAATATTGTCACAATTATCAAATTTTGATATAGAGTTTTGAAAATAATTTTAGTTGAATATTCATGGGAAATAGTTTTTACCTTATAATATGTAATTGTAAAAAAATAATGGAAGAAAAATTACATATTTTTTGAACTTCTATATTAGGAATTTCATTTGTTACATCATAATCATTATGTCATGAATATTGAGATGAATGTACAACAATGTTAATTTTTTACATTGCTTAGTGATCAAGATAAATACAAAGATCATATATTATTTTAAAGTATTATAATAAATTAATTTTTAATCAATATATATAGAGAACCTTAAATCCAATTAATCTTGAAAAACTTTATGAACTGATTTTAAGGACACTTTTTTATTTGGAGATTATCTTTATCATATTTTTTATGATTTATTTAGTTGTATATTTGATAGAGAAAGATAAAATTGAAAGATTGGTATATTACCAATGGATGTATCCCACATAGAGGTATTTTTTTTATTTTCTCATCTTTCATGATTTTTAATTTCATTATTAATAATTAAAAGTTTAATCATGTTAATTTATTACCATTCTTTAGTAGAAACCGAGGACATTTGAGGACTTATGTGAAAAACAAAGCTCATATATAAGGGTCTATTGATATTGTTACCTTAATTAAGAGTGTTTAACCATTTGTTTAAGGTATTTGGATTTTATTGAGAGAATATTCAATCGAGTTGTACATGTTAATGATAATAAAAGTCATTCTTAGTCCAATAATAAATATTTAATCTTTCCAAATGCTGTATGAGAAGTTGGAAAAGTCACTTCATCTTCAATGATAGATTTTAATATTTGTAAAGTACATAGATATGTTCTATCCAATAGTGATATTTTTAATCCATATATTGAAGAATCAAGGATTCAAACAAAGAGACATATAAGTAGTTAAACTTGAAATAATATAGAGATAAATGAAGTTTCCAACAAAGAATTTTTTGAATGGTTTTCACATAATGTAAGTTCATAATGAAATACACATTTATAATATATTAAAAATTTCATCATATAATTAATAATATTTTATATCTATTTTTATAGATAATGAATACTAATAATTTAAATGAATTATTAGAAAGGTTTAAGTATGTGGCTAATGGTAATTTAAATTATTCTTGGGGTTTAAATTATTATAATTTGGAGGCATATTGTTTTGTACATTTGATCATGAATTAGGTTTAAAAATAAAAACTTTATACATATTTATAATTGTAGAGTAGGGATAATATGGAAATTTGGTTGAAATTATTAAGTTAAATTAACATGGGAAATTATTTTTCATGTTATTCCAATGAAAGTGGATCAATATTCATAGGGGTTTAAAGAAATATTCATTATAAATTACCTCTTTGAAGTTATCTTAGTTGATTGACATAGATGAGTGTTAAGAACCCAATCCACATATCTTGGCTTCCTAAGAAAACAATTTTATATTATGTGGATGATTTATAAAATGAATGATGGGATGCTGTAGTCCACATGAAATTGAGAGACATTAATAATATGGGTGATGGAACGAAAATATTTGTTAACGATTAACCCCATCCACAAAAACAAATTGAAACTATTAGCCTTGCATGAGAGGTAAAAAAATAAAAAAAATGAAATAATGTTATTGATAGACGTTGAAAACAATATTGTAAATTATAAGGAATTATGATTAAATGAATGCAAGTTTTTTTCTTTTTATTTACATTTAAATTAATGAATTTTTTCACAAATCTCTCTCTAGCCAGAGTGATGATCACTGATCCATTGTCTATCAGGTTTGTTCATGAAAATCTATTTTGAATAATCATGCTGCTATTAAACATACATGGCATGAAGGAAACAAATATGCATATTTTCTAGCATCTCATGGTACACAAGAGAATAGTATTATTATATACTCTAATACAGGTTCATTTCAAGATGGTTGTTTGGAAATTGTTTGTAAATACACTTTGGTTATTCATCATTTTAGGCCTCCTTGTATTCCAAGGTGTGTCTCTTTATTTATAAAATTCATATTTTTTTTGTGTAAATTAATGAAATATTATTGTGATGGATTGTTTTTTAATGGTTAAGGGTCAAGACCCATTTATTGAACATAAAAAATATAGACCCTCTTTTAGAACTAGGAAAGAGGGAACCCATTACAAGAATGAAAAAATGCCTAAATAAATGTTTGGAGTTTCATCGAATTAATTTAACTAAATATTACTAACTTGTCTTATAATTATGAAATGTTACATATACCATTTAACTTATTGAATTAATTTCTTTTTTATTTTGTTGTTATAATTATTTTATTTTAGATAATTGGAATATGATTTAATTATATTTTTTACTACAGGGATTCTAAAGAACAATATATTTATATATGTTTGGAGTTTCATTGACTTGAAGATTTTTGTGCCATTTAACACATTTTGGGTACCCACCAAGGATGTTGTGGATCTTTACAACTAGATTTTAGGACACCTAGCTTGTGAGGCAATATCCTTACCCATGCATTATTCAGATTAGAGTCATATTCCTTTTTCATGTAATAATAAATTGTTCTATAACTAGTTAAAGGTGTTAACTAATTATTTATTAAAATATGATAATTTAATACTATTAATTATTATGTTAAAATTTTGATAAATTTAATATATATTATCTATATATGTTAACCTATTTTGACATGTAAAATGTGATTTTATGACCATGAAAATATTTTATAGGATCTTATGTACCAGTAAGTTTCATTAAAAACCCATATCTTCTAATCTACTTTAATTTTATTTTATTTATAATTTTTATATTTTCATTTAATTAAAAATAATTGAGAAAATTGACCACAAAATTGATTTTCTCAAATTTACCCTTTATGTAAATTCTATATTTTATAATCAATGAAGTGATATGTTTTTTAAATATAATATTATTTCATAAATAAATTATTTTCCCAAGGTTTAAAAAAGGACCTAAATGACTTTTGAAAAATTTTAAGCTCTTAAAAAGGATTAAAATGGCTTGAAATGGTCTTTGTAAGCATTGTGTTACTATCTTAACACTTCTTTAAGGAGTGTATAATTCATATTATTTATTTATATATATTTTTAAAATAGCACATTTATATTTTCATTCATATGTGTGCTATTTTTGGTATCAAAATTTTAATTTCATTACTTAAATAACTGAAACATATCTTTTCCATGATTAAATTATCAATTTTTTTGAGTTTTTAACCTTTGAGCATTCTTATTAAAAATTTTAGTTTATATTTAATTAAAAATGATAAATGAACTATATAGGATTGGGGGATGGTATCATTTAGGGGGTGAAGACCACTCATCTAAGGGTAGTTAAGGTGATGTTGAGTAGTTTCAGTACTGATGGGTGCTTCTACCCATTGTTATTATTGTTATACGTGGGAAAAAACTGCTGTGATGATTGAAACATGATTTTGTGATAGTTTAATTTTTTAATTATATGTTTACATGTTTTTATATATTAATTAATGGAATATACTTGACTGAAATTATTTGACATATTTTCTAGTTTTCTTCTATTTTTATTAATTTATGATATTTAAGTGTATGGTTTTATAGCTGGCTATCATATATTTTGAATTATTCATTTTTGATACAATCCTTTATCAATGGTTTAATCTATCTCTAAAAGAGACATTAAATATATTAACGATGGTTTAAACCATTACTAATTTTGAAATATTTATTTTATTTGCAGACGTTTTAACTACTTCTAATAAAAACATTTTTTATTACCAAATAAAAACCATCATGAAAATGAATAACCAATTCTAATTCCCTTTATTTTGGATTTGATAGTATACCACCACTAAATTATCAAAATCACCTTGATTTTATTTTTGACATAGATATATCTATGATGGTTTTTCTTAAAACCATTGTAAATCACCCAATGATGGTTTAAATTGGTTCTTATTGAAAAAAACCCTGTCACTGTAGAACCTTTTTGTTATAGTGATATTTAATCATTATATTATTGATAATAATTTCATTAGAATTTATTTTAATGATTTTTTTAATTTAAATAAATAAATAATAATATGATTTATTTTCTTCTTTATGTAGATGATATGCTCATTTCATGTAAAAATTAGAAACTCATTAACCATGTTAAAGATTTACATAAATAAGAATTTGAGGTGAAATATTTAGGACATGTTAAATGAAATTTAATTTTAGAAATTTTGTGTGATAAAAGGAATAACATATTTTTTTATCACAATCTAGTTACATGAAAAAGGTTTTGAAAAAATTTTATATGGATTCTTGGAAACATTCTTGTACTTCCATTACAAAAAATTTTAGATTATCTTTATCTCAAGAACCTATTACTAAATTTGATTATAATTATATGAGTAATATCTCACATACAAATATTATTTATAACCTAATGTATGTTATGTTTTTTAGACTACTATATTTATCATATATAGTTATTATTATTATTAACATCATAAATAATCTAGGTAAATCTCACTAATGCGGCGTAGGTCAAGTGGTGACCAACACCTGACCATGGAATGATTTATGTAGGGGTCCTATGTTTGATTACCAATGGTCAATTTGATTCATTTTCCTACACAATTTATTTGTATGGGAATTGGTTTTTCATCCCATGTGGTTATGTACAAGATTGGTCTATTGGCATCTGAAGTTGTTTCCATTGGTGGGAGGAAAGGGCCCCATGCATATGGGAATGTGATAGTGTCAGTTTTACATGGTAGAGGCAAGGAAAATGAGGTGGTAGGTTGGTTGTAAGGACCCAGCCCCAGTTGCTCAGAGCTGGTGCCTTATTTGATTAAGTTTGCGTACAAACAAGGAATACGAATCCCGAAGGACTAAGTAGTTTAGTATTATTGGAAACACGTATATACAATAGTTGATCATTACAACATGAAGGAAAAAACAACACTAATTTATTCTACTAGCAACTTCATGTGTCCTAGATTATGCTTGCATGTCATTCATAATTTACTTCTTCATATCCTGAGAAAAATGAAACATAAGAAAGGGGTGAGCTCAAACTCTCAGTAAGAGTAATAAATACAATAGAAGATAATATAAACATTGGACATGGTGAATAATTTAAAACACATGCCTTTAATAATAAATATGAACACATTATGGCAGAAAAATGAGATGAGTAAATAATTCCATAATAAAACATAATCATGGGTATTATACCAGTCAAATAACCACATGAACTTTAAATTACTAGCTTCATAATGAGGAAAGTTCATATGCCGGACATTCTAAAAGATTTCTTCATGGCCTCATCCAAGACGTCTAATGTTTAAGGCCTCGACCAAAATCCATATCACATTGGGAAAGGCCTCGGCCAATTCCACGTCTATTTGTCTCATGAGACCTACCGATGCATCAAGGGGATATAGCGGGCCCCACCTATCACATAATAAGTCCAATGCTTTCTTCATATGAGCAGGGATAAACATAAACAACAAATACATTCATATTGATACTATCATATGAAATTTAACTATCTTTCCCCAATCATTAAACATAAAACACTAACCATTCAGAATAATATGGAGAATGGTTTTAGGATAGATCATACACAATAGAGTTAGTAATAAACCATTAAATCAAATATGGTAGATGACTTCATAAATTATTAAACCCAATAATACCATGGAATCAACAAGAGTGTTGAATTAGACGAAAACACTCTTATAAAATCATTAAGCAATTCTTGAGATAAATACTCTTTTATTTTGAAAAGAAGTGTTCTTTTGATAAAATATTTTTATAAAACCATAAGTGAAGTAAGATAGTATTTTAATAATAAAATGAGTTATTTTATAAAGATAATTGTTTCCAAAAATAGATTATAGAGTGCCCTTGAAAATAGATATGAATTGGAGAAATTCCCTTGAATCGGTCTTGTATTTTGGAAACAATTTTGAAAGTTCCTTTTAAAATGTGTAACTATCCATAAAATAAGGAAGTATTATGGTTTGTAAACATATATATGACACTCACAAAGAATATATGAGTAGTATATAACAATAAATAAGAATTTCATTAAGGTATTTAGACAATGAAAGTATCCGGAATGAAAATGGAAGTTCGGGTGGAAAAACCCTGACCTTAACTCCAAACATGTTCCTCTCTTGTACTTAAGCTCCTGGAATATGAAATTATACTTTTTAATAAATTATTTCATAACCTATTATACATGTAATTAGTTACCATAATTATGGTTAGTTCATTTATGTCTTTATTGATATGTTATTATATTGAATTTCTTCGTTCTGGAGTGTTCGTTCCCTTTATTTTCATATTCTGTTCACTTGTTTTTATGTAATGAAGTTCATGTGGAATAGTTATAAATATCTAGGATTGGAATTATATATTATTAATTAACATAAATAATTTATAATGGTCATTTTTATCATTTTTTTACATGGAATTAGGATGAATCATTAGATGACCACCACTTCGATTATTCGGCAGTATTTGGAATATTATGAACTAGTTTGGTCATATAACTTAATTATATGTACATATTCTGGTTCCTGAATATTAATTAGGTTATAAAACATATATTATAGTCTTTTTCAACCATTAATATGGTTTCATGACCAGTAATGAAGAAGAAATTGAAGAACGAAACTTCGTCATCCATGAAGGTTATAAATCAGAACCTCATGGACGTTGATTTCGTTTATAAAAATAAAAGGGAGGGAATAAGAATATTTATGATGGTTCTTCCATTAACATGATATAAATCTAGTATATAGATGTTAATGGAGTTATCATGTTCATTTGGACAGAGGATGTGAGGAGAGGATAAAAAAATTAGATAAATTGAAATAAAACCAAATGAGAAAGAAGGGTGCTTTACCTCTTGAAATAACCTCCTTGAGAAACTCCTTAAGGGAATGGGTTTTGGTCTTTTGGAAAGAATAAGAGCTTCCTAGTTGTGGGGAGTGACTAGGGAAGGGTAATTGGGTAGAACTTTGAGGAGCATAAAGGATTAGAGGAGTGAAGAGAATAGGGAGTGGTGAGGGGTTTTTATAGTGAAGGAGAGGAGTATATTTTGAATATTTAATTCATTATTTTATTATTTCCCTCAATAAAACCAATAGTATTGTTTTATGTGACCCCTAATAATAATAATGGCATGTGAGTTAGAACCAAGTGGGCTTAAATCATCCTTGCATCACCTATTATGCAGTAAATCAAGTATTTAGCATTTATTATATTTTATCATATTTTACTATTCATAAAAAATTCTAGAATTTCAGAAAAATCCCAAAAATTCACCCCTACCATTTTTCGACGTGTATAATTCAAAAGTGAAGTCCATTTTTGAAAAATAATTTTCTAAATATTATTAATTTAACTTATAAATAAAATAATACTTAATTCAAAAATTAACAGTTCAAATTCTACAACTACTTCTTTATCAAAATGAAAAATTAACCAGGATGTTATTATCTTCTAGCCTTAAGAAAATAAAATAATAATAAAATTTACTATTAATTAGGGTCATATTACTATTCATAAGTTTATGTTACTATTTACTAAAAAATCAAGTTTGTTCTATCGGACTCCAAATGACTTACTGAACACAACTCTAGATGACCATTTTTTGAAATTCAAAACATAAAAGAGGAAAAGTTGTGTTTTAATGGCTATATTATAAAATTTCATTCTATATTTATTTTCAAAACCTTGGGGTGTTACATTCTATTCTTCTTACAAAAATTTCATCCTTGAAATTCACAGAATATTACCTAAAAGGATTCAGGTATGTCTTTAACATAAGCTCCTCAGGCTCCCATGTTGCTTCCTCCATATTATGGTTCCTCCATAGAACCTTCACCAGATGAGTCATCCGATTTCTCAATAATTGTTCTCTAGTATCAAGAATCTTGATAGGCTCCTCACAGTAAGATAGATCGAGCTCAAGTTCCACTTCATCATAAGTGAGTACATGTGTTGGGTCTGGCATGTACTTTCTTAACATTGACACGTGGAACACATTGTGAACCTTAGAGAGACTTGAAGGCATTTCCAAATGGTAAGCTATGACTCCAAAGGTATGATGTACCTGGGAATTAACTTTCCCTTATTACCGAATCGTATAATACCCTTCCATGGAGATACCTTTAAGAAAACGTGATCACCTTCTTGAAACTCCAAATCCTTCCTTCGGTTATCTGCATAGCTCTTTTGCCTACTTTAAGCTATTTTGATATGGTTCTGGATAATCTTCACCTTTTCTATTGTTTCTTTAACAAGTTCTGGTCCCACGAGCTTTCTTTCACCAACATCATCCCATCAAGTTGGTGTACGACATCACCTCTCATATAATGCTTCATAGGGTGCCATCTGTATACTTGAATGGAAGATATTATTGTAGGAAATTCTACGAGAGGTAAATACTGATCCCACATGCCTTGAAAATCAAGTGAACAAGACCTAAACATGTCTTCCAATGTTTGAATTTTCCGTTCTGATTGTCCATTAGTTTGTGGGTGGTAGGAAGTGCTCAAACAAAGATCAGTATCTAGGGCCTTCTGAAGACTTTTCTAGAATCTTGATGTAAAATGTGGATCACGATCAGAAAAAATTGATAGGGGTACTCCATAAAATATCACTACTTCATTAATATATAGTCTTTCTAGATGTTCAAGTGGTAGATCTTCTCATAAAGCAAGAAAATGTGCTGACTTGGTAAGACGATCAACAATGACCCATATTGTATTGTTCCATCTAGGAGTCTTTGGTAGTCCCATGACAAAGTCCATCTTGATATTATCCCATTTCCACTCAGGTATGGGAAGAGTTTGCAATACTCTTCCAGGATGTTGCCTTCCATCTTTCACTTGTTGACAAACCATACATCTTGACACAAAATCATCAATCTCCCTCTTCATATTGTCCCACCAAAAATGTTCCTTCAAATATCTATACATCTTAGTATTACCAGGGTGTATAGAGAAATTGGAACTATGAGCATCATCCAAAAATTACCTTTTTATACCAGGTATATCTGGAACACAAAGTATCTTCCCAAATTTTAAAATTCCATCTTCATATATGAAGTCACTCAATCTCCCATCATTTACATCTTTAATCTTCTTTTGAAACTCCTCCTCATCAGCCTGAGAAATTTTTATCATTTCTAGTAAAGATGGTTTGGCAACCATTTGAAAAAGCATTGATGTTTCACCTTCCATGGTTATTACTATATCCATCTTTATTAGATCAATGAAAATAGGATCCCTTTCAACTCTCATCTTGTTCAAAACTCCATGAACCTTTCTACTCAAAAAATCTGCCACCTTATTTTCCTTCCCCAGGTGGTAGTGTATCGTGCAATCATAATCCTTGAGGAGGTCAAGCCATCTCCTTTGTCTCATGTTGAGTTCTTTCAGTGAGAAAATATACTTCAAACTCTTGTGATCAGTATAAATCTCACATTTTTCACCATATATATAATGTCTCCATATCTTCAAAGTAACGATTACAATAGCTAACTCAAGATCATGAGTAGGATATTTTTTCTTATGAATTTTTAGTTGTCGTGATGCATAAGAAATAACCCTATCATTTTTCATAAGGACACAACCAAGTCCTTTCTTTGAAGCATCACTATAAATAACAAACCCATAATTCCCTGATGGTAGAGTCAATATAGGAGAATTGACTAATCATCTCTTCAGTTCTTTGAAAAATTATTCACAATCTTTTGTCCAAATAAATTTAACCCCTTTACGTTTGAGCTTCATTATCGGGTTAGCCAGTCAGGAAAAATTCTGTACGAAACGCCGATAATAACCTGCTAAGACAATAAAACTGTGTACCTCAGTTATGTTTGTTGGTGTGGGCCAATCTTGGATTGCCTTTGTCTTTGCAGAATCAACTAGGATTCCATCCTTAGAGACAATATGTCCAAGAAAAGAAATCTCCTAAATCCATAATTCACACTTGCTAAACTTCCCATATAATTCATGTCTTCTAAGAGTCTTCAGGATAATGCGCAAGTGATTTTCATGATCTTCCCAGCTTTTGGAGTATACCAAGATATCATCAATAAATACCACTAAAAATCATCTAGATATTCTTTGAGAACTATGTTCATTAGATCCATAAAGACAAAGTGTGCATTAGTAAATCTAAAAGGCATCACTGTAAACTCGTAATGCCCATACCTGGTTCCAAATGTTGTTTTCGGAATGTCTTCCTTCTTCAAACACAACTAATGATATCCAGATTGAAGGTCAATCTTTGAAAAGTATTGAGCTCCATGCAGTTGGTAAAATAAATCATCAATGCGAGGTAGAGGATACTTATTCTTTATTTTAATAGAATTTATTTCCCTGTAATCAATGAAAATCCTCATGGATCCATCTTTCTTCTTGACAAAGAGGATAGGGGATCCCCATAGAGAAACACCAGGTCAAATAAATCATTTTTCACTCAAATCCTCTAGTTGTTTCTTTATCTCCACTAATTCCACAGTGGATATTCTATAAGGGGTCTTTGATATGGACCTTGAACCAGGAATTGAATCAATGGAAAACTCAATTTATCATTCTAGAGGATGTCCAGGTAGATCTTCTAGAAACACATCAACATATTCTCTCATAATAGGTATATCTTCTATTTGAACATTCCTTTCCCCACCAAAAATTATTTCATTCTCTTCCTCCCCAATAATTGAATTTAGTTGAGCTACTGGGGTGGATCTAGATAAGAATCAGGTGGTGACGACTCTGCTTTAAAGATAAGGTGTTCTTTATCATCATCATCAAAAATTATAACCTCTATCTTCTTACAATAAATTTTTACATCATGGTCCGAAAGCCAATCCATACCGAGGATTATATCAAATTAAATCATGGGTATGACAATGAGATCAGCAGATAAAGAACATTTTTATTCCATAATGGGAACTGATTGATAGAACTTTCTAGTAATGATACTTCCCTTAGGAGTTTTAACTGACAACTCCCATGTTAAATCAAATTGGAAATATCTAATTTTCTTAGCAAACTAGGAAGATATGGAACAATGCGATGATCTAGAATCAAATAAAGCATTGGATAAACTCGAGGAAACAATTAAAGTACCTGCCACCACGTTATTAGGAACTTCAACCTCTACAATTGGGATTTCATAAGCTTGTCCCTGATCCCTTGCCCTTTTCTGTTGCATATTTCCTTGACATTTTAGACAATCATTATCATAGTGTCCCATCTCTTGACAACTATAGCATTGAACATCATTGGGTTCCTTCTTCCCTTTGCAATCACCAATAAGATGGACTTTCTGACCATATTTGTAGCATACTCCTTTTCATTTTAAGCATGCACCAGGGTGTTTCCTTCCACAATTGTCACATGGTGGAAATTCAACTCTTCCCTTCTTCCCTGTTTCCTTATTTACTTTCCCAGGGTTTTCAGCAGCCCTCTTCTTTTCTTGCTTTCCCTTAAAGTCATAAGACTTAGAGAATTATTTTTTTGTCTTGATGGCACACAAAACTGTATCCTCATATGATGAAAAACTTTGAGAGACCAGTGCCCTCTGGAGGAATTTATTTAGGCCATCAAAGAATCGATCAATTTTTCTCATTGGATTTCGTATGTAGTATACAACATGTCTTGCTAATCTTGTAAAGTTATCTTTGTACCTTGAAACATTCTCATATTCCTTCTGCCTCAGATTCAAGAATTGTCACTCTATATCTGCTCGCTTCTCATGAGGGAAATATTTTTCTAAGAATATTTGCTTAAAATCCCTCCATTCTATCTCTTTTATATCTTTATCCTCCTTTGTGTTTTAGATTAATGACCACCAATGATCCGTATCTCTCAATAGATGATATACTTCCATGACAACCTTCTCTCTTTCATTACACCCCAAAGCGAGAAATATCTTCTCAAGGGAACATATCCACTGCTCTGCTACAAACGGGTTTGTAGTCTTGTTGAATGATGGAGGATGTTGTCGCATAAAGCGATCTAGCATGACTCCTCCACATGGTGGATCCAGATGCTCCAAACAGGTAAGTTTATTATTCATAACCTGAGTAAGTTGTCCCAATATATTTATGAGTTACTCAGCACTAGTCACAACACTAGAGCCAACATCATTATCATGCGTCGGAGGAAAATCCCTACAGGGGACACGTGCATTCGTGCAATTTCCATTCCGTCCACTAGGCGCCATATCTAGATAATGGCATACACTAGATTAGGTTATGAATCATAATGTATAATCTTAACTTAAAAATACTCAGAAAAATTGATATCCTATGCAGGGATAATCCCATATTCACAAATATGGTTTCTTTGAGTAATATTTTACATTTCAATCCTTCATAATGGCTTGTAAAGAAAATGTGAATTATCCTAAGCATATCCCCCAGGAGTGTTGTAACCAAGAGTTAAGTAAGGCCCATTTTCATGCACCAATTCCCGTTCGAGTCTAGCTCAAAGCGGTGTTTTTGGGTTTTACCCCTAGATACATCTGTGCCAGAGCTGCCTCTACCTGCTCGTATCCAGACATGGATGTATTGCTTGAAAGATCCACATAATCTATTCCTTACCAAAATACCAGGATTTTATTGTATGTATATCCTCAAAGACCAATTTAGGGACTCTTCCCTAATTCTATATTTTCTAAATCTAGTTTCCAAGTATTCTACTAAACTTCCTCTAATACCAACTGTAAGGACCCAGCCCCAGTTGCCCAGAGCTGGTGCCTTATTTGATTAAGTTGGCATACATACAAGGAATATGAATCCCAAAGGACCGAGTAGTTTATTATTATTGGAAACAAGTACAACAATAGTTTATCATTACAACATGAAGGGAAAAACAACACTAATTTATTCCACTAGCAACTTCATGTCTCCTAGATTATTCTTGCATGTCATTTATAATTTACTTCTTTATATCCTGAGAAAAATGAAACATATGAAAGGGGTGAGATCAAACACTCAGTAAGAGTAAGCAATACAATAGAATATAATATAAACATTAGACATGGTGAATAATTTAAAACACATGCCTTTAATAATAAATATGAACATATTATGGCAGGAAAATGAGCTGAGTAAATAATACCATAATAAAACATAATCATGGGTATTATACTAGTCGAATAACCACATGAACTTTAAATTACTAGATTCATAATTAGGGAAGTGTATATGATGGAAATTCTGAAATTTTTTTTCATGTCCTCGGCCAATATGTCTAATGATTAAGGGCTCGGCGAAAATCCATATCACATTGGGAAAAGCCTCGGCCAATTCGGTGTCTATTTGTATCATGAGACCTACCGATGCATCGAGGGGCTATAAAAGGCCCCACCCATCACATAAAAAGTCCAATTCATTCCTCATATGAGCGGGGATAGACATAAACAACAAATATATTCATATTGATACTATCATATGAAATGTAACTATCTTTCCCCAATCATTAAACATAAAACACTTACCATTTAGAATAATATGGTGAATGATTTTAGGATAGATCATCCACAATAGATTTATTCATAAAACATTAAATCAAATATGGTAGATGACTTTATAAATTATTAAACCCAATAATACCATGGAATCAACAAGAGTGTTGAATTAGATGAAAACACTCTTATAAAATCATTAAGCAATTCTTGAGATAAATACTCTTTTATTTTGAAAAGAAGTGTTCTTTTGAAAAAATATTTGTATAAAACCAGAAGTGAAGTAAGATAGTATTTTCATAATAAAATGAGTGATTTTATAAAGATAATGGTTTCCAAAAACATATTATAGAGTTCCCTTGAAAATAGATATGAATTGGAGAAATTCCCTTGAATCGGGCTTGTATTTTGGAAACAATTTTGAAAGTTCCTTTTAAAACGTGTAACTATCCATAAAATAATGAAGTATTATGGTTTGTAAAAATATATACGACACTAAAACAGAATATATGAGTAGTACATAATAATACATAAGAATTTCATTGAGGTAATTATACAATGAAAGTATCCCTAATGAAAATGGAAGTTCGGGTGGAAAAACCCTCACCTTAACTTCAAATGTGTTCCTATCTTGTAATTAAGCTCCTGGAATATGAAATTATACTTGTTAATAACTTATTTAATAACCTATTATACATGTAATTAGTTACCATAATTCTGGTTGGTTCATTTATGTCTTTATTGATAAGTTATTGTATTGAATTTCATCATTCTGGAGTGTTCGTTCCCTTTATTTTCATATTCAGTTCACTTGTTTTTATGTAATGAAGTTCATGTGGAATGGTTATAAATCTACAGGATTGGAATTATATATTATTAATGAACATAAATAATTTATAATGTTCATTTCTATCATTTGGTTACATGGAATGAGGATGAATCATTAGATGACCACCACTTCGATTATTCGGCGGTATTTGGAATATTATGAACTAGTTTGGTCATATAACTTAATTATATGTACATATTCTGGTTCTTGAATATTAATTAGGTTATAACACATATATTATAGTCTGGTTCAACCATGAATATGGTTTCATGACTAGTAATTAAGAAGAAATTGAAGAACAGAACTCCGTCGCCCACGAAGGTTATAAATCAGAAACTCATGGACGTCGATTTCGTTTATAAAAATAAAAGGGAGGGAATAAGAATATTTATGATGGTTCTTCCATTAACATGATATAAATTCAGTATATATATTTTAATGGAGTTATTATGGTCATTTGAACATAGTTTGTGAGGAGAGGATAACAAAAGTAGATAAATTGAAATAAAACCAAATGAGAAAGAAGGGTGCTTTACCTCTTGAAATAACCACCTTGAGAAACTCCTTAAGGGAACAAGTTTTGGTCTTTTGGAAAGAATAAGAGATTTCTGGTCATGGGGAGTGACTAGGGAAGGGTAATTGGGTAGAAATTTGAGGAGCATCAAGGCTTAGAGGAGTGAAGAGCAGAGGGAGTGGTGAGGGGTTTTTATAGTGAAGGAGAAGAATATATTTTGAATATTTAATTCATTATTTTATTATTTCCCTCAAGAAAACCAATAGTATTTTTTCACGTGACCCCTAATAGTAATAATGGAATTTGAGTTCGAACCAAGTGGGATTACATCATCCTTGCATCACCTATGATGCGGTAAGTCAAGTATTTAGCATTTATCATATTTTACTATTCATAAAAAATTCTAGAATTTCAGAAAAATCCCAAAAATTCACCCCTACCATTTTTATATGTGTAGAATTCAAAAGTGAAGTCCATTTTTGAAAAATAATTTTCTAAATATTATTAATTTAACTTTTAAATAAAAGCATACTTAATTAAAAAATTAACAGTTCTAATTCTACAACTACTTCTTTATCACAATGAAAAATTAACCAAGATGTTATTATCTTCTAGCCTTAAGAAAATTAAATAATAATATAATTTAGTATTAATTAGGGTCATATTACTATTCATATTACTATTCATAAGGGTATGTTACTATTTACTAAAAAATCAAGTTTGTTCTATCGGACTCCAAATGACTTACTGAACACAACTCTAGATGACCATTTTTTGGAATTCAAAACATAGAAGAGGCAAAGTTGTGTTTTAATGGCTATATTATAAAATTTCATTCTATATTTATTTTCAAAACCTTGGAGTATTACATTGGTGGGAAGGCATTGGGTGGTGGATGGGGGGGGGGGCTTTGGAAAGTGTGTAATGGTGTCGGCTAGATGTAGGAGTGGCGAGTGGCGTCACATGGTTGGGGGGGGAGTGCCAGAAGGGATGAAAGAAGTCTGATGATGGAAAATGTTGACCAGGAGGTCGGTAGAGTCATGGGGGGGGGGATCATGTGTCCTAGTTTTGGAAAGCATCGGGAAAAAAAATCAAAGAGCATACCTTTGAGCCAGTTTCCTTATGGTATTTGGACCATCTTCAGGGAATTACAACCAAGTTAAAAAAATGAGTCTCCCAAAAAGACATAGGGACTTCAAGAAATTTGAAAATCTAAGAAAATAAGTTTATTCAGTGATTTCCATTCCTTATGGGGAGGGACAATGCTTGACCCATTGGGATTCATGGGTGTGTGAGTTGTTTTCAGTTTGCAATCCCCTCCACCTAGTTAAATAAAATAGTGGTAAATCTCCTTTTTACGATTTAAAATGGGTTCTTAGATACATTATATATTATTTTGATTTATTTTTGTGATATGATAGAAATATTCACTACTGGAAATATCACCTTTCCCAATGCTTCTATACCAACAGTTTGTAAAAACTATTGGTATAGGTCCCCTTTCCCAACGGTTTGGCCAAACCGTTGGGAAAACCCACTTTGACCTCACTTTTCCCAATGGTATGCCAAAACCGTTGGGAAAGGGTATGTATTTACCAACGATTTGGCCAAACCGTTGGGAAAAGTCCACTTTTTTTTTGAAATACATATACCAATAGTTTTATGGAACCGTTGGTATAGATTTTCATATTACTTATACCAACAGTTTTCCCAAAACCATTGGTATAGACCTATCCCTACGGCTTACTTCCCCACGGTTCTCCATACCGTTGGTATAGGCTATACCAACGGTTTGGAGGCCTATACCAACAGTTCTAAACCGTTGGTATAGGGTATTTTTCCATTAGTGGTTTAAAATTATTATAAAATTACTAGATATTTTGACCCAGACTATTTTGCTAATGTAGATACCTAAAAATTGGATACCGGTTTTGTGTTTTATTTTTTTTATAAAAATATTAACTAGAAATTAATCATGTTATTGGTCATGGATATCTCGATCATTAAATTAAAATATATATCATTGATTTAGTCTATAAATTAATCCTTATGGCTGGGAAGTATACCAATGGATTTAAATCTTTTTGATTCATAAATTTTATTTTTATATAATAGTCAAAGAGATTTACACATTTCTAAGAATCATGTTTTTCAGGATAAATCTAATCACTTAGATATTAGGTTGAATTTTATTAGGTATTTGATTGAATATGGTCACATATGTGTCAATAAGATACACATGTGTGATAATTAAAATTATAAGATTATTAATTTTTTAGTATTTAAGTTTGAATATTGTTTAAAAATATTGAATGTTATTCCAATTCAATGTCCTTGGTTGTAAAATCACAATGCGAGTTTAGGTATTGAATTTTATTTTTTAAGGTGGTGATGCTATAAAATTGAATTCCTTGATTTTAATCATTATTAAAATTAAATTATATGATAAATCATACACCTATTTTATTTATATTTTTTATAAAGTATAAGTTCTATATTATGAACATATTCTATGCATGGTGATTTTTTTTTGTTTTGTGTGGCTGTCCTAGTGTATCCATTATGTTTTTGGAGAGGATGGGGTATTGAGGCATGATGTTATTTTCTGGGCTTAGAAACTCTTTTGGGGGAGTGTTAGTAGCTGGAGAATCAGTGTAGTAATCACAGATAGTTAACTATTGAAATAAAAAGATAAATAATAGAGTACTGTTGGGAATTAAAAGTAGTTTTGATTGATGAATATATATAGTTGGGTGATGGATTTTTGATTACCACAATATCGGTAAGTAAGTCAGTGCAATTGGGAGAAGTAATAAATGGTGATGAAGGAATATTATAGGAATATTTGACCTATATTCTAAATGTTGATTAGATAGAGGTGTATATATAAATAGGCAGTCTTTATAGGGATGGTCATAACATGTAATTAGTTTAGTCGAGTAGTAATATATGAGATCACTTAAAACTCAAGAGTTTCTATCCACCATCTCTTTTATAGTGGATTATAGTGCTTCTCTATGGATGTATAGTATTTTTTAAACCATGATAAATTCCTTGTGTGTTTGTGTTTTTTGTGTGTAAATATTCCATTATTCTCTACTTTTTTCATTTTTTACATTTTGGATTATTATTTGGTTGATATAGAGCATGATGTTAATTTATCAATCAAATAATCCATCATTAATTTCCTTATAATATCTATTTTTCTCACATTTTAAGTATAATAGGTGGATCATTATTGATGGAAATTAAGAAGTGTTAGAGCTAGGGGTTCTAAATCTTTATTCTATCTAAATATCCATAAATAAAATTTTCTAGTAATTGTTTTTGTTTTTTATTTGAAGTTTGAAAATATATTTAGAGTTTTTTTGGTTGATATAGTGTTATAAGAATATATGGAAAGAATTAAAATTTTTTATAGGAAAAATTTTGGTTTTTAGAAGATGAAGATAAGAAATTATTTGTATCATAGAAATCTAAATTGCCATTATACCGTTATCCCAAAATAATGACAAAGACATGGGGGGGAGGGTGAATTGTGTCCTTTTAAAACACTTGATAATTTTAAAATTGATTCCTTTTGAATATTAAAAAGTGATTATTTTTTATTCTGTTTAACTATATCATGCCACAGAAATTAAAATAAAAGGTAATAATATTTTTTATTACAGTTTGGGGCACATAGATACCCTATTCCACTCTACCAACACTTTCTCTACAAGCTTGGTGATTCTCACTAGTAGAACCTTTTCCATGATATCTCTATAGTTGGTTGTACCAAAATATAAATTGTTACAAATTTTTTTACAAGGTCTTCAAATAGGACTAATAACAGTCCTTAAAACATTCAACACCTAAGTAAAGAGATTTAATTTGGTTGAATAAATACTCTAAAAAATCATTCATATGTAGAAATCACAGTTAACAGAAAAAGAGATCTTTAGAGGAGTATATTTAGGTCTTTAAAGCATAGTCCTCAAGAAGAAATTATAATTTTATGTTGAGAATAAAAAGATAAATTACTGGAAAATAATTCAACCTGTGTTTTAGTAGGATGAATACACAATAATAACTTGATAAAACATACATACCTCCAAAGTGTAGTCCTAAAAAAATTCAAAAAACTGTAGTAGATATCACATAGATTTGTATAAAATATGTTTCATTAGATATGATTTTTTTTCTATAATTAGAAAGTTCCATCATATTTTTAAAGAAAGATATTCATATGACAGAGCATTATAGAATCATATCATTATATTTTTTTGGATCTTGGAATTTATCCAAATGAATCTGTTGAGAAAAAATAAGTAACATGGATTAATTTAGGTCAAACAGATAAAAAAATCACCAAACAAGTCATAACTTCAAAACTCACAACATATTTTAAAATTTAAATTTCCAAAGCTATGAAAATTCAAAATTTCACTTAGAAATCAGAAAAAATTAGTCTGTTTGTTGAAGATATTATGAAATGGGATTTGATTCATTTTACTGAGATATTTATTCTAGAAAAATCATAGTAGAAAAATCATAATAATTAAAAATTTAAATCTTGTACAAAACTTGATCAATGTGGGGATAATTTTGTGTGACATTAATTCCAAAAGTATCGTATCTAACATATAGTTGATTCCAAACATAGAGTTCCAGAATATGGAGTTAAATACCAATGTATGGTTCTTAACATGAGGTATGTTACCAACACGAGGTTACTTACATTAGGTATATATCAAATGTTAGTTACCCAAATGAGAGGTTCCTTAAAAAAGTGAGGTTGAATAACATAAAGTTCAACTCATTTATGGGGTTCTAGAAATGGGGTTGGACAACGATGTTAGGTTTCAATTATACTTTCTGAACAGTGATTCTGGACCTCTTCTAATTGACCAGAATACTTAGGAAAATATTATTAAGCTTCCAGAATTATAGGGAAATAAAATAATTTATCTAAATAAAAATATAAATTTTAAATACAATCAAAGTAAATTTATTAGTAAAATAGATGAGAGTATTTGTGAGTATCAAAATAAATTAAAATCTTATTGGATAAAAATTTATATATCCAACAATATCCTCCCTCTTTATGATCATAAAACCCATAAAAATACAAGTACTTATAGGTTTACAATTTTCAAGAAAAGAGTAATATTTATATAGATAATGGTATTTAAAGTTTATTTTTGTATTTTTTATGATTTCTATCCTATTCTGTGAGATAAAAAATAAATTAGTAAAATAGAATAAAATACAATTAATGTTGAAAAAAACTTGTATGTGAATGTTGTGTGAGCTAAAGATAAATTTATTCTGAAATGGATAAGCTTAAAAATAAAAAAAACACAAAAAATAAAAAGATAATAGTAAATAATAAAATAAATTTAATTTTATAAATAATATCATATTATAATGAGAATTTTTAGCTCAATAAATAAGTTAAGGTTTAGGGGTAGAGGTAGTATTAGCAGTAGGTTTAGATTCTTATGAAGAAGAGATAGAGGTTAAAAAATCTCATAGAGTCTCATGTACTACCTGAAGCTCAACTATTAAATCCTTGAATTTATAATTGAAAGGAGCATCCCACTCTATGAGAAGATGTCAATAATATTGACCAAAATTTAAAGATTTCAAAAGATTCAGCTTAATTTTTTTGAACAGTCTCATAAGACTCAACTTATTTATCCATCATATTTATAATATTTTTTACTAATTATCTTACACCTAGTTTTGTAGAAGATAATCTAGAAATTTTCTCACCTTTATTATCTAAATGGATGTGTAGAGGCATACTATCACACTAAATATTATAAATTCTTTCATCCATGGCATAAATATTAGAAGATTACACTTCCATACTTTATAAAACATATCCATAAATTGTTCTAGTAGTTATAGATGTTCTTACCTAACTTTAATTAGAAGCCTTCACAGCTTCAAACTGATTCCCCAAAAACTTTTTCAAATCATTAAAATCAGACTTTGATATCGTATCTCCTTTTAACTTACCAAATTGATCTACGATGTGTCTCTCAAAAGTATCAAAATATTTTCTTGAAATTAAATTTTTATTTAGACTCTAAAATTGAGATTGAAGAGAATAATAATCTAATTTTGAAATAGTTACACTTCTTAATTATTCAAAATAATTTTTTAACTTTCAAAATTTTCTTGTATCCTAACAACATCATATTTTAAAAAATAAAATATTCAAACATAATTACAGTAAATATATATTCATAAACTTCAAAACTAGATCCTTTTTTAGAATCTAAGGGTAGCTCTTCAACCCTTACCTTGGGTTCCCCTACTCACACCACCTGAAGTGATTGTATAATTAGTCATTCACTATAAGGGGAAAACAAATCCACAAGAACCTATACACTCCCAACTACAAACTAATCTATCTTTTCTAATGATTTTTAAACTAATGAAATTTATTAGTTCTCAATCAATTCAGTTGAAGCAGAAAATGGAATACTCATATGTATTATATAGTGAACTAATTTTTTTTCTATGAAATTTAGTATAATGAGAAATAGATTCAATATGTTCTTCCTCAACATGAACAACTTGTTCAATTATTTCCTCTACAACTAGATCTGGTTGAACACCTTCCCCTTATACAGAGTTAACTACCCTCAACTATTACAGGTTGATTTATCCTATGAGTCCTTTACACTAACACAACATCATCATCTATATTAGAAATGAGTTTCTAATAAACCCTTTGAAACTAAAGATATCACCCAACTCTTATAAATATATTCTCATCCAAAACTTTCCTTTATTATTATAATTATTGGGGAATTATCATCACCAGCAATAGATGCTTGTAACCCTATAACTATAGCTTCAAATCCATCCACTTGTGGCTCACCAACATCATCTTTAACTCTAGATTCACCAACTTATTAAGTATAAAGTCTAGAAGATTCAACAAAATTAAGGCTCATGTGATCCCCTTCAGCATAAACTTTGGATATTTCCACTTCTTATACTCATACTGGCATAATAGTCCCTTTAATAGCACTCTAGAAAAAATCAAACTTCCTCAAAGTTTCATCTGATAGAATGTTTCTATGGTGACCTCTCAAATCAGTCTTGATATTAGAAATAATACCTCTCTCATAGAGAGTAAGATACACTAACCTTCCATATGGATAAAAGGTCATAATTATGTTCTTATGGATATAATGATTTATATACTTTATCATGTACCAAAAAAAATTTAAAATTAATTTCATTCACCATAAGAAACATTATATACACATCATGGAAGATTATATCCTCTTATTCTATTATCCTTGGTATAACATCAATGTGAATAAACTTTATAAGAACCTTTTTACCAGCTTTAAGGTCATTCATCATCATCTTTCTAACATAAGAAGTTATAAAGAGGAAATACACGATGTATTTAGATTTATAAACCCCATCATTGATTAAAATAAAACCAAAACTAAAATTTTGTTCATAAGGGAACTAAAAGATCTAATCCATATCCATAGTCCAAATAGAAAACTATTTATCATTCACTTTAAAATAAATCACATTGACACTATTGTTGAAACCGAACTGTACATTTTTGAAAAACTCCTTGACCTGTATTTAAAAAATATGTTCATATTTTTTCTATAAAAAATAAAATAAAAACCTTAAAAATTCAAATCTTTATTTAGTATTAGATTAATTTAAATCATTCATTTTAAATCAATAATGTTTCCTTGATCCACTCATCAATATAAACTTGAAAATATTTTCCTTTTCCCACCACTTGGACTATCTTTTTCTGTTATATTCATATTTTCCATGATGAAAAACATATAAAGGTTTAGGTTTTTAATATTTAGGGTTTGAGGAAATAATATCATAGAATATCAAGAGTTTGAAGAGATGAGGTTTTGAAGGTAGGAGAGAGAGATGAAATTTTTGGTGATTTTTTGTGATAGTTGAGTTTCTCAAGAAAATAATTTCAGTGTAATTATTAGGGTTTTTAAATAAGAAAAGGAAACTTAGAAATTAAAATATTCTATAAAATAACTTAAATAAGGAAAATTTAAAACCAAATAATAAAAGAAATATATATTTATAAAAATTAAAATAAATACTTTAAAAGAAAATGAAGTAAAATAAAATATTAATTAAATAAATATTAATAAAATATAGAAAATATTTGTTTTAAATAAAAAACCTAACTCCCCCATAATAAAATAAAAACTAGAAGTTGAAAGAATTTTATTAAAAATATCTACAAGATGATATTATATTTTAACAAATTATATAGAGATATTACCCTTTTGAACATGATATCTTAGAAAATGATGTTGAATATCAATATGATCAATTCTAGAATGAATTATTGGTTTTTTATAAATTTTTATAGAACTATAATTATCACATAAAATAGAAACATGATCAAAATAATGTCCCAAATCTAAAGGAGTGTGTTTCCATCTACAACACTTTTGAAAAAAACTACTGGTAGATATATATTCTACCTTCACAATTGAAAATGAAACTGAATGATACTTCTTACTAGACTATGTAATTAGATATTTTCCTAAATATTTTTAGGTACCTGAGGTACTTTTTATTTTTAATGTATAACCTCCAAAATCAGCATATTAACATGAAATTAAATAAAAACCAAACGTTTTTTGATAAAGTAGAGATAAATAAATAGTTCCTTTCAAATATCTTAACACCCTTTTAACAATTTTCAAATGAGTCTCTTTTGGATTTGACTGAAATATTGAACATAAAATATCAGACATAATATATAGTCTACTATCAGTAAGGTATAATAAACTACCAATCATACCTCTATATAACTTATTATCAACTAGTTTACCAGCTTCATCAAAATCATGTTTTATATCGGTAGATATTAGAATTCTATAAGGCTTAGTGTTTTCAAGTTCAAAATTTTTCAACAAATCAATAATATAATTTCTTTGATTCAAAACATTTCAAAAATTTATTTGAAAGATTTTTAATCCAAGAAAAAAAATTAATTCTCTCATCATATTCATTTCAAACTATTTTTTTATAAGTTTTGAAAAGTTATTAAAAATTATTTAATTAGTAAAACCAAAAATAACATCATCTATATAAATTTGTACTACTAAAATACTAGAAGAAGTAATTTTCTTAAAAAAGAAAGATCATGAAAACCTACAAAAAAACCAATTTCTAAAAGAAAATAACTCAACTTATCATATGAAGCCCTTGGTGCATGTTTATGACCATAAAGAGCTTTCGTATGTTTAAAAACATAATTTAAAAAATAAGGACTTTCAAAACCTAAGGGTTGTTTAACATAAGATTCCTCCATTAAATAACCATTTAAAAAATAATATTTAATATCTATATAGTATAATTTAAAATTTATATAAGATGTTTAGGCTAAAAGGATCCAAATATCTTTAAGCCTAGCAACATGGGAAATTTAATCCTCATAATCTATACCTTATTCCTGATTCTATCCCTTATCAACTATCCTAGATTTATTTCTAGTAATTATAAATCATCATATTTTTTATTTATAAAGACCCATTTAGCTCATATAATAGGATGTTCTAAGGTCCATTCAACAAATTTCTAAACTTTATTTCTCTTAAATTGATTTAGATCATCTTTCATAACCATTACCAAAATCTCATCATCCAAGGATTCTTCTACAAATATAGGTTCAAACTGGTATAAAAAGATAGATAACTCAACTATATTTCCAACATTCCTCTTAGTCTCAACACCTTCATATAGATCTCCTATAATAGCCTCTAAATGGTTGTTCTTCACAGACATAGTTTTTATAGGAAAAACAATTTTAGGATCCTCAGTCCCATTATATTTAGAAATAGATTGATCATGATCATGATTTAATTCATTTTATTAATTAACATTAAAATAATCAAGTCACAAGTTATATAAGAATAAGCAGCTTCATCATTTTGTGTTTTTTTTGTGATCAATGGGATGACTTTCATCAAACTTCACATAAACTGATTCTTCATCTATCCTTGAATTTTTATAAAAAAATATATAATCTTTAGAAGTAGCATAATACTCAAGAAATATTCCTTAATCATATTTTATATTAAACTTACCATGGTTTTCCTTAGTACTCAAGATATAAAACTAGCACCCAAAAACTTTAAAGTACTCAACTTTAGTTTTTTATGATTGCAAAATTCATAAGGCTTCTTTTTGCGAAGTTTTATAATTAATGATTTATTTGTAATATGGAATGATGTATTAAAAAATTATTCTTAGAAATATAAAGGAAAACTATACTCATTTAACATAGTCACAACAATTTCTTGAATAGTTCTATTTCTTTATTCAACAATTCCATTTTGTTGAGGTGTCCTTGGAGCAGAAAAAGAATGTTTAGTACCAATATCTGAGAAAAAATAATTGAGTTATTAATTCCCAAATTCTAATCCATATCCAATTCTTAAGGAAATTATTTTACAGTATTTATCATTATGAACAAAATTACAAAAACTTATTGAAACTGTAAAAGATTCAATTTATAATTTCAAAAAGTAAACCGAAGTAAATATTTAAAATCTATCAACAAAAATAAAATAAAGGAATCTTATAGCTAAGATTTCTACTCTAGAAGTTACAAAAAAATATATGTGGAAAATTTCTAAAGTTTTATATGTAGGAACCTTTTTATTGATTTTAAAGACGACTTGTGATGCTTGCCTATTTGACATGCATTACAAATTCTTTTATCATTAAACTTAACAAAATATTGACCGAAAAATAACATCTTCTTAGATAATTTAGATAAGGAAATAATATTACAATGACTAATATTTCTATTCCATATATAGGATTCAATCACGTTATCACTTAAAAAGTTCACGTGTTTTTCACATAGGGAATTAAGGTATAATCTATAAACATTTTCCATTCCAGGTGATCTAAACTTATGAAGTTGATTATTAAAAATAGAACATGCATCATTTTAGAAATAAATAGTAGTAACATCATCATAGAGTTGATAAATACTTATCAAATTGCGATTTAAACCTTGAACATAAAGTATTTTGTTGATCAGAATAGAATTTGGATCTCCATTTGACCCAACTCTAATGATATTTCCTTTAGCATTATCACCAAAGGTAACCAAAACAATATTAACTTTCGATAGTTCATGAAATTTATAGAATTATCAACTCATATTTATTGAAAATAAAATTTCCTTACACTATTTATAATTTCTATCCCTGTATATTTTCAATTATAAAAATAACAAGCAAAAATATTTTTTAGTTCCCAAATTCTTTTTTGTCCAATAGTATCAATAAATAAGGATATGGGAAACCAGATCTATTTTATTTTATCATAAATTTCAGAATTAACTTTAGACAAGTCTTTATAAATATATTATTTATTTACAGTACTAATTTTATGATTACTTAAGATAAAATCGTTAGTATAAAAACCATTCATACCATAATAAAAACACGAAGCTTTAAACATGATATGATTTTTTAAGATTGAAAAATAATAATTTCTATACAGTTTAGGTTTACCACAATTATTATAAATTTCATATTTTTTCTTTATTAATATTATTATTTTGAATAATTTTATTTAGATACTCATCTCCCTTGTAAAACACAATAGCACCACATTTTAAGGATTTTACTTCAGTAAGAAAATATCTAATTTTTCTGTAATACTCAATAGAGTTTACGATAGATTTATTTAGTTTTTCTTTTAATTATAAAATCTATTCTAAAATATTATCATATTAAATTAAGATAAAATTATGAATATTTTTAATAGATTTTTTCTTTTTATTTAATGTTTCATATCTTTCTTCTAATATATAACAATATTCAACTAATTTTCCATTTGAGAAGATTTCATATTTAGAATCATAAATAGAATAATAGTAGAATTATACATCATTTTATTGATCCATAAAGCACATATTTTATTTCTAATTTATCTATTCTAGTTTATATTTTGATCAATAAGAACTAATTGAATCTTTAAATACACTCCAAGAATCCTTCATTAATTTATTTCCTTTCTGTTGATAATCATATTTCATCTAAATCCTATTCTACTTATTTTCAAATTTTCTTCTTTTCTTAATATTTAGAAAATAATATTTGATATACCCTGGATGTTTTCATTCATAATATCTAATTTCCTTCAGTCCATGACTGAAAAATCATTTTTTATTTGATTTTTGAAGTAGCTGCTTTAAGGGAGAGCGGTAACCGGCGGGATACAAAATCAAAAAATACCCCCATTCAAAATTCAAAAATTAAAATTCAAAAAGAAAATGACAATACACAAAACCCAAGACGATCATATCATTACACTAGTGACTACCCAAACACACCGTAGAACATCATCACCATACGGCCAGCTGAACTTCTACCATCTGCAACCAACATCATCACTGGCACAGTCGCCGTCACCATCCAATCACCCCCGTCGACATTTCCAACCAGCACCATAGACCGTCGAGAACCATAAAACTGCTTTAGAACATACTCACCTTATTTTCAATGCTCATCCATCATAGAAACTAGAAACAAACAAATCCATAGAAACAAAAAACACAAATTTCACCCAAAAAACCAACACCGCCGCCGTTGTCACCGACCGAACATCACTAGTCGCTAAAGAATGATAAAGTCTGTTGTAGACACTGGAAACAATAGCACCAGACACCGTCAACACCATTGAGTAGGGATCAAGCCTCTTGGACCTCCGAAATCCCCTCGAACAACACCTCCCAAAGCTCCCGTGGAAACCATCTCGCCAGACCGACCAGGAGAGGAGAGATGGTACATAAAGCCAGGGAAAAGTAAGAGGAAAGGAGCCTACATGGAGTCTAGAGCATCTCCGAAAACCGCGACCAAGCAATGAGCCTTCACCCGCACCGTGCCATCCAAAAACCCCAAATGAAACAAATCTTCAACTCAGAATCATCATAGAATTATGAAGAATAAAACAGGATTGAAACCCTGGAGGAACCCAGAACTGAAACCCAAGGAAGAAAAGGTGGAAGGGAAAACCGAACAAAGAGCTAGGTATAAACCCTAAACAAGAAAACCATCAAGAGAAAGGGAATTAAACCCTATGAAGAGTAAAGGAAGAAAATGGAAGCTGGGAAGTCTCTCAAGAGAGAACATCGAGGGATGGGACCCTAGGAAGAAAGGAGGAGATCGCTCCAGGGAGCTCTCCGGTAGATAAGAGGTTGGAATAGCAGTGCCGAGGGAGTAATCCAAGGAAGGAGAAGAGGAACATGCTCGAGAGAGCGCTCAGGGAGAGAACAGGGCCATCCTTCAGTCCATGACTATTTTTTATATTCATTTAATGTTTTATTACAACTTTTATTTTTCTTATATATATTTTTGAACCTTATAGATAACTGAGAAAATCACTCACCTAAATTTTAAAAGATCGAATCACTATTAAAGAATATTGAATCTTTATTTAACTTCTTTTCTACTTTAGAAATATAAACTTTTAGTGTTGTATTTTCTTTCTCGATCATTTTATGATCCTTAGCTTCAACTTTCATCTCAACTTCACAAATCATTAAAGTACCAGTCAATTCCTTCATCTTCAAATCCTTAATCAGAGTTAACTGTATGATTGGAGTTGAAATTATATTCCATCTAGAAGGAAATTTTTTGACAACATTCAAATATTGATTAGTCTCATGTGCAGGTGTTCCCAGAGTAGCAACACCATTGACTATCTCAGTCATCATTCCATTCATCTGAGTGATACACTCTCCATAATATATCTAAAAAGTATCACAATTCAACATATAGGTATTATATATCAACTACTTTATATTATCAATTATTTATAGGAAATGACAACTATTTACCACATTTTAAAATTAGTATCACATTGATAGACATGATTGAATTCATATTATCCATGTTCATAAATAATTGAATTAATGGCCCCTAAATTTAGATCATATTCAGTTTATTTTATAGCATCCAGTTTGTTTGGTTTATCTTTATGGATTTTATATGGATTAAAATACTTATAATAAACTTTTAAAATAATATTTTTTTAATTATATAACCACGAAATATTTCCAGCATCTATAATTTTCACTATTAAAATATGGATCCTTGATCATAGGAATACCTTATTTAATATCATCTATTTACATTAGTCTTAATCTGGATATTTAGCTCAAGATTGTTAGAGCTAAATGAAATCTTCAATAGGTAACTACTCTGATACCAACTTTTGTCCTGAGATAATGATAAAGACATGGTGGGGGGTGAATTGTGTTCTTTTGAAAAAATTGGAAATTTTAAAACTAATTCCTATTGAATATTAAAAATAAAATTTTCCTCTTTTCTTTAACTAGAGTATGCAACCTAGAATAAAAGGGAAGTCCACAATAATATTTATAGTGGTTTAGGGCATAAAGATTCCCTATCACACTCTCTCCATGAGCATGGTGATTTTACTTAGTAGATCATTTTCCAAGGGATATTGAAATTTGAGTAAAAACTAATTAATTTTCTACAATAAATCTTATAAGGCCTTTAAGCTAGACTAACAACGGTCCTCAAAAATCTCAACACCTAAGTGTTTATAATCAACAAATAGATTAAATTTGGTTGGAGAAATAATTTAAAAAATCATTCAGATGAAAATATTGTAGTTAATAGATGAAGAGATATCTATAGGAGTATATATTGGTCATCAAAGTGAAATCCTCAAGAAAAAACTTCAAATTTATATAGATAATAAATATATAAAGTAGTAGGAGTAGCTAATTCAAAATTTATAGAAGTAGGATGAATACACAAAAGTATCTTGATAAAACATGTATGTTTTGAAAGTGTAGCCCTATAGAGTTTTAAGAAATTATAGTAGATATAACACATATTTTTATAATAGAATTTTCAGTAGATAGAATTTTTTTTCTATAATCAAAAAGTTATGGAGTATTTTTAGAGAAAGTGATTCATATAAAATACCTTTAGAGAATTAGATTTTTATATTTTTTTGAGTATATAATTTACCTGAATGAATCTATTAAGATTAAATAAGAATACCAAATTAATTCAGGACAAACAGATCTAAAAAAGTATCTAGATAAGTCATTGTTTCAAGATACACATCATATTTTAAATTTAAATATCAATAGATATAAAAATTTCAAACTTTTCTTAGAAATTAGAAAAAATTAGTTTATTGTTGAAGATCCTCTGAAATAGCATTTGAATCATTTTATCAAGATATTTATTCTAGAAAATCCATTTCATAAATTTCAGAATAATTAAAATTTTTAATACTTTAGATGATTAGATCAATATGGGGATCATTATTCATGAGTTCAATTCTAAAAGTATGGTTACTAACATACCTTGAAAAAACCATTCACTACACCATAACTAACATGAGGGCTATACTTGAGAAGACAAAAAAATGAATGAATCTATAAAAGAACAATATAGATTAAAACATGATCCATATACTTCAAAAATGTACCCAAACACCACTACTAAATCCAAGATAAATGAAGAAAACAAGAACAAGATTATCAAACTTATATAAAGGGAAGAAATCAACCATTCTAGAGATCAAATTGACAAACAAGAGAGGTTCAAGAGAGAAGAATTCACTAAAAGTCACCTAGAGAGGTCCTAGGGTTTGAGACAGGAAACAAAATATGAATGAGGGAGGAATCAGACATGTAGTGCATAAAAACTCACTCGGTAGAAACATTACATAGTGTGAATCCTAGCTTCAGAACATGAATTCTTAGGCTTGCATGTATACTAAAAAAAGGAATTTAATGGATTTAAAAATATCAAATGACCAATTTATGATGTGAACATAATTCATGTACTGAAGTTTTTTCATTCCATGAAGTAGGATCATGGATTTTTCCTAGAAAAAATTCACATAGTGAACATACCTTTCATGATGTGAACTGGTCCTATAACCAATGAACAACCCCCATTAATTTATAAAAACTTTCTAGAATGTCTCTGACTCCCCCTAATCCTGAATTGAAAACTTTTAAGAAATAAAAATAGATCATACCTTAAGTAGGATGTTATAATTTTCCTCAATATAGGAATTTATGTCCCCAAAATTCATGTGAAAGGAGGATTCTCTGAGAATAAGTGAGGCCTCTACTCCCTCACTGACGATTTGCACTCCCAAGTTTTGTGAGAATCCGATCCTTGTCACCACAAGACATTGAAAAATGATATATAATTACCACAAAAGACTTTACTATGATAATATATGATCTAAACTAGTTTCTTCACAATGGAAACATCTAGCTCTAACTCAGTCTCTTCTCAACCCAGAACATGAGAGACATCAAGATGGTACTTCCTGAGTTGATATATATGTAAAACATAATATACACATTTTTAATTCATTTGGTAACACCAATCAATAAGAAAAATGACCCAATTAATCAATAAAATCAAATTGCATAACATATCTCAGAGCCATATTCCCCTATTATTTAAGTTGATGGTGACACAACTAAGGAGAAACTTTCAATAATACCCAATTACCAATGGAAAACTCCAAAGGATAGTGCTGATGATTCACATATGATTTCTCCCAACTCTAATCTATAACCAAGCATAAAAGTATATCCCGAATCCTCATTGAAGTATCATAAATGAGGCTCGTTCCCATAAGAGAGGACTTACCCAACTATTCCTAACAAAGAGTTGACCTTTATAGGTGAATATATAAATCCTCAAAAGGATCCATTCTGATTGATGAATGGTAACTATTATTATAAGAAAACTCAACCATTCCTAGATGGATATCCCATGATATATCAAAATACAAGATGTAACCATGGATCATGTCCTCCATGATCTAAATACCATTTTTCGTTTGATTATATATCTATGGAGGGTAAGCTATAATCCATCTGACTTAAGTCCCCATTGCCTCCTGAAGAACCTTCAAAAATCTGAAAGTAAACCTAGGATCCATGTTCAGGATAATAGTAGTGGGAAACCCATGAGACCTCATAATCATATACACATACAACTTACCCAAATCTTAAACTTTTGTGGTTATAGGGTCCTGAAAACTTCTCAAAGGGAAGAAAATACCCCCACAATCACTTTGAAGAAGGAAGAAAGAATTACTACAAGTCTAGTAAAGTGAATGGATGAAATCTGAGTTTCAAACTTCAGAATAAACTTGAAGGAATTGAATATATCAAAGATCTTTAAGTGACCCACATACCATCACTGGGAAAGGTTCGCAGAATGCATGAACCGCAAACCACCAGTATGCAGGAGGACCTGTGAGGCGCTGGCCCATAGAGCAATGTCCAGTGAACCCAGGATCCCTCAAACCACATCAATAGAGGAATAAAACGCATGAAGTACATCCACATACTATCTTGCGATCTTAGTAGTTCACAGATGAAGAAAATTGTCAAGGTTTTGTGAACCATGACTCACGAACCGCAGCTTCTGAAAACCATAGTTGACCGAGTCTCCCATGGATTGAGATGTCTCTTCATGGGATTTTGAAAATGGTGCCACATTCCCATAGATATATTTTCTAAAATTATCTATAAATTGATCATAAAAAGAATTGAGGACGGGCAGACGAAGAAAGCACGGAGGACCCCGGAGGTTAGAAGAAAGAATTTGGAGAGGATTCCGACTTCAGTTTCTAATCGTCGACAAAGTCCAAATCGTAAACCACATTTCCACAGGTATAAATATACATGAACCATAAAAATAAGAAACTTAATAATAATGGGAAAAATGTGGATCTAGTTGGTGTAATTGCGAACCACACATTCCTCATGGATGAACTCCATGCAAACAACAAGTTCTCATACCCTCCTTCAATATGGTGTTCTGCATAGTGTATTTATATGTGGATTGAACCCCACACAACATACTAAGTCAGTATGTGAATGGAACCTAAAGAGGTGTGGTGGACTTCTTACAGGACCACGTACGACTATGGTGCACGGTGGTCCATGCCCAATCCTGTGTACTACTTCGGTACACGAATGAACCCTATACCCGCATACCACAATGGTATGCAGATCTCCCCCACCCCACATGATAAAATTGTATGTGGATTGGGGAATATTCAGATGCCCTTCCCTCCAGCTCCAATATCACCCCTTGGTTACCATATATTCCTCCATAGCCCCTCCATGAACCAGTCCTTCGACATTAGGCCAATGCCTCCTCCAAATCCACCGAACCTGCATGACCAGATCATCAGAAACATCAGCACGTCCCTTTGAGTCTACATACCCATGGTAATCAGAGTCACTAAGGATCTCCCCACAATGGTTCGGACTCCCGTGATGTCTTTAAGTCTACATTCCTATGGTAACCCAGAATCCAACCTTGGGATGTTGATGTGAACCTCCCTATTCTAGGGATTAAGGGTGACCACTTTCTTTTCCACTCAATGAGGAATGGTGATCAGTCAAAGGAACCATATTAGTTCCTACTTTTGATGAGAGGCGACATTAACCCCCTTTACTAGAATTCATTCTAGGGAACTCCCACTGAGGTAAGTCCCTAACCTTCTAAGGGCTGAGCCACATGACCCCTAATTTCATCCCACATTGAAAGGTTCATCATTCCACACTATCACCCACAGTTTCCTTGGCTTATTCTGCCCTAGGCCCACCCTATCCCATCAGTGTGAGAGGAGGTGTGTGGTTGGTTAGATCTCTCAAATCCTCTTATTTCTCATACTGAGTATGACTCACATGGGCATAGAGATTTGTGATGATTACAACATCCACACAACCAAACCGTCCTAAACTATGAAAACTCTGATTCCTAGTCAAACTAGGATATGTAGAATGGATTCTTGAAGGCTTGAGCTCAAAAGAGTTCCCTTTCAAAAGGGTTCACCCAATCAAGTCCCCTCAAATGGGAAGCTTCCATGTGTAATCCCCAAGTTTCCCGAACTACATGGGCTCTAATTCCTCTCTTGAGGATACGTAGGAAGCCCATCTTATGGGTATGATCCCAACATCAAGCCATCTTCCGTACCCCATGGATGAAAATAAACTCCAGAGAGCCTTATTACATGTATTAAGTTAGCATTTCCTCCATAGCATCAAATTCATGTATGCCTATGATGATCCTGCAAAATAGGGGTAGCCCACAGATACACTCTTTGGTAATGAACCAAGGATTCATGAACATATGAAAATGACTTAAATCTATAAGAGAGTCCCAAAATAGAAAATAATTACCCCCAAAAGGGTGAGATGATCCCAACCTCCCATCCTATCGACTAATGGAGCCCTTAAGTGTCATTGGAAAAATTTTCATCCAACGAGCACCTGCCTTTGGAAAGAAGGTCCATGAATCATGGATACCAGGGATGTTGGGTGTTTCTAGCTCCACAAATAGACCTACTAAAGATCATCTGAGGAAGTTATATCCTAAGAGGACCAATTTCAAAAATAATTGGCCCCATGAAATCGCTCGCTGGGACCATTTGACTGTGTAATATCCTTCGTAATACAGAAGGGATAAACTTTCCAGTCCCCACAAGGTCAATCCAGTCACCCCTTATAGGATAACGATGCTGATTAGGTCGAAACAAAGATGGTAATGGGAAAGTCTCTATAATAATGGACGAATGATCATCACACCTTGAATCATTTTTGGTATTTTTCCAAAACCCATAAACATGCCGCCTCGGGGGATGAAACAAAAATAGTGAACCTGATGTGAATCCTTAACCAAGGTGGAGGTTTTACCCCACTTAATCCCCTTCACCTCACAAAACGAAAGGGGGAAGGAGGAAAAGATGATTCATAAAATATGCACATGTTCAAGATATGATACTTTTTTGAGGTTTTTTTGTCTGTATATGTCATATATATATATTATAGGTTCTCATAGAGAAACCTTTGATCCAAATGAAATCCTGACAGCCAATACAGACACACACATCAACGATGCCACAGGTGGCTGGGGCCCTGATGAAGAGTAGGACCCCATCGCCTACCCAACATTTTCAACACTGGGTATCCAACATGATGAGAAAATATTAACACCGAAATGGTACTCTCCCCATAGTAGAGGCCACAAGAAAATCCCTCCAGTTTGAAAAAGATCACCAGCCACCTCCTCAGCCATGGCCGATTCCCCAACAGAAGGCGTCACTAGTGGTCGTCTCGAACCATTTTTGGAGCCTATCCCTACAACATGACAGAAAGTACCTCCCTTATCTTAGGTAGGTAGATGAAGTTGATGATGAAAACTTCATCTCATCAGCACAAGAGTCCAACTCATGGGCCCTTTCCAGAGAGCATTGCCACCAAAACCAGGTGACCAAGTCTCCTCACGCTGAAGAGGACCTTATGCTGAGGGAACATGCTGAAATATAGAAGACCCAGGCCCCTCATACTTCCTACTAAGGGCATCAAATACATAATTAGAAAAATGATATCACCCTGGTTCCTGAGGAGAAACTTCTCTATACAAACGTGGAGGCATTAAACAGGTAGACATACAACTCTTCCCCCTCCACTCAATCCCACCATATAAATAGGGTGAAAAAATACGAGCACGTGAATGTTCCTAATAGTTCTCGCTGGTCTCTCCATGTAGACATAGAAAAAAATTATAGGCATATGAAAATATTTACCGATGCACAAGAATCCCGTCATCCAAATAGGATGATAACCAGCTACATGCAGGAAAAAATACCTACTGATACATATCAACCCCGCCATCCAAATAGGGAGGCAAGAAGATATGAGCAGATTCAAATTTCTATGGATGCATAAAAATCCCATGAAAAAAATAAAGTGGTAAGAGAGAAGATAAACATTCTTGCTCATGAATATGAATCCCACCAGTCAAATATGATGGGAACTAGAGAATACAACCTGTGGTATATTATTTATTCTATCCTGACACAGGAGAACTGGTATCTACTAGAAACCCATGGAGAACTGGAGCAGGCACAAAATTCTGATCCAACATCGGAATGATAGTTCATACCCATTCCAACAAAATATGTATCTCAACACATCCTGGAAATGATGGAAGATCAGACATCATTTCCACACCATATCCTCCAAACATGCTAAGAAATCATTGCATCAGTAGGAAAGGAGATGAACTAGGCCCACGACATGGTTTCCTCAAATGGAATGACTTACTTGCAAAATGGGTTAGTCACTCTGGAGTAGTTATGCATCCCTGCTCTAGTCCAGGAGGGTCATCGACAATATCTCATGCTACACAGACAACCATATTGGGAAAAAATACTCATTACAACTGGAGGACACTGATCCAATGTAGTGGCCGCTCTGGGGAAGACATATATCCCTACCAAAACTCAAGATGTATGTTGGCATATCCTGATGGAATAACAGGACCCAAAAAGATATGGAACCATATATGAAGGTCGTTACCAACAACAGGCCGCCCCAATTACCTTCAAGAGAGCACCTAAAAATGAAATGCGCTAAAGGAAACCTAAAAATGAAAAGCACATACATGATCCCACTCTACTGGAAGCTGGGGTTCTTGACATCATCGAACATATATCAATAATAGCTCGAGAACCTGTCTATCCATCAAAAAATTATGGAAATGGAAATACCAGTTGTGAAGCCCCTCCCCATAATATTACTACCAGAAGCACTGAAGGTCCTCCCCAGAGCACCCACAGAGGCTTACTCTATGGGTCAGAAATGATCGATCACGAGAGCTTATCTCCTGATGCATGTTAGGGTATCCCTCCCCTTTACCTAAAGATCAGACTAAAATATGGTCCTCCCATTTTTTTCATCTATCCTGATGGTCCTCTCCACGGTATATGCTGTAGATATGCTTCTCCCTATAGTCGGATGTCAAGTCATGATGCTAGTCTTTGCTATGATGACTTTCATTGTGAATGCCCTCCCCATAATGATAGTTGCCGTGAAGGCCCTCCCCATAGTAACATCAAGCAATGAGATGGTCCTCCCCTCAATGAAGTACATCCTGAAGGCCCTCCCCAGGATGTACACTGTAGAAATTCTCTATACAGCCAGATATCAAGCTGTGATAGTAGTCCTCACCATCATAGTAGTCATCGAGAAGGTCCTTCCCTCAGTGACATGAAGCAACAAGAAGGTCCTCTCCTCACTATATCCCACCCTGAAGGTCATACCTATGGTAAACACTATAGGGATACTCCCCATAGTTAGGAATAAAGTTGAAATGGTAAACCTCGCCATTGCGGCACCGATTGCAAAGGTCCTCCGCGCAATCAAAATTCATACTGGCAAGAAGGCCCTCCCCTTGCTGGAAAAAATGTGAGAAATACCTCCTATGATGAGGCACTTGGAAGGATGGAGTCAGACATATAAAACAATCCATCTATGGTGAGTGATATCCTTTCTCAACCAGATGATGGTCTAGAGCCATTCCCATCTTCTAAGCCACCCCCGAGCTGTTCACATATCAATGAGGCTCCCACCGGCTCAACTGCTTGGAACAAAATTATTAAGAAGTAGTCAATCTAGGCATATCAAGTAGAGGAGTCCCTAAAAGAAAAACAACATGATATGTTTCCCATGAGAATAAAACTAGCTAAGGATAATATACCGATGATGTATTGGTCTACGAGCACTTCTCACTTTGACATAGCAAGCGATTTGTATGAGGAATGAATGCATGAAATTTTCCTCAACATGTGGATGACCCTTCACCAGATAAAATAAAAGTTCTTGACCTATGAAGGGTATGTAGAACATGTCAATATATTAGTGGATCTTCTTCATCTAATTGACCTGGAATCCCTCTCGTCTGTGCAACAACCACAATCAGAAAGGCGAAAGAAAAACCTCTAACTGGCTTGCCTCCATGCACTGCAAAAGTTGCGTTACCTCATTAGTGACACATCATATGGAGTTTATATTTGGGGATGGGGAGAACATGGACCTCTACACATCACCACAAATCCCATCCATTAGATATCATTAGAAATGAGATCTTGCAAAGTCATTACCAAAATGTAGTAATCAAATAAAATCCCTACTCAGGAAAGATGGAATACTCAACAAAATTCGACCTGGAGTGAGTCGAAAAAGTATTAGGTCTGAAGATATCAATAAAAAAAAAGCTTATATGCCAGGAAACTGAGAACATCTAGTAGGCTTTCCACCTAAGGTAATTCAACCACCAAGCAGTTCTCATGTCTTCAAAACCCCATAAACCCCATGCGGGTCTAGCTCTATACTCGACTCACACTTGCGTGGGAATGCATGAAATAAAAAAGGTGGAAATAGCGGTGAATATTGCCGCAATGCGGGAACAGCCCCAGACCACAGGGATAAGGGAATTTTTAACTCAAAATAACCCTGTAAGTCCAAAAAATATAGACTATAGTTCCTTAATGGAAGAATAGAAGAAACCCCAACCTGTAGGGTTGGGGGCATTTTTTACCTCAAGTTTCGGCACAACAGATGTATGTCTTCTCCCATTTGGGAAGAATGATGAGCAGAGAGGTCACCCGTTCCATCCTGTCTCGTGGTTCTTAACCTCCAAGATCAAGGCACATTATGAGGTCAGATTAAGGATCCCTTCAGGTAAATTTTCACCAAGAAACCCAAAGAATACCACTGAATGGAAAGAGAAATTCCAAAAAAGGATGTAAAAAGATTTCCTACCATTCAGAACCAGTTACACCACCCCCAATGTGGTATGAATTAGTGAACATGGTAAACTTCAACCCCACATATATCACAGGAAATGATACAAAGGGAGAAGACTCTAGGGAAGATGGTTCCCTCTTGGAGGCATCCCACACTGAGCCTGATGGTGTGCATACCTAGAACTAGAGAGCAGTCCTAAATTTGGGCACCCCCTTAGTTAATCCATCATTACCTACCTTGAGAAACCCCCAAAAGGATAAGAATAAATCCTAGGTTATCTATTACCCATCTCCTTCTATCCTTGAGAATGAGTCTCCCACTATTGAGGAAATATTTTACAAGAAAGAGAAAGAAATAAAAGAGCTCAGGAGAATTAATGATGAGATGCGTTGAGGGAGCTATCTTTCTAGATGTGTTCCCCCTATGGAATATTAATAGGTGTTCCTAGAAGAGGTTCCCCCACTACATTCACTCATCTTAGTAAATTAAGTAAAGCTCATATGCCCATCCAACCCAACACTGGGATCACCATCCTACTTAAATATGGCCCTGGAAGGACATCAAGACTTCCCTCTATTGGGAAAGTAACCAAATTATATTCAGGTGAACCCACAAGGGATACCCCCAGTTGGGTATCCATCCCAAATTCCATCACCACTGATACACCCATATATGGCCCTTGATGCACCCTCCCAAGATCAAGTATGGAAGGATATGCATCAAAGGGATCTTGAATACCATCGAGAAACTAACAACTTGACTAGAATCCATGGAAGGGAAACACACTCTGATACAACTAGAGCACAAACCCTACCCTGATTTGGTGAGCAATGTTCTGCCACCTCCAAACTTTGGAAACCCAATATTCCCAGTGTTCAATGGATTGGGAGACTTGAAACAATATCTAATGCACTATGCCTCTTACTGTGATCTCATTATGGGCACTCCAGAGCAGTAAGAAGCAGTAAAACTTAGGTTCTTAGTGTGAACCCCAAAGGGTTCAGCCTTTGTAAGGTATACCAATTTGTCAGCTAACTCAATCACATACTGGGAGGACCTCTGGTGATAGTTTCTCTTCTAGTTCAGTTCAAAACATCCTATGACAATGGTCAGTGATCTCATGAACTACAAGTAGTGAGAGAATAAAAGTGTTTCAGACATCATTTACAGATGGAAAGGTCCGACTTACTCCCTAAACCGACTACTCCCCTAGTATAAAATGGTCACTACGTGCATCTATAACCTCTGTGATGAATTGAGAACACCACTCATCCTAGTTAAGTACACATGAGGGTTTAAATATTTATCTTCCATTGCCCAAATGATAAAAAATTCCTTACATTAGACCAATCTCAAGTCTTGGGTGGTCCCATCATCCCTAGGAAAAAGAACGGGAAAATCTGAAGCATCTTATGTCATGCTTAAGCCACCCCCAGCACCAGCTCCAGTTGTGAGGCCTCCACCAAATCATGCAGCACCCCCTGGATGCCAACATCCACTCCCTGGATGCCAACAGCCACCCCCACCTTGGCAAGATGGGTGAAGGTGTGCTAAAAGAAATCAGTTCAAGGAGAGAAGAAATAAATTCTACTCGTTCTGAGATGAACAAGTCCATGAATACTTTATAACCTCAATGAATTGAAGCTTTGTTCGGATACCAGAGACAAAGAGAGATGATAAAGTGGGTCTCAAAGACCATCCAAATTATTGTACCTATCACCATATACTAGGGAACACCATCTAGGAGTGCTTCATCTTCAAGGATCTCTTAAAAAAGATGGTGGATTCTGGACAAGTCATGTTGGGTCCTTTGCCAACACAAGTGGCGTATATCTCTACCTTATACCCAATAGAGGAAGAGGAGTGGAAATCAGTCAACAGAAAAAATTCATAACAATTTTATAGTTGGATGACTCAAAAAACAGTCAATTAAGCTCATGGAATCCTTCAAATGCAGTTGAAGAAAACAACCATTCCCCCAATAGCTCTTGGTGCAACACAACCGTCCTCCTCAACCCTACAACCCTATGAGGAATAGAAGGGATGAAATCAAGAGAATGAAGATGAGATGATGCCAAATCCAAATCCAATCTTGACACTTTTGGACTTCATGATAGAAAACTTGGTACAACAGGCACTGACCTGCCAAATGGGACAACAAGCACTGCCCTGCCAAATGGAACCATTAGAAGAAGACAGTTAGACAAAAACATTTTCAGATCAAGAACTGATCTTCTACTCCATTAATGTCATTCAATTGATGGACCCCTTCTCTTATGGGGACTATGGACACAAAACTAAAATCCCCGCATCCAATCAGAGGTCCAAGGGAAGAGGCTATAGAGTCCGAGGGTTTTATGGAAGGCATGATCATGGCAGGAGTCAAATTCCTGGCCATGCCTTAGCTCAAACCGTTAATGTTGCAGAAACTCACGGAATGACCCTCCAGTATACACAATAGGAACCGGAGTGTTTCTATTCCCCCTATGAAAGAAATATGAGCCTAGTCATCTTGGAGTATCAGTTAGAGGAAGAACAAATATCCAATCACCCAAGGTGTATAAGAAGACTAGTTCAGTCAAACTTGGAAAGTACCACAACACCACCATATCCTATCATAGAGGTTAGACCATATACATCCAAAGATTAAGACCCTAAAGTGTCCATGAAAGAACATCCCTGAGATGGGAAGAACTGACCATTAAATTATAAATATGATATTCTGAAATAGCTAGCCTCAGTACCGACAAAGCTATCAATTATGGATGCCTTGAGTCTATCCACAGACCTAAGGGAGGCACTCATAGAAGCCCTAATAAGTCCCCAGGAATTCAAGGGTGAAGTAGCAATGGTCTAATTCTATCAGATAGAGACAAATCCTAAATAATTCCATGTCGTCACCTCCTTCATAGACAAGGATGAAGATGCTATCATGAAAGGGCTCATCAAACCGTTATATGTGTCCGAAAAGATAAACTACATTGAGGTTTGAAGAATTTTCATTGACAATGACTCTGGAGTCAACCTCATCCAGCTGTGAACATTTCTTCAGTTGGGATATAATGAGGAAAATATAACACCCTTCACCACGACTCTACTGGGGTATGAAAAAAGATAGTATAAGCCATTGGGATGAATCAATCTTAAAAATTTTCTTGGAGATCTCATGTCTGATTCCAAGTTTCTGGTAGTTGAGAAAAGTACGTCCATCAATGTCCTGTTAGGGAGGTCTTGGATGCATCAACATGCTGCAATTCTGTTATCATACTATCAGTGCATCAAATATTATGCTAATGAAAAAAATGGGACATTACACATCGAAAAATCCCCATTTGAATCTTGTGAGTCACATTACATCGATGTAGGGTTCTGTGAACCAAAAGAGAAGCAGTCTTTGGCCAATGACGTTGAATGGATCACCACCCCGAATGGATTAGAAGTGGCTCCCGCCGATCCCCTCCAATAGCTTGGGGAAGAGTATGTATTACCCATCAACCAGGTTGAATTCATAAGTTCAAGATCAGATACAGACTCAGTCATCTACATGATTTCCATTATGGATGCCAATTCCAAAGACACTCAAGAGCGGGATGGACCCTATGATGTCAGGAAAGGCCCCAACCAAGATGCTCTCGGCCCTTCCTCGGGACCCCAAACCATTCCCACCTTAATCACTAAGGAAAAATATGATTTCTCTCCCAACATTATAGAGTTCATCTTGAGAGTCCTCTCTCCATCAGAAGAGGAATAAGATGATAAATAGGATAAAGAAGAAGAAGAATAATAAAATCTCAAAGATTCCCCTCCTGCATTCAAAGAAGGTGTCTCCACCATAATCGATTAACTTAGGGAGATAAACCTGGGCACCGAAGATGACCAAAAACCCACTCTAATTAGTGTGGCTATGTCTTTCAAGGAGAAAGAGGCATATAACTCCTTCATAAAAAATAATTGAAATGTGTTTTATTGGAACTACATAGAAATTCTAGGCCTCATTCCTGAGGTTTACACTCATTATACAGGTTTGCTGGGAGACCATCGTGTTTATTAGAAGGCAGCTAAAAGGACCCACCCAATGCATGATACCAAAATAGAGGCTGAAGTTGACAAGATAATCAAATCTAACTTCATCTAGGAAGTCCCATATCTGATTTGGCTAGAAAACATAGTCCCTTTCAGAAAGAAGAATGGATAGATTAATGTCTACATTGACTTCAGGGACCTCAATAGGCACTGCCCGAAAGATGATTTTTTAGTCCCAATAATAGAATTATTGATCGATGAAACCACCAAATATGAGGCCCTCTATTTCATGGATGACTATTATGGATACAAACAGATCTGAATGGCCTAAGGAGGTGAAGAAGCAACTACTTTTAGGGCCCCTCATGGAGTGTTCTATTATAAGGTGATTCCCTTTGGTCTAAAAAATGTTGGCACTACATATCAACACACCATGCATATAATATTCAAGCCCTCTCTAGGAACATTTGTCGAGTGATACATCTATGATCTAGTGGTTAAATCAAAATAGCACTCAAACCACTAGATAGATCTTGAAGCTATCTTTAACAAACTGCGACTATATAGTTTAAAGATGAATCCCTTAAAGTGTGCCTTTAGTGTTACCTCTGAGAAATTCCTTGGATTTGTTGTATGCCATCGCAATATATAATTCAACCTTGATAAGACTAAATCCATCCTTGGAATGTCTCCACCTCACAACCTCATTGAGTTGAGGGGTCTCCAGGGGCACCTGGACTACATCCGACACTTCATATCCAACCTTGTGGGTAATTGTTTATCCTTAACCAAGTTAATGAAGAAAGGGGTTACGTATGAGTGGTATAATTATTTATAGGAAGAGTTCTAAAATCTAAAAATATATCTCCTAAGCCCACTGGTGTTGATGCCTCCATTTGATGGTAGACCACTCATTTTGTACGTAACCACCTTAGAATGGTCATTAGGTTCCCTCCTCGCATAGAATAATGATGTCGACACTGAGAATAATCTCTATTACCTCAGTTGAAAAATGATTGATGGTGAGACTTGATGTTTAAGAATTGAAAAAAACTACCTAGCCCTAATCTTCATGGTTCATAAATTTAGGCTTTACCTGTAGCACCATGAGGTCTATCTGGTCTCCCGATACAACCCACTCAAATACATCCTCAACTATCCCATGCTAACTGGATGCCTATCATGGTGAGCAGTAATCCTAAAATATTTTTACATACGGTACGTTCCCTAAAAGGCCATCAAAGGCCAGGAATTAGCAAAATTTCTAGAAGATAACCCCTCAGAAGAAACAACCCCATTGGATGCTAAACTTCCAAATGAAGAAGTTTTCTCCATCAAAGAAGGCCCCCAGGCATGGCAAATGTACTTAGAAGGTGATTCCAGAAGCCCAATAGGAAAAAGGATGGAGGATCCCAAGCTCAAAAAAGTAGGGTTGAGAGTTATACTCATATCCCCCGATAAGGCCATCTTGCCTTACTCCTTCCTCCTTTTAGAGGGATGCACAAATAATGAAGCAAAATACCAGGCCCTCATTGTTAGCATAGAACTAGAACTTCATGCACAAACTGTACACCTGAATATAAAAGGTGATTCAGAGTTATCCATTAAGCAATTCAATGGTGGATATGCCATTAAGAAAGAAGTATTGGCCCCCTTGATGAACCATGCTCAAGAACTAATGGCATAATTTCCATCAGAACCAACGCTGATCTATGTCTCCCGGTCACAAAATGCTCAAGCCGATGCATTGGAAAATGCATCCACAACCCTCGTTGATCCATACTGGGATGAAACAATTATTATCATTTCCCACCATCGAATGGTCTTTCCATTTATTCAGAACAATACGGAGGAAATAGATGAGATTATCTATGTTTCTTAGCATTATGGTCACACCACTAGCTAGATGACTCCCATTTGAAATTAACTATGGAGGGGAGGAACTCCCACCATTAGGGTTGGGAGAGAATAGATCCGGAGGTGGGATGTCAACATTGTCTTGTAAAACAGCGTAAACCAAGAAAAGGTTTTATACAAATGAGTCCTTGATGGAGTCCTTCATAGGTGCATCTATAGAGAAGAGACTACTGCCATCACGAAAGAAGTGCATGCCAGAGCTTGTGGAGATCACCAATCAGCAACCAATCTCTCCCATAAAATTCGAAGGCTTGGATACTATTGGTCCACTATGATACACGATTGTGCCAGATTTACTAATATGTTCTATTCCTGCCATGTTCATACAAATTTTATTCACAAAACCCCAGAGCTACTTCACACAGATAAGTAATCCTATCCATTTTCTGCTTGTGGGATGGATGTTGTGGGACTATATCTCCTACCACATCCATAAAATTCAAGTTTATTCTCACATCAACTAACTTCTTTTTCGAATGGGCCAAAGACATTCCCCTTAAAGAAGTCAGGGCGAAAAGAATTATTAGCTTTGTAAAGGCCACCATCATTACCAGATTTGGTGTCTCTCATACAATACTGACAAAACAATGGCACCAACTTCTTCTATTTTGAGTTAGACAAGTTATACTAGGAGTATGGAATCAAATCCAACCATTCATCCCACTACCATGTGGTATCCAACAGGAAGATAGAGGTTTTCAACAAGACTCTGTCCAACATACTCAAAAATATAGTAGATAAGGATAAGAAATTATGGATAGACAAGATCCTTCATTCTTTATGGGATTACCGGACCACGATCCGCACTACCACCTAGGCAACCCCATACTCACTAGTATATGGGGCAGAGGTGGTTTTGCCTATTGAAATTCAAGTTCCATCACACCGTGTGGACATTTGTGATAAGCTATCCATGAATGAGAAATCCCAAAGATAAGATGATGAGTTGGAGTAGCTGGATGAGAAACGGATTCAAACTTTACACCATTTGGAAGTTTACCAAAATCAGATCACACGAGCCTTCAACAAAAAGGTTCTCCATTAGTCTTTCATCGAAGGAGAGATGGTTTTGGTCCTCAATACCATGATGATACTCGGGAAGAAGCCCCCAAAGCTTGATCCAAAGTGGGAGGAACCATATGTCATACATAGGGTCTATTCCAATGGAGCATATACCTTGAGATCAATAGATGGACAACTCATCATGGCTCCCACCAATGCAAGGTTTTTGAAGAAGTAATTTGTGTAATAATGAAATAAATGTTACAAAATCTATGAACCTAAACTACGAGTCATATTCCAAACCACATGACATTAAACTATATGGTATTAGTCCCTAAAACATGACATTAAAATGGGATGCTAATTTCCTCGCTACATGACTCTAAACTGCACAACATAGCATTCTAGCTACAAGATGTTAAGTCACATAGCATAAATCATCCTAATTTCATGTTGATAAACTGCACGATTCCTTAGAGAACTACGTATGGATTGATTCCCATTCATTAAGTGGGATACGTAGTAATGCCTCGAACCTCGATCTTGGCCCATCTACCACAAAAAAATGCCTCTATCATATCATCTATCTCCCCATATTTATAAGGGCAATCCTTGTCACTCCTTGTTTCTGACATCAAGTATAAATCATGTGAGCATAGGATCGATGGTATGTATTCCATTTCGTAAACAAACTATATAGGAATATGGTAGACCTGACACTTGTAGAAGATGAAACCAAAATGACCCTACTCCTATGTCTGATCTAGATCGGTACAGGGAACATTCATAACTATGTTAAAATTGATTCATATGCTTTTAGGATATGTAGTGACACTCGAATTTAACATCTGGGCCCATCCACCAACAAAACAATGCCCTATCATGTCCCTACACATGGACTTAACCTTTGCAGGGAACATTCAGAACTACGTGTGGCTTGATTCCTGCCCTTGCAGGACACGCAGTGATGCCTGGATTTTGGAATCCTGGCCCAAATGACAATTAAAAAAATTCCCCTTCCTCTGTGCATAGGTCAGAATTGTATGGGGGAATCCATCAAGGGTCCTAACTGCATCACATTAAACTATGATATTCCTAAACATTCAAGTGCAGCCTGATTCTCAATGTTACGAGATCCTGCACATGCCTCCAATTTACTGCATGAAAAATTTAACGAGATGACAGAAATTCGAAGTCTGAATTCCAAAACTCATAAGGAGTCAAAAGATCACGATTCCCCCTAGATATGAGTCAGATCTTTATGGAATCTCCAGTAGTTCACAGATGATCATGGTTTGGATATTTCTTATGTTCCCCTAACATGTCTTTCCTGTTTGTCAAACTCCATACTATGAGAGAGATTGGTTCCCCATAAGCATTCATGGCCATCTGAGATGGAAGGCTAGTGTCATGCAGACACCTTTGTTTGACTATGCACACCATGCCCTGGTGGTTCTTCATATGTATCCTATAAAACAACCACCAACCAAATGCCAATTTGTACTCAGGAGAGTCTTCTACTACCTCGGTATGCTCAATGGATTCTAAGCCCCATGTCATTACTCCTTATCTAATTTTCCCCTTGGGAATATGGTTTAAACCTTCTATCATCACTCATGTACAAGGAATTATAGAATATACTGACCATGATTAAAGCTATTAACTATCTTTGTGACATAATGTCTTTACTGCATGACTCTAAACTACACAACATAACTTCCTCATCGCACAATTCTAAACTGTAAGGCCAAAAATGCCCTCGCTGCATAACTCTGAACTGCACATCATAACGTTCTCACTACATGATGCTAAACTGCAAGGTAATAATCATTCTTAATGCATGATGTTAAACTACATAACATTGGTTTAATCCTAAAATTATACCTGTTGTTGATTTTTTTTTCATTTCTTAAGTGTTGATCTAGAATCCTCATAATCTCTTATTTCTCACACCAAGCATAGATCATGTGAGATTAGGGACCTTAGTGAGAGATCCACCATGACATCATGAAAAAATAGTCTAGGAATTTGGTCCTAGCAGCACAAATCTAAAAGGCATGTCACAGTTCCCTTCTCTATAAGGAACCCCGCATCCTGGCCATACGACGTTAAACTATAAGGAATTACAAATATGAGACAAATGCCTCACCCTACGCATGAGTCAGATCTACATAGGGGATACATGATCCCATGAGTGAATCACATCCCTAATGTTTCTAATGTATCTGGATACAATCCTACCATACCTCAAAATCCATGATTTGAGTAATATTGAATCTCTATAATCTTCCATGGCCATCAAATATGGAAGGCCAATGTCCTGTGGTCACCTTTGTTTGACTATTCACATCATGCCCCAATGGCTCTGCATATGATTCCTAGAAGATGATCATCAACCAAAGGAAAATTCATCCTCAGGAGATTCCTCTCCTATCTCAGTATGCCTGAATACTCCCAATCCTTGTGAAACCCCTCCTGATTCATGAACCCTCAGAGTCATGGTTTTCATTCTCTTTCCTACCCATATCATAGACATATCAGAACATTCTGACCTAATTCACCTCTGGTCTCTCTTGAGGGTTCTTTAGAATAAATATATCCCATTCATATGCGTGAAGTTGATCTGTGTATAAAATAAGAATTCCCCCACTTATTAATGGGTTTCCCAGGAAAGTTCAGCCCAAGAAATGTCACCTTTCATGCTTAGGAGCACCCCTTTTTAAGAGGTCATATTCCATGTACAGAAAGGTCCCAATCTCCATAATACTTCACATCCATCAGAGATGGAAGGCCAGTTTCCTGAAGACACCTTTGTTTGACTATTCACATTATGCCTGGTGGCTCTGCATATGATGCCTATGAGGCGACCGTCAATCAAAGGAAAATTTGTCCTTAGGAGAGTACTTTATAGTTTTTATACACTCGTATGAAATTTATGTCCTGTATTACCCCATGGATTTGGAAAACCCCTCTGGATAACAACTTACATATCCTCCCCTTTTCAAATTCCCAGACATGAAAAAGATTTCTAATTGGACTGACCATTCACCGAATCTCCCTTATGAAATTAAGAATTGTGCGGGAGTGGTTTCCCATCCAAAGCCAATACAAATGTACCTAATAATTTTGGACATCACTCCTTAGACATGCCACCCACTACATCCCCCAACCCCAAAACAAATTCAAAGTGTTGTAAATCCTCCCAGGACATCGAAGTTGGAAGGCTAGTGTCCTGTGGAAACCTTTATTTGGCTATGCAGATCATGACCTAGTGGCTCTGCATATGTCGCCTACCAACCAAAGGAAAATTCGTCCTTAGGAGAGTCCTATCCTACCTCCGTACACCTAAAATGTCTCCAAATCCTCATGCATATCCAAAACTCACAAATTCAGGGTCAAGAAAAATCCCTCATTTATGTTTGAAAGTTATTAGGACATTCTCGGCTGATGAACCCAAAATTGGGGCCCCTACCCTATTAAGTTTGGTAAAAAATATTCGACCTAAAACATCAGTAATAAGTCCGATTGGAAGGACTATAAACCGCCAGTGAAAAAGGAACAATACTCTCTAGAGTGAAAATCCACAAAGGGAACCCCTGGATAAAAGTCAAGTATCAGCTCATAAAACCTACACTGTGTATGATTTAAAAAAAAGAAAAAAAAGGTTGAGCTATCAAAAGAGACGTAAATCTTGTTAGTTCGAAAAACCATAAATTGATACCTAGGAAAAAGTCAAGTTATACCTGCTAATCTCGTATCAAACAGGATTAGGAAAAAATTAGGGTGATAATGAAAAATACAGAAAAGTCTGTGAGGTTTTCCATGAAACCCCAGTAATAAGCGAACTACTCTCACTGAGTCCCATGGATCAGGAAAAAATTAGAGCCTGATTAGATTATTTCAATTTATTGGTTTCAAATCCCAGTTTAAAATTAACACCTGATCAAAATGATGTTTATATGATTGATTGTGATTAATTGACATTACATGAGAAGGAAAAGAAGAAATATTGGGAGTAAAATTTGTTCCATTGAGTTCACAAAAATAGAGGAACATCCGCAGTTCAAAGTCTCTCCATAGTTTCAAAAGAAAATGAGTACACATCATGATTTGGGAAATGTTACAATAAGGCTTAGCTCAACCTTTCTAGAAAAATGGCAAGCAACTGCTGTGGGCCGTCAAGAGTTTTCTCTAAACAATATCTCGCATCTGCTTCATTCTTGACCATCAGGTGCACACATTCCATAATGGATTTGAGGTCCCCCCATTTCTTCTAGATAGCTTTGTAATTGGCACATGAATAGGCCAGTTGAGCCTTCAATGTTGCTACACTATCCTCTCATTCTTGCATCTCTTCCTTTTGGGAGATCAATAAATCACGACCCTTCGCCTCATCAATCGTTAGGTGATCAAGTTCCTCCAAAACATCTCAGAATTTTGTTACCTAATGATGGGAAGAATTTAATTTGGAAAGTTTATCCTCACAAGTAGTGAGATTTTCTCAGGACATGACAATCTAGTAGATAAGAAGGTGTAGATTTTGGTAATCAAAGCCACCAGAACCCAGCTCAGTAAATAACTGCCAGAAGTTTTCAGTCTTGTCAGTAAAGCTAGCTAAAGGTGTTTTTGCAGAAAGGGCACATAAATGACGCCATGCTTGTTTTCGCACTGCCTGATGTCTCCCCGAGGCACCATGCCCTTTTTCCTCCCCCTCTTAGAAGTTTCATTATTCTAGTATGAAGGGACCTAAGATAGGTTACCCAAGATGGGGGGCTCTCCTTACCCTTAGATGGTTCGACTACTGGAGTTGGATGTAGAGGACTAGCCACAAATTCCAGGGTATTTGGTGACACTTTACTTGGGTCAAACTCATTAGGATCATGGGAAATATCCATATAATGGGAGTATTCTGAATCACTCCCCACTAAGATAAGCCACACCAATGAATCCCCTTCTAGACGCATCTGACGACAAATCAAGCGTCTTCTCACCATAGGGGAAACAACAGATGGCATAACCATCGTGGCTGCTATAGGGATAGGAATAGAAGATGTAGCTATCATGCTCATCCTAGGAGAAGGAATATATGGCATGGACTCCGGGGTCAATATGGGGAAAAGGATGGTTAGAGGATTCTAGACCCGTCGAACTGGTCTTCTCAGTACCTCGTCAGGGTAACAACCTACCCACAGTTGGGCATATTATAGTAATAGAAAGGTGGATTCCATTATATTAGAGATGATAACCTCTATAGAGGCACCTTCCTACATCAAAATAAGCCATAAATGGTGAAGAATTAAGGGATGAGATTATCCCCTTAACTGAACAGCAGGAAGAAGCACAATTTTTTGAAGGCACCCAAATTGCATGGCGAACCAGTAAGGGTGGTATGGCTGACAAATGTTCACTAGATATATGCAATCGGGGAGGATACCATCCCAAAGCACGATAATATATGAGAATTACTCTGAAGAACTGCTCTTTTCACCCCTTAATAACTCATGAGGGGTATGGTGCAGTGCAAATGAGAAGTGAGAAACGTCATTCAGCAACCTGACTACATCACTAACACTTAAAGTCATGGGACGGACAATAGAAATGTTGAGAATGATAGGTTGAAAGTTAGAGCTAGGAACCTTCATAGTGTGTTGATATTCATAGCAAGGTAAGTGTTGTGCTATCCACCCATATAGGAATTGAAACAGTCTACTAAGATGATGCATAATTTTACCTTTTTGTATCTTCTCTAATAAATCATAAAGTAGGGCTAGAGTAGGAGTGGCTAGATTAATTGGTTGACCCTCTTCTAGTAAAGCCACCAACATTAGTGTGAAATACCTAACCCCAATATATACATCATGAGATGGGAAGAGCCATCCATTCAGAAACATGGAAATGAAACTTTCTAATCTAAGCGCAGGTGGAACATCCGATTTAAGCAAATATCCCAAGGTAGTATATCTTCCCATTTCAAGGGTGGCGTAATATGACCCTAGAATCTATCGAGACTGACGAGATGGGTGAGTTCGATTGTGGAGAGATCTCATATTATGCCCTTTCACCTTTATAAATGACCCTATCCAAGCCTCAAATGGGATAAGAGAGCAAGCCTAGAGAGAGTGATCAAGTAATCCCTCTACCATAACTAGTAGGATCTTTGTCAATGGGGACACATGGTTGGTATCATCCCAAGTAGTAGTTGTTGGAAGAAACTTGTCATAAATATCTCCAAGGATGGGGAGCCCTCCTAGATCGTGGATGTCCCATAATTTGATTCCCACCTCCCGATGTGAAAAATGGAAGGTGTTGGTGCTTAAACACCAGTGGATCAGCAGCTCGGGAATGATTTTTCCTAGAGAGAAAGCTACAAACTGAGAGACCCATGATGCCTGATATAATATCACCACCTCCAACTAGTCAGGGGACTCTAAATAGGTTTGGTGTACCCAGAATTCCCATGAACATTCATCAGAGAAGCATCCTCTGGCTCACATGTCCCATTTGGTGCTCCACCCATCGTTAGGGTTTTATCAGGAAAGGTTGATAATAGATGGGTACTCTTGAGAAACTAGTCTCAAGGTAGTGTTACAACACTTGCGATCACCCTGAGTCCACAATGAGCCTTCTAATATGAACACATTTTTCTGAATCTAGGTATCTATGAATTCTCCTATTGGGGAAATATTGGCCTAATCATGACCTTGCAATGCTTCTAAGAGAATGAAAGGAGTATTGGGGTCATCATATGGAAAAGAAACATCATCAAGAAGACCAAATACATAAAGAGGAAATTGAAAAGACAATGGGTAAGATAGGAGATATTGCGTAAGAAGATATTTTAGGAAGATGTAATGAGGAACAATGTAGGATCAAAGATGGTCCTCACTGTCCTCAACCATGGTTTCCCTCATCTTTGTCAATTTTTTCAAAGCCTATGAAAGATCCATTGCAGCCTGCACAAAAAGATCCAAAATCCTGCAAAAATTTAGTCTAATAAAGGATTGTTGGATAAAGGCCACAAAAAATGGACAAAGGACTCAAAAAAGTTTCCACATGGGGTTCCAGGTGGTTATCCTAGAAACGGTACACGATATCCATTTCCCACGTACTGTACAATTTGTGAAATAAATCCTTGCATATGACTGTGGTATGCAGAAACATTATACCACGTACAACCATGATATACGAATGACCCATGAGGCGCTGGATCATGGAATGTTTTCTAGCAAATGGAAGGGTTCGTAGAAAGAATAAACCATGAACAAAGTCCTCACCATGCTAATTTTTAAAGTTGATGTTTAAAATTCTAAGTTAGAATTATTAAGGATTAGAGTTTAGTTTTCCAGTTCAGGTTCGATGTATGGGACATGAAAACCGCATAGTGTTCTTCTACACAGAGGTCCGTATTTTAGTTTTAAATTCCACAACACAGTTTGTAAAACCCAAAATCTGGTTTGCATATGGAATGAATTTTAAATATTTCGGTTCACGACACATACAAAGCGGTTCACGAATACTGATTTTGAAAAAGAGATGGTACAAGGATGAAGAAAAATATGAGGGAGAGTTGAGAGAGCTTTTTTCTGTAAAAAATGGTAAAAGAAAAATGACCTAGGCCCTTATATATAGGTGTGGTCCCCTCCCAATAGACCTATATATTCTACCACAAACTAATTCAGTTCAGGACCACTTCTACATTGAAATAGTTTCCTCTTCATTCTGAATGGACCCCATTCTGATGGGGAGAATTTGTAGGGTCCTGAAAACTTCACAAAGAGAAGAAAATACTCCCAAAATCACTTTGCATAAGGAAGAAAACATTCCTACAAATATAGTAAATCAAATGGATTCAATTTGAGTTGAAAACTTCAGAAGAAACTTGAAGGAATTGAATTTCTCAAAGAGTTTTAAGTGACCCACATACCATCACCGAGAAGGGTTCGTGAAATTCATGAACTGTGAACCACAGTACGTGGGAGGACCTGTGAGGCGCTGGCCCACGAAGTGATGGCCAGTGAACCGAAGAACCTACGAACCACATCACTGGAAGAATCAAGCACGCGAAGGCCATCTACATACCATCTCATGAGCTCAGAAGTTCACAGATGAATAAAATTGGTAGGGTTCCGCAAACCATGACTCGAAAACTGCAGCCTCTAAATACCCCAGTTGACTGAGTCTTCCATGGATCAAGATGTATCTTCATGGGTTTTCACAAATGGTTCCGCATGACCATAGATATGTTTTCCCCAATGCTATATAAAAGGAGCACAAAAGGAATTGAGAATGAATGAATGAATAAAGCATGAAGGACCCTAGAGGTTGGAAGAAATAATTTGAATAAGATTCTAGCTTCGGTTTCGAATCATCGACAAAGTCCAAATCAAAAACCATTTTTCTGCAGGTATAACTAGATGCGAACCATAAGAAGAAGGAACTTAATAGTAATGAGAAAACTGCAGACCTAGTTGGTGTAATCATGAACCATACATTCCTAATGGATGAACTCCCTATGAATGAAAAGTTCAAGAACCCTCCTTCAATATGGTGTTCCACATAGTGTATCGCTATGAGGATTAAACCTCGCACTGCATAATGCATCAGTATGTTGATGGAAACCGAAGCGGCGTGGCGGACCATATCCAGGACCGCATACTACTGTGGTGTGCGGTGTTCCATTCCCAAGCCCACATACTGCTTTGGTACGTGGATAACCCTTCTACCCATATACCACTATGGTATGCGGAGCTCCCCCCATCACGCATGAGAAAACAATACGTGGAATGGGGCGACTTCAGGTGTCCTTCCCTCCAGAACCAATCTCACTTCTCTGTTACCGTCTAGTTCTCCATAACCCCTACACAAACTAGACCCTTGACATTAGGCCAAAGCCTCCCCCAAAGCCACTCAAACTATATGATCAGATCATCAGGAACATTAGAACACCCCTTTGAGTCTACATACCCATGGTAAGTGGAGTCAAAAAGGCTCTCCCCATAATGGTTTGGACTCCCAGGATGTCTGTAAGTCTACATTCCCATGATAACCCAAAGCCTAACCTAGGTACACTAATGTGAACCTACCCATTCTAGGGATTACATGTGATCACTTACTTTTTCACTCAATGAGGAATGATGATCAGTCAAAGGAATCATATTAGTCCATCCTTTTGACGAGTGGAAACATTCATCCCCTTTCCTTGAATGTGTTCTGGGGAACTCCCACTGAGGTAAGTCCCCAACCTTCTGAGGGCCGAGCTGCATGAACCTCAATGTCATCCCACATTGAAAGGTTCATTGCTCTGTGCCCTTTCCCACCATCACCTCAGTTTCTTCCACCGTAGGACCATCCTATACTTTCAGTGGTAGAGGAGGTATGTGGTTGGTTAGATATCTAAAATCCTCTTGTTTCTCACACCGAGTATGACTCACATGGGATTAGAGATTTTTGATGATTACAAAGTCCACACAACCAACCTATCCTGAACTATTATAACTTTGATTCCCGGTCAAACCAGGATACATAGGATGCTTGTTTGAAGGCCCAAGCTCAAAAGGGCTCCCTTCCAAAAGGTTCCACCCAATCAAGTCCCCTCAAATGGAAAACTTCCATGTGTAAGCCCCAAGTTTCCCGAAAAATGTGGGCTCTGATTCCTCTCCTAAGGATACATAGGAATCCCATCTAATGGCTCCAATCATAACATCAAGCCATCTTCCACCCATGGATGATGATAAACTCCAGAGTGCCTTATTGCATGGATTAAGTCAACATTTCCTCCATAGCATCAAATTCATGTATGCCTATGATGATCCTGTAAACCAGGGGTAGCCCATGGATACACTCTTCGAGAATGACCCAAGGATTCACAAACATATGAACACACCTTAAATCAATAAGAGAGTCCTGGAATAGGAAATAATTTCCCCCAAAAGGATGTGATGAGCCCAACCTCCCATCCTCTCAACCAATGGAGTCCTTAAGTGTTGTTGGCCAAATTGTTATCCAACAAGCACCTACCTTTGAATGTAGGTCCATGAATCATGGATACCAGGGCTATTGGGTGTTTTTGGATCCATGAATAAACCCGCTAAAGACCATCTAAGGAATTTATATCCTAAGAAGACCAATTGCACAAATACTTGACCCCATGAAATCACCCGCTAGGACCATTTGACTGTGGAAACTCCTTCATAGTGTAGGAGGGATAAACTACCCAGTCCCTATAGGGTTTATCCAATCCTCCCTTAAAGGACAACAAAACTAATTGGATCAAAAAAAATATGACAACAAGAAAGTCTCTATAATAACGGATGAATGATCATCACTAGTCAGACCATTTTTGGTATTTTTTCCAAACCCATAAACACGAAACCTTAGGGGATAAAATAGTGGCATCCTTGATTGTAATAAAATGGGCTGATTTTTTTAAACAATAAATTACCACATAGATTTCATTATTTCATTAGGTAGTCCATGGTAATCTAACAAAAAATTCCATGTACACATCATCGCATTTCCACACTAGCACTAGATGATGATGAAGTAGACCAGAAGGCTTTAGATGCTTATCCTTTATTTTTTGAGAGGTGTAAAAGAAGGAAACATAATCCTCAATGTCATGCTCCATAACCAGATACTAGAAACACCATCTCATGTCATAATAAATATTCATAGTTCCAAGTTGATTGACCCATGAAGAAATATGACAATAACACACGACTTTTTTTCTCACATATGATTGGATTACAAATTGATCCCTTAAGTAGAGAATACCATCAGAAGGGAGAGCCCAACCAAAAACAGTCTCCCCAAAATATAAGGTTTCCCAAATTCCTCTAAAATCATCATATTACAACTTGTCCTATAGAATATACTCAGTAAGAGATGATGATAACTGAACAATGGATATAATTATACCTAAATAATCCTTCAATACATCTAGTTTCTATTAAGTAAAAATCCACATCAGGTGACACTCCTACTTTGATTCCAAAATATGATGTGGTGGAAATTTCCTACTAAGAGCGTCAGGGACAACATTCCCCTTCCTCGGGGTGTTATTATTGTCAAATTTAGATGTTTAGATGTATTATAACCATCAAATATACTTGATATTCAGGTCATTCTGAGAAAATATATAACTATGGGTCTTATGATCAGAAAAATACAATGAACTACTTCTAGAAATTCTATCTATACCAATTATTCTATACCAACAGTTTGTAAAAACCATTGGTATAGGTCCCCTTTCTCAATAGTTTTGCCAAACCATTGAGAAAATCCCACTTTGAGACAAATTTTTCCCACATTTTGGCAAAACCATTGGGAAAGGGTATGGATTTCCCAATGGTTTTTCCAAAATATTGGGAAAATCCCACTTTTAGACCACTTTTACCAATGATTTGGCCAAAACTTTGGGAAAGGGTATGGCTCTTCCCAATGATTTTGCCAAATTGTTAGGAAAATCCAACTTTGACACCACTTTTCCCAATAGTTTGGCAAAACCATTAGGAAATCCATACCCTTTCCCAACAGTTTTCCAAACCACTGGGAAAAGCCCACTTATAGACCACTTTTCCCAATGGTTTTGCCAAACCATTGGTAAAGGGTATTGATTTTCCTAACGGTTTTTCCAAACCATTGGGAAAAGCCCACTTTTATACCACTTTTTCTAATGGTTTTGCCAAACCGTTGGGAAAGGGTATGGATTTCCCAATGGTTTTTCCAAACTATTGGGAAAATCCAACTTTGATGCCACTTTTCCCAATGGTTTGGAAAAACCATTGGGAAATCCATACCCTTTCCCAACAGTTTTCTAAACTCTTGGGAAAATCCCACTTTTAGACCACTTTTCCAAATAGTTTGGCCAAACCATTTGGAAAGGGTATGGATTTCCCAATGGTTTTTCCAAACCATTTGGAAAATCCCACTTTGATACCACTTTTCCCAATGGTTTTGATAAACTATTGGGAAAGGGTGGGTACCTATCCCAACAGTTTTGAAAACCATTGGGATAGGCCTATCCCAACGATTTTTAGAACCATTGGGATAAGTACCCTTATTTTATATGAATTATTTTGTCAAATATTGTCAAATAAATCAATATATAAATTACACACACACACACAAAAACACATATATTTATCCAAAAATATTCAAAAATTTAATTGTAGGATAATGGAAAAGTCTTTGATATATAACCTACAGTTTGTGGGTTCAAACCTCCATTGTAACTTTTCTTTTTAATTGACCTATACCAATTGTTTGGGAAGACATTGGGTGATTTGGGATGGGGATAGACCTATCCCAATGGTTTGGGTAAAACTATTGGGAAAGACCTATTCCAATGACCAATGGTTTTCAAACCGTTCGGATATGTCTTTCCCAAACAATTTTCCTCAAACCATTGGGATAGGTCTATCCCCATGCCAAATCACCCAATGGATGCACAAACCATTAGTATAGGATATAAAAATAGTTTGGGTACCTATAACAATAGTTCCAAACCATTGTTATAGGTTATTTTTCCATTAGATAACCTCTCCCAAAAAAGATAGTATCACCAAAACTTGAGCACATGCATAACAGTGGCGAGCTTCAAATCATGAGTGACACATTTTTTCTCATGAGTTCAAAGTTGGTGAGTGACATAGGCTACAATGAAGTCATCCTACATAAGAATTAAACCCAAACCAACATCATAAGTATCACAATAAATCACATACCCCTTAACAAGATCTTATAAGATCAAAATAAGTGATGATGTTAGAATATATTTCAACTCATCAAAATAAGTCTATCATTCAACATCCCATATAAATTTCACCTATTTCTTAGTAATAGTAGTCAAATGTGATTCCAAATTTGAGAAATCCTTGACCAACCCATGAAAACACCCATCTATACCTAGGATGATCTGTATATTGAAGATGTTTTGTATTTTTTCCATGACGAGAAAACCTTCACCTTTTCAGGATCGACTGAGAGATCATGTTTTGAAGTTAAATTCCCTAATAAATTCACTTATTTGATCCATATATTTAATTTAAAAAGTTTCCCATAAATGTGGTGACTCCCCATGATTCCCATAACCAAATTCATATGGTTATCATGTTTATGCTCAGATCATGAATAAACTAGGATATCATCCAAAAACACTACAACAAAGGTGGTTAGATACTAATGGAATATCTAGTTCATCAAAGTCATAAAAACATCAAGAGAGTTAGTCAGGAAAAAAAGGCATTACAAGATATTCACAATGTACATACCTTCCCTTGAAATTGTTCTTTAGAATATCAGACTCCCAAGATCTAAGATGATGATAACCCGATGAAAGATCAATTTTCAAAAACCACTTCCCCCCTTTAACTGATCAAACAAGTCATCTACTTGGAAAAAATGGTACTTATTCTTAACCAATACCCAATTCAACTTCCAATAGTCCATGCACAAAAAAATAAACCTTCATCCTTCTTGGAAAAGTGTATGGGGTGTTTCCCATCGAAAGAAACTAGGGAAAATAAAATCTTTCTCCACTATATCATCTAACTAGATCTTGATCTCCTTAAGCTCAGAAGGTTCTATGAAATAATAGGGTATCAAGATCAAATGAGTTCCCAAAACATAATAAATCATGAACTCCACCTCCCTTTATAGAGGAATACCTAATAATTAATTAGGTAAAACACTAAGGAGGTACTGAAAAACCATAGGAAGATCAACAAGAGAGTAAAAATCATCAGGATCAACTAAAATGGTAGACAAAGAAATCTTGAGCTCTGGGTGGGAAGGTCCTGCACAACCAGACCTTAGATCCCTTTCTCTCTAAAATTTTCGAGAGATCCCATAAGTAGTAGAGAAAAAAATGTTGATGATAACAATAAATCTCAACATGATGAGTGACCAAACAATCCATCTTAATGATTTTGTTAAAAAGATCCAGACCAAGAACTAGGAAATCCTATACCAACTTTTTGGTAGCTATTAATAGAGAACTCGTTGAACAATGAAGCCCTTTCCTATTCCTCCCTCTGAGAGGTATCACTATCTCTATATAAAAGTATATGAGTTCCATTGTATGTTTCAAAAAATCAAAAAAAAGGTAGATATAAATGAGTGTGAGGAACTTATATCAAATAGAGAAGTTTCTATAGAAGATAAAAAAATGGTATATTTCACTATCACTAGGCCTACATCATCCTCCAATAGAAACCCATCCACTGTATAAAGGTGATTCAATCCCAAGGATAGTGGCTAGATCCCTATAGAATTTGAAGCTTCTGATTTTACCACAATGGGATTTGGATATGAAGATCCTTGACTATAATAGGGCATATACATTGTCGGGAAAAACCTCTGTAAATGGACCTAATGGCCATAGGAATCACAAGTATTAATGAGTGAGGGAAAACTATTTTAGGTGTTACATATCTAGAAACACTGATAATAGGTCATAAGAAAACTATTGGCTACCAATGATGGTTCAGAGGAGGTTTTCTATTGAGAACTAGCTCCACCACCCTTGAGATTATCATGCGAGTTCCTCTTTTTTCCTAGTGTGCCACTAAAAAAACCGATGGGTGGGAGAAAGGAGATTGAGAATCCAATATTTACCACTTTATCTATTTCCTCTATTATATACCAATCTATCATGTCAATATAGGTAGTAATATTCAGAATGTATACTTATGATATGATACTTGTTCGCAAACCCTATTGGTATTTATGATCTTTTAGTTGATCATTATTTACCACCTCTATAGAAAAACGAACTAGATCCATAAAATGGTTGGTGTAATTTGACACCAAACACTCTCCCTAATATAAAGATAGGAACTTTAAATAATCCACCATAATCAGAGACTTTGGGAAGAATTACTAAAATAATAGGGTCTTGTAACCCTTTCAATCCAAGACTATGTGCTAATTTCACTATACCATAGAATCCCACCACTGATTACTAGGACCCTCAAGCCTAAATATTTCTCACTTCACTTTGATAGCCTCAAGTGTTTCTAATAAGTTGAAGAACTGATCAATCTTGTACATCTAGTCCTCTATATCTTAAGGTTCATTTTTACCCTTAAAGGATGGGGGTTTCTCACACATGAACTATATAGATTGACCCATATCTCCCTAAGCACCTACTTGTACCTCAATAGATTGGTTTTTAACTCATGGTACATTTTTATCCATAGAAAAAATTGCCCGTATGATTGCCTCTATATGATTTTAATCCAAATAAGGATTCTATTGAGAAGAATATATTACTTCACCCTCCCATGGAACCCATTGAAGACATCTTAGAGGTATGTTACTATACACTAGAAATAAAAGAAAAAGATTATACAATATGATAATTTCAGTTTAAACTAAAATATGATAAGAAAAAGATGAACTTAAAGTCAAAATCTAACATAAGAGACACACATCCCAGCATCCTATGGTAACTTGAGGCTCATCATGGAAAGAGATGGGAATTTTTCCACCACTTACCCCTCAAGTCTTGAAAATCATATCTCTTATCTACTAGTATCCAAAAAATAGTGACACTTGAGGACTAACTACCTTTGATATAATTTGTAATGAACCGACCAATGATACCCTCAAAATAGTACCCAAACTGATCTGCTACAGACCCGAAGGGTGCTCTCGATCCCCATAGGCTAATGACTATAACTTGAGCATCAAAAATCAACAAAAGGTAATTATTTTAACCCAACCAAAATGAGATACATGAAATATATACATGGAAGAAATGAATAGTGTAAAAAACAACTAGAAAGATATATTCCATAAAAAAATAAACATAGCAGTAGATACACAGCCCAAAAATAGAAATATAAAACCTAAGGTACATTTCCAAAAACTAAAGAGGATAGATAAAATAGGAAACAACTACTCAATGTGATATGTGGACAATGTACCACTATCTCACCACTAGTTACCCATAACTATCTAACATAAACCTTACTGCGTAACTCTGACACCTTACCTTTTCCTATATAAAAAGATAATACAAGGTCCACACATTCCCAAGGGAATGTGTAGGGTGTGAGCTAAATAGGCTTAGTAGGATCCCAACTAGGTGTTCCATATCAAGTATATGGTCCTAATATGCTTAATTTATATAAAATATGAAATGATAAGCAGTTAAATAGTTTTTATCAAAATCCTGGTAAACAGTTCTAAAACAAAGCTAGGTAAAATAGTTTCAAAGCATAATTGCAATAAAATAGTTATATTTATCAAAGCATGCATATCAAAATGAAAAAGTCCAAGCCAAATAATGATGGTAAGTGCACATAGGATAATAAAGGCTAGTCTAGATATATCACTCATACCATGATAAGAAATAATGACTAGTTCTCACTTTAATCCCTAAGACACAAGGCCTAGGGAATAGAGGAACACACCATAAGTGAACACCCTACCATGTCAAGATCAAGTACCTAGGACACATAGATTAGGGAATATAGAAACACCCCATGACTGAACCCCCTATAGAAAAAATATACAAGGAACATTACTAAACCCTCAAACAAGGTTCCTAAGGATACCATGTGCAATATATATCAAATAAATTTCAATGGGATTTTACATTTCATAATCAGTTCCAATCAACCCTTTATTTATTAAAAAATTTATTTGAAAAAAATTTCTCAATTCATTTCACAAAACTTTGAAAAAATATTTTCTTTACAAAAAAAGAGAAAAACCATATTTTCTCAAAAACTATTCACAAAAATAAATCAACACACATAAGAATCATTTAAATTAATTTATAAAACAATTTATAAAACAAAGATCAATTACAGTTCAAATTCCAAAGGCTAGAAATATAAACATCTACCTCAAGATCATGTCACACACCGACCATAAAATGATCCAATCAATTTGGAAGGAAAGTAATGTAATATTTATGAATGAAATCCCTAACATCAATTATCACATATTAGAATTGAATTCCATAAAAAAGATTCTAAAGAGAGGTTAAATCCACACATAACTCAAGAAACCCATGCACTGCACCACAACCAACATAAGGGTCACCCTATGGAAGAAAAAACATGACGGAATATATAAATGGATGATAGAAATAAAAAATGATCCATAGAGTCCACAAATTCAAACTAACACTACTTCTAAAGCTAAGAACAACAAAGAAAATGGGAAGATGATTATCACACTTACCAAAAGGGAAGTAACTAACAATTCTAGAGATCAAAGATCCAAAGAAGAGAGGCTTGGGAGAGAGGAATTCACCCAATGATTCCTAGAATGGTCCTAGGGTTATAGAGAGTAAAACAAGATGAATGGAAGAGGAATTAGGTATGTAGAGTCTAAAAACCTGCTGGGAAAAAAATTATATAGTTTGAATCCCAGATTCACAACATGAATTACTAGCCTTTCATGTACACAAAAATAGGAGTCACCTTGGTTTAAAAATACTAAAATACTAATTAATGAAATTAACATAATTCACACATTTAATGCTTTTCATGCCATAAACCAGGATCATGGATTCTTCTAATAAAAAATTCACATCATGAATACACCTTTTATGATGTGAACTAGTCCTATAGCCAGTTCCTAGATCCAATTCCTTTATAAAAAATAACCATATTTTCTCTAACTACCTCTAAACCTAAATAAAAAAATCTTAACCATTAAAAAGAGAGCATACCTTAACCAGGATGTTACATTAATGGAGAATAAGTGATGAATATGAGAGTGGACTTGATGAATTTTTGGAATTTTCTAAACAAAATATTAAAACTAGAGAATTTTTTTCTATCTATGCATGAAGTGTATAGATATGATAAAATTAGGATCTATATAAATCAAAAATCTTATAATTTTAGATTATTTTAATCATAGTTATACATGTGGAATTTGGCATGATGAAATAACACAAAATTAAAGATCTAATGTTATTGAAGATATTCAGTATGATAAAGAGGATCATTTAGATGAATTAATTAATGACGTAGGCACTAAAAAAATTGAAAAAAATGAAATTATTGATTTATTGTATAAATATAATAGAAAAAATTTATTATTTGGTTGTAATAAATTTATAGTATTATCAATAGTTTTTAGATTGTATAAATTTAAAGCAAGAAATGATTAGATTAATAAAAGTTTCACAAAATTGATTAAAATTTTAAATGAGATACTTACAGAATTAAATAAGTTTCCTAATTCCAATTATAGTAAAAAATAAAAATATTATGTCCAATGGGACTAGGATATAATAGAATAAATTATTTCCCTAATACAATACACAGATGAGTGAATCTACAATGGAAACCTATATTACCTAGTTGATTCACCATAATGGAAGAGATTTGATAAAAAAATAATGATTTTGTAAATAATGTTAGAAATATTATAATGGGACTATGTATTGATAGAATGAATCCATATCAGAGCCTCAACAACCAATATATTTCATGTCCTATTATATTGATAGTTTACAACCTTTCCCCACAAATATGTATAAGGAAAAACATGTTATAATGAGATTGGTGAATTTTGGGCCAAAATATCCCAAAAATGATATTAATTATTAATTTTCACCATTGATTATTGATTTTAAATTTCTATGGGAGACAAGTGTTAAAGTATTTGGTACATTAAAAAAATATTATTTCCTTTGGAAAGATATGATAATGTTCACTATAAATGAATTTCCTACATAGGGAAACTTATTTAGATACTTTTTAAGGGATATAAATATCATCCAATTTTGAAATAAGGGACTTTATATCATTAATTATAGAATGTGAGGAGGATAGTGTACATGGTTCGTTAAATATTTTTTCCAATTGGTCACCCTTATTGAATATTAATAAGGAATTAAACTACTTATAGAAGTTTATTTTCCATTAAAAACTTATTCAACTAAAGAATATTATGAATAGATGAAAAATATTTATGTCTCTTTTAGGAAGATAGAATTTTTGGTTCATAAAAAAAGGAATAAAAGAAAAATTCCATCTTATTTGTTCTTCCTTATTAGATATTTTTGGAAGTAAAATATAACATTGATGTTATTAATGCTGAGAAAAACATATGTGATAGTTTGATCATAACTTTTTTATATTTTAAAGGAAATAAAAAATATAGATTACATGAAATATTGGGCTTAATATCTATGAGAATATGTTTATATTTATCTCCCTCTATGAGAGTAAAAGGAACATATTTACCTTTAGATTGTCACAAACTATGAAAGTTTGAAAAGATGAATTTATTTCAATGTCACCATGGTATTAAAGTACCTAGTGGGTGTTATTAAAATGAGAAAATTTTGGTTTCATTAAAGGATTTTAATTTAAAAGGAATAAAATCTCATGACTATAATATATTGATGAAATAACTATTACCGATTGTAATATGTGGAATAATATTGATGATTTCTAGAAAGTATATCATCAAGTTTTACTATTTTTTCAATTATATTTATATTAAATTCATGGGTACAATTTTATTAATTTTTTTTATAATGAATCTATCCTTACACATTATGAATTATAGATGCATTATACACTATGTTTTTTTGATATAATGGTGTATATAGTGATTCATTTGATGTAGGAGATAAGGTTATATGGGCCTGTATATTTATGATGGATGTATCCTTTTGAATGATATATAAAAATTATAAATGGATATATTAAAAATTCATATCAACTGGAGTTATAACCATATGTTAAAAATTATATACTAACTACTTTTATAAAGTTGAGTATTTTAGTCTCTCTATATCTTGGCATTTGGAAGAAAATAGTAAAGGTAAGGGGACTCATAGATTTAGAATAATGTTAAGTGTACGTGATGTAGTGATTTAGAAAATTTATATATCTTGAACTACCCAAGTGAGGTTCAACCATATATATCATCAAATATTATGGGATTAAAGGTATTATATCTAAAAATAAATGAAAATTGGTTGATGAATGAGCGTAAGACTCATTTTTCATGTTTTAAGGCGAAAGTAAAAAATGATTCATTTGAATCAAAAACTTAAAATGTTTAGTTTTAGGAGCACGTTTTAATGTGATAATATGATCTATTTTTAACATTAATGGTTATAAATTTTATACAGAAAATTAGCACAACAAAAGTACCATTAAAAAACAAAGTAATGGTATTAATTGAAGCAATGATTTTTTTGAGTGAAATAGATAAAAACCCAATTTATTCATTAATATCATATTTTGGAGTCATTGAGGATACATGGAAAATTTTATCACACTAGATTTTTCGTATTGATTTTCACTGTAACTGGGTTAATAGTAAAAATGGTGTGAAACATGATGAATATGTATTTACACTTATTTATTTAAAAAGATTGTCATTGAACCATCAAATGATCAATGCATTTTAATTTTCTATGGAAAAATTTCATTTGGGTGATAAGGATGTTGATGATTTCATAGACTTATATGGGTTTATTTATTTATTATATGATTACCTAAGGATAAAGATGATTGTGATATAGACATGGTCTATTCTATGTGAAATTATAACATGGGAGGGATATAGAAAACACTCAATTTATATCCTAATAATCTTTGTAAATATCTATTTTTTTACGTTTTTAAGAAACTTACACAGGTAACAAAACTTAAAATCTGAAGTTGAATATTTAAATCTTTAGATGTTAGAAATTTATACCATTTTTTGTATTATTTTTTATATTCATACGTTTCCTGTACACATTTTTTGGTTGAAGGAGTTTGAATTAAATATTTTTTATGACTATTTATTTGTATTTTTTAAATTATTCATTTTATTAAGCTATATTAGTTGATAAAATATTTATAATTTTCATCCTATTATGAATAATAAAATTTTACTTTTAAAAATAAATTATTTATAATCAAAATAGGGTACACATAATTTCCTTAAATTTTTATATACATTTATTTAAATGATGAACAAGAAGGAAAAAGAATATCCCCTAAGGTATGCATATGCATTTTGTTATAAATATATAGGCAAAAATTAAATTATTTAATGAATTTAAACATATGTTTATCAAAATTATTATTAGTTCTACCGGTGAACCTTCTATTTTTTGAGTATTATTCTTCTCCATAAAAGACAATAACTAAAGTGAGTAGACATGGGATTAAACTTTTACCAAAAATTTCACTTGCCTATGGAAAGGGGAAGATGTTTCCAATTTAATTCTATGATAACAGTAACCCATTAGGCCCAAATGTGAAGCAATTTAAGAGTTTCATGGCCATGAAAAGTCAAGGTATGGTTAGCATGTTATATCCTACTTAGAGGAGCGTTGACCAAGAAATGGAATATCAGTTATGAGAGTGTGTAACGATAAAATATATCAGTAGATTTATTTTTCCCTAATGTTAAAATATTATATATTTCCTATCAAATTTATTTATCTATTATATTATAGTTGAAATCTAACTTTCTAGATACAAAAGTATTTAAAAATAGGTGAATTTATTTTTCAGCAATTATATTGAGGTATTTTAAATTAAAGTTAACTTTAGTTTATATTTTTGAGACGAAAAAGAATGAAAATACATGAATTAAATATGGGGTTTTAGATATAGATACACAAAACAAGTTTAATACCAAACAGCAGGAGGGATCCTTTCTAGTATAATATTTTTTTTATAAAATAAAAATTTTAAATTATTTGTTAATTACTAAATTAATTATTAATTTAACATTATGTAACATGTATACTAGAGATGTCACTTGGATATCCAGTCATAGAATGTATACCTTTATACTTTATCACATGGATGGTATCCTTTATAAGTGGATCAAATGATTATTAAAATTTTTAATTTTTTAAGATCTAAATATAGTAGTTTCTAGAAATAAGTATAGTTTTTTTCTACATTTCCCTAACTAGTCATGTAAAATAGAAAAGTGAAAGAATGAAAAAAATAAGAAGTTTTTTATTGATCAATCAAAATAAGCAGTTGATAAGATTGTAGAAAATTATTTATTATTTTTCTCAAATATAAGTATTTTGTAAATTCACAAAACTAACAAAAAATTTAAATATATATTTTTAGGATTCCCTCTAGGAGAATACGATGTAGGGGACCTTTATCACTAAGAGTATGAATTACATTATTTCAATTGATTTAAGTAAATAAGAAAACTTGGGCCATGTAAGAGGATTTGAGGTGGGTATTAGTATTAGGAATGATTTTAGAAATCATATTACAATACCAAGGGAGGTATAATACAAGTGTGAAATAGATAATTTAAATTCAATATTAAAGTGATTAATAAATTGATAATAGAATTAATTAAATAATTTATACAATCTTTTATTATAGATATAGAAAGATAGACATGTCCTGCCAATATAGATTATCTACCTCATTTCTCAGACCCAACTATGTACTATGAGTTACATGCTGGAGTTCACCATTTATGTATTATAACATATAGAATTTTATATAATATGGGGGATTATGTAAATAATCAACTTATATAGTTATATTAGGTAATATTAATGATATATGATATTATTGATCCAACCAATTCTATTTTTTTCACAATGATGAGGCTTCTATAGATACACAAAGCCTAAGTAAATTTTTACCCTATCCATCTAAACTTATTTTTCAGTTGAAATTTGAAGTATGTGATGTTTTTGAAATTTTTATTTACTTTTTATTTAAAATTACACGATTTGTTCTTACATTTACTTAATATAAAAGTATATGAAATATAAATAATCATTACAAAATGATCCAAAGTTTCATAAAACAACACCTTTAGATAATTCTCAGTTTTTGGAAGGGATAAATTTTTTTAGTGAGTAATTTTATATTAGAGAATTTTTAAGATTTTTTAATGAGTTCTAACATATGTGGGAGAGAATATATGTTAAAAATATTTAAAAAATACCTTTTAGATGTTGTTATTATTGAGGATCACTTGATACCCATGTTTCAACAATTTTCTATGTAAGTAAATTTGCATTTCAATTTTTATTTCATTAAATAAATACAAATTATATTGATTTAATTGTTTTTTTCTAATTAGGTATCTTTAAACTATTTACATATAATATGAGAGAAATTTTATTTATCGGTTTATATATCTAGAATAAAATTCAACGGCTATGAAAGACTCAAGAAAACCTGCAAGAGTTAAATATAAATCTAAAATATTTTAAAATAATGATATTATTTATTGGTTCCTAAATTTACAAGATATATTTAAATCACTAATAGGGGTGGGGTTGGTGGGTGAATCAATGATCCATTTTTACAAATTCATTACTTTTTTAATTCAACCTCTATGATCAGTTAAGTTCTTGATATGATAAATGTATGGATTTTAACCTTACCCAAATATTGAAAAATGTAAATGTCATAAGAAATAATGATTTTTACAAGGTTTAACCTCAAAGTGAGATCCTAAAATTTTTTATAATTGATTAAACCCCATAATCATAGATTCACCATTATAAACATAAGTTTTTATATGATGAATCTTTTTTATCCCATCATCATAGAGTCGCAAAATTCTTTTTTTAGAGTCCCATCAGAAAAATATATCTTTATTCCTCCCAATAAAAAAATGTTTGAACCAAAAATAAAAAGATCTCATTTTTCTCTTGGTTTCTTCTACTCCACGTGAAATATATCTTCCTTCTCAAGCCTCCAAGATCAACTATTCTACACAAGCTCACTTCCATAGGAAATTCAAAAAATAATGACCATAATCAGTTTTTAGTACTTCTCACTCTCTTCATATCATCAATGATTTGATTATTCACCAAATCATACAATTCTTAGGCACCACATGTCTCTTACCTTTTTAAAATTTAATGGATTAAATCTCTAAATTCTTCTCAATTCATGCATCAAGAAACTACTTTATGCAACTAGTTCTCACTATTGATTCGTGCTATTACTTCTTGAAGAATATATATATATATATTTTCTCTCTCTATAACACCTCATACACAACATGTGTGATGCCTTGGGAACCATTGATTTGTGAATTAACGATTCATATATTAATGCTTTTCATACCACTTAGTATGAAACACTCAATTTTTCCATTCTCATAGAATATACCCACATGAATTAACTTCACATATCATAAGAAAATAATTCAAATAATGATCTATTATGAAGTGATTCTTCACACTATGATTCTTTAAGAATAGAATTTCATATACCACCTAGTACACATGACCCATATGAAGAAAAATATCTTTAATTCCATTAATATCCTCTCAATAATTATAAACCACTAAACTTAATAATCAAGGGGTATTTATAAGAAACCATAACCCAATTAATTTAATCTTAGTGAATCTGAAAAACATGGTTTCTCAATCATTCTCATGCGATGTAGAAAAAAATATAATATCTATTTCAAAAAATATCCTTTTCACTAAACTATTTTGAACTCAATACATGTATTCATACTAAATTCATTGAAAAATCATCTCAAAAGTGATTTACATACAAACCATCATGTATTATCTTCTATGGATTTAATTTTTATAATTATTTTTAACCTAATCATCCCAATCCAATATTCCTCATTATATAAACTTTTTCAAAATATATTCGTATATTATCTCAATGTACCAACCATTAGAGTATGTGTCCATCCTTCCTTTATCGATTTTTTCCAGCTTGGAAAGCTTCAATTGATCTTTCATGGTGAAAAATAATCTATTTTCATGAACTTTGAGTACTAAGTGATCACACCATGAGGTCCCTATGAAAATCCTAGATTCCATGTGGAGAAAACAAATACGGCAGTATCATTTTAATAAATATGGAACAAATTTTTTAATTCTTGAATAGTGCATTAAATAAGCTAAATCCCACATCAAAAATAATATGTTTTCTCATTAATAATACCATTCACTCCTCAACTAGATAAAATACTCCTATGTATTGACATGTAACTTAAACAACCCATAATTATATGATTTATAATAAGGGTTTAAATTTATTAAATTTTGAGGATATTTTTCATTTAGAGTTTTAAAGAATTAGGAATAAATCTCACATACCAAACCCTTATAATAAAAAATTTATGCTTATACTTAATTCCATTTTATTCCAAAAAAATAGGATTCTTAAATTTAAACCCATGTTTCATTAAAAACATGTTCACTTCTTTTAAGAAAAATCTTTATAATAAAAAGATAGTCCTTACTATAGTTCCTAATAACCCATAAGCCCTAAGAAAAAGATTTGAAAACATGAGATGATAAAAAAATATTATTAATGGATATAATAAGAAAGTAAACCCATCAATACATTTTAAATTCAAGAAAACTCATAAGGATGATTTCCTTTTATCATATTAAACATTGAATTTAAAATAATCACTTACTCTTGAAATCAAATTTTGTCACAAATTTTTTTATAAAACATTTGATAAGAATGAATAAAGGAAAAATCATAATTCATTAGGTATTTTTGATAAAATGAATTATTTTCCTTGAGAAAAACCTTTTACCCATAGAAGGTTGTAAAAAATCATTTAAATTAAAATTCATTTTCTTATCTTATGAAATCAAAATATTTCTATAAAAAACATCAACAAATAAAACATGAAATATATACAAGCATAAAAATATAAATAATTATATGGATAATAATAACTAATTTCATAATGATGGAATTCATTATGCTAGACATCATAATCATACCAACATATCTTTATTCCAAGACATTATAGACAAATAGTCAAGGAAATGTGCCAAGGAATTATAAATAACTGGTAAGTAATACCCCAAATACCCAAAATAGTTTGTCCTATGATATCCAATGACGAATGTAAGGGATATAACAAGAATCACCCATTACTTAATATGTCCAATTTATTCATCATATGAAAGAAATTAATTATAATTTAATACATGATCAATATAAACATTCATATTGAAAAACTATCACTGGAAATGTTAATATCTTTCCTAGTAAATAAATAGAAGAACATGATCATAAGCCATCCAAGTAAATATGTTGGAAGGTATATTTTGATTATATCTCTAATAAAGAATAATAAAAATTAAATAATGTTTTGATAGGTGAAAATAACTTCAAAATAAAATTCAAACCTTTCTTATAAAACACGAGAAATATATCTTTTTCTTTTGATGACATTTTACATAAAAATTTACAGAATATTGAGAAAATTCATTTATTTGAAAATAACCATTGAAAAAGATATGGGAATATTAAATGAAAAAAGGGTCATAATGATAGGAAAATCTTTTAATTCCGTATATGTTAAAATATAACAATCTTTTCATGCATTGTAAAAAGTAAAAATAAGGTCGTATGAAAAATATTTGAAAAGATTCCTTTTAATAATTTATAAATAAAGTAAAAAATTATTTTAAAATGGACTTTAAAAATATTTGAAACATAAATATGAAAATTCTTGAAACATTTTATGAACATGGACATGTATGATAATGATTTTGAAAGGAAAACATCCAAATAAGGTTTTAAAGGGAAATCCATTACCTCATGTCCCAAATCATTTTAAAAATTATCTAAAAACTAAATAATAAAATTATATTAGTTTTAAAATTTATTAATAACCTTTTTCATGTTTATTCCATTATCATTATTCCTTTTATTTCATTTATTTCCATTCCTTATTGAGTTACTAAATCATTTAAGTTTATGTATGATGTTTTGAGGATGTTAGGTTCATAATCCCAAAAAAACCTCATTAGGATGAACATGGTTAAATGGGTCATAGTTACATCATATATAGAATATTTATAATTATATAATTATCATGTTTATATATTAAATAAAATTTTATAATCATCCATTAAATAATGACATGATAAATGGATCACATCATTTTGAGGAGGTGGTATTCCACATGTATGCATGAGCGATGTTATCATTTTTAATGAGAGGAAGGGTAAAAAGCTTAGTAATATATTATATTTTAGGAATAATTATTATTTAATTAATATCATTCACATTAATTAAATATATCACAATAACTATCCTTTTGAGTCAGTGATGAAAAATGAAACACATCACTTCGTGGAGGTGGTAGTCCACACATATACACTAAAGATGTTTTCATTTACTATAGGATGCAAAGGGGGATTAACAAGGTTTATTACATAAAAATAATATAATTTAATTATATGGAATATAATTATGTTATTATATCACTATTTTTATGATATAATTTAATGAGTTAGAAGAAAAAATAAAATTAAAGAACTCTGTTATTTTTTATACCTCTTCTTTTAAAACCCTCCTTTGTATTTCACCTTAAGACTTATTAGGATGGTATTATAGGAGGAAAAGAATATATAGTAAGTGTATAAGTAATATATGAAGGTTTTTGGGTATATATTGTATGAGATAAATGTATTATGTAGTGTGAGGAAGAGAGGAGTGGTGGTTCCATTTTATAAGTGAGGTGGGTGACAATGTTGTAAATATTTAAAATACTAATATATACTATGTGTCTAACTCATATAAAATGGATAAAAAGTGAAATATATTATAATATAAAGATTATAATGTTGAAATATATTAAAATAATATAATTTTTAAAAATATTTAGGTCATTTTAAACCTCATATTTTGGTTTAACCTCTTCGTTAACCCCCGTTAACCTAATTTGTGGTATCAAAATTTTCACTTTAAGAGTCATGAAAGTAATTTTGAAAATTAAATATGGCACATAAATGAAATATTAATGAAATTAAATACATTTACCCATACAATTGACTCAATATATAATTTTTAAAAATTTTATAATTATTTAAAAAAACCATTAAACATTAAATACCATTTAAGGTCATTTTTGGGATTATTCACATATATTTACTTTAAAGGCATCAATATAATAATGTAATTAAAATAAAAAATATCCCACCATCACTTATACATTAATATTATCCCATAAATTCGTGGTTAACTATAATTAATCCAAAAATATATCACTTTTAATGTTTTTAAAATAATTTATTTGATTTTTATACCACTTTCACAAGTGTAGCGTTGACATTGCGTAAGCGTTCAAGACAAATATATTATCTCTAAAAACTAAAAATAAATTAATATCATGAAATTTTTTTTTATATTAAAAATAATAATTTATAACCATTTATATCTTATTTTTATCCTTTTTAAAACAATTAGAGATATTAAAAGAAAGAGAGTGAGATTTTGTTATTTTTGTAACTCAAAATATTATAAAGGTCATAATCAAAGGAAAATGCTACCAAATTCCCATAATATCAACTAAAGGATGATTATGGTAAAATTAAATTTATAAAATTAAATAAATAAAATTTTTATATTGATTTTTAGGTCTTATCTCATAGTTTTTAATGTTGTTTAACCCATTTTACCCTTTACCCAGTGATACACCTTTACCAAGATTACTATTCATAATGACAAAAAATGAAATTGAACTCATTAATAAATTTTAAAATTATGATTAAAAATTTTAAAAAAATTCTCAATATTTAATTTTTATTAGTTGAAAAAATTACTTTCAACATAAGTTCAAAAAACACAATGAAAAATATTTTTTAGGAAAATGTATTTCAAGCAAAAAATAAAATAAATTTTTACTAAAATGAAATATAATAATGATTTATATAGTATAAATTAGATTATTTTTAATAAAATGGATATTATTTTACTTTAAAACTAAATATAAAATAGAATGGTACTTTTAAATTAGTTGATATAGTGAAAATAAATGACAATTTTGTAAGAAAATGACATTTTTCACTATTCACTAAAAAATAAATCTTTTCATAAAAATCCTAAAACTTTACTCTAAGATAATTTTGACATGATAATATCAAAAATGGTTCCAATTTTTTCAAATAAAATTTATAATTTTTTCATATATTAAATATAATAATCACACACAAAATACGATAAAAACCAATTTTGAAGAATAAAATGACTCTATACACATTCCTTGCATAATAACCAAAATTAAATTAATGTTAATTAATTTGATTAGATATTTAATATAATAATTTCATTATAATAATTTATCAATAGTGATTAATTTAATATACTAAAAAAATACATTACACACATAAAAATAGTTTTAAGAAAAAATATATCTTTTACCTATAAAAGAGTTTATCTTTATTTCAAACAAATTGATAATCATTGTATGATTGATTATTAATTTTATTATGGAAAAAATTTGTACATATATTTGATAATATAGTTATTCATCTTCATATCCTCCAAACCAATGACAAGGTAGCCTATGATACTTATGCGGGTGATGGAGAGATGCCTACGGCAGTTTCACAAGGACAAAGACCAGCTAAAGACGATGGATGTAAATGATGGGGTGATGGGGGGTATGAATATGATTATGTTTCAAGGTATTCCCTACCAATGATGGTGGGAGATCAATGTTGGAGACACTGATGCTTCAGGGGGTCTCAGTTGGCCACGATGGGAGATGCAGGGCCGACAATGCTGGTGGTTTTTGGGGGTATCACCTGACCACAACAGGATACAGGGGGGAGGAATCTCACCCAAATATGGAGGGAGATTAAGGGCCTAAAATTATTTTCAAGTTTCCCTGGATTTGGGGGAGTCTCACATGATAATATATAATATATAATATAAATAAAAACATTCAGGCTGATCTAGTCTAACCCTTTAGAGGGCTATAGACCGGGTTTCCATTGGCTTGGGTTGTGTTTGTGTGTGTTTAACTTATAATTATACTCCCAATAATATACCATATATATCGTAGTTATTTTAAGCTCAGTGTTGAATTTGGTTCACACTATTAAACATACTATAAATTTTAAAGAGAATTATATTTTTAAATATCAGGGTGTTACATTCTCCCCCTCTAAAAAAAATATCACCCTCCTAATTTTAATTTAATTACCTTGAAATGATTTTATAATAATAAAATCAAAAATATATTTTATCTTTATCTTTAATTTCTTTTTTAATAACAAGAAACTTATTATTCATATTCCTCTACATGACTCATAATTTCAAATTATTTTATAAAAATATACCTTGGTATATGAGTGTTACTTTCCATATAAAACATAATAGAATTATAGAGAACTTGACCCCAGTATCCCACAATTAGTGGTTACTTTATTACATTGGTATTAGATATAAGTGATTGCATCCCAAAATACCAAATAGTTTATTAGTCTTGGAAAACTTGATATATACTCAACTCTCACATTATAATTGAAAACTTAATATAACATAGTATTTTCATTGATAACACCAGTATTCCCTTTAGTATATCCCTTTATATCAATCATAATATATTTACTAGCATTCTAGGGAAATTAAATATAATAAATTGGTGAGCTTATATGCTCAGTAAGTGTATGCGTACACTAGAAGCTATCATGAAGAAATAAGGCATAATTAATATATAAAGGAAAATAATAGAAAACACATGTCATTTAATCAATAACTTGAGCATGAAGAATAATATGGTATGAATAAATTATGATCAAATAATTTAATTTAAATAATCATATATTCTTAAAACTTATCTAGTGATATCATAACTAATCAAATAATCACATGGACATCAATAACTAATCTCATAATGAGGGAATGCATAATTTAGGGCATCATAAACATATCATGAAGGTATAATTCCAATACATCTTATATAAATGGGTAATTACTTAGCCAAATACTTAAGTTATTTGGTCTCATGATACCTACTAACTCCTTGAGGGGCTATATTGGGCCCCTTCCTTTACTTACTAGTCCAATGAATTCCTCATATGAGAGGGGTGAAACATAATCATGGTAAACATTTTTATTGAAAAACTAGTATAAAAAAATGATAATACTTTCCCCAATAAAATAACATAATCATAAAATATATAGAGTAATATGGATAATGGTATCAAAATAGTACATCCTAAATAAAGCATAATATCAACCAAATAATGTTGAAAAATATGAATATAATTTAAAAATATCACTGGATAGTTTCTCGAGGAAAATACCTTTTTCAGTTTGAAACAAATTATTCAAAACCTAAAAATTGACCAAATATTAAGGAATTCCCTTTTATTTGGAAGGAACCTTTGAAACTTTTAAAGGAATCTTTAAATAAACGAGTAGTCCTGATCATAGAAAATTCCATTCATGTTGTAAAAGTTAAAAAACTATTCCTTTCATACTTTTGTAGAAAGTCCAAAATACCTCATTAAAAAATGAAAGAAAGATTCCTTTTAACTCATTTTGTTAAAAACATGTGTTTAAATGTATTTAATATGTCATTTAGATAAAATTAAAAAAATATTGTGAAATTTTTTTTAGGGAAAATATGGATATGGAAGAAAAAGATTCCCAACGGAGTAGAAAAACAAATCCGTTTTCCCTTAAAAACATGGTTTTAGTATCTAGTGTACTTAAAGAGTGTAAAATGAAGGAAAAATTGTAATTTACATAAATAAATATCATAAAATAAAATATATAAAATTGAATGCATAAAGATAAAATAATTCCCCCAATAAATACTTAAATATAAACAATCCTGAATAATGACGAGATTGTGAAATATACCCTTACCTCAGGTTCGACTTCCTTCATATGTGTAAAAACCTCCCATATAATAAATATATTTTTATTATAAATATATTAAATAATCAAACTCATATATATATTACCAAATATAGCTTATTTATATTCTCTCATTACCTATTTATTAACCATTCTTTGTTAAAATCAATATCCCGATTAATAATTGCTTCATTTTTCATGTAAGTTTTAGTTGAGTAGTTTTGGTCCTTGTAATTTGATCAGGGTTAAATTATATACATAATGTTAATCATGATTTAAATATCATATATATTCATTATATACATATATATATATATATATATATATATATTCACCAATAAAAGTTTGAGATAGAAAAATGAATTACATCGTTCATGGAGATGGTAGACCATACGTACCCATGAACGTTGTTTCCATTTTTTCGAAGGATATAACAAAAGAAAGTTAATAATAATTAACATTTATATAATAATTATTATATCATATATAACTTATATATTCATTAAATATATCCTTATTACTATCCATTTCAAAGTAAAATGAAAAACATATCACATCACTTCATGGATGCAATAGTCCACACGTATGCACCAGCGACATTATCATTTTTCAAAAAATCAGAAGGTAAGAATGTAAATGTGATATTATAATTATATAAGTATAATTATTTCATAAATATCAAATATATGTAAATATATACTTTAAATCCATCATTATGTCTATCTATTAGAGGTGGTGATGGAAAATTAATTACATCGGTTCACGAGGTGGTAGTCCATTGTACAAACGATCAATAGTTTTGTTTCCAATTTGGGGGATGCATATAGGTTATTAAATTAACATAATAAAATATCAATACATGTAAGATATTTTATTATTATTATTATTTCATAGTTTTATATTATTTTAAGGGGGTATAGGAATAAATAATACAAAGACACATGGTTAAGAACTATACTTATTCTTCAGAGAACCTATTTAGGTTTATACCTAAAGCTTTCCTAGGGTGGTTTTCTAATCAAATAAAGGACTATAGGTAGTGGGGATGGATTTAAGGAAGGTATTTTTTCAATTATTGTCTAAAACAAAAGGCCTTTTAGGTGTAGAGGGAGAGGGTAAGGGGTTTCCTTTTATAAGTGGGGGAGGGGAGCCCCTTATAAATTTCCTAAAATAATACAAAATGATAAATTAATTCCAAAAAAATGGAAAAAATGGACATATATTAAAAGGTTATATATGATAAGGTCTAAAAATGGCCATTCAATAGTATTTAGAAAATTTTAATTGTAAAACATACCCTTATATTTTGGTTTAACCCCCTAGTAAATCGTTTTAACCTTAATCAAAATAATTAAGTTTTTACTGTTTCACTATTCATTATGACAAAAATTAAGTTTAATTTATTAAATAATTTAATTATTTTTATTATAAATATTGAATTTATTTTACCAAATTCAATTCACAAAAGTGGCAAGATTTAATATAAATCTAAACCCACAAGCGCGATGAAAATACTGTTTTCCAAAGAAATGTTTTCTTAAGTATAAAAAGTTTTTATATCAAATATCAACATAAAATCAATTACAATTATATAAAATGGATTTATAGTCATTATTAATTTTTTTCATTTATTTACATGTCTTATTTAGTTAATAAATCAATTAATTTTACATCATACATTTTGAGGACATTCAGTTCATAATCCCAAAATGACTTCATTTGATTGACTATAGTCAAAGGGGTTATGGATAAACCATATAAAAAATATTAATAATGACATAATTATCATGTTTATACATTAAATAAAGTTTTATAATCATTAATTAAATATTTACTTGAGAAAAAAGTCACATCACTTCTTATAGGTGGTATTCCATACGTATAAACAAGAAATATAACACCCCATACCCACACTCCTGGATCCAATGCTAAATCATAATATTTAAATTTATTGCATCAACACTGATAAACATGTCCCATTATTTTTCCATCCAAAATATAAAACCTTAAACAAAAATATTGCATCACTTTTATACCCAATAATCTTTTAGGTTTATAGTTTTTATAATTAAGATAAACTCTTACATAAAAATACCCATGTATTTTAGTGATCATTTTCCCCACTATACCTAGATTTTATTATTCCAAATTAAGTATTAATCATTACCCACATAAAAACCTTATATAAATATCTTACTTAACATCTTTCTTTATAACCTATGGAGAAGAAACATAAGAAGGGTGAGCTTAAAAGCTTAGTAATATTAAACATAGTAATTAAAAATTGAATTCCATTAGTGATCCTAAGACGAGCATAAGGGTATGATGATATAATAAATGTGCATGTGTACAACATAATAAAATTTATATCCATTAAAAATTGTATCATTAAACATGTGACATGGCATAAAGAATTGGAAAATGTAAGAGTTGTGATAATCAATAATCATGGGAAATTTGATGTAAATATTGATCAAAGGAACCATAAAAAATACATAGAAAGCATAGAGAAAATGTTTTGGTTTCTAGGAACATTATATTTATCACCCATGTTCACTCATGTCAAAAATAACTATAGCCCAGTAAAATCCATAGGATAATCCTCCTTGGTTAACTCCCCCTATCTTTCCCTTAAAGACTCAGAACATTACCTAAATCATTATAGGGATATAATGTAACCACCCATCTTATATTGGATAAAGTCCCCTAAGGATTTGGGTTTAATCCCCCATCCTTCTTTCATCAATAATTTCCAAGTACCATATCATGAAACAAAATAAATAGATTCTTGTATTTCATCAAAGCTATCATAGATTTATGTACCTATGAAAAATAATTGAGTTTCTTGGAAACATATTTAAAACATCATTATAAACATTTATAGAAAGGAAGTGAATGGTATAATAAGACAATATCCCTAGTAAAGAATAGAAACCATTAAAGTATATTGACATAGAAGAAAATACCTTTAAAAGGATATTTTAAAAAAAATATTTGAAAATAATAGGAAATACCATTTTCTTTTTGAAATATATTATAAAAATTTCTATAATATTGGGAAAATATTTTATTTGAAAATAACCATGGAAAATTATAAAGGAATATTAAAAGAAAAAATGTTTATGATGATAGGAAAATACATTTATTTACAATTTTTTTTAAATAAACATTCTTTTAAAACTTTTTGTAAAGAGAGTCAAAAGTTACCCATGTAAAAACATTATTGGAAATGAAATAAGCATTCCAAATGAGAGGTCGAGGAAGGAACTGATGATTCGGGGAGAATCTGATCCAAAAAGGCCCAAAAATACCTCTAAAGGTCTATTTCATGAAGCTTAGATCCTTAAAAAATGACTGAAGATCGCAAAGTTATCAGGATGAGAAGATCCTTCATGAACATGCGAAGGCCTAATAGAACTTTCATGTAGAAAAATTTGAAGTCGTGGATCACTTCATGAATGCACAAAGGCCTGACTGTAATCTTCATGAAATTGACATTTGGACTCACAAATCCCACCATTCACAAATCTCATAATGATTTTAGATGGTATCCAATATTCATGAAACCCCATTTTCTATAAATACCCCTCATGTATAAAATTTAAGGAGATATTGACCTTTTTACTTCTTTGAATCGCTCTCTATTCATGAACCACCAGATCATCACAAAAAGAATAGAAAATGGATCATCCAAGGTATCTAATCATCATGAAACCACATCCCTTGTATTCTTGAGATCCTCCTCAAAAATTTTATATGCATTTCGTGAAGGATCTTTCCCTTCAAAGAAGATAAAGGACCTTTGAGTAACTTGAGGCTTCGTGAAGCATATAGCCATTGTGAAGCTCTACCCCTAAGAACTAGGACTTCACTCTAAGGTAGGATCACTATTTTTCATGAAGCATACTCCTTCAAGAACCCTGTGACCTTCAAGAGGAAACTAATCTTTGTGAAGAACCTCTCCATGAGGTTTCAAGCTTCAAAAAACCCCAATTCTAGGAATCTCCATGGTGCCTCCCTTCTACTCATACCTTTTAATGAAGGTTGAGTGCTCGAGGCCCCCATACCAATCTGGGACTAGTTCAGCTGCACCTCGATTCCCCATGTTACTATGTAACCTACTACTATGTTCGCCCAATTCACTCCAAGTGTGGTCGGAGCCTCCAGCCTACCTGTTGATTCTAAGCATAGGTACCCCAACCCCTTTTCCTAAGCATAGATACCCTGACATTGGCCTCTTGATTAACCACTATTCCAAGGAAGTTTAAATCTCATGCCCCACCCATAGGTGCATGAATGGTGGTTACGTAAGACCTAAGGGTGAGGGGTGAGTCCCCCCATGTACAAGATGTATGGAATTCAACTTCCTAGCTCCACATCCTAGTCATAATATGTTAAATTGAATTAAAAATTCCTCAATATATGATGTAAAACTGCAGCCTTACCTTTTGTGATGAACATAAGATTCCCCATGTATGATCATTATGGGATGCCACCCTCTCCCACCAAAGGGAACAAGGATACCATTTCAGACAACTTCTATTCTTAAGCCCCAATCCATCCCTCATTAATGCTCATTTCATGAAATGATAATCCTTAACACATGATGTTTAATTGCATGGATCAGTCCTATCATACGACCTTAAACCACAACATCAAACTATGTAAGTGTATGTAGGTTTTGACCCAATTCTCTTAAACATGGTAGGTAGGGAACCTACATGAGGTTAAATAATAACATTAGTAAACTATCTAGGTGTGGAATCTTCCCTCTTAGAGACACACCTCCCAGATCTTCCTTCATGGGGTGTTCTATTCCACAACTCTAGATCCTCCTCCATGGGGCATTCTGATCAATCGGTAAACACAGGTGTGACATATTCCCTCATAGGTCAGATTATTCTTCATGGGGTGTTATGATATAAAATCCTTGATCCTCTTCTATGGGATGTTATGATATAACAACCATGTACGCACAATACATTAACCCTATTCCTGTCTCAAAAATATGTTAAACTCATTCCCCAATCCATCCCAACAGGACATTCTAATCAGTCTCCACAAGATGTAGAACTTGTTACCTGACCCATAATACCTAACCCATACAACAAATATGGGATTCCTGGGGTAAAAAATCCTTGGAAGACTTATGAACCTTGGCATCAACTACCTCGTTATTGACACAATATTCCTTGGGGTTCGTGACTAAGATGCCTTATATGAGATGTCCTCCCAAGAGAAATATTTTAAGGTGACCAATGTGCCCAATTTCTATACATGACCAAAGATTCCCAACATGAATATTCCCTATACTGAAGGTTTCTTTCTTTCCAATAAAAAATTAGTGTAATTTACCAACTTCCACATAGAGATGGTATCGAGAATGAATTCCATGGATACGACTTAATCTATGAGGGAGACCCGGATTAAAAAATGTGCTCCAAAGAGGAATCCTTGGAGGGAGTAACTAACATCTCATCATCTTGTTTTGATCAAGGACCGTACATTTATAATTAAAGTGATGAAATAATCACACCTTTATAAATTAGGAATGTGGGGAAATAGAAGATAGGTCACACTTTGATGTGCGAGGTGGACCCCAATGAAAGTGTTGGAAATAGAAATGGTGAACCTAATGTGAAACTATTCTCATTAAACCATGAAGACTAGTAGATTATGGGGCATTGAAATATTTACATGTCACTAGATTCAAAACATTCGGCACTAGGTCCCCCCAAGAAACTAGTGGGCCCAGTATAGAACTCACCTAAACATTGGGCTAGTTAGCATTGGTCATCCTTGGTTTGTGATATTTTCACTGTGGATCTATCTCTATCTTCAAAAGATTAGATAATGTTGAGGCATTGGGAATCAATTTCCTCATACATTTACTGAAGACTAAATTCAAATTCCTTACAATATCTAAGATATATGAAATTAGTGGCCCAATGCCTACAAGCACTGGGGAAAAAGGAACATTGATGTGGTAACCCCACACAACTCTGCTTCTGCCTCGACTTCCAGCACACCTTTGACTACCAAGCACCCATGCCCCATATTACCCTTATAGATCATCCAGATGAGGGTTATCGACACCCTCATATGTTAGTATGAGCAGGAGGGGGTCATTCCCACTAGGGATATGGACCTCTAGTACCTGGAAGAATCAACACCTCATCGACGTCTTCAAACTCGAGGGCCACGTATGGGGAAACCACCCCTGTTTCGATGGTGAATATATTTGGGAGCCTTTAGCTAGAGTGATATGATGAATCACTCTCCTATAATGAGGAGGTAGGGGATTTTTGAGTCCCCACGACTGTTACTACTACCTGATATCCACTAAAGAGGGCTCCCACTAGGCTATGCCAATACTAGTAATGACTGGTCCCTCAGGCCAAAGAGTAGGTAGACTCCATCCCTGATTCACTATCCCCAGCCTAACGCATCCAATGCCAACATCGGGGGTAGGATCGAGATAGTTTCCAACAAAGGTAATCCCTTACAACACCAGTGGTTCCTACCACTGTTAGTGTATCCCATTAGATCCCTACAATAGGTGAACAAGGACCTATCTTTTCCTAATTGGGATCAATACCAGATCCACCTTATAGGTAGGCCGAGTTGACTCTTTAAATCATCAACACCATCAACATACATTATGATCCACCACATAATATAGAAAATCAGTGTGGAGGTCCTCCCCATATCACAGCTAGCTAGTATAGAGGTCCTCCCCATGCTCCCGCTACCCAACACATATGTCCTCCCCATGTTCCAATTAGTTAGTATGGAGGTCCTCTCCATGCCATCAATGATCATTGTGCAGGTCCTCCTAGCACTATAGACAACCAAAGTGGAGGTCCTCCCCCTACTTTACCAGTCAAAGTGGAGGTTATCCTCACTCTTTCAAAAAACAAGTACAAAGTTCCTCCCTATACTCCCACTTCTCAGCATGGAGGCCCTCCCCTTGTTCCTACAATCCATAGTGGAGGTCTCTCCACTCTTTCACCACTCAATGAAAAGGTACTCCTTGCCTCAAAAATAGTAAACATAGAGGCCCAACCCATGTCCCAACCTACCAAAGTGAAGGTCCTCCCCGTGTTACAACCAGCCTGTATGGAGGTCCTCCCTGTTATGAAGATGTATCCTTCACTAAAGAACCATCCAAAGGAAGGAGGGATAACAATCACCATCAGAGGAAATATACTAGAACCAAGTCATTGTTGAACTTGTTGACCTCTTAGATTATGAGGTGATGGATGGCTCAATGATGGAGCCTTCACCCTAGTAGTTAGAGTCTAGGGTAAGATTCCGATAGCTGAGATTCACAATCCCAAAAGCTGAGGTCCACAAGATCCCCAAATGCCTCTGTAGGCAATTTTAGGTGGAGGATGCTCTGGCTCCCTTACAGAGGCTCGTAGTGCATCCAAATTTTTCACCACCAACTTCCCTCCTCTCTATCTCTACTAAAGAATTTGAAGAGCTATCAATTTCAGGGGTGACACTTTCAGATGGCGAGCATTAAACCGAGTTGTAGATGGATGCATCTACACTCACACATGAGGTTGTGGTAAATACCCCATCGTATAGTGATGTGATTATGTGGTTGGTACCACCCTTTAGAGACATACCAATTTGCAGTAAACATTTTACTCATGTTGCAACTCCTCTACCAGTCAACCAGTCATAGAACTAATCTATATTGATGCCACCACCCATCTACCGACCAATGTCGATCGGAGCTTAGGAAAACCAAGATAAGGAACCTTTCTATGAGAAAGAGGTCCCATGTGAGGTTCTAGCTACCAATTGGTTGTCTGTGGTGTTTTGGCTGCTAGTAATGCCAAACTTCAACATACTAGAGTTTATTACTAAGGGATAAGCCATGTGTTTCTGCCAGATTATTTGGGAGACATTTCTCTGCCTCCAAGATTGTTAGTTGACATATCCAAGAATACAGGAGCACATCAAAGACATCAAAAAGTAGCATTGAAGGGTTGATATTATGGTTCTACCAATGTATTAGAACCCCCTTTATATGGCCACCACCATACCCATTCAACAGACCCATTTCAAGATCCTCCCAGTGCTCAACTGAGTCATGTATGAAGTGTCTCAACATGTGTAGATCATAGGATAGGGATAGTAGGCCACTCTTTGATTTAGCCCTATCCTGTGACATGTTTTATTATATACCGATAATGATAGTTACCCTATGGATACCACCATGGTTAACATGGTTATCCACAACCTACGATAGGAGAATAGGGATAGGGGAATCAACACAGAAATTAATAGAGAAGACCAACCTCAAGGGTTTGAATAGTACTAGACTGACCCTCCGACATGTGCCCTCACGCATTAGAAGAGGTAGTAACATAGCCTCAGATATCCCTAAAATGAGTCATTTCTAACTCTCCATCACAATATCAACAAATTCAAGGGAAATATCAAGACCTCCAATCCATTCAAGGTTTCACCAAAAGAAGATACAAATCCCACGATAACTGCCTTTCTCTAGCATATTGAAGAGCATAAAAGGCTCATCACCAATCTTATTAATGATCAACACCTGGATTATGGTGATGCCATAAGGGAACCCATATCCCCTCTTATGGGGAAGCAAGTACTCCTTGGATAGATGATCCAGTTTGACTAGGGTGTCCCAGTGTATCTAGTTTGGGAAGAAGCTAGATTATATGGAAAGTGACCTCTGTATAAGTCACCAAACATTCCGAAGTAGTGAGATTATCCCCCTCGGGACCTAGTTCATGTCACTCCTTGAGTTTATGAGCCTATAAATTCATTTGTGGATAGATATCATTTCCAAGATGACTTGATATACACTATCATTGATTTCTTTGAGGCCCTAGATACATGATAGGTGGAAATCACACCTGATAGAAAGTCGTACTTAGCATGGGTGGATAACATGAGAGCACCCTCAAATTTTGGAAATTCCAGATTTTCACTATTAAATGTTATGGGAGACCTTTTATAGAACCTAAAACACTTTATTTCAAGATGTGGACCCATGATAGGGACCCTAGAATAGTAGGTGACCACCAAGCTCCAGTGTTTCATGCAGACACTAGAAGGACTCACATTTTTATGGTATACACAGCTACCCATAGGATCCATTACCAGTTGGTAATACCTTTTTAGATATTTTCTATAAAAATTTGGATCCACCATGAACAAGATAAGTGTTACCGAACTCTTTAAGTGCAATAATAAGAATGATGAACGAGTCACATAATTTGTTGCCTGGTGGAAATGCCTCATGTACTTACTCAACAAGCCGCTGACTCAAGAGTAGCTACTAAAGATGTGTATGGGGAATTTAAAGAGTGGGTTTGTCCCTACACTCATAACCTATAACTTTACAGGTGGATTGTTTGAGTTTTCTAATAAGGCCTAGAATCTGGAAGAAACCTTACAATAGACTAGACAACCATGCTCATTACCTCTTCCATCCCCCATGAGAAGACCTTCCAAAGAAAAGACAACCATCAATGTGGATAGACAGCCCCCCGATCTGGTATAGTTGTTGTCCATTTTTCTATTGGAGCCTCATAGAGTGTATCCCTAGTAAGCACATCCTCTCTCAGTGTAGCCCCATCAAGCATAACCTCTCCCATCATAGAACTGTCAGGCACCACCTCTCTAAGTGAAAGCACCTAGATGAGAGAATGTGGATCTACCCCCTCACTAAAGAAAGGATCCCAGAGCTCCCTTACCAGGAAGGCGGAACCTAAAATTTTCCATTATAGATTCATTAGTCTTGGGATATTTTATCTATGACCTAGAGAAGGTAATTCTGAGCTACCATAGTGCAATAATCCCCAAGAAGCTGGATTCACTGACTGTCTTGATCATTTCCAATACCATAGGATCCTCAAAAATATCATAAAATAATGAAATTTATTCAAGGATCAGCTCCAAGATAAAGTGGATTGTGGATTGGTCAAGTTAGAAATGTTTTTCATAGGTGAAACATATCTCCACCAATTTCGACAATGACAGTAAGGGCTTAGGTGAATGGAAGCAGGCTTCTAGCCATGGGACCCAGAAGTAAGATGACTAGTTGGAACACAAGGTAGTCACTCACACCTATGTTTGTATTCGTGCTTTCCTAGGTAGGACAAAACCTCTTATGGTCACTGTGCCACCTATCCATTACTGATGCATCTATATTGCAACCCTCCAAGCCCCAGAAGAGTAGATATTGATGGCGCAAGGGAGATCAGAATCCCCTACCGATGATGGATCCATCTTTTACCCTCAGTGATTTTATGCCTCTTGAGTTTGGAACCACCCCTAGGGTCCACCCAACATTGGATGGACTTCCTGATGATGAGTAAGTGTACTAATTCATGAAATATATTGATTTGGTAGACCGATTCAGGATTCCTGATAGTGAGAAATACCACACAAACTCCCCAGATGACTTTGACTGACGCCATCGAAGGAAAGGCCAAGTACATGCGAGCTGCTAGAAAACATAGGCTAGTGCCTCAAACTAGGCCATTCATACTACTAAGACCAAGCATCTGGTTTTTCATGGAGCTCATCAAGTTTTATCCTCACAGCCTTCTCCATTAGGTATGCCTCCACAACCGATCACACAACCGACAATGTTAGTTGACCAGACAGCTCATCCACAACCACACTATGATCAACCATATCTAACCAAATCCAAAACTCATCCAATAAATATTTAGCTAGTATTTGTTTAGTTAATGTTGGTTATTCATCATTTGAATACTTCCAACACTAGCCAGACCCTAGTGGTTTAGATGAATCTTTTTGTTGTGCCCCCTACCAACTAACAACCCCTATAGGAAATAATATACCTTTAGAACGAAAGTACAATGTGTTGAAGCACATCCCCACAATACTCATGAGGATTTTTATCTTTTAGGTACTCATATTTTCAAAATAAATATGTGATGACCATGAATAAGCTTTGAAATTATCTCTCTAATTTGAAGATGAGGTAGCTTCCGTAGAGGTGTACTATGTAGAGGAGGTCGATTGAGAGGAATACCAAGCTATTATCTTGTTCTTTTGAGAATAAAAGGGAGACATCATGTAGAGTAACATACACTTACTGTACATTATATACTAGTTCAATGGAATGGAGATCTGTCATTTCTTTATGGACATAGGTTATGAGACTAACCTCATCCCGAACCGGTGCTCCATAATTTGGAACTGACTAAAGCTTATATGACTCCCTCCAACCTGAGAATTCTAGGTTATGAAAACAGTGAGTAGAAAATATTTGGAAAAGTCTGGATGAAGAACTAGTTTGATGGGTTGATATTAAGTACTAAGTTCATGGTATTCTCATTGGATACCACCTAAAACACACTGTTGGGTAGGCCCTAGAATCATCTTCATGCGGTGATCCCCTCCTCATATCACCAGTGCCTCAAGTACTCCCTCAACGGTTGAGTAGGTTTACTCAAGGGTGATACATCCCCTTTTGATTCCTATGAAGCCTAATATATGGATGCTGAATACTACAAGTGGGAGGGTAATTAGGTTCAAACCAATGGGGTTGAGTACATAAATGATCTCAATGAGTTGATGGTTACTATAGCCAATCCATGGGTAGACTTGGATGATGCCTTCATTCTCCTAATTCATCAGTTGGATCCCACAACACCAAAATCCATATGTTTATTTTTTTCCTATAAGAAAAAGGCTTTTGGTTTCTCTAAGAAAAAGGAGTTCCCATAGATTACCTTTTACTCCTACACGAGAAATGCACGAGTGATACCAAAACACCCTACCCCCATAAAGTACCAAGAGGTTCACCTTATGACCACCATTTCACATAATTACCATATGTTCCACAAAGAAGGGATGAATAGAAAAAAACCAACTCTCTACCACTAATTTTACATCAAGAATGGACCATGAAGTCAAATTACATATAGAATTGGATCAAAAACCTCTATCCCCATAGTTTTAGCAAAGTATAATCCCCTTAGTGAGGATTCCATATTTTCCCAACAAGGCACCAGTGCTTCACCTGATTCAGTTGGCCTAGATGAACTGTATCCTCTTACTAATTATCCAACCTCATACAAAGAGGAGTATTTTTAAGATGCCCCTCTTTCACTTGAAGATAGTGTCTCCACCACCGTTGATGGGTTGATTCAGGTGAAACTTGGTATCTAAGAAGATTTGTGGCTAACACGGATCAATGAATAAATCTCTATAGAAGATTATCAATAATATGAGTCTTTATTGAAAAAAAATCATGATGTATTTTCTTAGAGTTATGTTGAAATTTTAGTACTAGAACCTCAGGTATCTGTCCACCATCTTAGTATCTCAGTGAGTCATCGCGGGTTCAATTAGTCTCCCAGAAAGATGAACCCTTTTCACAGTGCTATGGTTGAGGATGAGTTTTATAAGCTTAATAAATTAAAATTCATCATAGAAGTCTAGTAACCACAATTTCTATTCAATACTGTCCCAATAATGTAGATTAATAAGAAAATTAGAGTCTGTATCGACTTCTGGGACCTCAACCACCATTGCCCAAAGGATGATTTCCCCTTATAGTGATATAGTTGTTCATTGATGCTACAGCCAGGTTCCAAGACCTCTCCTTCATGGATGGGTACTTTGGGTAAAAATTGATTTGGGTGGCCCCTGAGGATGAGGATTCCACCAAATTTAGGGTTCCGTAAGGGACCTTATATTATTATTTGATTCCATTTTCACTCAATAATGTAGAAGCCATGTGTTAATGGGCTGTGTACCATATCTTCAAATTGATTCTCGGGACACTGTTGGAGTGCTATGTGGATGACTTCGTGGTCAAATAACGCTAGTGTTAGGACTATATAAAAGATATTTATAAACTATTTGGCTTCCTCTACTCCTAAAATTTGAAGATGAACCCCTTGAAGTGTGCATTCAAGGTTACCTATGGGAAATTTCTTGGGTTCATCATAAGATATATAGGCATTGAGATCGACCCAGATAAGATCAAGGCTATCATCCAAATGCATCCACTAAGTAACCTTTGGGAGCTATGGGGTCTCCAAGACCACTTATCCTATATACACCGATTTATCGCAAATCTTTCTAGAAAGTGTAATCTATTTTCAAGCCTAATGAATAAAGGAACCATTTACCAGTGGGATGAAGAATGACAGAACACATTTGATGAAATAAAGTAGTATATGATACAACCTCCATTTTTGATGTCACCCACCCTAGGGAAGCCTCTAGTCCTATACGTGACTACCCTAGAATAGTCCCCAAGTTCCCTTATTTCCTATAAGAACAATTAGAGAAAATAAAAAAGTTTATACTATCTCAGTTTCATGCTCCCCGACAAGGAGATCAGGTAATACCCTATCGAGAAGATCTGGATCGCGTTGGATTTTATAGTACAGAAGTTACAGCACTATATGCAGCATCACAAGATATATCTATTGTCCCTGGTAGACCTTTTGAACAATATATTTAATCTCTCTATCTTTACAGGATGATTGGAGTACTGGGTAGTCATACTATAATAGTTCTACATCAGGTTCATTCCGTAGAATTCCATCAAGGTTTAAGCATTCAAAGATTTATTGGCCACCCATCTAGCCACTAAAGCATTGAATTTGGACATAAAATTCCTATATTATTCTATCCTTTTAGTGGATTAGGATGTAACGTGTTGGAATATGAATTTTTATGGTACCTCCTAAAGTCCAACTGGTAGAAGGCTCAATGATCCCAAGATCAATAGAGTAGGCCTAGGTATCATCTTCATCACTCTAGCATAGGACGTCCTTTCATACTCATTCCTATTTTCAAAAGGCTTCATCAATAATGATACAAAGTATCAGGATCTTATTATTGGTCTTGAGTTTACCCTTGATATTGATGTCCCCCACTTTTATGTGAAGGGAGACCCCAAGTTAGTCATCAAATAGATCAATGGTGACTACATCATTAGAAAGAAAGAGTTCTTACCTTTGTTAGACCATACTCATTAGCTAATGGCCCTATTTCCCACTCATATATAAGTGAATTATGCCCCTTGGATGTATAATGGTTTCACTAACACCTTGGATAGTTTAGCTGTGTCTCTTTTAGAACATTAAAAGGATGTCCTAATCATCCATTTAGCAAATATAATCATCATTGCTCCCATAATTTTAGATGATGATGATAGAAAATAGGTAAACACAATTTATTTCAATCATTCTATGTCCGGAACCTTAGGTTCCCCCATAGTAGAGGAAATTACCAATTTGAAAACTCATTTCATTGAGTATCTACATCACGAAGTTCCCCCACCAGACAGTGCCAAGCACGAGCAAATTCGTCGATGTGCATCTTAGTTTAAACTCCATAGTAGACCTACCCTTGAGAAGACTCTCTAAACACATGGGTTTGATGAATTTATCTTATGTTTCATTCAAAAAGACAACATCCCTCAGGTTATTCAACAATTTTTTGCTAGGTCCGGTGGTACCCATTAAGAGGGATTGAATCTCTCACACCAGATTCATAGACATGGCTATTTATGGACCACCATGGCCAATGAATACATAATTCTATCTAAGTGGTGTCATCTGTGTCATATCTATTCTAACTTTGTGCATCGACAAATGGATCTCCTCGACACCACCACATATTCTTATCCCTATTTAGTATGGGGACTTGATGTTGTGGGGCTATACCTGCTAGAAAAAACATGTCAGTAAAAGTTTATATTAATAATATTAGACTTATTCTCCAAGTGGGAAGAAGTAATTACCATCAAGGAAGTCAAGGACCAATCTGTGATCAAGTTCATGAGCTCCAACATCATCCATCGATTTGGTGTTCCCTATTCTATTCTCATAGACAAAAGAACCAAATTCTAGGATTCTAAGCTAAATAAATTTTATGGAAAGTATAACATCCAATCCAACCATACTTCCCACTACCATGCATAGAAAAATGGTTAGATTGAGGCATTAAAAAAACCATCTCCAACATTTTGTAAAATATTGTGGGCCAAAACAAGAATATTTTTCTAAAAAATCTCCCCAACGCCCTATGGGTCTATCATAAGACAACATATACTTCCACCTAGGTGACCCCATACTCCCTGGTATATGAAACATAGGCATTTTTTCCAATCAAGGTTCCGTTTCCATAACTATAAAAATCTATCTTCAACCAGTAAATGCCATAAAAATGAGAGGAGTCTATCTATATGAGCTGGAATCCCTTAAAGAGAATAAGATCTAGGCCTTGAACAATCTAGAGAGGCACCAGAATAGGATAGCAAGAGAGTTAAACAAGATGGTTTTCTTCCTCTCATTTCTCTAGGGTGACATGGTACTGGATCTCATAATGCAAATGATACTTTTCCAAAAGACACCAAAGTTCGAGCCCAAGTGGTAAGGACCTTAAATCATTCATAAGTTCTATTCTAATAGAGAACACTCTTTGATCACCATAGATAGGAAGCGTATCAAACCTCTCACCAACACCAATTTTCTTAAGAAATAATTCATGTGATAAGTGATAGGGGTCCGAACTCTATGACCTAAAACTTAGATCCCATGGTCTAATCTTTCAAAACTTAAACTAATATCCACCCTATAGTACATGTAACATGGCCTTAAACTATTTTTAACGGGTCTAAGTATTATTTCCTTAAACTATTTTCAGATCCTATTTTCTGAGTTTTATGAATTTAAACTACAAAGCCTAATATCTTCAACACACGATGTTAAGCTGTGGTCTTACCCAATATGAAACCATGATGCCTCTTAAATCTTAAATGAGAGATAATGTTTAACCTATCTGAAATCGGGATGCCTCTTAAATAAGAGATGATGTTAGCCCCATCTGAAACTTGGATACCTAATATGATAAGTATGGGATGGTCAAAAAACCATACCCCATGCTCCAAACATGGGATGCCTCATGACGTTCATGAGATGCTTTGATTCCCTCTCTAGAGAGGATTTTCCACACCAGTTTTGTTATTCTACCACAATGTGTTCAATAATTACATGTGAATTGATTCCCATACTCACGAGATACGTATTCATGCCTAGAATTTATATCTATAGTCCTAGATACAAAATTATCAACCCTTTGGCCCCTTAGTGCATTTCTGGTTCCACCATCATGACCTTAAACCATGTGAAACTCATCTCAAGGTATTAACATGGTACGCAAGCCTTTTTATCTCTATTAAAATTAATTATTACATTTTCCATGACACAAAGACACTCTTAACACCAAAATTATCCTATTATAAGAATCATTATGTTAAAATATTCTTTACCTTTCCCCTGGTCTAAGCATTACGATCTTAAACTATGTTCCATTACTAAAGGAGGCGTGTGTGCCACATGAGTACCCTAATTCTTTTTCATTGTCCAATAATTATGATTTTAAATTTATTTCCCATAGTCTAAGAATTAAAAATTTAAACTGATAACCCACAATAAAATAAACATTAATTTAACCCATTTTCTATGGTCTGGACCGTATGACCTTAAATTATGTGAAACTAACTTCATGATCACTTAACATCATGCATGGACTCCTTGGATCCATTAATGTTGAGGTTTAAATCTTTTTCATTGTAAAAAAAATCATCTAATACAACTCCCCATAGTCCAATAATTATGAACTTAAACTATTTTCTATAGTTCTAAGATCTACAACCTCAAATTAGGAGCCTTGGTCCAAGAACTATGACCCTAAAACGATGTGTATTCACCCCTTATTCACATGGTCTTCTTCATACCTAATGCTCTAGTAAACCCATGCCTCTACCTTCAATAAAAACATATGGATTGATTTCCATCCTCATGGGATATTTAGTGATTCCTAGACTTTCTGTCTCTGATCATAGTCACAGATTCACTACAAAACCCTTCATTTCCGATGGTTATATCACCCCGAAATGTCCATTGGGTCTCCTTTCTAGGTATAATACCCATTAATTTACCTTGAACCATCCATGGGAAGAGATTCCCTCATATCCAGATATAATGATGAAAATAATGAGAAACTTAAAGCACAAGTCCCACAACATCCTTAGTGAATGAAATTAAACTATGGTCTTACCCCACATAAATTCATTATGCCTCTTAATGAGATATTATTTTACCCTATATCAAACTAGGATGACCCATATGAAAAATACAAGATGAAAAAAAAAAAATAATTAGAACATGACATTAAACTACACAATTACCCCATATAGATTGGGGATTCCTGAAATTAAAATATTGAAATATTAAATATCTATGTTTGAGAGGATATACCCCTTCCAGTATTGGTCTTCTACCATGTCGTGCCTCAAAACAACATGCATCTTGATTCCCATCATCATGGGATATATAGCGATGCCCAGATATCTCATCATAGGCCCAGACTATTTATCCAGGGGATATTTCCTTATTTAGTTTCATAATATCAATTCAGAGTATGGTTTGTCATTTTTTGTGTGGAAAAGGGTCCCTTTGGCCCTCCATTAATACCGGGTTATCACTCTTTCATGTCATGCAAGCCCCCTTGGGACACTTATACCCCCTGGTCAAAGCTACATGAACTTAAACCAGTAATATCCCCTTTACACTAAATATTCTATGACTTTAAACTAGTAACAACAATAGTCTGTATAACACCCCAAGCTTCCACAATACGCCTCTTCTTAATAACTCAATAGCTTGTGATACATGCAACACCGAGTTCGAGCAGACCATGACCTATAAAACTAGCCATTTAAAAAGAATTTATGAATATTATTAACCACCCTTATAACTTTATATGTATACCATATAAATTTAAAATTCATCTTATGTGTTTTTAGACATAATATAAGGACAAATTCAAATTTTCAGATAAAAGAAGTATTTTTAAAAAAATGCAGTTTCTCTTCCTTTTGATGGAGAACCCTTTTTGAATAAAATATTTGACACTTTTATATATTAAATTTGACAAAATAAAATTCTTTTTGAGAATAGGGACATAAAAATTTAGTTTGGATGAATTTTTGGCACTTTTCTGATAAATTTTATATTTTGATTAATAGTGAAAAATACTAAATTTTAATTGAAAACAACTTTTTTAATTGACATAATTTATAGTGTTACATTATAAATTTTAGTGGTTTTATAGTATAATTATATTATATTTTAAAATTTAATATAATTTATTTCATTGGAAGTATTTTCACATTTAAATTGGACATAAACACATGTCAATCTTTTGATAGTTTTTACTACTTAAAAACCCGCTTTCTGGTTTTGACAATGGGAATTAATATTAAATTAATTTATTCCAATTATATATTTTGAATTTGAAAAATGGATTCCATATTTGGAATCATAAGGTCCAAAATTTTTAAATAGGCACCTTTTATTTTTAGACATTATGAACAGTAACTTCTGTAATTATTTTTATTTACCATGGTTAAAGGGTAAATCAGGTAAATAAGGGTAAAAAATAATATTAAAATAATATAAAACTATCCTAACATGTGTCATAATTCTATTTTATGTGACATTTTCTACCATTATAATCCTTAGGCCAAAATGTTGGCATTTGGGAGCCACTTGGGTGTGAAAATGACATTTTAGAATATTTAATTTAAAGAAAAGGGAAATATAATATAAACATGTATCTTTTACTAAATCAATTTTAATATAGGGATATATAACTGATATATATGAATATAAAAATTAATTATACATATAAAAGTATTTAATACATCATGTTATTTTATTTTTAATTTTTATACATTACATAAGTATATTTATTTATGACATAATGATGATGCAATGATTACCTTATTAATGAAAGTTTTAAATAAATGAATATATAAATATTAAAATAAATGTAATTTTAATATTTTGATTCCATGCATGAAATTTATGGATGACATTGACATATTAGGGATGATTTAATGCCTTTTTTTAAATGAATAATGTTTTTACGACTTTAACAAAAATCAATTACTAAATAGTGTCAAAATTGACATAAACGGGTTTTCAAAACAAATACTTTTTTATTAAATGATATAATAGTCCTAAAAATATAATATTCATAAAAATGAATTATATAGTTTTAAAAATTTCATTAATGATCCACTTGTGGTTCTCTTGAAATTTTATAGTAACTATATTAACAATATAATATAAAAATACAAGAAGACATGGTAGGAGTTATCTTATTTAAATACGGGTTAAATCCAAAAAATAAGGTTAAATACATGACATAAATTTGTCTAAAACCATTTTTTGAGAGGATTTAGATCCAAACTTATATTATACTAGAAAGATTTTACTTTTGATCCATTATAAAATAAATATCAATTTATAATAAATTAATATTTCAAGGCTTTCCTAAAGTGCCCATCACCTCTCCTATAAAAGGGCACATCTCCTTATTTTTTATTCATACCTCCAAATACATTTTTTATCGAAAATAACCTGACAAAATATCCTCCCAACTTATTTCAATTCATCATAGAGGACACCCTTAGGGCAGAAAACCAAATTAAGGAGTCCTTTTGTGAAAATCAAAAGAAGACACCTGAAGAAGAGGTAATCATTTTATCCCTTCTTTCAAAGTTCTTTTCTTCTACTACTTCCTCTTTCTATGTTGTTTCCATAAAAAAGTAAAAAATCCAGTATCATAAATATAATTATATGTTATTATAATCATGGGACAACTATATTCATCATTTTATACATACTACGAATAATAATATCACCATGCGTGCATACGCACGACTTTCCGTCTCCACACCATGGTGTAATTTGTTATTCCACATTAATTTATTTGGATGGGTATAATGATGGGTATAATATAAATAAATAATTAATATGAAATTATTATGATTATTTATAATTACTATACCATCTAGTTTCATATAATTTAAGGAATGATATCGTCGCTCATGCATATGCACAACTTACCATCTCCACGACGCGATGAGATTTATTTTCCACATTAACCTTTCAAGATTGATTATAAACATAATATGATAAGTAAATATAATATTTATGAAATTAATATCATTAATTTTTTGAATAAAATATAACCTATTCATAAGAAATAAGGCTTACTTAACAAAACATGCATAGCAAAACAAAGTAGTTAACACCCGACATAATGGTAATACTGAAATATTATTATCAAAATGAGATTATAGGATCGTATATGATATCATAAATATGTATATGGTCATAGTATAATTTATTAAAAATATTTAAAAATTATATAGGAGGTTAAATCACCCTCAAATAAAGGAAACTATAAGGTAAGTGTTAATTTTTCAATCTCATTATTATCTGAGATTGTTTATACGTAAGTACCTACTATGACATTTTATCATCCAAATACATGTTTCTTATACATGTGTTTCAAAATAATATTTATATTCCTAGAATATTGTGGAAAGTAATTTATACCTATGTTTCAATTTTTATAAAATGTTTTTAAATTAATCTTTCTGCCATTTTCCAAACAAGGTACTATATAACCTTTTTGAAAAACTAAGGAAATAATGTTTTTTAACTTATACAGCACAAAAGGATATTTTCCACTGTTATGAAACCTTAACATTTTTTATCTTCCCTTAAAATCATACATGGTTATTTAAGAAAAGAATTTTTTTCTTTTATAATTTCACATGATTTTAAATGATTTCAATGTAAAAAAGGGGATATTTATCTCAAAGAGTTTTTTTATTATTTCCATCTTTATCACCATCCTTTGTTGGATTTTACGATAGATTGAGTTTTATTTATTATGATAAAATCTTCCATATTTTATTGAATTGTTTATGATATGTTTGACTGTAGATGTGATATTTTGATACCATTCATGGTTTATGGTAAAAGTATTGATATTTAGTATGCTAGTTTTAATATGAATACTTATGATGGTTATAATAGGAATAAATTGGACTTTGTAAGTGTTGGGTGGGGCCCTATATATACCCTAGATGCATAGGTATTCTCATAAGACATTTTTGTTTTGGGTTTTGGATAATGCCTTACCCAATTAGGTATGGTGTCTTGGATGAAGCCTTGACAGTATGTTTAAGATGTCCTGCATTCTGTAATACCTCATTATGAGATTAGTTATTGATTTTACATGTGACTGTTCAACTATTAGAATATCCATATGAATATTTATATGGTAATTTTTTATTTATTATTACAATATTATGATGAAGATAATGTTTTAAAATTCTTGTGTTTCAGTTTTATACCTTTCCTTAAAAGTTTATGCTTATTTATGATATCTTCTACCATATTGTTTATCTTTACTAAGCATCTGAGCTCAACCCTTTCTTATGTTTTATTTTCCTAGGATGTTAAGAAGTGTTTTATGATTGATATAAAGGGTTAATATAGGGGAATAATGGTGTTCTCAATGGATTATATATGATGTGTTTTATGTTAAAAATGGTAAAGTAAAGTTCATGTATCTAATCTATGTTCCAATACTTCTAAATTGATCGATCCTTTAGGACTTGATTCCTTATAATCATGCCAAGGTATTAAAATAATGCATCGACTCCGGGCTTCTAGGGCCAGGTCATTACAGTTGGTATCAGAGAAAGTTTAATAACAACCTTGGAAATTGATTTAGAAAACTTAGATTAGGAATCATAACCCTAAGAGAGACTTTGAGGATAAGTATAGTAGAACCCCCTATAATTTTGGTAAAGTAGAGATTACATGAATATTATAAGAAATACATCCTTGTTTGGATACTACAAGTGGACATGGTTCTGTAAGAGATGTACCTAGGGGTAAAAACTCTGATAAGGTGTTTCAAGCTTGACTCGGGGTAACCTGGTACACAACAATGGGCCTTTATGCATAGTTGTTTTGACACTACTAGGGGATATGATTAGGATAATTCATACTTTATTTAAAAACCATTATGCAGGATTTATGAGTAAATATGTCCTCAAAGGAACCATATTTATGATTATGGATTAGATATGCCTAAAAGTTTCAATTTATGTTATGTATTTTACTAGTTTGGAATTATGAATTATGATTTATAACCTAATATAGTGTATTTCATTATTTAGAAATGGCCCCTAGTGGAAGAAATGAAAATTTATCAACACATGTAATAAACGTATGGATTTCCCTCCTATGAAATATAATTATAGTGGAGATGGTGATTCAATTGTTTCTAAATAGCTTATAACCATACTGGGACAGTTGGCTCAGGTTATGAATAACAACCTCACATATATGGATCATCCTAATCCACAACACCAAGGATTAATGTTAAACTAATTCATGATACAAAAACCTCTTACATTCAATGGTATTTTAAATCCATTTGTAGTTGAGTAATGGATAAGTTCCTAAGAGAAAATATTTCTTTCTTTGGGGAGTAACAAAAGGGAAAAGCTTGTCATGACAGTTTATCATCTCTCAGGAGATGAAGATCAATGGTGGTCATTAATTAAAAACAAGAATGAGGATTAAGAAGTAGTAAATATGGAATATAGGGAGTTTAAAGAACTTTTCTTAGAGAAATAATTTCCTTGTAAAAAATTATCTGATATGGAAAGGAAATTTTTGAGTTTAAGGAAAAAGGAGGATGAAAATATTGCAAAGTATGAGGATAATTTGACAAGATTAGTGAGGCATGTTATATAATACATATGTAAACCACGAAGAAAGATTTATAGATTATTTGATGGATTAAAACCATTCCTCTGATGAGCACTAGTATCACTATCTTTCTCATCGTACGAAGATATAGTCTCATATGCTATCAATAAGGAAAAGGAATTCTATAATTCTTACGATAATAATGTAAGTCATGATAAGAAGAAAATGGTGGATAAAAAGATAGATATAGGGAAAAAGGAAAAGAAATATTTTACCTTATTTTATAATTGTGGGAAGAAACACCCTAGTACTTGCCTGAAATGAATGGGAGTTTGTTAAAAATGTGGAGAAAAAGGTCACTAGGATCATGATTGTAAGGGAAAGATAGAAGATGTGAAATGATATAATTGTAAAGATATAAGACATTATGAAAATTATTGTCCAAATCATCAAAGAAATATATATTAGAAGAATAAAATGGATCAAGTTCAAGCTTATTTTGTTACTACGATTGAACTGGAATAATTAATGTATTTTTGTTTTTGGATTCAAGAATTATATTCTGGTTATAAGAATAATGCGATATATATAAGGATTATACTATAGTAATTTTTTTTCATTAAGGTTTTAATATGATGAAGGTAATCATATATGTAGTATGTGATAATAAGAGGAACATTACGTTCTTTGGGAAATCTGATGTTACAATTGATTTTTAAAAATTTAGAGACCTTTTAGACAGATTTTGGACAAAAATTATTTTACATAAATCTAAAGGTTGGAATGTATTAAGTTGAAATTTTTATAGTATTATTTAAGGTTAAAAAATTTCTTAAGATTATTCTTGGAATATTATAGTTTTAATAAAAGGACAACCCATAGGTTGGGAAATAACCTGTCGTGTCTGGCAAGGCCGCAAGACTTGAACCCACATTTGAAGGGCGACAAGGGTGCATCACCTACCATTGGCCTACATTAAGTACCTAGTGAGTATAACATAGTTTTATTTATTTAAATGGTATAATTTTATATTTGTAACTATATACAATTAAGATAAATATAATATTTTTGAGTTTTATTTTTTGAAGAGAAAGATAAGTTTGTGGTGGGAATTAGTTAAAGGATGAAACTCTATATATAAATTAATTATGCTTACTTATGTTATTATCCTATGAAGTAAATTAATTATACAACACTAGGTAAAGCATCATAAAACCAAAAATGTTTTCATAGTACTTTCTTTTATGATGAATCGAATAGTTCCTTATATCATCGTAGATTTGTAGCTTTCTGGTTGTTAACATTATCCTAATAATGTTATATATCACTCTCTATCTAACTTGAAGGTTAAATTTTATTTCTTTTCCATGTTTTACAATATGGAACCCAATTATGTTTTATTTCTGGTAACCTTCTTACTTCCCTTTCTTTATTTTAAAGTGAAAGTTTTATCCACCATTTTTTTGATGTGGGATTATAATAAAGAGATTTTAAATAATCAAACCTTAGCTACTGAACCCAAATTTTTAAATTTTACGGACAAAATTTATTTAAGTATGGGATAATGCAACACTCTAAGCTTCTACAATAGGCTTCTTATTAATAATTCAATATCTTGTGCTACACACAACACTGATTTCAAGCACACCATGACCTATAAAACTAGCAATTTAAAAATTGGATATGAATAATATTAACCACATTTTTAAATTTATATATATCCTATATAATTTTAACATTAATCTTATATGTTTCTTAGATATAATATAAGGAAAAATTTAATTTTTCAGATAAAAGAATCATTTTTCAACAAAATGTAGTTTTTTTGCATTTTAATGGCGAACCCTTTTCAAATAAAATATTTGAAACTTTTATATATTAAATTTTACAAAATTAAATTATTATTTAGAAGTAGGATATAAAATTTTAGTTTGGATGAATTTTTGGTACTTTTATGATAAATTTCATATTTTGATGAATAATGAAAAATACTAAATTTTAATTGAAGTAAACTTTTTTAATCGAAATAATTTAAAGTGTTAAATTTTAAATTTGAGTGGTTTTAAAGTATAATTATATTATTTTTTATCATTTAATATAATATGTGTAATTGTAAGTAAATTAACATTTAAATTGGACATAGAAATATGTCTATCTTTTGATCGTTTTTACTTCTTAAAAACCCGTTTTCTGGTTTTGACAATGAGAATAAATTTTAAAATAATTTCTGCCAATTATGTGTTTTGAATTTGGAAAAATAGATTCCATATTTGAAATAAGAAGGTCCAAATTATGTAAATAGAAACTTTTTATTTTGGGACATTATGAATAGTAACTTTATTAATTATTTTTAGTTACCATGGTTAAAGGGTAAATAAGGTAAATGAATGTAAAAAATAATATTATAATAATATAAAGCTACCCTAACATGTGTCCTAATACTATTTTATGAAATATGTTTGACCATGAGAATACTTAGGCCGAACTGTTGGCATTTGGGATCTACTTTGGTTTGAAAATGACATTTTAGAATATTTAATTTAAAGAAAAGGGAAATATAATATAAACATGTATCTTTTACTAAATAAATTTTAATACAAGGTTATATAAATAATATATATGAATATAAATAGTCATTATAAATATAAAATGATTTTCCTACATCATGGTATTTTATTTAAAAATTTTATACATTAAATAAATATATTTATTTATGACACAATGATGATGAAATGATTACCTTATTAATGAAACTTTCAAATAAATGGATTTATAAATATTAAAATAAAGGTAATTTGAACATTTTTATGCCACACACAAACTTTATGTATGGAATTTACATATGGGGTATGAGTTAATTCTTTTGGTTCAAAGGAATAAAGTTGTCATGAATTTAACAAAAATCAATTACTAAATAGTGTCAAAATCGACATAAATGAGTTTTTAAAACAAATACTATTTTATTAAATGATATAATAGTCCTAAAAACCTAAGATTAGTCTAAATGAATTATATAGGGTAACAAATGTCATTAATAATCTACTTGGGGTTCTCTTTACATTTTATAGTAACTATATTAACTATATAGTATAAAAATACAAGAAGACATGGTAGGAGTTAACTTATTAAACTAAGGGTTAAAGACAAAAGATAAGGTTATATTCATAATCTAAATTTGTCTAAAACCAATTTTTTTAGAGTATTTTGACCCATAATCATCTTATCTTCTATATATTTCACTTTGTATCCATTAGAAACTAAAAATGAATTTATAATAAATTAATATTTAAAGACCTTCCTAAAGTTCCCCTCACCTCTCCTATAAAAGGGAACTTATAATTCTCTTTTATTAACACCTACAAAGCCATTTGGATTGGCCAAAACCTGCCCAAATATCATCCCAACTTCCCTAAATTCATCATAGAGGCTACCCTTTGGTCAGAAAACTAACTTAAAGAGTCCTTTTGTGTAAATCAAAACAGACACCCGAAGAAGAGGTAATCATTTTATCCCTTCTTTCAAAGTTCTTTTCTTTTTATACTTCCTCTTTCTATGTTGCTTCCATACAAAAGTAATAAATCCAGTATCATACATATAATAATATGTTATTATAATCATGGTACAAATATATTCATCATTTTATCCATCCTACAAATAATAATATCACCATGCGTGCGTACGTATGACTTACCGTCTCCACGTCATGGTGTAATTTTTTATTCCACATTACTTTATTTGTATGGGTTTAATGATTGGTATAATAGACATAAATAATAAATATTACATGTCTATGATTATTTACAATTATTATACCATCCATTTCCATATAATTTAAGGAATTATATCGTCGCTCGTGCGTACGTACGACCTATCGTCTCCACGACGCCATGAGATTCATTCTCCACATTAACCATTAAAGTATGATTATAAACATCAAATTATAAGTAAATATAATATTTATTAACTTAATATCATTATGTTTTTGAATCAAATATAACCTATTCATAAGAAATATGATTTACTTAACAAAACATGCACATCAAAACAAAGCAGTTAACACCTGACATAATGGTAATACCAAAATATTATTAAAAAAACGAGATGAGAGGATCATATATGATATCATAAATATGTATATGGTACTATTATAATTTATTAACAATATTTAAACATTATACAGGATGTTAACGCACCCTCGACTAAAGGAAAGTACAAGGTAAGTGTCAATTTTCCAATCTCATTATTATCCGAGATTGTTTATACCTAAGTATCTAGGGGGACATATTTATCATACACATCCATGTTTCTTATACATTAATTTAAAATAATATTCATTTTCCTATAATATTTTGGAAATCCATTTATACCCATGTTTGACTTTTTATAAAACATTTTGAAAGGAAACTTTTTGTCATTTTCCAAATGAGGCACTATATGACCTTTTCGACAAATTAAGGAAATAATGTTTTTAACTTATACAAAGTGAGTGGATATTTTACACCATTATTACAACTTAACATTTTGATGCTTCCATTACAATCTTACAAGGTTATTTAAAAAAATTAAAATTTTATTTTATAATTTCACATACTTTTAAATGATTTCAATGTAAAAAAAGAGATATTTCTCTAAAAGAGTTTTTGATCACTTTCATCTATGTCACCATCTTCTATTGGATTTTACACTAAATTGAGGTTGATTTATTTTGATAAAATATTCCATATTGTATTGAAGGTTTTATGATATGTTTGATTGTGGATGTGATATTTTGATTCCATTCATGTTTTATGGTTAAAGTATTGATATTTTTCATGCTAGATTTAATACGGATTCTTATGATGGTTATAAGAGAAATGCATTAGACTTTGTGAGTGTTGGGTGGGGCCTTCTATAGTCCCTCGATGCATTGGTAGTCTCATGAGACAATTATGTTTGGGTTTTGGATAATGTCTTACCTAATTTGGTATGGTGTCTTGGACAAAGCCTTGACAGTATGTTTAAGATGTCTTGTATTATGCATTCCATCAATATGAGATCAGTTATTGATTTTACATATGATTATTCAACTTTTAAAATATCCATGTGAATGTTTATATGGTAATGTTTGATTTATTCTTTCCATATTATGTTAAAGATAATGTTTTAAAAGGCTTGTGTTTCAGTTTTATACCTTGCCTTAAAAGTTTGTACTTATTTATGATAGATTATGCTATATTTTTTTATCCTCACTGAGCATATAATCTCACAACTTTATTATATTTTACTTTACTAGGATACTAAGAATTGTTTTATTATTGACATATAGGGTTAAGGTAGGGAAATAATGGAATTATTAAAGGATTATCTATGCCATGTTTTATGTTAAAAATTGAAATGTAAAGTTCATGTATGTAATCTATTTTACAGGAATTCTAAACTAATCAGTTCTCCAGGACTTCATTCCTTATAAAAATGCCAATTTATTAAAATAATGCATCGGCTCTGGGCTTCTAAGGTTGGGGAATTACAATTGGTATCAGAGGATTTTTAAAAAAACCTTGGAAATTGATTTAGAAAACTTAGAGTAGGGATCATAACCCTAAAATATAATTTGAGGATAAGTATAGAAGAACCCCATATAATTTTGGTAAAATAGATATTATGTGATTATTACAAGAAAAAAATCCCTGTCTGGATACTAAAAGTGGATATGGTTATGGCACAGATGTACCTAGGGGTGAAAACTCTGACATGGCGTTCCAAGCTTGACTCATGGTAACCATTTACACAACAATGGGCCTTACTTCTCACCTAGTTTGACACTCCTAGGGAATATGATTAGGATAATTCATACATTCTTTACAAACCATTATGCAAGATTTATGACTAAATATGTCCTTAAAATAACCATATTTATGATTATAGATTAGATATGTATAAAATTTTAAATTTATGTTAAGTATTTTACAAGTTTGGAATTATGAATTATGATTCCTAACCTAATATAGTGTATGATATTGTTTAGAAATGGTTCCTAGTGAAAGAAATTAAAACTTATCAACACACGTAATCCATGTAGGTATTTCACTCCTATGAAATATAATTATAGTAGAGCTGGTGATTCAACTATTTCTGAATAGCTTATAACCATACTGGGAAACTGACTTAGGTTATGAATAATAACCTTACCAGTATGGATCACCCACATCCATAATGTGGAGGATCAATGTTAGATGTATTCATAAGACAAAAACCTCTAACATTTAATGTAATTACAAATCTATTTCTAGTTGAGAAATGTATTAGTTCCTTAGAGAAAATATTTCTTACTTTGGGGAGTAACGAAAGGGAAAAGGTTGTCATGGAAGTTTATCATCACTCAGGAGATGCAAATCAATGGTTGTTATTAATTCAAAACAAAAAGGAGGATGAAGAAGTAGAAAATATGGAATATATTGAGTTTAAATAACTTTTCCTAGAGAAATAGTTTACTCATGAATAGTGATCTGATATGGAAAGGAAATTTCGGAGTCTGAGGAAAAAGGAGGATGAGAATGTTTTAAATTATGAGGAAAATTTCACAAGGTTAGAGAGGCATGCTGCAGACTACATATGTAACCCAAGAAGTAATATTGATAGATTCTTTGATGGGTTAAAACCATTCCTTCGACAGGCACTAGTCTCACAATCTTTCTCATTGTATGAAGATATAGTCTCGTGTTCTATCAAGAGAGAAAATGAATTTTCTAAGTCTTATGAAATTAAAGTAAGTCAAGAGAAGAACATAATGGTGGAGAAAGAGATAGATATAGTGAAAGAGGAAAATAAGGATTTTACCTTATGTGATAATTATGGGAAGAAACACCCTGGTACTTGCATGAAAGGAATGAGAGTTTGTTAAAAATGTGGAGAAAAATGTCTCTAGGCTTGTGATTGTAAGGGAATGAAAGAATACGTAAAATGATATAATTTTAAATATATGGGACATTATGAAAATGATTTTCTAAATCATAAAGGAAGTATAGCTCAGAAGAATGGAATAGATCAAGGTCAAGCTTATGCTGCTACCACGGTCGAAGTGGAATAATTAATGTATTTGTGTTTTTGGATTCAAGAATTAAATTATGGTTATAAGAATAATGTGATATATATAAGTATTTTACTGTAGTAATTTTAGTTTTTATTAAGGTTTTAATATGATGAAGGTAATCATATATTCAGTATATGACAATAAGAGAAACATTACATTGTTTGGGGAATCTGATGTTACATTTGATTTTGAAAATTTAGAGACCTTTTAGATAGATTTTAGAGAGAAGTATTTTGGATAACTATAAAGGTTGAAATAGATTATGTTGAACTTTTTATAGTATTGTTTATGTTTAAAATATTTATTAAGATTATTCTTGAAAAGTCCTAGTTTTAAGAAAAGTACAACCTGTAGGTCGGGAAATAACCTGTCGCATCTGGTAAGGCCATAAGACTTGAAACCGAAACCAAAGGGCCTAAAGGGTGAATCACCTACCATTAGACTAAAGTAAGTACCTGGTAAGTATAAAATAGTTTTATTTATTTAAATGGTATAAGTTTATATTTGGATCCTTATACAATTAAGATAAATATAATATTTTTGAGTTTTATATTTTGAAGAGAAAGATGAGTTTGTGGTAGGAATTAGTTAAAGGATGAAACTCTACATGTAAATTAAATATTATTTCTTGTGTTATTATCCTGTGAAGTAAATTAATTCTACAAAACTATGTAAAGGATCATAAAACAAAAAATGTTTTCCTTGTAATTTATTTTGTGATGAATCAAATGGTCCCTTAGATCATTACATATTTATAGCTTTCTGGTTGTTAACTTTCTCCTAATAATGTTCTATATCACTCTCCATATAACTTTATGGTTACATTTTATTTCTTGTCCATGTTTTTTCTACATGTAACCCTAGTATGTGTTATTTCTGGTAACCTTATTTCTTCCATTTATTTTAAAGTGTAAGTTTTATTGACCATTTTTACAATGTGGGATTGTAATAAAGGTATTTTGAATAATAAAACCTTAGTTTCTGAACCCAAATTTGAAAATTGTGAGGACACAATTTATTGAAGGAGTGGATAATTTTACACCTCAAACTTCTATGGTATGCTTCTTCTTAATAATTCAATAGCTTGTGCTACACGCAACATCGAGTTCGAGCGCACCATGACCTATCAAACTAGCCATTGAAAAAGTGGTTATGAATAGTATTAACCAAATTATGAATTATATATATAAACCATATAATTTTAACATTCATCTTATGTTGTTATTAGACATAATGTAAGTACAAATTCAATTTTTCAGATAAAAGAAGTATTTTTCAAAAAATCCAGTTTTTCTGTTTTTTAATGGTGAACCCTTTTTAAATCAAATATTTGACACTTTTATATATTAAATTTGATTAAATTAAATTATTCTTTATAATATGGACATACAAATTTAGTTTTTATGACTTTTTGGTACTTTTTAGATAACTTTCATATTTAGATAAATAATGAAAAATACTAAATTTTAATTAAAAATAACTTTTTTAATAAAAATAATTTATAGTGTCAAATTATAAATTTGAGTGGTTTTAAAGTATAATAATATTATATTTTTATCATTTAATATAATTTAGTTTATTTGAAGTAATTTCACATTTAAATTGGACATAAACATATGATAATCTTTTGATAGTTTTTACTTCTTAAAAACCCCCTTTCTGGTTTGGAAAATGGAAATTAATTTTAAATTAATTTCTTCCAATTATGTGTTTTGAATTTGAAAAAATGGATTAAATATTTGGAATCAAAAGGTCCAAATTTTTTAAATAGGTACCTTTTATTTTTGGGCATTATGGATAATAACTTTAGTAATTATTTTTATTTACCATGGTTAAAGGGAAAATTAGGTAAATAAGGGTAAAAAATAATATTATAATAATATAAATCTACCCTAACATGTGTAATAATCCCATTTGATGATATATTTTAGACCATGAGGATCCTTAGTCTGAAAATTTGGCATTTTGGATTTACTTGGGTATGAAAATGACATTTTAGAATATTTAATTTAAAGAAAAGGGAAATATAAATAAACATGTATCTTTTAATACATCAATTTTAATAAAGGGTTATATAAATGATCTATATGACTATAAATAGTAATTATAAATCTAAAATTATTTCATACATCATGGTATTTTATTTATAATTTTTATACGTTAAATAAATATATTTATTTATGATACAATGATGATGCCGTGATTACCTTACTAACGAAAGATTCAAATAAATGAATTTATAAATATTAAAATAAATTTAATTTGAAAATTTTGGTTCCATTGACGAATTTTTTGGATGAAATTGAAATATTATGGATAATTTAATGCCTTTTTTTGAAAGAATCAAGTTTTTATGAATTTAAAAAAATAAATTACTAAATAGTGTCAAAATTGACATAAATGAGTTTTTAAAACAAATATTACTTTATTAAATGATATAATAGTAAAAAATATAGTATTTGTCTAAATGACTTATATAGTGTTAAAAATATAATTAATTATCCACTTGGGGTTCTCTTGTTATTTTATAGTAAATATATTAACCATATAGTATAAAAATACAAGAAGACATGGTAGGAGTTAACTTATTTAACTAAGGGTTAAAGCCAAAAGATAAGGTTAAATTCATGACCTAAATTTGTCTAAAACTAATTTTTTGAGAGTATTTAGACCCATAATCATCTTATCCTCGATATATTTTACTTTTTATCCATTTGAAACCGAAAATCAATTTATAATAAATTAATATTTCTAGACTTTCCTAAAGTTCCCTCACCTCTCCTATAAAAGGTCACTTCTCCTTCTCCTTTATTCACACCTCTAAATCCCATTGTCTTAGAAAAAACCTAAAAAAACTTACTCCAAAATTCCCTCAATTCATCCTAGAATCTACCATTTGGGAATAAAACCAACTTAAGGAGTCCTTTTGTGCAAATCAAAAGGAGACAGTTGAGGAAGAGGTAATCATTTTATCCCTTCTTTCAATGTTCTTTTCTTATTATACTTCCTCTTTCTATGTTGTTTCCATAACAATGTAATAAATACATTATCATCCATATACTTATATGTTACTATAATCATGGGAAAACTATATTCATCATTTTATCCATCCTATGAAAAATAATATCACCATGCGTGCATACGTATGACTTACCGTCTCCACACCATGGTGTAATTTGTTATTCCACATTACTTTATTTGGATGGGTACAATGATGAGTATAATAGAAATAAATAATGAATAATAAAGGATTATGATTCTTTATAATTAATATACCATCCAGTTTCATATCATTTAAGGAATGATATCGTCGCCAATGCGTACGTGCGACCTATCATCTCCACGATGTGATGAGATTAATTATCTACATTAACCATTAATGAATGATTATAAAAATCATATGATAAGTAAATATAATATTTATGAACCTAAATTTATTATGGATTTGAATAAAATATAACCTATGCATAAGAAATGAGACTTACTTAACAAAACATGCATAGGAAAACAATGCAGTTAACACCTAACATAATGGTAATACTGAAATATTATTAACAAAACGAGATGAGAAGATAATATATTATATCATAAATATGTATATGGTCTTCGTATAACTTATTAAAAATCTTTAACCATTATACAGGAGGTTAACTCACCCTCGACTAAAGGAAATTACAAGGTAATGGTTAATTTCTCAATCTCATTATTATATGAGATTGGTTATATGTAAGTATCTACTAGGACATATTTATCACCCACATTAATGTTTCTTATACATGTATTTCGAAATAATATTTATATTCCTAGACTATTGTGGAAAGTAATTTATACCCATGTTTGATTTTTTATAAATTTTTTTGAAAGGGATCTTTCTGTCATTTTCCAAATGAGGTACTATATGACATTTTCAAAAAATTAAGGAAAGAATATTTTTTTAACTTATATAGTGTGAACAACTATTTTATATTGTTATGATGTATTAACATTTTTAAGCATCCCTTACAAGTTTACAAGGTTATTTAAAAAAATAATTTTTTTCTTTTATAATTTCACATGCTTTTAAATGATTTCAAAGTTAAAAAAGGGGATATTTATCTCAAATAGTTTTTGATTATTTTCATCTATGTTAGAATCCTTTGTTGAATTTTATGCTCAATTGAGGTTGATTTATTATGATAAAATCTTCCATATTTCATTGAAGGGTTTATGATATGTTTGAATGTGGATGTGCTATTTTGATACCATTCATGGTTTATCATTAAAGTATTGATATTTTGTATTATAGTTTTAATATGAATACTTATGATGGTTATAAGTGGAATGAATTGGATTGTGTAAGTTTTGGGTGAGGATCGCTATATCCCCTCTATGCATTGGTAGTCTCATGAGACAATTATGTTTGGGTTTTGGATAATGTCTTACCCATTTAGGTATGGTGTCTTGGACAAATCCTTGACGGTATGTTTAAGATGTCCCACATTATGAATTCCCTTATTATAAGATTAGTTATTGATTTTACATGTGATTATTCTACTATTAGAAAATCCATGTGAATGTTTATATTGAAATGTTTGTTTTATTCTTTCTATATTATGCTGAAGATAATGTTCTAAAAGTATTGTGTTTCAGTTTTATACCTTGCCATAAAATTTTGTGCTTATTTATGATAGCTTCCGCTATATTGTTTATCCTTACTAAGAATCTAAGATCACCCCTTTATTAAGTTTTATTTCCCCAATATTAAAAGAAGTTTTTATGATTGATATGAGGGGTTAATCTAGGGTAATAATGAAGTTCTCAAAGGATTATCTATGCTGTGTTTTATGTTAAAAATTTTAATGTAAATTTCATGTATGTAATCTATTTTCCAAGACTGCAAAACTAATCGGTCCTTCTAGACTTGATTCATTGTAATCATTCCAATGTATTAAAATAATGCACGGGATCTGGGATTATATGTTTGGGGTATTAAAATATGATATCTATGACCTTAAACCAGTAACATCCCTTGTTTGAGTTTTATTAATTTAAACTGCAAAGACTAATGTCCTAAGCGTACGATGTTAAATTGAGACCTTACCCTATCTGAAATCGGGATGCCTCATATGATAAGTATGAGATCCTAATATTTTTATCGTGTAAAAAATCAAGATGCCTCATACGACTAATATGAGATGAACCACACATTAACTCATTTCAAACTAGGATGCCTCATAATGTCAGATGAATCGAGATCCTTTTTAGAGAGGGTCACCCTACCGATGTTGGTATCCTACCATTATATATTTCAGAACTACATATGTATTTATTACCATCCTTATGGAATATATAGTTAAACCCAAGTATTTCATCTCTGGTAAAACCTTGTCATCAAATTATTTCAGTAAAATCTCCACCTCTTAATTTAGTGCTTCATGATTTCATCAATTTGGATAACCATTATCCCCCATTCTGAATAGGATCCCTAAGAGAAATAGTGTTTGGCCACACTAGTTCACCTACCATCTTAGTCTCATGCCTTAAAGGAACTTTAGTGGAAAATAATATATTCCATGTTTCAAACTCAACCAATGGTCAATCATATATATTTTTTCCTTATCTCTTATCAACATGGGTAGAGAAATTATGTTTCAAACATGGCCAGTAGTTGTTCCCCATCCGAAAATTATTCCCTTCTTTTCCTATCCAGGTTCAGGAAGTTTAAATCTCCCTCATGGGTTTTTTCATCCACTTCTACCCCTCATTGCGTTCTACCCTATGAGTAATGGGAACTCCATACTGCTTCTTATTTCTCGCACTGATCATGGATCATGTTGGATTAAGATTTAGGTGGGGGGTTTCCCCAAGCATAGTTGAGATGAATGATCACCCCATGGTCTGAACTCTATGACCATAAACTATGAGGCTATGCTCAAGAATCATGTCTTTAAAATGTCTACAAGTTTTCCCTGGGAATGTTCTGTGTGGTGTTGGGCGTCCTCGACCCTTAATTCACATCAGGTTGTCATTCCACCACACTAAACATATCCCTTTAAAAAGCTCACCCATTAGTCCAAATTCTATGACCTTAAACAAAGGGAAGATCCCAAGTCTAAACATCATGACTCTAAACTGTGTACAAGTATCCACAAGAATGCATTGTGAGGTATTGGGGCCCCTTTGGCCCTCCTTTCATGCTGGGTTTCTTAACACGCCACACTATGCATATCCATTCGAGGTTCCCCAATGGTCCAAGAATTATGAACAAAAGCTATTTACCCTAGTTCCAAGATTTATGAACTTAAATTGAAAGTCAAGCTCTAGAAATCATGAACTTAAACTATGTGTAGGTTTTCTTAGAAACATTTTGTTTCATATCATGGATTCCTAAGCCTCTCATTCACATCCTATTATCTTCATTTCATTCTGCTCATGCTCCTTCGAGATACACCATCCCCTTTGGTCCAAGAAGCAAAAACTTAAACTATTTGAAACATTAACTTTATGTTTTTCATTTCCGCATCAATCACTTTAGGGTGCCCATAGTCTAAAGTCTATGAACTTAAAATAGGATCCAATACCAATTCTAAGCATAATGAATTTAAATTATATTTCAGCTTTCTTGAGAATGTGTTGTGTAGATTTGGGCCTCATCAACCCTCAATTTACAATAGGTTGTCATTATTTTTCACTACACATATCCCTTTTGGGACCCTCACATTATGGTATAAGATTTATGACCTTAAACTAAGAGATATGGTCAAAACATCATGACCTTAAACTATGTGTGTAAAAGTTGTCTCTAGGATATTCTACGTGATAGGGACTCCTATGAATCTAATTCACATAGAGTTATCACTCTTACATTACACACATTCCCTATTTGAGGCATATAAATTGTCTAAGCCTCATGACCTTAAACCTTGTGTGACTCACCCTATATTATTCTCAGTTTAGGTTCTTCTAAGCTCCCCATTGCCTTATAGGTCACTTTAGGGTGTACCCCCATCATTATATCCTGTTAAGCCTTTATCCATTTTATCTAGGTAGGTACCTTTCATGTTAGTTTACACAACCTTTAACATGATGTTAAACTATAACAATACCCCATTAAATGGACATGGTATGTCCTCATGGCCTGAAATGAGGAAGAAATGATGGTAAGATCAGTACATAATCCCCACATACATCATCCACATCATATGATGTTAAACTGTATGTCTATTATCCACACCATATGACATTAAAATATGTGTCCATTATCTACAATATAAGACTTTAATCTATATGTCCATTATCCAAACCATATGACATTAAAATTCATGTCCATCATCCATACCATATGACATTAAACTGCATATCTATTTTCCACACTATATGAAGTTAAAATGCATGTCTATCATTCACACTATATGACATAAAACTGCATGTCCATCATCTACAATGTATGATGTTAAATAGTGTTTCTATCATCCAAACCATATGATGTTAAAATTCATATCTAATGCACTTATTGTATGATGTTAAACTGCGTGTCTAAAATCCTCATCATATGTTGTTAAACTGTGTGTTTATCATCCCTATTGCATGATGTTAAATTACATGGAATCTTAGGAATTTTCTCTGGAGGCCATTTCCTTCAGTGATGGTCACCTATTGCATCATTCATGTTTTTTGACCATTTCTTGACATCCAAGATGATTCTACCCCTATAAAAAGAGTTTGAAATTTGTTCAAATTGATATGCCTACCCAATGTTCTCCAATTCATGGTGGCATAATTCTGGGAGTGTTGGAACTCATTAAAACATTCCATCACTTCATCTATACACTTTTTATGTCCCCTTATATAGATCCTCATCCTCTTCTACATCTAAATAGTAACCCTAATGGAAATGGTGCCTAGCCATACTAGCTTACCTAACATCCTGGGCCAACACCCCGAAGAACTTTGGACGACATTTTGAGATAGGTCCCGTGTTTCAAACATGGACAGAAATCAAACCACATTTTTTTGTTCTCATTACTAGATAAATGGTATGGTTGTTATGTTTCAAACACGTTAATCAGTTATCCTAAATTATCAAGCCACTCCCCTAGTGTTTCTTATTTTAGGTTTCATGACTCACATTATTCATTCACAACAAAATATTTAACATTTTCTAACATGGACATATCTGTTGGTAAAAGTACATTTTTGTTGGTAAAATGTTTCACCAACATTTATATCCCTGTCACTAAATTGCCGGTAAAAAATCTATCGCTAAATGTTTTTTGCGACAGATAAAATATTTCTGTTACAATTATTATAATACCAACAGATAATATATATGTTGGTTAATGTTTTTAGCAACAAAATATTATGACAAATTTTTCTGTTGGTAATAATATTACCAATATATAATATCTATTTATAAATTACATTTGAATAAAAATTATAAATTTTTATATTTATTAATTTATCAAATATAATTCATTTGTTTTAATTATTAAACCGAAGAAGATCGACAAAAATGTTAAAACTTAGAAAAAAATAATTATATTAATAATGAAATTTAATAAAAAATGTTGATTCAAATACACATGATCCCCCGAGCACCCCCCCCCCCCCCCGCACCCACAACAGGGTCAATCACACCCCCACGCCCCCTAGTAGGATCCATCACCCCCCATTCAGCTCCAACTATACCACAACCTTCAACGCACCAGCACTAGTGTCTCACCCATGCCCCAGAACCAACGAGCCATCTACAACAACAGTATGAAACAAAACAGGTCAGCTCCAATAGCAGTAAGAAACCTCAAGTCGCTGCTATGTCACACCCTTCGGCTCCAATATCTACATCACAAGAAATAAAAAAACATACCCACAGATTAGTAAAAAAATATCTGCATGAATTGAAACCTTTTAAAAAAAATGAGACATGAGTTAGTCACCCAACTGATACCTCTAAAAATTTATTAAATTAAAAAAAGTTGTGTGAATAAACAAGGTGTAATGATCTTACACCATCTTGAAATTGAAAATTTTTACAAAAAGACACAAAGTGGAAAAGGAAAATGGATCACATCATCTCCAATGAAATCAAGACTACATTATATATGGATCCATGATTTGATAGTCTGCCCGTAATTCAACCTGTCATAGTAAAAAAAGATCCACATATCAAAAGACTGCTCAGATCAGATGTTTCCATCACATAAAAGTGGATAATTTAATGGGGTTTCCCTCTTTCATTCTTCATTATGCAGCTATCCATGCAATATTGATATTTCATTTCAGAACTGGTTGCTTACTTTGACCCAATGGACTTGAATACCAGAAGAAATAAATCTTGTATGATTTCATCCTTATAAGAAATTCAAGATCAAAAGAAACATATACAGTGGAGTCCTAGACTCATAAAATGTTGATGAAGGAATAATCATACACAAAGCAGTGAATGAGAAATAAATCAGTTCATCCTCAAAGAAATAATCCGTCTGCATTTGGAGATCCAAAATCTGAAGGCCAACATAATTCCGATGCCATTTCCAAACGTTTGTTCATAATATCCTGAAAGCTTGTGATCTAGGGACATCATGTCTCAGTAGTCCTAGGTAGAGAAAGATATCAAACATGTTTTCATCCTATTAGAAAATAGGATCAAGAAGAAATAGAAATACCAGAGCTCAATAGTCCCAAAAATACTTTACTATCAAACCATAGTCAAAGGATTTTTGGTTTGATATATAGTATTTTGGGGCACCTGCTTGGGAATAAAGGATTCAACTAAGAAAAAAAATTTATGGCATACCTACAAAATGATGATTAATTTTAGTACTTTCAATATACATGAATATCAAAAATTTAAAAATTTCAATCCATATTTCAAGGGCTACTCGCTTAAGTGATAACAAATCCTTACTACAAGTACTGCTCGTGTAGTAGAAAAACTGAAGATTAAATATAAGGTTTTCCACACCATATGATTCATTCACAAACAAGACTTCATCATCATAAATGATTACACATTTCTACAAACATCTCAAAGTGAAAAATAAGAAAAAGAACATATAACCAAATAAAAAAAAAGAAATAAACATATGTAATTTATGTTATTTTTCCAAACGGTTGTAAGAAATGACAATATAAATATGTGAGTGAAATAAATACTAATTGAAGCAAGAAAAAGAAGAAAAAAATGAAGAATAAAAATCTTATAGTTAAAGGTAAATATAGAACCACTTTCCTTGTTCTAGACTTAATTTTATTATTGAATGATTGGGCCGATTCTGAGTGGGGCCTCTGTTGAGTTTGGCTGGTTCAAAGCGCGATGAGTTACTGTTGTAATGTTTTTCAAAATGAAAACAGCTGCAATAAGCAAAAGATTTCATCCAGCATTAACCCAAAGAAATAGGGGATAATACCCTCACTCCCTGGTCATATTTCAATGAAGATTCTTTCTAAAATCACCAAAATCTGTCATTTTAACATGATATCAATGTCACTACCATGAAAAACCCTGAGATATTCAATATGAGAACAAAACTCGATGCAACTGAGAAATGGGTGTGTGTATGTGTTGACCAAGGATGGAGATAAAAAGATGGGTTAATCATTATATATTCTTAACAATAAAATAACATACCAACATTACACCAACTTATTTTTTCAAATAAGTTTAACAATAATCATAAGGCAACACAATCTTTAATATTTTCTACAAGCATCTCAGTATGAAAAATTATAAAAAAACATAGAACAAAATGAAAACAAGAAATAAGGGTAAGTAATTAACGTTGTTTGCCCAAATGGTTGTTAGAAATGATAATAAAAATCTGTGTACACAAATTAAAATTGAAACAATAAAAATAATAGAGAAAGGAAAGAATAAAAAACATTATATTTGAAGGTAAACATGGAACCTTCACTCACCTAAATAGCCTTCAAATGTTTTTCTCAAGCTAGCAATTTCATCTCTTCACAACTTGAACACCTGAAAAAATTCCATGCATATCCTATAAGCACCTCTATGGATACAAGTATAATGGAACAATAATCAAAATAAATCTAATTATCAAAAGTATTTTGGTAAAAATAATGCATGTTACATGACATATGATGTGTCAACAAGTATTAAACACATTTTCAATTACATAGTTTTAGGTTCAAAATGTTTTTTAACAGCATACACAAATTAATACATATTAAAAGAACATAAAAACTAATAGGAAAGAAAGAAATCTCCCCTGATGAAAGTTGTTATTCTAATAATTGAATCAAAAAAATAATCCTCTTTCATATCAAAAAAATAAAAACAAGTTTCTATAATCAAAATACCTATTCATAATAGATAACAGAAATTATTAATTTCTACATTAGAGTTTAAAGAGATCTAAATTGAGATTAAGTGATGGTGTGCCAGGTGGATTGAATAAGTGATAACTCTCATCTTTTAACTATTTCCAACCTTTTAGGAAGATGTCATTAATTCCCCATGGTAAATATTGAATTTATTAGGTCAGATCTAACACCCTCTCAAAGCTAGTTTTAGAACTCCTCTCAGGGTGTCAGCCTCCCTATATGGTGTCGTCTTGAATGCCTCGTCTCTTAATTTGTCTAAAGCACTCCCTAAATTTCTATCCATGTTCACACTCCTACATTTCAACCACTCAACTAATTTGGTTCAACAACATCTCAATAAATCTGAACACTTGTCATGTTATTAAATTCTGGATATACTTCCTCTCTGACTTCCTTCTTCAGCTCAACTACTTTAGGAATGGACCGGTCATACAGCCTGGAGGGAGGACTCCCTCTATACAACATGTATGTAGCATGTCATGCTGACTACCCTACACATGGAAAATCAGTTTCAGGCACCAATATACAGACTCCATCTTTCCATTCATTGAACCTCACTTCAGTCTCCACTACACTAACTCTATCACATACATTAAATCGATCATTTACAAGGAAACTCACATAGAGAGTTATCAAATTCCAATAATAAATCTAAAGTAGCTTAGATACATACCTGCAGTGAACTTTCCAAATAGAAAACAAACATATCCACCATAAAACTGCACACTCATACAAGAACAGGATCTCGGAAAAATCCACCTTACATCAGCAGTAGCAACTAACTCATTTTAGACTTCACTCATTAGCATCTCAAATCAGAGTCATCTACATTCTGAATTAATAGAAATCAGAACCTAACACAACCACCATTTCTGATCTCTATTTGATTAAAATATGTAGTAGTATTTTATCCAACAAAATCTGTGGAAAACACTGAAAATGGATCTTCAACGCTTCAACCTGTAGAAAAATACAGCTGTGTCAATTGACTCTATAACCTTTAGCTAGACTCGAACAACTGAGAGTCTTGAAATCAGTGGATCCAATTCTCTTTTCTCAAACAACAAATGACCCTCAAAAAGCTATATACATAGAAATAGTATACCAACTTCAATTAGGAGCCACCAAAATTGAACACCAAGGAATAGATCCAATAATGACCCGTGGTTAGAACCAACGACAACACAAACCAGCAGTGACTCTGTACTTGCGAACTCCTTTCAATATGAAAACTCAACTATAGCATCCTCATTATGACAAGATATTCCCTTCGATAATTTACAGCAAATCTCCATGGCCTCATAATTACATTATAACTCTAGAAATCACTACCATGACCATCATAGTGCTCAAACCAGACACTTTAAAATAATTTTTTATAACAAATAACATGTACTTCTCCATAATGTAACTTATTTAAGTTGATTTATTTTGAAATTTATCTATAAAAAGATCCCTAACCCCTTTGGAGAAGTTCTATATTTATTCCATCTTAATGAAAAACATCCAATAAGTAAAGAACATATAAAAATAATAATTTTGAATACTAAAATAAACTATAATTCAGTTACATGAAACACTGGTTTTTAATCACATGAATATAGAATTTTGATATTCCAAATATAAATGCAATTCAATATAAACATCAACTTCTACACGTATTTAAACTAATTAAATATATAAGGAATTAATTTTAAAAAAACTAAATATTATAAACTCTAAATATCAAATTCAACGGTATATAAAAAAATTAATGTAATAACCTCTAAAAGTCCATGCACGGCCTATAAGCAACTCAATTAACATGAATCAAAAAAAAATCCCACCAAACTTCCTGAACAGACTCCAAGGATCAACCTCTAGTAAAAAAATGGAACCCCAACATGTTCATTACATCAACATGAACCAGAGCACAACCCAAAAATATGAGGCTACTACCATGACATGAGCATAAAATTTATGCTCCATTTGGTAACACTATAAAAGTAGTTTAATAGAAAATAATAACTACTTATCTATATTATCACATATTTAACCTGACAAAATCAGCCTTAATATTGTCTATAAGCAACTCAATATGATAAAAAAAGAGAAAAAAATGAAGAATAAAACCTTATTGTTGAAGGTAAAGAATCTAGAAACTTGGAACTCTTCACTCACCCCAATCACCTTCAATTGTTATTCTCAATCTTTCCAATTCAATTATTCACAACATGAACACTTGAAAAGGTACATGAATGTCCTATAAGAAATAAAATTAACATGAATCACAAAAAAAATCCCAATGAACTTAAAGACCATATTCCAATAATCGACCTCTAGTAAAATGATGGAACACCAACATGCCATTACATCTACAAGAACCAGAGAACAAACCAAAAATATGATGCCACTATCATGACATACTATGATTCGAAAACATTTATAATCGTGTAAACATATCATTGTGATGTTCCAATTATAAATTCAATACAATATAGATAATCAAATATTATGCATATTTCAACAAATTAAATCTATAAGTAATGTATTGAAAAAACTCATAATAGTATGGACTCACGATATTAAATTAAATAGTCTATTAAACGATTGATAAAATAAAATGAATATAATGCATTTACACATCACAAGGAAAGGAAATCATACATTAATAATGAAAAGGAACATCATTTAGTTATTGTGTACACCAAATCAAAAAATTAATTGTAACCTTATAATAAATAAACAACCATTTTTCACAGCATTAAGAATGAATCTCCTAATAATATGATTATGAGTACATACATATGTAAAACATTCAATATCTACTAATTTCATATGTAAAATTTATATGTGATTTATATGATTTACTATAATTCATAGAATTAAAATGTTTGTTCAATTAAAATTACATCTGTACATATAATGAGACGTAAAAAGGAGTCTGTTAAATCTTCAAAATGTGTGAGTGTTATCATCCACTAAACATTTGTAGCCTAGAATGGGGAAATTGTAATAGAAATTTCATATTTTTTGACTTCCAATAATTTATTTGAGGGGGAGCGAGATTAATGAACCAAGGGGTGATGATTGAAGTGAATGCAGCTGGCGAGGAATGGTGTGGCGATTAGCCAAAAGGGGTGAAATATTAACAGCTATTTGGGGCGCTTGAATGATTACTGGATTTGGGGTAAGCCGAATGGGGATGAACGTTTTGACGACGAATCGAAAGGATGAACCCTACGGTGACTAATGAAAAGGATAAACCATATATAGATGAACCGAAATGTTGAACCCTGTAGCGACGAGCCAGAGTGGGATGAACACTGTGGCAAAGAACAAAGGTGTTCCTCAGTTTTTTTAGGGTTATCGGGGGACGGGATTTGGGAATGAACATCCTGTAGTTGGGAGGCACCCGTCTATTCATCAGATGATATTAATAAATATAAATAATTATTATTATTATAAAAATTATATATTTCTAAAATAAATTACTTATTGTCAATACATCTAATTCTATATTTTTAACTTTGTAAGTTTATAATTTATTTTGATATAATCAATATAAGTTTGAATCATTCATTGATAAATTTAAATTATATATATTAATTTCATGAAACAATATTAATTTATCAATATTTTAATTCAATATATATGTGCATATTTTTATTTAAAAATGACTTGTTTGTAATAAAAAATTAAAAAATTTATATAGTAAATTATTGGTAATATATTTGTTGATGTTGAATAATTTCTTGTAATGTGTTTGTTTAATAGGAAAATATTTTTCATTAATAATAAATAATTAAAATATATTCATTTGTTTGTAAGATTATTGTTGGTATTTGTAAGATATATATAGAAATCTAATTGATAATAAATGATATGTTGGTATAAGATAGTTAATACTAAAAAATGTATATGCTGGTAAGAAGAGTTTTTGCTACTTATAAAAAATAACAACATAATCATATATCTATTGGAATTGGTCATTTTTACCAATATATATATTATCTGACATAAAATTTCTGTTAGTATGTGTCACTTTTTTTGTAGTGATTCCCATTTGTCCGGGTAGAATTCAATACCCCTAGCATTTACCCATTCATGTAATAGTGCACGTTAGAAAATAAATTTGGCTATTTAGAGATCCCCTCTCTCTAATAACATCCCCACTCACTTTATCTCAGCCTCAAATTCATGGTGTGACACACATGGACAATAGGCCTAGCCCCATTTGTCTATGAAGTTTCTACCATGTCGCAAATCCCAGTAGTCAGTCCACCGCTTGAGTGGATACCCCAAACCATCCTTGAGGTTCATATCATACTGTAGGGGGGATTAATTATCCTCTATATTCTCTTTGTTAATGTTTTTGATGTGTTTCTAGATAGTGTTTTCTATGATCGACGAATGGTTCTTCTGGATGTGTCCCCTGATAGCCCTATGCCACTAGTACTTTCTCAACATGCTTCTAAAATAGTAGGGATGCTTATATCTGGTTGCCTCTAGGATTAATACATCATCACAATTCCCAAATCTATAAAGTGGTAGCTCTTGCATAGTGGATACTCCATTTGGGCTTATTTTCTTAGTGTAATGAGTGAGTTGTGGTCCGAGGCACTTTGAATGCTCTCCCTGATCATGATATTCCCAACCATTTCTTCCTCATAAGAGGAGGAAACATTTGATCCTTAAAAACAAATTTCGATCTAGAATTAAGAGTTTTTTATAGTTTGATTCATGTAGGTATTATAAAAAAGACCAGTTTGTGAAGGTCATGTTTGCCGAGTCCTTTTCATGAAGGTTAGGTTTGCAGAGCACTATTTGTGAAGAATTGTTCGTGGAGCTAATCTCACAGAGATGGTAAGCTTTACGAGTGATAAGAATCTAAATTACAGAGAACTCACAAAGGGTGTGAGATCTTTGAATAGATAGAATTATATTTTCTCTTCATGAAAGTTTGGTGGTCCCTCTAATGGGACCCTCCACTATTTATAGGCGTATGATTAGCCACAGATTCACAATTATCTTCGTGAAGTGGACATCACAAATGGGCTCCATGAGTGATATTCAAAAATGGGATTTGATTTCCAATTTTTAGTGATTCTCCCTCAAAATATGATGCTACTTTTCATGTTGGATCCCCTTTTGAGGGGGATGGCATTTTTTTGGATCAAAATATGCATTCCATGAGAGAGGTTATGTAAGGCACAGATGGATCGGTGCAAATCCAAGCTAAAACGAACCAAAAATCTGACTAAAGGTCTATTTATTGAACCACAGATCCTTCATGAATGGACATATCTCACAAATCTCTTGATCTAATAATATACTTCATGAATGAGGTAAGGCTCTATGTTAACCTCTGTACAATAGCATTCGAAGTCACATAGAACTTCATGAATGCATGAAGGATTGATGGAAATATTTGTGAAAGTGACATTCATACTCACAGATATTATACATTCATAAACCTCATAAAGCTTCACAAAATCCTCAAATCTTTAGTAAAACCCTTTTCCTATAAATACCCCCTCATGTCTAACATTTAAGGGTATGAAGACCTTTCGACTTCTGCAAATCTATCACTATTCACAAAACACGTGATCATCATGAACGGAACATAAAATAGATCACCCAAGGTATCCAATCATCTTGAAAGAACCCCATTTTATTCTTGAGAGACTCTAACCAAAGTGGATATGCCTTTCACGAAGGTCATTTCCCTTTGTGGAAGAAGAAGGTAGTCTGAGGCACTTGAGTATTCGTGAAGCATTTAGCCTTCACGAATATCTCCCTCTAAGAACCAAGACTTCACTCCATGGTAGGGGAACCCAATTTTATGAAGAATACCCCTTATCAAACCCATTAAGCTCTATAAGGAACCTAAAATTTGAAAAGAACCTATCTGTGAGGCTCTAGGCTTCACAAAACCCCTCTTTTGGGACACTCCATGGTGTCTCCCTTCCACGACACCTGTTCATGATGGTTGAATTCCTAGGGCCCGATACCAATCTAGGATCGTTTTAGCTGCACCTTGAGTCCCCATGTGACCAGTTAGACCCACTAATGTGTCCTACCACTTTACTAAAAGTGAATTCTAATCCTTTGGCCTACCCTTTTCTTCTAATAATTTTTAACCTAACCCCTTTTTTAAGTATAGAGACCCTAGTGTCAGCCTCTTTATTGACTACTTCTCCATGGAAGTGCCAATTCCATGACCCACCCAGAGGCACATGATAAGTGGTTACATAAGGCTTAGGGGTGAAGAGTGAGTATACCCACATATAAGATACATGATGTAAAACTATATATCTCCATGTCCTAGTCATAAGTTATTAAACTACATGAAACTTCATTAACACATGTTGTAAAATTGTAGCCTTACCCATCATGATGAACACAAGATTACCCATGTATGATCATCGTGGGACAACACCTTATCCCACCATTGGGAACAATCCTCCCATTATGGTAAACCTCTACACATAATACCCACACCATCCCTCATCGATGATTATTTCCCTACACGAGCATCCTTACTTTACGATGTTAAAATACATGGATAGATCTTGTGATACAACCTTAAACTACAACATCTAACTACATATGTTTTAATACCCATCTCTTAATCATGGTATTTAGGATCACTCCATAAGGTTCAATCACAACATTGGTTAATTATCATATTATGAAATCTTCCTTCTTAGGGACACACCTCCCAGATCTGCCTCCATGGGGAATTCTGGTCCATAACTCCAGATCCGCCTCCACAGGGTGTTTTGATCAATTAGTAAAACCTAGTATGACATATTCCCTCCTAAGTAAACACCTCCCAGATTCACCTCCATGGGGTGTTCTAATCCACAATCCTTAATCATTATCTATGGGGAATTCTAATTAATTAACCTTCTTTCAAAGTTTATTTCTTATTCTACTTCCTCTTAATAAGTTGTTACCATACTAAAATAATAAATCTAGCATATAATATATTCTGAGATGTTGTTATGATTATGGTACAACAATATTACTCTTTTACCCATCCTATGAAAAATAATATCACTATGCGTGCGTACGTATGACTTACTGTCTCCATGCTGTGGTGTAAACTGTTTTTCATATATAATTCATTTAGATGGTTATAATGATGAATAAGAATGAAATAAATAATAAATATAACATGATATTATTTATTTACAATTCATTTTAAATCCAAATATATACCATTAAACCATTAAGGAAATGATATCGTCGCTCGTGCGTACGTACGGCTTAATGTCTCCGTGACGCGATGAGACTCATCTTCCACATTCACCATACAATAATGATTATAAAGATATTTATTATGAATAATTAATAAATATATGAAATAATAATTCTACTGGAATAATATATATATATGTATATATATTTTATTTACTTACTTTCATTCAATATGATAAGAAAACAGAAACATCGTTCATGCGTACGTACAACTTACCATCTCTCTGAACGATGTTTTCCATGTAATATATCTATATATTATATATATTTATATTATGAATATATGAGATATATAAATCATATTATACATCTTTAAATTAATTAAATCATGATGTACGCAATATGATCAAGAATAACAAGTCGAAACACGTACGATAAAGCGAAGCGATTATTAACCGAAATGTTTCATTAACTTGGAATTGTTAATAAATGGGTGATATAAAGTCATAAAAGTATCATATATGATATCATAAATATTATTATGATTCTAATATAAGTTAATAATACCATCATATAGGAGTTTCAGATAAATACATAGAGTATCAGAATTAAGGTAAGGGATTTCATCTCAATTTCATTTCATTATGGCATATTGTTATGTTATGCACCTAGTTCATTTTATATGGTCTCTATTATACCTTTTGAATTTTTATATCATGAATATAATTAATTTCATGATATTATTTTATTTCCTTCATGGAAATTATTTATAGATCAATATTTCTCATTCAATATGGTTATTTGATAAGGCATATTATTTATTTTGATTATTCAATATGAGAAATACTTTGGAATGGAAATGACAGGTGGATCCCGGACTTTATATAGATCCTCGATGAATTTAAAGGTTCTCATGAGACGAATAAGTTGGCCAAATGGGTTTCTACCCTTAATTTTAAACCATATTGTGAAAGGTCTTAACGATAATAGGTTTTCATGTGCCTAAGACATGACATCCTTAAATAAAGTATTTCCCTTATTTAATTTTAGTTATTATTTATCCATGAGATTTTGCTTCAACATATCTATGGTAGTAGTTCACTATATGTTTATTGATTTATGGAATATGTTTCAGTTCTTTACTTTCCATATTATTTGTTCCTTATCTAGTTTTTTAAAGGGAAAGTGTTCTCAGATATTATCTTTCCATATATATTGATTATTGCTTCTACTATACATAACCTTACTGAACATTTGAGATCACCCTTATTATGTTTCTCTCCCCAGGTTATGAAGAATAGAACTTTGATTAAGCTTTCAAGGACACAATTTATTTTAGTTGTTGTGTGGCATGTTTTATTTTTTTCCCCAATGTATTATGGGTATCATGTATGTAATATGGATTTCCAAGACTGCTAAACTATGTGGTACTTTGGGATTTGTTTCCTCGTAATAATGCCAATGAAATGTAATAATGCACTAAATTAAGGTGATCTGAGGTCAGGGAGTTATAGGGAAGGTTCAGAATAACCATCCCACAAGATACCTCTTAGGGATATCGTTACACCCAAAATACTTCCACAAACTAAGAACATCATTCCAAGTAGAAACTTTCATGAAACACCCACACAACCATAACACTATATCACCATTCACAACACTGAATAATTTCAAACAAGACACAATCCAACTCTTTTTCACAAAACTATTTATGCCACCATTTTAAAATCAAGATAAACCAAGCCTAAAACTACCATGACCACCACAAAACCCAACCCCAGTCACACAAAATAAGAAAATTAACCTTCTATATAAAGAGTTTGTTTGCTTTGGGTGGTACTGACTCACCCAAATTTTTTTTATACTCGTTGTGATATAATATGTCTTGATTAAGAAGGGGATTTCCCATTTTCATACACTTAAATATTTAACTCACATTATTATCAATGGAAAATGGGCACATTGCATAAATAAAAAATATTTAGTAATCACATCATCAAAAAAAATACAAGAAAAAAACCAACACAATTTAGAGTACTAGGAATGCATATTCCTATCACACTCCCAAGTAATATCCTCTAATACACCATGCCTCTAGAGCACACACACTCGGGGAATGTTTCATCCACACATCAATTTATCTTAACGATTCTGGATTTCTACTTCCTGCTCCATGAATGTTGTGTCATCCTTGATATCTAACTCTCCCTAGTCAATGAAATGGGAGTCATCATGAATGTACTGATGAAACTGATACATGTAATTTCATATATCATGTCTACTTGTGGTGGAAGTGAAAATCGATAATCCAACTCTTTAATGACCTCCAACACCTCAATGGGTCCCACAAATAGGGTAGAAATATTACTCACTCTACCAAAACTATGCTAACCTTGATGAGGGAAATTTTTTAAGAAAACATGGTTCCCAAACTCTAACTATAAATAACTCCTCAAATGATTGACATAATATTTATACCAATCTTACACCACCATCATCCAGTTATGATATACTTGAAACTTCTCTATCATGCTCTGCACCACACTAGAATCGAGAATTGATGACTCCCCAACCTCAGCCTAGCACAATGGAGAATGAAATGACCTCCTATAAAAATTCTCAACTGAGTCCATGTTGATGGATGAGTTGTATATATTATTATAATCAATATAAACCAAAGGTAAGTGCTTTACCTAGGATATGATTAAGTCTAAGAGGCATGCCTGAAGCATATCATCCTGTGTTAGGATGGTGTGCTTCATATATTTGTCTGTATGAGGGTATAAATTAGTGATGAGGCATAACTCAGTTCCAAATTCATGATACAATCCCCTCCTAACTCATGAGGTAAAATTGGAATCTTGATCCAAGACAATGGGCATCGAAAATCCATGCAATCACACAACGTTATCCACATATCTCATTTTCAAAACATCCCTGGTACCCAAATCTTTGATCACTAGGAATAGTGAAGACTTCATCATCCTATCCATGATTACCTAGATAACATAATTTACACCATGAGTTTAGGGTAATCCTATTATTAAGTGCATTGATTTTTTATCACACTTTCACTAGGAAACATCTACGAGATTCAAAAAACTACAAGGAACATGATGTTATGCCTTTACATACTAGAAAACGATACATCAATCCACAAACTATTTCATCACCCATTTCATACCAGGACACCAAATCTGCACCCTCAATCCATGGTACATCTTATATACTCTTTATTATACTTCTAAATGTGATCTTTCAATTTCATGAAGGCATCCATCATGCATTGAAACTAGAACAAACCACTTCCCCTGAAATAATATATAATTCTGACCATCCCTATGAGGGATCACTACTGCTAAAATGGTTTAACATCATCTATGCCTTTGAGTCTCCCCACTGAGAATACTCCACCTATTATATCATAGAAAACTAAACCATTATCTAAATCAATAAACCTCCACAATCAACTACTACTGTATTTAGGTACCAGGATACCAACTCCTCCACCACCCTCCAAGAAACTCTAGATTCTTGAGAAACATATCTTCATGACTTTCTAATCAGTACATATTACACAAAATTTCTCTCCCTTAAGGTGTATATAATCTCAAATTCATAGTCCTAAAGAAACTCTATCCACCTACATTATCTTATATTTAGGTCACACATAGAGAATATATACCTCAATATCTTATGATTGGTGAAGTCCAAAAAGTGTTCTCTAATGAGGTAATTACACAAAAAATTTAGTGAAAACACAACCATCATTATCTTCAAATCTTGGGTGGTATATTTTTTCTCATGGGGACATAAAAACCTTATCCCATAAGATATTACCACCTTATACTTCATCAAAATTCATCCCAAACCTAGATGGTAAGTGTAATGAAAAACATCAAAAATCACTCCTTTTTCTAGAAACTAAATCCCCAGAGTGCTGATCAATTTCCAATTTAGGTAGATAGATGATTCCGGAAACTGACTAGTATAGATAAAGGACTGTACTTTCCTTATGAGATCTATCAATGAAGCTATTATTCAATAGAAATTGGACATTTACCTCCAATAATATCCCCTAATACTGAGGAAAATATAAATATCTACTACATTATTAAGTAATTCCCCTGAAACAATTTCACTATTTTTTATCAGGTCCATGTCCACACTTTTCTAGGATACCACATTCCTAAGTAAATGAACCTCCCAAGTATAAAAATGGAACTTTGACAACTTTCCATAGAGCTATTGTCATTGAAGGACATTTAGTACAGTTATGAGATCATCAACTTGCTCTTCCTCTATCTTTGAGTATGTCAATATGTCCTTTATGAAAAAAACTAAAAAATAGTCTATGAACCCATGGGACATGGATTTCATGATCCCCATGAAAATATTTTGTGTATTAATGACACCAAATGACATGAATACATACTCAAAGTTCCCATAATTAAATCATATGGTAGTATTCGGGGAATATTCCTCATTCACCCTCAACTGGTGATATCAGAATCATAAATAAATCTTATAAAACCAAATAGACCCTATCAATTGGTCAAAAAGATCATTGATCCTAAGGAAAGGTTAATTATTATTGATCATCACCTAATTATACCTTCGGTAGTCTATACAACACCTTATAATTCTATATGTCTTCTTAGAGAATAACACTAGAGAACCCCATGATAACACACTATCCCAGATAAAACCCTTATACATTAGATCATATATCTTAATCGTCAACTCCAATAAATTAGAGGGCACTATCCAATATGGATCCTTTAAAATTGGAGATGTTTCTATCTATAAATCTATCACAAACTCAAAATCACTTCGAGGGGGTAGTGTCAGGACCTCTATGGGGAAAACATATATAAATTTCTTGATAAATATATGAGACACCAACATTCTAAAACCCACTGATTTAAATTAAAAAAATTCTATCAAAGAAATAAAGGTATCCATATGTATAATTCACATACAAAAACCTCATTCACTGATTAAAACTATACACTAAACATCTATATCTGAAACACAACCTACCTATTGAAGAAATTGACAACAGCACACATAGAGTACAACTAATAAATACTGATGCTGATATTATACGATTTTATCTGTGAAAAAAAAAATCCCCGGATGACTGATGATTTCCCATCATTAGTATACACCCCCATCACACATCAAACAATATTTATTGACCTTTAACTAGCATAGTTAACACCAGTATCATGGGAATCCTCTACAAATCTTGTTCCAAATCATGGACTAGGGAAAATTAAATAAATAAGTGCGATGATCTTGAATCAAACAATGTACAAACAAGGGTAGATGACAAGCTTATCAAACCTTTGATGATCTATGGCCCCTCTAGTTCTATAACCTCTATAGAATACAAATATCCACACATACCTATCCTTTACAACTATTAATGTTCACCACTATGAATATACTCAAATAAGGGCCCCTAAAGATGGGGAATATCCTTTGTTAATACCATTCCTCCCCTATATCCTCTTGGAGAATCATATGCATGCCGAACCTACTACTAAAGCAACCTTACTGGAAGATACTAATAAGTTTAATAATAAACCTAACCATCTCCACTATGATAAGATCTAAGAACCACTGGGTACTGGTGAAAATGTTAAATAAAAAACCCACATATGTATTAAACTAGTTTTAAGCCCCTAGGAAAAGAAAAAAAATCTACTAGACCAGAGGTATGAAATGGAAATTGATGGGGTAAACTCCTCATTAGTCTGAACCTTGAAGGCCATGGTGCCTAAGATCTGCCACTAACAACTCTACTCCTTGAGTAACCCTACTTGCTCCCCTCACATGATAAACCTCCTCATGATTACATTTTCTCAATAACCTCTAAATTTTTTACCTACAAATGCATTAGTGATGTAAATGTGGGAACTGAGTACTAGATTATTTGGGAGAGGTCTCCTTAAGATGCCTACATGAGACTCCTAATAGGGAAAAAGATCAGGGGTGATACATAAAATATCCTTGAAATTTATACCAATATCTCACATATACATACTCCCATAATAATGATAGAGATACTCCTACCTTTTCACTACCTTCATGGTTGATCACATGAACTATAATCAAAACTCATTATAGAATTCTACCTAATAAATTTCATCCGCTTTCCTCTACTTGAAATATAATGTCCACCATTGAAGCACTACACCCATCATCTAATTGAATGTTAGTAGAACCCAAAACCGTTCATGGACATGAATCAAATCGAAGTAAATATTGATCTCCTATAACTAGAACCCTGTATCCTAATCAGATAAAATCACCTCATACTTCTCTATATCCTACTATTAAAAAATCGAATTTCCTCTATCACTGATCATCCTCCTCAACTGGATCAACCCTCAGACAATCAACTGGGTCGACCTGTTGAACCTCACAATCCTAAAACACACATGGATGACATCTAGGATCTATAACTGAAAGGGAAAAAATATTTCCTAATATTGATAGTATGTTATTTTATTAAGGATTAAGAAAAAATTTATTTTAATTTCTAAAAATAACCTAATGTAGATAAGAACACAATCAATCATGATGTGTGTTCCTCTTATAGTTATCTACCTTATATGAAAGAATATCTCACTTAGTCATACAATAGACTTATATTCCTTTCTTCAAATCATAGGGGGTCATAAAAGCCCATGGCCTAGCTAGTCATCCCCCACCTATGTCACATCCCAATATTAATTGACATAATTTCCCTACCATCCCATGAAAAACTCATAGTACATAACTCAAAACTCTAACCTATATCTCAACCTATCCCTTTGATACCACTATTTCATGACCCCTCCCTCCAAAGGTACACCTATAGGGATAATAATAATGGAATTAAGATAATGAGAATTGAGTCCTGCCTTCAGTGGGCCCCTGGTTGGTGACTATCACCAAGGGTATAAAAATATAACATATAGAATGAATTACCATATAAGATAAAGTAGGATCAAGAGATGGGATATCAAGTAGCGTGAAAAACCATGACATAAATAGAAATTAAAAAAAACCATCCCACAATACATGTAAGTAAACAAATACAACAATTTTGCAAATTAAATACACAAATGAAAATCCTAAGGTATCCACTCAGCAACAACTCCAATGTTTGGGAAATTAATGTCCAACTTAGTCCTTGTAGTAATCTTGGAAACTTGAAAAATATTTTATATATGTGGGGTGAGCATAACATGAATACTTAGTAGGATCATACCCAAAGCCTCTCATGCATATGTGAAAAGTGCGTAATAATGCATCGGTGGATAAATAACAAAACCAACATGTACCTATATAGGTAAACTAACCAATACCATCCTCATTATGTCATGCCCAACAAATAACTCATCTAAGTATAGTAACATAATGTGAATCATATCAATTATAAGGGATCCCTAAACCACTTTAACATTGATTTTTCACTCTCATTCCCTAAATTCATACATCCTAGTGGTCCCATACCTTCTATAGAATCCTACTCAAAGACACTTGGGAAACTATATCTTGTGAAGAAACCTATATACAACTAGTGATCACATCCCACACAAAGAAACATGTGAAACCACATCATACTAAGAACCCCACGTACAAATTTTCATCACATCAACATCATTATTATAATCACTACAATATATATAGTGTATTAAGATATCATGAATATAAAGTACATCAAACTCATTCCATCCTCCTACCATACAAAACCCCCCCTACGAACCACCTCATAAATCTCATCAAACCAAACCATAAGTACACTATATATGAAATCCATCACAACTAGTACATAAGAACAACATTGGGAAGAGAGAGAGGTGAACAGAGGGTATCCAACCATCCATTCTCACCATTTTGGATGTTGGAGAAATACCCCCAAGACATTTGAGTTTTAGAAAAAAGCTTTTAATATATGTGGGGTGAGTAAATAAATCACAATGAAAATACAATATATAATAGTCACACATACAAGACAAGTCTATGGGTTCATAATAGGAGTACTGTCATAAATCACAATATCACCACAAGTCCTCTCAACCTCCTAATATTTTATTTCCACCTCTAAATTCATCACACCATGTAAGTAATCCACAACCACAGTCCATATTCCTTATTCCCTTTTCAAGTTAAAACATTTTCAAATATTTATATTACCAACCATATTAATTTACCAATACCATTAATTTTATGTTAAAAAATAACCAAATTTTCCACTCTTCCCTTTTAAATTGAAGTTTTCATTATCTATTTCAACCCATACCATTCATTTTTATCATTAACATTTCATACTATCACTACCGTGATACTAGCACAACACAACACAAATAAATTTTCTGTCTTCATCATATCAACAAGACCCATGTCTCAACCCCCACATATCATAATTTCTCCACATCACAACTACCTCACTACATAACACCACACAACAAAACCACTACACAACACATTTTAGTTTTATTAAATGGCTTTCCTTATATTTAATTCAATAGATGCAAGGGTATTCTTAAAAAAATATGATATTCCATGGGAAAAAAATTTATTAGAAGGATATATGTTATTAGATATTTTAATGATTTTTTTAATCAATAAGCACAATAAGGTTCAAAAATTTCAATGTCTACACATAAAAATACAAACATACACCAAAGATAGGGAAAAAACAACAAACATGCTCAAACATATAGGAAAAACACAAGAACAAGTAATCCTCATGTGATTTCTTCCCATCCCATTCAATTTCAATTAAGAAAATTAATTATCTTGATTAATATGATATTTAATATCTATATAAATGAAGATAAAATAATTATATTCCTTCATATACAACTAAATAAGGAGATATGAAGGATTCCCTACCTCAAAGAAGATTTCCGATTTTCCCCGCACCACAAGGTGAAGGAGATGAAACTGGAAGGACAGTACCACATGAGAAAACCTCAGATCAATATGAATCAAATTAATCCTCTTAAAAAACATATCCCCAAAAACCCTTGAACCAAAATGACATCACCACTAATAATTCCCAAAGTGGAACCATAGAAATAGAGGAAGAAAATTGGATTCACTCACCCTGTATTATCAAAGAGAAACCTCTATAATCCAAGGGTAAAATAAGGATGGAAGGGATGAAATATTCTCTAAAATCACCTAGTGTTTGAATAAGGTTATAGGAAAATGATATATGGATTAAAGAATTTGGGAGATCCTCAGAATATATATACAAGATGGACCTCAACACTTTCTTGCTGTGAAACACATATTCATGTCATAAATTTTCACGAGGAACTCTAATTTAGGAAATAAAATAAATTAAATCCATGAATTCCTAAAATTACAAACTCAATGAACATCAACCAAATTTCATGGAACCATATCCTTGAATTAATTCATTTGGTGAATCACTCTTTTACATCATGAATTACTTAAGCATAAAACCCCCTCCCAAGGTGTTGAGTCGTGAATTTACATCCCCCAACATGTGAATAACCCATGAAATAGTGAATACATATTAATTAAATGAAACACCCACTATAGTATAATTTTATCCTTAAACTCCCACTAAAACCTACTTGAGCCTCCTTCAAACACGTATAACTCCCAAACCAGCAAAGTACTGGGCCGAGAAGGCATGTATCATTACACTATGAATATCCTTTAACTACCATATACTAAACTAATATTAATTATTTACTTGTTAAAGAACATTTTTTAGGTTTATTAATTCATCATTAACTATTTATTTCATTTATTTGAATGAAATATTTAATTAATTAATTGGTTAAGTCCAAGTCAGGTGTTTTGAGGATGTCCTCTTCATAATTGAAAAATGAATTTGGTAGGTTGACCATGGTAAAAGGGATCATTGTTTCAAAATTTCCAAAATAATAATAATGAAATAATTATCATTTTTATATATTAAATACAATTTTATAATCATCCATGAAATTTGTATGTGAAAATGAATCACATCATTTCATGTAGGTGGTGTTCCACACGTATTCAGGGGAGACATTATCATTTTTAATGGATAAAAGGGAAAGAATGAAATTAATATAATATATTTATATAATAATAATTATATCATCAATATCATATATATTTATTAAATCCATCATAATAACCCACCTTGTGAGGTGGTGATGAAAAATTAAACACATTGCTTAGTGGAGGTGGGAGTCCACACATACACACAAATAATGTTTTCATTTCCCATTAGATGGAAAAAAGATGAATAAGTTTATGAAATTAACATAAAAAAATATCTGTATATGAGAGATAATTATTTTATTATATTAGAAGGTTTAGGATATAACTGTGGGAGGTATAAGAAGAAGTAAAATGGAAATTCTTGGTTGATATGATTACCTTCTCTTTCAAGAACCTCATCTGGATATCTCCTTAAGAACCATAGGGATGATATTTTAAGAAGAATAGAACCTATATAATTTAGATAAGAAAGATAAAAATTAGTTTTGATAGATTTTGGTTGATCTAGAGGCTCTTTAAGTGTGAGGAAGGTAGGAGGTGTGTCATCCTTTTAAAAGTGAGTGGAGGGGCATCCTTGGAATGATTTAAAGTATTAAAATAATATAAATTAATTTTCATTTAAAAGTGGAAAAATTGATATTTTTAGAATATATGGTAAGGATAAGTTGAAATCATATCATAAAATAATATTTAGACATATTTAAGGGATTTTTTAACTCTTATCTTTTAGTTTTAACCCCCATTAACTCTTTTAATGATTACCGTGATAACAATTTTTTTACGCTTTAGGGGTCAAGAAATTTACTATAAAAGGAAAATCGACACATAAATGGGAAATGGTTTACATGATCAAACATATAACATTAACTTGGATGAGTATAATATTTTTAGGAATTTTAAATCATTTAGTTTAAAATTATTTAATATAAAATAACTTTAAATTCATTTTTAGTACTATTCATATAATTTGACTTTTAAAAATTATCGATATTGTAATGTAGTTCGAATATAAACTTTTTAAAAATAAATAATATGTTATATTTTTCTAATAAATATGTGTAACACAATAACTTACCAATTATCAATTTTAAAGTTTTAAAAATAATTTAATTTATTTTTCAATTTCTTTCACAAACACTGTTTTTGTGCTGTATAAGCCTTTAAGATAATTACTCCATCACAAAAAAATAAAAAATTACTATAATAAAAAATTCATTTATATTTAAAATAACTATTTATAACAAAAATAACCTCTTTTTATCTCTATGAAAAAATATTACAGCTATTAAAACAAAGAGAGTTCCATTTTGGATAAAATATTTTCTTAAAATAATATTATGGTCATTATCAAAGAAAAATGGTACCAAGTTTCCATATATTAAAATATTGGATGAGTATTTACAAGTTGAAATCATCTAATAGAAATAAGGTGGGTGTTTGATATAATTATTAAATCCTTATAACATTACTTTAACCTTAATTATCCGATTTACTCTTATCGATGTGAAAAATATTTACCAGATTTACTATTCATAACGACAAAAAATAATGTTGAACTATTTAAAAAATTTAAAACTAATGATTCCTAATATAAAACCGATTTTAATGATTAAATATCTATAAATGGAAGTAATTAATTTAAGATAAGAATTCATTATTCAATGAAAAACATGTTTCTTGAAAATTCCATTTTAAGTATAAAATTATTTTATACCAAAATTGGGAACATTGTTGATTCTAATGAAATTAATTTAATTATGAATAATAAAAAGGAATAAATGGAATTTTAAAAATGATTATAAAATGGTAATTTTTAAACTCATGAAAATGAAAGACACTTTTCTATAAAATCAGTTTTATTCATTATTCATTGAAAAATAAATCTTTTTTAAAAAGTCAAAACAATTTACCCTAAGATAATTTTGATATGTTGATTTAAAAAATAGTATCCTTTTTATAAAATAAAATTTCTAAAAGTGGGAAAAATAATTATCATATTCTCTCACAAAAACAGAAAATATTATTTTTGAATAAAACACTTTTTTGGATCATAAAATGAATTTACTGAAAATTAAGTAATTATTTATTAAGGATTAATTAATAAAATTTCATTATATAAATCCTTTATGCATATTTTTTATAATTTTATTATTAATATTCATACGTATAATTTAATGGATAGATTATAATGATCAAATTTAAATATTAATAATTTTATAGTATATTTCAATTCACTTAAATATCAGTGTCATGTGTTAAGCAAGCTATTGGGAATACTATTATTTTAAACTAAATTTTTGATGTGTTACAAGAAATGGTATCATATTTTAATGAGTGTAATAGTAATAAGGTAGGTATTAGATTATCTTTTTATAATCATTATTATTTTATGAATATCATATATATTCATTAAATCCATCATAATTACCAGCCTTGTGAGGTGATGATGAAAATGAAACACATCACTTTGTGGAGGTGGTAGTCCACTTGTTTGATCGAGCGATGTTTTCATTTCCCATATGATAGAAAAGGATATGAATAAGTGTTATTCCATAAACTTAAAAACATTTTAATATATTAATGATACTAATGTTATTATATCTGATTGGTATGAACAAAATTGAAGAGGAAGAGATGGAATGAAATGAATGAACTCGATAAAGATTTATACCAATTATTTGGAAATATAACTTTTTATTATATATTAAGACTTATTTTGATGATATTAGGGTAATAACAATGTAGAGACTCTATTTTTTACTTATAAGTATTTGTAATATTTCTAGGAATATTTTCAAATTCGTTCGCTGAGACGATGCGTGAGTCCAAGGCCCGATGAGCCCAAAATTAATTTTATAAAAATATTAAATATATTTTATGTCACACAAGAATAGTTGTTCATAAATAATGTAATATCTCTTGAATGGAGTCTTAGATAAAAAATATGAGACCACGATGGAATTTGAAGTATAGGGTTTAAACTACGTACGACCTAAGGTTGGCCGACACTGGTGTCCGGTTAAAGCAGTCGTTGGCAGGTACGTTTAATTAAAATAAATAAGTTATTTATTTATTTGTATTATTAAATGAACTAATTAAAATTATCTATAAATAACCTCTTATGATGTTTTTCCAGGGGTTATCCACATAACCCTATCTAAATCTAAGAGGGGGAGCAGAGTGTTCATCGTTAGAAGATCAGGATTAGAGAACAATAGACAATTGGATTGAGGATAATCACAAGATGAATAAAGAACATCATGAGATCATCACCTTACTATCTAGAGGATTATTTATTCACCAAATATTGATCCATAATCATGTTAGGAATAATTAATTTTCTATTTCACCCTTTTTATTAAAATATTGAGTACAAATTAGTTATTTACTTTTATTGATATGCGATTATACACCCTTCGTATGATCCCATTCAATAATTCAATTTGTTTAAATCAATTATTTATTTTTTATGTCATAATATCAACCATAATTATAAACATATCAATCATTTTCTGGGATCACATTGGCCAACAATGATTACCACCTTTTTTGATTGTTCCTTTCTCCCTCTAATCTTGGCATTTGTCATCAGTAATTGATAGACCGATGATTTAATGATATCTGAGAATGCCGATTGTTGTGAATTAATTATTTTTCATAATATATCATGTTTATGAGTTAAAATTTATATTTTAGAGATGTGATGGAGGCATAATGATTATGATGGGAAAATGAATTTGGATCGGGTATCAGTGGTGTCCAAGTTGGATTGAGCGGATCTCTCTGTAGGTGTAGTGATTGATGTTTCTTAATAAGGAGTGGCCAAAATATGGCCACTAATAATGATGGAATATAGTGTTAGTGTGTGAAAATATGGAGGCACATTAGGTAATGATGTGTCATTTGCACCCGATGGATTCTGGATCTGGTGCGATGTGCATGGATTTCAACCTCAGGGCAGAGGTGGGTCGATGATGGTTCTTAGCTGTGGCCGGTGATGTGAGGGTGACTATCGATGGGATCACAATGAATATGGGATTTAGGGTGGCCGACCAGATGTGGAAGGTGTTTGGCCCAAGATTCAAGTGGTGGCATGTTGAAGTCAATGGGTCAGTACTGACCGATCGCGGTGTGCTTGTTCTAATATTCCTTATGTGGCGGGAGTTGCCGATGACTCCGGGTGAAAACAAGCTATCAGTCAGAAAGCATGGGATGTAGGCATGGAATTTTGTTGTGTACCGTGGGGTCATTTTATTGGGATTAATTTTTCATGGGCCAATGACTGTTGGGTGAGGATGTCTTCTGGACAATGATGGGTTTAGACACTAGGATTGTGCGTGGTTGGGATACAAGTCATGTTCTGGGCGATGAATTCAGATAGAGCGTGTTGTATATGCGGTGGGACTTAGGCCCATTAAGTTTTGCAGGTCTATTTTAGGTCATTTTTTCATTTCCATTTATGTGGTTATATGAGTTATGGTGTGTGGGTCTTTTGACTATTAGGTGTTTTTTGGGTGGCATTGCTTTGCCAATTTTCTGATTTGGCGATGCTTTTTGTGCTGCATGCTTGTTGTGTTTTGTTTTTTTATATTTTCTTAAATAAATTTTTAGGACAGAGGTCACTCAAATCTTGAAATTTTCTAATAATAATAATAAAGAGATATTAAGATTGGTTCTTAAAAAAAGGGTGGAGCAAGACTGGGTGGTTAAAGAAAGGGTGGACGAAGACGCTTTACGCATGGATGGGGGTGAGGAAACCTTAAGTATGTGTGAAGAAAAGGGCCAACATGGGATATATATAATAATAAATATGATAATATTATAATTATATATACTAAGTGGAGGAGTGGAAATGACTTGTGCACCTAAGGGGGCCACATGAAGGAATGGGGAGAGAGCCTTGTAAGTTGCCTCCCTTGTCTTTTTGAATAAATATTAATAATATTAATGTTATAAAATGTTAATGATACTATTATTTTTATGGAATCTAATTAATACTGCAATGTATTCATATGGTATCGGATTGATGAACCTTCTATTACATAATAACCTTGACTTTGGGATGGTCATTTCAAAAACTAATGCTAGATACATTTTTCTGACTCGTGGATTGGGTCCATGAAGCACCCAATAATAACCAAATTATTATTATTATTATTATTATTATTATGAAATATAATATCTGACATCCTTTTTCACAAGTTTATGGAATGAAAAAATATCTGCGGAGTTGTGACCCTGATGTTGAGGTGGATGATATAATACTAATATTGGGTATTCAATTCGTACTAGTGGCTCGATCCCACAAAACGATGTACATATGTGTTGTGGTGAAATGAAAATTTTCATCGGGTGTCCAATTTGGGGAAGTAAATAGCCTACCCTAAGTGTTTTTCTATGAGGATCAGAATGGTGTTATCCATTTTTCAATTCATGACAATTTTCAATGACATATTGGTGGTTTTATGTTTTAGCCTATTGAACCAATGACGAGCGTCGTGCATTCTCCGTATTTTTTCAGGACATGTCATGTACTCGGGGAGTACATGGGCACGCCCAGGGGTACATGAACATGACCTAGTACCTGAGAACCACCATGTACGTGACCATGAAGTGAAGTAAGACAACACACCATGTGGAACCCCTTACACGCCATGCACTTCTTTATAAAACCTAGACCTCTCATATATTCTTCGTATTGACTTAGATCTGCACTCATGAGTAACATATACCGATTTTTTTTCATATAGAATGTGATGGTGGTATTCATAGTAGATTTTGAGATATGATGTGAGATGATACAAGCATGATGCTTCTTTAGCCAGTGCTCGACGATTGCGGTGATTAGACATGATTATCAGATAGAGGATTGAGTGGTATCCCCTGATGGACTAGGGTGTGGGTCCTCTATCTATCAATTCAGTGGAACCCCCTTAAGAACTAGGACACGAGTCCTATACCTACCGTGGGATACCCCCTTATATACTAGGGTGTGGGTCATCTATCTATATACTGAGTGATACCCCCTTATGGACTAGGGCGTGGGTCCTGTAACTTCAGAGTGATACCCCCTTATGGACTAATGTGTGGGTCCTCTATCTATCTACTTAGTGGTACCCCCTTACAGGCCAGGGAATGAGTCCTATACCTAATGAGTGGTACCCCCATATGGACTAGGGCGTGTGTCCTATACCTACTAAGTGGTACCCCCCTTACGAACTAGGGCGTGGGTCCTCTACCAACTAAGTGGTACCCCCTTACAAACTATGGTGTGAGTCCTCTACCTACTAAGTGGTACCCCCCTTACAAACTAGGGCGTGGGTCCCCTACCCTGCTACAAAATAGGCCTTTAACAGTGGTGGGCTTTATCAGTGATAGAAAAAAGCGCTGATAAAGGTGACCTTTATCAACACTAAAAAAGCGCTGATAAAGGGAACCTTTTATCAGTGAAAAAAAAAACACTTATTAAAGGTACCCTTTATCAACACTTTTTTAGTGCTGGTAAAGGTTAACCTTTATGACCGGTTTTATTTAGCACTGCTAAATGATACATTTTCCAGCACTTTATGTTTAGTAGTGATAAAGAGTACCCTTTATTAGTGTTTTTTAGCACTGATAAAGGGTAGCCTTTCTCAATTTTCTTTTAGTACTGAGAATGTTCCAGAATAAAATGAAATAATTAAAAAAAATATTAAAAAAATATTAATAATTTTATTAATTAAATAATTATTGAAAAAAATGAATAAAATGAATATACATATATATAAATTATAAAAATTAATAAATAGTATATATTAAATATATAGATTTGTAAAATTAATAAAATGAAATAATTAAAAAATAAAAATAAAAAATGATTAAATTGAGAAAAATATTGAACATTTTATTAATAAAAAAATTATTGATAAAAATGAATAAATTTAATATATATACATATAGATTATAAATATTAATAAATAATATTTATTAAATATAGATATATAAAATGAATAAATTATAATAACTAAATAAACAAATAAAAAATGAATAAATTGTAATAATTAAAGAAAAAAAATTAAAAATGAATAAATTACAAAATTATTTAAAAAGTTATTAATGAAACAATTATTAATAAAATAGAACAAGTATAACACACACACACACACACACAGATATATATATATTAATTATAAATAATAATAAATAATATATATTAAATATAAATATATATAAAATGAATAAAATGTAATAATTAAAAACATATTAACGTCTTATTCATTTTTAATGTTGTTTGATTTTTTAATTTAACATATATCAAATGTCATGTGTTACATTGATTCCACATACCTATACATAATTAATGCATTTTTATACGCAACACACACGGACACAAATATATGCAATTAATGAAATTTTATATGGAAACACATACACATAATATTTATGTAATTTATTCAAATTTTAGTATATTTTATAATTTCATTATAACATGATAAATTTAATATATTATGATTTTAATTAGTCAATATTATTTATTTATTTTTAATATTATTATAAATATATATTATTTATTCATTTTTAATATTTTTATTATTTTAATATTTTTATTTTTTTTTATTTTTGAATTTAATCATTTTCTATTATATATATATATATTTACTGTGTTCTAGTATTTTCAGTAAGTATTCATATTTACTTCAATATATATCCATATTTTTTTAATAATTTATATTTAATAAATAAAATTTATATATATTTTTTCAATAGTTTTAATGTTCACCCATTTTTAATTATTCAATTTCACTCATATTTAAAATGCATGTATTTCTGATTATATATTTACTAATAATGTTAAAAATATATTACTATATAAATATTTATAAATAATTAAATTTATAATTACTATATATTTATATATTTATAATTATTATAAATAAATAAATATTATTTTAAAAAAAAGTATTTATATAATTATAAATGAATAATTATATATATTTAAATAATTATAAAATTATAATAACTTTATTTAAATAATGAATATACTATATATATATATATATATATATATATAAGTTGAGGCCAAAGCCTCAATCTATTCTGGGAAAGGGGCTACATTACAACGAAAAAAGACAACATATATAATACATGGATGTACTCGGTGAGCCTCGAACTCGAGACTTCGCTGAGACCCACAAGGGCAACTACCATTGAACTTCACATTGGCGGCTATATATATATAAATATATAAATTTTATTTTTTTTAAAAGTATTATTCATATATTTTTAAATAAATAATTATATATTCAAATAATTATATAATTATAATAAATATATTTAAATAATTAATATATTTATATTTATATATATTTATTAAATATATATAATTATAAAAATATATATAATGATATAAATATATTTATATATATAAATAAATAATTATAAATATATTTATAAATGTATATTTACTATATTTATAAAATTATGTATTTATAATTATAAATGAAAAAATATAATTTTTAAAAAAAAGTATTAATGTAATTATAAATAAATAGTTATATATATAAATAATTATAAAAATTTAATAATAAAATATATAATTACATAAATATATTTACAAATTTATAATTTATATTTATAATTATAATTGCTAAAGTTTTAGCATTGATAAAGGTTCCTTTTATCAACTCTTATCAGTTTAGCGTCGATAAATGAGATCTTTATCAGCATTTTTTTACAAGCATTGATAAAAGTGACCCTGATCTATTTAAAATAACCCTAACTGTGAATCATTCAGTCTTGATTCTCAAGATCTTGTGAAACTACCCTACTTCTGATGCCACTCCTCTACGTTCTCTCAGACGAATCAAGGCTATAATCCAAGGTATGTTATTTTCTCATTTTCCTCTCTTATTGATTGCTTGTTTGGGTTCCATAGTTTACGTTTTTGCACTATTCTTAACCAAGATGAACCCTACATCTCATCTCTCTCTCTCTCACTTACCTATACCTACACAACACCACCCCTATTCTGTAAACTCATTCCAGCATCATACGAGACTACTGCGAACTGCATCCCCATCTGTTGTCACAACCGATGGTTATTTTCTTGATGTTTTCATTATTATTTTTTATTACCTTTTAGATAGTGTGGATTGTTATTGTTTTAATATTATTTCTATAGTATGTCACACACATGAATATTGAAAAAAGTTTAAGACAATAAGAAGAATTATGAATATATGTGTATCTATTGAGCAAATCATTATCATAATATTTCATAGAATGATAGGTTAAAATTTTCACTTAATAAATATTTGATGATTAGTGTTTCATTGGTAATGTAATTGAATTAATAAATGGATTTTGTTTCTATGTCATAAAATTATAGAATTTTATGGTGGTTCCTATATATTTTCTTTCATTTGATTATTTTTAGTTGTTCATACACAATTTAAATATAAATTTTAATATAATTTCACATGCTGAATATATTATTGAATAATGAGATGATGATATACCTCATGCATGGATTATTAAAGGTGTTGAGTTATACTTGTGTAAAATATTAAAAAATTTAGTGCTACTTAAAACTATTATATTATATTTATGAATGAGGTAAATATTACTATAAATGAATTGATAAATTCAACCTAGTGAAATGGAAAAGTGTTTGCTAGGATTACATTGTGGTTGGTGGTATGTTATGATGGAAAGTGAATTATATTTTTGAAATGTAATATGTTAGAATCCATAATTAAAAATTAATTTATGTTATTTTTTAAAATGATTGGGTTTATAGTATATATGGGATAATCATATTTTTTAAAAATAATAATTTCTAGGTTTTAATTATGTTATATTTGAGAAAACATGGGTTATATAGAATCTTGATCAATTACTATGTATTACACATGATATAATAGAAATATTTAAGTTATTATCATGTTTTATTATTCGATTAAAGAATTTTATGTTTATGATACCAGATTAGTTATTGTTTTTATATATATATTTTATACTTTATTTTTCAGATGAAATGGTTCATAATATATATATGTTAATAGGATACATATATTCTTAAATTTTTTTTACTATAATCATACACAAATATGGTTTTAATAATCTTTATATTGTAAAATGAACCAATACACATTTATAAATAATTTTTTTATAAAAATTATAATTTTAGGAAATGGAAAATTTTTGTGACTTTTATTTAGTAAGTCTTCAGTTTTATCTTTGTATACATTTTTACTGATTGTTTAACTAATTTTTTTGTTTAATTTTCTAATAATTTGTTCTCTAGAGTAATGTTTTTGAAAATTATTGTATTAAATGTAATATATAACTAGTTTGTTTTGTTAAATTTTGATAAATATTACCTTATAATATTTTCTTTGAATAATCACTTGATATTATTTGAAATGATTTTTAATATACCTCTCAATGTGTGAATACAATATTTTTCTACAAGAATTACATGTGTGGATGTGGTAAAAATTATTTTTATCATATATTAAAATATGATGGGTATTATGTAAGGGATATATATGTTATGTTAGAATGTGAGTTACTATATACATGTTAGTGATTCATCGAGGGATAGGGTGAGGGTGATGTGACATTTATGTTGGTTTTTCTTCTTTATGATATTTTTGAAGTTAGGTTTAACTAATGTATTGTGGAACCCATTGTGTGGTTCTTTTCTATGAAAATAAATTATGTTAATAATTACCCATATTTCAAATGTATTTCTTAATAAAAATATCTATGTTATACCCATTTCATGACTTGGATGCAATAAGTACCTGTGATGGTTATCCCTGAGGGATTTTCTTAGATGCTTGGGGTATAAGGTTGAATCTCATGGTACCTATGATGTAGTTATTTCCAGAGGGAGATAAATAATTTTTTTCCTCCTATAATTCAAATTTTGACCTCTTATTAGTTAAATGATTTTAATTTCATGGAACACACATGGTATAAACTTATGGTACGATTAATATAATTCATTGGTATGAAATAAAGTTAGTACATTTGATTATCATGGTGTCCTAGTTAATACACAATGAATTGACTTAAATGTGTATTTTGAGTGTTACTTCTTGGAACATATACTAAAATATATGTATTGTTGTATATTTTATGGGCCCTATTAGTATTTAATTGTTTATTTTTATACTCACACCCTACTAATGAACCTCAATGGATATAGAGATGTTATATTTGAGATAAAGGTGAGGGAAACAGACTAGTAACATAGAATAAAGTTGGCGCAACTCAGTGGGGATGATTTTATATTCTCATGGTAGTGTTAGTGACCTTTTAGCAGTTTGAGATGAGATTTGAAATTTTAAATTAAGATGTGGTAATTTAAAAAGATTTAAGAAGACAACTTTCAACCTTACCAGCTTCATCTCTTGAATAGTTATTTTTTAATTTTGTTGGATGAGACTCACCCCCATATATTTTATGTTGCTTGAACTACTATGAGCAGTAGTCATCCAAAATGATCACATGTACCCGGTATGGGATGGCTACTGCTCTTAGTAGTTCAATCAACATAGGTGAAGATGGAGTTAAAGAGTATAAAGATGGAGTTATATTCAATTACAAATTTCCTCCAAAATGGATTCACACTAATTGTTTGACAAAATAGCATGAATATAGAATTCAAGAGCTCATAATGTTTTCAATAGAGAATTCATGAAACCCTTCTCAAATCCTTTCTTCATGTTTGAATTATTTGTTATTCAAGAAAAGATAAATGTTTGACTACTCTTGCAGAAAATGTCTTCTGCACATGATGATGTTACCAATCCTAATGAAGAACATACTGTTGATTATAAAACTAAAAAAATATTTATAGGATCAAAAATATATTGATTAAAAAAATAACAATAATGCAACATAACAATTTTGAATAAAATTATCAAGGAAAGAAATTTGGGTATAAAACATGAGGTTGGTTGGAATCAATGGGACTAACCTATTGACCCCAAAAAGTAAATGTTCATTAGTTATGTTGGGGTCACAATGAGGATGAATGTGCTGATTGAATTTGATTTATGGTTCCATGTCCAACCTGTAATGAAGAAAATCATTTGGAAAGACATAATAGTAATGTTAAAATATACTTGCACTATTTTTCTAAAAAAATATATAATGAAACATTGATTTAATTATCATTATTCCTTAAAAATTTCATTTATTTTAGAATATTTCCATAATAAATTTGACTTAATGTCTATTGTAAAGTCCCATATAGGAATCCAAACTCTTCTTATGATGTTATATCTTAGGTATGCTAAGAAGAAAGTAAATACCCACCCACCAGTTAGTTATGAACACATTATAAATAAGAAGCTTGGACTGCTTTCATCAATTATTGTAATGACATATCATTTTGGGTGCATTGAAGTCTATAATATATGATTTGAAATTTTTTATTTTATCCAACTTGATTGAAAATTGTTAATTTATGAAACAAAAAAATAGCACTGAAAATAAATAATGTGTATCAAAATCAATGTACCCTTATTGGAAAGCATGAACAAGGTACGCTTCATTAGGGAATAAATTAGTATATATTTTAAATAAACAATAAAATTTTAATTTATGATATAAAACAAAATATTTTACTTTTATTATATGTATATTGATTAATCAAAATCTGAATCCACTTATATCCCATGTCCTGTTCTATAGAAGGAGGATTGTGTAAATAAAGAGGGTAAACTAATTGATGAAAATACAAAAACAGTATCAGAAAAAAGTGTATGTATGAAATAACTATAATTCATTATGATTTGTAACATTATTACCTAAAAATATCTATTTATGTTCATATTTGTTTTATATGGTTTAGACAAAATAATCGGCATCAATCATACCAGAAGAAAAACTACTTCCAGGAGCTTTGAAGTGGTCGACACAATATGGTCACTTTAGAGGAATAGGTTTTGGAGACTCTTCTCAAACATATTTCAAGAAGATAAAATCACATGTAGATAAATATAATATGGTGAGACAATTTTCAGTCACAAATAGACTCACGACAAGATATTACCGTTCAATCTGGTTTAACAGATCAATGTATGAGAAATAATCAAAGCGAACTGGCAGTGAAACAAAGATCCGCACATGAACCAAATGATCTCACTATCTTTGAGTCTAGTCATCCTCCCAAACTCATAAATTACCCTAGGTAATCAATTCTATCATTAATATCTCTCCTAAATTTGAATCAAAAAACTTCGAATAACTTTATATTACTAAAATTTTATAGGGTATAGTTGTATGTGATTTCTATCTCTTAACACCCACCCACTGCCTCATTAAAATGGGTACAATGTATAATATCTTGGAAGACAAGCTACACTATAAAGTCATAAAAAAATATCACATGAGAGTGGGGATTTAGGTAGCTCATGATCTGACTATTGAGTTACCTGTTCCACTTGATGATCCAGATATTATAATGACCAATGAAGCTATTGGAGGTTTCATAGCATAGCCGTCTAATCTTATAAAGATACATGAGTTATGTTTGTAATTTTTTTTTCATTCGAAAAGCCTATAATAGTTGATGGTAAAAGTTATAAAGTGAGGTATGATATTACAGATGGATAAATTGGTGGGGAAACAAAAGGCTTAATTAATAGAATATGGTGAATCAATCAAGAAATCAAAATAAAAACCCAAGAGTACCTTCTCCCCACCAGTTTCAGAGCAACATTTATTATCATTAAAAATTCATTCAGAGACCACATTTAATGATGAAAATATGTATTAAATTCCATATGAAAAATAAATATATACAAATTTCATGATAGATGTAATTGGTCTTGAGACTATAATTGAGATTCTAAAGTATGAATGGATGTGTGTCTTAGTTGTGAATACATACATAAGGTACATTTTCATAATACGTATATCCAAAAATTGAGAAAATATGTTTATTAAAGTTAATAACTATTCATATTTTCTAAAGGGATTTATATTAATAATATAGAAAGGGGAAACCATGTGAAGCATGATTTTGATTCATTAATCCCTATATCATTTCTATAGAAGAACTTACATTGGATAAGGAAGAAATTGATAAGAAAAGAGATAAGTTACTCAAAGTGTTTGATAAAAAAATATCAGATGACATAATATTTTTTATTCCTATAACATAGAATTAAATGTATACAATCTAATAACATAAAATATATTTTAAATTTTTTATTACTTATTTGTTTTAGGTTTTTTAGGCAGCATTGGATACTAATCATAGTCAATATGGAAACCCAAAATATTTATTTTTTGGATCTAATTCATGGATATCAATCTATCTGACCACACATAATGTGTATTGTGAATTTTTAATACATTGAAATAAAAATTTTATAGATAAACTTATAATTATATGTTCAGTCTGTGTTTTAAATAGAATTTTATTATGATAGGGCTTTCGCTAAATATAGGATAAATCATGTCCTGAAGTCAGTGTCTGAAGATATAAAGCCAATGGATTACTACAAATGAAAAAAAATTAAGTTATATATAGAAAAATTTTACTATCAAAAAATTTCAAAACAATTTACTTATTTTGGACAATGTTTCTACAGTGTCCAAAGAAAGATAATGGCATCGATTATGGATATTATGCTTGAAAATTTATGAGAGAGATCACAAATCATAAAAATACCATTATCCACCAATAGGTAATTTCTGAAGGTAATTATAATTTTATTAAATATATTTCATAATCATTTGTTTTTATATATTTTTTCAATACTATAATGATTTCTGACAAACCTTTTACTCAAAATAAGAAGTAAATTTGTTTAGAGATGAGTGGGTAGCATACATGTTTTTATAATGTCTTAAGACAACACATTTAGGTGATTAACTACTATGTTTTTGATATAGTATGAGTTATGACCTTAAAAATATCTTTGTGGTGTGAATAATTAGTGTTTAAATGCTTATAGATTATTTTTTATCTGTTTCTCAAGGAGAATTATAATAAAGGAAAACAATTGTTTTAGAATAAATGACCTAAAAACAATAAAATTATTGGTTAATAGAATAGGTGGAGGTAGAGGCGAAGGTAGAGGTAAAGGCAGAGGAAATGTCAGATTTGGAGACCAAGGTGGAGGAGAAGTTAGAGGTGAAGATCGAGGTGGAGACTAAGGTGGGGTATGAGGTGAAGTGATGGCTTGAAAATAATAAAATTGTTGGCAAATGGAGTAGAATGAGGATCATACCAAGATTTTGTTTGAGAAAAATTATTTAAAATAATTCAAAACACTTTTCACTTAAGATAAGTTCCATTGTGCAAGTATTTCAGGTAGCTTATTTGTTCTTTTCACCACCTGTTTAAGTGATTTTATATAGAAATTTAATTTGAGGAATTTTTTTAGAAACAAAATAAACACCAATTAGTTTTTCAAATAGATTATCACAGGCTAAAATTTATATTAAGTCATTACAAGTACAATAAAATATTAATGAAATGTAAAAGCAACCTCCCACTAAGAACAAACTGAACAACAACAAGAAAAAAAATTCAGTTGATTTTCCATGAATTCTCTTCACTACAAAGAAATGGTCTTAGTAGTGAAGCCAATAGTCAGTTGAGGGTCATAAAAAACCCGTACAATCATTATAAAAGTATATAATATAAATTAATGGTTTGAATAAATATGTCTCTAATAAACCACCAAATCTAGTAGGTGTATGAGATAACCATTGGAGGATAACCATCATTGAGATATCATGGTCATTAAGGAGGGATGATGCCAAAGGAAACATGGAATTAAATGAAAAGAAACGACCTTATAAAGAAATACTTGAAAATGAAAAACTAACTTCAAAATGAAATCGTGAAGAACCAAAAATAAAAAAGAACAACCCTTTGAAAAAGAAGATAGTATCTTGATCAAAAACCTATAAAAATGTAAGTAAATACAAAATTTCCTTGATGGAATCATGAATTTTTAGAAAATAAAAATATAGTGGTTTGATTTTGGTGGGTGGTGGAATTATTTGGGATATTTGATCATCAATTAGATGCTTGATATAATATCAAAAATGATTTTTAAATCCATACAAGATACATTCATTATTCATGTACACATTCATTATGTAAAATGATCCATGTTCATAATATTATTAATAAAAAACTCATCATAATTCTCAATAAAAAATAAATGAGAATAGGGATATTCACATTTTGATGAAAAAATGATTATGATGTTATTTCTAGAGTTTATCATCACCTAGAAAATCGAAAAGGATATACTAATATATTACACAATCCAAGAATACATAATGTATGCACTAGATTTCAGTGTCATTTGGATGATATAAAGGGATACACTTATGTTTAATGTTTTCAAAATGGGGTAAAAAATTTATAAGGGAGTTTAGTTTCTTTTCAAAATACATAACGACACACACTAAATTTTTTTCCATCAAATAAATTAAATGGTTTATCATAATGTTTTTACTCTCTATGATGGAGAAAGGGTAAGATCGGTTATATTTTGTTCCATAAAAAATAATACGTAAATATTTATTTTATTGCAATCAATGAATGTTGATAGGTTTACACTAATGGCTAATTTTTTCTAGGAATAAATTATTTTGTCAATAAGGATGATTCACTCTTGTACTAGGATCATGCACTCAACAAGGATGATTCACTCATGATAATGCAATTTTCTTTTTATCCTCCAATTTATTCAACATTATAGGTTATCAAACTAAAATATTGTTAGATTACCAAGAGTGTTAAATTAAATAGAGGATAAAAAGACATGGTATAATCAACCATACCTCAAAGTGATACACAATGTACCCATTACAGCACAAATTGTGTTGTTTCAATTTAAAATTGAAATTTTATCAATGTGTTATTTCATATCTATTTTTAATTAATTTATTTAAAATATTATTGGCATAAGAATTTATTTATTATAAAAGTGAATTATTTTTCTTGAGATGGGGTGGTTTGTTTGAAGCTGCTCTTGATCATGATAGATTAGAATTCAATGCTATAACTAAGATAACAAAAATAAGGAAATGAGTCAACAATGTGTACAACCATCATGAAAAGGTGAATTATTACTACTTATTTAGTTAATTTTGTCACCATATTATATAAAATTTTAAAGTTAATTTTATTATCATTTTTATCTAATACTTTTTTTCATAGATCTTTTGGGAAGTAATATTTTTCCTTCAATTGTCTCTAACAGGACAGAAAAGAGAGAACGTGGTGCTTTTGGATGAGGCATTTTTGGCATCATGGGGTTTCTTCTCCCATACAAATGGATCATTTCACTATTTTATGGATCGGTGTAGATGGTTGAAAGTAAAAAACACATCACACACTCAATCTGTCACACCTAAATCCAATATACAATGTGATCGATATGACTCAAACGATATGTTTTTAGTTTATAATTTAAATTTTAGTTCAAAAAAAAACATCACATACTCAAAATGATCAAAAAATTCAATTTTTTGATAATTAAAATTATTCATTATTCATTTGTAATGTGTTGAAATTAGATTCACCTCAATATGAGGTACAATGTGACTGGTATGACTCAAAGTGCATCATTTTATTTAAATTTGGCATAAATTTTAGTAAAAAGACAATTTAAAAACTCAAATTGAGAAAAATAATTCGGATTGTTTTTATACTTTATAAAAATAACCCATAAGTCATTTGTGACATGTAAAAATCATAAAAACCTCAATACGATACATGATGTGCTCGGTATGACTCAAAGTTTTCTTTATCAATTTAAAATTGACAGTTTTGTTCAAAAAGTGTCACTCACTGAAAACTAATAAAAAATTCTCATATTGTCTTGATAATTTAGGAAAATTATTCATAATTTATTTTTTTCATATAGGAATCATTCTCACATAAAACCCATGTATGATGAAACTTTTATGGTTGAAAGTGTGTGTTTCTAGTTTAAAATGAAATTTTAGTAAAAACCACAAGTGGCATACTCAAAACCAAGAAAACACATTTGGATTGTTTTGAAAATTTAGTAAAATGACCCATAAGTCACCTGGGATGTGTATGAATCATCTAAACCTCAATATGATTCATGGTGTGACTGGTATGACTCAAAGTATATCTGTTAATCTAAAATTAACATCAATTTTAGTAAAAAAGAAAACTAACATACTAAAAACTAATAAAACCCAATAATATTGTTTTTATACATTATTAAAATGATCAATAAGTCATTTTAGTTGTTTAAGAATTAACATCATCTTAATCTAATACACGATGTTCCCAGAATGACACAAAGTCTCTGTTATCAATTTAAAATTGACATTTTAGTTCAAAAAGTGTCACTTATTGAAAAATGAGTAAACACACTTAGATTTTATAGATAATTTATAAAATATATTCATAATTTATTTGTAACATGTAATAATTAGTCTCACATTAAATATACACATGATGTAATATGTATGACTGAAAGTGCATGTTTCTAGTTTAAAATGAAATTTTAGTAAAACCACTAGTGGTATATTGAAAACTGAGAAAAAACATTTGAATTATTTTGATACTTTAGGAAAATGATCCATAAGTTATTTAATATGTGTATAAATAAACCTCATATCATTCCAATGATGGTGTGACCAATATGACATAAAGTGCATCTTCTTTTTTAAAATTAACATCAATTTTAGTTAAAAAGACAAATAACATACTCAAAACCAAAAAAAACTCATTCGTATTGTTTTTATACTTTAATAAAACGATCCATAAGTCATTAATAATGTAAATGAATTATCTAAAACTAAATTGGATACACTATGTGCCTAGTATGACTCAATATCTCCATTATCAATTTAAAATTAACATTTGATTTCAAAAATTTCAATTCATTGAAAACCAAGAAAATATTCTCATATTTTATTGATAATTTAGTAAATCTATTAATAATTCATTTATGAGGTTTTAGACTTATTCTCATGTTAAACCCACACATGATGTGATTGGTATGACTCAATGTATGTGTTTCTAGTTTAAAATGTCATTTTATTAAAAAAAAGCGACATACTCAAAACCAATAAAACACATTCATATTGTTTTGATACCTTAATAAAATGGTCCATAAGTCATTTGGGATGTGTAGTAATCATCCACACCTCATTCATATGCATGGTGTGATTGGTATGTCCCTAAGTGATTATTTTTATTTAAAATTGACATCAATTTTAGTAAAAATACAATTGAAATAATAAAAACTAATAAAACACATTCAATTTTTTTAATACTTTAAAAAACAATATATAAGTCATTTTTCATGTGTAAGAATCAAATTCATCTCAATCCAACAAAATATGTTCCTGATATGACTCAAAGTATCCATTTTCAATTTAAAATTCACATTTTATTTCAAAAAGTGTCACTCACTGAAAAACAAGAATACATAATCATATTGTCTTGATAATTTAGGAAATGATTCAAAATTCATTTATGATGTTTAGAAATTAGTCTCACATCAAACCCATACACAATGTGAATGGTATGACTCAAAGTGTGCGTTTTTAGTTTAAAATGTAATTTTAGTAAAATACACAAGTGACATACTCAAAACCAAGAAAATGAATTCAGATTATTTTTATAGTTTATAAAAATGATAAATAATTTATTTAAGATGTATAGAAATCATATTCACCTCAATCTGATGCACAACATGAAAGATATGACTCAAAGTGTGTCTTTTCAATATACAAGTGTCATTTTAGATTAAAACCCTCATAACATCACCAAAACTGAGAAAACGTGCCCAAATTATTTTCTCATAATACTATCTGATATTAATTAATTAATTTCTTTACTATTTTATCTTATACTTATTTAGTTAATTTTCATAGAGATAATTCTGTAAGATGAAAAATAAATGGCATGACATGCAATAATCAACCACAACTCAATTAGATACACAATTTTCCTGGTATATGAATCAAATTTTAGTTAAAAATTAATGCTTTACATTTAATTTATTTCTTTATATGATTACTAATATAATAATTTTTTTCTTATATAGTTGAGTTATTTTTATTGAGCAGGGGTGGTTTGTTTATTTATACAAGTGCATTATTTTTCTTTGTAATAGTGTTTTTTCTTGTATTTGTGCGGATTTCATTTAAATTATATATTTTTAACATATTTTTATAATTTATGGTACTATTTATGGTGATGTAGTGTACTGTTATAACACACTGTAGTATGCCCTATTTTTGGTTCTGTAGTGTGTTGTAACATCACACTACAATATGCCCTTTTATTAGTACTACTTAATGCACTGATAAAGGATCCCTTTATGAATTTTAAGTATAATAACTAATACATGATATCCTTTATGAGATCTTATACAAGAATTAATAAAGGAAACATTTGTCAATGATTTTATAGCACTGATAAAGTCTTAGGGATTTTAACCACACTGCGGTAGTCAGCATTTGTTTAGTGCTGATAAAGGCTTATTATAGTGCATGCCTCTTTTGTAGTAGTGCTACCTACTAAGTGGTAACCCTTACATACTTGGGCATAGGTCCTTTACCTACTGAGTGGTATGAAATTGATGAACTATGGCATGAGTTTTATACTTGGAGATTGTACCCCCTCAATTGTGTGACATTGTGCCGAGGTGTGGGTTCTTCATATAGTTTCTACTTTTGACAGATATGTGAGATGATGGGAATTGATGATGGACTCTTAGATCTGTTGGAAGAATCATTATTTTTAGCTGGTTTGTGGTTATGAGATCCCCTTTATCCCTCATTTGGACATCCTGTTGATCACATCTGATTTTTTTTTCTTTTATACTAATTGACACACCTTCATTGTGATGAGATAGATACTTCTACCATTCCTTCTATTACTCCCTCTTTTATTTTGGAGGTTTCCTAATGGGTATGTATATACTCACCCATGCATGAGATTTTCCCACAAATTTCATATCTTATGCCGATGAAGGATATGTTAGAGGTGATTTCATAAGAGCATAGGGATACTTGGGTAAATTTTACTGTGTACGATGGTTATGGATTGGAGATCTGGAGTTGGGATCCCTCAATATTTCTTTTCTAGTTTTTTATTCTTGGGACATATTTTCTCTTTGGGAATGTATTTTTCCTTTTACTTTTTAGATTATATTGTTTTACTATTTTTGTGTTCCCTATAGGTTATTAGATTCATGGGTTTTACTCTAAATAATAATGTATTTTATCGTTATTCATCTACACTTTTATATGGATATGGTTGGGAGCATGCGAATAGGTACTTTAGACAAAGACCTCCCATTTTATTTATGCCTTTTAGTGCTTTTCGCCACCCCTTGACTATGGATGCAAGCTTGGGGTAGTTGTGGATCGACCTTTCACCAGCCAGGCAGATCTCAATGGCTCAGGTCATGAAAGATTGGTATTAGAGGTGGTTCAAGATCCAAATAGTATTTGGTGTTTTTACCCTTATGAGTTTTGTATGTGACTTAGGGAAATAATGTAAAAGTTTCTCAAGTGTAACGTTCAGGCCAGGGAAGCCAGTATTGGTGCAGAGATTGATGTATCCATACATAAGGACTCTGAATATTTTCCTGTTGAATCACAATACTGAGACATTAATTGTAGGGGTAAATTGTACATGAATCATATAGGATTGAGTTTTTTGATTGTCCTTCATGATTCATCTCTCCAGATATTCTCTTTGACCGTGGTATATCTTGATAAATTACAACATGACTCCATGATGATGATCAACTAAGATTTTGGTGACAGTGTCATGATAATGACTAGTTGAGTGATGAAGCCTCTGTTCAGGGACCCACCCAGGAGGTGTTCCCTCCAAGTGGGCATCAGGCAGTGTTACCACCAATTGAGCAGTGTATTGATCCTTATGTGGATCAGGTAGATGATCTTCTACGTGTTGAGAATTTGATATCTCCAATAAGACATAATGATGGTACATGTAGGATTAGCACATTATATATGTTCTAGCGATAGAGAGTGCTGAGGTTCCATGACTATATAGACCCTCAGGAAGTAGATATTTGACTTAAGGTAGTAGTCTAGGTTTTCCAACTTGTGTGTACACCAATTATTCATATGGTTGTGTTGGTGACCAGTCATCACCATGGAGTGGCTGTTGAATCTAGATGTATCGACAAATGATGCACCTATGTTGATTGTGATTTGTGGGTTTCAGAGATAGAGATGTCCCATGATTTGTTTTGAGATAGATTCTATTCTCATGTGGTTGAGGTCAGTTTTGATCATGTGTGTTTGATATCCTTTTTAGATAGGATGTAACACCTCAAGCTTCCACGGAACGTTTCCCTTTGAATAATGTAATAGCTTGTATTGTACACAACTTCGAGATTCTAACACATCGCGACCAATCAAACTAGCCGTTATGAATAGTAATACCCACATTTTGAAAATTTATAAATTTTATCTTTCAAAATGGACTTCATTTTTGGATTCAGAGTATCTAAATTATCTTAGGGTGATATTTTCGGTATTTTTTTTGAAAACATTCAATTTTTGATGAATAGTGAAAAACACTGAGTTATAGTTTAAAACCGAATTTTTATTTAAATAATTATTTATTTTATTTAAATTTATTATAGGTAAAAATAGTTTCATAATACCTATATAAGTTCAATGTAATTCATTGGAGTTATTTTATAATAATTTTAGATATATAAAAATTTTATTGAACTTTTTACCGTATTTTACCCACCTCCTAGGAGCATTTGCAAATTTACATAAAAATTAATTTTACCACTTCTATGAGCTGAATTTCGAAAATCCGAGAGAAACGATTGATATTAGTAAGTAAAATTTGGTTCAATGTGATGAAAATAATTTTTAGTGAATAGTAATTTTTGACTTTTATTTACCCCGATTAAAAGTAAATAGGGTAATTAAAGGTAAAAATGATATTATTATTACCCTAAAACATGTCCTAATTCTATTGTATAAGTGTAATTCGACCAAAAACAACCTTAGGAATAAAATATGATCCTTCAGGTCCACTTGGATTACATTAAGACATTTATTATTATTTAATTCAAAGAAGAGTTAAAAGTGTTAAATTCGGAGTTTAATAACTAAAACATTTTTAATATAGGGTTATACATAAGATAAATTCGACTATAATTATTCATTTGAAAGCTAAAACTATTTTCTACATAATGGTATTTTATTTATAATTTTTAGACATTAGATAATAAAATTTATTTATGACACAATGATGATGCAGTAATTACCTAATTAATGAAATATTAAAATAATTAATCTTATAAATATCCAAATAAATGTAATTTGAGACTTTTTACGAATTAAAATAATTTTATTGGTTAATATGAAATGTTAGGTTTTTTGAGATGAATTTTTTTCAAAGTAACAATGCTGTTATGAATTTAGAAAAAACAAAATACCAAATAGTGTCAAAATTGACATAAAAGAGTTTTTAAAACAAATATTATATTATCAATTGATATTCTATTCCTAAAAATCAATGGTTCCGCAAAAAGACTTATATAATGATATCTATATCATTAATTAACAACTTGGGGTTCTCTTGTAAGTATATAGTTTGTTTATTAACTATATAATATAAAAATACAAAGAGACGTGGTAAATGTCAAACTATTTAACTAAGAGTTAAATCTAAAATATAAGGTTAATATAGTGACCCAAACCTATCTAAAAACTATTGGTTGAGTTTTTTTCAACCCATAACCACCTTATAATTTAAATAATTTATTTTTTATCCATTAAAAACTAAAAATGTTTTATTATAAAATAATATTTCTAGCTTTTCCTAAGTTTCCCCCACCCCTTGTATAAAAGGGCACTCCCCCTTCTCTCTAATTCACAACTTCAAATCCATTTTAATTGGCCAAACCCTAACCAAATACTCTCTAAACTATCCTCCCTTAATTTTAGAGGGATTCCTTTAGTCATAAGGCCAACATAAGGAGCCCTTTTGATCAAATCAAAAGGCAGAACCCAAAGAAGAGGTAAATATTTAATCACATCTTTCAAGTTCTTTTCTTCTTCCACTTCCCCATTCTTTATTGTTTCCATTATAAAATAACTACTCCAGTATATTATATATAATGTGATGTTATTATAAATATGGTACAACCATATTCATTATTCTCTCCATCCTTTGAATGACATGTCACCATACGTGCGTACGTATGGCTTACCGTCTCCACGTCATGGTGTAATTGTTATTCAATACATTATTATTTGGATGGGTATAATAATGATGTTTAGTTTATTTAAATAATAAATATAACATGATAATGATTCTGTATATATGATATAACATCCAATTATATCTTATTTTAATATCAAAAGAATGATATTTTCCCTCATGCGTACGTACGAATTACCGTCTCCACGAACGCGATGAGATTCATTCCCCATCGTAATCCATTCATGACTAATTTTATTTAGATGATTAAAAATAATGTTTAAAGACATAATATCATTATTAATATGAATAAGATACATCCTATCCATAACAAAAATTACTTACATAACATAGCATATAAAGGAAAACGAATTAGTTAATAAAAATTATTTCACCATTATACAGGAGGTTAACCTACCCTTTACCACGGAAAATTACAAGGTAAGGGTTAATTCTATAATATCTTCATTATCTGAGGTTATTTATATGCAATTATCTACTGGGACCTCTTTATCATCCACACCAATGTTTCTTAAAATGTATTTCAATTTTTTTACTATTTACTAGACAATGGGTTAAAGTCATTTATACCCTTATTTGAACTTATATGTTTTGAAAATAATCTTTCCGTCATTTTCCAAACAAGTTACTTTATGACCTCTTTGACAAAATTAAGGTAAGAATGTTTTTTTAACTTATACAGAGGGTGCGGATATTTTTTGTTGTTATAACATCATCGAAGCTTCCCTTACAAGCTTATAAGAATATTTCAAAAATAAATCTTTTCTTTTTATAATTATATGAATTTTAAATTATTTCAAAATTGAAAGAGATATTTCTCTAAAAAAAGGTTTTGATTTCATCTATGTAAAAATCCTTTGATAGATTTTAAGCTTATTTGAAGTTGATTTATTATGATACAAAACTTCCATATTGTATTGAAGGTTTTGTGATATTTTTGACTTTGGATGTGTTATCTTTACACCATTCATGGTTTATGGATAAAGTATTGATATTTCCTATGATAGTTTTAATATGAATGTTTATGTTATATTTAAACCTATTCATATGAGGAATTCATTGGAATTAGTAAGTGACAGGTGAAACCTACTATTGATCCTCGATGTATCGGTAGGTCTCATGAGACAAACTAGTGTCTTGGAATAAGGCCTTGATAAAATCTTATTTGTAGTCTTGGAACAAGGCCTTAACTATGTGGTTATGAAGTATGGAATTATGAATTCCATCATTATGAAAGTGGCTATTGATATTTCATGTGATTATTTGACTAGTATAATATCCATGTGAATAAGTAAATGTAGTTATTTGATTTTATATTTTTCATATTATGCTGAATTTCAAGTTTAAAAGGCTTTTGTTTTAGTCTAATACATTTCCTTAAATGTTTATGCTTATTTATGAAAGTTTATGCTATATTGTTATCCTTACTGAGCATCTGATCTCACCCATTTCTATGTTTTATTATTCCCAGTATGTAAAGAAGTATATTATTACTGACCTATAGGGATAGTCTATGGGTTCTCAGTGTTTTCTATGGAAACAATGTTGTTGTAGTTTTCTATTTTACAATATAATGTAAACCTTATGAATGTATCTATTACTTCCAAGGTTACTAAACTAATCAGTCTTTCAAGACACGATCTTTTGTGATCATGCCAATGATACGTAATAATGCACTGACTCTGGGCTTCTGGGGTCGGGGAGTTATAGTTGGTATCAGAGTAAGTTTAGTACAAACCTTGGAAACTAGATTTAGATAAACTCTGATTAGAGCACATAACCCAAAGATTGACTTTGAGGATTAGTATATAAGAACTTCCTAGAATTTTGGTATTATAGAGATTTTGTGAGTTTTGCAAGAAATACATTCCTATCTGGATACGAGTAGGTAGAGGAGGCTCTGGCACAGATGTACCTAGGGGTAAAACCTAAAAACATCGTTTGATCTAGACTCGAAAGGGAACTGGTGCACGACAATGGGCCTTGCTGCACTCTTGGTTACGACACTCCCAGGGGATATGCTTAGGATAATTCTCATTTACTTTACAAAATATTATGAAGGGTTTATGAGTATATACTTCCTCAAGGATTTTTTTTATGATTATGGATTATATCCATAAAAATTTAAATTTATGTTAAGTATTTTACAAGTTTAGAATTATGTATTTCAATTCATAAACTAATCTAGTTTATGATATTGTTTAGAAATGGCGCCTAGTGGAAGGAATAGAAACTGTATCAATGCCCACACTCCATGTAGGGATTTCCCTCCTGCTCATGATAATTATAGTGGAGCTGGTGATACAGCTGGTGCTGATTAGCTTATCACCATACTGGGAAAACTCACTCAGGTTATGAATAATAACCTTAACCGTATGGAGCACCCTGATCTACAGTGTGGAGGATAAATGTTAGATCACTTCATGAGGCAACAACCACCAACATTCAATGGGAGTAAAAATCCATTAGTAGCTGAGCAATGGATAAATTCCTTAGAGAAAATATTCAATGCCTTGGGGAGTAGTGAAAAGGAAAAAGTTATCATGGTAGTTTACCGCCTCACTGGAGATGATGATCAATGGTGGTCGTTGATTCAAAACACAAAGGAAGATGATGAAGTATCAAATATATAATGGAGGGAGTTTAAAGAGATTTTATTAAAAAAATAATTTCCTCATGACCATTGAGTAGATATGGAAAGGCAATTTCTGAGTCTAAGGCAAAAGAAGGATGAGAATGTCGCAATGTATGAGGCTAACTTTACATTGTTAGAGAGGCATGATGGAAATTATATATTTAACCCAATAAGTTAGATTGATCATTTCTTTTATGGGTTAAAAAAATTTCTCTGTTGAGAATTAGTCTCACAATCCTTCTCGTCGTATAAAGATATTGTCTCATGTACTATCAAGATAGAAAAATAATTCTCTAAGTCTTACGGCTTTAAAGCAAAGTAAGAGAAGAAGAGATCTTCTGAACAATCTTGAAATGGAAATAAGGGGAAGATGGGAAAATTTGAATATCCATCCTACAGTAAATGTGGAAAGAAACACCCTGGTACTTTCCTGAAGGGAATGAGAGTCTGTTACAAGTGTGGTGAAAAAGGCCACCAAGCTCCTGATTTCAAGGGGAAGAAAGAGGCTGTCAATATTGAATGCAACAATTGTAGAGAAATGGGGAATTATGCGAATGAATGTTCTAATAGTTAGGAGAACTTAACTCAGAAAAGGCCAAGGGATCAAGGGAAAGCTTATGCTATCACTACTGCTGTGGTTGAAGCTCCAAAAGACGTAGTGGTAGGTAATTTAATGGTTTCCTCAAGTTTAGAAAATGATTTATTTGATTCTAGATCATCACATTGTTTCATATCTTCCCAATTTGCTATGAAAATTAGATATTTCCAATTTTATTTAATAAGGGATTTGTCAGTAAAAACTCTTAAGGGAAGTATCATTGCAACAAAGTTTTGTGAATCAGTCCCCATTAGGGCATAAAAATGTTCTTTTATCTGCTGATCTCATCGTCATACCCATGATTGAATTTGATATAATCCTCGGTATTGATTGGATTTTGGACCATGATGCAAAAATTTATTGTAAGAAGAAGGAGGTTACTATTTTTGATGACGATGATAAAGAACACCTTATCTTTAGAGAAGAATTGTCAACACTTAATTCTTATCTAGATCCACCCCCAGTAGCTCAACTAAATTCAATTATTGGAGAGGAAGAGAATGAAATAACTATGGGTAAGGAAAGGAATGTTCAAATAGAGGATGTATCTATTGTGAAATAATATGTTGATGTGTTTCCAGAAGATTTACCTAGAAATCCTCCAGAATGAGAAATTGAGTTTTCCATTGATTTAATTCCTGGATCAAGGCCCATATCGAAGACACATTATAGAATTTCCACTGTGGAATTAGTGGAACTAATGAAACAACTATAGTAATTGAGTAATAAGGTATTTATTCTCCCTAGTGTTTCTCCATGGAGATCCCCTGTTCTTTTTGTTAATAAGAAAGATGGATCTATGAGGTTGTGCATTGACTACAGGGAGATCAATGCTATAACAATTAAGAACAATTATCCCCTAAATCGCATTGATGATTTATTCAACCAAATTCAGGGAGCTCAATACTTTTAAAATATTGAACTTTGATCTAGATATCATCAGTTATATGTAAAGAAGGAAGACATTCTGAAAAGAACATTTCAAACCAGGTACGAGCATTACGAGTTTACAGTAATGCCTTTTGGATTGACTAATGCACCCTCTGTCTTCATGGATATAATGAATAGTGTTTTCAAAGAATATATTGATGAATTTGTAGTGGTATTTATTGATGATATCTTTGTATACTCCAAAAGATAATAAGATCATGAAAATCACTTGCGCATTATCCTAAAGTCTCTTATAAGAAATGAATTATATGGGAAGTTTAGCAAGTGTGAATTATGGATTCAAGAGATTTCTTTTCTTGGACATATTGTCTCTAAGGATGGAATCCCTGTTGATACTTCTAAGATAAGAGCAATCCAAGAATGTCCAGAACTGACGAGTATAACTAAGGTACACATTTTTATTGGTTTAGCAGGTTATTATCAGCGTTTCAACCAAAATTTTGTCTGATTGGCTAACCCATTAACAAAGTTCACATGAAAAGGGGTTAAATTTGTTTGGAAAAAAGAGTGTGAAGAATGTTTTAAGGAATTGAAGTGAATATTATTCAATGATCCTATCTTGACTCTACCATCGGGGAATGATAGGTTTGTTATTTATAGTGATGTCTCAAAGAAAGGACTTGGTTGTGTCCTTATGCAGAATGATAGGGTTATTGCCTATGCATCATGATAGCTAGAAATTCATCAACAAAACTATCCCACTCATGATCATGAGTTAGGATCTGTAATCTTTACTTTGAAGATATTTAGACATTATCTCTATGGTGAAAAATGTGAGATATATACCGATCACAAGAGTCTGAAGTTTGTTTTCTCACAGAAAGAACTCAACATGAGGAAATGGTGATGGCTTGGACTACTCAAGGATTAGGATTTCACTATACACTACCACCTAGGAAAGGAAAATAAGGTGGTATATGCTTTGAGTAGAAAGGATCATGGAGTTTTTAACAAGATGAGAGTTGAAAATGATCCTATATACATGGATCTAGTAAAGATGGATATGGGAATCACCATGGAGGGTGAAACATCAATAATTTTTCAAATGGTTGCCAAATCATCTTTACTAGAAATGATAAAGATTTCTTAGACTGATGATGAAGAGTTTCAAAAGAAGATTAAAGCTGTGAATGATGGGAGATTGAGTAACTTTGTGTATGAAGATAGAATTTTGAAATTTGGGAAGAGGCTTTGTGTTCCCGATATACCTAATCTAAAAAAGGAATTGTTAGATGATGCTCACAGTTCCAATTTCTCTATACACCCTAGTAGCACTATGATGTATATAGATTGGAAGGAAAATTTTTGGTGGGACAACATGAAGAGGGAGGTTGCTGATTTTGTGTCAAGATGTATAGTTTATCAACAAGTGAAAGCTGGAAGGCAACAGCCTAGAGGATTCATGTAACCTCTTCCCATACCTGAGTGAAAATGGGATGATATCACGATGGACTTTGTCATGGGGCTACCAAAGACTCCTAGAAGGAACAATGAAATATGAGTCATTGTTGATCTTCTTACCAAGTCGACACATTTTCTTGATATAAGAGAAGATTTACCACTTTAACGTTTAGAAGGACTATATATTAATGAAGTTGTAAGACTTCATGGAGTACCACTATCGATTGTTTATGATCGTGATCCCCGTTTTACATCAAGATTCTAGAAAAGTCTTCAAAAATCCCTGGATACTGAATTTCGTTTGAGCACTGCCTACCACCCTCAAGCTGATGGACAATCATAACGGACTATTAAAACCTTAAAATACTTGTTTAGATCTTGCTCACTTGAATTTCAGGGTATTTGGGATCAATATTTACCTATGGTAGAATTTTCCTATAACAATAGCTTCCATTAAAGTATTCAGATGGAACTATATGAAGCGTTATATGGAAAGAGATGTCGCACACCAACCTGTTGGGATGATGTTGGTGAAAGAAAACTCATAGGCCCTGAACTTGTGGAGGAAACGATGGAAAGGTGAAAGTAATCCAAACCCACATCAAACCGGCTCAAAGTAGGCATAAGATCTATGCTGATAACTGAAGGAAGGATTTGTAATTTCAGGTAGGAGATCGTGTTTTCTTTAAGGTATCTCCATGGAAGGGTATTATATGTTTCATTAAGAAGGGTAAATTGAGTCCCAGGTACATCGGACATTTTGAAATTCTAGAATGATTTGGTGTTGTAGCTTACCATTTGGCAATGCCGCCAATTCTCTCCAAAGTTCACAATGTATTCCATGTATCACTGTTGAGAAAATACATGCCTAACCCAATGCATGTACTCACCTATGAGGAATTAGAAATGGAACCCGATTTGTCTTATTAAGAAGATCCAGTCAAGGTTATTGATATAAGAGAACAAGTTTGAAGAAACCAGATGACTCATCTGGTAAAAGTTCTATGGAGAAACCTTAAGATAGAAGAGGCAACATGGGAACCTGAGGAACTTATGATGAAGAACCACCCGAATCTTTTTATGCAGTATTATTCTAGAAATTTCAAGGACAAAATTATTTGAAGGATGGGAGAATGTAACACCCCAAGATTCCATGGTATGTTTCCCTTTGAATAATACAATAGCTTGCGTTGTACGCAACTTTAAGATTCTAACACATCGCGACCAATCAAACTAGCCGTTATGAATAGTAATACCCACTTTTTGAAAATTTATAAATTTTATCTTTCAAAATGGACTTCATTTTTAGTTTCTGAGTATTGAAATTAGCTTAGGGTGAATTTTTGGTATATTTCTGAAAACTTTCAATTTTTGATGAATAGTGAAAAACACTGAGTTATAGTTTAAAACTGAATTTATGTGATACAATTTAAAGTCATGAGGGAGAGTTTGTTCTGGACAATGAAGATAGTGACCTGGAGAGACAGATACATCCTTTTGACTTGTGTGTTTATGGAAACTTCATGCGATTAGGTTTACGAGTAGGCCTTGGTTAAGGTGACTAGGTGGAAAAGGGAAAGGATGAAGGGTCTTCTATCCTAGAGGATCATGTGTGGTTTGAGGTATGACATATCTCTCCACTGCTCTAACTTTATTTTTTAGCAAAGATTGAAAATCGATATTTCCCTAGATTTAGCCCCTATTCAAGACCTAGAAATACCAGTGTAGGCCATTTTTCTCAACCCCTGTATTGTTGGATCATGTATAGAAGATTAGTGATCACAAATTTCTACCTATGGGGTGGCCTTACTTTGTGATGAGATAGAGCCTCACACAAAATATTTCTATAGTAGTAGTGAGATCCTTAGGATGTTTTCATTAGTATGCACTTGTCATCTACCATCCATGCTTAGATGATTTCTACCTGGGAGTATGGTAATGATTCCAATTTGTGGGATGGTTTTTTCCTCTTCGATAATGATTTATCCCTTGGAGGAGTAGAATGAGATCATTCAAAGGAGGTTATAGAAATTTTATTAGTTGGATAGTATTTCCATTGGAATAGTGGATGTTATAAGATCTCATATTACTTCAACAATGATGGGTGTATAGTGAAGTGTTCCCTAAGGATGTGACAGGTTCACCTCCCCACCCTGAGATGAATCTCTACATAGACTTACATCAAGTATTATTCAATGTTTCCATTAACACATCAGATGACCCTATGGGGATGTGAGATCTAGTGGTGTGGTTGGAGGGTTTATAAAGGTAGGGCTTCATAAGACCTAGTGTGTTCACTTTGGAAGCCCTGTGTTGTTCTCTTGGGAGGTATAGGAGATGTCTAGGTGAGTTGTGGATTGACGTTAACCGAACCAGGTGACTATCAGGTGGGATCATCCACCCCTGAGAATAGAAGACTTCTTTGACCAATGTATTGGGGTGAAGTAGTTCTCATATCTTTACCCAAGGATGAGTTTTCACTATATCTAGGTTTAATAAGTGGGTGCACTGAGCATGGATTCATAAGGACACTATGGTTTCTTTGAGTTCTTGGTGATACCCTTTGGTATGTTGAATTCCACATAATAGTTCAAAAGACTCCTGATCCAGATGCTTAACCTTTATTGTATTGATTTTTGGTAGTATTCAGTTATGGTACCCTTGTTTCCTCAACATTAGAGTAGGACCATGTGAGACAAAGGATGATGGTTATTGACATGCTCTAGGTGTTCTAGTTGTATGGAAACTCTCATGGAGTAAGTACTAGATTTAAAGGTCCACTTCTCAGGATATGTATTCTAAGACATGGGATTGAAAGTGGAACCTGTAGAGGTTGAGGTTGTGTGACCTTGAGTGTAACTCGAGGTATGTTCATAGAAAAAGATACTAAAAAAATGGATTTATGCCTACTGTTTTCGAGCGAGGTGATAGAGTAGTTGACCTCTTTATAGTTGAACCTTTTTTGGGAGAGGATGGTGCAACATGTATCTAGTCAATGGATGTTAACCCTTCTTTTCTTCAAAGAGTTAGGGAGGGATGAATTAAAGATATCTATTGGGAGATCTTAAATGATGAAATATATATTGGATACATTCCAAATGGATTCCTTAAATGTGGGGATCATTACATTCTTTTTCAAAGTTAGTCGATGACACCATTAATGCTACAAGAAACAATGGCGAGGAGGTTGTTTTACCTTAGTATTACACAAAGGAGAAGGGTGGTTGTTCTAATATCCTTTTTCAAGGATGACAGGCTATCTCTAAGGATCATAGTTCCTTTTTCCAGAAACTGCATCAGGTTAGAGAGGTGGTGTACTACTTGAACTTGTGATTGTAGTTAGTCCATATGCATGGTGTTCTCTACATGATAAAATTGAGGAGGTGTGTGAATGACTCATTGTATAATACCAACCTGGGTAAGTTGGGCTATGAGAGTGTATTTTACTTTTCCACGGATCAAATGGGGTTGAGAGATTAAAGAAAAAAACCCTTTATGGAAAATTGTTTTCCTTGGATGTGTGTTTTTTGGCAATATAAGAAACCATTAGGGGAGATCATGGGAGTGGGAGACCCAGTTGAGAGCTCAATATACCCACACTTTTTTTTAGTTTGTGATTTTCATGGATGAAAAGTTTTGAATAATGGAATAATATAGAGACTCTGTTTTTCATTGTAATACATTTAAATATTTTTAGGAATATTTTCAGAGCCAGGTGCTGATATGATGCACGATTTCAAGGCCTGGTGAGCTCGAAATTAATTTTATAAAAATATAAAATATATTTTAATAAAACTCACACAATTTTTTAAAAATAATGGAATATATCTTGAATGGAGTCTCAAATCCAAAATATAAGACCAAATTTGAATTTTGAATTTGGGGTTTTCCTTAGGTGTGACCTAAGGTTAATCGACATCAATTGTCCAATTAAGGCAGCCATTGGTGGGTACGTTTAATTAAAATAAATAAATAAATAATTTATTTATTTTATTAAATGGACTAATTATAATACTCTATAAATAATCTCTTATTATGGTTTACCAAGTGTTATTCACATAAAACTTGCAAGATTTACAATGGGGAGGAGATATTTATTTTTTGGCAGATCAGGATTATAGAATTATGAACGATAAAATCGAGGATAGTTGTGAGAGAAACGATGAATCTAGTAGGATCATCACCTTCATCTCGGGAGAATGTGTTCTTCACCAAAAATTGATCCATAATCAAGGTAATACTCTTCAATTTTTTATTTTTCCCTTTTTATTAAAAGATTGATTATGGATTAATTATCAGATTTTATTAACCTATGATTATATGTCTTTCTCATGAGCCCGTTCAATAATTAGATTTAAATGTAACACCCAAAAATGTTAAAGGGTTAAAATGATATATTATATGACATATTTGAAAAAATTTCACCTTTATTTTTGGTATAATACCTGATTAGATCTTCATAGTTAGTGAGGTGGTGTACCTCTTGACCTTATGATTGCAGTTTGACCAGGTGCTTGGTGTTATCCACATGCTGTAGTTGATGAGGTATGTGCATGACTCATTTTACAATACTGACTTGGGTAAGCTATGTCATGAGAGTAGAGTTTCCTTCTTCAAGGATCCAGTGGCATTTAGAACCGATATAGAAATAACCTTTGTTATAAAGTGTTTTCCTTGGGAATGTTTTTGTTTGTAGAAAATGAAACCATCAGGGGAGCTTGTGGGAGTGGAGTACCTGGTTGAAAACATACTATCCCTACTATTTTGCGTTGTTATGGTTTTTATGGATGAAAATATTTGAAGAAGGTAATAATATAAAGGCTCTATTTTTGAATTGTAAGAATTTAGAATATTTCTATTAATTTTATAAAAATATTAAATATATTTTATACCACACATACAAATTTTTTCAAAAATAATGTATTATATCCTGAACAGAGTCTTAGATAAACAATTTGAGACCTTTATTAAATCCAGAATGTTGGGTTTACCCTAGGTGTGACCAAATGTTGGTTGGAACCAAACTTCAGGTTAAGGTAGCTGTTGGCAGGTACATTTAATTAAAATAAAAAAAATAATATATTTATTTGTTTTATTAAATTAAATAATTAAAATTTTCTACAAATACCCACTTATGATGGTTTTATAAGGGTTATAAACATAAATTTTTCTAGATCTAAGAGGGGAACAAGAGCATTCTTCATTGGTGGAGTGGGATCAGAGAACGATGGATGATCACATAAAGGATAATCATGAGACGAATGATGAAAAAACAGGATCATCACCTTCATATCTATTGGATGCATTCTTTACCAATGATCAATCCATAATTGAGGAAAGACTAATCAATTGTGGATTTTTCAATTTTGATTAAAATATTGATCATGGATTAATTATCTGCTTTTATTGATCTATGATTACATGTCCTTCATATGATCCCATTTAATAATTTGATTTGTTTAAATGAATTATTTATTTTATTATTCCATGCTATCACCCATGACTTTTCACCAAATGATCAGTGGCTAATATCGTATCATATAACAATGATTATCACTTTTATGGCTTGTGACTTTCTACCTCCGCTTTTGGTGTTCTCCATAGGTAATCAATTGACTAGTGATTTGATGATATTTGGGAATACCGATCATTGTATGTTTATTATTTATGACAACATATTTTAATAATGAGTTTGGATTTGGATTTTGGAGATGCGATAGAGGTGTTATGATTATAACGGGAACCTGACTTTGGATCAGGTATTGGTGTTTTCCAAGCTGGATTGAGAGAATATCTCCGGAGGTGCAGTAATTGATTTTTCATAGCAACGATTGGCCAGAATCTGGCCATCGACGATGATGCTATCCATTTTTGGTGTGGATGATAGGGTTCCCACTACTCAGGATGTGCCGTTTCTATGGATAAAAATTATTGAAGGTTTTCTGATAAAGAATGACTGAAATCCAACTTCGGGGCATCCGTGGGCAAGCAGTGTGTGTTATTATTATTTTTAATGATACTAACATGTGAAATTTATTATTGATTTTAATAATAATAACTTAGGTTATTCATTTATTATTATTTTTAATAATAATAATAATAAAGAAGAGATATAAAGAAGAGAGTAGGTTCTTGATGAAATGACGGAGTAGGGTGGTTTACGTGTGAATGGGGGTGATGAAACATCCTTTATGTGTGATTAAAAGGGAAAAAATGATATATATATAATAATAAATATGATAATAATAATAATAATATTATTATATATATTGAGTGGGGTGTGGAAATGGCCTATGCGCCTAAGGGGGACCCACATTAAGGAATGGAAAGGGATCCTTGTGCATTCCCTCCCATGTCTTTTTGAATAAATATTATTAATAATAATATTATAAAATGATTATATTATTATTATTATTATGGAATCTAATTAATACCATAATGTATTCATATGGTATCTGATTGATGAACCATATACGACATCATAACCCTGACTTTGAGATAGTCATTTCAATACCAATGTTGGATAGCCTTTTCCAACTCGTGGGTTGGTTCTATGAAGTACCCAATAATAATAAAAATAATAATAATAATAATAGTAATAATAATAATAATAATGGTATGAAATCTAATATTTGATGTACCTTATTTATATGGTGTTGGAATGACGAACTGTCTATGGAGTTTTGACCCTGATATTGAGGTTGATATTTCAAAACCATTATCTGGTATTTAATTTGGACTTATGGCTCAGTCCCATGAAGTGAAATACATACGTGTTGCACTGAAATGCCTTTTTTCACTGGGTGTCCGATTTGGGAAAGTAAATAGCATATCTCGAGCATTCTTCCAGGAGTATAAAAATGGTGAGATAATTTTGGCCATTTAAGACCATTATCGATGACATATTAATGGTTTAACGTTATACCCTATCAGACTGAAGATGAGCCTTATGCATTCATCAGGATTTTGGCTAGAAATTCCATGTACTCTTGGAGTACATAGGCACACCCATAGGTACACGGGCACAAACCGGTACCCGGTAACCACCAAGTACATGGCCGAGAAGTGGATTAGGACCACACACCATTTCAAACCACTTATATGCCATGTAATTATTTATGAAACTTATAATACTTGTATATTCATTTTTTTGACTCATATTTTGGCCCATAAGTAGACTGTCCTGAGTGTTTTTCCATTCATAATGTTATGGTATAATTCTTAGTATATTTTGAGATATTATGAAATATGTTTTGAGCATGATTCTTATTTAGGAAGTGCTCAATAATGGTAGTGATCAAGTGGAATAATTAGAGAGGCCTGAGTGGTACCCCTTGATGGACTAGGGCATGAGACCATTATCTATCTACTAAGTGGTACCCCTTTACAGACTAGGGTGTATGTTCTATACCTATTGAGTGGTACCCCCTTAAGGAATAAAGTGTGGGAACTCTATCTATCTATTGAGTGGTGCCCCCTTATGGACCAGGGTGTGGGTCCTCAAACTACTAAGTGGTACTCTCCTTATGAACTAGGGTATGGGTTCTCAATATATCTACTAAGTGGCACCCCTTTATAGATTTGGGCATGGTTCCTCTACCTACTAAGTGGGACCCCCTTATAGACTAGGGTGTGGGTCCTTTACCTACTAATTTGTACCCCCTTATGGATTAGGGAGTGATCCCTCTACCTACCGAGTGGTACCCCTTTATGTATTAGGGCATGGATCCTATACCTACTAAGTGTTACCCCCTAACGCACTAGGGCATGGGTCCTATAGTAAGATATTGTGCCCCCTAGACTGTGTGACATAGTGGAGAGGTGTGGGTTCTTCACATAGTTACTACTTCAAAAAAATATGCTAGATGATGGGTATCAACGATGGACTCTTAGAACTATTGGCAGACTCATTTTTTTAGCTAGGCTATCGAGATGGATATCCCATTTCTACCTTGTTTGGGTTTCTTATTAAGCATATATGGGTTTTATTTATGGTTTTTATATCACATACTGATTGACATACCTTTGTTTTGATGAGACGACTACTTATATAGTGTCTTCTTTTGACCCCTCAGTGGTTTTTAGGGTTTCCTACTGGGTATTTATATACTCACCCCTATATGGGATTTTCCCATATGAGTTGTGTCCTATGAATTTTATGGACTGGTAAGAGGTGATTTTAGAGGAGTACATGGATAATTTAGTTCATTTGATCATGTATGATGGTTGAGGATTAGAGTTTTTATTCTAGGCTCCCTCAAAATTCATTTTCTAGTTTTTGTATGGTTGTGACATCTTTTTTGGTTGAACATGTATTTTTACTTTACTTTTTTATTACTAAGATGTACTCTTCTGTATTACCTAGATATTATTACATGCATTAATTTTACTCTATATGTTACTGTCTTTTATCATTATTCCTCTACACTTATTCATAGATATGGTTGGGTGGATGCATACAGGTACTTTAGGTAAACGCATCCCATTTTAGTTATGCCTTTCAGTGCTTGTCACTATCCCCTAGCCTATGGAGGTGGGCTTGAGGTAGTTATGGTTCAGTCTTTCACTGACTAAATGGGCCCCAGTGGGTCAAGTCATGATAAAAAAAGCTTTAGGAAGTATATAAGAAATTTGGGATAGTATTTAAGAATATATTGGATGAGATAAATGGATTATAAAGTGTGAGGAATAGAGGATAGCTTGTTCCCTTTTATAAGTGAGGTGGGTGGTAATCTTATAAATACTTGAAATATTAATATATAATATTTGTTTAACTCATGTAAAATGGATCCAAAGTTCCATATAGTTTATGATAAGGAGGAAAAGTTATGAATCTGATCAAGAATAGAATTTATAAAAGTTTTTATATATTTTGGTTTAACTGCTTCATTAACCCCCTTTAACCTTGACCACATGATCAATTTTTTCACTCTTTATGAGTCATGAAATTAATTTTCAAAATAAAAAGTGGAATATAAATGAATAATGAATGATATTATCTTTATTTTTCCATAAAATGGATTCAATATTTTATTTTCATAATTTTCTAATGATTTAAAAATAATTCTTAACCATTAAATACCATTTAATATCATTTTCAAGACTATTCTCATATCGTGACTTTAAAGGAATAAATATAACAATAAAAATCATATACAAACTCATTCACCACAAATTAAACATTATAATAATCCAATAAATTAATTTTTAACCATAATTAACAAAAATATATCACTTTTAATGTTTTTAAAATAATTTATTTTATTTTTCTACTGTTTGCACAAGCACTGTGTTGGCGTTGTGTAAGCGTTCAAGGAAATTATACTGTCTATAAAATTTAAAAATAAATTACCATCATAAAAATAATTTATTCATATTAAAAATAATAATTTATAACCTTTAATATATTCTTTTTTATCCTTATGAAAGTATATTATAGATATTCAGAGAAAGAAAGTGATATTTTTGAAATTTTTCTTAACTTAAAATATTATAAAGTTCATAATCAAATGAAAGTGATACTAAAATTTAATAATTTTGAATTTAAGAAGTGGATGGTAGAAATACACCCATTAAACAGAATTATATAAAGTTTTATATTTATTTTTAGACCTTATCCCATAGTTCTTTATCCCATTTAACCCATTTTAGCTTTTGTTGTTGTGATAAAATTTTACCACAATTGTTATTCATAATGACCAAAAATGAAATTGATCTCATTAATAAATTTGAACATAAAAATTACAAATATGAAATCCATTTTAAGATTAAATTTATATAATTTATAGAGATTACTTTTAATATAAGTGCACAAAATAAAATGAAAAATTATTTTTCAAAAAATTATATTTGAAGCATAAAAATGAAGTTATACAAAAAATAAAATATAATAACAATTAATTTGGAATTAAATAGATTATTTTCAATAAAATTGATATTATGTTATTTTAAAACCAAATCCAAAATATATTTCTACTTTTAAATTAATTTATATAATGAAAATATATGATAGTTTTTTAAAAAAATTTCATTTTTAACTATTACCTAAAAAATAAATATTTTTAGAAAAATTAAAAAAATTCACTCTAAGATAATTTTGAATGTATAATTTAAAATATCATTTCTATTTTTAAATTATAATTTATAATTTTTTTGGAAATTAAATATAATATCTGTACACAAAGTGAAATAAAAACTATTTTTGAAGAAAATGTTCTTTTGATGAAGAATATGATTTTATCCTTATTCCTTACCCAATAACTAGAATCAAATTAATGTTTATTAATTTGATTGGATATATAGTCTACTCATTTAATTATAATCATTAATAAATAATGATTAACTTAATATACTAAGATAAAAATACATTTCACACATAAAAACGTTTTAAGAAAAAATATATATTTTACCTATAAGAGATTTTATATTTATTTTTAAACAATTTATAATCATTGTATAACTGATTATTAAATTTATTAAGGAGAAAATTTCAACATATATTTCATAATATGATTATTCCTATCAATACCCACCAAACCAATGACCATGTTATAATGGTTATATATAAATAATAATATTTCTATATAATATTGTAGTTCCTTTAAGATTGGTGTTTCATGTGGTACATGCTATTGAAGTTTTTTTTTTCATTTAAAATAGAATTATATATTAAAATATCAGGGTGTCACATCTTGTGAAACTGACTCACTGTATGACCCCATGCTACCATGCCTCCCCACGTGGTGGAACTATACCCCTACTACACCTCACGCTCCTCATTCGTACATCAACCCACACTTGTCCTTCAGCACCCATAACCACTTGGGATAGATATGGCTGAGATTTATCAACTATAATCGATATTTATCCTATAGCCAGCCTTATCTGGAATAGTTTTCAATATCTACTCTATTTAATATACATTTTATACAATTCTTAATTATACTCTTAGAACTAATTAAATAATTATCAATGTAGCTAAAATAATTGGATTACTTGAAATAACTCCTTAAATTTTAATAACAAGTCCAAAACTCTTTAAAAAAATCAAATGTCTTCCATAGAATGTAATTACTCAATTTAGAGTAATTCAAATTAAATTCATTACCTATTTAATTCGTGCTTCATCTTTGACTTCTCCAACCTTTATTTACGCGATGTTATTAAAAATTTATAATAGAATTTATTCTAAATTATCCAAGGTTGGTTTATTGAAGTCTCAGATATATTTTTATTATTCAATCTTTAGTTCTTCAATCCCCTTTAAAAACTACTAAAATTTACATTTGTTATGTTCTAAACAATTTGATTATCACAATTAGCATTGATACATATCTTTTTCATTAATAACAACTCGCAATCATCAAGTGAAATTCTTATAATAACCATACTTCCATAAAAATTTATTTTGTGATATTTTATTCTCTGAATTCAAGTGAAATGAACCACTAATTTATAAGATGATTTATATAAAGAAAAACCTAAATACTTTTTAATATACTTTTCCAACTATATAAAATTCCCACGAGTCTTCCAATGACATCATTATCCCAATTTCCATGATAATCAATAAACATGTAGAACTTTAATTAACTTATCCGCACAACCAAAATTCAACACAGACATTGAATTTAATTTTAGTAAAACCTCAAATTACAATTGACATTCCTACTGAAAACAAATGAAATCTAAAATTCATCAATTCACTAGGGTTCTTTATTCTCACACTTTGGATTTATTGACAATACCAAATTTCTTTTAAACTTTTTAATTAAATGTAATTCTTCCCCAACCCTCTTGACAATAAATTCAAAGATACTTGTTTAATGGAAGGTCTTCTCATCTATTCAAAAAAACATCGTGTCTATTTTTTCTTACCCCTTTATTTCTTCTCCTCTTTTAATGAGATATTTCACTTAAATGAAATATAAATTAATTTTCATGAGAGAAGTTTATAATTAAAATCTTTATAGTAGAATGAAAATAATTTATCAACTATATGTATATGTGAGTAAGGATTAGTATATAAAACAAAATTGATTAATTTAAATAACAAATATTTCTATTAACATTACAAAATTTGATACCAACACTAATATATCCATTCAAGGGGATTTACAGTTAGATTTATCAGGATATTGTTAACCTATACTCATCTCAATGAAAATATTAAAAACATCCAAGCTAGATAAGGTTTCTCCCATTTCAAATTACTTATTAGTTAAATCATAACTCTCTCTTAATAACCTAAATTGATATAGTCACACCAAGGATAGTAAAGATTATTTTTGTCACACCTAGATTTTCAATTCCATGATTTGGTTCAAATCCTCTTTTGGTTCTTAGCTTTCTCTTGGTTTCTGGGTGTTCAATGTTTGAAATTTTGGCGTCTTCTGTGTTTTTAATCTATGAACTTGGTATTGGGGGTCTTGTGTTGTACTTGGCCTAATCTTTTTTCAATGGGATGATATGAGGTTTTGGTTTTTTGGAGTTGAATTATTGACACGCCTAGTGGCACCACTTGTGGGGTAAGTTGTTAAGGTGGTTCGTACCCATGAGTTAGATTTGTTTTGGGGTGAGAAGAGTGATTTGTTTTGTGGATTTCTCCCCTATAAATGGATTATATTTACACCTTGGTTCCCCCATTGGACTCCCCTAAAATTGGAGCCAAAAAATTACTTTTTGGGTGGCTAGAACCGGCCACACAGTTTGGCTGCACAGTTTACTAAACCATGTAGCCAAACCATACAGGGTGTCTAAATCATTAAAATTTTGAGTGTTTTGACCCTTTTCCATTCCGAAAATAAACCAAATCTACCCCTATATTCTCCATTTCACGATCTACTTACATGGATAGCCTCCAAACCCTCTCACCCTTCGTTGGAACTCATTTTTAAAAGGGTATTTGATGGGGGAAACATCAAAATCATGCAATTAAGTTGTTCCCTATTTGATTTCCTCCCTTTACTTAAGGTTTCTTTCACCCTTTCATCAGTTATAAAATTTTAATAAGTTAGGGTTCATACCTAGGGTTTAACTTCTTGTCTTTTGGGTGAAATCCTAATCTTTTAGGTTGCTTCTCACTTCCTTGAGGTGCGACGGTGGTGCAGTTGATGTTTCACACCATGATTTGAGGGTTTTAACCCTTTTTGGTAGGTGATTCCATGTGTAATCATTTATTGATGAGTTATCATGCTTGATTTAATTATTTGAAATGTTCCTTATATGATGTGCATTGTGTGAAAACCATTTTTTATGGAGTTTGTTAATCGGTTAATTTAATAGTTGCCTTTTTGCTTCAAATTGGGTTTTTTTCATGTGTAACTCTTATTATAATATTGGGGTTTAGTTTATAACATATTTAATGGTTTATTAAATGTTTTTTTGGCTGAAAATTCTGATTTGGTAGGGTCTTGGTGTGCTTTTGGGTTTAAAATAGGGGTTTGGAATGGGTTTTATGTGCAAAACCTTGTTATTTTTCTTGAAGGTGTTTTATGAAAAGGTGTGTTTTTCATGTGTATATTTTGTGGTATTATTTAAGGGAATTTTATAGAACCTTAGAGTGATTTAAAAAATGTTTATAGGGCTGAAAATTATGTTTTGGATTGTTATTGGTGTGATTTTGGCCTTGAAAGAGTGTTTTGAAATGGATTTGTATGCAAAACATGGTTATACCCCTTGGGTTGGTTTTATGAAAACTGTGAATGATTCAATGAGTTACACAATGTGGACAAAGGATGTTTATGTATTGTTTTTGTGGGTGTATGTTCTTAAATTGAGTTTTTAATGATAAATTAGTCAGTTGTGATGCAAAACATTTTGATAATATTTTGTAATTTTTCGAGGTGATTTATGAAATTGTGTTGTGGGTGAAAAACATGTTTGTGGACTGTTTTGTGTGAGTGTGATGTGAAAAATGGACTTTTTTTATGAAAAAATATTATGTGATATGTGTGTGAGATTTTATATGGATTGGACTATCTTTTAATGGTTTTATAATTTTTTTAAAGGATTTTTTGAAGTTTTAAAGAGATGTGAAAAGTGTTGTGGGCTATTTTGTTGTGAGTTTGATTTCAAAATTCATTTGAATGAAAAGGTGGATTATGCGACTTGTGCGATATACATAGAGAATATTTAACATTTATTATGCTCATTGGATGATTTATGTTGACTATCAGCACATGGTATTTTAGGAGGTAAAATTCAGTAGCTTTAGTATTTTATTTAAAAGTGTTGATTCTTTAAAATAGACCACTTGGAAACTATTTTTATTTAAAGATTCATCTTTTAGAAATGGTTAATAACATTTCATGTTATTAAAACATACAAGCTTTTCATCTTAGAATGTTTATCACATGGAATCCTTTAGTGGTGGAATCCTAATGGGCTTTGGCTCACACCCTACTTACACCTTTGGGTGTAAGTAGACTTGGTTATTTTTGAAATAGGTTTGGGTACATCTTTTGTGCCAATGTTTTGGGTTTTTAGAAGTCCATCGTGATGCGGTGTTGTGGATATGGCTTGAGGGTGGTGCCTCTTTCCATGTGGAGGTTCTTGGGATGTATTTTTATGGTTTTGAAGCTTTGTAATGGTCTTTGAACATTATTTTAATTTGTTTAATTCAATTATAAAATTTACTAAAAGAAGTTTTGGTTTAAAAAAACAGAATTTATTTATTAGATTTATTTGTCATTGTATGTTTATAAACTCGGGTAAATCATTCTAAATTTTCAATTTATGACACCTGGTCACTTTTTACAGACCATGGGGATCGATAATTCCCTTTGGGCCTTATCATAGGCCAGGTATGGTTCCAGTTTTGATGGAGATTAGACTCGGTACATGACAATTTTCATACATAAACTTAATTTTATTCAAGTTTTACATAGAATTATAGATTAATTATGAAATAATAAAACTATGGTAGATTTATATTCTAATATTGATGAATATCATATTTTCATATATTTTATACTGTAAATCATTGTTTATAATCCCACCATAGTGTTATTGAATGGGTAATTGTCATGTTTTTAGGTTTTAGTGTTATTTTGAACCCAAATGTGAAAAACGACTAATTCTGGATTTTTGACAGAATTTTACGTCAGGGGTATTTTGGTCATTTCATGAACAATAAAATTCCAAATCTTCTGATTCAAATTTTGTTAGAATCCTAATTTTATTTCCTTCAACTTTCTCTTCTGGACTAGGATCTGATTCTACCATCTTGAGGTCCAAACAATTCAATGAAGTTGAAGATTATTCAGGAACACCAAGGAAGCTTCTTGGAAATTTCATCCAGAAAAAAAGAAGGTTCAGTGGAATATCCTTACCTCGCACAAAACGACTATAATGGAGCTGATATTTTGTGGATAGACGGATAATAAGCTTTGGAACAAGTTTCATTAAGGGTTAGACGCCTTAAATGGCCGTTTTCATGGACATTAATTCATTACAAAACTATGGTTTTCAGTTTGATGATTCTGACTGGACAGAATACATTCTCAGAGTAAATTGGACATAACGCATTCATAACTTGTCCAAATGCGCTTAAAGTTTGAGGTTGAACGGCCAAGACATTTATGAACAACATTCATGAAGGGTGGAACACGTGAAGATGTCATTAAAGGGGTCTATAACACGTCGACATTTTAGGGACAAATTCTTCCTATAAAAGGAGGCCCTCACCTCCTTCCCAAAGCATCCCATTCTCCATCCATTCCTTTAAGGAACCCAGGAGGAGATCTCCACCGAGGGAGGCCGGCCAAAAATCTTCCCCATTTCTTTTTCTTTTATTTTATTTCTTTATTTTTTCGTTTTCAATTGTAATTTAGATTTCTAATAAATTCATGCATTGTTTTTATTTTTGTGTCCACCAATTTACCCTCTTCTCTTCCTCTCATCTTACCATTGTGAACTATAATACTCATGATCATGAGTAACTAATCTAAGGAATATCCCGAGGGAGTAATCAAGTTCTTGAACCCAAGACCATGTTTTTAATATTCTTTGAGTTAATTCTAAGGATACTTTATAGTGGGTGTAATCCTCACTGTGGTTGTCTAAAGATTAACTTCTTAATCTACAACCATTTTCCCTCGATTGAGGAGGTGGATGGAAGGTGTGCTTGGCGATCACTAAGTAGACTTTTCATTTATAACCGGTGTAGAATAAGGTGTGCACACATACGATGGAGTGTGTACACTAAGAATATTTGAAATTGGTCAATGAAGGTGCTCCCTGAATATTCTCTCGGGAGAACTTCCTTTCTTCCCTAATTACATTATGTTTAGCATTGCATGGTAATTTAGAATTAAATTTTAGTTTCTTCTGATTTATGAATTTCATTTATTTTATTAAATTACATTTATTTCATAAAATATTAAACAACAAAAAGAATTATATTAGGTGGACTAGAAGTAGTGATTTATTAACCACAAAAGCTCCTCAAGAGAACGACCTAGGTCAGCCACTGTGCTGCACTTAGTATAAATATTTTTGAGAGTGCACACGACAATGCTTCGTCAAATTGGCACCGTTTCCGGGGAGCCAAGTGGTTTTAATTCACTATTTTTTATTCACATTGTGTAACTAATTTTCCTTTCATTTAAAAAAAACAACAAAAAAATCATAAACTTCAAAAACTAAAAAAAAATCTTCTTTGTTCATGATGTCTTTCAATTCAAATTTTTATTCATGGACTGAACAATCTCATGTGCCAGAAAATGTTTGCAATAAACTTGATGATCAATTTCATAGGATTAGTGATAAAGTTCAAAAACTGGAGAGCCAAATAGAATGGATTGCTGAATATGTACGCACATCCCAAGATCAATCTGAACATGAGCCAGAACATGAACCAGAACGAGTGGTGGAATTGATTTCACCAATAATTTTTTATGTTAAAGAACCTGAGGCGGGTGAGAAAGAACTTCTAAAGGAACTTATCACATCATCCCGCACTCAACCATTGCTCGAGGAGGCCCCAGAAGTAAACATTCCAACTGATGCACTAATGTGAGGTCAACATTTTTTGGAAGAATCTTGGAATAACTTTGTCGAAGATAACTTGAAACATGATCCTCCCATGCTTGATATTGAACAATATGTACCTTTTGACCTCAATCTTGCTTTGGAAGATGAAGAAGGAGATGAACTTGCTGAGATGAAGTTTCCAATAGTCCTGTCATAAGAAATCAATTTCCAAGATGACTTACTTGAAAGGGAAGATTTCTTTATTGATTCGTCATGTTTTAATTTTATTCAAACTGAATTGTTTTCTGACTTCTCCTTTCCTGAAATTTCGGATATAGCACAAATGGATCGGGCCTTGGATATTGATGATGAGACCACCCAAGTGGTGGTAATCAAGGAAGAAGATCCGGAGAAGCTGGCGGTGGTGCGACTACCTCCTCAACAAAAATTTTCATACCATATGGAGGAGGACACCACTGAAGTTAACAGGGAGCACCCTTATCTTTTATTCCCTCCCACTTCGAACCTCAAATTTCTTCTTTATTCTTTCTCGGGGGTTGGGAACATTCTTATCTTATTTGGGGTTCCCTACTTTCAGTGTTTAATCATGGACATCGGGAAAACTCACATGTGGTGGTTCATCTCAAAGAAACCACATCCACCTTCTGATCGGGGATAATCCATTGAAACTGCCTGACTAGGGGCAGTAAAAACCTAGCACCCGCTTGGGGGACTAAACCAAGCATTATCTCTTTTCTTTTCCTTTTCTCATGCTTTTTATTTATTTTTATTATTTATTTTTATTACTTTATTGTAGTATTAAAGTGGCTGCTTCTAGGACCTTAACACAAGGCATCCACTTCTAAAATAATTTCAGGTTGTATCTTTCCTTCCCTTTGATTTTCTACCTTTATATTTATATTTTGTTGAGTTGAAATAAGGGGTAGTTAAATTTAAGTGGGGGGGAGTGTCAACCTGCTTAGTTATTCTCGTGTGATTTTCATTTTATTTATTATTATATTTTTAGGATTTTTGAGCTTTAATGAATATTATTATCACTTTTCACACTAAAATTTATTTTGAAAGAGTTGAAATGATTTTTGAAATAATGGATTTTAAATGATTGTTGCTGTGAAAACATTTTCTTGAATTGGATTATCAATCATTTGTATGAGTTTGACTGATTTTTGAAATCCATGACCATGAAACAACTGACTCAAAATATTTTTTCCAATCCTGTGAGGTATTCTAAACCACTTTTACATATTCTTCCTAATACCCACACTTTCTTGAGGTAAACATGAATATTGTGTGAGAACCAGAATTTGTGAATATTCTCTTTCGAAGCTTTGGATTTCATGGAATGTATTTGAAATGATTGAGGCATCTCTTTGGATAGCCACATTTTATCCTGAGACCCTCCTTTACATTTATCCTCCGTAAGCCTTTAGATGCCATGAATTGCCTTATAGGTTTAAGCCACATTACAAGCCAATTTTTCCTCACCTACCTGCACTTTTAATATTTTTGAATGGATATTTCAAGTTTGAGTGTGGGGGAAGGGCCTTTCGTGTGCGTTCATTGGTATGTGTATAATTTATGGGTGGTGTGAGGTGTGTGTCAATACTTTGGGCAGTGGATAACAAGAGAATTGGGCATGTGTCATCATTTCGTTGTGCTTTATTTGGTTCATCCATTTCTCCTAAAAAAAGAAGAAAAAATGGAGATGAGCTTGAATTCTCATTGTACATTCTTTTATGACTCATGTCCCTCCCAAAAATCAAGGGCATGAATTGTCATTCATTCATTGTATTCAATTTTTCAGCTCATCCTCTATGAAAAAAAAGAAAAAAAAAAGAAAAAGAAAAGAAAATAAAGTTGTGCCTTTCTGGAGCTTTGAAAAAAAAGGAGAACTTAGATGATATCATTCATTATAATAACTTCTTGGCTCATGTCCCATATCATTAAAAGGTGGTGGGGTTGTTTTTCACATTTACAAGCGGTATTGAGTGAGGAATATCCTGTGTTTTCACTTGAATTAATCATGCATTGTAGTTAAAAATCAAACCTCTTTTTTCTAGCCTAGAACGTTTTTTCAATAATTTTCCCACCAACCCTAAGACACCGAATCATTTGAACCTTTAATTAAATCCCTCATGATTAAATTCATTTTTATGTTTCACGCTGTGGAGAAATGAGAATTTTCACAAACCTATGGTGATACATGCGATTTTCAAGTATGAGTATAACTCTAGATTCAATTTCTCTTGAGTGAAGAGTGACAAAAAAAATTCAATGTGAGGTAGGTTGTGATTGGGCCATGGATTGATTTATGAGGTTGAACAAATTTTAGTGATTGAAATGAAAATAATATAGAATTATTATTCATATATGAGACATGATGGAATTCTATTTTGGATAAAATCATTGACATTTTCTCATTTTTTATTGTTGTGTGGATTTTGATTTGGATATAAGATGATTGCCCAAGAGTGCAATGTTTAAGTGTGGGGGAGTGATGAATCTCATATTTTCATATATTTTATACTGTAAATCATTGTTTATAATCCCACCATAGTGTTATTGAATGGGTAATTGTCATGTTTTTAGGTTTTAGTGTTATTTTGAACCCAAATGTGAAAAACGACTAATTCTGGATTTTTGACAGAATTTTACGTCAGGGGTATTTTGGTCATTTCAGGAAAAATAAAATTCAAAATATTCTGATTCAAATTTTTTTAGAATCCTAATTTTATTTCCTTTAACTTTGTCTTCTGGACCAGGATCTGATTCGACCATCTTGAGGTCCAAACAATTCAATGAAATTGAAGATTATTCAGGAACACCAAGGAAGCTACCTGGAAATTTCATCCAGAAAAAAATAAGGTTCAGTGGAATATCTATAACTCGCTCAAAACGACTATAATGGAGCTGCAATTTTGTGGATAGACGGATAAGAAGCTTTGGAACAAGTTTCATTAAGGGGGCCACGCCTTAAATGACCGTTTTTAGGGACATTAATTCATTAAAGAAGGGTGGTTTGCGGTTTGATGATTCTGACTCGACAGAATACATTCTCAGAGTAAATTGGACATAAAGCATTCATAACTTGTCCAAATGCGCTGAAAGTTTGAGGGTGAACGGCCAAGACATTTATGAACAACATTCATGAAGGGTGGAACGCGTGAAGATGTCATTAAAGGGGTGTAAAATGCATCGACATTTTAGGGAAAAATTCTGCCTATAAAAGGAGGCCCTCACCTCCTTCCCAAAGCATCCCATTCTCCATCCATTCCTTCAAGGCACCAAGGAGGAGATCTCCACCGAGGGAGGACGGCAGCAAATCTTCCCCATTTCTTTTTATTTTATTTTATTTCTTTATTTTTTAGTTTTCAATTGTAATTTAGATTTCTAATAAATTAATGCATTGTTTTTATTTTGGTGTCCACCGATTCACCCTCTTCTCTTCCTCTCATCTTACCATTGTGAACTATAATACTTATGATCATGCGTAACTAATCCGAGGAATATCCCGAGGGAGTAATCAGGTTCTTTAACCCAAGACCATGTTTTTAATATTATTTTAGTTAATTCTAAGGATAATTTATAGTGGGTGTAATCCTCACTATGGTTGTCTACAGATTAACTTCTTAATCTACAACCATTTTCCCTCGATTGAGGAGGTGTATGGAAGGTGTGTTTGGCGATCGATAAGTAGAATTTTCATTCATAACCGGTGTAGAATAAGGTGTGCACACATACGATGGAGTGTGTACACTAAGAATATTTGAAATTGGCCAATGAAGGTGCTCCCTGAATATTCTCTCGGGAGAACTTCCTTTCTTCCCTAATTACATTCTGTTTAACATTGCATGGTAATTTAGAATTAAATTTTAGTTTCTTCAGATTTATGAATTTCATTTATTTTATTAAATTACATTTATTTCATAAAATATTAACCAACAAAAAGAATTAGATTAGGTGTACTAGAATTAGTGATTTATTAACCACAAAAGCTCCTCAAGAGAACGACCTAGGTCAGCCATTGTGCTGCACTTAATATAAATATTTTTTGAGAGCGCACACGACAACGCTTCGTCAAATATCCCACTCAAGGGATGATTCTTCAATGATATTTATAAAGGTTATTTTCTTCATGAAATAATATTCAAGCATCTTTCGATATAACTTGAAGTGTTTTAAGAAGGAAAAATGTTATACCGTTTTAAATTAAGTACTCCATGAGGGATATATTTTTATATGCTGTATAAATTTCATTACATTCACTTCTTTAGGTATCCCCTTGAATAGATTCCTTACCTTTAATTACCTGTATAAAAAATTAAACACAATATACACATGGGAATAAGTTTGTTTGTTAATTGGTTATTAGTTAGAGAATTATGTTTAGGGTTTCTTATAAACCTAACGACTCATTTCTTTTTAGCTCAATCTTTCTTTATGATTTCATCATTTATTTTAAAATCACTAATATCTTTGGGTAGTATAGTATTATTACTATTTTCATATTTATTATTAAATAGAACCTGATTTTTCACTTCTGCAAGAAAATTAATTTCATTACTTTATACTTTCTCAATATTCTTAGACAATTCCAACTAATTTGGATAGATGGTTAATAATTCTCTAGTAACATTATCAATCTTCTTCTAGTGTGATTAATACCTCTTTACAGTAACATTTTCAGCATAATAAGTCACTGGTTCTTCCCATTTTCTCTTAAATAAATCATATTATCCAGAAATCCAAGTCCTGAACCTATTTTCTATGTGAACTGGTAATTTTAACCATCCACACAACTTCTTAGCAGTATTTAGGTTATCCTTTCTAGATAACCACTCATGAAATTTGAGTTCTTCATCTTAGATGTCTTGTATCGAACATATCCTGCTATTTCATTCTTGGATTTATTATTTCTTTTATTCTAGGTCACACCCATTTATCTTGATGATAATTTACATTTTTAAATCATCCATGATGTGGGTCATCCTACAATAATATATGAATCTCTTCCTTGTTAGTTTAACACCCATTTAATCTTTTTTCTTAGGTGTACTTGACTCAATATATTTCATTTATTACATCATAAGGAATAATTTTTACCTTTTATCACTTGTTTACTCATTTTCTATGTTCTCATATTAACTTAAATATATGATTTGTTCTTGAATGTAACATACCATAACTCATTATAATTTGGAAAACTCATGTTGTTCTAATTATATAATTTTTTAAGACATTCAAATCTTCTTTTGAATGTCATATTCTTCATCTTCCATTATTTTCTCTTCTATTTAGATGAATTTTTTTCTCTATATATACTCTCCTTGAATATAGGTCTTATATAATTTTAATACAATGAAATATTGTTACAACATTTGGTGTCCTTATTCCCAAACTTACCACAAGAAAATTAGTAGCCAATAAATATAATTTTTTTACTTGTAGATGTAGTCTAGCCATAAATTTATTCTTATGTTCTTTACAATTTTTAAATGTAAATACAACTCTTTTGAGATATCCTTGTAGACATTCACTTCTTGGACAAGCTAATATCCACACTTGATGTATTGGTGGAATCCTTAACTTTTTTATCCATTCATATTTTCCCATTATTTAAATATAGACATGTAATAATAGATGAACCAACATTAGTAACAATATAATTTACTAGGTTATGGGTTACCGATTCCAAGAACTCATTGATGGTTGATCAAGAGATAATTTCAAGAGATCCTTTGAACTGATATAATTCTTACTTGGGACAATATTACAATCTTATGCTAATGTGGAATAATTTTTTTTCCAATAATTTTTAAGGTTTCAATTATATCCATTCCATATTTTTTAATTTTACCTCAAGTTCAATATACTTCATGTTGAGGGAGTTCTTCCCATCCCTAAATAATATAAAAATATCTTCTAATTTCTCTTAAACTTATCAATATTATCTTTAGGAAATTTTCTTGCTTCTTATAAGTATTTTTTCATCTCTCTTTATATTTTGTCATTAACCTCAAACTGATCATATTTCACATTTACTAAGGTTTTATATATCTTTTCAAATGCATGGATTGCTTCTCCAAAGAATACATTTGTCACATATTTTTCATAAGAACTTATTTTCAATTCATATTTAATTCGGGAAATATTTTTATTTCAAAGTGATGCATATTTTTCTTTATATTTAACTAGTTCTATGAGGGTATTTAATATATGGAACTTCTTGGCTAAATTGTTCTATATTTTTTCAGTATAATCCACAAGACATTCCTTTTTTATAAAGTAGTTCCTTTATTAGACCAAATATATAGGTGGAAACTTATTCGGGAACTTTCTTAAAACGATCCTTAAATTAATAATAAAGATAACTAAGTGGTCCAAATTCATCAAATATTGAACTAGATTCATATGAAGAATCATAATTAATAGATTTATCAATACTTTTACCACTTTTATTACCTTTATATATAAGAATTTTTTCCTTCAACTTTGAATTCTTCTTTAGATTACTTACCTCTATATTTTTTCTAGTTTTTATGAGTCTTTGAAAAAACATCCACATTTTTTATAATATAAGTATGTTCCTTTTTATCAATTTGAGGTATCTTAATAACATCCTGAAATATATACTTTATCAAGAGATATTAAAACAACTAAGAATTTTTTTGATCTAATCAAAGGATACCTGTCTTTCTTTGATACCAATTTAGGTACCTAGATATGGTTAGATCACTGTGAGGGGGAATCGATGATCCATTTTTTATGAGTTATTTAAGTTTTTTTAATTTAACCTCTATGATCAGTTAAGATCTTGATTCTCTCAATGTATGCACTCAGTCTTATCTAAATATTTCAAAATATAAATGTCACATGTCACAATGATTTTTACAGGGTTCGGCCTTGGTGTGAGAGTCTACTCCTTAATGTAACTGGTTAAACCCTAAAAGCATAGATTATTTAATATAAAATTAACAAGTTACACTAAGAATTATCTTGATCCTATTATTTTAGATCCATACTATGCTTATTTTCTATAGTCCCACTAGAAAACTATATCTTATCACTTCCCACTACAAAAAATATTGAACAAAAACTAAAAATATATCCTTTTTTTCTACTCGTTAATTATGCCAAAATTGAAATAGACCTTCCTCCAAAAAACTCTAATATAAACTATTATTAATGTGCATAATTCTTCTAGAACATAAAAAACTGATGATTATGAAACAATCTTTCTCACTCTATTAATATATTTAATGATTTTGTTCTTTATCAACTCCTCAAACACTTAGGAATTGCAAGTATCCTCATTCTAAAAATTTATTAACTTAGGACTCTCAACTATTCCTTATTCATGCTTCATGAAACTACTTCTCACTATTAATTCATTTTACTTCTTCATGCCTGAATAGCCTGAAGGCCTTCATTTTTATGTATTTTTGATAACCCCCCTTTCAAGGGATGAGGGGGAAGCCTTACAAGGCCCATAGGCTCAGAATAATATCTATTTTTATCCTCATAAAACACCTAGTACACATCATGGTTGCTTCCTCAAACACCAGTTCTTGATGAACTAATACTTCACATATTGATTCTTTACATACAACCTAGTACATGGTACCATTATCATATAATATATCCACATGCATGAACTTTGTGTAGAATTAGAAAATAATTTGATAAATGACACTTCATGAAGTGATGCTTTGTGTAGTGATGCTTCACAAATTGAATATCATGTGTTACTTAGTACAAATGACTCATTTAAAAGAAAATGAAATTAACTTCCATTAATATTCACTAAAAAATTATAAAATTTTAATCTATGTGGTAAATAGGTATTTATAAGAAATAGTAACCCAGTTCTTTTACACTTAGAGCTTCTAAAAAACATGGTAACCTAATCCTTCTCATGTGATGCTTAAAAACATGGCATCTCTGTATCAAAAATCATCCTTTGCACTCCACTCTTTTTCATTCACTGCATGTCCATATACTAATTTTAAAAAATCCATATCAAAATTAATTTTCATAAAAAATATTACACAATGCATTCCAAAAATTGAATTTTCATAGTGGCATCACAAACAGATCCTCACAAACTAATCTTCCTCCATATACTAACTTCTAAAAACCATATTCACATACTGTCTTCCTATATTGTCTATAGAATTATGTGATAATCCTTAAGTAGGTAAATTCATCTACTATATGAAGCTTTAACTAATCTCTCATGGAGAAACACTCATCTGTTTTCATGTGCTTTTTATACTAAGTTATCATGCTATGAGCTCCCCATTAAAATCCTAGATTCTATGAAGATAATATGACCATTATGGTGTTTTTAATAAATGCAGTGTGCATTTTTTAATTCATATACAGAGTACACATTAATCCATATCCCATATAAAAAACATTCATATTTATGGTTATTAATAATACCAAATGCTTCTTAACCTACAAAAAAACTCCCGTGCAGGTGAACCGTTGTTCGACCACATTCTACCTACCTCCCGACACAGTGGAGTGCTTCCCTTACAATTCCCTATGATTATCATTCTTGTTCCAACCCATGATTATCCCCTTTACCCATCGATTTCTTGGTCCATCTATGGTTGAGCTTAATACTATTAATAATAATGGATATTCTCAAACTTACTATTATGGTTTTCCTTAAATGGTATATTTTTTATATATATTATATTTAATATGCCTTTTTCATAATTATAAATTTGTTTTTATCAAACCTCTTTAGTACTTCTCAAGGAATCCCAAATACTTGGATTAATTCGAATAACTCTGAAAATTTTAAGAATAATTCCAAAATTCTTCACCAAGTTTCTAAATTATTTTTCAATATATAATTACTCGATTTAGAGTAATTAAATGTAAATTTTCTACCTCTTTAATTGATGATTGAAATTATACTTATCCAACCCTCATACAAGTGATGTTCAAAACAAATCACATTATACTTCATGATGAATCATTCAAGGATGGTTTCTCAAATTCTCATCTAGATTTTACTTCTTCAATCATTAGTTCTTCAATATTCCCTTTAACTAGCTACTAACCTTCAAATTTATCATGTTATAAACAATTGTTTTCTAAAAATTAAAACTAAAACATTTATTTCACATTAAGGCCAACTTAAGAGTCTATCTATATAAATATTCTCATATCATAGTTGGAAGAAAAATTTAGTTTGTGATATTTGATTCTCTAAATTCAATCACAAGAATCAAATGAATTTTATGCTACTTATATAAAGTGTAATCTCAAAAATTTTAAATCTCATTTTCTATTATATATAATATTTTTTGAAGTCTTAAAATGGAATGAATATCTATCTTTCCATGATTATTAACAACCATGGATAACTCCATTGACCTCATCCACATAACCAAACTTCATCACACACATTGAATTTCCTTTGAATATAACCTCAAATTCCTATTAATATTACTATTTAAAAAAATACAATATCAGCTTCATCAATCCATTGAGGTTCTTTCATTCATTCAATTCCTTGACTGTTAATAATTTTTATATAATTAAAAATTACTATTAATTATTATATTTATCCTGTTAATTTTTTTAAATTTTAGTAGAAATTGGATGTTGTGTGTATTCTACCTCGATGAATTCACAATAAATTGTTTATACTCTTTAGTAGGTAAAATTCATGAAAGTCTTAAAGATTTACTGAATTCATAAGATTTATTATATTATATTAGTTCTTTAATCTTAAATTTTTCATGTTACATTTTTTTCAATTAATATATGGAAATAAAACAGGCCATGGAAGATGTTTAATAAGGGTAACTTAATAATAAATAATATAGGAGAAATTAATTATGAGAAAGTGTAGGTAGATTACTATTATATTAGTTAATACTAGTTTTATCTTTCATATAGACATGATGTTTCTTATTTTCAAAGTGTTATTTCATAACCGTTGTTTTATTTTAAAATATAAAATGTTTAATGTGGTAATTGTTTTGTGATTCATTTTTAATCTTATCAAAACCAAAATAATAATAGATTTTCACAAAGTGAATTTCATTACCAAAATTTTATTTTAAAACATTATGTTTTATTGTTAATTTTATAGTATTCACTGTTTTTTTTATATTTTATGATGATTCCTCATATTCTATGGATGACTTAAACCACATTTGAGGATTATTTGTATAAAATTTTGTATGTTTGATTAATTTATATATATATATATTTAAAAGTTTTTGAGAGATATATATATATATATTATCTTGGTGTATTATGTTGTATTAAAGTTTATAATTGATTTTTTTCTGATGTTTTATATTTTTTGTTGTTTCTTATAGTATTGATATTTGTGGTTATAGGGACTGGGTAATTGTATTACAATATTTTCTAAGAATATTTTTTTTCTTTCCATGTTGGTCATCATGAAGACCAATGTGGATATAATTTTAGTTATTATTTCAACATTGGTTATAAAAAATAATGTTAAAAATATACTTTTAATATTGAATGAATTCACATCACTTTTTAACAAGTGTTAAAATGAAAAAATAACCATCTTCAAAAGGGTATTTTTTTAATAGTTCCTACTGTAACACCCCGACCCAAGTTACCCAGAGTCGGTGAATTATTACATAACATTGGCATGATCACAAAAGACCATGTCTCTAAAGACCGATTAGTTTAGTAGTCTTAGAAACACTAGATACATTCATAAAGTTTATATTACATCATAAAGTGAAAACTACAACAATATATTGTCTCCACACTCATATCCCCTTATACTATCCCTACAGGTCATTCATAAAATACTTCTTCACATACTGGGAAAAATAAAACATAGAAAGGGGTGAGCTAAAATTACCAGTAAGGATAACAATATAGTATAATCTTTCATAAATAAGTATAAAAATTTAAGGCAATGTATAACTAAAAAAAAATCCTTTTAAACATGAACTTCAGCATAATATGACAAAAATAAAATGAAATAATTTCAATTACTTATTCACATTTATATTCTACTAGTCTAATAATCACATGCAATATCAATAACCAATTTCATAATGATGGAATGCATAATTCCAGACTATCATAACCACGTTGCCAATGCCTCGTGCCAGGACTACAAATAAGATTTTGTCAAGGCCTCGTGCCAAGACACTATTTTTTCTCATGAGACCTACCGATGCATGGGGGAGATATAGAGGGCTCCACCCGTCACTTACTAGGTCCGATGCATTCCTCATATGAAAAGCTTGAAACATAATATAACCATTCGTATTAAAACTAGCATACGAAATGTCAATACTTTAACCACAAACCATGAATGATATAAAAATAGCACATCCACAGTCAAACATAACTCATTTGATACAATATGAAATATTTTATTTTATAAGATTAACCTCAATCAAGAATAACGAAGGATATTGACATAGATTAAAATAATCATCAAACTATTAAGAGAAATATCCCCCTTCTTCTTGAAAACATTTAAAAGTCACTATTTGTCAAGAAGCCATTTAAAATAGATTTTTGAATCAAAGTGTCCCATACCACTTTGAAAATTTTAAAAGGGATTTTTATTTTAGAACTTTAATGTCCATATAAATAAATCCTTAAAACCATTTTTAAAACATGGACATTAATGAGAAATATTTAGAATAATAAATCATTAAAACATTTTAGAATGATTTTTTAGTTAGAGTTCCTAACCAAAAGAGACACACTTGAATAAAAATAATTGAAGTAATAAAAAAATTATAATATCATGGGAATAAAGGTATTTCATGATATATTATGTCAAAGTACATTATATACACCATATAAAAGTGATTTGGTGTATAAAAACAAAGGAGTTTCCATGGAATGTAAATTGAGATGAAATATCTTATAAAGGTCGTATCCTTAGGTTAAGGATAAATCAACGACATAATTATGTGTGAAAAATATAAATGCACTCAATATTATTGGATATTCAGTGTAAAACAATAAAAGGACATTCACACATATTCTTGTAAAAACAACACTAATGAATTGGATGTTTAACTCAACAAATGGAGATTGAGTAAAAATTACTCTTATCAAG